>CM074727.1:76968446-78413446 GCA_037306005.1 Rhinophrynus dorsalis
CCAATTTGCCACAGGAACCTGGAGGTGCAAGTTACGGGAAAACAACCACACTCTGTCCCCTACTTGGAAGGTAGGTGCCGGCAGTCGCCCACGGTCAGCCTGTCTTTTCTGTCGCTGCACAGAATCACGTAGGGTTTGCTGTACCCGTACCCACAAGGAATGGAGCACCCTTAAATGCTCATCCAGAGCTGGAATTTCTTGTGCTTGGAAGGTCTCGGGAGAGCCGAGGGTTGGAACCCATAATTGACCAGGAACGGGGAACTCTTAGTGGAAGAGTTAACAGCACTATTCCAGGCAAACTCCACCCAAGGTAACAGGGAAGCCCAGTTATTGTAATGGTCAGAGAAATAGCAGCGGAAAAACTGTTCCAAGGCTTAATTAGACCTCTCTACCGCACCATTGGACTGGGGATGATACGAGGAGGAGAATACCAATTGAATACCCATTTGCGTACAAAAGCACCTCCAGAAACAGGACACAAACTGGTTTCCTCTATCGGACACAATTACTTTAGGAATGCCTTGGAGACGGAAGACCTCTCTAGCAAATACCACTGCTAATTCCTGTGTGGATGGTAACCCTTTCAGTGGCACAAAGTGGGTCATCGTGGAAAACTTGTCCACAATCATTAGAATGACTGTATAACCCATGGAACTTGGAAGTTCTACCATAAAGTCAATGAATAGATGTGACCAGGGGCGTTCCCCATTGGCCACTGGCTGAAGCAAGCCCACTGGCAGGTGTCTAGGAGACTTGGTCTGAGCACAAGTCGTACATGCAGCAGTGAAAGCGGTACAGTCCGCCCGAAGATTAGGCCACCAAAATACTCGAGACACGGACCATATCAATTGATCTCTACCAATGTGACCCACAACTTTAGAGGCATGATATGTCTCCATCAACTTGATACGCAACTGTCAGGAACAAAGCAATGACCATCAGGTTTATCAGGATGAGCAGAGTCTTGGGCTGCTAGAATCTCCTCTCCTAGAGGAGAAGTAATACAGGTACAAATCATAGCGAGAATACGATCAGCAGGAATGATTGGAGAAGGTGGAACCTCTTCTTTGTATGGGCTACAAAACTGGTGCGATAATGCGTCTGCACGTACGTTTTTAGAACCAGAGAGATAGGAAACCACAAAATGAAAGCAGCACAGAAACAGTGCCAATCTGGCCTGCCTGGAAGACAAGCGTTTGGCTTCAGAGAGATAAATTAGGTTTTTGTGGTCGGTTAAAATCAAGATAGGAACTTTAGTACCTTCAAGCAGATGCCTCCATTCTTTCAAGGCCAGGACAATAGCCAGTAATTCTCTGTCCCCAATCTGTTAAAGCATTTCAGCTTTGGACAGTTTCTTAGAAAAGAACCCACATGGACGCAGGGCCTCACCAGGAGCTGAGCCCTGGGACAGCAATGCTCCCACTCTGACCTCCGATGCATTCACCTCCAGGGTAAAGGGCAGGGAGGGACTAGGATGCGCTAGTATGGGGGCTGCCGCAAAGGCTGCCTTGAGATATTCAAAAGCCAGAATAGCCGATTGTGACCACACCAAGATTTTTGCCCCCTTACAAGTCATGTCTGTCAGGGGTTTTACAATAGTAGAGAAATTCTTAACAAATTTTCTGTAGTAATTTGCGAAACCCAGAAACCTTTGGATTGCTTTGAGTCCCTTAGGACGTGGCCAATTCACAACAGCGGACAATTTCTGAGGGTCCATGGCGAACCCGTCAGAGGAAATTATATAGCCCAGGAATGTGACCTGAGATCTGTGGAAATCACATTTTTCAAGTTTACAAAACAACTTATTCTCACATAATAGGCTCAGGACTCTGGATACATCAGACTGATGAGTCTCCAATGTACGACAGTGAATTAGGATGTCATCCAAATATACAACCACTCAACTTTGAAGGAGTTCTTGTAACACATCATTTATGAACTCCTGGAAGACAGCTGGGGCGTTACACAATCCGAAGGGCATGACCAAGTACTCATAGTGTCCATTCCGGGTACTGAACGCTGTCTTCCATTCATGCCCTTCTTTAATTCGTACCAAGTTGTATGCAGCTCTCAGATCGACTTTCGTAAATATCTTTGACCCTTTGACCCGGTCAAAGAGTTCAGTGATCAGGGGTATAGGATATGCATTCTTTACCAATATCTTGTTATACCACGAAAGTCAATGCATGGATGTAATTCTCCATCCTTCTTTTTGACAAAAAAAAAATCCAGCACCAGCAGGCGATGTGGATTTACGAATGATGCCTCTGGCCAATGCATCAGACACATATTCCTCCATGGCCTTATTCTCCTCCACAGACAAGGGGTAAGATTGGCCCCTTGGAGGTGTAGTACCAGGCAACAATTCCAACGTGCAATCATATGGTCTGTGAGGAGGAAGGACCTCAGCCTGACTTTCGCTGAAATGTCTATGAATGACGTATACTCCTCCGGAAGGAGTGGAGTCGAGGCTTGAGTAGCTCTCACGGGGCAAGACAGACAAGACTTTGAGCATTGTGGAGACCAGCCCAAGACATCACAAGTGTGCCAATCTATCCTGGAGTTATGTTTTTGTACCCAAGGGAACCCCAGGACCATGGCATGATACGGAGATTTAATAATCTGAAATTTCAGGGTTTCAGTATGCAGGGCTCCCACCCTCAGGGTTAACAAGGCGGTCTCATTCATAATATGTGAGAGCTGTAATGTTCTACCATCAATGGCTTCTACAGCCAGAGGGGAAGCAAGAGGCAACAATGGGATATTCTTATTGGCTGAAAATTCCGAATCCATAAAACAGCCAGCAGCCCCGGTGTCCAGTAGCACTGGAACTAAGGCAGATTTATTTGCCCAATAAATACAGGCCTTCAACATGGGCTTATCCAAAACATTTTCTGGGGACAATGAAATGCCACCAATCACTTGTCTCCAACCGGATCTTGAGTTTAGGGAACTCAGTGCAGTGTTGGCAAAACCCCTATATTTACTCTTTAAAGATCCTCTCACCACAGGCGCAGTGCCACAATATTGGCGAAGAGCCAATGTAGTGCCTCTATTTAAGAAGGGAACTAAAACAGAACCTGGAAACTATAGACCTGTGAGTTTGACCTCTGTAGTGGGAAAACTGCTAGAAGGGATAATAAGGGACTATATTCAGGATTACAACACAAAAAATAAGATCATTAGCACGAATCAACATGGTTTTATGAAGAATAGATCCTGCCAAACTAACCTTTTCATCTTCTATGAGGAAGTATGTAGCAACCTTGATAATGGCAAGACAGTTGATGTAGTATATCTAGACTTTGCAAAGGCATTTGATACAGTGCCACACAGAAGGCTGGGGTATAAAATAAGGAAATCGGGGCTAGGAGATGACCTTTGCAATTGGATACAAAACTGGTTGAAGGATAGGGAACAGTGTGTGGTTGTAAATGGACAATTCTCCAATACAGTAAAAAGTGGAGAGTGGAGTATCTCAAGGTTCAGTATTAGGTCTGTTGCTTTTTAACATGTTTATAAATGACCTAGAAATAGATATAGAAAGCAAATTATCAATTTTTGCAGATGACACTACATTATGCAGGGTAATTAATTCAGAACAGGTTAATTGCTCTCTACAGAGGGATTTATATAAAATGGCAGATTGGGCAAACAAATGGAATATGAAGTTTAATGTGGGGAAGTGTAAAGTCATGCATTTGGGAAGAAATAATCACACGGCTACTTATAAACTAATGGAATCATTTTAGGGGACTTGTTGCTAGAGAAAGACCTCGGTATCCTTGTAAACTACAAACTTGGAAACAGTGACCAGTGTCAAATAGCAGTAGCAAAGGCAAACAAAATACTGTCTTGCATAAAAAGAGGTATTGACGCAAGAGTGGATAACGTTATTTTACCATTGTATGTATGTATGTATGTATCTTTATTTATATGGCGCCATACAGTGTACGCAGCGCCTTACAATAGACATATGTTACAATAAATAAGAGGGGATGAAATAAGTGCGACATTCATAGAAACAATGGGAGAGAGAGGTCCCTGCCCCAAGGAGCTTACAGTCTAAATGGATAAAGGGAGACATACAATGGGGTAAGAGGGTGTTAAGTGCTGAGATTACAAGTGCTGAGTTTGGCCAAATTGTACAAATCATTGATAAGACTTCACCTTGAGTATGCAGTACAGTTTTGGGCACCAGTTCTGAAAAATGATATACTAGAAATAGAGAGGGTACAGCGAAGAGCAACAAAATTAATTAAGGGAATGGAGGACTTGACGTATGAGGAATGACTAGACAGACTTGGTTTATATACTCTACAGAAAAGACGACTAAGAGGAGACCTTATCACATTGTACAAATATGTGAGAGGTCCATACAAGGATCTCTGCAGTGAGCTATTTTTTCCAAGGCCTGATCAGATGACCAGGAGACACCCCTTGAGATTAGAGGAAAGGAGGTTTAGACTTCAGCAGAGGAAAGGATTTTTTACAGTGTGGTCTGTTAAATTGTGGAATTCTTTTCCCAAGGAGGTGGTTATGGCAGATACAATGGATACATTCAAGAGAAGATTAGATACATTTCTAACCAAAGGGAACATACAGCTTTATACTGTTTATTAGTAGGCAGATCAGGAAGGTCTGATAAAGACTAATGTTAAGGCTATTGGTTAGCCTGGTGTTGTGGGATGGCCTAGCCTCCCTTTTTAAGCTATACCTCTAGTCGGTTAGGGTGGCTTTCGAGAATTGTGCAGTCCTTGAGCGTCGCATGCCCAGTAGGTATAATCCCTGTAACAAGCTCCAAGAAGGAAGTACGTCATCGCGATCATCATTGGGACGGAACATATCATACAAGGCACAGTTCAGACCCGGGCAGTAGGGTAGAGACGCAGCAGATTACAGCAGCCAGTAGGATGGGGAAGAGGGGTTGGTTTTCGGTCTCAAGGGGGATTGGTAGGATATGTGGAGACACTAACATTCGGGGTTCGGCCCAGGTCAAAAAAAAAAAAAGGGGGATATTTGTATGTGCATCGGGTTTGGAACTGGGAAGTTGGGACTGGGTGCTGGTATGGCAGATGTGGTGCAGGATATCATTACTAGGATCATTTGCACCCAGTGGACGTAAATTTCTGTCCTGCCATATCAGCTCCATCTCCTTAATCACAGGTGTCCTTCATGTTTCGGTTTTGTTTTCACTGGGTCATAAGCCGCTTTCTCTCATTGCACGCTCCTGCAGTCCCCATTCTCTCCACTATCTGAGGTACAGAAAATTAATTTAAAGTTTTAAGTTTACTCATACTCCCAGGGGTTTACTTTTAGATTTGCCGGTTTTTGGCATATGCTAGTCCAGGGGTAATTGCTGACCTCGCACAAGTTTAGCATTAGTCATCTGGACTGGGCTTCTTTTGCTAGAAATTTGGCCTTGCAAATTCGTTAATTCATGTTTTGGCTCTGTTGGGTATTTATATACATTTTTCAGCCTACCTATACATGTTACTCTGTACCAGTTTCCACTATAATTTTGTGACATTATGGATGATTTAAAGTTATGCGCTATGTGCACACGTTAATCTATACTCTGTTATGCTACATTAATATTATATGATCTGTATTGGTATAAATGCCATCTTATTCCGCAGCGCTTTACGGTAGAGGAGATATGCAACACTCACTTAGGTATGCATATGTGCTTTTACACAAACACCACGCACGTATATCAAAACATATTTACAAGTCGCCACATACTGGTCGCTATACTTCAAACATTTTACGCCTTACACCTGTATGCTATATGTCAGGATCTATTGATTTACGCCAGAGGCTATATACAAACTCCACATACTATAGGCCTATGCCAAAACTGCTTGCATGCTATATGCTATATGCTATTGAAGCAATTTGCCAAATGTTATATACCAAACGCTATATGGCAGCGCTGTTACCAATACGCCTATGCGATATGTAATACACAATGGAATTTTACGACATCACTCTTAACATGTTTGGCTACATTAACAATTAGGGTTTATATGCTAGGCGCTGCATCATAGATGCTTGTTCAGTACGTTAATATATATTCAAGGGTTTGGCACATTTCTGCTAAATTTCATGGTGATTATGATGTATGAACTAGATGTTGCGTGTTTTGTATTATAGGCAAAAGGGAAAAAAGGAAAAAAAAAAAGAGCGCCAATAGTGCGTTATACCAATATAATAATTATTAAATGATATACAGAGATTCACTCACATTAACAATAGGTTGACCCAAAGACATATGTCAGTGATCAACGTTTCACACTTGCAGGGTACTTTACCCGTCCCTGCTTGGGTTCCACGCTTTCTGATCAAACGATCCAAATAAGGAAGAAATAAAAAACATGTCTTCAACCAGTCCTGTATAAAATAACAAACTTGTAGCCGGATCCTTCAATAAAATTCTTTATTTAAAAAACAAAATAAATGCCTAATTTGGCAAAGAAAAAGTCTCTAAGGAATGCTTTTCACAGCACCCAAGGCTGCTTTATCAACCAGTTAAGCCTTCACAGAAAAAAGAAGAAAAAAGCAGCCGTGTGTGCTGTGAAACACGTTCTAGTAGTTTAGTCTTGTCCTGGGTCTGGTAGCTTGGGGCTAGTTCTTTGGGTCAAGCGGTTCACTAGCAGGGTGGAGTAGGTCCCCTTTTATCCAGTTCCAGATTCCTTTATAGTCGTTACGGACTTTCATTACGATATTTTTTCAATTTTATTAGGATTTCCTCTTGGTTCCAGGCTGACCAGGGATTTATACGTAGTGACATGAGGGGTAGCCACACTACGCTTGTGTGAGCAAGGTATCATCTGTGTTACTATATGTCATGTTGAAGCTGCATCATGCTTTGTCATTGGCAGGTCTGGTATGTGTCAGCCTTGAACTTTTTTATATAAAAAAAAAAAAAAACAAAAGTGTGTGTATATGTTTCTTTATCTCACAGCATTGGGGTTGTTTTACCCAAAGGGCCGGCTTGGGTACGCGTTTATTTGATCAGTTTCCTCTATAATTACTTCACAGGTAGTACGTGGAGTGATTATACGGGACAAGATTGGTTTCTCCGGAATTCAAAACCTAACACGTTATCAAGCTCTAACGTAAGATGCGCTATATTTTACTATCAGTCATTCATTCCTCACTTGGTAGCGCGAGACAGGGCTTAGTTTTTAAGTCTGTCTGTCCTGTCTTTTTAGGCTACCACAGTGGGAGATAGTTTCCCAGAACAACTCAGTTCCCTCGGGCCAAATCATAGTTACTCTCCCACTGTGTCTTTCTAGGACGTTAGGGTGTCACTCTTTTCCCATCCATTAGGTTTACTCTCCCACTGTGTCTTTCTAGGACTTTAGGGTGTCACTCTTTTCCCATCCATTAGGTTAGCTCTCTGTCTTTAGACAGAAATTCCCACCAGGCCAACGGTCCCAGCTTCTCACTCAGGCTACACGCCCATCGACCCATTCTCATAGTTATCGCCTGGTTCAGCCTCATCGGGGCATAAGCTTAGGACCTCACCTGTCATTTTCAAGTAGTGCTAGTGAGCTTAAATTTTCTCTATCTTTTCTTCTTATAGGCAGAAGGGTATACGGACCGACAGCACATTATATGTTCATATCGCACTCATCTTATAATATGTTGTTTTGGTTTCAGGCATACGAAGTTTAGTCATCATGTCATTGAGATCAGATCAAGATGACCATCGCAGCTCGCAAGCATCCCCAAGTCCGAGATCTGGGGTTGACAGCCCCTCCTACAAAGCATGGACGGTGGCTAAGATTATAAGAGAACTGCAGAATAGGGGTATTCCATATTCGGCCACAGCCCAGAAGGTCGAATTATATAAATTACTATTTTCCCCAGCACATAGTCCTAGGGCTAGTACTAATAGTAGCCCCGTCTCATCTCAATCCCAATCCTATTTGGCAGAGTTTCAGTCATCCTTAGCAACGTTGGCAGAATCTGTGGCATCAGTTCATGCCAGGCTGGATGGCATAGAGACGCCACAGAGGGGCGATTTAAATATGTTATCCACCCATCCAGAAGTGCCTAGTGGTTTGCTTGACCATGGTTCCTCAGGCAGGGGTTCCCCTTCCATTTCACCGGTGCATTTTATTCCAGGACACCTTAGGAAAGACATCCTAGAAGTTAAGGACGTTAATCTGGTGGCTTTATTAGTGTCATCTACAGACCAGGTTGAAAATAAGTCCTTTTCATGTGAGCAGGTGTCAGTTGTTTTGAAGTCTAAAGATCCTAGGTTGAGTAGGAATTTGTCTATACTGGAGTTTGTTTTAGCTATTAGTTTGTTTAGGGATGTGATTTGCTCGGTTCATCCTCAGCGTAGGGAGGAATTGGATCTCTATTTATACCAAAAGATGGCAAGGATCTGACATCTTGTGCTAGCTATCGACCAATCTCCCTCATTAACCAGGATGTGAAGCTTTTTTTGAAGATCTTGGCTTGTAGTATTGAGCGCCTTCTGGTACCTCTTATACACCCAGACCAGGCGGGTTTCATTTTGGGCTGTGAGGCACCCGACAACATTCGTAAAGTGCTTGATTTGATCCAGCTGGCCCAGGGCCACGCCATTCTGTTGATGCTTTTGTCGCTGTGTGCCGAAAAAGCATTTGACCGGGTTGACTGTAACTACATGTGGTCGGCCTTGGAGTCTTTTGGGTTCGCTGGCCCGATCCTACATGGTATCAAAGCTCTGTATACTAATCCGTCTGCGATAGTTTTTGTGTCAGGTCACACATCCAGAACTTTTCCGATTTGGCGTGGGACTCAACAGGGTTGTCCGTTATCTCCCCTGTTGTTCTCACCCTGTATCGAGCCATTGACATGTGCCATTTGTAATCACCCCGATGTGAAGGGCTTGTCAGTGGGGTCATCAGAATATAAATGAACTGTGTTTGCAGATGACATACTGCTTACCATATCCTCCCCTTTAACCTCTCTTCCTAATCTATATGCACTATTGTGGGATTTTGTTTCTTTTTGTGGGTTTAAGGTCAATCATTCCATGTGTGAAGCACTTAACGTCTCCCTCCCACTGGCAATGCAGAAATTACTGGCTTTGAACTTTAACTTTAAATGGTCCGCGTCTTCCCTGCCTTCCTTGGGTGTCTATCACAGTGTCCGTGATCTCACATTCTGTCGACATTGTTACTTCCTGACTATTTCCTGCTGGGTTCTTATTGGCCGCTGGGTTCTGCTCCACCTAGTGTTTGCCTGTTTAAACTCCGTCCTGTCTAATCTTTGGTGCCCTTTCTCGGTGTTCCTGACCTGACGTTTGTTGCTGTGATTCCTGCTCCGTGTATGATCCGGTTTTGTCTGACCTTGCTCCTGTCTTCACTGCCGTGTTACCGTTGCCAACCCAGACTGTCTGACTACCGCTCTCTGTGTACAGATCCCGGCTGTGGCTGACTACCGCTCTCTGTGTACCGATCCAGGCTTTGGCTGAGTACCCCTCTCTGTGTACCGATCCTGGCTGTGGCTGAGTACCGCTGTCTGTGTACCGATCCAGGCTTTGACTGACTACCGATCTCTGTGTACCGATCCCAGCTGTGGCTGACTACCGCTCTCTGTGTACCAATCCAGGCTGTGGCTGACTACCACTCTCTGTGTGTCGATCAAGGCTGTAGCTCACTACCACTTTCTGTGTACCGATTCAGGCTGTGGCTTACTAGCGCTCTCTGGTACCAATCTAGGTTGCGGCTCTATAGAGCTCTCTGTGCATTTCCACGTCTCACTGACTAAGCTAGCTTCCGACCCTGTTCCTGTGCCTGTCAGTGTTGCCTTCGGCTACCTATACCTCCTGAGATTAAGCCTGTGCCTGTCAGTGTTGCCTTCGGTTACACATATCTCCAGAGATAGAGCCTGTGCCTGTCAGTGTTGCCTTCGGTTACAAACATCTCCAGAGATAGAGCCTGTGCCTGTCAGTGTTGCCTTCGTTACCTATACCTCCAGAGATAGAGCCTGTGCCTGTCCGTGTTGCCTTCGGTTACAAATATCTCCATAGATAGAGCCTGTGCCTGTCAGTGTGTTTGCTTCGGTTACCAATACCTCCAGAGATAGAGCCTGTGCCTGTCCGTGTTGCCTTCGGTTACAGATATCTCCAGAAATAGAGCCTGTGCCTGTCAGTGTTGCCTTCGTTACCTATACCTCCAGAGATAGAGCCTGTGCCTGTCCGTGTTGCCTTCGGTTACAAATATCTCCATAGATAGAGCCTGTGCCTGTCAGTGTGTTTGCTTCGGTTACCAATACCTCCAGAGATAGAGCCTGTGCCTGTCCGTGTTGCCTTCGGTTACAGATATCTCCAGAAATAGAGCCTGTGCCTGTCCGTGTTGCCTTCGGTTACAGATATCTCCAGAAATAGAGCCTGTGCCTGTCCGTGTTGCCTTCGGTTACAGATATCTCCAGAGATAGAGCCTGTGCCTGTCAGTGTGGCCTTCGGTTACCTATATCTCCTAAGAGTAGCCTGTACCTGTCAATATTGCCTGTGGCTACCTCAGCCCCTGGGCTAGTTCTGTGCCTGTGTCTGCCTGAGCTTCCTCCACTGCCAGGCCTCAGGGATTTCCCTGATTTCTCCGGTCTCTCTAGTCTCTATCTAGGGCAGAATATTGTCAGTCGGTGTGCTCCCCTCTTACCAGGGCCATTTCAGTTCTCAGTGTTCCGGTTGCTTGTTCACTCTTCCCCAACTTCTGGTGAGGATTCTGCCCTGCAGTACCTACCCTCTGCTCGTGGGCCACTTCCTAAGTAGTACTGTTGAGGTTCAGTTCCTGGTTCCAGTCATCTGTTCCATTTTCTATATTATTGCCTGTTTTGCTAATATCTGTACGCTGACCTGTGTCAGATTTGGGAAGTGCCTTGGTACTGTCTGGATCTGGACCTGTTAAGGGATCCTGTGTTCTTTTCAGCTTCTATGAGGAGGTAAGCAGCAACCTTGACAATGGCAAGGCAGTAGATGTAGTATATCTAGACTCTGCAAAGGCATTTGATACAGTGCCACACAGAAGGCTGGTGTATAAAATAAGGAAATTGGGGCTAGGAGATAACCTTTGCAATTGGATACAAAACTGGTTGAAGGATAGGGAACAGTGTGTGGTTGTAAATGGAAAATTCTCCAGTACAGTTAAAGTGGAGAGTGGAGTACCTCAGGGTTCAGTATTAGGTCCGATGCTTTTTAACATGTTTATAAATGACCTGGAAATAGATATAGAAAGCAAAATATCAATATTTGCAGATGATATTAAATTATGCAAGGTAATTAATTCAGAACAGGATATTTTCTCTCTACAGAGGGACTTACATACAATGTCAGATTGGGCAAACATGTGGAATATGAAGTTTAATGTGGGGAAGTGTAAAGTCATGCATTTGGGAGGAAACAATCCCAAGGCTACTTATAAACTTAATGGAATAATTTTAGGTGACTCATTGCTAGAAAAAGACCTGGCTATCCTTGTCAACTACAAACTTGGAAACAGTGACCAGTGACAAACAGCAGTAGAAAAGGCAAACAAAGTCCTGTCTTGCATAAAAAGAGGTATCGAAGCAAGAGTGGATAACATTATTTTGCCATTATACAAATCATTGGTAAGACCTCACCTTGAGTATGCAATGCAATTTTGGGCACCGGTTCTGAAAAAGGATATACTAGAACTAGAGAGGGTACAGTGGAGAGCAACAAAATTAATTAAGGGAATGGAGGACTTGACATATGAGGAACGACTAAACAAACTTGGTTTATTTACTCTAGAAAAAAGACGACTAAGAGGAGACCTTATCACATTGTACAAGTATTTGAGAGGTCAATACAAGGATCTCTGCGGTGAGCTATTTATTCCAAGGCCTGATCGGGTGACCAGGAGACACCCCTTGAGATTAGAGGAAAGGAGGTTTAAACTTCAGCAGAGGAAAGGATTTTTTACAGTGTGGTCTGTTAAATTGTGGAATTATTTTCCCAAGGAGGTGGTTATGGCAGATACAATGGATACATTTAAGAGAAGATTAGATACATTTCTTTCAAAAGGGAACATACAGAGTTATACTTTTTATCGGTAGGCTGATCAGGAAGGTCTGATAAAGACTAATTTAATTGGTAGCAGGAAAGCTATAAAATTCTCAGTTACTGAGGTATGAGGCGAAGGTTGAACTTGATGGACTTGTGTCTTTTTTTCGACCTAATTTACTATATTATTCTTAATAAAGCTGATTTTTATCTTACCAAATTGTCTGAGAGTTCTTAATAACCGTGACAGTGTCACACTTACCTCTTCTCGTTCCGCTCTCTACTCTGTGAATTATGGCCCTTTGTTTAAGTCCCTTTATGCAGAACTAGACTCATGGAATTCCTATCATATCTTGGGGTTTGGGCAGATAGCGGCGGTTAAGATGTCAGTCTTACCCAAACTTTTGTACCTTTTCCGGGCTCTGTATCACGGTGCCCGTGATTGCTGCCTGTATCTGTCAGTTACCTGTAGGGGGCTCTCCATTGGCTTCTTGCTGTCAGCCTGCCCTGCAGTGCCTATTTAAACTGAGCCTAGGCACCCTTTGGGTGCCCTTTCGTGTTGTCTCTATGCTGTTTGCACCTGCATTGCGTTCCTGAGCTTCCTGAGCCATTTCGCTGTTCCTGCTTGTCGGTGGTCATCTGGTTTCTGCTCTCAAGTCGTCTGGTTCCTGCATCCGTTCCTGATCCAGTTGGGGTTGCTGTTCCTGCTGCTGCTTCCTGCTGCCATTCCTAATCCTGTTGACCGTCCGCAGAGCTGTTCCTCTCCATCCTCGGCTGGGTTCCTGTTTAGAGTCATCTTCTGGGTGCCTGTTTCCTCCTGTGGTCCTGGCGACATTTTTACTCACTTGCTGTTTGTCCCAGTACGCGGGTACTGGTTCGCTCCACCATAACCGGCTGCTATTGCACCAGCAGAGTCTTGGGTTATTCCAGTACGTGTTTACTGGTTTGCTCCATTATGACCAGCTGCTGAGGCACCGGTAGAGTCTTGGGTTATTCCAGTACGCCTGTACTGGTTCGCTCCATTATGACCAGCTGCTGAGGCACCGGTAGAGTCTTGGGTTATTCCAGTACGCCTGTACTGGTTCACTCCATTATACCGGCTGCTGTGGCACCGGAAGAGTCTTTTGGTTATTCCGGTACGCGGGTACTGGTTCACTCCATTATACCGGCTGCTGTGGCACCGGAAGAGTCTTTTGGTTATTCCGGTACGCGGGTACTGGTTCACTCCATTATACCGGCTGCTGAGGCAGCAGTAGTGTCATTTGGTTATTCCGATATGCGGGTACTGGTTCGCTCCACTAGAACCGGCTGCTGAGGCACCGGTAGAGTAATTTGGTTACTCAGATACGCGGGTACTGGTTCGCTCCACTATAACCGGCTGCTGATGGCCCGGTAGAGTCATTTGGTCATCCCAGTACGCGGGTGCTGGTTCACTCCACTATACCCAGCTTCTGATGCACCGGTAGAGTCATTTGGTCATCCCAGTACACGGGTACTGGTTTGCTCCACTATAACCGGCTGCTGATGCACTGGTAGTCTCCTTGGTTATTTCAGTACGTGGGTACTGGTTTGCTCCAGTTAACTGGTTGCCTTGCACCGGTATAGTTATTTGGTTACCCCAGTACGCGGGTACTGGTTCGCTCCTCCTATCCGGTTGCTAGTTGCAAGATCTGTCAGCACCAGTAGTGACTGAGCTTACGCTGCTCGTATTTGATCCGTTCCTGTATGACTGGCAGTCTACTCCACTCTGTGTCTCCTATGGGCCTCACTCTGTCATCTTAGGTGACAGGTCTCCAAGTCACCAAGGCCACCAGTGCTGCCATCCTTCTCAGCAGTATAGGCTGCCTTGCCCGGTATATTGGTAAGGCCGGTAGAACCTAGTCCTCCTCGTTGAGTTGCCTTACCTGGTATTGGCAGGGCTGGTAAAGCCTTATTTCTCGCAGTCTCCTGGCTGCCTTGCCTGGTATATTGGCAAGGCTGGTAGAGCCTTCACTTGCGTGTACCAGTCTCCAGGCTGCCTTGCCCGGTATATTAGCAAGGCCGTAGAGCCTCCTCTTTGTCGCACTAGTCTCCAGGCTACCCTGCCCGGTATATTGGTAAGGCCGGTAGAACCTTGTTCATCTTGTGCCATCTAAGGTTACCTTACCCGGTATTGGCAGGGTCGGTAGAGCCTGTATCTCATTTCTTGTACCAGTACTATGCTACTATGTAAATTCACTATATATCTTGTGTGTGTATGCTACCCAATAGGGTTTTCTTTAACTTTTCAATAAAGTTGTGTTTTTACCTAACTCTGTGTCTGAGAGTCGTAACAAACCGTGACACTCTGATGATTATGCCAATGCAGCGGGACATTCTTTTTCTATAGAGGCACATCTTTCGGTTTATTTGGGCAGGTCGGAGACCTATATTGAGCTTGGAGATTCTCCACCAGCACTGTACGACAGGAGAAATATCTGTCCCGCATCTGTGGTCCTACTTCAAGGCCGCCCAGCTGGCCAAAGCAGTTCCACTCCATGTTTCTTACAACGCCCCGTGTTGGGTGTCTCTGGAGACAGCCATGTGCAATTTTCCCCCTGCACCAGATCTTTTGTGGATCTCCTCACTGCCCCTGGCGGCGGTGGCCGGTTGCCTCTCTCTTTCTTTTACCCTGTTGCTTTGGAGTAAACATAGATACAAAGATGAACTAACACCTCCTAGATCTCTCCTCTGCTCCTTATTTCATAACCTGGTGTTCCCACTGGGCCTGACCTCCAGCCACTTCCAGTGGTGGTGACAAGCGGGGATAACTAAGCTAACTGATCTATTTTTTGTGAACACCCCCTTGACCTGGGATAGATTTAGAGAAAAATACTCAGCCCCTCCACGTGAATATTTCCGCTTCCTCCAGGTCCATAATTTTCTACTGTCTTATCTTTGGGCGGGACCCCAGCCGGAAAACCCTGTTTGAAAGTCTCTGTTCATCCACTCCTAGTGGTAAAGGGATCATCTCTAAAATCTATTCCCACCTGTTGGTTGTTCTGTTCCCTCTGTCCCCATCTTATCGTGCCTGTTGGGAAGCTGATCTAGGTGATTCAGTGGACCAGGAGGAGTGGAATGACATTATGAATAACATTAGAAGTTTGACTCCTTGCACCCTAGTGAAAGAAAATGCCTATAAAGTATTATCGAGATGGTACTACTGCCCAGTTAGACTTAGACATATGTTTCCCTCGTCCTCCCATCTTTGCTACTGTGGTTGTGGTCAGGAAGATACTTACCTTCATATGTGGTGGTCCTGCCCTTGTGTGTCCACTTTTTGGGCGCATGTATTTAACATCTTGGAATCGGCTTTGGGAGTGGAGGTGGTACCAGATCCGTGGACAGCTCTGTTGGATAGGGCCTCTCAAACTCCTTTCCGTCCCACTCCGCTAATAAACTTGTCTTTCGAATCTGTGCTATGGCTCAATGTCATATTGCTTTTCACTGGAAGTCTTTGCCCCCAAAACATGTCTCTTTAGATAACAGAATATGGAAGCTGCTACATATGGAAAAGTTGACAGCTTACATCCGCAACTCCTCTTCTTCTTATCGTAGGGTTTGGGAGCCGTGTATAGAGGTGGTGGCTCCGCCAGACTTTCACTGAGACCTGCTTCTTCTCTGACTTTAAAGTGTGTGACCCAGAGCTCTGTATGTCTCCCCCTCTCCCCTCCTTTTTTTTTTTTTCTTTTCCCTCTTGGGTGTGTCAGGTTATGCTAAGGCTTATTTTGGATATTGTTGGCATGATTCATCAATATGCTTGTTTTCTTCTTATGGAACTCCTGTACACCCCTTGTATTTCCCTCCCCTCCTGCCTTTCTTAACTGTACCCTTCTCCTTCTACCTAAACTTAAAAGACCCAATAAACTTTGAATTAAAAAAAAAAGAAAGAACTGCATTCACAGGACTTTGAAATGATGGAAAAACTGTGCATTTGATTACATCAGCATGTCAGACCTGCCTTGGGCCTTTGTCAAGATAGTTTAAGTCAGAGAGTGAAAAGAGTCCTTAATGCCCACACAAATACAAAAAAATGGTGCCAAATGATGTCATAGGTCAAAGGTAAGAAACAAAGTTAGGGAAAAAAAAAGGTGACATTTACTCACAGATATTTGGTTTTCCTGTGTGTCCTTGCATGGCAATGTACTGTGGGTGTTAGCTCTGCCTCTCAGCTGGTAGGATCAACATTTAAATATCTGGTTCTCCTCCTCCCTCCAGTTATACCAAATTTCCAAACTGAAAAATATATAACAGGTTAGTAACAGGAATCATTAAGGATACCTGATGCCTGTCTTAGATACATACAAATAGATTTCTGCTATAGGAACCATGTTCAAAACAGATGGAAGGATACAGAGGAAAACAAATATCAGTGAGTAAATTTCACCTTTATGGGACTTGCCAAAGCAGTACCCCAGGACATTGGGAGGGAACATATACGTACAACTCTAAACAGGAATGGCTGCTTAAAGCACCTTCCATCCAAAACTAGCATCAGCAGAAGCCCAAAGATCCATTTCATAATGTTTTACAAATTTGGATACTGATGACCAAGTAGCGGCCTTGCAGATCTCTACTGGCGTGGCTATCGCTTTTTCTGCCCAGGTTGTAGAAATGGCTCTGGTTGAGTGAGGTTTGATTCCAGGAGGGAGATTGGCTGATTCATATGTTAATGAAATGCAGTCTCGTATCCATCTAGCTATGGATGCTTTAGATGCAGCAGTCCCTTTATATTTCCCAATAAAGTGAACAAATAGAGCATTAGTCTTATGGATAGATTCTGTTTTTTCTATGTAAATCTTTAGACATCTAACAAGGTCTAATCTATGTAAGGATTTCTCCTTGTCATTGGCTGGATTGGAGCAAAATGATAAGAGGATTATCTCCTGACCAAGGTGAAATTCTGACACTACTTTGGAGTGAAATTAAGTTTTAGGTCGATGTACAACTTTGTCCTGATGAAACACTATGTGAAGAGACACGCATAGGAGTTCCTGTAATTCTCCAACTCGTCTGGCCAAGGTAACAGCCGTAAGTAGAATAGTTTTAAATGTTAGGTGTTTTAATGATATTTCCTATAAGGGTTCAAAGAAAGGGTGTGAGCACAAGTGCTGCAGAACTAAGTTTAAATCCCACGGAGGAATCACTTCTCTTATTGTGGGTTTGATTTTATATATAGCGGAAATGTATCAATTAATAATATATATTTCTGCAAATGGAGTAGCCAAGACTGCTGATAATGCAGATAGTTGCACTTTCAGGGATGCAGGTTTCAACCCTTCCTAAAACCCCTCTTGAAGAAAATCTAAGATAACCGGTATCTATCAAGATGTTTTTCCCTGCACCATTTGTAGAAGACAGACCATATTCTGTAATATATCTTAGTTGTAGAAGACCAGCGTCTGTCGAGGATGGTATTCATTACAGTTTCTGATAATCACTTTAATCATAAAGAGCTCCTCTTAACCTCCAAGCCTTCAGCCTCAAGATTGCTGGGTCTGATTGAACTAGAGGCTCTTCTGTTAAGAGATCCGGAATGACTGGTAACTATCGGAGGAAGGATCGACATTCTTGTGAGATTGGCGTACCACACCTTTCTTGGCCAGTCCAGTGCAATGAAGATTACTTCAGACTGGTCTCCTCTGATTTTCTGAATTACCTCTGTTAACAGAGGCAGAGGAGGAAAGAGGTATGGTACCTGAAATTTCCATGGGAACCTTAAAACATCCTGTCCCACTGACCTAAGTGACTTCCAACAAGACAGGAATCTTTGACACTTGGTGTTCACATCGGATGCCATCAGGTCTATTGATGGTCTGCCAAATACTGCAGCCACCTGTAGAAAGACTTGATGGTTCAGAGACCATTCTCCTTGGTCTATGCTTTGACTGATGAGGAAGTCTGCCTGTCTGTTTAGATTTCCTTACAGAAAAACAGCAGTCAACGCCTGTAGATTGTGTTCTGCCCATGCAGAATCCGTAGTGCCAGTCTGTTTAGAGCATTGCTTCTTGTTCCTCCCTGATTTTTGATGTATTGAACTGTCCTGATGTTGTGTGAGCGGATCATCACTGGTTTGTTCCTGAGATCCTGCTTTAGGTGTTGATGTACCAGACTGCCATGAGTTCTAGAACATTGATGTGCAGAGAGATTTGTATGGAATTCCAGATGCCCTGCACTGTTTTCTTGTTCCAGATGCCTCCCCCACCATCCTGTACTGCTGGAGTCTGTGCAAACTGTCAGTTGAGTTCCCATAGCGATTTTCCTTTGGCAAGAATGGATGGGAGACACCACCACCTGAGTTCCTGTCTGGTGAGTTGTAAGAAAGGAATCTTTTGATGATGGTTGTGTGGATCCTTCTTGAAGTATTGCAGAAAGTTGTGCTGTGACATTCGGGTGTGGGATCCTAACCAGGGAATGACCTGTTGGGCAGATGACAGATTCCTGAGGATCTGGGAAAAGGCCTTTGCCATCTGAAAGCATCTTTGAAGAAAGTATCTCTGCGCTGTAGATGGGTCTGTCTGCAGAGAGAGTGGTCAGGGCTTCCAGAGTATGCTAATTATGGAGGATTGCTGTCCCCCTGAGCTATTGTAAGCTTCAGGGGATGAGGCAACGAAAGTGACCTGAAAAGAGACAAAAGAGACTGTACTGATATAATTTCATTATTTAAACTATAGTAAAGATTATTTGGCTAGGTTAGTGAGTGCTCTGCTGATTTCTGTATCAGGATTAGGGATGTATCTATTGAGGCATGCAGATTGCCATCTACCAAGTTGTATTATATAAACGGGCACTTGATTCTTGTAGCTGATGATACTGCTCCTATCCTAAAAGAATGCTGGTACTGATTGGATTGTAGCCTAAATGTGACAGGATGGAGTGTGTGTAATTCGTGAAAGTGGATGTACTGAGTGGGCCTGAAGGAGTGGAGGTAGTGGACTATCATTTGAGTGCTGTTGTATAGCGACAGTGTGGCACGTTAGTGATTGTAGGGGTATCATTGGTCATGAGTAATGAAATATGGGATAAAGTGACCAGTGTAGGACTTATCGTTTGGAGTGAGTGATGGAGTGAATTGATTGAGTGGCGGGTGAGTTGGTTCTTACTCATAATCCTATCCTATAGATCTCATGCAACAAGAGCACTCGCCCGGGCAGAGTAGCCAAAAATGCTATGCATGCTGCTGCCTTGAGTACTATTGCTGTGTGACTTAGTGTTAGGAAATTATGATGCATCTGAATATGTGCCCGGTGATGGGTGGTGAATATCTAAATGCCTCTGAGAATAGCAAAAATGGGCAGACTAGATGGGCCGAATGGTTCCCATCTGCTGTCAGATTCCATGTTCTAATGGTGTCGTATTCCTTCTAATTACACTGATGGAGGCCTCTGCTATTTTGAACCGGAGTGGCATTGAGTGGCGAATGATAGGAGAGATCTAGTTTGACATAGAAAGTTTGGATTTCTTATGTTAAAGGGATAGTAATACTTCGTTTTAACGTTATTTTATTTTATAGGCATTAAAAAACATGAAAAATGATATAAGTCTTATCTCTCAAACCTTTATGGTTTCAGAGATATTCACAAGCAAAGTTTCCCCCTCCCGCCCCTTTTACCTAGTGTAAGCCATCTCTTCTCAGATGTGGAATCTAGTTGTAAGACCAGACAGATAACAGCAGGGGACAATTTTCTTTCTATTAGAACAATGAAAGCCCTGCCCCCTTGACAAGTTTTTCAGGTTTTTCCCTTATCTTAATTGAAGTCCCTCTCTGCAGTCTACCTGAGCACCTCCCTTCTGATCTGGCTGAAAAGTGTTACATCAGTAAAAGGGGCGGGAGGGGGATACTTCGTCATTGAATTACTCCTAAACTACAACTCAGACAGAACTGAAATAACATTCTCCAAAGTCCAAATACTATGATGATTAATTAGAGCTGCTTTTATAATGAAACATTACTATCCCTTTAAAGTCTGGAGTGTTAATTACCATCTTAGTAAATGAGTAAGGATTTGAGTGTGTACCCTTCGACCTCTACTAGGTGGTAAGGATTGGGGTGTGTAACCTTCTACTTCTATGAAGAGGTAAGGATTAGAGTGTAGTCCTTCTGCCTCTGTGAAAAGGTAAGAATTAGACTATAATTCCTGCTGCCTCTGCCAATGAGTAAGGATCAGAGTGCAATTCCCTCGGCCTCTGCAGATAGGTAAGGATTGAAGTGTGATCCTTCGGCCCCTGCGATGGGGTAAGGATTGAAGTGTGATCCTTTGGCCCCTGCGGTGAGGTAAGGATTGAAGTGTGATCCTTCAGCCCCTGCAGTGACGTAAGGATTGAAGTGTGATCCTTCAGCCCTGCAATGAGGTAACGATTGAAGTGTGATCCTTCGGACCCTGCGATGAGGTAAGGATTGAAGTGTGATCCTTTGGCCCCTCCGGTGAGGTAAGGATTGAAGTGTGATCCTTCGGCCCCTGCAGTGACGTAAGGATTGAAGTGTGTTCCTTCGGCCTCTTCAGTGAGGTAAGGATTGAAGTGTGTTCCTTCAGCCTCTGCGATGAGGTAAGGATTGAGGTGTGATCCTTCGCCCCCCGCAAAGAGGTAAGGATTGAAGTGTTGGGGTGATATCGGTGAGTGTAAACCCTATCTCTGTCAGGAGATGGGTGGTGTGAGTGAGCTGTTCGTTGACTGAGGGGATGGTGATGGGACAGAGAGGTACCAATGTTGTATCGATGCATACAATATGGTGTAAATGGATGTTGGTTGCAATGGGAATGTTGAATTGTTGCATACGGTATGGTGTGTCCGGGTGTTGGTTACAGTGGAAATGTTGCGCGGGTGCCTATGAAAGATGTTGGAAATGTTTTATTGATGCATACAGTATGATATAACTGAACTTCGGTTACTATGGAATGTTGTATTGCTACATATAGTATGGTGTAACTGGATGTTGGTTACTATAGGAATGTTGTATTAGTACATATGCTATGTGTAAGTGGACTTTGGTTACAATAGGAATGTTGTATTGTTACATACGGTATGGTGTAACTGTACATGGGTTACTATAAGAATATTGTTGTGGTACATCGGTATGGTATAACTGGACGTTGTTACGATAGGAATGTTGTATTGGTATATACGGTATGGTGTGACTGGATGTTTGCTACAATGGGAATGTTGTATTGGTACGTACAATATGGGATAACTGGACGTTGGTTACAATGGGAATGTTGTATTGGTATGTACTGTACGTAGCAACTAGACGTATGTACAATGGGAATGTTGTACTGGTTCATACAGTATGGTATACTGGAATTTGGTTACAATTGGAATGTTGTAGTGGTACATATGTTATGGAATAACTGATGATGGTTACAATAGGAACGTTGTAATGGTACATACAGTATGGTATAACTGGACTTTGGTTATGATAGGAATGTTGTTGTGGTATATACGGTATGGAATAATTGAATGTTGGTTACAATAGGAATGTTGTATTGGTTCATACGGTATGGTGTAACTGAACATTGGTGACAATGGAAATGTTGTATATGTACATACAGTAAGGTAACTGTACGTCTGGTTACCATAGGAATGTTTTATTGGTGCATACAGTATGGGGTAATTGGACGTTGGTTACAATGGAATGTTGTATTGGTACATGCGGTATGGTGTAACTGGACATTTGTTACAATGGAATGTTGTATTGATACATACAGTATGGTATAACTGGACTTAGGTTACAACAGGAATGTTGTATTGGTACTTACAGTATGAAGAAACTGGACTTGGTTACGATAGGAATATTATATTGGTACATACAGATATGGTGTAACTGGATATTGGTTTCAATAGGAATGTTGTATTGGTACTTACAGTATGATATAACTAGACGTTGGTTACAATAGGAATGTTGTGGTGGTACATACAGTAAGGTGTAGTTGGACGCTGTTTACAATGGAAAGTTGTATTGGTACATGACACAAATGTGAGGGATAAATCCTCCAGTATAGCCAATGATATTTATTTTAGTAATTAACAATGTGTAGTTTGGCTGGGAAGGGGAGTGAAGAAGGATTGGTTGGTGTGGGATGTGGAACCACCATACCCATGATTCTCAGTAGTCCTTGTTGTGACTGTAACTGTTATAGGTAGTATAAGTGTGGATCGTGTTGGGGGGGGCTTTTAACTTATTCAAACATGCAGTACACTATGAAGGAGGATATGTGGTACCGGTGCTGATTGTATGATAAGGCAAATAGAGATCAAGAATTCTGGACATTCTACAAGTATGTAAATGAGTTTAACTGGTTTAGACATTTGGGATACTCAAGACCATTTAAATGTAGCGTATTATATCCAAGATATCTTGGCAGTGAATCATCATATCGTTGTAGAAGCGTAGAATATCATGGCATATGTTACTGAGGCGAGGAGTGGCTGCAGTAATACGTTTGAATGAATATAATACTACTGTATTGTAAGTGCCCCTTAGCATTATACAGACAGATGCTGTGTGGTAATGGATGCATTTAGTGGGGCATGTTTAATTAATATAATTAGGACTGAAGTAGTATCGTGAAGCCGGCATATACATATATAACCCAGCGGGAATGAAAGAGTGGACTACCGTTCCCATGATTTTCAGCTTGCCATACTCTCATGAAAGCTATTAAGTAAATTGAAGCCTGCTTAATTAACCTGCCGTGAAGGACAGAGAATGGGAATTAATGAGCATGATAAGACCGGGGGGGGGACGACGACTAGGGGTTGGCTGCCTGTGTCGCGCTGGTAAAACCCTATATACAATCCAAGCTGAAAGAAGCACCAAATGAATACTGTTCCAAGTGGTGAATAAACCAATTGCATGACTCTTAAAAGAATAGGTATTTTGGGTAACTGGCATGTTTGGACTACTGTACCCATGATACATAGCTATTGGATAGCTAGTGATATACCTTTTATCTTTATAAGTGTAAATCTGGGATATGTATATGTTTGATTGCTCATCGGCCAGAACAAACTCCGTTTGGTATGGAGGTGAATGATACCTCGTTCTATTACATGATGATGGCCAATATTTAATGATTATCGTGGTGGCGCAGGTGAGACGGAATGTGAATGCTGATAGTCTATCCCTTTTAGTGCCAGAGGGGTATGGAAAGCAATGCATTCTGTACCCCTCTGGCACTCAAAGGGTTAAACCTCGTGCTATTACATTAGGGGTCGCTTGCTGTATGATACGCAGCAAGCGATCATATGCTATATTATAAACAACATGATTATGCTTGATAACGACATAGTTACTTGTATTCTCTGAATGTTTGCTGGAGGAATGAAGATGCTAGAGGATGTAGCTCTTGCCTCTGCTAGCAGTCCGATAGCTGGGGGATTGCAGTGCCAGAAGTGACGCAATGTAACTTCCTTTCCCGCTATGATGCTTGAACTGCTACTAACAAACACGAAGGATGCACAATTGACGATGTGTCCCATGGGAGAGGCTGTGGCCCGCTATTTAAGGGCTTGCAGCCCCTCCCACAAATACAGGCCCTGCCTTTCACTAAATTCTATTCCTAGAAATACCAGTTGTAAAGGAGAGAGTTGATTCTGATGAATTGATTATCCATCCTAGGCCCTCTAGACGTTCTAGGCACTGATTAGTGTTTGATATAGCTTAAGCTGCACATTCTTCCACTATTAGAATGTCGTTGAGGTAAGGTAGAACCCAAATTCCTTTCTGATGAAGCACTGCCATAGCAATGGATAATACCTTGGTAAAAACCCTTGGAGCTGATGAGAGACCAAAGGGTAGGACTCAGTACTGGAGGTGCTGACCGAATATGTGGAACATCAGGAATTTTCTGTGGGCTGGAGTGACCAGGATGTGATAATGAGCATCCTTCAGGTCTATTCTTGTCAGGAATGCGTTTTTCTGGACCATCTTGAATGCCAATGCCACAGTCTCCATCTTGAATCTCCTTATCTTCAAGAATGAGTTTATTTATTTCAAATCTAGTATCATTCTTAAATCTGCTGAAGGTTTGGGAATGGAGAAAAGCTTTGAATAGAACCCATGGTATCTCTGATCAGTTGGTACCAGTTCTATCACTGTCCTGGATAAGAAGAAGATGTAGTGCTTTTCTTATTCCCTTCGCCGTCTTTGTGTTCTGGATCAGTGAAGACTTGAATCTTTGACGTGATGGGACAGAGCGAAATTCTAGTGCATACCCTCCCTCCAATATCTGAAGGACCCATTTGTCCAGGATGATCTTTTTCCAAGAGTCCTGAAATAACTCCAGTCTGCCCCCTACCAGAGAGAGAAATGAGGTAAGTGGATCTTCATTGAAATTTACTCTGGAACGTATGCTCTCTCTGGAACTTCTTCCTGGTTCCAGGCTTGGCCCCTTGTCCGCTTCCTTGTCGACGTTGATTATATGCTCGTTCAGGTCTGTAGCATCTGGCATCACGAAAGGACTGTTTTCTGAAATATGTTCTGGATGGAGATGCTCTGTGTTATGGACCAGGAACCAGACAGGACACAAAAAGGTAACATGCAGAACACCTTTATTAAAGTAACAAAAAATAAACAAAACAGAATCATGATCCAGGAGCATAAACCAAATGACAAGCCAGGGTCAGGAACCAGGACAGGTACTCAGCCAAGCTGGAGTCTGAAGCACAGAAGTCTGCAAAGTCAGGAACAAGCCAGTGGGTCTGGAGCCAGAAGGGTTGTCAGAGGAAGCCAGGTTATACACAGATAAACAGGAGCTCAGTAGAATCACAGCAGTCAGCAACAAGGTCAGCAACAAAACACAAGGACAATGGGGAAGTGAGCCAAGCTGCTATAAATGCCCTGCGAGGGTTGGCTGATAACAGTCAGGTGATCAATTAGAAAGGTCAGCTGATCAGCCTGAGCCAGAAATTCAGCTCAGGCTGATCAGCTGACCTTTCTAATTGATCACCTGACTGTTATCAGCCAACCCTCGCAGGGCATTTATAGCAGCTTGGCTCACTTCCCCATTGTCCTTGTGTTTTGTTGCTGACCTTGTTGCTGACTGCTGTGATTCTACTGAGCTCCTGTTTATCTGTGTATGACCTGGCTTCCTCTGACAACCCTTCTGGCTCCAGACCCACTGGCTTGTTCCTGACTTTGCAGACTTCTGTGCTTCAGACTCCAGCTTGGCTGAGTACCTGTCCTGGTTCCTGACCCTGGCTTGTCATTTGGTTTATGCTCCTGGATCATGATTCTGTTTTGTTTATTTTTTGTTACTTTAATAAAGGTGTTCTGCATGTTACCTTTTTGTGTCCTGTCTGGTTCCTGGTCCATAACACAGAGCATCTCCATCCAGAACATATTTCAGAAAACAGTCCTTTCGTGATGCCAGACGCTACAGACCTGAACGAGCATATAATCAACGTCGACAAGGAAGCGGACAAGGGGCCAAGCCTGGAACCAGGAAGAAGTTCCAGAGAGAGCACCAGTGGACCAAATATTGAAGGCTCCCTCGGAACCTACAAGAGTCAACTAGGGATCGGACCTTGTACTCCTCATGGCCGTCAGCAGGCACTGAACAAGGTAGAGGAGTGAACGTAGTGACAAGATTATATACCAAAGGTTTCAGCAGCGAGACATGGAACACATTGTGTATCCGCATATTGGGAGGAAGGTCTAGGGCACAGGCCTCAGGGTTCAAATGTTGGAGGATACGGAAAGGCCCCACAAAACAGGGAGACAGTTTCTGAGAGGGCACTCGGAGGTGGAGATTTCTGGAGGACAACCAGACCCTCTCCCCGACCTGGTAGGAGCGTGCGGATAGGCATTTAGGATTAGCCTGGAGCTCCTGGGATTGTTGTGAGCGTCACAACGACTCTTGGACCTGCACTCATGTGGAACGGATTTGCCAGGATCCCCTGGGGAGCGAACGAATCTGGAATCATGAAGGTTTGATACCCATAATTCACCATGAAAGGGGAGAGCCGGGTAGAAGCTGAGACAGCACTGTTATGAGCAAACTCCACCCAAGGTAACAGGTATTGAATGGGTTAAATGATTCTGCAGCCACCACCGCTACATTTAACATGATTAACATGTTACCTGTTAATCATTAAACTTACCCTACCCTTAACAGTAAAGTGCAACAATACTAGCCCTAACACCCAGAGCTGTATAAGACTTACCTGTCATCCTCTGTCTACCTTCTTCTATCGTCTTTCATCTTCTGTCTTCTTATCTTCTGTTCTTTGTCATTGTCCCAATGATGTACTTGAATATGCTGAAAAATATTATGTTTCCAAGAAATGTAGTTGTTAAATCTGTGCAGGCATTCTAATAAGAAAAATCCTTTTTGCCCCAGTGTGAAAATGATTGTTTTAATCCATTTCACGAAAGATGGTGGCGTAGTCCACACTGAATATATAATTTATTGTGTTCCCAAAAAATAATTAGATGAGGCATTGAATGGGTTAAATGATGCTGCAGCCACCACCGCTGTCACCTACGTTGGTGGCAGGAATGCAGGCCAAAAAGCCCTCTCCTTCATACCTCTTGGGCTTTTGCCGAGTGTCTCTATGAAAAAATTGAACATAGACTGGTTTTTATATAGCCAGTCTCTGTTCAAAATGGTTTCCAGCCTTCCAGGATTTCCATTGGCTGAGATGTGTGTTTACAAACCTCCCAGCTAATCAGGTTTTAGCGGGTTTCGTCATGACCCCATTTAATGCATTCAGTGACTCATCTAATTTTTTTTTGGGAACACAATAAATTATATTTACCATGTTTTGTGAAATGGATTAGAACAATCTTTTTTTGCACTGTGGCAAAAATAATTTTTCGTATTGGAATGCTGGTACAGATTTAATGACTACATACCTTGGAAACCTAATTTTCTACAGCATATTTAATGGGGTAACAACGAAGAACAGAAGATAAGAAGACAAGATAAAAAGACAGAAGTTGAAGAGAAATCAGAAGGAAGTTAGAAGACGACAGAAGACAGACAGTAGCTGACCAGGGTTCTGAAGACCCTGCTGGACATCAGGATTACAGGTACGTGTTTCTTTTCAGGTGATGTTTTTAACTTAGTGGGATTAACCTTGTGAGTGCCAGTGGGGTATGCAATGCATTGCACAGCGTTTGATACCAGCGCAAGAGGGACATCTGCACATCAACAGGAAGAACTTCCATTCCATCAATGTACATGCTAATCCTACATACTCAGACTCTGCTCCGTCTACAGAGACTTTGAGAATGGGACCTATACAGGACTATGGTTTGTGGGTGAGTCAACAAAACAAACCTCACACCACATCCATAGGTGCACCCAAACGACTCATGGAAATGCAGCTTAGCATGCTCATGACACACAACAAGCACATCATCCACAGAACATGTGCTCCCTGTCTCACCATGTCACTCTCTGTCCACAGGTGATGCCAGCTATGGGTGCAAGTCGTGGCTACTCACACCAATAGCCAATCCACACACACCTGCACAGGAGTGCTATAATGAGGCACACGTCAAGACCAAGATTCCCATAGAGTGCACCTTCAGCCTGCTCAATGCCAGATTCCATTACCTGGATCACTTAGGGGAGGCTCTACAATATGCATGTGACATCATCACATACAAAGGCATGTGACATCATCCTGGCATGTGCAATATTCCACAACCTTGCAGTAGACACTTCGAGTTGAGGATGGTGAGCCACAACAGCCCATGGAGGTCTCTGTTCCCATTGCAGAGGATGAGGATGCCTTGAGATGGGTGCAATTACAAAACAGGCTCATAAGGGACTACTTCACCTGTGATTAAAATGCATGTATGACCACGTTCAGGCTTGGGAAATATGTGCAAACACACTCACACCACATATAATCATGTGTTTCACTCCACATGATGACCCATCGACACAGCCCTCTGAGCGCATTCCACAACCACATGGCTGCTACAGTATCTAAGCCATGAAGCATCTATACCATGGAGGTCTCATGTTGAGGGTGTGCATTCAACCAGCATCTGTCATTCCTTGGGACATGATGACAATGACATGTCAAGGATATCATCCATCCCCATAGGAACAAAGATGCACCACATTGGCCATGTTTATCATATGACTAGGTGAACTGACAGAAAACCACAGTTATATAATTGAACAGAGCCATAACAACCCTAGAACCCTTGGCGTCATAGAGGGATATCCAGTGCAGTGACATGCAGTGCATTGGATACCACGCTGTCATTCCAGGTGTTAAAGTGGCATTGGAGTTAACCTGAACAAAAGTTGCTCAAAGCCCAATGGAGCAGTATGGTGATGTATATACTGTGGTAGTGTCAGTTACAGCATCAGAGTCGCTATATGTGAGTCAGGTTACAAGTTCTACCATGCTGACCTGTGTGTGTGTGTGTGTGTGTGTCTGTGTGTGTGTGTGTAGCACAGCGACAATGCCATACCAACACCCTCTTTTTTATGGGGCTTGGTTCACATACTAATGATGTGTTTGCTCAAGGTCCCAGTCACACGTACATTTGTCTGCTTGGGATCCCCTTGATCAAAATCTCATATGTTCCAGAGGGGTTGACAACACACTGCAAAACAATGGAACGCAAAAGGTTAATGGTATAATGATGGTTCATCATATGCATGGCTGATAGTTAGTGCTGTTTCATATCCTGTCATCCCTTCCTAAAGGCATCCATGACATGACCCATTATGGAACAGAAGAATGTCTAGGTGATTCCATGCCCATGCAGTTCACCTCTTGTTGTTCCCAAGTGTTAGTGTTTAATCAGTGTGAACCTTGAAGTTGTTAGCAAGTGCTGCCAAAAATTCACATATTAGCAAAATGCTTACATATATGTTTAGGAATATTCTAAGACCTAAGGGGAAACAACTTCCTTGAAATTCAGCTCTTATTCAGGGTTCAAACATGTTTTGGAGAGCCTATGAGCAACTGTGTATGTTTCCTCAGTAACCAGGTGTTATGTGACACATACCGTTTGGGTGCTTGGAGTAGGCTTCAATGTATTATGGTAAAATACTAACATGTTGATTCTCTACTGTATTATTAACCATATTAAAGGAAGCCCACCTCTAATCCAAATATATCTTTTGATTATTGCTGTTGAATTATCTATTTCACAAGACTGATAAATAGTTAAGAGTTATATTTCTTTTATACTGAGAAGGCGTATCCCTAAAGCAGGGTTGTAGTCATAAAGCTGTGGCCATTAATGGAGTTTGAGATGTACTGATGCTAGGAAATGATTTGGAGATTCACTAACCTCTCCATTGATCTAATTTTTCCAGTTCCTATGTTATTCCATGGAACCTATGTTGTGAGGTTCCTGTAGTTTGAAAAATATTGGTGCATGTGCTCCCTAGGAAAACATTTGGCCTGGAGAAGTTAGATCACTAGAAAAGTCATCCCCACCTTACCAACTGTTCATCACACCTCACTGTGTAAACCCCACGTGCTCCCTGCATGGTATAAACAATTGGCCAGACTAGTGGTGTCCTCATGTTGCTGTCTTGTAGCCAAACACAACGCTGATCTCAATTAGTAACCTCAGATGAACAGTTGTGTGATTGCTCTTCCCTCATCAGAGTGTGAATCTCAACCTATCTTTGATATGATAATCTTACCTTCAAGTGAATTATCCAACTCTTATACATGATTTGCAAGCAATACATGGTTGGCAAACAACTCTATTACCACATGGATAATAATAATAATCCTTTTATTTATATAGCGCACACAGATTCCGCAGCGCTTTACACTCATATTGGTTCCTGTCCCCATTGGGGCTCACAATCTAAATTCACCTATCAGTATGTTTTTTTTTTGGAGGAAACCCACGCAAACACAGTGAGAACATACAAACTCATTGTTGTCCTTGGGGGGATTTGAACCCAGGACCCCAGCACTGCAAGGCAACAGTGCTAACCACTGAGCCACTGTGCTGCCACTGTGCCACTGTGCTGTGGAACTGAATGTGGACAGTCTGGCACTTAGTATGTTGCGAGCCTAGTGTCAGTTGTTCAAGTTCAACTCACATCATGGCCATACAAAACCTTCATATTGTTTTTCTTTGCTAGGTGGATTGTGAGATGAACTTGTGTGATGTGTGAAGTTACCCATGCTGTAACACCTTAAAAGCAACTTAACTGGATATGAGTTGTGTTCACTGCATTGCTTTGCATTGCATTGGAGACATCTTTGCCATGCAACCTGTTGGGAATCCAAAACATACACGGACAAGAATGGGATTAAAAAAGTTCAAATTTATTGGGGGGGGGGGTTGAATTCACAAATTGGTTTTCTGGGTGGCTTTTTGAAGGTGCTGCCGAGGTGGATGCCATCACACTCTTGTTGGTCTTGTGCTTTCTGTTGGGCTCACGCTGGAGGGGGAAGGTAGTAGTGGACCTCTCTGTGGATGCCTGTGCCTTCTACTTCCTCTGGTTCTCCCTGAGATTGGTCTATTGCATCTCCACCAGCATTTGCCCCAACACGTTCAGCATCCCAGTCCCATACTGCTGGGGCTCTGTGGTGGTGCATCCACATGAATGGCTGGGGTCTGGTAGTGGGGCCATATGACCCATAATGTGGTATGGTCACCATGCTCGGCATCCAGTGCCTTCCCTGTGGTATTGGTGATGGTGGGGTCATCCAATACCTGCCTTGGGTGTTTGGAGGTAGCCACCTCCCAGGAGGCATCCAGTTGGTGGCAGTGGTGGCTGGCAGCTGTACTTTGTGTGTGTGTGGTAGTTGGAGACCATACTCTGCAGGGGGAGGGGGTGCTTGGAGCCCATACTCTGCAGGGTGGTGGCAGAGGCAATGTGGTGATTGTTTCCTCTCCAGGCTCCACGGGAGCTGTGTCACTGTGTGAAAACCCATAGGGGTCCTCCTCACCCTTCTGCTGTTCTGCAGGCATGTATGCTGTGTGGGTAAATGAAATGATGTAATAGTCATCAAAGCTATGACAGGAGTGCTGCAAGACTATGACATTGACATGTGAACCCTTGATTGGCAGGATGATATCCATTGCATTGCTTTGCTGAGCTTGACTGAATCCCATGTGTAGCTTTAGTTATCATATATATCCTGTGTGATTAGGGCTGATTGCTAAGGGATTTCACCTGGCTGCTAGTTACTATAAATACAATCCATTAGCTCTGTGGAGCTGGCTCTGTGAGACTGCTATTACAAGTGACTTGTTCCAGGTGAAGAGTTAGAAGGAATCTGGTGACTATCATTTCAAAGGATTTATTGCATTCACATTTAAGGTTGGTTACTTACCATATAGTGAGCATTAGAGGATAATATAAAGCTATTTGAATTGTAATACCAAGCATGAGTGATAGCAGGTTAGCCAATCTCACGAAGTGCACATCTTGTCACATGTTTGAACACTTGGAGCAATCGTTCCAGGGGTCATACTGCTGTGCCAAGTGTGAGCATATTTTCTCTTTAGAGTCTAAGATATTGGATTTGGAGAGAAATATTGCAACATTGCGAGACATTGTAAACCTGGAAAGGAGTTTAGAACTCACAGAGCAGGTAGTATGTGGGGTTAGTGGTGAAGAGGGTGGAGTTGTAGATGAGGAGCGACAGGTAGGCAGCTGGGTAACAGTAAGGAGGGAGGGGAGGTAGTGGGCAGAGGAAGAGGAAGGCCAGTTGACTCAGTCCAACAGATTTGCAAGATTGTGTGAAGATGTTGATGAGAATTGCTCAGAATTGGCAACACTGGAGAGGGCTGATTCCTCTAGCAGCCAGGGGAACAGTCCTCCTTCCAGGCTAGATGGGATGCAGAGCAGACAGAAACCAAGGCAGGTGGTGGTAATAGGAGGGTAGATAGGGTAATCTGCCGCCAGGAACGTGAATGCCGAACAGTATGCTGTCTCCCAGGTGCTCGGGTTCGGCATGTTGCGGACAGGGCTGACAAATTATTGGGAGGGGCTGGAAGTGATCCAGCTGTCTTGGTACATATTGGAACCAATGACAGAATAGGAGGAAGATGGAGGTCCCTAAAGAATGATTTCAGGGATTTAGGATGCAAGCTCAAGGCAAGGACCTCTAAGGTAGTATTTTCTGAAATACTACCTGTGCCATGCGCCAGTGCAGGTAGGCAGAAGGAGCTCAGGGAGCTTAATGCATGGCTCAAGCAATGGTGTAGGAAGGAGGGTTTTGGGTTTTTAGAACACTGGGCAGACTTTGCTCTTGGGTACAATCTATATGGAAGAGATGGATTGCACCTAAATGGTAGAGGAGCCTCTGTGTTAGGGGAGAGAATGCTACGAAGCTTGGAGGAGATTTTAAACTAGGAAAGGGGGGGGTATAGATAGCAAAAATGGGGTAGATAGAGCAGATAGGAACTGGGTCCAAGTAAATGACCAGGGGGGTTGAGAAAGGGTGGGGAAAAATTTAGTCAGTAGGGAGGAACTCCTAGTAAATGAAGGTGAAGAAAAAAAGGCATGTAGGGATTAATATATGTAAAGACTTCAAAATTAATTGTATGCTAGCAAATGCAAGAAGTATGGTAGATAAAATAGGAGAACTAGAATTTCTGGTGGTTAATGAGCAATTGGACATAATTGGAATAACAGAAACATGGTGGAACGATGCACATGACTGGGCTGTAAATATAGAGGGCTATTCCCTGTTTAGAAGAGACAGAATTAATAGAAAAGGGGATGGTGTGTGCTTATATTTGAAAACGGAGCTAAATCCAGTTTTGCGAGGTGATATTAGTGAGGAAACTGGCCAAATTGTGGAGTCCATGTGGGTAGAAATTGAGACTAAATGTGGTGTGAAAGGTAAAAAAAAGTTGTTGGTGGGCATATGCTACAAACCACCAAATATCGATGACAATGATGAGGCCCAACTGCTATTGCAAATGAGGAAAGCTGCCCAGTTTGGGCACACTATAATTATGGGAGATTTTAATTATCCAGATATCAACTGGAAAAATGAGACCTGTCAGAGTGCTAAGGGTAGCAGGTTTTTGAACACACTTTGTGAAAGCTACATGTCACAAATGGTGGAAGCGCCGGCAAGAAATAACAATGTATTGGATCTAGTGATCACTAATTACCCAGAAATGGCATCCAATATTAAGGTAAGAGAACATTTGGGAAACAGTGATCACAACATGGTTACATTTGAGATCAGTCCGGCAAAGCAAAAATGTATAGGTTCAACCAAAACTCTTAATTTTAAAAAAGCGAACTTCAAATTGTTAAGGACCTCAATGCAACACATAGACTGGGATATTTTATTTAAAGGCAAAAATACTGAGGAAAAATGGTCAGAATTCAAATTTAGGTTGCAGAAATATACCCAACAGTATATACCAATGGGGAACAAATGCAAAAGAAGTAAGTCACAGCCAATGTGGTTAACTGCACATGTAAAGAAGGAAATGGCAAGGAAAAAAAACGCATTCAAATTATTTAAGTCTGAAGGAACTGAACAATCTTTCTTAAAATACAAGGAGTGCAACAAAGATTGCAAAAAGGCAATTAGGGTAGCAAAAATAGATAATGAAACTCGAATTGCAAGGGAAAGCAAGACTAATCCAAAAAAGGTTTTCAAATATATAAATAGCAAAAAACTTAAGAGGGAGTGCATTGGACCATTCAAAAAAGAGATGGGTGAGTTGGTTAGTGAGGATAAGGAAAAGGCCGATGTTTTAAACACTTTCTTCGCATCAGTATATACAAGGGAGCAAGGAATGGTAGAAGAGCCTCCGCAAGTAACAAATAAAACAATACAATTAATAGATATTGGGTTAACTCAAGGAGATATCATGGAAAGACTGAACAAAATTAAGACCGACAATGCACCGGGTCCTGATGGTATACATCCAAGGGTTCTTCAGGAACTTAGTGCAGTGTTAGCAAAACCCCTATATTTACTCTTTAAAGATTCTATCACCACAGGCTCAGTGCCACAGGATTGGCGAAGAGCTAACATAATGCCTCTATTTACGAAGGGAACTAAAACAGAACCTGGGAATTTGACCTCTGTAGTGGGAAAACTGTTAGAAGGGATAATAAGGGACTATATTCAGGATTACAACACAAATAATAAAATCATTAGCACGAATCAACATGGTTTTATGAAAAATAGATCATGCCAAACTAATCTTTTCAGCTTCTATGAGGAGGTAAGCAGCAACCTAGACAATGGCAAGGCAGTAGATGTAGTATATCTAGACTTTGCAAAGGCATTTGATACAGTGCCACACAGAAGGCTGGTATATAAAATAAGGAAATCGGGGCTAGGAGATAACCTTCGCAATTGGATACAAAACTGGCTGAAGGATAGGGAACAGTGTGTGGTTGTAAATGGAAAATTCTCCAGTACAGTTAAAGTGGAGAGTGGAGTACCTCAGGGTTCAGTATTGGGTCCGCTGCTTTTTAACATGTTTATAAATGACCTGGAAATAGATATAGAAAGCAAAATATCAATATTTGCAGATGATACTAAACTATGCAAAGTCATTAATTCAGAACAGGATATTTTCTCTCTACAGAGGGACTTACATACAATGTCAGATTGGGCAAACATGTGGAATATGAAGTTTAATGTGGGGAAGTGTAAAGTCATGCATTTGGGAGGAAACAATCCCAAGGCTACTTATAAACTTAATGGAATAATTTTAGGTGACTCATTGCTAGAAAAAGACCTGGGCATCCTTGTCAACTACAAACTTGGAAACAGTGACCAGTGTCAAACAGCAGTAGCAAAGGCAAACAAAGTCCTGTCTTGCATAAAAAGAGGTATCGAAGCAAGAGTGGATAACATTATTTTGCCATTATACAAATCATTGGTAAGACCTCACCTTGAGTATGCAATGCAATTTTGGGCACCGGTTCTGAAAAAGGATATACTAGAACTAGAGAGGGTACAGCGGAGAGCAACAAAATTAATTAAGGGAATGGAGGACTTGACATATGAGGAACGACTAAACAAACTTGGTTTATTTACTCTAGAGAAAAGACGACTAAGAGGAGACCTTATCACATTGTACAAGTATATGAGAGGTCAATACAAGGATCTCTGCGGTGAGCTATTTATTCCAAGGCCTGATCGGGTGACCAGGGGACACCCCTTGAGATTAGAGGAAAGGAGGTTTAAACTTCAGCAGAGGAAGGGTTTTTTTACGGTAAGGTCTGTCAAATTGTGGAATTCATTGACCAGGGAGGTAGTTATGGCAGATACAATGGATACATTTAAGAGAAGATTAGATAGATTTCTTTCAAAAGGTAACATAAAGAGTTATACTGTATCAGTAGGCTGATCAGGAAGGTCTGATAAAGACTAATTTAATTGGTAGCAGGAAAGCTATAAAATCTCAATTACTGAGGTATGAGGAGAAGGTTGAACTTGATGGACTTGTGTCTTTTTTCAACCAAATTTATTATGTTACTATGTTACTATCCTGAGTAGTGATGAGCGAGCACCCCAATGCTCGGGTGTTCGGGTGCTCTGACCGAGCACCCCCTGAGGCTCGAGTGCTCGGCCGAGCACCCGAGCCCCATTGAAGTCAATGGGAGGACTCGAGCATTACACCAGGCACCCCCTGCTCTGATGAGGGGAGGGTGCCTGGTCCATAGGAAAAGGGCAGAAAAGGATGGAAACACCACAGAAATGTTCAGGGACAGCATAGGGAGGATGTCTGGATGCATCTTGGACTCCAACATTGCTGCTGGGAACGATCTTTCGCCCGTAGTACGCCATTTTTACAGACTGACCGTAAAACACACAAAAAGGAAAATAAAAACGACTTTAGGCGAAAAATTGTTACCAAACAATATTTGCTGTATATTTACTTGTATATCATCTGCAAATTCTCCCAAAAATTTCCTCGATTTTTCTGAACTGAGGCCATGATTAAGAGGGAAACGTGCGCAGAGGCAAATTCTCCAAAAAATTTCCTTGATTTTATTGAACTGAGGCCATGATTAAGAGGGAAACGTGCGCAGAGGCAAATTCTCCCAAAAATGTCCTTGATTTTTCTGAACTGGGGCCATGATTAAGAGGGAAACGTGCGCTGAGCCGACCATCTAAAACATTATGGGTGAGGGTCTGCTGCGGAGCTGACCATCCTAAACATTATATGCGAAGGCCCGCTAGTGAGCTGACGCTATAAAACATTATATGAGAGGGCCCGCTAGAGAGCTGACCCAATAAAACATTATATGAGAAGGCCCGCTGGTGAGCTGACCTATATAAAAATTGTCAAACAGGGCCCGCTGGTGAGCTGGCCCTATATAAAAATTATATCACAGGGCCCGCTGGTGAGCTGGCCCTATATAAAAATTATATCCCAGGGCATATGGAAGAGGAGGAGGAGGATGAGAAGATTAAGAGTCAACCATATACCCGTTTTTTGGGTGGAAGGGGTGAATGGGAATACAGAGTATTCCCATCATTGTAAATAACATATATAAAGTGAGTTTATGTTCCCCCAGGGCTTTCCTCCAGTGGAGTGGAGAAGTCAGGGGAAATCCAGGCCTTGTTCATTTTTATAAGTGTCAACCTATCAGCATTGTCGGTGGAAAGGCGGATACGCTTATCTGTTATGATGCCACCAGCAGCACTAAATACCCGCTCAGACAGAACGCTGGCGGCAGGGCAGGCCAGCACCTCCAAGGCGTAGAGTGCCAGTTCATACCACGTGTCCAGCTTGGACACCCAGTAGTTGTAAGGCACAGAGGGATCATTGAGGACGCTGACACGGTCTGCTACGTACTCCTTCACCATCTTCCAAAACTTTTCCCTCCTTGTGACACTAGGCTGCGCATCAGGGTGAGGGTGCTGGCGGGGTGTCATGAAGGTGTCCCACGCCTTGGAGAGTGTTGCCTGCCTTTGTCGGAACTGCTGTGTGCTCCCCTTTTCTCCCCTTCTCGGTTGGCCAAGGTAGCACGTACTCTGCCGCCAGCGTTGTCAGATGGAAAATTTTGGAGCAATTTTTCAACAAGAACCTTCTGGTATTGCACCATTTTGCTTGTCCTCTCCACCGGAGGAATGAGAGATGAGAAATTCTCTTTGTAGCGGGGGTCCAGAAGGGTGAACACCCAGTAATCCGTGTTGTCTAAAATGCGTATAACGCGTGGGTCACGGGAAAGGCAGCCTAACATAAAGTCAGCCATGTGTGCCAGAGTACCAACAGTCAAGATTTCGCTGTCCTCACCAGGAGGATGACTCTCAATCTCCTCATCCTCTTCCTCCTCTTCTGCCCACCCACGCTGAAGAGATGGAACTAAAGTTCCATGGCTACCTTCTGTAGCGGAGGCAACCGTGTCTTCCTCCTCCTCCTCCTCCTCCTCCGCCTCCTCCAATTGTCGCTGAGAAGACGAAGTGAGGGTGCTCTGGCTATCACCTTGTGTAAGCTCTTCCTCCCGCATTTCCACCTCTTCCACATGCAAAGCGTCGGTTTTAATTGTGAGCAGCGAGCGTTTCAGTAGACACAGAAGTGGGATGGTTACACTGATAATAGCGTTATCGCCGCTCACCATCTGTGTCGATTCCTCAAAATTGCGTAAAACCTCACAGAGGTCTGACATCCATTCCCACTCCTCACTTCTGATTACAGGAAGTTGAACGGAGAGGCGACGACCGTGTAACAGCTGGTACTCCACTACTGCCCTCTGCTGCTCACAAAGCCGGGCCAACATGTGGAAGGTGGAGTTCCAGCGCGTGCTCACGTCACACAGCAGCCGGTGAGCTGGCAATTGTAAGCGCTGCTGCAGCTTCAACAGGCCGGCTGAAGCTGTAGATGACTTACGGAAATGTGCACACACGCGGCGCACCTTGGTCAAGAGATCATGCACATTGGGGTAGGTTTTTAGAAATCGCTGAACCACTAAATTAAATACATGCGCTAGGCATGGTACGTGTGTGAGCTTGCCGAGCTCCAAAGCCGCCACCAAGTTACGCCCATTATCACACACAACCATGCCTGGTTGCAGGTTGAGTGGCGAGAGCCACTGCTCGGTCTGGTGACTAATCCCCTGCAACAGCTCTGAGGCCGTGTGCTGTTTGTCCCCAAGGCAGATCAGCTTCAGCACGGCCTGTTGACGCTTCCCCACTGCAGTGCTACACTGCTTCCAGCTACTGGCTGATGGGGGAGTGGCGCTGCGTGTAGAGAATTCGGAGGTGGAAACGGAGGAGGAGGAGCCAATAACGTAGGTGCTGGCGGAAACCCTGATGGAGGTAGGGCCCGCAATCCTCGGCGTGGGTAGCACCCGTGCCATCCCAGGGTCCGAGTCGCTCCCAGCCTCCACGACATTCACCCAGTGTGCCGTCAGGGAAATGTAGCGTCCCTGGCCACAAGCACTTGTCCATGTGTCAGTCGTTAAGTGGACCTTCCCAGTAACTGCGTTGGTCAGGGCACGGGTGATGTTACGGGACACATGGTGGTGTAATGCGGGGATGGCACACCGGGAAAAGTAGTGGCGGCTGGGGACCGCGTACCGAGGGACAGCTGCTGCCATCAGGCTGCGGAAGGACTCAGTGTCCACAAGCCTAAATGGCAGCATTTCGATGGCCAGTAATTTGGAAAGGTGTGAGGTTAGTGCTATGGCCTGTGGGTGGGTGGCTGGGTATTTTCGCTTGCGCTCAAATGCCTGGGGTAACGACATTTGGACGCTGTGCTGGGACAGGGAAGTGGATGTGGTCGCTGATGGTGCTTCAGATGGTACAGGTGCAGGGCGGGAGGTATGCGGGCCTGCGCCTTCGACAGGCGATTGGCCGGCACCGAAAACAGGGGAAGAGGAGGCAGTGGTGTGGCCTGCAGACACAGATGGGCGATCCAGGCGTTCCTCCCACTTATTACGGTGCTTGGATGCCATGTGTCGGATCATGCTGGTGGTGGTGAGGTTTCTAGTGTTCATGCCTCGGCTCATTCTGGTGTGGCACAGGTTGCAAACTACAATTCTTTTGTCGTCCGCACTTTCCTTAAAAAAACGCCATACCGCGGAACACCTACCCCTTGGCAAGGTAGATTTACGCAAGGGGGTGCTCCGTGGAACATTTGCGGGCCGGTTTGGTGCGGTCCGCCTTCTTTCTGTAGCCACACCACTGCCTCTTCCAGCCTGTTGCGGTGCTGCAGATGGCTCACCCTCAGGACTGCTGTCATCGCTCGGCTCTACACCTTCCCAGGTGGGGTCAGTCACCTCATCGTCCACCAAGTCCTCCTCCACTTCCTCACTCTGATCATCCTCCTCATGTCTTGATCCCACCACATACTCAGTCATTGACAACTGTATAACATTCTCCTCAACAAGGTCTTGAGACAGTAATAGTGGTTGATTTAATGGCAACTGTGTCTCATCATCATCATCATCATCCACTACTTCCTGTGACCTTAAATGCCGTTCACATCTGTCATCTTCTTGTGATTGGGTACCCTCTAGAGGTTGTGAATCAGGGCACAAGATGTCATGTTCCTCTGCAAGCGTGCTTGGAGAGAGGGTCAAATGAAGGATTGGTGATGAGACGAGCTCCTCACTATATCCCAGTGTGGGATCACTTCTTTGACCAGACCGTGTATGGTGGGAGGAAGGATGATCAGAGTGAGGATTATGTTGACCAGACTCTTGGCTACTGAGAGTGGACTTGGTGGAAGACAGGGTGGTGCTTAACCGACTGGAAGCAGTATCAGCTGACATCCAACCGACCACCTGTTCGCAGTGGTCGGACCTCGAGAGTGATGTCCTGCGACACCCTGTAAAATTAGACATGAAGCTAGGTATGGTGGATGTCTTTCTTTCTTGTGCTCTGGCACCAGGCACAGTTTCTCCGCGTCCTGACCCGCGCCCTGAACTATCAGGATCACGTCCACTTCCCCGTCCCTTTTTACCCGCCTTCTTCATCTTACACGGAATATGTGACTTTGATATTTTAGTTTGAAAACTTAACAGTATTTCTTCCTATTCTGCAACTGTGCAGAGTGCACAGAATAGGCTGCTAAACTGCGGTGACGCACACGGAATGGAATATGTGACTTTGATATTTTAGTTTGAAAACTTAACAGTATTTCTTCCTATTCTGCAACTGTGCAGAGTACACAGAATAGGCTGCTAAACTGCGGTGACGCACACTGAATATAATATGTGACTTTGATATTTTAGTTTGAAAACTTAACAGTATTTCTTCCTATTCTGCAACTGTGCAGAGTACACAGAATAGGCTGCTAAACTGCGGTGACGCACACTGAATATAATATGTGACTTTGATATTTTAGTTTGAAAACTTAACAGTATTTCTTCCTATTCTGCAACTGTGCAGAGTACACAGAATAGGCTGCTAAACTGCGGTGACGCACACTGAATGGAATATGTGACTTTGATATTTTAGTTTGAAAACTTAACAGTATTTCTTCCTATTCTGCAACTGTGCAGAGTACACAGAATAGGCTGCTAAACTGCGGTGACGCACACTGAATATAATATGTGACTTTGATATTTTAGTTTGAAAACTTAACAGTATTTCTTCCTATTCTGCAACTGTGCAGAGTACACAGAATAGGCTGCTAAACTGCGGCGAAGCACACTGAATGGAATATGTGACTTTGATATTTTAGTTTGAAGACTTAACAGTATTTCTTCCTATTCTGCAACTGTGCAGAGTACACAGAATGTGCTCCTAAACTGCGGTGACGCACACTGAATGGAATATGTGACTTTGATATTTTAGTTTGAAGACTTAACAGAATGTGCTCTAATCTGCAACTTTGCACACTAAACAGAATGTGCTCTAATCTGCAACTTTGCACACTAAACAGAATGTGCTCTAATCTGCAACTTTGCACACTAAACAGAATGTGCTCTAATCTGCAACTTTGCACACTAAACAGAATGTGCTCTAATCTGCAACTTTGCACACTAAACAGAATATATGAAATTTTTTTTTTTTTTTTTTTTCCCCACACACAAAATAACCTGCTGCCTCCACACACAGTAGTCCTAAAAAGGACTTTTGGTTCTTTTTTTTCACAATTTTGCTTTTTTTCTCCCTACACTGACTTTCCCTTCCTATCCTAAGCTCTCCCTGGCTAAGACTGAGCCGAACTCGCTGGTTAGGTGCTATACAGCACCCGACCACGGGTTCTGGCCAGCCAATCAGTGTAATGCCAGCAGCCAACATGGCTGCTGGCATTACACTGATGTCAGAGCCTCCCTGCACGTTTATTGGCTGCGCAGCAGCCGCAAAACGTGCGGGGAGGAGACCCGAACATGGCGGGCGAGCACATGCGGTACTCGTACGAGTACCGCCATGTGCCGAGCAGAGCGATGCTCGAGCCGATCCGAGCATCGGCCGAGCATGCTCGCTCAACACTAATCCTGAGGATTGAAGATGGCAAGGAATATCTCCTTGCTATCCCCACTCTTCAGGATACATGTGACAACCAAAGCTGAACCATCACACTTCAACTGATACAAGCCCATTGCATATACAACACATACACAGTCCTGAACCGCAAACACACTAGGGCCTCAGAAAACATCAATACACCATTGAAAAAATAAAAACAAAGAAGTACAACCAATGTCTGCAACACAAACAGGCAAAGCAAGCACATAAACAAACAGACCAAGGAACACAGCAACACAAGCAGCTGGAGGACACATCGAACACACACACCAGGAAAGCCACAATAAACACATATGCAGCATGGCATGGTTGAACCTTGGGAATCACATGCATCCTGAGGAGTGGTGATGGCGTAGAATGCCTCCTTGCTATCCACACTCTTCATGATACATATGATACACAAAGCTGAACCATCACTGTTCTACTGGGACCACATGTACAAACACACCGATTCCCATCCTTGCTATCCTTTGTCAAACCTTTGAGTGCCAGAAGGGTAGCCAACCCATTGCCAATCAATGCATTGGTCATCCTTCTGGCACTCAGGGGGTTAGGTGCTGATTTCTCTGTTGCCCCATGTATGACATTGTGGTAAACGTAATGGTTATTTGTCTCAAACATGATGGTGGGCATTGATTGTGTGCTGCAAGTATAGTTGATCAAGACAGCAACAAGAGAGTTAAACAGGGACTTGAACAGAATTTATCCTGCTTGGCCCTTCCAATATGTACAGGGTTTGTCCGGTATTCTGTCCTTGTTTGAACCATCTCAGAGCTGTGTTGGTGAACTTGTGTTAAAGGGATAGTAATACTTCGTTTTAAGTTTATTTTATTTTGTAGGCATTAAAAAAACATGAAGAATGATGTAAGTCTTATCTCTCAAACCTTTATGGTTTAAGAGATATTCACAAGCAAAGTGTCCCCCTCCCGCCCCTTTTACTGATGTAACACTTTTCAGCCAGGGCAGAAGGGAGCTGCCCAGGTAGACTGCAGAGAGGGACAATCTTCAATTAAGATAAGGGAAAAACCTGAAAAGCTTGTCAAGGGGGGCAGAGATTTCATTGTTTTCATAGGAATAAGAGTGTCCCCTTCTGTTATCTGTCCAGTCTATGGACTGCATTCCACATCTGAGAAGAGATTGTTTACAGTAGGTAAAAGGGGCGGGAGGGGGAAACTTTGCTTGTGAATATCTCATAAACCATAAAGGTTTGAGAGATAAGACTTAAATCATTCTTCATGTTTTTTTAATGCCTATAAATTAAAATAACGTTAAATCGAAGTATTACTATCCCTTTAAGGAATATTGGCCATGTGTTCATTTGTCACTGTGTTGAGACATAGTAGGTATTAGGGTTTGTGTGGTGTGTAATTTTGGGTTGATGCACTTACTGGTAGTCTGGAGGGTCCTGTCATCTCCAGTGTCACACTGTCACAGCTTACCTTATATGCAGCACCACTGCTTCGGGCGACGCTGGGAGTTTGTCGCTCCGTGCATTGGGCCTGGCCGCACTTGGCGTCTTCAGCGGTCTCCCGTGTCCTCTTGCTAGGAGGGGTGGTTGCTCAGGATGATGAGGGAGTAAAGCTGTTGCTGGACACATCTCGGCTCGATGCGTCATTTTCAGGCGCGAGGCTGCGTATTGACACAGGCCCTCAATCTTATGCAGTTTGGCCTGGCTAGTCTCCTCCTACCTACTTCCTGGCTGAGTATTTAAGGGTACTGGATCCTTATCCAGTTACCCTTACATTGTTTTCCAGTGCAGTTCTCAGTTGTTTGTATCCTGATCTCCTGTGTATGACCCTAGCTTGCCTGACCATCCAATCTGGTGCTGATCTGTGGCTCTGTCTGACTATGCTATGGTGCGCTCCCTTATCTGTTTGACATCCAATCTGGTGCAGACCTGTGGCTCTGGCTGACTATCCTCTTTGTGTATTGACCCTGGCTTGTTTGACTATCCAATCTGGTGCTGACCTGGGGCTCTGTCCAACTATCCTCTCCGTGTTGCCTCCTGACTACTGGACATCCTATCTGGTGCAGACCTGTGGCTCTGGCGGACTCTAGCTTTACTGACTGTAGGCTTGAGTCAGTAGTCTCCCTTGTTGCCTTCCCTTATGGGAGATGGCCTTCTCCTTACTGACTGCAGGTGTGAGTCAGTTGTCTCCCTGGTTGCCATCCTTAAGGGAGACCTTTCGGGTCTAGTCTGTGCCTGTCTGATGATTGAGACTAGCATTGGCTTCGGCCTAGTTTCTGCAGTCTGGTGACTTGGAGGCAGCCTCCTATTTCTCTAGACTCTTTGGTCACCCACTGCTGCTTCTTGATATGTGCTATATATTTGCTTATATATATTATATATATATATATATATATAATAATATATAATACCCCTTGTCCCACTGGCAGTTCTGTCTCTGTCCTCTGCATACCTCTCCCAGATTGGGTACCCCTCCGCCCAGCTGATCTGCCTCTTCCAAACCTATCCTGACCGGGGATGCCCTCCTGACCTTCCTCCTCTTCTGTTCCTTTCCCCATCCCTCTCTCCTGCTCTCCTCTCCCAGCCATCTCTCACACACTCGCACACAGGCACTCACACAGCCATAGGCGATCACACTTACTCTCTGTCTCTCACTTGCACACACTGTAAAAAAATAAAAGATAAATGTGTGTAACTGTATTAATAAAAGGAGAAAGCTGTCAGGGTGCCAGATTCCAAATCTCCAGCCACACAAACCCCTGTGCGGACAAACACATTTTCACGGTAACCAGTACAAATGAAGGTCAGACACAGGTATATTGAAGTAAAACCACCTTTATTAAAGATGCACAATAATAGGAATTCCCCAGCAATGCCCCACAACATATAACGGACAGGCCACAATCCACTACCCAGACTGACACTGAGCAGAGGCCTGTACTACTTAGAGAGGAGTAGGAAACCAGAGCCACAGGTCAGAACCAGTGTGGATAGTCAGACAAGCCGGGGTCATACACAGAGCGAGTAGTCAGCCAGAGCCACAGTTCAGAACCAGAGTGGATAATCAGACAAGCCGGGGTCATACATGGAATGAGTAGTCAACTAGAGCCACAGGTCATAACCGGTGTGGATAGTCAGACAGGCCGGGGTCATACACGGAACAAGAATGGAAGCCAAATCAGGGTCACTGTGAGGAGCAAACGTAATGAGCAATCGCAGAAACACCACGTAAGGGCAACTGACCTTAGGTCCCGGGAAGTTCATATAGGTCTATACGGAGGCGGGAGTCAAATTAATATGTGTGTGTAACCAAGCGCCGCGTTCAGAGACAGAAACACATGCCTGCACCCATGACCACCAGACAAAGCAGCGAAATAGCACGAGGGTACTGTCAGCATAGATGCCAAGGTACACTGTGATACACATCCAGGAGTGGCAGTAAGAAGGAGATATTAATTTCTTCTCTATACTGCCTGTGTAAAACATACAGAGGGCCGTGATTTTCACATGAGTAGTGGCTCCTGCGAACTCCTGTGAAAATCTGTGCAAGGAGTTGGCCTTCCCTCCACATCTGGCTAAAGGAAAAATAAAAAACATGGCTGACTCACACATAGCCACAGCTACAAGGCATGTCCCCAAATAAGCAAAGCCCCATCTTCTCCTCACCCCCCCATACATAAAGAAGCCTAATGCTTACCCTCCATCTGTGCCTTAACCCTTTGACTGCCAGAGAGCTCCCAACGCATTGCACTCAAAGAGTGAACATGGCCTCTTCCTCTCACAAGCCCGCATCACAATGTTGCTCGTACCACACTAATTACTGTGATGTGCCATACATTCGGATGTGTGCTTCCAAATATATAAAATGACTCATTGTGACATTGTGAGTTCTGACCTCCGGTGATCTACTGTGTGTGTAGTGGGAGCGGTGCTGGGAGACTTGGGGGAGTGGTGCCGGGGACTCTAATATAATGTGATCTGCAGACTGTACATTATCAGGACAGCTTCACACATGGAGGTGTATTAATAATAAACTGTTGTCTTCAATACACAATACTGGGGACATATTTGGGAGGTCAAAAGATCTTGCAGTTTTCTTACACAATTCCAGTGACTGTTGTTTGAATAAGTATGGACGTCTGCAGATAATGGATTAATCCTGCAGTAAACATGATTACCTTCAGTTTACAGCTTATGGAAACCTTCAACTAGCATCACTAAGCAGCCTGAAAACAAGAGAGAGGCAGAAAGGGATGCTATGTGATAGAATACTTTGTGGCAGATGGAGGGACTTTCTAGATAGGGAGGGAGCCTCTCTTCTGTGTGTGCGTGACCTGTACACTGACTATGAGTGTACACTGCATGAGACCCTTTGTTTTGTGTGTTATACTGAGAGACTGTCAGGATCTCACAAGAAACCTTCTTCTTGTATAGCTGAGGAATTGTGTTTGTCACACTGAAGTGAGTATATGACAGTCTTTCACTATCGCTTTCCTTCTCTCTCATCACTGTAAAATGTCTGCCCTATATAATGCTTCTTCCTGGGTGCAGCTACCTATAGAGGCATCCACTGTAACTGCTTGTGCCAATGGATACAGTTTAGGACTCCATGTACATCTTACTACCTGAACCCTGTTCAAGGTATGTCTGTACCTTCCCTTAGTATTGTCGGTATAAATCTGTGAGCATTCTTCTTTAGGATTGTATACTTTCATGCTAGGAGAATTTTACTATTTTTCCTTTATGTAATGTATATACAATTCTGACGAGCTTTCATTGAATCATTTCTAGTGGCTATACTGAAATGAACATTAACCATCAGTGGAAAATATGCAATAAACCAGTTTGCATTAAACAACTAAACGCCAATAGTATTGTGTTCTTTAAACCAAACTGAAAGTTTAATACATTTTGGACAAGAAGTGGTTTGATGTATCATACTTCTCCTCAAAATTAAAATCATGTTCTAAAAATATGAAAATTGGCTGGTTTATTATAAAAATAGTACATTTATTAATAAAAGTATTAATTATTTTATTTTGAAAGTGGTTCTTTATATCAGCATACACAGGGCTGGGTTTCCAGTTAGGAATAATGTTACAATTTGACTCTTTGACCCATGGCCTTAATAGAGACAGAGAATTTCTGTCACAGGACTTAATTGTGAATTAACTTTTATGACAGTCCCTCCGGAATCATAAATACCTGGACTCAGAGGAAGAATGCTATTTAAATCACATCCTCTACCATTGACTGATCAAGGAATTTGTATCTGGACTAACGTTCTTATCTGATTTCCATTACAAACAATGTAATGTGTACTTGTATTTAAGAGAGAAGTTTTCATATTTATCTGTATAACATGCCTGAGGAAGGGACCTAAGAAGTCTTGAAACCTTGCATTTTAAATATGTTTAGTTAGCCAATAAAGGTATCAGCGTTACAAAAAATTTGGCATCCTGTATTTCTACGGCTAACATGGTACCAACTCTCATCTATTACCTGAACACACGGACAGCATTTCACACCACAATTCAACAACACAGCTTGGAGGAACGTCAAACAAGGACAGAATACTTGAGAAACCCAGCCTGATTGGTAATGGTCAAGTCCTTGTTGAACCCCCTTCATGCTGTCTACAACAACATCATGCACAGCACAAAAACAACGCACACAGCCATATGTCAGTTAAAGATCTAACTGTTATGTGTATCACAATGTCATTCATAGAGTGACAAAGAGGTCAGCACACAGCCTCTTGAGTGCCACAGGGATAAGCAATGCCTTGTTTCACAATATATTGGCTAGTCCCCTGGCACCCAAAGGGTTATCAGAGAATAGCAAGAAGGGGAATTGGTGTGTTTCCTATTGTATTGTTACTGCATGTCAGGGATAGGCATTGTACATGTAGGTAGTTAGTCCAAGTGGAATAGCCAAGGCTCAGCTTTCTGCATCTTATGTAGACTGCAGAGTGTGGATGGGTAGGGGGCATTCCCTGCCATCACCACTCTGCAGGACATATGTGATTCACAAGGCTCAATCGTGATGGGGGTGACATTCACTAGGGTGTCAGAAAGAGGTGACAATGTGTACATGACAACTGCAGTGTCATCACACCTGCAATCCTTGTGTTATTCTGTGGAGCCAATGCACTGAGATCTAAACAACTCGTGACATACCAGTGCTTAGGCTCCATAGGATAACATAGGAAAAGGTAGAAGTAACCTCCAATAGTACAGTATAACCATGCACATGTTTGCTGTGTGTTAGGATTTTAGCTGTCCTGGGGTGTGTTCGTGTGTCCTCCAGCTGATTGGGTTGTTGGGTTCCACAGATCATGTTGGTTGGTGTGTCTGTTACTATTGCTGACATCATTGGTTAGACTCTGTAGTCAATGGTCATCACTGGTGCATTGCTATGTTTAGAGGTCTTAGTGTGTTTGCTGTTGAGGCCTAGTTGTAGGACTTGCAGTGGGTTTGAGTTACTCAAGGTGTGATGGTTCAGTTCTGCTCACCACATGTATCCTGATGAATGGGGATAGCAAGGAGGTAAATGCTTTGCCATCCTCACTGCTCAGGATACACTTGATAAACAAATCTATACCACTGTAGGTTAGTAGAATCAATGTATGGGATCATGTCAAGCTCAGCAAAGTGTGTCAGGATGGTAACCAATGCATTTCAAAGCAATGCAATGGATACCATCCTGCCACTCAACAGTTCACATGTCAATGTAATAGTCTTGCAGCACTCCTCTGAGGAGGCCACCACCTCCAGGGTGTTGCCACCCCCACAGCAGCAGCAACAGTGGGGAAACCGTGGCCCCCAGGGTCCACCTCCACAACAGCCACAGCTTCAGTGGGAGCACCGTGGCCCCTAGGGTCCACCACCTGAGCAGCCACAGCAGCATTGGGAGCACCGTGCCCCCAGGGTCCACCTCCACAGCAGCAGTGGGAGCACCATGCCCCCCAGGGTCCACCACCTGAGCAACCACAGCAGAAGTGGAAGCACTGCGGCCCCCAGGATCCACCTCCACAGCAGCCACAGCAGCAGTGTGAGCACCGTGGCCCCCAGGTTCCATCACCTGAGCAACCACAGCAGCAGTGGGAACACTGTGGCCCCCAGGGTCCACCACCTGAGCAACCACAGCAGAAGTGGAAGCACTGCGGCCCCCAGGATCCACCTCCACAGCAGCCACAGCAGCAGTGTGAGCACCGTGGCCCCCAGGGTCCACCTCCACAGCAGCAGTGGGAGCACCATGCCCCCCAGGGTCCACCACCTGAGCAACCACAGCAGAAGTGGAAGCACTGCGGCCCCCAGGATCCACCTCCACAGCAGCCACAGCAGCAGTGTGAGCACCGTGGCCCCCAGGTTCCATCACCTGAGCAACCACAGCAGCAGTGGGAACACTGTGGCCCCCAGGGTCCACCACAACAGCAGCCACAGCAGCAGTGGGAGCACCGTGGCCCCCAGGGTCCACCTGAGCAGCGGCAGTAGCAGTGGCCTCATCATGGCCAACCGGGGTCCACCTGATCAGCAACAGCCGTAGCAGTGGGCACACTATGGCCACCTCCCCAGCAGCAGCAGCCACAGCAGCAGCAGTGGGCTGATCCTGCCCTCCATGGTCTTCCACCACCACAGCCAGTGGCAAGGCACAGGAAGCCACTGACTGTGACAATGCCGGTCCAGGCAGATTCACACACATGGGCAAGACCACATCCACCCACGTGGTTAACTGCAAGCCAGAAGGCATCCGAGGTGTGGCCCCTGGACTACCACCACCTTGGGCTCACTGGGGAGCCACAGCAGCCACAGGGATGCACCGACTCCACCTCCCCCACCCCCACCAACACCATCACCCCCAACCACGTCAACACGTGTGCCACTCTGAGACTGGAGAATCAGAGGCGAGTGAGGGGTCCGGGGATCACGTGGGAATTTTCCCCCACAGCCTCCATGTTGGTGTTGTCTCTCCTGAGGCCCTCCATGGGAGTCCGCTCCACCACACCACAACATTGCCTCTGCCAGTCTCCATACCCTCCACGCCGGTGACACCCACAGCCACAGTGGCCCTTGATGTGGCATGTGTGGTCATCCAGGGGGAGCAGCTGACCGTGATACGGAGGTGTGCCCGAACCCTGAGGCAGATGGAACTGAATCTAGGGCAGATCATGGGGTGCCTCAGGTCCATTGAGGCACAACAGGTGGTCTTGAACACTCAGCAACTCCAGTTCCACACCGGCATGATGGAGGTCCTCAGCCACATGCTGGTGGAGATGCGGGACTCGAACCGCAGAGAGAATCAGCAGCAGGACATGGCCCAGCCATCACATGAGGGGTCCAGTGATGCATCCCCAGCCAGCAGTGATCTACGACCCCCACCACCACCAGCCACCAGATCCCCTTGGGTAACCCGGTGCAGCACAAGGGAATCCACTCCTCTAGCCCCTCCCAAGAAAAAGAAGAAGGCCATCCTTCTCCAGGCCCCTCAATAGATATTTGCACTTCTTCATGACATCTGTGTCCATGTATGTCTCCTATTCGGGATGTTGTTTGTTTGGCAGAGTTGTCTCCAATGCATTGCAAAGCTATACAGTGAACACAACTCATGCACATCTAAAATGGGTGTAAGGTAGTGAGTTGTCTCCAATGCATTGTAAAGCTATGCAGTGAACACAACTCATGCACATCTAACATGGCATCATGACCTTTTACAGCAGAGGTTAACACACACATCACATACAGACATGTTTGTACAGGTTCAACTCACTGACCACATATCAAGGCCACACAGCATCAGGGTGTTGTTGCATGATGTGATTTGAACTTGAACAACATGAACACATTAGATAGATCAACAGATCTACAACATGATCACAATTAAGGGGATAGTAACGCTTAAAATGTTTAAAGACCATTATCATGCGCTTCCACTTTTACCATATCAAAGATGAACTCTTACGCATTAGCAGGCAACAGGAGTCTCTACCTGCACCCTTTTCGCACATTCGTTTGTTTGCAGATCTTTCCTCCCAGACGCTACAGCTACGGAGGCGTCTACAGCCCATCATGTCTGCTCTGCGAACGGCAGATATATGTTATAAATGGGGTTTCCCGGTAAAGTTAGTAGTGTCCCGAGAAGGAGTGCAAACGACCATAACATCTGTGGAAGAAGGTGTGCGAATCCTGGCTTCATGGAACTTACCTGTAGTGGTACCTTCTGATGAACAACGAGTGCGGGATTGGAACTTGATGAGAGACTGATCTGTTGTTGTGGCCTCACCATCTTCATCCCGTCCAGACCCTGGATCCCCAGCTTCGGGGCCATCTCATGGCTGACACTGAATTTGGAGATGGACGCTATGGAGGGCCCTGTTTGGTTTCGATGACAGATCCTGCCAGACCTCTCTGTTTTTTCCCATTTATCCCTGCGTGCTGATGCTGAACTGATTATTTGCTATCTACTTGCAATTTACCTATGTTTATGTGCAAATATTAGGTAAGATCTATACTGTTTATCCACCTTCTTATATTACATTTTATTTTATTATTTGCTTCTCGTATGTTATGAAACCTAGATCTACAGCACCCTGGGAGTTGCTAAAATGTGTATCCTGGTGGCGGTGTGCCAATGCGGCCTCCAGCTATGGCAGGGGGTTTCGTCTTTGTGCTGCTATTAGCGAGAAGGGAGTGAATGGGACTCAGTGGGTTGTGGGTGTCTCCGACTACTTGATAGGCCATAGGCCTGTGACCTAGCAGGATGCAACCTTATTTGGGGATAGCAACATGCGCCGTAGGCCTGGAATGATGGGAGTTCCGGGAATCCGGTGCAACATGATGTTTACTGTCAATATATATTACTGTTCTTTGTGGGTAGACTACTGCCCTTTGCTCTTCAGAGGTTGGGATTTTTCTTGTTTAAGAAGGACATATGTTTCTTTGCCTGGGGGGGGGAGGGTCGGAATGAGTGAATGGGGAACTGTGTGTGGAGTGATCTGTGACCTACCCAGTTGTTTGCTTATAGGTCGGGGGTTGTTGCGCGCTTTGCCACCTTGACAGGAATATGATATTCATTTTGAGACTTCATTACACAAAGGGGACATTAAAAAAAAAATGCATAGGGGGATATTTATGTGCATGTTCGTCTATAGATATGTTTATAACACTATTCAGTGTGACCGTGATATAAAATGGTAGAATGAAACGGTGTGGCGTGATGCATCCCTGTACCCATCAGGCTTGCATTTTTCATTATAAGTTTAGATACACAGGTTCCTCCCTCTGCTCATTGCGGAACTGCTGGGACATCACCTGAAGTGGGCAAAGGAGCTTTCGTATCGTAACTCTTTTCTACGATTAGGTAGTTTATATGTCTTTACTATGGGATATGTTGGATTTCTGTAACCTTTCCCACGTGAGGCTGATGAAGTTACGCACTACATTTATCCCTTCTCTGTGCCCTAACCGGGCCACGTGTTGATTGTCTTCATACGTTTCCCCCCCCAGCCCACTGCCATGAGTGGGTATACCCCTATGTCTTCCTTGATCTGTAGAACCTTTTTTTCTTTTCAACCATTAGTGAGTGCTTATGCATTATAACCCTTGTTTGTGGAGGGTACATCTCTCTGCCATGCCATCTGTTTTGATTGTAGTGCTGCACTCCTCCACTTCATCTGGGTATGAGCTTTGTGCATTCCTTCCATGTTTTTACTCAAATTATGATACAGTGTGCACTATTTTTATACAGCCCTGTGCGGCGTTCCTTCTTAATTTCTTTTCTCTACTGCTCTTTCCCTTTTTCCTTCCTATTTTCCCTCTCTTGGCTCTTTTCTCTGTTTGCCCTTTTGTACTTTGTCTGGGCGATTGCCCTTATACATAATTTTAACCCATTTTTTGTATGACCTCTATCTGGTATTCCTGGGAATGATTTCTGCCTACAGGAAACTTTTACAATTTATGTTATGAGTATTACATTTCTCTCTATGAACGTGAAGGGTTTAAATTCCCCTCACAAGAGACGCTTATTGTTTCAAGAGGCCACCAAATCTGACTCAAAAATTTTGTGTGTACAGGAGACTCACTTTACAGCTGGTAGGGTTCCTTATGCATTGTCAAAGAACTTCACAATTGCTTTTCATAGTACGGCCGCATCCAAAAGATCAGGTGTCTCTATCTGGCTTCATCGCCAGTTGGCGCACACAGTCCATCTTGTGAAGAAAGACCCCGCGGTGGTGACGATTAATAATGTGTTATATATTTTGATCAATCTGTACGCCCCCAACTCAAATTCCGCTCAATTTGTGAAGAATACTCTTGCCAAACTGTCACCTCACGTTACGGGATGTCGTATTGTGTGTGGGGACCTTAATGTTTTTTCTGATCCTCTAATAGACATTTCGACCGCACCTTCGGGGAGATACTTACGTAGTTTGCTCGCTCAGGGGAAAGTCCTTCAGCAAGCCCTTCGCGAGGAAAAACTTTTGGATGCCTGGAGGGTTTTCAATATATTAGGTAGAGACTACTCTTTTTACTCTCCAGTTCATCATTCCTTTTCGAGATTGGACTATTTTTGTGTTGATAAGGAGGTTCTTCAGAGAATCCGTCACTGCGATATTGGAGTGATTCAATGGTCCGACCATACACCTGTAACAATGGAAATTTCCAAAAAATGTAGATATAGTGGCTCTGGTACGTGGCGGTTAAACGACCATCTATTGGCTGAAGAGGAAGTCTCAAAGTTTATTGAAGAGAAATTGCTAGACTATTTTGCCTTGAATGACACTGCAGATGTTTCTCCTGTGACTTTATGGGAAGCTCATAAAGCAGTCGTTCGGGGTCATATAATAGCGTATGCGACAGCGAAAAAAAAGAAACGGGAGCCTAAATTGTGTCATCTAATGCGGGAGTTGTCAACCCTTGACACTCAAGTCAAGATTCACCCTACTCTACGCCAAGCTGAACAAATGGCGACTCTGAGACAGGAAATATCGTCGCTTCAATTATATCAGACACAAGTGATGTTGGAAAGGTTACGACCACGCTTTTATACACACAGCAATAAGGCCGGTAGACTTTTGTCCAGGCGTCTTAAGAAACAGGAAGCAAAACGTATTCTTCTGTATATTGTTAAGCCTAATGGTGAAAAGGTGCTGAATCCAGCTCAAATACCAGATGTTTTTGCGGACTATTATTCGACTCTTTATAATTTAGCATCAGATGCAACAACCCATCAACCAACGACTCATGACATTTCGGATTTCTTAGCTAAGATATCTTTGCCGAGGTTGACTGCAGAACAAATGGATCTTCTACAGGCCCCACTTAAGCTCGAGGAGATTCAATGAGTGGTTCGTTCCTTGCCTCCACATAAGGCTCCGGGACCAGACGGCTTTACTGGGAAATACTATGCGCAATATGTGTGTATTCTATCTCCCTATATGCTATCTCTATTTCGTTCTTGCAGTGCCCAGGGCTCCTTTCCTGCCTCTATGCTCACTGCCCATATTTCCTAAACAGGGCAAACCTCCTTCTCACTGTCCCAATTTTCAGCCCATTTCGCTACTTAATACAGATTTGAAAATCTATGCGAAACTCTTAGCATTTCGATTGCAGTCCCTTCTTCCCCATTTATTGCATTATGATCAAGTTGGTTTTATTAAAGGTAGGCAGGCAACTGATAATACGAGGAAACTGATAAACATTATTGAAACAGCAAGGGTTTCGAGAACAAAGGGCCTTCTTTTAGCGTTCAGATGCGGAGATGGTGTTTGACCGACTACATTGGGACTTCCTCCGAGGAGTGTTGGAGAAGTTTTTGTTTCCGGCAGAATTCATACGGTCCATGTTTTCCATTTACTAGCCCCTGTGTCTAGGGTGTCATATGCTGGTTTACTGTCCAGTCCGTTTACCCTCTCTAATGAGTGTCAACAGGGTTGTCCTCTATCTCCGCTTTTATACGTCCTAGCATTGGAACCATTGGCCGCCCTTATTAGAAGTAATTTACAGATCAGTGGCTTTCATTTTGAACAAGTGGAGGTGAAACTGGGATTGTTTGCAGATGATATTTTGGCTACCTTGACTAACCCCTTGACTTCCCTCCCATGTCTGATGCTCAATTTGGAAGCCTCGGGGATGGTCTCTTATCATAATGTAAACAGAACCAAAACTCAAGCTCTACCTCTACACCTAGAGTCGACTGAAGTGGCTCATCTATGTTCTACTAGGAAGAACAGTGCAGACTTGGTAAAGGGTAACCTAGGGACTTTGTGGAACTCAATTAAACAGGAATTGCATGGATGGTCTAAACTTATGTTGTCATGGGTGGGCAGGATTGCAGCGGTTAAAATGAATGTTTTACCACGGTTGTTATATCTTTTCCGAGCTATACCTATGCACATGCCATCGCATTATAACAGTGCCTGTGATTCTCTGTCACTCTTACTTGTGGTTTGCTCTGATTTGCTGAGCCAGTTTGGCCTGCCCCTGGTGACCTTCTTATGCCTGGCCCAGACACCTGTCAGATGCCCTTTCGTGGTGTTTCTGAGCCAGTAGTGCTGTTGCTGTGTTCCTGTGTTCCGGATTCCTGTGTACCAACTTGGCTTGTCCTGACTACGCTCCAGTGTTCCTGTTTGTGTATGACCCGGCTTGTCTGCGAACCACCTCTGTATCCTGACCCGGCCTGGCTGACGTTCCTGTTCGTGTATGACCCGGCTTGTATGACTACCTCCTGCGTGCTCCGACCCGGCCCGGCTGACTTCCTGCTCCGAGATCGACTTCCAGCCTGTTCCAGTGACCTCCGTTCCAGTTGTCGCCGCCGCAACATTTTCACCCGCTGTTGCCAGCCACCGTGTGACCGCCTTGCCTGGTGTTGCCATTGATCAGTGCAGTGTACCACTATACTTGCAGAACTGTGCGTGCCTCAGTGAGCCTCACTATACTTGCAGAGCCTCATGTAAACGTGCATATTAATCCTAGCAGTGCTGCCTTGCTCTCGCTCGATTCCCAGAATAGAGCCTCTTCCGTGGTGCTACGTCTGCTGAGTTGGCCGCTTACCGACGGCGACTCTATCCATCCTATTGCAGAGTAGTCACTTATTGTGGGCCGGTTGGGCGCCATTGACTCTGCCTTCTCATTGTTTACTGGGCGATATCTATTGAAGCAGAGAGGCGATAGAGGGAAGGCTTCAGCTCTGGCAGACTCCGTTGTATACGCCCGTGGGGGCTATTGGCTCTAGCACTATTATTGCTGGTATCCGGTTAAAGTCTAAGGAGGCTATAGTCAGCTCTTGCATTGCAGGCCGGATTCCGTTACGCCCGTGGGGGCTACACACACTTGCACTCACAGAAGCAGTCTTCCAGTAGGTACGCCCGCGGGGGCTATTTGGATCTCTGTTCTGTTTACTACTCGGTCACTTTGGCTAGGCATTTACGTTTCCAGTACATTGTGGACTGTCTCTATCAGCACCTCCTTTTAACACCCAGGGCGTGCCAAACCACCACATCTGAGACTGACTGATTTATGCTCTTAACCCTTTGGGGTAGAGAACACCATTCTCTGCATAGTAATTGTGCATGTCAACTAAATTGTGCATTATCTCTTTGTAACATATCAGTCTTCACTGTGTGTCTATTTCAACCGCCACTAGAAGGCGATCGTTTGCATTATTGTTATTCTAATAAAATTGCGTTTTATTTCATATACTGGTCTGAGTGTCCTAAAAACCGTTACAGTACGAAAGGGCCATGACCTCAGACAGTAAAGGTGAAAGTAATACACAGAACATCCACTGGAGAATGGATGTCCATGAGCAGCGCCTGGACCAATTGGCACTGGCTCTACAGATGTTACTCGAACGTACGGTACATTTGGACAAGCCTAGTCCTAATCCGGTGGTCCCCCCAGTTCTGACACCGGAGAATCCGCCTGTAGTCCCCTCAGCTAATATTAGAGGTTTAACGGCAGCGGCGCCGTTACCGTTAAGATATGATGGCGAACCCTCCCTATGCAGAGGATTCATTAATCAGTTGGAGATATTTTTGGAATTGGCACCCCAGGCATTTCCTAATGACCGTAGTAAGGTCGGATTTATGATATCTCTGTTGATGGGCAAAGCATTGGCATGGGCAAATCCGTTGTGGGAGAATGCCAGACCCTGCACTCTGAACTTTAGGTAATTCGTGACAAAGTTCCGACGAGTGTTTGAGGTTCCTGGCAGGGCTGTCTCTGCTGCCAAAAGGCTGATGGAGATTCAGCAGGGCAAAAGCACATTGGGCGACTATGCTATTGAGTTTTGGACCCTGGCAGCAGAGGTGGGCTGGAACAATGAGGCCTTAGTTGTCGCCTTTGCCCAGGGTCTCTCAGAACAGATTAAGGATGAGATAGCCGCTCGTGATGTACCCAGTGATCTGGATGAATATATTGACTATGTTATGCTAATAGACTCCCGCATCCGTGAGAGACGGTTGGCTAAAAGGGCTAAATCAAAAAACTATGGCCAGGGCAGTCTCTTTAACCCACCCACACCACCCGTTCCTCCTGAACGACCAGCCGAAACGACTGAACCTATGCAATTAGGGTTCACTAAACTCACTAAGGAGGAGAGATTGTATCGCAGGAGACAAGGCTTGTGCTTATATTGTGGCAAACCAGGGCACCTATTACACACTTGTCCAGTAAGGCCGGGAAACGAACGCACCTAGGGTACCTTGGGGGACAGGCCCTAGGTGGTGTAGAACAGTCCCTAGATTCTAGCACTACTATACCCACCATCCAGGTGGTATTCTCTTGGGCAGACACGGTAATCGAGGTCCTGGCATTGGTGGACTCCGGGGCAGCCGGGTACTTCATGGACCAATCCTTTGCCGACTTGCACGGCATTCCATTATGCAAGAAAGATTCTCCTGTGGCAATTGAGGCCATTGATGGCAGACCCCTGGAACCTGCATTTATTACGTTTGAGACTATTCCGGTGACAATGACGGTGGGGCTTTTCACAAGGAACAGATACGGTTCCAGATTATTCGTTCCCCGCACCATGCAGTTATTTTGGGGTTTCCGTGGTTACATGTACATAATCCTCAATTTGACTGGCAGAGATGTGAGGTTAACTCCTGGTCTGAATACTGTACCAAGAATTGTCTTTCCTTACCTGTCAAAATTATGTGTACCTCTCCTGCTGTGCCAACAGAATATGGGCAATTCAATGACGTATTTAGCAAAGGAGAGGCCAGCGCATTGCCTGAGCATAGACCCTATGATTGCGCCATTGATTTGCCTCCAGGTGCGGTGCCTCCCAGGGGTCGCACTTACCCACTGTCATGTGAGGAGAACAGGGCTATGGAGGAGTATATTGATGATGCTCTTAAGAGGGGAATCATTCGTAAATCTACGTTCCTGGCTGGTGCCGGATTCTTCTTTGTAAAAAAGAAAAGTGGCGAGCTCAGGCCATGTATTGACTACCGAGGGCTGAATAAGCTGATGCCTAAGAACGCCTATCCTATTCCACTTATTACGGAATTATTTGACAGATTAAAGGGCTCTTCGATCTTTACTAAACTTGACTTGCAAGCCGCCTATAATCTGGTCAGAATTAAAGAAGGTGACGAGTGGAAAACGGCGTTTAATACCAGAACAGGGCACTACGAATATCTGGTGATGCCATTCGGCTTATGCAATGCACCTGCGGTATTTCAGGAGTTTATTAATGATATTTTACGTGACATGCTTCAGTCTTGTGTGGTCGTATATCTAGATGATATATTAATTCACTCTGCCAACCTCTCTCAACACATTAAGGATGTCTCAGAAGTCTTGCTCCGACTTCGTAAGCACAAGTTATTCTGTAAACTAGAAAAGTGCGAATTCCATACATCTCAAGTACCATTCCTGGGGTTCGTAATCTCCAAAAATGGCATTGCCATGGATCAGGAGAAGTTGGCAGCAGTCCTGCAATGGCCTCGTCCTAAGGGGTTAAAGGCCATTCAACATTTCTTAGGTTTTGCTAACTATTATAGGAAGTTCATCCAGAACTTTTCCACGATTGTAAAACCATTGTCAGATTTGACTCACAAGGGTGCTTCTCCCTCTCAGTGGTCTGAGGCAGCTGAAAACGCGTTTGTTACCTTGAAATCTGCCTTTGCATCTGCTCCAGTGCTGTCCCACCCTAATCCCTCCCTGCCATTTACATTGGAGGTTGACGCCTCTGAGGTTGGGGTTGGGGCAGTACTCTCCCAACGCCCTGTGGGAGGTGGCACCTTGAGACCCTGCGGGTTTTTCTCAAAGAAATTGTCCAGTGCTCAGAGCCACTACGAGATTGGCGACAGGGAGCTGTTGGCCATTATCCTAGCCCTGAAGGAATGGCGCCACCTTTTGGAAGGTACTCAGACTCCAGTACTAATCCTTACTGATCATAAGAATTTAACTTATCTCTCTGAAGCCAAAAGATTGTCCTCACGACAAGCTAGGTGGGCGCTTTTTTTGTCTCGATTTAATTTTCTAGTGTCCTATCTTCCGGGCTCTAAGAATATTAAGGCAGATGCGTTGTCACGTCAGTTCGCATCTGACACTGAGAGGGAGGAGGAACCTGTACCTATCATTCAGCCAGATCGCATTCTGGCCACTATTCGTACCACCATAACCTCGCCTCTGGTGGAGGAGATTTTGGCATCACAATCTAGGGCACCTCCTGAGACCCCAGTGGGAAAGTGTTTCGTGGATGAGCCATTCCGTACCCATCTGTTGGAGACATATCATGCTTCTAAAGCGGCTGGGCATATCGGTAGGGATCAACTTGTATGGTCCCTTTCGCAATTATTCTGGTGGCCCACTCTGAGAGCCGATTGTTCCGCTTTTACGGCAGCCTGTACCACCTGTGCCCGTGCCAAGACCCCTAGACATCTCCCGGTGGGCTTACTTCAACCAGTGCCCAATGGAGACCGTCCTTGGTCTCATATATCCATTGACTTCTTGGGAGAATTACCAGTCTCTAGGGGTTATACGTTTATTCTTATGGTGGTCGATAGATTCTCTAAAATGGCTCATTTTGTGCCTCTGGCTAGCCTTCCATTGGCCAGGAATTGGCTGTAGTCTTTGCCAGGGAGGTGTTCCGCCTGCACGGGGTACCCAGAGTGATTGTCTCCGACCGTGGGAGTCAGTTCGTATCCAGGTTTTGGAGGGCATTTTGTGGCCAGATGGGCATCCAATTGTCCTTCTCCTCCGCCTACCACCCCCAGACCAACGGGGCCTGTGAGTGTGCCAATCAGGGACTGGAACAGTTCCTGCGTTGCTTTGTCACTGATCATCATGATAATTGGGCTGACCTGTTGCCATGGGCAGAGTTTGCCAGGAATTGTGCGGTTAATTCATCGTCTGGGAGCTCCCCATTTCTCTTTAATTAGGGGTTCCAGCCGTGTCTGCTCCCGGACTCATTTCAGGCACAACAGATTCCTGCCCTGGATGAGCATTTGGCACAACTTCGTTCCACTTGGGCACAGGTTCAGAGGTCCCTCAGTCAGTCATTTAGACGTCATCAGCGGCACGCTAATCGCAGACGACTCCCAGCGGTCTCTTTTCAAGTAGGGGACAGGGTATGGCTCTCTTCCAGAAACCTCAATTTGCAGGTACCCTCCAATAAACTGGCTCCCCGGTTCATTGGTCCCTTTAAGATTATCCGCAAGATTAATCCGGTTTCTTATGCACTGGAACTTCCGCCCTCAATGCATATTTATAATGTGTTCCATGTGTCTCTTCTGAAACCTTTGGTGTGTAATCGTTATACTACTACGCCAGTGATTCCTGGGCCGGTGGACGTCCAGGGCCAAGAGGAGTATGAGGTCCAGAGTATTATTGACTCTAGGAGATTTAGAAGAAAGTTGCAATATTTGGTCCACTGGAAGGGCTATGGCCCTGAGGAACGCTCTTGGGTTAATCAAGGGGACCTCCATGCGCCTAGACTTGTGCGCAACTTTCACTCTAAATATCCTTTGAAACCCAGACCTCCGGCAGGGAGAGGGGGTCTTTGAGAGGGGGGTACTATCACAGTGCCTGTGATTCTCTGTCACTCTTACTTGTGGTTTGCTTTGATTTGCTGAGCCAGTTTGGCCCGCCCCTGGTGACCTTCTTATGCCTGGCCCAGACACCTGTCAGATGCCCTTTCGTGGTGTTTCTGAGCCAGTAGTGCTGTTGCTGTGTTCCTGTGTTTCGGAGTCCTGTGTACCAACTTGGCTTGTCCTGACTACGCTCCAGTGTTCCTGTTTGTGTATGACCCGGCTTGTCTGCGAACCACCTCTGTATCCTGACCCGGCCTGGCTGACGTTCCTGTTCGTGTATGAACCGGCTTGTATGACTACCTCCTGCGTGCTCCGACCCGGCCCGGCTACCTTCCTGCTCCGAGATCGACTTCCAGCCTGTTCCAGTGACCTCCGTTCCCGTTGTCGCCGTCGCAACATTTTCACCCGCTGTTGCCAGCCACCGTGTGACCGCCTTGCCTGGTGTTGCCATTGATCAGTGCAGTGTACCACTATACTTGCAGAGCTGTGCGTGCCTCAGTGAGCCACACTATACTTGCAGAGCCTCGTTGTCTTGCAGAGCCTCGTGTAAAAGTGCATATTAACCCTAGCAGTGCTGCCTTGCTCTAGCTATCTCGATTCCCAGAATAGAGCCTCTTCCGTGGTGCTACGTCTGCTGAGTTGGCTGCTTACCGACGGCGACTCTATCCATCCTATTGCAGAGTAGTCACTTATTGTGGGCCGGTTGGGCACCATTGGCTCTGCTTTCTCGTTGTTTACTGGGCGATATCTATTGAAGCAGAGAGGCGATAGAGGGAAGGCTTCAGCTCTGGCAGACTCCGTTGTATACGCCCGTGGGGGCTATTGGCTCTAGCACTATTATTGCTGGTATCCGGTTAAAGTCTAAGGAGGCTATAGTCAGCTTGCCGGATTCCGTTACGCCCGTGGGGGCTACACACACTTGCACTCACAGAAGCAGTCTTCCAGTAGGTACGCCCGCGGGGGCTATTTGGATCTCTGTTCTGTTTACTACTCGGTCACTTTGGCTAGGCATTTACGTTTCCAGTACATTGTGGACTGTCTCTATCAGCACCTCCTTTTAACACCCAGGGTGTGCCAAACCACCACATCTGAGACTGACTGATTTATGCTCTTAACCCTTTGGGGTAGAGAACACCATTCTCTGCATAGTAATTGTGCATGTCAACTAAATTGTGCATTATCTCTTTGTAACATATCAGTCTTCACTGTGTGTCTATTTCAACCACCACTAGAGGGCGATCATTTGCATTATTGTTATTCTAATAAAATTGTGTTTTATTTCACATACTGGTCTGAGTGTCCTAAAAACCGTTACACGCATGTGCTACTGGAAATACAGTCTGGTCTCCAAAGCTTTATTCATGGTTTGCGATTGTCGAAAGTATCTAATAGGTAGTTGTTAGCACCCACGTTCCGCGGTGGTCTGGGGGTGCCCTCCATAATTCATTACTTCAAAGCGGCCCGAATGGCTCAGTCTTTTTTGTTTCATGCGCCACCTGGGACAGTAGCGTGGGTGGATATGGAGGATGTTCAAATTTCTCCTGCTCATGTCTGTGACATTCTATGGTTACCATCTGAACTGCGACCTAAGAAGTCTCATTTTCTTTCCAGTACTGGACTCTCTCTTACCATTTGGTTCACCTATGTCTCTAGAATACGTGACCTACAGGGGTTCTCTGTTGCCACTCCTTTGCAGACCTTTGAATTTGTTATACCTTTTTCTACTTACTCAGAGTGGAACCGGAGAGGTATTAGAACTCTAGGCCACTTGTTCATTGACAGCAAACTTCGATTGTTTGAAGATCTGCGATCAGAATATAGCATTCCTAACACTGTCTTTTTCAAGTACCTTCAGCTTCGTCTACGTCTTTATTAGCTTTATCCCACCCGGTTGCTGTTATGAATAGCTTAATTAAGGCATGTTTGAATCTGTTGTTTTTCAAGAAAACTCTTTATCTTTGCTACGGGTCTCTACTGGAAACAACACTCCCTCAGAAGTATACATTTATGCTGGCCTGGGAGAAGGAGCTCGGATTTTTGTTGACACCTACACAGTGGGCAAAGGCCATATCCAGTCCTTATAGGTTTTCTCACTGTACTAATCACATTGAATTATCTAGAAAACTGTTGTACAGGTGGTATCTTGTCCCGACTCGACTGGCTCGAATTTATCCTTCCTTGTCTAATTTATGTTGGAGACAGTTCTCGGTGGTTGGGTCAATGGAACATATTTGGTGGTTGTGTCCCAAACTTAGTTCATATTGGACCATGGTCTTTAATATGATATTTGAGGTGATTTCTTTGCGCTTACCTGTAGACCCTATAATGGCTTTATTCAATATTACACCACAAGGACTTCCTACCTCTTTGGCGGTGATGATGGGTCAGATCTTGATAGCTGCAAAGTCTCTTCTAGCTCGTAATTGGAGATTGGCCCACATTCCATCCTCTACGGCCTTAAGGCAACTAATTACCAGTAATTTACAGATGGAACGATTACATTATGCCGCTGTCTCAAAACTTAGCACTTATGATGAGATATATGCTCTGTGGCCTCGATACTGCTCATCTCTGTAGGTTAGTAATTTGATATAATCTCCAGGTTCCCTATCCCCCTCCCTCTCCCGATCTTTCCCTACCCTGTATCTCCCTTGTTCCCTTCCATTTGTGTCTGTACGTTTGTATGCGACTTTCCTTCCCCTGTTTGTTATGCTTCTTCTCTTGCTTCTCTTTTTTCTCATTCTCTATATCTTTTCCTCTCCTTTCTTCTTTACTTATATCGTTTCTTGTACTTTTGAGAGCAACGGAGGTAAGCGTTCTTCAAGGCTAATCTCTCTATAAATATAGGCTAATTGACTACCTGATCTTTTCATAGCCATTTGGTTTGTCTGTTATACTTTACTGCTCATGGAGGCATTCTCTTGCTTGTACTGTTGGTTTATAAGTGCCTCCTTCAGATATGTCTGTACTTGACCTATTGTAAAATTGCATCTACATTCTTGCCTGTATTGTATTTCATCTACTGCACTCTTGTTCTGCTGTGAAAAAATACAAAATCTTTAATAAAAAACTGTTAATATGAAAAAAACAGACATATGTAGTAGGGTTCATCCCCCTGAGTAAAACAAGGGAGCTCCCGCGGCTGAAAAGGGTTTTATTCACAAGATATTGCAGCTCAAACTTGAATTTCAAAGATGAAATATCACAGTGGCCTGAAATTGTAAAGTGGCGCTGTTGCTACACCATCCTATGGACATTCATGGTGCAGGGACAAGAGCTGTCCATAGGAAGGTGTAGCAACAGCACCATATGACACTTTCAGGCCACTGTGATATCTGATCCATGAATTTAAAGTCTGAGCTGGAATAACTTTGGAATCAAACACCTTTCACTTCTTTTTCTCAGGGGGATAAACCCTACTACATAGATTTCACAACATTGTAAGTATTACTATCCATTCAAAACCCTGAGGAAGGAAAGGTGATCAATGACACAAGATAGTCATATGTGATCATATGTTCTATTGACATCAACACTAACAGATGATCCTTATGGACGTGGAGTCAACATGTCACCGGAACAAACCTCTGTACCATGAGGGATCATGCCATGGATGCCTGCAGAGAGTGAAAACGAGATTTGAATGTGCACTATGAACACAACAGTCATGCTATTGCTGTACCATCATCATGCCCTTGAGTGCCAGAGGTGTACACAACACATTGCTCAGCAATGCTTTGGAGACCTTACTGGCACTCCACAGGTAAAGCTTTGTTATGTGACATGGAGTGAACAATCCATTGCTTGTCAAGGTGTTGTCTAGCCATCATGACCTTATGGGTTTTATATCAAGGGGATGACAAGCAGACATATGTATATGTGAGTGGGTGCACACATCGTAGTGTAAACCAAGACTACTGATGAGGTGTGTGCTCAGGGTCAGCATCACACACACTTCTTGCCATCCCCTTGATGGACAACTCACATGGTCCTGACACCTAGACAAAAAACGAAGTGGCATATTCACTGTGCTACACACACACACAAACAAGTCAGCATGACAGGCCTTCAGCCAGAGCATGAACAGCTGCAGCAGGTGACAGCTGTTGGACAGGGGTGCTTGGTGGAGGATGATGAGCCCTAGCTCTCTCACACTTTCGCCTCTACTATCTTAGGAACAAGCATGTGTACATACTGGTGTTGGTCTGTCTCTCTGTCAGTGTCTCTCACACACTACATCTGAGGAGGGTGGGCTGTCACTTTTAAACAGCAATAAGGTGTTGTTCATGTGGTCATAATGATAATACCACAACAAAGAGAAGGAATCGCACCAGCTCTGAATATAACTCCTTACTCAATATAAAACTGTAATCAGCTGAGGTGCACTCTTAGGAATATACGATACAGAAAAAAGGGAAGAAAGGAAGGGGGAAACCAACCAGAAAAGAACCACCAGGTGGTGCCCCCCCCCAAAAAAAAAAGAAACCTAATAACTGAGGCACACTCCAGGAGTATACAAAAAATAGAAATAAGCTTTATTAGACAATACAAAATTAATCAAGTGAATACATAAAATCAATTAAAAACCATCCAGCACAGGAATATAAAGTCATAAAGAAATTTCCCTATAGAATAATGCCCCTATAGACTTACAGCAAGTATATGTAAAGCAAACATGCAATACCAAGTATCTACAAAAAATCCTAAGTGGACTATTAGCAATGTGCAATATTATCATACATATAAAGTGCAAAGTGATAATAATAAACAAAGTATAAATACACATATACTTATCTCCATGAATATAAGAGCACAAGGGAAAGATCAAACAGTGTGACTCCAGGATTTTTAATTGATTTTATGTATTCACTTGATTTATTTTGCATTGTCTAATAAAGCTTATTTCTATTTTGTGTATACTCCAGGAGTGTGCCTCAGTTATTAGGTTTTTTTGGGGGGGAGGGGGGGCACCGCCTGGTGGTTCTCTTCCGGTTGGTTTCCCCCTTCCTTTCTTCCCTTTTTTCTGTATCATGTGGTCATGTTGGACTAATGGTAGGGTGTGTGTTATCCAGGTAATTGTTTTCTGGTGTGTCTATGGTTAGTGCTGTGATTATTTGTAATTGGTATGTACCTGCCAGGTTTGTGTTTTGTCTCCATGGACTGGTGAGGTTATATAGGTGAGCTTGATTTGTTCTTGGAGTGACAGATGTGCATGTCGTGTTGTGTGTTAACCCCTGTTGTTCAAAGGTGTGTTGGGATGGCTTATGTTGTGCTGCTTTGTGTTCCCCTTGTCCCTATGGGGTTGATGGATTCTTGTTGTTTGTCTGTGACTTGTTTGTATGGTTTAGGCTGGTGTTTCACATCCACTGTGCTGTGGCTCTTTAGTGTGTTATGAGCGCAAGCTCAGGGCGCCTCAGTTATTATGTTTCTTTTTTGGGGGAGGGGGGCACCGCCTGGTGGTTCCCTTCCGGTTGGTTTCCCCCTTCCTTTCTTCCCTTTTTTCGGTATCATGTGGCCATAATGGACTAATGGTAGGCTGTGTGTTATCCAGGTAATTGTTTTCTGGTGTGTCTGTGGTTGGTGGTGTGATTATTTGTAATTGGTATGTACCTGTCAGGTTTGTGATTTGTCTCCATGGCCTGCTGAGGTTACATAGGTGAGCTTGATTTGTTCTTGGAGTGACAGGTATGATGTTGTGTTGTGTGTTAAACCCTGTTGTTCAAAGGTGTGTTGGGATGGCTTATGTTGTAGGGTTCATCCCCCTGAGTAAAACAAGGGAACTCCCACGGCTGAAAGGGGTTTCATTCACAAGTTATTGCAGCACAAACTTGAATTTCAAAGATGAAATATCACATTGGCCTGAAATTGTAAAGTGGCGCTGTTGCTATACCATCCTATGGAGATTCATGGTGCAGGGACCAGAGCTGTCCATAGGATTGTGTAGCAACAGCGCCATATGACACTTTCAGGCCACTGTGATATCTGATCCATGAATTTAAAGTTTGAGCTGGAATACGTTTGGAATCAAACACCTTTGGGGAGAAAGACTGTGGTTCTAAAGAAGAATGCAGCAGGTTTAGCATTCCTGAAATACCACTTGAAGGAGGAGGGAGCAAGAGTATGGGTTCAAAAGCTGTCGGCTGAAGAGGCCTAGGTGAAATGGAAGCCAAAAAATGTCTAACTTGACAGTATCTCCAAAACTCTGACTTCGGAAGACCATAGACTGTACATAACTCCGTAAAGTCAGGCAGGACTTCCAATGGGAGGAAGTGGTCAAGATCTCAAAAGACTGTGCGAAGACCATTCCCGAAAGGCCCCACTTTGGAGTCCAGGTGGAAAGTTTGGGTTACCCAAGATGGTGCACAAGGGGAGGGGGATAAGTGAAGAGAGGAATTACAAGACTTCCAAATTGCAAGCGTGTGATGTACTAAAAATATTGAGTCAGAGAGGCGCCGGAAGATTGTTGGTTCCTGCACAACACAATTGGATAGGGTCCACGGTGTTCAGCAGGAGCCTTATGAGTGAGGGTCAGTCCATGGTTGACACAAGTGAGCAGAGTTCGAGAATCATTGAGAGTGCCACTGCTTTATAATAGAAAGTGAAATCAAACAAGCCAAGACCGCTTTGTAAGATTGGAAGTGTGAGATATGTAAAACTGATGTGGGACAGCCTGCCCCTTCAAATAAAGTTAGAAATGAACATTTTGAAGGGATTAAATATACCTGCCTGGGGTGTGGCATGGTAAGGACTTCAGGAGATACAGCACTCTAGGTAACACCACCATTTTAACAAAATTAGACCTCTCCATCCAGTAGATAAATAAGGTGTTTCAAGATTGTAAATCAGCCGGCCGGCTCCAAAAGGGACTGACAGCGCAGGAGCATGGACGTCACTATGGCAAGATGTCAGTGCTTCCTGCTACTGTCAGCCTCTGAACAAGTGTAAAATCAGTTAAACCAGGTAATAATTCTGGCGACTAGCACTACTAAGCAGCTAGTTGCCAGATGGGGATGGATTAAGATGAAGATTTTGTGGGGTGGTAGTTCCCCTTTAAATCTCAGATTCCCAATGGCTGACGTTGATATGTATACATGATAAAGTGTATATGAAACAAACTACAAAATCATGATGCTCTGGTACCAGAACCCTTCCAAAATAGTTCCTATATGCTGGAGGAATGAATGGTAATATCCTGGATATGAAGCGACTTTACTACTTATCTATGGGCATATTATCCATTTTCGAGGCCAGCTATGATACGTGGCTCACCTTTACCCATGCTTGAACTCCTCAATTTTAAACTCTGGCCATGGGGGTACTTTAAGCCTCCCTCCCTGCCTTCCCATTTCACCCCCCCTATTTCCTTCTTAATCCTTACATCTCTTGATCTTTTCTTCTTTTGTGTTCACTGCCCCCTGAGAACATACTATTAGCCTTTCAGTGCTTGGCCGTTTTCTCACAGTTTTGCACACATTTAGCTCATTTAAGCACATACAGAGACAAATGTGTTTCATGGCCATAATCTGTTAATGTCTTCTTATTTTGTCATCCTCATGTTTGTCTCAAAACTGCATTGATTAATTTGATGTGTCCACCTATGCATTTGCATGCCACTTTATTTACCAATAAACGTTCTTTATAAAAAAAAAAAAAAAAAAAAGTAAAAAAAAAAGATTAGAGGAAAGGAGGTTTCAGTTTCAGCAGAGGAAGGTTTTTTTTTGTTTTTTGTTTTTTTTACAGTAAGGTCGGTTACATTGTGTAATTCTTTGTGGCAATGGCAGATACAATGGATACATGTAAGAGAAGATAGATGCATTTCTTTCAAGAATGAACAGACTGGATTATACTATGTATTAGCAGGCAATGCAGGAAGTTCTGGTAAAGAGTATTACTCATTTGGCAGCAGAAAATATAATTTGTGGGAAGTCTGCAATCCACCTATGGGGGAATGAGGATAGTTTGGTGTAGTCCAAAGGGATATATAGGTGCCTATAGTAATGGGAGATACTAATACATGACAGTGCAGTTTGTCTGATAAGGCTGTCAAAAGGGTTATTAACAAGTAAGGAGGAAAAGGCTGAGTGAAGAGAAAGTAGGTAGGGTTTAGCTTGGAGATAAGGGGAAAGTTGCATAGTAGGGAGGTGATATTTGTGTTGGAGTGTGTCGAAGAGAGAGGTTGAAGTTTAACAGGGTCTAGCATTTGCCCCAGATATTCAAGTCCCATACAGGCCCAGAGGGTAAATTGTGGATCCATTGGGCCATCCTGAAAGTCCAGGTTGCCATTAAGGGGAAGAAAATAGGATACTGACGATGTAGGAAAGAAGTGTTTTCTGGTAAATTGCCATGCTTTTATAGTGTCAAAGTGCAAGGGGTTAACTTTGCAGTGAGGTGGTAGTTGGCACCTAGGGGCATGAAGGAGCTAGTATAGAGTTAGTGTGGGGGCAAAGGACTGGTCTCTGTGTGTGTCCGTAAAGGACGAGGTATGTGTTATCCAGTCTATTGCATACCACAGCAGGCTAGCAACATGAGCTGGTACCAGTTCCCTTCCAAAATTGTGAAGTTTCTGCTGGATGTCTCTACTCTATGCTGGCAGAGGTGGTATGAGTGGTGAGGGCTTAATGCTACACATCTGGTGGTCGTGTCCACTGCTGTTGTGGTTTTGGTCAGAGGTTGGCCTTCATCTTCCCACCTTGATAGGCTTACACCTTCCTATGTCCCCTCTAACATTCCTACTCTCTATACTAGCAATTAGGTTGCCCCCTTGCCCCCAGTCCTCACTGAGAAAGTGGGTCCTACTGATCAAGGCTTCTAGGGCCTGTATACCCCCAGAAGAGGTCATCATCTCCTCTGATGGTTGCTGACTGGAAAAAACTAATTTGTAATATGCTGGATATGGAGCGACTTTACTAATTATCTACTGGCACATTATCCATTTTCCAGGCCAGCTATGATCCATGTTTCACCTTTACCCACACTTAAACTTATCAGTTTTAACCCTTTAAGTGCCAATGGGGTACAGAATGCATTGCTAATGCATTCTGTACCCCTCTGGCTCTCAAAGGGTTAAACACCGGCCCTGGGGGTCCCTTGATTCTCCCTCCCCATTTTTGAATGACACCCCTCCTATTTCCTTCTTAATCCATACGTCTCTTGGGGCTAGATTTAAAGGCTCACGTTAAACCAGCCGCTAAGTGAAAAAGGCACATCGCTCGCAAATAATACATGAGTTATGGCAGATTCAATAGGTACTCTACAAGAATAGCTAATCGAGCATAGGCACACACAAAACACGTAACACAAAAGCCGTTGTCGCTCATGTTAATGCACAATGGGTGGCCAAATCACACGATAACATTGCTCAAAACAACATGTAACATAACGGCTGCCGTTGTCTAGCAACCCTGATTGATGCAAAAACAAATTCAAACACACAGCCATTCACAAAGCCCCAATGTATCAAAAAACTTCAAATACATCTATATATACCAAAAAAAACTGTCACACACTGTCTGTTATCGAGTTCTTCAGAGCTAGATATCAGGACCCAGGAGCAGAGGATAGTGATCAGAGAGAGGGAGACAGGAGCATTCATTGGAGGTAGAAGGAGATTTTGGAGTTTGGAGAGAGGTGCACTTACTATTCACATATTACACTTTTGCACATATTACATACACACATACAAACACATACACATACATACACAGTCCATTTATTTTATAACACCTTACACATTTTACATTTTATTTTTATAGTGTGAATCTGCAAGTGAAAGTGTGTGTGACAGAGAGTGAGTGGATAGAGTGTCTGTGAGGGCCTGTGGGAGTGCCTGGGTGTGAGTGGGTGAGTGATGGCCAGGAGAGGAGGACAGGAGAGAGGGATGGGTAGAGTAGTGGAAGAGGAGGAAGGTCAGGAGGATGTCCCTGAGCAGAGGATAGGTGGGAGAGGGAGATCCGCAGGGCAGAGGGGGACCCGGCCCACAAGAGCAGGCACACGCAGGACATGGACAGAACCTGCAGTGGGACGAGGGGTAGTTGCTGGGGAGCAACACACACAGTCAGGGTCAGACCAGACAGGGCACTCCGGCTCTGAATCATCCCATGGCAGAGGTGACGAGGGCAGGATCAGGGACGCCAAATACACAGAGAAGGAGAACACAGCTCTCGTGGAAGCTGTCCTGGAGAGGCAGAGTGTAATCCACCCTACGGCGAAGGTCCCTGGCCTGTCAGCGAGGAGGAAGGCAGCCTGGAACCAGATCTGCAGCCGGGTCAACCCGGTAGCTCTATGCAGGCGGGACGTGGAGTCCATCAAAAAGAGATGGGGCGACTGCCGGAGAGTGGTGAAAAACAAGATGACGGAGCTCACCAAGCATGCCCAAGGCACTGGAGGTGGCCCACCCGTCCCTATCACCTTCTGTGGCTGGGAGGAGATGGTGCGGCAGACCATGTCCCCGACCCCGATCATTGGAGGAGCTGACAATGGGGATGAGAGGAGCCTCCACACTACCAGTAAGTGCAACACTACATAACAACACACTACATCAACCAACACCAGCTGCACACAGAGTCACACCTCAACACATGCCCATTACTCATCCATACAACTGCACCAACACAGCACCCTGAGGGTTAAAAACAGGACACAACACTAGGACAAATGTCAAGGTCCAACTTCGGACAAACCTGTCACAGTCCTACTTCAACCCCCCTGTCACTGTGCTCATCACACACAATACACAAACCGTTATGTTCAAAATGTCGTCTGTTAAATATCATCACTGTTCACACACAATGTCACCCATGTCCCCACAGGGAAGTCAGCACCTAACCCCTTGAGTGCTAGAGGGATCATCAATGCATCGATCAACAATGCTTTGGCAACCCCTCTGGGACTCAAAGGGTTAACCAGACAACAAACAAGTCAATAGGCCAACGATCACATGCTACACAGGGGACATTCACTAAGCGGTGACAAAGAGATGGTGGAGACAAAGTAACCCTCACACAACCTCACTTCACCAATACCAGTGTTAGTCTATGGAGAATATGCAAAAACAAGAATCAATTTGATAGGGTCCCATTGTACAGACTCCATGGAAAACACTGGAAATGGGGAAAGGAGATCACTGGAGAAGTCACCATCATGTTCACTTCATCAGTTCAATATCACCGTTTACTGAATCACAAAAAGGGTGGATCAGGTCACACATCACAGTGTCCCAGAGAATAACTGATTGTATGTGCAACACACAGGCTGAATACTATTCCACAGAATTAAAGGTGGATGAAGTAAGCCTTTGTGTTTTGGCTGCAATCATTTACTCTAACTTGAAATGACATATCCCACATCTGATTCCCACATGGATCCACAGGGGTGCTGATGCCATGGATGGATGGTACACCAGCCGCTGTTTGCAGGATACACATGGGAACCAAATAGCAACCACTGTACCATGAGTGATGGATATCTAGGATTGATTACGGTTGCCTCACACAGAAGGATGGATGGGCTCATACACAAAGAAAACAGGCCTCAATCAAAGATATCCCTAACTACTGGCTTGATTGTTGCCCTTAGGATTCAAATGTTTCTAAATATGTCCCAACACGATGTGAACACAGAGATCAGTTCACTGGATGTGATTGCCTTAATGGCCAGATATGTGCACCCATCACAAATCAACCTACATTGCTACCATCCAAATACACATACATAGTATATCACACTCTACGTAGATGGGATATACGATTTATGTTCATATCCATCATATCAATCCAATGTATTGTTGGATGGGTGCACATATATAGCCAGTAAGGCAATCAAACCTACTGAACTGCTCTCTGGCTTCACATCTTGGAAGGATATTACTGTATACATATGAAGGGTATATATCCACATACATATATGACCATTTCTACTTGTGTGTGACTGTAATAGGATAGCAATGGGCAATGTCATCATGATGTAATATCATTGCATTGTAATAAGATGTGTCTCGATATAAGTCCTATCCCTCCAACCCTCATGGTTGTACAGATATTGCTTTATGTGACAGGTGGAGATATCTGTCATTTGACCACATGGAGGCTCTTCAGCAGAGCCAAATTCGCAACATTTCGAGAAAAATACCTCTTTGGAATGGTCCACAGAGTGTGCTTGCAAACCATGCACACTCTGTACACCATTCCAATTAAGTATTGTTCTCTAAATGGGACGATTTTTGGCTCTACTGAAGAGCCCTCATGTGGACAAAAGACTGATATATACATCTGTCACATAGAGCAATATCTGAACAACCATGAGGGTAGGAGGGATAGGACTAACAGCGAACAACATCTGTTTTCACAATGTCTACAATCTGACATCAAGGTATACTTAACCTTTGCTATCCCCCTGGAGGGACAGCCATCCCTAAAAGTTGTAAAGACAAATAAATGTTGTTGGATTCACCCCCCGAGTTAAACAATGGTATTCCTACTGCTGAAAGGTGTGTTGATTCAAAAGGTATCACAGCTCAGACATGGATATGTCAGGGGCAATATCCCAGTGGCCTGAAATTGTACAGTGGTGCTGTTACTACACAATCATATGGACAGCTCTGGTACAGGGACCAGATATCTACATGGGAAGGTGTTGCAACAGCCCCACTGAACTATTTCGGGTCACTGTGATATTGTGCCTCAAAATGAAACCTTCACCCGTAATAACTCAAACAACACCTTTCAGCAGTGGGAGTACCCTTGTTTACCCAGGGGGATTAACCCAAACACATATATTTTTCTTCACCACATATCAAAGTATAACTGTCTCCACAAACATATGGCTAAGGTCACTAATCACAACATCTTATTTCTCCACACAGCTTACGGCCCTCAAGCCCAGTGGGAGCCAGTGGAGGAGGCTATGCCACCCCCCAGTGAGGAGTACACAGAGGAGGGGACCAGTCGGTGGTCACCATATCCACCATCCCCATCTCCTCCAACACAGGCTGCACCACCACCTTCTGCACCACCACAGACTGCACCCCTCCAAGCTGGACCACCACAGGCTGCACCCCTCCAAGCTGCACCGCCCCAGTACAGTGGCTGGATACAACAGGAGGAGAGGTGGACGTATCCAGCCACCTCCACCAGCTACTACCCTCCAGCAGCAGCACCAGCACCTCCAGGGAGGCAATGGCTGCCAGGGACAGTGGACACCACCCAATATGGGCCATATGCCTCCCAGATAAACCCACCCTCCTGGATGGCTCCACAGCATGCCCCAAGGTATGATTCCAGGTGGGGTCCAAGCACTTATCAGTGGCCAACATATGACCCTTGGCCACTGGACTACCGACACCTGGGCCTGATTGGTGAGCCCCAGCGCCCCCTACCCAGGGACATATCCCCACACCTTCACCAGCACACACATCATTGGGCAGCTCAGAATCACTTGATGTGGTGGGCATATGCCCATCATCTGCACCAGCCACTCCAACAGCTGTCACAGCAGCCACAGCACCTCCAGCAGCAGCAGAGGAAACAGCAACTCCAGCAGCAGCAGAGGAAACAGCACCTCCAGCAGCAGCAGAGGAAACAGCACCTCCAGCAGCAGAGGAAACAGCACCCGCACCTCCAGCAGCAGAGGAAACAGCACCCTCAGCAGCAGAGAAAACAGCACCCTCAGCAGCAGAAGAAACAGCAGCACCAGGGACACCGGGCACATCCACCTCCAGCACTGCATGCCTCACAGGGATGGAGGCAGAATGTATGGCCCTTCAGAGGAGACTGAAAACTGGAAATTGGCTGAAAGAATGCAAAGAGTGGTGGTAAATGGCAAGTTCTCCAGTTGGATAAATGTGATAAGTGGAGTACCTCAGGGATCTGTTTATGAATGACCTCCCAGAGGGCATAGGGAGCCATGTATCAGTGTTTGCCGATGACACAAAATTAAGTAAGGTAATAAAGTCTGAACTGGATGTGTCTTCATTACAAGAGGATTTGGACAAATTGAGTAACTGGGCAGGCAAGTGGCAAATGAGATTCAGTATAGACAAGTGTAAAGTTATGCATTTTGGGTATAATAATAAAAATGCAACATATAGTTTAAATGGTGTTTCTCTGGGGAAATCTACAAATGAAGAGGATTTGGGAGTAATGGTAGACAATAGACTTAGCAGTAACATGCAGTGCCAACTGGCAGCTGCAAAGGCCAATAAGATATTGGCATGTATTAAAAGGGGTATTGACTCAAGGGAGGAAGATATAATTATACTTCTTTAGAGGTCCATGGTAAGACCCCACTTAGAATATGCTGTTCAATTCTGGGCGCCCTTTCTGAAAAAGGACATTATGGAACTAGAGAAAGTGCAGAGGAGGGCTACAAAACTATTAAGGAGAATGGAAAGTTTTAGTTATGAAGAAAGGCTAGAAAAGTTAAACTTGTACACACTAGAGAAACGGCGTCTTAGAGGGGATATGATAACACTATATAAATATGTTCAGGGCCCATACAAAGGGCTCTCCAAAGACCTGTTCATTAACAGAACAGTACACAGGACAAGAGGCCACCCGCTTAGACTTGAGGAAAGGAGATTTAATCTACAACAGCGGAAGGGTTTCTTTACAGTAAGGACAATAAAGGTATGGAATTCACTGCCTGAGGAGGTGGTGCTATCGAAAACATTAGATGCCTTTAAAAGGGGCCTGGATACTTATTTAAAAGAGCATAACATAGAGGGCTATGTACGTTAATATTGGGATGAATATTTAGTTGGGGCTTGTTGATCCAGGGAGGAATCTGATTGCCATTTGGAATCAAGAAGGATTTTTTTTCCCCCCATTCAAGGCAGAATTTTAAATTGCTAATTGAGGGTTTATTTTTTTGCCTTCTTTTGGATCAACGATGGTAAACAGGAATAGGAAAAGGCTGAACTAGATGGATGCAAGTCTTTTTCAACCTAAATTACTATGTTACTATTTTACTCCTGTCGAGCAGGAGTACAGATAGCAACATCACCAGAAGCAGGAGGCAATCCAGGAGGAACATAGCCCGATTGGAGACCAGAATCCAAGGCCTGGAGTCGGAGGTGGCCAGGGGGAACACACAACGCCACCAGCTCAGGACTGGTCTAATGGACATGTTGACACAGGTACTTGTGGAGTTGAGGGAGATCAACCGCAGGAAGAACCTGAGGATGGAGAGGGAGAACTTGCATTCCATGGAGGGGTCTACTTCAACCACCACCCCCTCCAATGTTACCCCTGAAGCCACACCTAGGAGGCAGAGGGTTACCAGGCGATCAACAAGGGCATCCACCTCTGGCACCAAGGCTAAGGCCCCCCACCCAAAAAAGAAAAAATGAAAGGCCCAACCTGTTAACTTTCCCCTCAATAAAGAAACCTCTTTTTTTTGGATTCCTGTCTGATCTGCTGTGTCTTCAGTTATGGATTGGGTGGCAGGATTGTCTCCAATGCATTGCCATACAATGCAGTGAACACAATTTCTGCCTGGGTGAAATGTTTATGGGATGCTACAACATGGGTTTACACACACACACACACACACACACACCGTTGTACAAATTCAACTGGAAATACATCCCTGGAGCCATGTTACACCACTGTGTTATATGGCGATGTGTGTTGAATTTGAACAGCAAAACATACCCCTTAGCACAACAAATGGTACAACATTGAACATTTGTCTACATCATATGTTGTGTTTAACCCTTTGAGTGCCAGAGTGATAGGCAACACATTGCAAAGAAATGCGTTGGGGACCACTCTGGCACTCAGAGGGTTAATGGGATAACCAAACAAACAGCTATGTGACCTAGCGGGAACGTAACAAGCAGGACAGATAAATGGGACATGCATCAATATTGTCTTGGATTCAAACACTCATTGTGCTACTGACTTACTGGGGAAGCCAATGGTTTTAACCTAGGATTTCAATGTGTAGCACACACATTGATATCCTGGGGTGAGCATTGGGGTCTCGAGCAAGTTGAGTTGTTGTTTCCCTAAGGGTAACAGACTTCACCAGTGATAACACATGTCCACTTAGTCTGGTTGTTTGTTGATGTAGCCCATGTACTGAGATATGTCAAAGTGGAGCAAAATCTCAGAACATTGATTATACTGAGCAACACAGATACTGTGCACAGGAATTCACTGTGGAAGTATGTCCCCTGTATCACCGCTTTATCACTCCCACAACACATTAGTGTATCACTGCCACCATCATCTGTTTGCATGAATACATCACAGAGTCCACTCACTGGCAAACAAGTGGTGGACTCCTGTGATGTGGGTGATGCCTTTCCATGTATGGGGGATACTCTATCCTGGGTGTGGTTACGCATTGACAAATGTGTTCTCAAATATATCCTCATACAGACACAGATTGAATAGTGATGGTTCATCTTTACTGTGTCTCAAAGTACATTAGAACGTACATGTGTTTTCTGTGTATTGTCATGTCGCTGCACCCTACCTTGCTCATCTGTCATGTCGCTGCACCCTACCTTGCTGCCGCCGGGCCCGCACTGATGCACGCTTCTCCTGCGGCCGCTTCCGGGTTTTTATGACGTTGCACGCCGCCGACGTCGGATGCACCCGAGGCCCATAAAAGACTGGCATCAGCTGGGCCTCGGTGCTCTGTTATTGAGCTAGTTCCCCGTGGCGTCGGGTTTTTCTAGTGTTCTTCCTGCTCCCTGGCCCCAGGCGGTTTGCTCCTTGTACCTAGCCCCTAGGCTTTCTTTCACCCCGGTTTGCCCTATTTCTAGTAGGGGTTTTTCTGTAATCATCTTTGTCCTTTCCTGCTTCTCTATTATTTTTAGCCCTCTGCCAACCTCAGTGCTCCTTCATTTGCACTGAGTAGTTTTCAGGGGGCTTACACTCGCTACTCCTTACTGGGAGCCGACATGTATATTGCCTATATGCATTGAACACTTGTATGAGAACACTAAATGTACTTTGAAACTAAATCGTACTACTTTAGTAACACTGCTGCCCTGCTCATGCGTTGTCCACAAGGTTTGACAACTCTGTATTTGAGCATACTAACTGTACAGGTTATTACACTCGTGAATATGTGTTTTCTGTGTCTATATGAGAATGTTCCAGTAGAGGTTTGTGTGAACCTCAGGTCAAACATTGCATCACCAACAACATCACCAGAAACAGCAAGGGGTGATCCTCATGAAGGTGTGGTCAAGACATCAATCCAGTCACATGGAAGATCTTCAGTTCAAGGATGGATCATGTTATGGATGCCTGTGGGACAAGAGGACAGGATTTGGAGCAGTAGACCTGAACTGATCATCAAACAACAACAATTTCGACTTTTTAATCCCCTCAATTTTCTCAATTACAGCTGAGTACACAAACCATTGCTTGACAATGTGTTGTGTACTCATCTGTAACCAATTATGTGGAGAACTAAGGACATGTGCACCAGCCCTATGGATATGTGCCCCTGACATGTATACACACATCAACAAGTGTTCTGAGAGCTCCATGGAAGTAATGACATTGTGCTGTCACTGTGAAAGTGACAGTGGCAGTCCAATGTTATTTGTTCCATGGACCTATTAGGACATATTTGTTGATGTGTGTATTCATGTCTGGGGCACGTATGTCTGCACACACACAGGTCAGCATGGAGTCCCTGGTAATCTGATCTACGTTTCATGACCTCTACGTTGTGTGACAATACCACTGTACATCCACCCCTCTGCTGCTCTTCTCAGCTCTAGCACAGTACAGGTCCCATATTGAGTCCAATGGCCCTTTAACCCCTGATGTGCCGGAGTATTATCCAATGCATAGCATTGGATAATACTCTTTCTCTACTGGGCAAGCATGGTTGCTCAGGCTAGGATCATGGCATATCCAGTTAGTTGCTGTTAATCAAGCCCTGTAAGGTGATGAACATGAGTTATATGTTGTACCTTGTTTCTCCTGGGGGTGTGCGTGATATCCTTGGGGTCTGTATGTCAACGTGGAGAGGGGAATGGAGGAAGGTGTTTGAATCCACACACACAATTTGCCACGTTCATGGTATGGTTGATGTTTGGGGCCATGCTGCTGCCAGTGCAGTGCTGTGTCAGTGTTCCTGTGGGGTGAGACAGAACATAATGTGCAGTGTGGTTAATGTCACAGGACTGATGGGGGACTTGCATGGATTGTTTGCATGCCTGTGTTATACTCACAGGTAAAGTGTTCCGTGATGAGCGTGTCTCTGATCTGCGCCTCTCTCAAGGTCTCCTCCACATGGCTGATGTCCATGGGCACTTCAGGTATGGGGGGTCCTGGATGTGATCCAGCAGCCTGGTGTTCACTGCGATGTTGTGCAGTATTGCGCGCGCCACAATTATGTCGCACACCTTTGCAGGTGCATACTGCAGTGCTCCCCCCAAGTGGTCCAGGCATCTAAATCTTGACTTGAGGAGGGCAAAGGTCCACTCAGTGGCATTCCTCGTTCTGCCATGAGCCTGGTTGTACCTTTCCTGGGCATGTGTTTGGGGATTGGCCACAGGGGTCAGTAGCCAGGACTTGCAGCCATAGCCAGCATCACCTGTGTAATGTGAGTGACATGGTGAGACAGGGAGCACATGTTGTGTGAATGATGTTTTGTGTGGTGGACGTACTAGCTGTGGGTCAGGAGCATGCTGAGCAGCGTTGTGTGTACGCCTGTGGATGTGGTGTGATTTTGTATCGTGAACTCACCCAAAAGCCATCCCCCTGTAAAAGTTCCATTCTGGAAATCTCTGTGGACTGAGGAGTTTTGTAGAATGTATGAATCAAGTGAGCTGCCAGGATACTTTGCACAGACATCCATTATCCTCATATTGCTGTCACACACCATCTGCACGTTGATGGAGTGGAAGTTCTTCCTGTTGATGTATAGCTGTGCGTCACGTGCTGGGGCTTTAATACGGACATGGGTGCAATCTATAGCACCCATGACCCTGGGCATGCCTCCCGTTGCGTAAAAGGCCTGATTGACGTGTAACCAGTCCATGTCGGTGGTGGGGAAATGTATATAAGTACTGGCCTTGCTTTTGAGGGTTGGCAGGACCTGGGCCAGCACCATGGAGAATGTGGTCTGTGACATGCCAGATGCGTAACCCTCAGTGGACTGGAAGCCCCACTCGCCATGAAGTGTATAGCACACAGTAGTTTTTTCAGGCCAGATAAGGTATGGTTGTGGATGTAGATGGGATCCACCTGAACTTTGATGACCTCATACAAGGCAATGATGCTGTCAGGCCTCAACCTGTAGCAATCAATGACTTCATCATTGGTCATTCCAAAGAGGGTGACCCTTGGGCGGTATACCCTGGGCCTTGGTGGGCGTCTATACATCTTCTGCTGCTGTGGAGCATCCTGTTGCTGTGGAGCATCCTGTTGCTGCAGCTGTGCGTCTGCAGGCAGGTGCTGTCCTCCAGGTGGGGATGGACTCCTGTGTGGCTGCTGAGCCAGAGCCTCCTCACTTGCAACAGGTGAAGGCTGTTGATCAGGTGTGCCTGGGGGTTGCTGATGTTCCCTAGCTCTCTCCCTTGCACGCCTTCTCCGTAGTCTTCGAAACAATATGTAACCCAACATACTGATTGCGATCTCTATCTATCTCTCTCTCTCTCCCTCCCTGAGTGGAAAACAAGCCACAAGTGAGTGTGGTGAGTTGTCCCTTTAAGTGCTTGATAGGGCATTGTGTAGGTGTGGTGATGAGGTGAGTGCTGACCAATGGAGAGTTGTTTTTGTCCAGGTAAGTGTTTGCAGGTGTGTGTGTGTTATAAGATGTGGTGTATTGTGCTTGGTATGTGTCTGCCATTTGCTGGTGTGCAGTTGTGGGGTGCAGGTCGCGTGTTGATGTTGCACAGGTGAGCTTATATTTGCAGGTGTCTGCTTTGTGTGATAACCCCCATTATTCCGTATCATGTTGTGTTGGTGTTTTTTTGGGGGTGCTTGTCCCTGTGGTGTTGCTTGTTGTTGTGTGTGATAGTGACTTGTGTTGTCTGTCCATGTTTTTGTGTTGCTTTGGCATGGCACTGGTTAAGTTTTCCATTTACATACTTGTGCGGTAGGCATTTTGTGTATTTTCCTATGTAAAGGCTGTTTGGTTTTGCCCGTTAAGTGTCTAACGTCTAAGAAAAGTGGGTCTTAACTTTTTGCCATTAGGTGTGTCTTTTTTTCAGCCGTTAACAGTACCGCAAACCTTTGAATGGCTCTGGGGAATCTTGTTCCATGCGTCTCAATGCACGTAAGTGTATCGGCCGTTAGGATTCTGAAACTGCCATTAGCTGTTCTTTAGACGGATCTCTGAAATGCTACATGACACTTAACACACCCGTTAGTGATTTTTTTTTACTAACGGCTTCCTTTAAATCTAGCCCTTGGTCTGTTCTTTCCTTATTCTCTGTTGTGTTCACTGCCCACTGAGAACATACTATTAGCCTTTTTCAATGTTTGACCGTTTTCTAGCAGTTTTTCACACATTTAGCTTGTTTAAGCACGTACAGAGATGACTGTGTTTCATCTGTTATTGCCTTCTTCCTCATGTATGTCTTGAAACTGCATTGATTAATTTGATGTGTCCGCCTATAATAATAATCTTTATATAGCGCCAACTTATTCCATAGACCTTTACAATAGGGGATAGACATAGAGATATTAAATAGTACAAATCATATGTGGAGAACAGAAGGATCAGAGGGCCCTGCTCGTGAGAGCTTACAGTCTAGAGGAAGGTGGGTAGGAAACAGAAGGTGTAAGTGCTATTGGGTGTAAGTGCCTCCTGCCATATGTGCTGCCAGTCAGTGGGTGGGAGAGAGAAGTGCTAGTGAGTGTACTGTTCAAGGAATGGTTGGTTCTTGCTGATAATATTTATCGAGGTAGTTGATAGGCTTCCCTGAAGAGGTGCATTTTCAGGGAGCATCTGAAGGCTAAGGGAGAGTCTGATGGGGCGGGGGAGGGAATTCCAGAGCTCGGGTGCAGCACTGGAGAAGTCCTGTAGGCGGGAGTGGGAGGATGTAATGAGAGATGTGGAGAGGAGAAGGTCCTGTGCAGAACGAAGATGGCGAGTGGGAGTGTATTTGGAAATAAGAGATGAGATATAGGGGGGTGAGGTGTTAGTAAGGGCTCTATAGGTGAGCACCAGGATTTTGAATTTAATTCTCTGTGCTAATGGGAGCCAGTGTAGGGATTGGCAGAGGGGACTGGTGTTGGAGAAGCAGTTGGTTAGGTAGATTAGTCGTGCTGCTGAGTTCATTATGGACTGTAGTGGGGTTAGGCAGGCAAGAGGAAGGTCAGTTAGTAGTGAGTTACAGTAGTTTAGTGAGGGCAGTCTCAGTGGAGTGATGAGGTCGGAATCCAGATTGCAAAGGGTCTAGCAGGGAATGAGAGCAGAGGAATTTAGTGAGCTGGCTATATGCGAGACGCTCAAGGAGTTTGGAGGCCAACGGGAGTAGGGAAATGGGCCGGTAGTTTGACAGTGAGTTTGGGTCTAGGGAGGGTTTCTTTAGAATGGGCGTGATTAGTGCATGTTTGAAAGAGGATAGGAAGGTGCCAGTTGATAGAGAGAGGTTGAATAAGTGAGTAAGGGGTGGCGTTAGTAGACGTGAAAGTTCTTGAGTAAGTTGAGATGGGATTGGGTCAAGAGTGCATGTGGTTAGGTTTGAGCGAGTGAGGAGAAGGGAAACTTTGTCCTCTGTGACTGGTGAGAAGAAGCTTAGTGAGTGTGTGTGTGTGGGGGGGGATCTAGGCTGGCTGGGTGGGAGTGGAAGTGATGAGATGTCATGTCTGATGGAGTCAATCTTGTCCTTGAAGTGAGTGGCGAAATCTTGGGCAGAGAAGTTGGTGGCAGGGGTTTGCATTGGTGGGCGTAGAAGAGACTTGAAGGTTGAGAAAAGGCGTTTTGGGTTTGAAGAAAGATTAGAAATCAGAGAGGAGAAGTATGACTGTTTGGCCAGGGAGAGTGCAGAGCTATAAGAACGTAGAATGAATTTGTAGTGTATGAAGTCAGCTGTGGAGTACGATTTCCTCCAATGCCTTTCAGCAGTGCGTGAACACCTTTGGAGGTATCGCGTTTGTCTGGTGTGCCAGGGTTGTAGTGGGGTTGTGTGGGGGTGTCGTGGAGTTGCAGGTGCAGCTGTGTCAAGGGCTTTTGTGAGAATGCTGTTGTAGAGAGTAGTAGTTTGCTCTGGGCAAGCAAGTGTGAGGATGGGGTTGAGAAGAGGTTGCAGGGAAGTAGAAAATTGTTGAAGGTCAAGAGTATGCAGATTTCTCCGCATGCTCTTGATCCCGGTGGAGGGGATGGATTTACGTGGTATGATGAGGCTTCCAGTGAGGAGGTGGTGGTCAGAGAGGAGATAGGGAGCATTAGAAAAATTAGAGACCGAGCAGAGGTTAGTGAAGACCAAGTCAAGAGAGTGACCATCACTGTGTGTGGGAGTGCAGGTCCATTGTGATAGGCCAAAGGAGGCTGTTAAAGAAAGGAGTTTGATGGCAGGGTGGGAGTTATGGTTATCAACAGGGATGTTGAAGTCTCCCAGGATGAGAGTGGGGATGTCAGAGGGAGCGAGGAGGCGAAGTGGTCAAGGAATTGTACAGAAGGACCAGGTGGCCTGTATATGGCAGCAACACGCAGGGGGGAGGGAGAGAAGAGGCAAATTGTGTGAGCTTCAAAAAGGTAGGAAAGAAGAGAGAGGGGACAGTGGGGATTATCTGAAATGTGTGGTTAGGGGACAAAAGGATGCCCACTCCACCCCCCTTACTGTTGCCAGGCCTAGGTGTGTGTGGGTGAAGTGCAAACCGCCATGTGAGAGTGCGGATGTGGAGGCAGTATCTGATGATGTGAGCCAGGTTTCAGTGATGGCTAGGAGTGTTTAGGGAGTGAGAAATAAATAGGTCATGAACAGCTGTTAGTTTGTTACACACAGAGCAGGCGTTCCAGAGACCAAAACAAAAAGGGGGGGGGGAGGTTAGGTGACGTGGTACAGTTATTAGGTTGTGGATGTTGCGTGTTTGAGTGGGTGTTGGTTTACAGGAGAGAATGGAAGGGGGGCCTGGGTTAGGTGAGATGTCACCTGCAGCAAGCAGGAGGAGAAGGGACAGGGAAGTAAGATGGGAGTGAGATTTGAAGCAGTGGGGCTTTTTGGCAGCAGTTGAAGGAGATGGTAGTGATAGGGGCTGGAGGAATGAGAAAAGTTCATGGGCGCAGAGGAGTGGTGAGGGAAGAAGTGAGGGTGCAATGTGGATGGAGTGGCACTTAATGTGGACACAGGAGGAGGAGAGTATGGCAATGAAAAAGCAAGGAGCCAAATTAGCCATAGTGGGGTTAATGTGTGGGGCGGAAGTGGAGTTTGAGCAACAGATTGTAGTCCAGGGGAGTGCGGGTAACTTGGCATTCAAGGGTCAATCCAGGGTGTAGATGTCAGTCAGGATGAGGAGAGACAGTTGCAGAGTTGTGAAGTATTTGATGAGGGTAGGAGTCAATGTAGGGTTAAATGAAGTATGATGATGAGCAGTAGAGGTAGATGTTGTAGAGGTGAATGCTGGTTGGAGAAGGATCTGTTTTTTCACTTCAGCGGTTAGGTGGTTAACTGTGCTGTCTGCAAAGTCAGTAGATGAGTAGAGGTAGATGTTGTAGAGGGTAATGCTGGTTGGAGAAGAATCAGGTTTTTTCACTTCAGCAGTTAGGTGGTTAACTGTGCTGTTTGCAAAGTCAGTCCTGCTAATTCTGGTTAATTGCGTCAGGTGTTCAGCAATTTTGATGGAAGCTGCAATGTTGGTGCTTTGTTTAGATAAGTGTTTCCATGCTCTGATTCCACTGTGAGTTGTTCTTTTGTAGAAAGCAGGCTGTCCTCAGTCCATCCTCTGTCCAACTCAGTCTAACTCTTATGGAGACTTGAGAATCAGGACTTTGGAAGCAGGCCCACTGCTAGGATACAGCTCTTATATAGGGAAATCCATGCAATGTCAGTCTGTACAGCTGAAGCTAGTTCAAGCAAATTAGCACATCAGAGGGAGAGAGCAATGAGAAAAGCACAGCAGGAACAGAGCCATTTACCTGGACAGAGAAGCAGAAGGTTACAATCCACAAACAGGCCAGAGATGTTATTCCAAGATAATAGTGAGTGGTTGAAAGTTAGTAAAATAAAATTAATAACTGAGGTATAATAACTCAGCCTATCATTTGTATGCCACTTTATTTACCAATAAACATCTTTATAAACAAAAACAAAAAAATTAGTGGAAAGAAGGTTTCGATTTCAGCAGAGCAAGGGTTTTGTTTAACAGTAAGGTCTGTTAAAGGGATAGTAATGTTTCATAATAAAAGCAGCTCTAATTAATCATTATAGTATTTGGACTTTGGAGAGTGTTATTTCAGTTCTGTCAGAGTTGTAGTTCAAGAGTAATTCAATGACAAAGTATCCCCCTCCCGTCCCTTTTACTGATGTAACACTGTTCAGCCAGATCAGAAGGGTGGACTGCAGAGAGGGACAATCGTCAATTAAGATAAGGGAAAAACCTGAAAAACTTGTCAAGGGGGGCAGGGCCTTCATTGTTCTAATAGAAAGAAGATTGTCCCCTTCTGTAATCTGTCTAGTGTTACAACCAGATTCTACATCTGAGAAGAGATGGCTTACACTAGGTAAAAGGGGTGGGAAGGGGAAACTTTGCTTGTGAATATCTCTTAAACCATAAAGGTTTGAGAGATAAGACTTATATCGTTCTTCATGTATTTTTAATGCCTACAAAATAAAATAAATATAAAATGAAGTATTACTATCCCTTTAAATTGTGGAATTCCTTGCCTAAGGATGTGGTAATGGCACATACAATGGATACATTTAACAAAATATTACTTGAGATTTAATTGATCTGTTTATTATCTTGCTGGCTACCAAATCCATATTAACAGTGTGGACAGAACCATCACATCCTACGCTCTCGATGCTGACAGACAAACTCCTTCACTATGCTGCTCTGCACTGTGTCCATGCTATTCAGAACAGGGACTTAGAAGGGAAGAAATGTTGCCAGTTATCGGAAACTTTTCTGTCTACGCTCTCTCATACAAAAGAGAAATCCGTTTTACTGACTTTTAAGTACGACACTTGGCTGGACAATAGAAACCCTGGGAACTCAGACTCCCCCTTTACACAGCCCCTCCTCCTCCTCCCACAAGTGTTGGAGTGTGTTTAAAGAGAGAGGTTGAAGGTTAACAGGGTCTAAAATTTGGCCCGCGTATTCAAATCCCTTACGGGCCCAGAGGGTGAATCGTGGATCCGATTGGCCATTCTGAAAGTTCAGGTTGCCCATAAGGGTAAGAAAATAGGATACTGTGTTTTCTGGTAAAGACTTTCGATTTTTTGACTCCCTGATGAAGAAGACGATGGGGCTCTTAAATGCACTGGAGGTGATAGAAGAAGTTGTATAAAGTACCTCAATATAGACGGAGATTGAAGTTTGATAAAAGATTATGGATTTGATCCAAATGTTGGAGTTAAAAATGCCGGTAGGGCATTAAGCACAACGGGCATTAGGCCACAAAAATGGTGTTGTGGCCAAACGTTCGTTTTGTGCGTTAAGTTCCCAAAACGCCACTAAATAACAGCAATATTAAGAACTTAACAGTAAAAAAAGCTAACAATCGGTGCCTGACATACTGCCAAGCACCGATCTTTAAAGGGATAGTAATACCTAAAATGTAAAAAAAAATATGTTGTAGGGTTTATCCCCCTGAGTAAAACAAGAGTACTCCCACTGCTGAAAGATGTTTCATTCAAAAGTTATTAATTTTCAAAGTTGAATTTTTTAGGTGCAATATCACAGTGGCCTGAAATTGTACAGTGGCGCTGTTGCTACACGATCCTATGGATAGCTCTGGTCTCAGGACCATAAATCTCCATAGGATGGTGTAGCAACAGCGCCACTGTAAAATTTCAGGCCACTGTGATATTGCACCTAAAAAATTCAACTTTGAAAATTAATAACTTTTGAATGAAACATCTTTCAGCAGTGGGAGTACTCTTGTTTTACTCAGGGGGATAAACCCTACAACATATTTTTTTTTACATTTTAGGTATTACTATCCCTTTAACTAAAGTGTCTTACACTTACCTGTCATCCATTGTCCTTCTCCTTCTTTCTTCTATTCCTTCTTCTCTTCTGCCACAATATTTAAAAATGCCATAGAAATAATAAATATATAAACCAGACAAATTTTTTTTCAGAAATGCTAAATAAATTACCATAGCTTCTATTTTCATGTCTCTGCCATTGGCTGGGATGTTCTTACACACATCCCAGCCAATCAGATTCAAGCGACTGTTCTTTAAACTGATTGTCTAGGATGTGCGTGTATATGGAGACATTTACGTTAAGAAATTCATATTGCACAAAAATATTGTAACCCTTTGAGTGTCAGTGAGGTATGCAACGCATTTCGTACCCCTCTGCCACTCAAAGAGTTAAACGATATAATTAATTCTACCCCACTGTAATTATACCCCACTGGCACTCATAGGGTTAATTCTACTAACATCTGACACATTTTTCATACTTTGAATGTATTGATATGGGGCTTAGAGCTCCATATCAATAAATCCACTGAAGACTTAGGTTTTTATACATTCAAGTTTCTGCGTCGGCTGTTTAACCTCTTAATGACAGGAACGCGCACACGCTTCGGGCACATGATGACCACGTCGCTTTTTTTTTCTTTTTTACTTCTGGTTCAGGGCTCCTGGAGTGGTGTGCAGCCGCGCTGGGAGCCCTGAATTCCATGAAGTGCCAGGACCATCACTGGTCCTTAAGTGCTGGACCGCCATGACGGTCCTGGCATGTCACTGGTCGCGAAGGGGATAAACAGCAGATAAGGGACTCAAGTTAAAAAAAAAAGTAGGTCTTAACTTTCCTGCGATAACGTGAGTTCCTCATTGGGTTTTCTTGGCTAACACAGACATTTGAATTGATATTTATGGTGTTTTCATCATTTTCAACAAATGGAAACATGAGGGGGTGGAGCTAACCACCGGCTAAGATGGCCACGTTTTCATCACGTTTACCTAATACTTTGCTTTTTCTCAATAAATTTGGACTCAACTTGCTGATACACCTCACAGATTCCTTCGCTAGCTGACGGGGACTTTTCAGATACACCATGAGCCGCAGTTCCTCACCCGCCAGGAGGGAGGTCTGGGGCTGCTTCTTCTTGCGCCTTTTTGATCAGCGAGCTATGCTGTGGGCCATGTTGGATGAGGGCCTAGTCTTTCGGAGGGGAGAAACTCCTACACATGGCTCACAAATTGTAGTGTGCTCTGAAATAAGTGAACGGTTGGGACATCACAGCATTGGAAAAGTGTTGTAATATACTGATTCTTGTGCTTACATTCTAACCTGCAGTAAGAAGGTTAAAGGGTTAAAAGTTTAAAAGGTTGTATTTTTCTGGGAGTGTGTGTAATTAATTAAGGGTGGGGTTTGTGAACAATCCCCTGTGTAGGCCTGTATAAATCTAGGTACAGAACTCACAGAGCTTGCTCACAAATAGAGCGTGCTCTTTCCTAAGTGCTCTGTTATAAGTGCACAGTTTGTGAAACACAGCAGGTAGTGCAACACAGGTAAATTAATTGTTTACATTTTAGGAACTCACATTTGCACCATACATGATGAGCAAGTTTGGAGATCTCACTCAGTGCACATCTTGCCATATGTATGCATGCTTGGAACAGCAGTTCCAGGGTCCATACCACTGTGGCAAGTGTGAGCAAGTGGCCCTTCTAGAAGCTCGGATTGGAGCTCTAGAGAGTCATATTGCAACACTGAGAGATATTGACAACCTTGAGAGGAGTCTCTTGCTAACGGAACAGAGTCTAGCTGGGTCACCTAGCAAAGAGGGAGGAGATCAGCTAGAAGGGAACCAGGCACATAGCTGGGTGACAGTTAGAAGTGGTTGCAGTGGGGGAGGGAAGAGGAAGAGGGCAGCCAGTCCTGAGTTTTTCCATCCAAACAAATTTGCTCATTTAAGTGAAGATGTTGGGGAGGCAAACCCAGAAGTGGAATTGCTGGATAAGACTGTTCTCCCAGCTGTTAGCACAGAGGGGATCCAGAGGAAAGTGAAGCCTAGGCAGGTTGTGGTGGTAGGGGACTCTGTCATTAGGAGAACAGATAGGGTAATCTGTGGCTCTGATCGCAGCAACCAAATGGTTTGCTATCTCCCGGGTGCCCGGGTTCGGCATGTTGCAGACAGGGTGCACAGATTATTGGGAGGGGCTGGAGAGGATCCAGCTGTCTTGGTGCATATTGGTACCAATGACAAAGTAAGAGGAAGGTGGAGAGTCCTAAAAGGTAATTTTAGGGATTTAGGGAGTAAGATTAGGAACTGGACCTCCAAGGTAGTATTCTCAGAGATACTACCTGTGCCATGCGCTACGCCAGAGAGACAGGGGGAGATTAGGGAGCTCAATGCATGGCTGAAGTCTTGGTGTAAGAAGGAGGGCTTTGGGTTTTTAGAGCACTGGGCTGATTTTGCTTTGGGGTACAATCTCTATAGCAGGGATGGATTGCACCTGAATGCAAGAGGGTCTCGAGTGCTTGGGGAGAGGATTACTAGACAGTTGGAGGTGATTTTAAACTAGGAAGGGGGGGGAGGGGCCAATAAATACTGGGCTAGATAGTATAGATAGGGAAGGCGATGTAGTTAATGACCAGGTGGGTAGATCTGGGGGTGGGGTTAGTACAGATCATAGGGAGAAGCCTACAAACCACATCAAAATTAAATCACAAATGAAACATAGCAGTGGCATAAATTGTATGCTTGCAAATGCCAGAAGTTTAACTGGTAAGATAGGGGAACTGGAGCTGGTAGCTGAAACTGAAAACTATGACTTGATAGGCATAACAGAAACATGGTGGGATGAGACACATGATTGGTCAATAAATTTGGATGGCTACATGTTATTTATAAAAGCTAGGTCAAACAAAAGAGGTGGTGGGGTCTGTCTGTATGTCAAACCAATATTATTGCCTCATTTGCGGGACGATATATGTGATGACAGTAGTGAACATGTGGAATCCCTGTGGGTTGAAATAGTCACTGGGGGTAAAACTGCCCAGAAAATATTAGTGGGTATAAACCACCAAACATTGGTGACCTTGAAGAATCACAGCTATTAAGGCAAATAGAAAAGGCTTCTCAAATAGGGAGAACTATAATTATGGGGGATTTTAATTATCCAGAAATAGACTGGAAAAATGGAACAGCGAATTCTGCTAAAAGTAGTAAGTTTCTGAACTTGTTGAATGGCAATTTTTTGTCTCAACTAGTGCAGACCTCAACCAGAGGGGATGCGTGTCTGGATCTGGTAATAACTGACAATAAAGAACTTACCTCTAACATCCAAGTTAGGGAGCACTTGGGGAATAGTGACCATAACATGGTATAGTTTGAGATTAATTCAAAAAAGCAATTTGGTATGAGTTCCACCAAAACACTGAATTTTAAAAAGGCCAACTTTAGCAGGTTTAATTCATCCCTTGGTCTTGTTGACTGGAATAAAATATTTTCAGGAAAAAACACAGAAGGTAAGTGGAATGCCTTCAAAGCAACATTGCAAAAATACACATCTAAATGTATCCCTGTTGGAAACAAATACAAAAGAAGCAAATTAAAACCAATGTGGCTAACCAGTAAAGTAATTCATGAAATAAATAACAAGAAAGCGGCATTTAAACATTATAAAGCTGAGGGATCAGTAGAGGCATTTTCAGAATACAAAAATGCCAACAAAACCTGTAAAAAGGCTATCAAATTAGCTAGACTAGAGAATGAAAAAAATATTGCTAAGGAGAGCAAGAGCAACCCAAAAAAATTCTTTAAATACATTAATGGCAAAAAATTAAAGTCTGATAATGTTGGGTCCTTGTTATCTGAAACGGGGGAGATGGTCAAGGGGGACAGAGAGAAGGCAGATATGTTAAATAATTTCTTTTCTTCTGTTTTTACCAAGGAAGACCCAATGGACAAGAAGCTGCAAACTACTTTTACAGAACAGTCACAGCAAACATGGGACTGGCTAACACAAGAAAAAGTGTTAAAACAATTGAATGGTGTTAAGGTAGACAAAGCTCCAGGGCCAGATGGTATACACCCACGGGTACTTAAAGAGCTAAGCCAGACCCTGGCCAGACCGTTATATTTGATTTTCAGGGATTCTTTTATTTCAGGTATGGTGCCCATGGATTGGCGTAAAGCAGATGTGGTGCCCATATTTAAAAAGGGATCAAAGTCACAGCCAGGAAATTACAGACCTGTAAGCTTGACATCTGTGGTAGGGAAGCTGTTTGAAGGGTTGCTAAGGGAATATATTCAAGAATTCTGCTGGAACAGGAATATTATTAGCAGGAGTCAACATGGCTTTGTGAAAGACAGGTCTTGTCAAACTAACTTGATCGCATTTTATGAAAAAGTGAGTAATAATATAGAAGCGGCAGAGGTGGTTGATGTGATCTATTTAGACTTTGCCAAGGCATTTGATACGGTTCCACACAAGAGGTTACTGTACACACTGAATGTAATAGGCCTAGGGGAAAATGTTTGTGTGTGGATTAGAAATTGGCTGAAAGATAGAATGCAAAGAGTGGTAGTAAATGGCAAGTTCTCCAGTTGGATTGTGAAACGTCTTGTGAAAAGGGACGAATTGCACAAGGCGACGCCAGGCAGCCGGGCACAATGCCAACGCGAGAGGAGAGGTATCGGAGGAAGTGGGCAGCAAATACAAGCCTACCACCCGCTTCCTCCGATGTCTCTGTCCCCTCCTCCCGCTTCCTCCCATGCCTCTCTAGTCCTCAGGGTTTTCTTATGCTGCGGGCTCCGCAGCAATGACAGTTCTTATGAATGAAGCTGAGGGAAGCGCTGCAGTCACAGTGCAGCCTGCTCCCTCAGTTGTATTTTAACCCTTTGAGTGCCAGAGTGGTATGCAACACGTTGCTTTGCAATGCGTTGCGTACCCCTGTGGCACTCAAAGGGTTAACTTAGATCTCATCCATTCATAATGCCCTACTTACTGTGTCCCTTTGCTATTAGTACTTTTGCTCCACTCTCAGTTTGAAGGAGAGTGGAGCAAAAGTACTAATAGCAATGGGACACAGGAGGTAGGGCATTAAATATGAATGAGATCCAATTTAAACTAATGTCTAATAATAGTATTTTAATAAAAAAAGTGTAAAACACACACACACACACACACACACACACACACACATATATACAGGCAAGGTATGTAGTCCATACCTTACCTATTAACCCTTTGGGTACCAGAGGGGTAGGAAACATGCTAAGCAATGCTTTCATACCTCTCTGGTACTCAAAGGGTTAATTGTGGAATAAAAGACAGATTTGTCCACTACATGGAAGTCCATGAGGTGGATGTGGATGGGGTTAGTATGTCCCATATATGCAATATATGTGACATACTAAGGGGGGGATGTGGAAGGGGGCATTGTGTAGTGCTTGGTGTACTAGTTTTATTGATTGTAACCCTTTGAATGCCACAGGGGTGAGCAGTGCACATCCCTATGGCATTCAAAGTTGTCCATGGTGCTGAAAGCCATCTCTGTGTTCCCCTAGTGGCTGGGTAGGGAAAAGCACAGAGAATGCTGTTCAGAACTGGAGACGGTGGTTTTTTTACTCTGCGTCCTGTGCTGTTCTCCCAAAAAAATAGGCGTTAGATTTCTGGAGAGAAATGTTGCAATTTAACTCGCGTTAGCCCTAACTCCAACATTTGAATAGCTTTTGGCGTTGCTTGTACATTATCCTCTATGGGTGAGATCTTGCTGTTCTGGCGACGGGCGACGTGTGTTTCAGAACTGGCGTCCTTTCTTACTAGTGGAACATTTGCATTGCTCAGTTGACGTTAAAACCAGCGTTGCCAGTTTTTTCTGCCGACGCCAACATTTGGATCGATCCCTATGTTACTATGTCTACTAGCAGACGATGCTGATCCTGTGGATGTAAGCCCTGTGCTGTCCTCATCCATTGTTGTTTCCTCCCAGCACCCCATTTTACCGGATCTCACATGTGTTCCGATACAGGAGGCATGCAGTGTTTGCCTAGACACGGCTTGCAGTGGTAACATAGTAACATAGTAACATAGTAGATAAGGCTGAAAAAAGACATGTGTCCATCAAGTCCAGCCCATGCCAATAACACCCCTGTTGATCCAGAGGAAGGCAACAAAAAGCCCTCTGGAGCAATTTCCAGTGTAGGTGTGTGTGTGTGTGTGTGTGTGTGTGTGTGTGTCAAATAGTTCCCCGGCTCAATATCCTATTTGCTTTGAAGCCATCTGTCATAACTGTCAATATTGTTCTGTGCTAGATAGGCATCCATTGCTTTTTTGAATGCAGTTACATTATCTGCAAGCACAAGATCCCGAGGCAAAGAATTCCATAGCCTTACCGCCCTTACTGTAAAGAATCCCTGCCTGTGTTTTAGTCGAAAGCGCCTTTCCTCAAGTCTTAATGGATGACCTCTTGTTCTTAGCTCAGCTCTTTGCATAAATAATTCATTGGATAGTTCTTTGTATTGACCTTGAATGTATTTGTAAATGGTAATCATATCACCCCTTAGACATCTCTTTTCTAATGTAAACAAACCCAGTTTGGCTAGTCTCTCTTTGTAACTCAGATCCTCCAATCCTTTTATCAGTTTTGTTGCACGTCTCTGCACCTTCTCCAGTTCAGTAATGTCTTTTTTTAGAACAGGCGCCCAAAATTGTACTCCATATTCTAGATGAGGCCTAACCAAGGATTTATACAGAGGTAGGATAATATTAGCATCCCTTGCTTCTACACCTCTTTTTATGCAGGCTAGTACTCTATTTGCTCTTGCAGCAGCTGAGTGACTCTGCACACTGCTGTGAAGACTATTGTCTATCAGTACACCTAAATCTTTCTCTAATGAGGATTTCCCAAGTTGTTTCCCATTTAGAGTATATGTAGCAAGTTTGTTTCTACAACCCAAATGCATAACCTTACATTTATCTGCATTAAATGACATCTGCCACTGCCACTGCATGTATTTCCTCTGTGTCCAATCCACGGCATAGACTGTGGGTAATTAGCTCCGCCTTCCAGCTGGTAGGACCAATGTAAATCTTTAAAAGTCTCTTACTTCCTCCCCATGTCAGTTATATTGGTCCTACCTAGCTGGAGGACGGAGAAGTTGCTTCTCCTGCTATAAGTTAAAAACTTGTACCTTTTCTTATTTTCTGATCCTCAATGTGGCTTGCCTCAAATGCGGTCACATTTTGCCTGCTGAACCCTCTGTTCCGTTTCTGCTTAAGCCGAACATGGTCCCCTGTCCTAGCTTGCTGCTAACCTCTGGAGCCCAGCCGGACGCCTCTACACTGAGGCTCAGCGTTCAGAAACGCCGCTCATAGTAACCGGAAGTATCATTCCGAAAACCGGAAGTAGGCGCGTCTGCGTTCCACCGCTGAAACGCACACGGACACGGTGGAATACACATGGGGGGATTTAAGCAGAGGAGGAAAGAGCATCCATGGACAGGGGTAAGGCGATTAATTGTATATATCTACCTGCTAATATGTCTACTTAAGCAATTGTTTGAGTTTACTGCATAAGTTATCAGTTATGTCTACCTCTAAAGAGCAAAAGGCTGACAAGCCAAAACCTGAGGCTAAGGAAGATAAATCTGTTAAGGGTAAACCCTGTGCTGGATGTGAAAAGCTTTTGTCTTTAAGTGAGCCAGGAAAACTATGTGAAGACTGTCTCAGAAAGGTTGCTGGACATGAAGTACCATTACAATTTCAAAACTTTATATCCTGGATGAAAGATTCAATGCAAGAAACCTTTTCTTGCATGCAAGAATCTGCTAAAAAACGTCATAGAGAATCTGATCCGGATGAAGGGCCATCCAGGAGAAGAGAAGAGGATGAGGAAAGTTTTATTGAATTAGAATCTGGAGCCTCATCTGCTGAGGAGGGTGAGATTACTAAGGAGAGTGGCAGTTTCTCTTTAGATAAGATAGACCCACTAATTAAGGCTATGCGAAAATCCTTGGGGTTAACAGAAATCCAGAAGGATTTAAATGTTATGGATTCTGCTTTTGTGGGTTTTAAGAAATCATATCCTCGAATGCCGGTTCATGCCTCTATCCAAGACACTATCAAATCAGAATGGAAACAGATTGATAAGCGCTGCACTATATCTAAACGTTTTCAGAGAATGTACCCATTCGAGGAAGAGGAGACAAGTGCATGGTATACACCTCCAAAAGTTGATGCAGCCATATCCCAAACATCTAGGCGCACAACTATTCTTCTGGAAGATGGAGCATCTCTGCGTGATCCTATGGATAAGAGAGCTGATAGCGCTCTAAAGAAACAGTTTACTACAATTGGCCACACTTTAAAAACCACTACGGCTATGGCTTCCATGTTCCGGGCATTGAGCATATGGATTTCTGAGATTGAAGAAAAACTAGAATCCTCAGTCTCCAGAAACCGCATTCTGAAAGATCTAGGAGTTGTTAAGGACGCTATCAATTATTCATGTGATGCGTCCTTAGATAGTATCAGATTACTAGCTAAAGCTTCTGCCTTATCTATCACTTCCAGAAGAGCGCTATGGATTAGATCATGGGAGGCAGATCCATCTTCAAAAAACCGATTAGTATCCCTTCCATTTGCAGGTTCTAAATTGTTTGGCGAATCTTTAGAAGAAATTATTAAGAAGTCTTCAGGTGGCAAGAGCCTATTCCTACCTCAAGAAAAGAGAGCTCGACGTTCACCCAATAGGGCCGGACAGTACAAGCGTCAGTCCTTTCGGGAGGCCAAAAGATACCAACCAGGCAGAAGATATGATCCTAAGCCCAGGGGGACTCAGACCCAAAAATCTGGAAATCGAAAGGATTTCCAGAGAAAAGGGAGGTATCAACAATGATGCCAGTCTATCCCCTTCTCTTCCAGTAGGGGGCAGACTGGTGGAGTTTTTTCAGTCTTGGAGCCAAATTTATCACGATCAATGGGCCCTGGACATAATTCAGAGGGGATACTCTTTGGAGTTCAAGACTGCCCCCAGAATTCCAAGATTCCGGACATCAGTAGTAAGAAACAGAGAAAAGATCCAACAAATGAAGATAGCTCTGAATCTTTTGTTACAGAACAGGGTGGTGGAAGAAGTTCCCCTACCCCAAAGATTCCAGGGGTTTTAGTCAACGCTTTTTGATGTTATCAAGCCTTCCGGGGAAATGAGGTTAATCTTAGACCTCAAGGACTTGAATGCTATGTTGAAGGTCAGGCGCTTCAAGATGGAGACAATATCTTCCACTCTCAAGTCAATCCCTCCTCAAGCTTACTTGACGCGTCTGGATCTTCAGGATGTATATTATCATCTGTCGATAAGGGAATCAACGTCACTTTCAGTTCAGGGTTCTTCCCTTCGGGCTGGCAACAGCCCCCTGGGTATTTACCAAAGTCTTGTCCCTAGTAATGGCGGAAATGAGGCTAAACAAGATAAAAGTTATCCCTTACCTGGACGAAATTCTGATTGTGGAAGCCTCAGAACAAAAGTCCTGGTTAAGCACCAGTTTTTGCAGGAATCTGCTCACCAGTCTGGGTTGGCTTCTGAACATGAAGAAAAGTTCTCTTTCTCCCAGCCAGCAGATTCTATTTCTGGGCATCAATTTTGACACCAGAAAAGAGATTGCAACTCTGTCAAAGGACAGACAGATCCGAATACAGAATGCAGTGACAAGTTTCCTCAGGGGACAGACATGCAGTATTCATTCCTTTCAGAAACTACTGGGACACCTAGCATCAGCTTACCAGATTCTGCCTTGGTCCAGGGCACATTCCAGACTGACCCAGGAGAATTATCTCACCTTTTACAAAAAACACCCATTCAATCCATCGTTTCAGATTCCTCTCTTTCAGTCAACCCGAAGAGAATTATATTGGTGGACAAAGCAGTCCAATCTTGTGAAGGGTCGCTCATTCAAGGAACCGGAGTGGATGATAATACACACGGACGCCAGCAATACCGGATGGGGAGGTATATGGAATATGAAGACAATTCAGGGAATATGGAATCAAAAAGAAGAAAAATTGCACATAAATCTAAAGGAGTTACTTGCAGTATGGAAGACTCTCAGACACTTCGGCGCAGATTTACAAAGAAAAGCAGTACTAATAAGATCCGACAATGTGTCTGTTGTCCAGTATCTGACCAACCAAGAGGGCACAAGGGGCCCTCACCTGAACAATTTAGCATTGCAGATATTAAACTGGGCAGAGCAGAACCTGATAGCCCTCAACGCAACTTATCTATCAGGTCAACTCAACACTCAAGCAGATTTCCTGAGTCGTCACACAGTAGACCCCGGAGAATGGAGTCTAAACAAAGCAGTATTCCAGACCATCATAAAAGAGTTCGGAACACCAGCAGTAGACCTCATGGCAACGGCAGAAAACAGTCGGTGTCCAGTCTACGTGTCCAGATGGAAAGACCCACAGGCTCTAGCACAGGATGCGTAAAAAATACCATGGACATTCCCTCTGGCATATGTATTTCCACCTCTACCTCTGATGGTGGAAATTCTTCGAAAAATCAGGAGAGACAAAGCGGAGATTATCTTAGTGGCCCCAGACTGGCCAAGGAAGTCTTGGTACACGGATCTACTAGAATTATCCGTCAGGAGGCCTATGTCTCTTCCGAACATTCGGGACCTGCTAATACAGGGTCCTCTTCTCCATCCAGATCCGCAGTTCTTCAGGCTCAAGGCCTGGAGGCTGAGCGGCAATCCCTTAGACTACAAGGTACTTCGGATTCTGTAATAGACACTATCCATAGTGGAAGGAAAGCGTCCTCATCCAGAATATATTATAGAGTCTGGACTACCTTTCACAAATGGTGCACCTCTCAAAATTTGGACAGGAACTCTATTTCGGTACCTAAAATATTAGATTTTCTTCAGGCTGGATTCCAGATGGGGCTAAAACCTGCATCCCTTAGGGTACAATTGTCCACAATTTCAGCTGTGCTAGCCACTCCCTTCGCGGATCACTACCTTATTAAAAGATATTTCCAGTCTATTTCCAAAATAAAACCTACAATTAGGGAAATTCTTCCTCCTTGGGACTTAAACATTGTGCTGCAACAGCTAGCTTCACATCCCTTCTTTGAACCCATGGATTCAGTATCTCTCAAGCATCTCACCCTCAAAACTGCCTTTTTAGTAGCTATTACTTCTGCTAGACGTATTAGCGAATTACAAGCGCTAGTCTCAAATCCACCATTTATGATATTTCACCAGGACAAGGTGGTTCTCAGACCAAAGTTGAGTTTTCGTTCTAAGGTGGTTTTGCAGTTCCACTTGAACCAGGATATTGTGCTCCCTTCCTTCTGCCCACAACCGGTGCATGAAACAGAACGTAGACTTCATAATCTGGACCTCATCCGTTGCCTCCAGATCTATCTTAACCGGACCAAGTTATTCCGCAAGACGGATAGCTTGTTTGTTCACTTTTGTGGTAAATTTAAGGGCTCACCAGCCTCTAAACCTTCCATCGCCAGATGGATAAGAGATTGTATCAAACTTGCATATGAATCAGCAGACCTGCCCCCTCCTCAGGGGCTCATTCTACCAGAGCTATATCAACCTCTTGGGCCCAGAAAGCCCTGGCATCTCCAGAAGAGATTTGCAAAGCTGCCACCTGGACTTCAGTATCAACATTTATTAAACACTATAAACTGGATGTCCAGGCATCAACAGATGCAAAATTCGGACGAAAGGTGCTCGAAGCAGCCATTTCTATCTGAATGTTGGCTGATACCCGCCCTGATGAGGTACTGCTCTGGTAAGTCCCACAGTCTATGCCGTGGATTGGACACAGAGGAAAAGGTGAATTTACTCACCGATATTTGTTTTTCCTCTGTGTCCTTCCATGGCAACCCTCCCTTGGTTATATTGGTATTGTATCGTTCCAAAATGTATTCTGATCTGTAATATATATTTGCCTGATAATGGACATATCTAACACTCTGTATCTTGCAGCTTGGACAACAGTATAACTGACATGGGGAGGAAGTAAGAGACTTTTAAAGATTTACATTGGTCCTACCAGCTGGAAGGCGGAGCTAATTACCCACAGTCTATGCCCTGGAAGGACACAGAGGAAAAACAAATATCGGTGAGTAAATTCACCTTTTCCTTACATAGCTTAGTGTCATCAGCAAAGATTGAGATGCTACTTTCAATTCCCACTTCTAGATCATTAATAAACAAATTAAAAAGCATTGGGCCCAGGACTGAAACCTGCGGCACCCCACTTATAACCCTAGACCAATTTGAAAAAGTTCCTTTTACAACAACTCTCTGCCATCTATCATTTAACCAGTTCTCAATCCATGTACAGATAACACCACCCAAACCGAAGCCTTTTAATTTATGCAGTAACCTGTTGTGAGGCACTGTGTCAAAGGCTTTTGCAAAATCCAAGTATACTACATCAACAGCAATTCCCCTGTCCAAATTACTACTCACTCTTTCATAAAATGCAAGTAAATTAGTCTGACATGATCTGTTCTTCATGAAACCATGCTGATTCCTACTAATGATATTGTTTGTCTTCACATAGTTCTGAATACTGTCAGTTAATAACCCTTCTAGTATCTTACCCACTATGGAAGTCAAGCTCACAGGTCTATAATTTCCTGGTTTGGATCTTGCTCCCTTTTTAAACAATGGAACTACATCAGCTTTCCTCCAATCACAGGGCACTATGCCTGATGAAAGCGAATCAATAAATATTAAGTATATGGTTTTGCTATTACTGAACTAAGTTCTTTAAGTACCCTTGGGTGTATACCGTCCGGTCCAGGCGCTTTATTCACTATAACCCTTTCCAGTCTCTTTTGGACCTTGTCCTCAGTAAGCCATGTAGATGTTGGAGGAAATTCCATGGTTTTGTCTGTTTTCCCACAGCTTGTCATTTCTGCTTCCTTTGTATATACTGAAGCAAAGAAAGTATTTAGGGTGTCAGCCATAGCTTTATCCTCACTAATCAATTCACCTGTTTCAGTCCTAAGAGGACCAATATCAACCTTAACTTTTCTGTTGTTAATATACTTGTAGAATTGTTTAGGGTTTTTCTTGCTCTCATTTGCAATGTTTCGCTCATTTTCTATTTTAGCTAGCTTAATTGCTTGTTTGCAGATTTGCAGCACATATTCCGTGTAATATGAAGAAGGCGGGTAAAAAGGGACGGGGAAGTGGACGTGATCCTGATAGTTCAGGGCGCGGGTCAGGACGCGTAGAAACTGTGCCTGGTGCCAGAGCACAAGAAAGAAAGACATCCACCATACCTAGCTTCATGTCTCAGTTTACAGGGCGTCGCAGGACATCACTCTCGAGGTCAGACCACTGCGAACAGGTGGTCGGTTGGATTTCAGGTGATACTGCTTCCAGTCGGTTAAGCACCACCCTGTCTTCCACCAAGTCCACTCTCACTAGCCAAGAGTCTGGTCAACATAATCCTCACCCTGATCATCCTTCCTCCCACCATAGAGGGTCTGGTCAAAGAAGTGATCCCACACTGGGATATAGTGAGGAGCTCGTCTCATCACCAATCCTTCATTTGAACCTCTCTCCAAGCACGCTTGCAGAGGAACATGACATCTTGTGCCCTGATTCACAACCTCTAGAGGGTACCCAATCACAAGAAGATGACAGAAGGGAACGGCATTTAAGGTCAAAGGAAGTGGATGATGATGATGATGAGACACAGTTGCCATCAAATCAACCACTTTTACTGTCTCAAGACCTTGATGAGGAGGATGATATACAGTTGTCAATGACTGAGTATGTGGTGGGATCAAGAAATGAGGAGGATGATCAGAGTGAGGAAGTGGAGGAGGACTTGGTGGACGATGACGTGACTGACCCCACCTGGGAAGGTGGAGAGCCGAGCGATGACAGCAGTCCTGAGGGTGAGCCATCTGCAGCACCGCAACAGGCTGGAAGAGGCAGTGGTGTGGCTACAGAAAGAAGGCGGACCGCATCAAACCGGCCCGCAAATGTTCCACGGAGCACCCCCTTGCGTAAATCTCCCTTGCCAAGGGGTAGGTGTTCCGCGGTATGGCGTTTTTTTAAGGAAAGTGCGGACGACAAAAGAATTGTAGTTTGCAACCTGTGCCACACCAGAATGAGCCGAGGCATGAACACTAGAAACCTCACCACCACCAGCATGATCCGACACATGGCATCCAAGCACCGTAATAAGTGGGAGGAACGCCCGGATCGCCAATCTGTGTCTGCAGGCCACACCACTGCCTCCTCTTCCCCTGTTTTCGGTGCCGGACAATCGCCTGTCGAAGGCGCAGGCCCGCATACCTCCCGCCCTGCACCTGTACCATCTGAAGCACCATCAGCGACCACATCCACTTCCCTGTCCCAGCGCAGCGTCCAAATGTCGTTACCCCAGGCATTTGAGCGCAAGCGAAAATACCCAGCCACCCACCCACAGGCCATAGCACTAACCTCACACCTTTCCAAATTACTGGCCATCGAAATGCTGCCATTTAGGCTTGTGGAGACTGAGTCCTTCCGCAGCCTGATGGCAGCAGCTGTCCCTCGGTACGCAGTCCCCAGCCGCCACTACTTTTCCCGGTGTGCCGTCCCCGCCTTACACCACCATGTGTCCCGTAACATCACCCGTGCCCTGACCAACGCAGTTACTGGGAAGGTCCACTTAACGACTGACACATGGACAAGTGCTTGTGGCCAGGGACGCTACATTTCCCTGACCGCACACTGGGTGAATGTCGTGGAGGCTGGGAGCGACTCGGACCCTGGGATGGCACAGGTGCTACCCACGCCGAGGATTGCGGGCCCTACCTCCATCAGGGTTTCCGCCAGCACCTACGTTATTGGCTCCTCCTCCTCCGTTTCCACCTACGAATTCTCTGCGCGCAGCGCCACTCACCCATCAGCCGGTAGCTGGAAGCAGTGTAGCACTGCAGTGGGGAAGCGTCAACAGGCCGTGCTGAAGCTGATCTGCCTTGGGGACAAACAGCACACGGCCTCAGAGCTGTTGCAGGGGATTAGTCACCAGACCGAGCAGTGGCTCTCGCCACTCAACCTGCAACCAGGCATGGTTGTGTGTGATAATGGGCGTAACTTGGTGGCGGCTTTGGAGCTTGGTAAGCTCACACACGTACCATGCCTAGCGCATGTATTTAATTTAGTGGTTCAGCGATTTCTAAAAACCTACCCCAATTTGCATGATCTCTTCACGAAGGTGCGCCGCGTGTGTGCACATTTCCGTAAATCATCAACAGCTTCAGCCGGCCTGTTGAAGCTGCAGCAGCGCTTACAATTGCCAGCTCACCGGCTGCTGTGTGACGTGAGCACGCGCTGGAACTCCACCTTCCACATGTTGGCCCGGCTATGTGAGCAGCAGAGGGCAGTAGTGGAGTACCAGCTGTTACACGGTCGTCGCCTCTCCGTTCAACTTCCTCTAATCAGAAGTGAGGAGTGGGAATGGATGTCAGACCTCTGTGAGGTTTTACGCAATTTTGAGGAATCGACACAGATGGTGAGCGGCGATAACGCTATTATCAGTGTAACCATCCCACTTCTGTGTCTACTGAAACGCTCGCTGCTCACAATTAAAACCGACGCTTTGCATGTGGAAGAGGTGGAAATGCAGGAGGAAGAGCTTACACAAGGTGATAGCCAGAGCACCCTCACTTCGTCTTCTCAGCGACAATTGGAGGAGGCGGAGGAGGAGGAGGAGGAGGAGGAGGAGGAAGACACGGTTGCCTCCGCTACAGAGGGTAGCCATGGAACTTTAGTTCCATCTCTTCAGCGTGGGTGGGCAGAAGAGGAGGAAGAGGATGAGGAGATTGAGAGTCATCCTCCTGGTGAGGACAGCGAAATCTTGCCTGTTGGTACTCTGGCACACATGGCTGACTTTATGTTAGGCTGCCTTTCCCGTGACCCACGCGTTATACGCATTTTAGACAACACGGATTACTGGGTGTTCACCCTTCTGGACCCTCGCTACAAAGAGAATTTCTCATCTCTCATTCCTCCGGTGGAGAGGACAAGCAAAATGGTGCAATACCAGAAGGTTCTTGTCGAAAAATTGCTCCAAAATTTTCCATCTGACAACGCTGGCAGCAGAGTACGTGCTACCTTGGCCAACCGAGAAGGGGAGAAATGGGGAGCACACAGCAGTTCCGACAAAGGCAGGGCAACACTCTCCAAGGCGTGGGACACCTTCATGACACCCCGCCAGCACCCTCACCCTGATGCGCAGCCTAGTGTCACAAGGAGGGAAAAGTTTTGGAAGATGGTGAAGGAGTACGTAGCAGACCGTGTCAGCGTCCTCAATGATCCCTCTGTGCCTTACAACTACTGGGTGTCCAAGCTGGACACGTGGTATGAACTGGCACTCTACGCCTTGGAGGTGCTGGCCTGCCCTGCCGCCAGCGTTCTGTCTGAGCGGGTATTTAGTGCTGCTGGTGGCATCATAACAGATAAGCGTATCCGCCTTTCCACCGAAAATGCTGATAGGTTGACACTTATAAAAATGAACAAGGCCTGGATTTCCCCTGACTTCTCCACTCCACTGGAGGAAAGCCCCGGGGGAACATAAAGTCACTTTATATATGTTATTTACAATGATGGGAATACTCTGTATTCCCATTCACCCCTTCCACCCAAAAAACGGGTATATGGTTGACTCTCTTCCATATACCCTGTGATATAATTTTTATATAGGGCCAGCTCACCAGCGGGCCCTGTGATATAATTTTTATATAGGGCCAGCTCACCAGCGGGCCCTGTGATATAATTTTTATATAGGGCCAGCTCACCAGCGGCGCTGTTTGACAATTTTTGTATAGGTCAGCTCACCAGCGGGCCTTCTCATATAATGTTTTATTGGGTCAGCTCTCTAGCGGGCCCTCTCATATAATGTTTTATAGCGTCAGCTCACTAGCGGGCCTTCGCATATAATGTTTAGGATGGTCAGCTCCGCAGCAGACCCTCACCCATAATGTTTTAGATGGTCGGCTCAGCGCACGTTTCCCTCTTAATCATGGCCCCAGTTCAGAAAAATCGAGGAAATTTTTGGGAGAATTTGCCTCTGCGCACGTTTCCCTCTTAATCATGGCCCCAGTTCAGAAAAATCGAGGAAATTTTTTGCAGAATTTGCCTCTGCGCACATTTCCCTCTTAATCATGGCCCCAGTTCAGAAAAATCGAGGAAATTTTTGGGAGAATTTGCCTCTGCGCACGTTTCCCTCTTAATCATGGCCCCAGTTCCGAAAAATCGATGACATTTTTTGCAGAATTTGCAGATGATATACAAGTAAATATACAGCAAATACTGTTTGGTAACAATTTTTCGCCTAAAGTCGTTTTTATCTTCCTTTTTGTGTGTTTTACGGTCAGTCTGTAAAAATGGCGTACTACGGGCGAAACATCGTTCCCAGCAGCGATGTTGGAGTCCAAGATGCATCCAGACATCCTCCCTATGCTGTCCCTGAACCATTTCTGTGGTGTTTCCATCATTTTCTGCCCTTTTCCTATGGACCAGGCACCCTCCCCTCATCAGAGCAGGGGGTGCCTGGTGTAATGCTCGAGTCCTCCCATTGACGTCAATGGGGCTCGGGTGCTCGGCCGAGCACTCGAGCCTCCGGGGGCGCTCGGTCAGAGCACCCGAACACCCGAGCATTGGGGTGCTCGATCATCACTAATGCAGACGAATGTTCAGTGTTGCACCAGTTGTTGTGTTAAGGGGTATGTATTGTTCAAATGCAACCCACAACATCGCCATATAACACTGTCATGTTATATGGCTCCAGGGATGGATTGCCAGTTGAATTTGTACAACAATGTGTGTGTGTGAACCCATGTTGTAACAACCCATAGACATGTTACCTAGGCAGAAGCTGTGTTCACTGCATTGCTTGGCAATGCATTGGAGACAACTTTGCCACCCAAGCTATCACCAAACACAAAGCATATCAAGTTGGGCAGTTTATTTTTTTTTTTTTTGGGGGGGGACCTTAGACTGGGTGCCAGAGGTGGATGCCCTGGCTGATTGCCTGGTCACCCTTTGACTCCTAGGTGTGGCTTCAGGGGTCACGCTGGAGGGAGTAGAGGGTGCAGTGGACCCCTCTGTGGACCACAACTCTCTCTCTACATGCAGGTTCTCCCTGCGGTTGTGGTCTCTCAACTCCACCAGCACCTGCCCCAGCATGTCCATCATCCCTGTGTGGTGCTGATGGCATTGTGTGTTCAGTCTTGTGTGCTCCAACTCCACGTCATGTATCCCTGCCTGGATTCTTGATGTGTTCCTCCTTGATTCCCTTCTGCTCCTTGTGACATTTTCGTTGATCCTGTGGCATGCCCGGAGTAGCCTCCTCTGTAGGGACATGCACTCCGCCTCCATCCCCATGGGTTGTGCAATGCTGGAGGTGGATGTGCCCGGTGACACTGCTGGTGGGGTTCCTGCTGCTGCTGTGTCTGAGCTGCTGCTGTGTCCCGAGCTGCTGCTGTGTCCTGAGCTGCTGCTGTGTCCACAGCATTCACTGCTGCCCAATGATGTCTGTCCTGGTGGTGGAGTGAATATTTCCCTCGGTAGAGGGTGCTGGGGCTACCCAATCAGGCCCAGGGTTTGGTAGTCGAGTGGCCAAGAGTCATATCTTGGCCACTGGTATGTGCTTGGCCCCCAGTTGGGTCGCAGCCGGTGAAGGTGCAGCCAGTTGGGTAGCAGACAGCTGTGGAGGAGTTGTGGGCGGTGAGTACTGTGGCCAGCGGCTGGTCCCCTCCTCTGTATACTCCTCACTGGGTGGTGAGGTAGCCTCCTCCACAGGCTCCTGCTGTTATGGAGGCCCATAAGCTGTGTGTAGAAATGAGATTGTGTGATCAGTAAACGTAGCCATGATAGGATGAAAGTGATATCAATACTTAAAATGTGAAAAGAAAAATATATGTTGTAGGGTTTATACCCCTGAGTAAAACAAGGGTACCCCCACTGATGAAAGATGTTTCATTCAAAATGTACCACAGCTCCAAATTGAATTCCTTTGGTGCAATAACCCAGTGGCCTGATATTGTACATTGGCGCAGTTGATACATCATCCTATGGAGATTCATGGTCCTGGGACCAGATCTGTCCATAGGATGGTGTAGCAACAGCACCACTGTACAGTTTCAGGCCACTGGGATATTGCCTCTGAAATATTCAAGTTTGAGCTGTGAGACTTTTTGAATACTACACCTTTCAGCAGTGGGGATAACATTGTTTTACTCAGGGGAGAAACCTTACAACATATATTTTCCTTTTCATATTTTGAGTATTACTATCCCTTTAACGGGATGGCAGTGGTTAAATTCACCTTGATGTAATTGTAGGATTGTAAAAAGATGTGGATCGATGTTAGTCCTATCCCTCCTACCCCCATGGTTAGACAGATATTGCTGTATGTGAAAGCTGGAGATATCAGTCATTTGACCACACGGAGGCTCTTCAACAGAGCCAAAATTGCCCCATTTGGAGATTAATACGTCTTTGGAATGGTCTACAATGTATGCCTTATTTGCAAGCACACTCTGTGGACCATTCCAATGAAGTATTCATCTCCAAATGGGGCAATGGCCTACTAATAGCGGCTGGTGTACCATCCATGGCATCAGCTCTCCTGAGGATCCATGTGGGAATCAAAAGTGAGATATGTCATTTCAAGCTAGAGTAAATGATTGCATACATAACACCAAGGACTACTTTTTCACCTTTAATTCTGTGGCATAGTTTTAGGCCTGTGTGTTGCACATACAACCAGCTATTCTCAGTGGCACTGTGATGTGTGACCTGATCCATCCTTTTTGTGATTCAGTAAGCGGTGAAGTAGACTTGATGAACTGAACATGATGTTGACTTCTCCAGTGATCCCATTTCCCCCTTTGCGATGTTTTCTACGGAGACTATACAATGTGACCTTAGCAACTTTATTCATTTTATTAAATACAATAACAGCACTCTCTCTATATATATATATTGACCTTTAGAAATACTAAAAAAAAAAAAAGGACTCTATGAAGGAAAAGGGAAATAAATAAAATTTAGGAAATATCCCTTATCCCCAAACAGTCTCTTCCTCACGAGAAGTCACAGCAATCCTTAAAGGGACATCACCAAACGGAATCCCAATCACAAAGTTCTGTAAAATAAAAAAACACAGACAGTGCAGACTCTCTAAGAGTAGTAATTGATCTTAATACAATGGCCCCTCTTCCACTCTCCCTCTATATATGCACTCACTTATTGTTGAGGTTTCAAACTGCCTCCCAGTTTATATCACCTTCCCCTTTTCCAGAGGTCATTCCCAATCGATTGTACTTCAAGGGTTCTTGGCCTTTAGTACTGGCCAAGATCCAGGTGTCTTATTGACACACGCTAGATTTTATATCTCGCGGCTATTATACATTATTGGTGTCATTGGAGAGGATTAATATCCTGGTGTGAAAAAAGAAGACACCTGGCCAAGAACCCTTGAAGTACAATCAATTGGGAGTGACCTCTGGAAAAGGGGAAGGTGATATAAACTGGGAGGCAGTTTGAAACCTCAACAATAAGTGAGTGCATATACAGTGGGAGAGTGGAAGAGGGGCCATTGTATTAAGATCAGTTAGTACGCTTACAGAGTCTGCGCTGTCTGTGTTTTTTATTCATTTTATTGAATATTCTCCATATATTAACATTGGGACTGGTGAAGAGAGGGTATGTACATGTTCATTTCTCTCCATCATCTCTTTTTCACCGCTTAGTGAATGTCCCCTGTGCAGCATGCAATCATTAGCCTATTGACTTGTGTTTTTTTCTGGTTAACCCTTTGAGTACCGGAGGGGTTGCCAATGCATTGTTGAGTGATGCATTGTTAATCCCTCTAGCACTCAAGGGGTTATGTTCTGGTTTCCCTGTGGGTACAAGGGTGACATTGTGTTGGAGCAGTTCTGATGTTTAACATACAACACTTTTCTGAGCATGGTATGTGTGTATTGTGTGTGATCAGCACAGCAATATGAGGGTTAACCAGGGAGTTGGAGAGGTTTGGGCCTTATTGAACCTTGACATTTGTCCTTGTCTTGCATCCTGTTTTAACCCTGAGGGTGCTGTGTTGGTACAGTTGTGTGAATGAATGATAGGCATATGTTGGGATGTGACTGTGTTTGTGTGTAATGGTTGCATGGTTTGATGTGATGTGTGGTTTTGTGATGCTGCACTTACCGGTAGTATGGGGGCTCCTTTCTTCCCCAGTGTCCGATCCTCCAGGGACCCCCTCAATGAGTGTGGCAGACATGTTCTGCCGCACTATCTCCTTACATCCGCAGAAGGTGATTGGGACAGGTGGGCTACCTCCGGTACCTCGGGGGTGCTTGGAGATTTTGGCCAGCTTATTCTTGACCACCCTCTTGCAGTCACCCCATATTTTCTTTATGGAGTCCACGTCCCTTCTGCATGTGGCCACAGCATTCACCCGCCTGCATATCTGGTTCCATGCTGCCGTCCTCCTCACAGACAAGCCAGGGACCTTCTCCCTCGGTAAGAGGATGGTCTCCCTCTCCAGCACAGCCTCCACAAGGGCCCTATTCTCCTCCTCAGTATAACAGGGATCCCTGATCCTCTCCTCCTTAACTCCGGAATACGAGGAGTCGGAATCAGACTGCCCTGCCTGCGCTGCCCCTGCCTGTGTATGGTGGTCCCCACCATGTACCCCTCGTCCCACTGCAGGTTCTTTCCCTGTCCTCCGCGTGCCTGCTCTTCTGGGCCTGGTCCCCCTCTGCCCTGCGGATCTCCCTCTCCCACCCCTACTCTGCTCAGGGCTGCTTCCTGGCCTTCCACCTCCTCCTCCACTACTCTTCCCATCCCTCTCTCCTGTCCTCCTCTCCTGGCCATCACTCACTCACTCACACCCAGGCACTCCCACAGGCCCTCACAGACACACTCGATCCCACTCACTCTTTGTCACACTCTTTCACTCACAGATTCACTCTGAGAAAATAAAGTTTAAAAAATGTGTAAGGTGTTATAAAAAAACTATCTGTATGTATGTATGTATGTGTATGTGTTTGTGTTTGTATGGGTGTATGTAATATGTGCAAAAGTGTGATATGTGTTTATTTAAATGTAAATCTCTCCTCTCCAGAATCCTTCTACCTTACTCCTCAGTATGCTTCTCTCTCTCTCTCTCCCTCTCTCTAAATGCTATCCTCTGCTCCTGGGTCCTGTGATCTAGCTCGCCAAAACTCGAAACACAGACAAGTTGTGATAGTTATTTTTGGGTGTATATAGGTGTATTTGAAAATTTTTGCTATTTTGGGGCCTTGGGATTGGCTGTAGGTTTGAATTTTGTTTGTGCATCTATCAGAGTTGCTAGCCAGCCGTAATGTTACATTTTGACTTAAGTTGTGTTTTAACGGGTGCTCGGGACTCACGGTGATGCGAAAACAGGAGCGACGCAGGTTTTTGTGTTACGTGTTTTTGTTGTGCCTACGCTCGATACCTATTCTTGTACTCATACCTTTAAACCCACCGTACGTCATGTGTTATTTGCAGACAATGTGCCTTTTTTATTTAGCGGCTGACTTAACGCGAACCCTTAATAAAACTACCCCTAATCCAAATACAATAACCCCAAATCCCTACAACCTATACCCATCTCCTTCGATAGAGACTCTAGCCTCCTCTTACCCTCTGCTTGTTCTATACTTTTAACTTGGTTATCATTCTAATAAAGGTGATTTTACTATACTGTCTGACTCCTTGTCTTTGCTCACCAACCGTGAAAGTACGTAAGGGTCATGACGACAGACGGTGATAGTGATTCACCTTTCTAGATCATTCTGGACAGGATGCAGGTCCAGGATCAATGCAATGATCACTTACCTGGCTTTGCAAATCTTGCTTAGCAAATCTTGCTTAGCCGTATTACCCACTTGGAATGAGCTAACCCAAAACTGGTGGCCACCTCAGCTCCTTTCATGGCACTGGTAGGTTCTACCGTCTCTGATGCAGGGTTGGTCAGAGGGTTGTCGGGATCTGCTCCACTACCTCAGCGTTATAGTGAGGATCCTGAATTATGTTGTGGATTCTTGAACCAGTTGGGCATATACCTGGAGATGATTCCGCAGGCCTTCCCAAGCGAGCGTAGTGGGGTTGGCTTTATGATTTCATTCCTTTCTGGCAAGGCTTTGGCATGGGTGACTCCTTTATGGGAAACGCACAAACCCATAATTTATAACTTTTTGGAACTCAGGGCCTCCTTCAAACATGTCTTTGACGTGCCTGGTTGCGCGACCACGGCTTCCAAACATCTTATGACCATACACCACGGCAATCGTACTGTGGCAGAGTACGCTATTGAGATCCGTACCCTGGCAGCCAAGGTTGGGTGGAACAACGAGGCTCTTGTAGCCACGTTTTCCCAAGGGCTTGGTGTGAAGGATGAGATTGCTGCACAAGAATTACCTAGGGATTTGGAGGAATTGATATCATTTGTCATCCTGATTGACACTCTGGTATGAAAGAAACCTTTGTTCAAGGAGGCATCCTTCTAGAGTGACATCCCCGCTATCACGGTGCCCGTGATTGCTGCAGTTCTCTGCCTATCACCTGCAGGGGGCTCCCATTGGCTGTCTGCAGTCAGCCTGCCTCTGGTTGCCTTTTTAAACTCAGTCTGGGCACCCTTTAGTTGCCCTTTCGTGGTGTCTCTGACAGCATTCACTTTGCCTGTCTGCTGAAGCTATTGGGCCTGTTCCTGAGTTCTTGAGTTCCTGACTTCCTGAGTTTACCTGTTCCTGTGTTCCTGCCTGCTTGCCAGTTCCAGTCCGGTTCCGGTAGCTGTCGTTCCGGTTGCCAGCCGACTTGCGCTGCTCATCCCGGTTCAGCCTCGGCCTGCTCCTGCTGTTTCCTGTGTTCAGTTCCTGTGGCTATATTTCTCTCCTGTCGCTCCGGCGACATTCTGTCTGTTGGTCCCAGCGTGCAGACGCTGGTTTACTCCATTAGCCTTGCGGCTCACAATACTGTCTGTGGGTCCCAGCGTGTGGACGCTGGTTTACCCCATTAGCCTTGCGGCTCACAATACTGTTTGTTGGTCCCAGTGTGTGGACGCTGGTTTACTCCCTAGCCTTGCGGCTCACAATCTGTCTGTTGGTCCCAGCGTACGGACACTGGTTTATTCCATTAGCCTGGTGGCTCGCAATACTGTTTGTTGGTCCCAGCGTGCGGACGCTGGTTTACTCCATTTGCCTGGCGGCTTGCAATACTGTCCGTTAGTCCCAGCGTGCGGACGCTGGTTTGTTCCATTAGCCTTGCGGCTCACAATATTGTCTGTTGGTCCCAGCATGCGGACGCTGGTTTACTCCATTAGCCTTGCGGCTCACAATACTGTCAGTTGGTCCCAGCGTGCGGACGCTGGTTTGCTTCATTGGCCTTGTGGCTCATTCTACTGCCTGTTGGTTCCAGCGTGCAGACGCTGGTTTACTCCCTGATTTCTGGTGCTGTCCAGTCCTAGCAGCACTTGTTTCAGATGTGTACCGACACTAGCCTCTCCTTGGGTGAGACAGCTTGACTGTATACTCTATTTACCATCCTACTGTCATTGTCATCTGACAGTCACTGGTCTTAGTGGTGTCTCCCTTCTTGGGCTGCCCTGCCCGGTATTGGTAAGGCCGGTAGAACCTTTCACGTTGCCACCTTTAGGTTGCCTTACCCGGTATTGGCAGGGCCGGTAGAGCCTATCCTTGGGTATCCATTCTGGGCTGCCCTGCCCGGTATTGGTAAGGCCGGTAGAACCTGTTACGTTGCCACTCCACGGTTGCCTTACCCGGTATTGGCAGGGCCGGTAGAGCCTATTCCTTGTGTATTCCTCAGGCTGCCCTGCCCGGTATTCGTAAGGCCGGTAGAAACAGTACGCTACCATCTTACGGTTGCCTTACCCGTATTGGCAGGGCTGGTAGAACCTACTTATCACTATTCCTTCAGTATTGCTTAGGTTGCCTTTCCGGTATTATTTGCAAGGCCTGTAGAACCTATCTCAATTGTCAATTGCTTATATATATGTGATGTGTGTATGAAAACCCTGTGGGATTGCCTTAACTTTTCAATAAAATTATGTTTTTACCTAAACCTTACGTCTGAGAGTCTTAACAAACCGTGACACCCGCTTAGTTTACCCACCCAGTCCTCCCTCACCTCCCATGCCTCCTGGTTCTGACTCTAGGTATAGTGAACCTATGCAGGTTGGTGCTACCTGACTGTCCGTGGAGGAGAGGGCCTTTCGGAGGAGGAAGGTACTGTGCCTATACTGTGGGAGACCTGGACACTTATTGAGGTCATGCCCGGTATGTCCAGGAAATGCCCGCACCTAAGATCCTGTCGGGGACAATCTTAGGTGATATCTCCCAGTCCCCTGACCTATGTACGAAGTGGTTCTGACTTGAGCTAATGAGTATGTCTCAGTCTCTGCATTAATAGACTCAGGTGCTGCCGGGTGCTTTATGGATGCTGAATTTGCTGCTCAGAGCCCTATTCCTTTACAGTCGCTCCCCTCCCCTTTGGCTGTCGAGGCCATTGATGGCAGACCCCTTTTGCCATCACACGTAACTCATGAAACTACTCCAATTACCCTGAGGGTGGGGGCCCTCCATAAAGAAACCCTAAAATTTCAGGTGATTAACTTCCCTCATTATGCCATTGTCCTAGGGTTTCCATGGTTGCAGACGCATAACCCTAGGATTGATTGGAAGACTTGCGAGATATTATCTTGGGGTTCACAGTGTGACGAGTCTTGCCTATCACTTCCGGTTAGACTAGCCTGTGCTGAGTCATCTGGCCTACATGAGGCTTATTCTGTTTTCACTGATGTGTTTAATAAAGTCCAGGAAGGGGCCTTACCTCCTCATAGGCCGTATGACTGCTCAGTGGAGCCACTGCCTTGGGCTACCCCTCCCAGGGGCCATATATACCCTCTGTCTGTGGAGGAAAACAGAGCCATGGTGGAATATATCTCTGATGCCCTGGAGGGGGGCATCTTTCTCAAATCCACATCCCCTGCCAGTGCTGGATTTTTTTTGTTAAAAAAAAAGGACAGAGAATTACATCCGTGTATTGACTTTCGTGGGTTGAATAAACTGATGGTTAAGAACGCCTATCCGATACCGCTGATCACGGAATTATTTGACCGTCTTAAGGGTTCCAAGATAGTCACAAAACCTGATTTATAGGCGGCCTACAACCTGGTCAGAATGAAGGAGGGCCACAAATGGAAGACAGCATATAACACCCGGAGCGGGCCCTATGAGTACCTTGCCATGCCCTTTGGTCTTTGCAATGCTCCTGCTGTCTTCAAGGAATTTATCAATGACGTACTGAGAGATCTTTTACAGAGTTGTGTGGTGGTCTATCTGAATAACATCCTCAGTCATTCTCCTACGTTGGAGAGTCACCAAGCAGATGCACCCAAAGCGCTATGATTGCTGAGGGAGAACAACTTGTATTGCAAGTTGGAAAAGTGCGGATTTCACAAACCTCAAGTTACCTTTCTGGGGTACATTATTTCTTCATCTGGGTTGGCCATGGACCCCCAGGAATTGTCTGCAGTATTGCAATGGCCTCGTTCTGCAGGACTTAAATCTATCCAAAGATTTTTGGGATTTTTAATTACTATTGGAAGCGTATAAAAAAACCTCTCTATTATTGTCAGACCACTCACTGATATGACCTGCAAAGGGGCTAAGGTTTCGGACTGGTCTCCCAATGCCTTTGCGCGCCTTTGAGGATCTCAAGGCAGCCTTTGTTGCGGCTCCTATTTTAGTGCACCCAAATCCTGCCCTACCCAACACCCTGGAGGCTGATGCATCAGAGATTGGGGTAGGCGCCCTCCTTTCGAAGCCCTTGGCTCCAGGGGAGGCATTACGCCCATGTGGCTATTTTTCCAGAAAACTGTTGAAAGCTGAGATGGTATATCAGATTGGGGACAAAGAATTATTGGCCATCATACTGGCCCTGAAAGAATGGCGAGACTTCTTGGAAAGTACTAGTTCCCCGATCTTAATTCTTATGGATCATAAGAACCTCACGTACTTGTCCGAGGCCAATAGCCTATCGGCCCATCAGGCTAGATGAGCATTGTTCCTTTCCAGGTTCAATTACGTGGTCTCCTATCTCCTATTACATCTTCCCTGGGAGAGGAGATCCTGGCTGCTCAAACTTCCACTCCAGCGGAGAAGCCTCACGGGAGGTGCTTTGTCCCTGCTCAGTTGTGCATCAAACTGTTGGCGACGTACCAAGCTTACAAAATAGCTGGTCACATTGGGCAAGACCAGTGGCCAAGCCTTAAATCCAATTGTGCTGCTTTTACTGCAACAAGCACTACCTGTGCTTGAAATAAATCGCCCTGACATTTGCCGGTTGTTCTCCTTCAACCGATGGCTAACGGGGAACGCCCATGGTCACATCTGTCCATTGACTTTATGGTTGACCTTCTGGTATCCCTGGGCTTCACTGTCATCCTGATGATCGTAAACAAATTTTCTAGGATGGCTCACTTTGTGCCACTCAAGGGCCTACCATCCATGCAGTATTTGTCAGGGAGGTCTTTCGCAGTGGTATTTGCCAGGGAGGTCTTTCAGCTGCATGGCATACCCAGGGTTATTGTCTCGGACAGAGGTAGCCAGTTCGTGTCTAGTTTCTGGAGATGTTTTTGTGCTCAGATGGGGATTCAGCTAGCATTTTCTTCAGTGTCCCATTCCCCAGTCTAACGGTGTGGCAGAAAGGTCTAACCAAGCCTTAGAACAATTTCTCCGTTGCTATATCTCTGACCACCATGATAATTGGGCTACCTTGTTACCTTGGGCGGAATTTGCCCGGAATTGTGCTATGAAGTCTTCCTCACAGAGTTCTCCGTTCTTGATCAGTTATGGGTTTCAGTCACCTGTTCTTCCCGAGGTCTTTCCATGCAGCAGCAGAAAAGGCAGGTTGACCTTAGGTGGCTGCTGGCACCTACCTTCCAGGTGGGAGATAGAGTATGGTTGTCCTCCCGTAACCTTAAGCTCCAGGTCCCTTGTAACAAACTGGCTCCTCGATTCGATCGTCCATTCCGTGTGCTGCGTAGAATTAACCCTGTCTTCTATGCTCTGGAACGTCCACCCTCCATGCGCATTCATATTGTGTTTCACGTCTCCTTGCTCAAACCACTGATTTGTAACCACTACACCTCAAGTACGGTCTGGCCAGCTCCTGTTAAGGTTGGCAATTATGAGGAATATGTGGTACAAAGCATTCTGGACTGCAGGTGGGTCAGAGGGCACCTGCAGTATTTGATACATTGAAGAGGTTATGGTCCAGAGGAGTGCTCCTGGATTCCCTCCTGTGGTGTTCACGCTCCTCTCTTGGTGTGCAGGTTCCATGCTTGTTTTCCTGACAAACCCCAACCGGATCCACCGAGGAGGGGTCCTTGAGGGGGCTACTGTTACAGCTTACCTCTATGCAGCGCTGCCGCTTCAGCTATCTCTGGAGTTGTATCACTGCAAATGACGCTTTGGCATCATCCCACGCATCACTTCTGGGACTGGGTCTGGGCGCGCTTGACATCAGTAGCGGCCGCCCGTGTCCTCTGGCAAGGCGATTTGGAGGCTCCAGATGATACAGCTGTGGTTCAGGCGTTTGACGCAACTCGGCGAGATGCGTCAATTACAGGCACAAGGCTGCGTATTAACTCAGGTCTCTACCTTATACAGGGTGTTCTGGTCTGTCTCCTACTATCTACTTCCTAGCTCTCAGTATTTAAAGGGAACTGGATTTCCATACAGTTACCCTTACGTTTTTGTCCTGTGCAGTTGTATTGCTTGTATCCTGATATCCTGTGTATGACCCTGGCTTGTCTGACCATCCATCCTGGTGCTGACCTGTGGCTCTGTCTGACTCTCCTCTGTGCGCTCCTAGTCTGTTTGGACATCCAATCTGGTGCAGACCTGTGGCTCTGTCCAGCTACCCTCTCTGTGTTGCCTCCTGATTAGTGGACATCCTATCTGGTGTAGACCTGTGGCTCTGGCTGACTACCCACTCCATATATGACTTTGGCTTGTCTGACTATCCAACCTGGTGCTGACCTGGGGCTCTGTCCAGCTACCCTCTCTGTGTTGCCTCCTGATTAGTGGACATCCTATCTGGTGCAGACCTGTGGCTCTGGCTGACTACCCGTTCCATGCATGACCTTGGCCTGTCTGACTATCCAACCTGGTGCAGACCTGTGGTTCTGGAGGACTCCGGCCGTACTGACTGCAGGCGTGAGTCAGTAGTCTACCTTGTCGCCATCATATTAGGGTCGATTTGGTGTTCCTCTTGGGGTGATAAAGACTATCAGTAGGCTCCGGCCTAGTCTCTAGCAGTTGTGGTGGACCTGTTGGCGGCTCCTATTGCTGATAGAGTCTCTAACCTCTCTTGTCACCCTCTGATTGTTATTCCTTACTGTTATCATTCTAATAAAGGTGATTTTACTATACTGCCTGACTCCTTGTCTTTGCTCACCAACCGTGACAACTACGTTTGGAGAGGACTATAATTCTAGTCAGCGTAAATAGGTCAGGCATTATATGAGTCTGAAGAATGTCATTGTATAGGGAGGTTAGCAAATGGGAAATGTCACCCCACAGAATTTTATAGAACTCGTTGGGGAGACCATCTGGGTCTGGGGCTTTCATTGTTTTGAGCGACAATAGCACCTCAAGGAGTTCTTGTTCCTGTATTGGACTGTCAAGCATGTCATGTTTGTCCTGCGAGAGGTAAATGAGTATGAGTAACTCGATGTTTGCTACAGAAATTTCCATTGCATTGCATTAGGGTTAAAAGTCCCATATACATCAATGGAAATTTTTATTGCTTGTCTACGGTGCAATTGATTTGCTCCAGAATGGCTCTGTTTTCCTTTTGTGCATAAGACCCACTATTTGCTGTTCATTTGGTGCCCTAGTTTGACAGCTGCAAGGGATGGGCAGCAATGACGGTGGCCAAACCAAGTTTATGGCCCACTTAAGGCCAATATTCTATATTAATCCTGGCATTGGCATCCTGTAGTCTCCAACTGTTTGACTACAGGTTCAATCATCCTCAGTTTGCCAACAGACTTCTGAGGATGAGAAGCGTTATCATACATTAACAACTGAAGTCTTGCATGTTGCCTACCCCTGTTGTAGACTGCCGTGTGACAAATAACGACATAATTATATAGCATATTGTCTATATTCTTTACAACAAGAATGTATATAAAGAAACAAATAAGTGTCAACTGAAAGTAAGAAATTGGTGGCAAAAGTATTTATTATGTTATTTTACCAGCATGGTAATGAAACAGAAGGACAGATTTAACATCGCCAAAACAAGTCATGACCCCAGACCATAGCAAACAAACTATTATGGCTCGTAACAAGAAAGGCAAATAAGCAATAAAGATAAAACAAAAATGGGGAAAGCATGAGGAATGAGTTAGAGAAAAAATGGGAAGGGAGGCTGCAAGCTACAGTCCAATAAAACCAAATGGTTATAGAGTTATAAAAGTCAACGATCCCGACAGTCACGGGAAAGTTCCCACATGCTCCAAATCTCATTATGTTTGGGAAGGGCATCATAATGAATAGCCACAACCTTTCCATTAACTCTAAGTGGGAGATTAGCAGGGGATTATTTATTTTGTTGGCCTCCAAACTAAAAGGTGAGTGTTCTTTGTCCTCTGATAAGGTATGGAAATAATACCAAATGTTTATTTGTGACAGTGAGAAAGGACACATTGCTGGGAGAGGATATCAAATCCACTAAGCAAGAAATCACATGGATAAATTGTATAGGGTTAAATCACTAAGAGCTGTGTCCTCTGGGCCCAGTTGTTGATGTAACACTATGCAATGCGGCTCAGGAGCTGCATCATCTTCATAACTAAGTATCCTACAAGAGCAGCAGGTGCACAAAGCAGACCTAGACTGGCCCCAAGTGAATTGCACAGATGACAATGCCAGGGTTGCTACACCTGTCAGAAAATGATTCAACTTGCTCTAACGTTGCAGCTTTTACAGCAATCTTCTCTGGCAGCAAATGGGTTAATGGAAAGTATGCACAAAAAACAGAGTCATTCATAATGAAACTTTTGATTCAGTATGTTACCCTTTTATTGTGTGTACCAGATTTTCAGCTAGGAAGCAATTAATCCCATGGTCAGATCAGGTTGAAATGAGGCTGTCTATGTTCTCAGAGTGACAAACATGTCTGCTTTTTTTATAAATATCAGCCATTTAAGGATCAGAAGAATCAGTAACACATTGCACACCTCTCTGGTCCTTAAAGAGTTAACAGGCCAAAGGAAGGCCATCACTAAATGAAAGAGGGAGCATTTAAACAAATATTTGAAACCTCCTTTCTCTGTTTAGAAAGGGGCCTGCTAGAAATGTTAGACCTTAACCCCTTCAGTGCGTGAGGGATTCTACTGTCTGTCCCAGCTTTTGCCTCCATTTTCAAAAATTCAGTTTTAACTCCATATTCTATGTGCAGTATGCTACTGCCACTAATAGGTTAGAAGCTTCCCAATATGTATTAATAATGGCTTACTTATGATTTGGTGTAATATTTTGGTGTGTGTAGTGTCTGACCTGCTGCAAGGGTGCAGCTCTTAGGGCTAGATTTAAAGGCAGGCGTTAGTAGAAAAAAACACTATCAGGTGCGTTAACGTGCAGTAAGCCATTCAAAGGTCTGTCTTAAGAACAGCTAACGGCCATACGGCCGATAGACGTACATGCATTGTGACTCATGGAACAAGATTCCCCAGAGCCATTTAAAGGAGTGCGGTACTGCTAACGGCAGACAAAAATATACATTTAACGGCCAAATGTTAAGAGCCAGTTTTGTTAGGCGTTAGACACCTAACGGACAATAAAAAAAAACAAACTTTACATGGTAAAACAGACGAACTGCTCCCCGCACAAGAATACAAATGGGAAAATTAACCTGTGCAGTGCCAAAATAACACAAAAACATGCCCACACACCACAGATCACTGTCACACACAACACAACAACCAAGCAATGCCACAGGGACAAGGCCTCACAAAAAAACACCAACACAACATGGCACAGAACAATGGGGGTTAGCACACAACACGGACACCTGCCAATACAAAACAAGCTCACCTGTGCACAACACCACACGATCCAGACACAACATGCACCTCAAAGCTCCACACCCGCAACTGACAGGGACACAGCAACCACAACACAGCACACTTTTAAATATAGACACACCTGCAAACACTTATCTGTGCAACAAACACCTTCCCATTGGTCAGCACTCACCTCATCACCACACCTACACAACACCCCATCACCTATTTAAATGGACAGCTAACCACATTCACTTGTGGCTTGTTTTCCACTCAGAAGAGATAGAGATAGAGAGCAATCAGTATGTTGGTAGGGTTGCCACCCAGCCGGTATTTTACCGGCAGGTCGGTAAAAAATTGGCTTCTGTCCAATGTCTATGGAGGGAATGTCATGGCCGGTATTTTTTTGAAGAAAAGGTGGTAACCCTATATGTTGGGTTACATATTGTTGCAAAGACTGTGGAGAAGGCATGCAAGGGAGAGAGCTAGGGAACACCAGCAACCCTCAGGCACACCTGATCAACAGCCATCACCTGTTGCAAGTGAGGAGGCTCTAGCTCAAGAGTCACACAAGAGCCCATACCCACCTGGAGAAAAAAACCTGACTGCAGATGCACAGCTGCAGCAACAAGATGCTACCCAGCAACAGGATGCTCCCCAGCTGCCACAGTGACCCCTGAAGCAGCTCAGGATGCATAGACAACCACCAAGGCCCAGGGTATACCTCCCAAGGCTCACTCTCTTTGGAATGACAAATGATGAGGTATTTGATCACTACAGGTTTAGGTCGCACAGCATCATTTCCCTGTATGAAGTCATCAAGGATGAGGTGGATCCCATATGCACCCACAACCATGCCCTAACTGGCCTTCAAAAATTTCTGTGTGCCATACACTTCATGGTAAGTGGCGCCTTCCAGTCGACAGAGGGTTACGCATCTGGCATGTCACAGGCCACATTCCCCAGGGTGCTAGCCCAGGTCTTGCCAGCCCTCAAAGACAAGGCCAGTACCTACATACATTTCCCCGTCACCGACATGGAGTGGACACATCTGAAGCAGGGCTTTTACACAAGGGGAGGCATGCCCAGGGTCATGGGTGCAATAGATTGCACCCATGTCCGTATCAAAGCCCCAGCACGTCAGGGAAATATGTTCATGAACCTCAAAAACTTCCACTCCATGAATGTGCAGATGGTGTGTGACAGCAACCTGGCCATCATGAATGTCTGTGCAAAATATCCCGGGAGCTGTCACGATTCCCATATACTCAGAAACTCATCTGTGCAGAGAGATTTCAAAATTGGAACCTATACAGGCAGATGGCTTCTGGGTGAGTTAACAATACAAAATCACACCACATACACACGTGCTTGTACGTTCACCTCATAAAACATCATTCACACAACATGTGCTCCTTGTCACACCATGTCACTCACTTTCCACAGGTGATGCTGGCTATGGCTGCAAACTATGGCTCCTCACCCCGCTCGCCAATCCCCAAAACAATGCCCAGGAACAATATAACCAGGCTCATGGTAGAACTCTGAATGTAATTGAGCGGACCTTCGGCCTCCTCAAGTCCCGATTATGATGTCTGGACCACACGGGGGAGCATTGCAGTATGCACCAGGCAAGGTCTGTGACATTGTCATGATATGTGCTATCCTACATAATATCGTGGTGGACACCAGACTCATCGAGGATGTCCAGCCCCCACCTGGACCTGAAGACCTTGTAGGGGTGAGGGTGAGGAAACCCTAACAGGGATGCAGACAAGGGACAGATTGATCAGGTATCACTTCAGCTGTGAGTATAATACATGTATGCACGCAATCCATGCATACACACCCACCACAACACACATGTTCTGTTTCACCCCACAGGATCAGTGAAACAGCGCTGACACTGGCTGCAGTATGGACCACCAACATCAACCATTCCATGGACGAGTTATATTGGGGCTAGAGATTCTGATTACGTTGGACACCCTGTCGTCCATGTTGATACTGCTACCTCAAGGATATCATGCATACCCCCTGGAAACCAAGGTACAACACTTAAACCATATTCAGTATTTCCCACTGCTCCCTAGGCACCAACTAAAGTGTTTTGCTAGGATCAGACTCATAGCAAACATGGCACTCCTGTAGCGAGTCGCATCCAACCCAATGCATCAGATAACACACTGTCACATCAGGGGTTAAGGGGACATTTGAGGGGAAATGGGACCAGTAGTTTGCTAGAGCTGAAAAGAGCAGCAGAGGGATGGATCTACAGTTGTAGTGTGTTACACAACATAGAGCTCATGAAATGTGGATCAGATCTCCAGGGACACCATGCTGACCTGTGTGTTTGTGTGCGATGATATGTGCCCCAGACAGAAATACACACATCAACAAATATGTCCTAATAGCTCCATGAACCAAACATATTTGGGCTGCCTCTGACAGTGGCCGCACAAAGATATTAGTGTCATGGAGCTATTAGAACATACTTGTTGATGTATGTATTGATGTCAGGGGCATATATCCCTAGGGCTGGTTGACATCCCCTCAGTTTCCCCCATAATGGTTTACAGACCAGTACACAACACATTACAAAGCAATTATTTGTGTACCCCCTGTAACGTAAAAGATTACGGGGATAACAATGTTGTAGCTGTTGCATGACAATCATTTCGAGGGTGCTGTTCCAAATCCTGTCCTTCTGTCCCACAGGCATCCATAGCACAATCCATCCTTGAACAGAGGAGTTTCCATGTGACTGGACTGACATCTTGAAAACACTTCTATGAAGCTCACCCCTTGGTGTTCCAAGTGATTGCGTTGGTGATGCAATGTTTGACCTGATGTTCACAGCAACCTCTACTGGAACATTCACATATAGACACAAATTCATGTGTGTACTAACATCCAGGTATCAGACCTGTACAGTGAGACTGCTCATCCACAGAGTTGCCAAAACATGTGGACAACACATGATTAGTTCACCAGTGTTTCGAAAATATTCAGATTTAGTTTAAATGTACCGTTTGGGTGTTTACAAGTGTTTAATGCATATAGGCTGCATATCCAAAAAACACATGTATGTTTCAATGTAGTTTCAGACACAATATAGTCTGTGTCTGAATGAATGGATGTTGGATCAAACACCTGTCAATGTGGAACCATACACAAGGCTAGAGTGTCCCTCATCCCAAGGAAGGCATGACCTACATCACAGGAGTCCACTAGTTGTTTGACCATGAGTGGACTCTGTGATGTATACATGCAATGACATGATGGCAGTGATACACCAATGTGTGAGTGATTAAGAGGTGATACAGGGGACATACCGCCACAGTGATGTCATGTCCACGGTTTCTGTGTTGCTCAATATAATAAATGTACTGAGATTGCTGTAGTTTGACATATCTCAGTACATGGGCTACATCAACAAACAACCAGACCTAGTGGACAAGTGGTATAACTGGTGAAGTGTGTTACAACCTTAGTTAAACAACAAAACAACTTTATACATAACCCAATTCTCAGTCTAAGGTTTCAATGTGTGTGCTACACATTGAAATCTTAGGATGATCATTGGGTTATCCAGTAAGTCAGTTGCACAATAAGGGTTTGAATCACAGCCTAACTTACTGGATAACTGTCACGGTTTTTTAGGACTCTCAGACCAAATAAGTGAAAATAAAACACTTTATTAAAGTGAATAAGGCACAAGTACGCTCTCTAGAGGCGGTAGGTAATACACAGATAAGTAAACTGAGATATTTACAATGGTAATAGCACAATAGACATAAATGCAAAACAGTATGCACTAGGATGATATTGACCCCCAAGGGGTTAATGTCCAAATAACAGTCTGTCTCAGATGTGGAGGTTTGACACACCCTGGATGTTAAAAGGGCTGTGCTGTATAGACAAAGTTCATCAAGTGCTGAGGATAGAGCTGCCTTGCCAAGGTGTTGGATAGTAATCAGAAAGGGAATCAACTTAGCCCCCACGGGCGTAGTTACAGGAACTGCTTTCGTTTGTGCAAGTGCCAATAGCCCCCACGGGCGTAACGGAAACCGGCCGGCGGTGCAAGAGCTAACAGCCTCCTCAAGTGTAACCGAATGCTGGAATAAGAGAGCAAGAGCCACTAGCCCCCTCGGGCGTAGTACCGGATAAGCCAACACTGAAGCCTTTCTGACAACACTCTGTCTCAATGATATCGTCGGTAGCCAATACCGGAGAGCCTTAAGCGCCCAAACGGCCCAACTATGTGAACACTCTGCAATGGTGGACTAGAGTTGCCGACGGAGAGCGGCCAACTCAGCAGCAGTATCACGGGTAACGAGGCTCGTACAGGAGATAACGAGAGTAAATTTGAGGCAGCACTGAAAGAGTTAAAATGCACGTTTACTCGAGGCTTCAGCACTACTGCAAGGCTCTGCACAGAGAGGAAGGCCCACAGAATACACGCAGCTCTGCACAAAGAACGAGGCACAGCACTAAATCGAGGGAAGCACCAGGCAAGGCAATCACACTGACGCGGGCAGCAGAGACTGTAAATGTCGCAGCGGCGACAACTGAAACGCAGGTCACTGGAACAAGCTGGAAGTCGATCTTCGGAGCAGGAAGTCAGCCGGGCCAGGTCGGAGCACGTAGGAGGCAGTCATACAAGCCGGGTCATACACGAGCAGGAACGTCAGTCTAGCCGGGTCAGGATCCAAGGGTGGTACGCAGACGAGCCGGGTCATACACAAGCGGGTACACTGGAGAATGGTCAGGACAAGCCGAATCGGTACACAGGAACTCAGAATACAGGAACACAGCAACAGCACTACTAGCTCAGGAACACCACGAAATGGCATCTGACAGATGTGATAGCCAGGTATAAAAAGGTCATCAGGAGGCGGGTCAAACTCAGTCAGCAAATCAGTGACAGCCACAACTGAGAGTGACAGGAATCACAGGCACTGTGATAATAACCCAATGATCATCCTAAGATTTCAATGTGTAGCACACACACTGAAACCTTAGGCTGAGAATTGGGTTATGTATAATGTTGTGTTGTTGTTTAACTAAGGTTGTAACACACTTCACCAGTGATACCACTTGTCCACTAGGTCTGGTTGCTTTTTGATTTGACAGTGTGTTATCTGATGCATTGGCTTGGATGGGACTCCCTCGCTACGGGGGTACCATGTTTGCTATGGGTCTGATCCTAGCAAAACACTTTAGTTGGTGCCTAGGGAGCAGCGGGAAATGCTGAACATGGTTTAAGTGTTGTACATTGGTTTCCAGGGGGGCATGCATGCTATCCTTGAGGTAACAGTATCAACATGGACGACAGGGTGTCCAATGTAATAGGAATCTCTAGCCCTAATATGACTGGTCCATGGAATGGTTGATGTTGGTGGTCCATACTGCAGCCAGTGTCAGGGCTGTGTCACTGATCCTGTGGGGTGAAACAGAACATGTGTGTTGTGGTGGGTGTGTATGCATGGATTGTGTGAATACATGTATTATACTCACAGCTGTAGTGATCCCTGATCAATCTGTCCCTTGTCACACACATTGAGATGCTAGGGTGAACATTGGGTTCCCCAGTACGTCAGTTGCACAATAAGAGTTGGAATCAAAGACCATTTTGATGCATGTTCCATCTGTCCTGATTGTTATTTCCCTGCTAAGTCACATAGCTGTTTGTTTGGTTATCCCCTTAACCACAACAATTGATGCAGACGAATATTCAGTGTTGCAACAGTTGTTGTGATAAGGGGTATGTTCTGTTCAAATTTAACCAACATCATGGCCACATAACACTATTGTGTTATATGGCTCCAGGGATAGATTGCCAGTTGAATTTGGACAGCGGTGTGTGTGTGTGTATGTGAACTCATGTTGTAACATCACACAAACATCTTACCCAGGCAGAAGTTTTGCTCACTGCATTGTTTGGCAATGCATTAGAGACAACTCTGCTACCCAATCCATACCCGAAAACAAAGCAGATCACACAGGATTCCAAAGCACAATGTTCCTTTATTGAGGAGGAAGAGAACAAGTTGGGCATCTTATTTCTTCTTTTTGTGGGGAGGGGCTTAGACTGGGTGGATGCCCTGGCTGATTGCCTGGTCACCCTTTGCCCCCTAGGTGTGGCTTCAGGGGTAACACTGGAGGGTGTGGTGGGTGCAGTGGACCCCTCTGTGGAATACAGGTTCTCCCTCTCCATCCACAGGTTCTCCCTGCGGTTCAGCTCTCACAATTCCGCCAGCACCTGTGCAAACCTGTCCATCACCCCCATCAGCTGGTGGAGTTGTGTGTTCACCCTGGCTGCCTCTGACTCCAGGGCTTGGATCCTTGTCTCCAGTCTATTGGCGTTCCTCCAGGATTCCCTCCGGCTCTTTGAGAGATTGTCGGTGGTGTGGCTTGACCGGAGTAGTCTCCTTTGCACGGCCAGGGACTCCGCCTCCAACCCCGTGGGGCATGCACTGCTGGAGGTGGTTGTGCCTGGTGACTCTGGTGCTGTCTCCTCAGCCTCTGCTGTCTTCTCAGCCTCTGCTGTCTCCCCAACCTCTGCTGTCTCCCCAGCCCCTGCTGTCTCCTCAGCCTCTGCTGTCTCCTCTGCTGGTGCTGGGTGTGCTGTGGCTGCTACTGCTGTGAGAGCTGGTGGAGTGGCTTCTGCAGATGGTGTGTATGTGCCCACCATTTCGAGTGGCCCACTGCTGCCCACTGATATCTGTGCTGGTGGAGTGAAATCCTCCCTCAGTAGAGGGCACTGGGGCTCCCCAATCAGGCCAAGGTGCTGATAGTTGAGTGGCCAAGGGTCATACCTCTGCCACTGGTAAGTGATCGGCGCCCACCTGGGATCATAACTGGGGCCATGTTGGGGAGGCACCCATGAGAGTAGGTCCATATTGGAGGAATATGGCCCATATTGTGTGGTGCCCACATTCCCGGGCATCCATTGCCTCCCTGGTGGTGGGGCTGCTGCTGGAGGGTAGTAGCTCCTGGAGGTGGTGGGATGCATCCACCTCTCCTCCTGCATCCAGCCACTGTAATGGTGTGGAGCATCCTGTGGTGGTACAGCCGGTTGGGGGCCAGCCAGTGCAGCAGGTTGGGGGGCAGCCAGTTGGAAACCAGCTAGTGCAGCCGGTTGGGGGGCAGCCAGTGCAGCCGGTTGGGGGGCAGCCAGTGGTGATGCAGCCAGCTGGGGTAGAGGTGTGGATGTTGTGCACGATGCCCATTGGCTTGTCCCCTCCTCCATATACTCCTCACTGGGTGGTGAGATAGGCTCCTCCACTGGCTCCTGCTGTGCTGGAGGACCGTAAGCTCTGTGGAGAATTGAGATTGTGTGGTCAGTAAACGGATCCATGAGCGAATTTAAGGGATATTAATACTTGAAATGTGTAAGGGATGAAATATTTTGTAGGGTTTATTTCCCTAAGTAAAACAACTGTACTCCCACTGCTGAAGGGTGTTTTTTTAAAAAAAAAAGTATCACAGCTCAGAGTTGAATTGTTTGTTGCAATATCCCAGTGGCCTGAAATTGTACATTGGCTCTGTTGCTACATCATCCTATGGGGATTAATGGTCCCGGGACCAGAGCTGTCCATAGTATGGTCTAGCAACATCGCCATTGTACGATATCAGGCCACTGGGATATTGCCCCTGAAATATTCAACTTTGAGCTGTGACTCTTTTTGATTAGAGCACCTTTAAGCAGTGGGAATACCCTTGTTTTACTAGGGGGATTAACCCTATGACATATGGTTTTCCCTTCACGTTTTGGGTATTACTATCCCCTTAACAGGATAGCAATGGTTAATTCCACCTTGATGTAATATTGTAGGCATATGGGTTCATATCTAGTAAAGAAATGTTTGTACCCATTTTAAAGGTACATATCAGACCACATTCATTTCTGTGTACCTGTAATGGGATAGCAATGGTTAATTTCACCTTGATGTAATATTGTAGGCATTGTCAAAAGATGTGGATCAATGTTAGTCCTATCCCTCCTACCCTCATAGTTAGACAGATTTTGCTCTATATGACAGCTGGAGATATCAGTCATTTGACCACACAGAGGCTCTTCAGCAGAGCCAAAATTGCCCCATTCAGAGATGAATACTTCTTTGGTATGGTCTACAAAGTGTGCCTTTGATTGAGGCCTATTTTTTCTTTCTTTATGAGCCCATCCATCTATCTGAGTGAGGCAACCGTACTCAGTCCGAGATATCCATCATTCATGGCCTGTTGGTGACCAAAGTACAATGGTTGATATTTGGTTCCCACGTGTATCCTGCAAACAGTGGCTGGTGTACCATCCATCCATGGCATCAGCACTCATGAGGATCCAAGTGTTAATCAAATGTGAGCTATGTCATTTCAAGATAGAGTAAATGATTACAGACACAACAAGCCTACTTTTTTCAACTTTAATTCTGGGAAATTATTTTAGGCCTGTGTGTTGCACATACAACCGGTTATTCTCAGTGGCACTGTGATTTGTGACCTGCTCCATCCTTTTTGTGATTCAGTAAGCGTTGTATTAGACCTGGTGAAATGAACATGATGCTGACGTCTCCAGTGATCTCATGTCCCCATTTGCAATGTTTTCCATGGAGTCTTTACAATGGGACCTTAGCAACTTGATTCATGTGTTTGTATGTTCTCCATGGACTAACAGTGGGATTGGAGAAGTGAGGTATGTAAGAGTTAACTTCTCTCCATCATCTTTTTGTCAGTGCTTAGTGAATGTCCCCTGTGTAGCATGTGATGGTTAGCCTATCGACTTGTTTGTGGTCCGGTTAACCCTTTGAGGACCAGAGGGGTTTCCAAAGTATTGTTGAGCGATGCATTGATGATCCCTCTAACAGTCAAGGGGTTATGTGCTGTTTTCCCTGTGGGTACATGGGTGACATTGTGTGGGAACAGTAATGATGTTTAACAGACCGCAAGTTAAACAGCATGGTGTGTGTGTATTGTGTGTGATGAGCACAGCAACAAGAGGGTTGAACTGGGACTTGGACAGGTTTGGGCCTGGTTGAACCTTGCCATTTGTCCTTGTGTTGTGTTCTTTTTATAACAATCAGGGTGCTGTGTTGGTGCAGTTGTGTGGATGAATGATGGGCATGTGTTGAGGTGTGACTGTTTCCAGCTTGTGTTGGTTGATGTGGTGTGTGGTTATGTGTTGATGCACTTACCGGCAGTATGGATGCTCCTCTCATCCCCGATGTCCGATCGTCCAGGGACCCCCTCGATCAGTGTCGGGGACATATTCAGCCGCACCATCTCCTCCCACCCGCAGAAAGTGATGGGGACATGCGTGGGCCACCTCCGGTGACTCGGACGTGCTTGGCAATCTCGGTGAGCTTGTTTTTGACTACCCTCTGGCAGTCTCCCGATCGTTTTTTGATGGACTCCACGTACCACCTGCATGGAACCACCACATTCACCTGGCTGCAGATCTGGTTCCAGGCTGCCTTCCTCCTCGCTGACAGGCCAGGGACCTTTTCCATCGGGTGGAGGACACTGTCTCACTCGAGGACAGCCTCCACAAGAACTATGTTCTCCTTCTCAGGGTATTTGGGATCCCTGATCCTGCCCTCCTCAGCTCTGGCATGGGAGCATTCAGAACCGGAGTGTCCTGCCTGCTATGCCCCTAACTGTGTAGGTTGCTCCTCAACGGGTACCCCTCGTCCCACTGACACAGATGCCCCTCTTTTTTGTGTGCCTGCTCTTGTGGCCATTACTCACCCACTCACACTCAGGCACTCCCAGACACACTCGATCCACTCACTCTCTGTCACGCACTTTCACTAACAGATTCACACTGACAAAATAAAGTTTAGAATTGTGTTAGGTGTTATAAAAGAAAAAGGACTATGTGTGTCTATGTGTATGTATTAGTGTTTGTATGGGTGTATGTAATATTTGCAAAGGTGTGATATGTGTCAAATTGAGTGCAATGCTCTCCTCTCTCTAAACTCCAAAAACTCCTTCTACCTCCAATGAATGCTCCTCTCTCCCTCGCTCTTGATACTATCCTCCACTCCTAGGTCTTGATATCTAGCTTGCAAAAACTCGATAACAGACAGTGTGTGATGGTTATTTTTGGGTATATATATGGGTGTATTTGAACTTTTTGGATACTTTGGGGCCTTGGGATTGGCTGTGTGTTTGAATTTGTTAGTGCATCAATCAGGGATGCTAGCTAACGGCAGCCGTTATGTTACATTTTGCCTTTAGTTGTGTTATCGGGTGATTTGGTCACACAGTGATGCTTTAACAGGTGCGACAATGGGTTTTGTGTTATGTGTTTTAGTTGTGCCTATGTTCGATAGCTATTCTTGTAGAGTCCCTATTGTATCTGCCGTAAATCATGTATTATTTGTGAGTGATGTGCCTTTTTTACTTAACGGCTGGTTTAACATGAACCTTTAAATCTAGCCCTTATCCAGTGTATGTATGTATATATATATGTGTATATATATATATATATATATATATATATATATATATATATATATATATATATATATATATGTGTGTGTGTGTGTAATGTGTGTATGTAAAGTCAAAAAAGTGAGCATCGGTATTGAAAGCTTGTCTATGTAACTGAATGTTGATCCAATTTAACAAAAAAAATTAAATAAAAAAGGCCTCTATACCACATGGCTAACCTAAACTAAAAAAAAATGAAACAAAAGAAAAATCCATATGTATATGCTAAAATGGAGGAGGGAATCACTCATACTTAATAGAAGCTCCCTGGGAGCTGAAGTAGAATGGAACAGATCCCAAAAACACAAGAAGTACAGAGGTCAACCAGCACTCGCAGTAAACTGATGTAAAAAATGTGTTTAACTCACTTGTGTTAACGTTTTAATGTACCCTGGTGCATTTTTGTCAGGACAAAGAAAACAAGATCCCAGTCCCCCATTATATACATAATTTGAAACTCCCTCCTCCAAACATCTGTGACACGTCTGTGACATCAGAAAGTTTGCATAGGTGTGAATCCAAATAATTTAGTCCATTATAATAATGTGTAGGGTACATAAGGTGTTTGGTCCATTCCGTAATATAATACTGCAACTGTATCAAGAGCTCCCCTGCTTGATTGAAGTGGGAAACAATCAACGTCATCTGGAGGATGAATGAACCTCAACAAGTATGGGGATATCTGAATGAGCACCGTGTTTTGTGTTCACATTTATGAAAGGGACAAATATATGTATATGGCCAGTGCACAAGAGATAGTCGACATTTCCTATGACTTAAATGTTGGCCCAATCAAGTGTGTGGTAACAGAGCTAAAGGCATCGACTGCATTTGCAACAATGCAAAGCAAGACACAGGACTGAAGACACAGAATGAAGGCTATACCCATCTTGGCACAATAGAAAGGAGCAAATTAGGTATGTACATAGTGCCCTACTGGTGCTAGCCTCATAAGCAGGGACACCATCACGTGGTCGCTGTGTTTATCCACAGTCCAGCATGGGAAATCACCTCCCAAGTTTATAGAATGCACCCAATGTGACATGGAACACACATGGCTTAAAGCTGTCAGAGAATGAACATATAAGTGGTCTTACAATGTGGATACTATTGAGAGAGTATCAGGCCAAAGGTGCCTAGCAAGATTCATATCCCCATGCTAAGCAGGAAGGCTGTCCCTAATCACTCATGGGTAATCCCATCTAACAGAGACAATATTAGAAAAGACAGCCAGCATACCGTATGTGGGATAGACAAAAAGACAAAACACCCTCATACAAACCAGAAGATCAAAATCCAGCAGAGACTTACATGCACAATGGATTTTGTTATTTATTTGATTATGTGTCCCTGTGGCTTGTACTACATAGGAAAAACTTCAACCACTTTACGTGAATGCATGGCCAACCACAGGTCGAGCTTTAGACTAGCATTAACTTAAGGACATTCGAATAAACCAGTAGCAAGACACTGAATAAAAAATGGGACATGGACTATCTTCCTTCAAAACCAGGTTAATTGAACAAGTCACTCCACTTAGCTGAGGGGGTGATAGAAACCGGAAACTGTTACAAAGGGGGGTGTACTGGATATACCACCTAGATACTATCTCACCAAAAGGCCTTAATGAATCAATCTCTAAGACATGTTTTCTATGAGCTGGCTACCTCACATGCTATCTATAGATGACTTTCTGACTTGGCAAGTGTTGACCTAAAGGTATCAGTGGCTAGCGGGCGAGGATCAACACACATCACATATTGCCATCTCTCAATGTTCTCTATCTGTTTTATGCCCACCCCGTGGTCTCTTTATTGTAGCCCATCTGACCATGACCGACCGTTTTGTCTATCCCACAGATGGTATGATGACTGTCTTTTCTAATATTGTCTCTGTTGGGTGAGATCACCCACGAGTGAGTAGGGATAGCCTTCCTATTTAGAATGGGGTTGTGTATCTTGCTAGGCACCTTTAGCCTGACTATCTCTCAATAGGAGCCACCTTGTATGACCACTTATATATATGACTGGCAGCATTCTGGACTGGAACCCTAAGACTACGGACTCTATTTAACGAAGCCTGTTATACCTGCCGTTAAAATAAAAAAGGTCAACGTACAGTAATAATGTTTTACTTCAAATTCACAATGTAGCCTACAAGAATTGCTAACGAGCATAGGCCTAACAAATCCACGGAACACTAAAACCTGCGTTGCACCTTTTTTCACATCACCGTGCGTCCTAATCAGCCAATAATCAATAAACATAATGGTTGATGTTCTCTAGTGACCCTGATTGTTGTCAAGACCAATTCAAACCCACAGCCAATTACTACACACCAATGTATCACATACATTCAAATACACCTATATATCCCAAAATAACCGACATACCTTGTCTTTGTTTTGAGTTTTGGTGAGCTAGAACACAGGACCCAGGAGCAGAGGCTAGTGATAGAGCGAGAGAGAAGAGCATTCAATGGAGAGAGGTAGGAAGAGTTTGGAGCGCAGAGACGTGGTACACTTGCATACAAACACACACACACATATAGCTTTTTTGTTTATAACACATTTTGTATCTTTTATTTTGACAATATGAATCAGTGAGTGTAACGGCAACCTAAGACACCGGGGTGTCCTGGGCCATTGTACCAGGAATCTTCTCTTGTAGGGCGGCTGGAAGAGAGTCATATGCTCCGGTCGGAAGATGCTCTGGCGGGTCGCAGTCAAAGGAAAGCAGTCGAACAGTGTGATTCGACTCTGTGTCGAATGCAGAGCTACTTGTCGACCTTCTTGGGATAAATCTGGCGACTGGCACCTCGGTACGTAGAGAGGGAAGCCTCTACTCCTGGGCGAAGGTGTCGAGCAGCGCCCAGTTGTCGAAGCGCCAGATCTAGTTGTCGACACATCTTGACACAAAGACCAGCGGCTAGGACTGCGTAGTTAGAACTAGCCAGCCTAAACTGTGACCAATCAGCGTGACCAATTTGTGTTGTCGACCAATGGGGTAGACGCCTTGGCATCCCTTTGTTGTACAACTGAGTGTCGATCTTCCTGCCATTCCGTGAACCTTACGACCAGGCATCGAACTAGTGGGTGAACCTTCTGGTACATGCGAATGTCATATAACCCAGGTCAAATGAGGTCTCGAATATTTTGACAGTCTTAATGGTTCTGGAATCCATTCTCTGTGATTATAGTCCATGATAAGGACAGAGATTCCCTTCCTCTAGTTAAACATAGCAGCGTATAGCCCGTTATAGGTAACAGTCCACGTATCCTTGCTTGACACCCAGTCATGGCCTGGTAACATAGTCCAAAAGGTTCAACAGAGTTCAACAGGTTTTCAAATATATGTAAGTGCCTCGGTGTGAGTGGGTGGAAGATGGTGAGGAGAGAGGGATGGGGGAGAGTAGCAGGAGAGGAAGAAGGTCAAGAGGGCATCCCTGGTCAGGGAAAGAGTGGGAGATGGAGGTCAGTTGGGTGGAGGGGGGCCCAGCCAAGGAGAGGCACATGAAGGATAGGGCCAGAACTGCCAGTGAGATGAAGTGTAGTTGTCGAGAAGTGCCCTACACAGTCAGGGGTAGCACAGGCAGGCCATTCCAGCCACAGCTCAGACACCTCACAAGCTGTAGCTGATGAGGAGATGCTTCTGGTCCCTGTTACACCTACGAGAACAGGGCCCCCATCCAAAGCATCCTGGAGAGGGAGAGTATCCTGTATCAGATGGAGAGGGTCCCTGGCCTGGTTGCTAGGAAGAAGGCTGTGTGGAGTCAGGTCCTCAGCAGGGTCAATGAATTGTCCACTTGCAGCTGGACCATGGAGTCAATCAAAAAAAAAAAAAAAGCTGGGGAGATTACAAGAGACTGGTGAAGAACAAGATGGGAGAGGTTTCCCTGCACACCAGAGATGGTACGCCTGCCCATATCACCTTCAACACCTGGGAAGAGATGCTGAGGCAGAACCTGTTAACATCTGTGGAGGGGGTCCTTGGAGGATCTGACACTGGGGACAAAAGCAGCCTCCATACCACCGGTAAGTGCATTATTACATACACTACTGTTTAAAAGTTTGAGGTCACTTAGAAATGTCCTTGGTTTTGAAAGAAAAGCATGTCTTGTCCATTAAAATAACATTAAACGGATCAGAAATACAGTGTAGGCATTGTTAATGTGGTAAATGACTAATGTAGCTGGAAATGTCTGATCTTTAATGGAATATCTTCATTTTCTGCAAATGGAGGATTCTTCTACAAAAGCAAAATTTGAAGGGCACAATTATTATTTAAATTAAAAATCATTATTTCTAACCTTGTCTACATCTTGGCTGTATTTCCCATTTATTTTGCAACTTACTGGATTTTGTTTCATGGAAAACAAGGGAATTTCTGATGTGACCCCAAAAGTTTGAACGGTAGTGTAACTAGACACCACACCAACCCTGATAACCACCACAGCCCAACATAGTTACACCTGAACGCAAGGCCTGCATTGATCCACACAACTGCACAAACACAGCACAGAGCAGAATGGGAAGACTCAACCAGGCCCAATCTTGTACAAGTCCCAGTTTAACTCCCTCGTTGCTGTGTTGATCTGACAGAATCCACACAAACCATGTTTGCCATCAAGTTGTCAGATAAAGATCCTTACTGTTCCTCCACAGTGTCACCCATGGACCCACAGGGAACTCAGCACCTAACCCCTTGAGTGCTTGAGGGCTCCATAATGCATTGGCTACCACCTCTTGTACTCCAAGGGTTAACTGACAACAAAGACAATTCAACAAGGTTACAATGCACTACTCCACAGGGATCAGTTCACAGATCACAGTTCCACTGAGACAATATGGGTGTATATACCAAACACAGGCCTCGAAAGAAACAACACCAGGGCCACAAAGCAAAGGAAGGCACTGTTGAATATGACAACCAAGTACATTAAATATACTGGGAATCAAATGTATTCTGAAGAGTGGAATGGCAAAGAGGGTAATTGGTGCGGTTCAAGGACATAGTGCTGTTGATCCCAAGGCCTATGTGTTGTGTATGCATTCGTTTGCTCTCACTTGAATTGTCATGTTTCCCATTTGATTGTCACATGATACTGGGGAGTAAGGATGGCAAGGAGGAATGTTAAGTCATCAATTCTTGTCAGGACACATATGGGAACCAGACATCAACTAATGTAGGTTGCTTACATCAATGTACAGCAGAGCTGTCTAAGTTTAGCCATCAAGGCCCACCAACAGGTCATGATGAAAGGATATCCCTGATTGATCACAGGTGGGTCAGTCAAAATGAAGGAGCTACTGATCAACCCATCAGTGCTTAATCAGGGAAATCCTTCACTTCTGGCCTGTTGGTTGTCTTGAGGACTGAACTTGGACAGGCCTCATGTACAGGATCCTGTCAAGTTCATCAAACGTTGATTGCCAAGGTGGTATCCCATGCATCGCAACTCATTGTATACTATCCAGACATTCAAGGATTCACATTTCAGTGTCATAGCCTTGCATCCATCCTGTCTTTGCTTACATGACTAATCACACCATGCCACATCTCCACACAGCAAACAGACCTGCAGCACAGCAAAAGGAAAGTGAGGAGGATGCAGATGTCACCCCCAGTAACTGCCCCCTTGTGGAGCAGGATGAGGGGACCAGCAGGTGGTAACCATCACCAACACCTATTCCATCACCACCAGCTCCAACAGCAACATAAGAACTACCATCTCCATCAGAACCAGACTTCAGGCAGCCACCCACTCCCTACAGCGAATGGATGCATCCAGGGAGATGGATGCCTCCATTCACCTCAGGACACTATTACATGGCCCCACCACCACCACCAAGAAGGCACTGGATGCCCGGAACAGTGCCTTCCTCACAATTGGGGGCATATGGGCCCACACCGCTGCCATACCTACCCTCCTGGATGGCTCCCCAGCATGGGCCCAGGTATGACCCCACACCAGGGTGGAAGGGAAGCAGCTACCAGTGGACTCTTGGCCATTGGATTATGAACATTTGGGCCTGATTGGTCCCAGGGCCCTCAACAACAAGAGAACTTTATACCCCCATGACATTTTCAACAAGAAGACCAGACATCCTCGGCCAGTTCTGATTCTCTAGATGTGGATCTGGATCCACACATGCTGGGACACAGCCAAGGGATTAGCCATCCTCATCAACACCAACACCAGCCTCAAGACCACCAGCAGCAGCCTCACCAGCATCAGCACCAGCCTCAGCAGTGGAACAGGATAAGGAAGTTGTGGAGCCAACAACTCCAGCCACATCCTCCTCCACCAGTGGACCCAGCATGGAGATGGAGAGGGAGCGCCTGGTCAGCGAGAGGAGGCAGCTCAGGGAGTACCGGAGAACAAAATAGTATCTTTAGAGATTGCAGAGGGATTCCGTGAGGGACACAGCCACCATGCCCTGGAATCCCAGCACACAATGTTGACCACTAAGCTGAGTCAATTTAGAACAGGCATGATGAACATGATGGGGCAGCTGCTGGTGGAAATGAGGGAACTTAATCTCAGGGAGAACCTGCGCATGGAGAGGGAACAGCAATCCATGGAGGGGTCCACTGCAACCACCACTCCCTCCAGTGTGACCTCTGCACCAACACCCAGAATACCCAGGGTGATAAGGACATCAACTAGAGCATCCACCTCTGCAGTCCCTTCCAAAGTTCCCCACAAAAATAAGTAAATAAAAAAGAACTTCCTCATCCAGATCCTGTCTGAGAAGGTTTCTGGTGATTAACAGGCGGAGTGGCAGAGATGTCTCCAATGAATTGCAAAGCAATGCAGTAAACATAACCCCAGCACAGGTTACTTTGTTGTAAACTGTTATAACATAGGTAAGCACACACAGCACACACAATGTTGTCCAGTTCCAAGTACCAATCCACCTACTGAAGTAAACATGACAGTGTTGTTTGACCATGATGTGAGTTGAACTTGAACAACTGACACCTACCCCTTAGCATAACAGGTGCTGGACTCTCGATATTCGGTTCCATTCATTGGTGTGGTTTAAAGGCATTATCCAAACAAGTATTTTCCTTAGCTAACTAACCTGCAAGATAGATCATCCAGCAAAAGAGGTTGGGATTCACAATCTGATAGGGAAAAAAACATCACACGCTAGAAATGTTAGGTTGATCATTGGGTTCAATGTTATGTTAGGACAGAAGACACCCAAAAGGTATGTTTATCCTAAAAAATGGCTAATGTAGAAACACACCTGAACTGCTCATCTGTTGTCCATTAGATATTGTAACTGTATAGGTATTGTTACTGTACAGGTTTGACATCCGGATGTTAGGAAACATATATTTGGGTATTATGCTGATATGTGAATGTTTCAGTAGAAGTTGCTATGATCATCAAGTTTCACATTGCATTCACCAACAAAAGTACTTGAAAACATCAAGGGGGAAGCTTCATAGAAGTGGAATCAAGGCTTCAGGAGAGTCAGGTGGACAATCCTCTGTTCAATTATGGGTCATGTTATGGATTTGTGTTGGAAAGGATGACAGAATTTGGAAAAGCACCATCTAACTGCTTGTCATGCAAAGATAAACAATAATAATCCCATTAATCATTTGCGTTCCAGGGGAATACACAAACCATTGCTTTTGCAATGGGTTTTCTACTTGTCTGTAAACCATTAGGATAGAAACAAAGGGGTGGCAACCAGCTATATGGATATGTGCCCAGGACATTAGATCAACAGATCAAGTAACACACACACACACACACACACACACACACATATACTTCAGCATGGTGGACCTTGAGACCTGAACTACATATAGTTACTCCAGGCAATCGATGATATTTGCTGTCATTTGAACCCAGGAATATGATGAACATGGGTAATGTGTTGTACCTTTGTTTGCATGGGGGATGCATGATATCCTTGAAGTGCAATGCCAACATGGATGAAGGAATAGCAGATGTTATTATTATTATTATTAATCTTTATTTATATAGCACCAACAAATTCAGCAGCGCTTTACAGTAGGGAGTAGACATACAGAGGTATTAAATAGTACAATGAAATGTGGAGAACAGAAGGATCAGAGGACCCTGCTCGTGAGAGCTTACAGTCTAGAGGAAGTTAGGTGTGACGCAGAAGGAGTAAGTGCTATTTGGTGTGAGTGCCTCCTGCCACCTGATCTGTCAGTCTGTGGGTGGGAGTGAGAAGTGCTGTTGAGTGCAGTGGTCAAGGCAAGGGGTTATTCTTAGGGATATTGTTTATGGAGGCAGTTGATAGGCTTCCCTGAAGAGGTGAGTTTTCAGGGAGTGTCTGAAGATCTGAAGGCTGGGGGAGAGTCTGATTGGGCGGGACAGGGAATTCCAGAGCTGAGGTGTAGCACTGGAGAAGTCTCGTAGGTGGGAGTGGGAGGATGTAATAAGAGCTGTGGAGAGGAGAAGGTCGTGTGCAGAGCAAAGATAGTGAGAGGGAGTGTATTTGGAGCAGAGAAATTGGTCGGTAATTTGACAGTGAGTTTGGGTCCAGGGAGGGTTTCTTCAGTATCGGTGTGATGAAGGCATGTTTGAAAGAGGATGGGAAGGTGAAGGTGAAAGAGGAGGGAGAGGATGAATACGTGAGTAAGGATTGGAGTTAGTATAGGGGAGAGTTCTTGAGTGAGCCGAGATGGGATTGGGTCGAGAGGGCATGTGGTTGGATTTGAGTGAGTGAGGAAACTTCATCCTCAGTGACGGGTGAGAAGGAGATTAGTGTGTATGTGGGAGAGGTGACAGGGCTAGAGTGACTGGGTGGGGGTGGGAGTGATGAAATGTCATGTCTGATAGATTCGATCTTGTCCTTGAAGTGGGTGGCAAGATCTTTGGCAGAGAAGGTAGTGGAAGGTGTTTGTGTTGGTGGGTGTAGAAGAGATTTGAATGTTGTAAAAAGGCTTTTCGGGTTAGAGGAGAGATTAGAAATCAGAGAGGAAAAGTATGACTGTTTGGCCAGGGAGAGGGCTGAGCTATATGAACGGAGAATTAATTTGTAGTGTATAAAGTCGGCTGTGGAGCGTGATTTCCTCCAGTACCTTTAAGCAGTGCGTGAGCACCTCTGGAGGTATTGCGTTTGTCTTGTGTGCCAGGGTTGTAGTGGGGTTGTGCGTAGGTGGCATGGAGTTGCAGGTGCTGCTGTGTCAAGGGCTGTTGTGAGAGTGCTGTTGTAGAGAGCAGTAGTTTGTTTTGGGCAAGTAAGTGTGAGGATGGGGTTGAGAAGAGGTTGCAGGGATGTGGAGAATTGTTGCGGATCAAGAGTATGTGGATTTCTCCGCATGCTCTTGGTCACGGTGGGGGGGGGGATGTGTTTGGATGGTATGATGAGGTTACCGGTGAGGAAGTGGTGGTCGGAGAGGAGAAAGGGGATATTAGAGAAGTTGGAGAGTGAGCAGAGGTTAGTGAAGACCAAGTCAAGGGAGTGACCATCACATTTTTTCTTCCCATTGATTTCAATGCAATAAGATAGGCAAAAAAAAACGAAAAAAATGCACTTTTTGCTGGAAATTATTCACCAAATAGGAAGTGCCATTATTCGCCAATTTCAGTTTGAGGCGAATAATTTCCCCCATCCCTAATTCCAAGTGAATAAGGTATGGACATCAGCAAGGAATGAGGGGATTCTCTAATAAATGTATGCATAATAAATGTAATAAAATGAGGGCATGCAAATGCTCGCAGTCTGGCTGGTAAGATGGGGGAACTAGAAATGATTGCAGTACATGAACAGCATGATCTGATTGGAGTGTCTGAAACCTGGTTAGATGATACATCTGACTTGGCAGTGAATCTAGAGGGTTATTCACTTTTTAAGAGGGACAGGGTTAATAAAAGGGGAGGAGGGGTATGCCTATATGTAAAGCAGGCCTTAAAACCTAGTTTAAGGGAAGATATAAATGAAGGGTCCAATGAAAAGGTAGAGGCCTTGTGGGTTGAAATACACACTGGGGGCATACATAATAAAAAGATATTGGTGGAGATTTGCTACAAGCCACCTAATGTTGGGGAGTTGGAGGAAGCCCAACTTTTACTGCAAATGGAAAAGGCTGCTAGGTCAGCGAAGGTAATTATAATGGGAGATTTCAACTACCCTGAAATTGACTGGAGCAATATGACTTCAGGCACAACAAAGGGAAATATTTTTCTAAGTATGATAAATGATAATTTTATGTCCCAGCTAGTAGAGGAGCCAACTAGAAAAGAGGCCTTGCTTGACCTAGTGCTCTCAAACGATTCTGACATTGTAAACAATGTGCAGGTAAGGGAACATTTGGGCAGCAGTGACCACAATATTGTATCCTTTAAAGTTTGTTATAAGAAACCCGATAGCAAGAGTTTAACCAAAACATTCAATTTCAAAAAGGCTAATTTTACAAAGTTAAAAGAAGCTTTAAAGGATATCCAGTGGTATGTAATTTTCAAACATAAAAATGCACAAGAATCATGGAATGTATTTAAAATGCTCTTGGGCAAATAAACACGTCAATATATACCATTGGGGAATAAGCACAAAAGAAGTAAAGGGAAACCAATGTGGATTAATAATGTGGTTAGCAGGGAAATGAGAAATAAAAAGCAGGCTTTTAAGGTGTTTAAGTCAAACGGGTCAGATGCATCATTTAAAAAATATAAAGAATGTAATAAAATCTGAAAACAAGCAATTAAGCTAGCTAAAATAGAAAATGAGAGAAACATTGCAAAAGACAGCAAGAAAAACCCTAAACAATTCTACAAGTATATTAACAACAAAAAAGTTAAGGTTGATAATGGTCCTCTTAGGACTGAAACAGGTGAATTGATTAGTGAGGCTGAAGCTATGGCTGACACCATAAATACGTTCTTTGCTTCAGTATATACAAAGGAAGCAGCAATGACAAGCTGTGGGCAAACAGACAAAACCATGGAATTTCCTCCAACATCTACATGGCTTACTGAGGACAAGGTCCAAAAGAGACTGGAAAGGGTTATAGTGAATAAAGCGCCTGGACCGGACAGTATACAACCAAGGGTACTTAAGGAAATTAGTTCAGTAATAGCAAACCCATTATACTTAATATTTATTGATTTACTTTCATCAGGCATAGTGCCCTGTGATTGGAGGAAAGCTGATGTTGTTCCACTGTTTAAAATGGGAGCAAAATCCAAACCAGGAAATTATAGACCTGTGAGCTTGACTTCCATAGTGGGTAAGATACTAGAAGGGTTATTAACTGACAGTATTCAGAACTATGTGAAGTCAAACAATATCATTAGTAGGAATCAGCATGGTTTCATGAAGAACAGATCATGTCAGACTAATTTACTTGCATTTTATGAAAGAGTGAGTAGCAATTTGGACAGTGGAATTGCTGTTGATGTAGTATACTTGGATTTTGCAAAAGCCTTTGACACAGTGCCTCACAACAGGTTACTGCATAAATTAAAAGGCTTCGGTTTGGGCGGTGTTATCTGTACATAGATTGAGAACTGGTTAACCCTTTCAGTGCCAGAGGCTTGGGCCATTTCCTGTACCCTGCAGGCCAGACACTTTTTCAGCATTTTTGCTATCCTTCCGTTTAGGCTTGATTTCCTCTGGGGATTTTTAGTTAAATATGGAAAACTATATATTGGTTTTTTTCAGAACGAATTGAGCTTTCTTGTGGCACTTTACATGAAGAGAATTTTACATCGTGCAAAAAGCTATGATGTCATAATGACAAAAAAAAGTGAAAATTTACTCATTTTGCTAAAATCACATACTATGTATCAAAAACATTTACCTTGATTGAAAAAGTTTCAATTATTTGAAAAAGCCCCGAGTCCCCCGAGTAAAAAAATACCAAATTTGTATAGTTTTACCTACGTCCATGGCTAGCGTAGAGCCCTAATCACCAGCAGCGCAAAATGACATTTTCAACTTTATAAACTAAAATGCGCATTCTAGGGTTTTTGTGGTAAATCTACCCTAAAACAGTGGAATAACTATATAAAACTATATATTTCTGGAAAGTAGACAACCTACTGCATCTAATGAGGGGTGACTTTCCTTGTTAACCCAAGCCTGGTGTGCACAAATGCCTCCAGAAGATGGCGCTAATGAAAAAAAAAGGCATTTTCTTACATTTCTGCCCCTTCAAATGTACTAAAATATGTGAAAATCATGGCATTTCCAACTGTATTCATTAGCTAGAGCTCTTAGGAGAAAAATGACACCCCATTGGTATGAGTTCACCTACCTCAGGGGGTGCTACAAGTACAAAACTACACCTATTGCAACCTCTAATTTTTCTAACATTTTCTCAAACATTACTTGTCTGTACAAAAATGGTTATAACAATTACACAGGTGAAGAAAGGGTACACAAACCATACCATTTTGAAAAGAAGACACCATGCCGCATCTAATGATGGGTGACTTGCCTTGTTACCCAAAGCCTGGAGTGCACAAATGCCTCCAGAAGGTGGCACTAATGAAAAAAAAAGCATTTTCTTACATTTCTGCCCCTTCAAATGTACTGAAATTTGTGAAAACCATGGCATTTCCAACTGTATTCATTATCTAGTGCTCTTAGGAGAAAAATGACACCCCATTGGTATGAGTTCACCTACCTCAGGGGGCGCTACAAGTACAAAACTACACCTATTGCAACCTCTAATTTTTCTAACATTTTCTCAAACATTACTTGTCTGTACACAAATGGTTATAACAACTACAGAAGTGAAGAAAGGGTACACAAACCATACCATTTTGAAAAGAAGACACCCTGCCGCATCTAATGATGGGTGACTTGCCTTGTTACCCAAAGCCTGGAGTGCACAAATGCCTCCAGAAGGTGGCGCTGATGAAAAAAAAGGCATTTTCTTATATTTCTGCCCCTTCAAATGTACTGAAATTTGTGAAAACCATGGCATTTCCAACTGTATTCATTAGCTAGTGCTCTTAGGAGAAAAATGACACCCCATTGGTATGAGTTTAACGACCTCAGGGGGCGCTAGAAGTGCAAAACGACACCTACTACAAACTCTAATTTTTCTAACATTTTCTCAGACATTACTTGTCTGTACACAAATGGTTATAACAACTACAGAAGTGAAGAAAGGGTACACAAACCATACCATTTTGAAAAGAAGACACCCTGCCGCATCTAATGATGGGTGACTTGCCTTGTTACCCAAAGCCTGGAGTGCACAAATGCCTCCAGAAGGTGGCGCTAATGAAAAAAAAGGCATTTTCTTACATTTCTGCCCCTTCAAATGTACTGAAATTTTTGAAAACCATGGCATTTCCAACTGTATTCATTAGCTAGTGCTCTTAGGAGAAAAATGACACCCCATTGGTATGAGTTTAACTACCTCAGGGGGCGCTAGAAGTGCAAAACGACACCTACTACAACCTCTAATTTTTCTAACATTTTCTCAAACATTACTTGTCTGTACACAAATGGTTATAACAACTACAGAAGTGAAGAAAGGGTACACAAACCATACCGTTTTGAAAAGAAGACACCCTGCCGCATCTAATGATGGGTGACTTGCCTTGTTACCCAAAGCCTGGAGTGCACAAATGCCTCCAGAAGGTGGCGCTAATGGAAAAAAAGGCATTTTCTTACATTTCTGCCCCTTCAAATGTACTGAAATTTGTGAAAACCATGGCATTTCCAACTGTATTCATTAGCTAGTGCTCTCAGGAGAAAAATGACACCCCATTGGTATGAGTTTAACTACCTCAGGGGGCGCTAGAAGTGCAAAACAACACCTACTACAACCTCTAATTTTTCTAACATTTTCTCAAACATTACTTGTCTGTACACAAATGGTTATAACAACTACAGAAGTGAAGAAAGGGTACACAAACCATACCATTTTGAAAAGAAGACACCCTGCCGCATCTAATGATGGGTTACTTGCCTTGTTACCCCTAGCCTGGAGTGCACAAATGCCTCCAGCAGGTGGCGCTAATGAAAAAAAAAAGGCATTTTCTTACATTTCTGCCCCTTCAAATGTACTGAAATTTGTGAAAACCATGGTATTTCCAACTGTATTCATTATCTAGTGCTCTTAGGAGAAAAATGACACCCCATTGGTATGAGTTCACCTACCTCAGGGGGCGCTACAAGTACAAAACTACACCTATTGCAACCTCTAATTTTTCTAACACTTTCTCAAACATTACTTGTCTGTACAAAAATGGTTATAACAACTAGAGAAGTGAAGAAAGGCTACACAAACTATACCATTTTGGAAAGAAGACAACCTGCCACATCTAATGAGGGGTGAATTTCCTTATTACCCCAAGCCTGTTGTGCCCAAATGCTTCCAGAAGGTGGCACTTTAGGAAAAAATGGCATTTTCTTACATTTCTGCTCCTTCATCTATATGGAAATCTGTGAAAACTATGGAATTTCCAACTGTATTCATTAGCTAGTGCCCTTAGGAGAAAAATGACACCCAATTGGAATGAGTCGACCTACCTTAGGGGTGCCAGAAGCACATAACTACACCTACCTGTTTGCTTCTTCGAAAATGGCTGTTTGTACTAAAATGTTCATAACTGTTAGAGACATGAAGGAAAGGTATAAAAGGTATACCTTTTTGGAAAGTAGACATTCTCCCGCATCAAGTGAGGGGTCACTTGCCTTTCTACCCCTGGGCTGAAGTGCACAAATATTTCCAAAAGGTGGCGCTATGGGAATAAATACATGTTTTTTTTACATTTCCACCACTGCAAAGATACTAAAATCTTTGAAAACCATAACATTTCCTGCTGTATTCAGTACCTGATACCAACATGAGAAAAATGGTAGCCTATTTGTGTGGGTTAACATACAATATGTGGGTGCTAGGAACACGTACGTAAACCTGGCACTTTTGTTTTTGAAATTATCTGCTTGCACTAAAATGGTTATAACCATAATAGATATGCAGGAAAGGTAGAGAAACAATACCATTTTGGAAAGAAAACAACCTGCCGCATCTAATGAGGGGTCACTTGCCTTTTTACCCAAAGGCTGGTATGCACAAATGCTTCCAGGGGGTGGCGCTAATGGAAAAAAAAGGCATTTTCTTACATTTCTGCCCCTTCAAATGTATGGCGCTCTGTGAAAACCATGGAATTTTCAACTGCATTTGTTTGTTAGCACTCTTAGGAGTCAAACAACACCCCATTGGTATGAGTTGAACTACCTTAGGGGGTGCTAGAAGTTGAAAACTACACCAACTACAAACTCTGATGTTTCAAACATTTTCTCAAACCTGACTTGCCTGTATGAAAATGGCTATAACACCTTAAGAATTGAAGAAAAGGTAGATAAACCATACCATTTTGGAAAGAAGACATCCTGCCGCATCTAATAAGGGGTCACTTGCCTTCTTACCCCAATACTGGTGTGCATAAATGTTTCCAGAAAGAGGCGCTAATGAAAAAAAAGGCATTTTTTTACATTTCTGCCCCTTCAAATGTATGGAGCTCTGTGAAAACCATGGAATTTTCAACTGCATTTGTTTGCTAGCGCTCTTAGGAGTCAAACGACACCCCATTGGTATGAGTTGAACTACCTTAGGGGTGCCAGTAGCATCTCAATCTTTGCTGATGACACCAAGCTATGTAAGGAAATACATACAGAGCTCGATGTTTTTTCCCTACAGAAGGATTTAGATAAACTAAGTGAATGGGCAGAAAAGTGGCAGATGTCATTTAATGTAGATAAATGTAAGGTTATGCATTTGGGTTGTAGAAACAAACTTGCTACATATACTCTAAATGGGAAACAACTTGGGAAATCCTCATTAGAGAAAGATTTAGGTGTACTGATAGACAATAATCTTCACAGCAGTGTGCAGAGTCACTCAGCTGCTGCAAGAGCAAATAGAGTACTAGCCTGCATCAAAAGAGGTGTAGAAGCAAGGGATGCTAATATTATCCTACCTCTGTATAAACCCTTGGTTAGGCCTCATCTATAATATGGAGTACAATTTTGGGCGCCTGTTCTAAAAAAAGACATTGCTGAACTGGAAAAGGTGCAGAGACGTGCAACAAAACTGATAAAGGGATTGGAGGATCTGAGTTACAAAGAGAGACTAGCCAAACTGGGTTTGTTTACATTAGAAAAGAGACGTCTAAGGGGTGATATGATTACCATTTACAAATACATTCAAGGTCAATACAAAGAACTATCCAATGAATTATTTATGCAAAGAGCTGAGCTAAGAACAAGAGGTCATCCATTAAGACTTGAGGAAAGACGCTTTCGACTAAAACACAAGCAGGGATTCTTTACAGTAAGGGCGGTAAGGCTACGGTAAGCCCAGACTGATCTTCACAAATATATACACGGGTCCCGGATATCCAGAGTTTCCAATAAATGGCTTCTCCTGCCCCCTCGTCTTGGTGGTTTGGGGATCCCCTCTCTTTCTCATTATTACAAAGCTGCTCGTATGGCTCAAACTATCCTGTATCATGTTCCTCCTGGCACTGTGGGGTGGGTGGATGTGGAGGACACCCAGGTCCGCCCCCATAGGATATGTGAACTTTTATGGCTTCCTCCTTCTAACAGACCTTCCATGTCTAGTTTGTTGCCAACTACTAGCCTTTCCTTTAAAATCTGGAAGGCTTTCACATTGCTTCTTCCGAAGTTAGCTGGGTGGTCCTCGGCCACTCCCCTGAGAGCGCTAGAGCTCTTAGTTCCTGATCTTGACTTGTCTTCATGGTCTCAGGCGGGCATTGGCTCCTTGCGTCAATTGTGGTCTGGGGGTGTTTTCAGAACATTTCAGGACTTAAGACAACATTTTGGACTTTCGAACACAGACTTCTATAAATATTTACAAGTGAGGCATGCACTATTTTCGGGGCCTGGATCTCCCCACTCTCTGTCTCCTTCTCCGCATGCTATTATTAAAGCCTGTGAGCATCCACTGCTGGCTTCTAAGGTATTATCTCGTTGCTATAATGCTCTACGTACTATTGACCTGCCAGCTAAGTTCTCCTTTGTGTTAGCTTGGGAGAGGGACTTAGGTCTTCAGATTTCAAGTTCAGATTGGAAAGAGGCCTTTTCTAATGTCGCTCTTTTCTCGCATTGTTCGAACCATGTTGAATTGGCTAGAAAGATCTTATATAGATGGTATTTAGTGCCCTCGCGTCTGGCACATATGTACCCCTAAGTGTCCAATTTATGCTGGAGGAACTGTGCTGGTGTTGGAACTTTGAAGCATATTTGGTGGTCCTGTCCTGCCCTCAAATTGTATTGGACTCTAGTTTTTACCCTTGTGAAGGAGGTTACAGGCATTACATTACGACGCTCCCCTGATATAGATCTTTTTCACGTCTTTCCGACCAATATTCCCATTCATTTGAAGGTGCTGATTTGCCATGTATTGATAGCAGCAAAGAGTCTTTTGGCTAGATGATGGAAGTCATCTCTTCTTCCATCCTTACATGACTTGTGTCACTTGATCACTATCAACTTACGAATGGAACAATTTTACTACCTCTCTAACTCTAAAGCTGACCTTTATGATTTGATTTGGTCAACCTGGGAGGTTAATGGCATTTCACCGTGACCCACAGTGGCGCTCGGTCTTACCCGTTCCACTTCCCTGCCCTTCCCTCTCTGATTTTTCTCTTCTTTCTTTCTTCGTTTGTGTCTGTATTCTCTCTTGGCTTTTTTTTCTTCTTTTCTTTGTCTCTTGTTGATGATCTTTACACCTTTAGCTACCCTCTTTTCAGACACTTCATTTATGGTGCATCAATATCCGCGTGTACTTACCCAGATGAGAGGTTGCAGTGTGTATTGCTCATGATTGTGTGTTATACTATTGCATTATTTGGAGAGATGTGCATTTTCATTTACCCTAATCTGTTGTCTCTGATCTGCTGCAATGTTGTACATTGTTAAGGCACCTTTGCATAATTATTTTCTCAACATTTGTGTCTTTTTTGTATTTCTGTAAAAACCTACTCTAATAAAAACTTTATTGGAAAAAAAAAGTTTCATGTAGCAATTCAAATATCCGTCTAAAGAACAGCTAACGGCAGTTTCAGAATCCTTACGGCCGATACACTTACGTGCATTGAGACGCATGGAACAACATTCCCCAGAGCCATTCAAAGGCTTGCGGTACTGTTAACGCCTGAAAAAAAGACACACCTAACTGCAAAAAGTTAAGACCCACTTTTCTTAGCCGTTAGACACTTAACGGGCAAAACAAAACACCCGTTACATAGGAAAATGCACAAAATCCTTACCGCACAAGCATGTAAATGAAAAAATTAACCCGTGCAATGTCAAAACAACACAAAAACATGGATAGTCAACACAAATAACTCCACACACAACAACAAGCAACACCACAAGGACAAGGACCCCCAAAAAAACACCAACACAACATGGCACGGAATAATGGGGGTTATCACACAAAACGGACACCTGCAAATACAAGCTCACCTGTGCAACATCAGCACGCAACCTGCACCTGACAACTACACAACTGCAAATGGCAGACACATACCAAGCACAACACCACATCTTATAACACACCTGCAAACACTTACCTGGACAAAAACAACTTTCCATTGGTCAGCACTCACCTCATCACCACACCTACACAATGCCCTATCAAGTACTTAAAGGGCCAACTCACCACACTCACTTGTGGTTTGTTTTCCACTCAGAGAAGGAGAGAGAGACAGAGAGAGATAGAGAGCGCAATCAGTATGTTGGGTAACGTATTGTTGCGAAGACTGCGGAGAAGGAGTGCAAGGGAGAGAGCTAGGGAACACCAACAATCCCCAGGCACGCCTGATCAACAGCCTTCACCTGTTGCAAGTGAGGAGGCTCTGGCTCAGCAGCCACACAGGAGTCCATCCCCACCTGGAGGACAGCACCTGCCTGCAGATGCACAGCTGCAGCAACAGGATGCTCCACAGCAGCAGAGGATGTATAGACGACCACCAAGGCCCAGGGTATACCACCCAAGGGTCACCCTCTTTGGAATGACCGATGATGAGGTCATTGATCGCTACAGGTTGAGGCCTGACAGCATCATTGCCTTGTATGAGGTCATCAAGGATCAGGTGGATCCCATCTACATCCACAACCATGCCTTATCTGGCCTCCAAAAACTATTGTGCCCCATACACTTCATGGCAAGTGGGGCCTTCCAGTCCACTGAGGGTTACGCATCTGGCATGTCACAGGCCACATTCTCCAGGGTGCTGGCCCAGGTCCTGCCAGCCCTCAAAAGCAAGGCCAGAACTTATATACATTTCCCCACCACCGACATGGACTTGATACACCTCAAGCAGGCCTTTTACGCAAGGGGAGGCATGCCCAGGGTCATGGGTGCTATAGATTGCACCCATGTCTGTATTAAAGCCCCAGCACTTGACTCACAGCTATTCATCAACAGGAAGAACTTCCACTCCATCAACATGCAGATGGTGTGTGACAGCCATATGAGGATAATGAATGTCTGTGCAAAGTATCCTGGCAGCTCACATGATTCATACATTCTATAAAACTCCTCAGTCCACAGAGATTTTGAGAATGGAACATTTACAGGGGGATGGCTTTTGGGTGAGTTCACGATACGAAATCACACCACATCCACTGGCATACACGCAACACTGCTCAGCATGCTCCTGACCCACAGCTAGTACGTCCACCACACAAAACATCATTCACACAACATGTGCTCCCTGTCTCACCATGTCACTCACATTACACAGGTGATGCTGGCTATGGCTGCAAGTCCTGGCTACTGACAGCTGTGGCCAGTCCCCAAACACATGCCCAGGAAAGGTACAACCAGGCTCATGGCAGAACGAGGAATGCCACTGAGTGGACCTTTGGCCTCCTCAAGTCAAGATTTAGATGTCTGGACCACTCGGGGGGGGGGCACTGCAGTATGCACCTGGAAAGGTGTGCGACATAATTGTGGCGTGCACAATACTGCACAACATCGCAGTGGACACCAGGCAGCTGGATCACATCCAGGACCCCCCCCATACCTGAAGTGCCCATGGACATCGGCCATGTTGAGGAGTCCTTGAGAGGGGCGCAGATCAGAGACACGCTCATCATGGAACACTTTACCTGTGAGTATAACACAGGCATGCAAACAATCCATGCAAGTCCCCCATCAGTCCTGTGACACTAACCACACTGCACATTATGTTCTGTCTCACCCCAAAGGAACACTGACACAGCACTGCACTGGCAGCAGCATGGCCCCAAACATCAACCATACCATGGACGTGGCAAATTGTGTGTGTGGATTCAAACACCATCCTCCATTCCCCTCTCCACGTTGACATACAGACACCAAGGATATCACTCACACCCCCAGGAGAAACAAGGTACAACATATAACCCATGTTCATCACCTTACAGGGCTTGATTGACAGCAACTAACTTGATATGTCATGGACATACCGTGAGCAACCATGCTAGCCCAGTAGCGAAAGAGTATTATCCAGTGCTATGCATTGGATAATACTCCGGCACATCAGGGGTTAAAGGGCCATTCGACTCAATATGGGACCTGTACTGTGCTAGAGCTGAGAAGAGCAGCAGAGGGGTGGATGTACAGTAGTATTGTCACACAACGTAGAGGTCATGAAACGTAGATCAGATTACCAGGGACTCCATGCTGACCTGTGAGTGTGCAAACATATGTGCCCCTGACATGAATACACACATCAACAAATATGTCCTAATAGTTCCATGGAACAAACAGTGTTCTGAGAGCTCCATGGAAGTAATGACATTGGGCTGCCACTGTGAAAGTGACAGTGGCAGCCCAATGTCATTACTTCCATGGAGCTCTCAGAACACTTTTTGATGTGTGTATACATGTCAGGGGCACATATCCATAGGGCTGGTGCACATGTCCTTAGTTCTCCAAATAATTGGTTACAGATGAGTACACAACACATTGTCAAGCAATGGTTTGTGTACTCACCTGTAATTAAGAAAATTGAGGGGATTATAAAGTTGAAATTGTTGTTGCTTGATGATCAGTTCAGGTCTACTGCTCCAAATCCTGTCCTCTTGTCCCACAGGCATCCATAACATGATCCATCCTTGAAATGAAGATCTTCCATGTGACTGGATTGATGTCTTGACAACACCTTCATGAAGATCACCCCTTGCTGTTTCTAGTGATGTTGTTGGTGATGCAATGTTTGCACTGAGGTTCACACAAACCTCTATTGGAACATTCTCATATAGACACAGAAAACACAAATTCACGAGTGTAATAACCTGTACAGTTAGGATGCTCATCTACAGAGTTGTCAAACCTTGTGGACAACACATGAGCAGGACTGAAGTAGTATGATTAAGTTTCAAAGTACATTTAGTGTTCTCATACAAGTGTTCAATGCATATAGGCAATACACACAGAAAACACATGTACGTTCTAATGTACTTTGAGACACAATAAAGAACAACCATCACTATTCAATCTGTGTCTGTATGAAGATATATTTGATTACACATTTGTCAATGCGTAACCACACCCAGGATAGAGTATCCCCCATACATGGAAAGGCATCACCCACATCACAGGAGTCCACCACTTGTTTGCCAGTGAGTGGACTCTGTGATGTATCCATGCAAACAGATGATGGTGGCAGTGATACACTAATGTGTTGTGGGAATGATAAAGAGGTGATACAGGGGACATACTTCCACAGTGAATTCCTGTCCACATTTTCTATGTTGCTCAGTATAATCAATGTTCTGAGATTTTGCTCCACTTTGACATATCTCAGTACATGGGCTACATCTACGAACAACCAGACTAAGTGGACATGTGTTATCACTGGTGAAGTCTGTTACACCCTTAGGGAAACAACAACTCAACTTACTGGAGACCCCAATGCTCACCCCAGGATATCAATGTGTGTGCTACACATTGAAATCCTAGGTTAAAACCATTGGCTTCCCCAGTAAGTCAGTAGCACAATGAGTGTTTGAATCCAAGACAATATTGATGCATGCCCCATTTATCTGTCCTGCTTGTTACGTTCCCGCTAGGTCACATAGCTGTTTGTTTGGTTATCCCATTAACCCTCTGAGTGCCAGAGTGGTCCCCAACGCATTTCTTTGCAATGTGTTGCCTATCACTCTGGCACTCAAAGGGTTAAACACAACATATGATGTAGACAAATGTTCAATGTTGTACCATTTGTTGTGTTAAGGGGTATGTTTTATTATTCAAATTCAACACACATCACCATATAACACAGAGGTGTAATATGGCTCCAGGGATGTATATCCAGTTGAATTTGTGTATATGTGTGTGTGTGTGTGTGAACCCATGTTGTAGCATCTTACAAACATTTCACCCAGGCAGAGGTTGTGTTCACTGCATTGTATGGCAATGCATTGGAGACAACCCTTCCACCCAATCCATAACTGAAGACACAGCAGATCAGACAGGAATCCAAAAAAAAAGGTTTCTTTATTGAGGGGGAAGTTAACAGGTTGGGCCTTTCATTTTTTTCTTTTTTGGGTGGGGGGCCTTAGCCTGGGTGCCAGAGGTGGATGCCCTTGTTGATCGCCTGGTCACCCTCTGCCCCCTAGGTGTGGCTTCAGGGATAACACTGGAGGGAGTGGTGGTTGTAGTAGACCCCTCTGTGGAACGCAAGTTCTCTCTTTCCATCCTCAGGTTCTCCCTGCGGTTGATCTTCCTCAACTCCACAAGTACCTGTGTTAACATGTCCATTATACCAGTCCTGAGCTGGTGGAGTTGTATGTTCCCCCTGGCCACCTCCGACTCCAGGCCTTGGATTCTGATCTCCAATTGGGCTATGTTCCTCCTGGATTGCCTCCTGGTCCTGGTGATGTTGCTATCTGTACTCCTGCTCGACCGGAGTAGTCTCCTCTGAAGGGCCATACACTGCACCTCCATCCCTGTGAGGCGTGCAGTGCTGCAGGTGGATGTGCCCGGTGTCCCTGGTGCTGCTGTTTCCTCTGCTGCTGAAGGTGCTGTTTCCTCTGCTGCTGAGGGTGCTCTTTCCTCTGCTGATGATGGAGGTGCTCTTTCCTCTACTGCTGGAGGTGCTGTTTCCTCTGCTGCTACTGGAGGTGCTGTTTCCTCTGCTGCTGGAGGTGCTGTGGCTGCTGTGACAGCTGTTGGAGTGGCTGGTGCAGATGATGGGCATATGCCCACCACATCAAGTGACTCTGTGCTGCCCAATGATATGTGTGCTGGTGGAAGTGTGAATATGTCCCTGGGTAGGGGGCACTGGGGCTCACCAATCAGGCCCAGGTGTGGGTAATCCAGTGGCCAAGCTTCATATGGTGGCCACTGATAGGTGCCTGGACCCCACCTGGGATCATACCTTGGGGCATGCTGTGGAGCCATCCAGGAGGGTGGGTTGATCTGGGAGGCATATGGCCCATATTGGGTGGTGGCCACTGTCCCTGGCAGCCATTGCCTCCCTAGCGGTGGTGGTGCTGCTGCTGGAGGGTAGTAGCTGGTGGAGGTGGCTGGATATGTCCACCTCTCCTCCTGTTGCATCCAGCCACTGTACTGGGGAGGTGCAGCTTGGAGAGGTGCAGCCTGTGGTGGTCCAGCTTGGAGGGGTGCAGCCTGTGGTGGTGCAGAAGGTGGTGGTGCAGCCTGTGTTGGAGGGGATGGGGATGATGGGTATGGTGACCACCGACTGGTCCCCTCCTCTGTGTACTCCTCACTGGGGGGTGACATAGCCTCCTCCACTGGCTCCCACTGGTATTGAGGGCCGTAAGCTGTGTGGAGAAATAAGATGTTGTGATTAGTGACCTTAGCCATATGTTTGTAGAGACAGTTATACTTTGATATGAGGTGAAGAAAAATATATATGTTTGGGTTAATCCCCCTGGGTAAACAAGGGTACTCCCACTGCTGAAAGGTGTTGTTTGAGTTATTACGGGTGAAGGTTTCATTTTGAGGTGCAATATCACAGTGGCCCGAAATAGTACAGTGGGGCTGTTGCAACACCCTCCCATGTAGATATCTGGTCCCTGTACCAGAGCTGTCCATATGATTGTGTAGTAACAGCACCACTGTACAATTTCAGGCCACTGGGATATTGTCCCTGACATATCCATGTCTGAGCTGTGATACCTTTTGAATCAACACACCTTTCAGCAGTAGGAATACCACTGTTTAACTCGGGGGGGTGAATCCAACATTTATTTGTCTTTACAACTTTTAGGGATGGCTATCCCTCCAGGGGGATAGCAAAGGTTAAGTCCACCTTGATGTCATATTGTAGACATTGTGAAAACAGATGTTGTTCGCTGTTAGTCCTATCCCTCCTACCCTCATGGTTGTTCAGATATTGCTCTATGTGACAGATGGAGATTTCAGTCATTTGTCCTCACGAGGGTTCTTCAGCAGAGCCAAAATCACCCCATTTAGAGAACAATACTTAATTGGAATGGTGTACAGAGTGTGCATGGTTTGCAAACACACTCTGTGGACCATTCCAAAGAGGTATTTTTCTCAAAATGTTGCGAATTTGGCTCTGCTGAAGAGCCTCCGTGTGGTCAAATGACAGATATCTCCACCTGTCACATAAAGCAATATCTGTATAACCATGAGGGTTGGAGGGATAGGACTTACATCGAGACACATCTTTTTACGATGCCAATGATATTACATCATGATGACATTACCCATTGCTATCCCATTACAGTCACACACAAGTAGAAATGGTCATATATGTATGTGGATATGTACCCTTCATATGTATACAGTAATATCCTTCCAAGATGTGAAGCCAGAGAGCAGTTCAGTAGGTGTGATTGTCTTACTGGCTATATATGTGCACCCATCCAACAATACATTTGATTGATATGATGGATATGAACATACCTCGTATATCCCATCTACGTAGAGTGTGATATACTATGTATGTGTATTTGGATGGTAGCAATGTAGGTTGATTTGTGATGGGTGCATATATCTGGCCAGTAAGGCAATCACATCCATTGAACTGATCTCTGTGTTCACATCGTGTTGGGACATATTTTGAAACATTTGAATCCTAAGGGCAACAATCAAGCCAGTAGTGTGGGATATGTTTGATTGAGGCCTTTTTAATCTGTGTATGAGCCCATCCATCCTTCTGTGTGACGCAACCGTACTCAATCCTAGATATCCATCAGTCATGGCCTGTTGGTGACCAAGGTACAATGATTGCTATTTGTTTCACATGTGTATCCTGCAACCAGAGGCTGGTGTACCATCCATCCATGGCATCAGCACCCCTGTGGATCCATGTGGAAATCAGATGTGGGATATGTCATTTCAAATTAGAGTAAATGATTGCAGCCACAACACCAAGGCCTACTTCATCCACCTTTAATTCTGGGGAATTGTTTGTGGCCTGTGTGCTGCACATACAAGCATTTATTCTCTGGGACACTGTGATGTGTGACCTGATCCACTCTTTTTGTGATTCAGTAAGCGGTGATGTTGAACTGATGAAGTGAACATTATGGTGACTTCTCCAGTGATCTCCTTTCCCCATTTCCAGTGTTTTCCATGGAGTCTGTACAATGGGACCCTATCAACTTGATTCTTGTTTTTGCATATTCTCCATAGACTAACACTGGTATTGGTGAAGTGAGGGTGTATGAGGGTTACTTTGTCTCCACCATCTCTTTCTCACCACTTAGTGAATGTCCCCTGTGTAGCATGTGATTGTTGGCCTATTGACTTGTTTGTTGTCTGGTTAACCCTTTGAGTCCCAGAGGGGTTGCCAAAGCATTGTTGATCAATGCATTGATTATCCCTCTAGCACTCAAGGGGTTAGGTGCTGACTTCCCTGTGGGGACATGGGTGACACTGTGTGTGAACAATGATGATATTTAACAGATGACATTTAGAACATCACGGTTTGTGTATTGTGTGTGATGAGCACAGCGACAGGAGGGTTGAAGTAGGACTTTGACAGCTTTGTCCCAAGTTGGACCTTGACATTTGTCCTGATGTTGTGTCCTGTTTTTCATCCTCAGGATGCTGTGTTGGAGCAGTTGTATGGATAACTGATGGGCATGTGTTGAGTTGTGACTGAGTGTGCAGCTGGTGTTGGTTGATGTAGTGTGTGGATATGTAGTGTTGCACTTACCGGTAGTGTGGAGGCTCCTCTCATCCCCAGTGTCAGCTCCTCCAACTACCCCCTCGATCAGGATCGGGGACATAGTCTTCCGCACCATCTCCTCCCAGCCGCAGAAGGTGATAGGGACGGGTGGGCCACCTCCAGTGCCTCAGCTGTGCTTGGCGAGCTCTGTCATTTTATTCTTCACTATCCTCAGGCAGTCACCCCATCGCTTTTTGATGGTCTCCACATCCCGCCTGCATGGAGCCACCACGTTCACCCGGCTGTAGATCTGGTTCCAGGCTGCCTTCCTCCTCGCTGAGAGGCCAGGCACCTTCGCCGTAGGGTGGAGAACCGTCTGCCTCTCCAGGACAGCATCCACGAGAGCCGTGTCCTCCTCCTCTGTGTATTTGGGGTCCCTGATCCTGCCCTCATCACCTCCGGCATGGGATGATTCAGAGCCGGAGTGTCCTGCCTGGTCTGACCCTGACTGTGTGTGTTGCTCCCCAGCAACTACCCCTCGTTCCACTGCAGGTTCTGTCTCTGACCTGCGTGTGCCTGCTCTTGTGGGCCGGGTCCCCCTCCTCCCTGCGGATCTCTCTCTCTCACCCCTGCTCTGCTCAGGGATACCCTCCTGACCTTCCTCCTCCACTACTCTCCCCATCCCTCACTCCTGTCCTCCTCTCCTTGCCATCACTCACCCGCTCACACCCAGGAACTCCCACAGGCCCTCACAGACACACTCGATCCACTCACTCTCTGTCACACACTTTCACTCACAGATTCACACTGTAGAAATAAAATGTAAAATGTGTAAGGTGTTATAAAATAAAAGGACTATGTGTATGTATGTGTTTGTGTTTGTATGTGTGTATGTAATATGTGCAAAAGTGTAATATGTGTAAAAAAAAAAAAAAAAAAGCAGGCTTTTAAGGTGTTTAAGTCAAATGGGTCAGATGCATCATTTAAAAAATATAAAGAATGTAATAAGCTAGCTAAAATAGAAAATGAGCGAAACATTGCAAATGAGAGCAAGAAAAACCCTAAACAATTCTACAAGTATATTAACAACAAAAAAGTTAAGGTTGATATTGGTCCTCTTAGGACTGAAAAAGGTGAATTGATTAGTGAGGATAAAGCTATGGCTGACACCCTAAATACGTTCTTTGCTTCAGTATATACAAAGGAAGCAGAAATGACAAGCTGTGGGCAAACAGACAAAACCATGGAATTTCCTCCAACATCCACATGGCTTACTGAGGACAAGGTCCAAAAGAGACTGGAAAGGGTTATAGTGAATAAAGCGCCTGGACCGGACGGTATACACCCAAGGGTACTTAAGGAACTTAGTTCAGTAATAGCAAAACCATTATACTTAATATTTATTGATTCGCTTTCATCAGGCATAGTGCCCTGTGATTGGAGGAAAGCTGATGTAGTTCCATTGTTTAAAAAGGGAGCAAGATCCAAACCAGGAAATTATAGACCTGTGAGCTTGACTTCCATAGTGGGTAAGATACTAGAAGGGTTATTAACTGACAGTATTCAGAACTATATGAAGACAAACAATATCATTAGTAGGAATCAGCATGGTTTCATGAAGAACAGATCATGTCAGACTAATTTACTTGCATTTTATGAAAGAGTGAGTAGTAATTTGGACAGGGGAATTGCTGTTGATGTAGTATACTTGGATTTTGCAAAAGCCTTTGACACAGTGCCTCACAACAGGTTACTGCATAAATTAAAAGGCTTCGGTTTGGGTGGTGTTATCTGTACATGGATTGAGAACTGGTTAAATGATAGATGGCAGAGAGTTGTTGTAAATGGAACTTTTTCAAATTGGTCTAGGGTTATAAGTGGGGTGCCGCAGGGTTCAGTCCTGGGCCCAATGCTTTTTAATTTGTTTATTAATGATCTAGAAGTGGGAATTGAAAGTAGCATCTCAATCTTTGCTGATGACACTAAGCTATGTAAGGAAATACATACAGAGCTCGATGTTTTTTCCCTACAGAAGGATTTAGATAAACTAAGTGAATGGGCAGAAAAGTGGCAGATGTCATTTAATGTAGATAAATGTAAGGTTATGCATTTGGGTTGTAGAAACAAACTTGCTACATATACTCTAAATGGGAAACAACTTGGGAAATCCTCGTTAGAGAAACATTTAGGTGTACTGATATACAATAGTCTTCACAGCAGTGTGCAGAGTCACTCAGCTGCTGCAAGAGCAAATAGAGTACTAGCCTGCATAAAAAGAGGTGTAGAAGCAAGGGATGCTAATATTATCCTGCCTCTGTATAAATCCTTGGTTAGGCCTCATCTAGAATATGGAGTACAATTTTGGGCGCCTGTTCTAAAAAAAGACATTACTGAACTGGAAAAGGTGCAGAGACATGCAACAAAACTGATAAAGGGATTGGAGGATCTGAGTTACAAAGAGAGACTAGCCAAACTGGGTTTGTTTACATTAGAAAAGAGACGTCTAAGGGGTGATATGATTACCATTTACAAATTCATTCAAGGTCAATACAAAGAACTATCCAATGAATTATTTATGCAAAGAGCTGATCTAAGAACAAGAGGTCATCCATTAAGACTTGAGGAAAGGCGCTTTCGACTAAAACACAAGCAGGGATTCTTTACAGTAAGGGCGGTAAGGCTATGGAATTCTTTGCCTCGGGATGTTGTGCTTGCAGATAATGTAACTGTATTCAAAAAAGCAATGGATGCCTATCTAGCACAGAACAATATTGACAGTTATGACAGATGGCTTCAAAGCAAATGGGATATTGAGCCGGGGAACTATTTGACACACACACACACACACACCTACACTGGAAATTGCTCCAGAGGGCTTTTTGTTGCCTCCCTCTGGATCAACAGGGGTGTTATTGGCATGGGCTGGACTTGATGGACGCATGTCTTTTTTCAGCCTTATCTACTATGTTACTATGTTACTATGTGTATAGTAAGTGCACCTCTCTCCAAACTCCAAAATCTCCTTCTACCTCCAATGAATGCTCCTGTCTCCCTCTCTCTGATCACTATCCTCCGCTCCTGGGTCCTGATATCTAGCTCTGAAGAACTCGATAACAGACAGTGTGTGACGGTTATTTTTGGGTATATATAGGTGTATTTGAAGTTTTTTGATACTTTGGGGCTTTGTGATTGGCTGTGTGTTTGAATTTGTTTTTGCATCAATCAGGATTGCTAGACAACGGCAGCCGTTATGTTACACGTTGTTTTGAGCGATGTTATCGTGTGATTTGGCTGCCCGTTGTGCATTAACATGAGCGACAATGGCTTTTGTGTTACGTGTTTTGTGTGTGCCTACGCTCGATAGCTATTCTTTTACAGTACCTATTGAATCTGCCGTAACTCATGTATTATTTGCGAGCGATCTGCCTTTTTTACTTAGCGGCTGGTTTAACATGAGCCTTTAAATCTAGCCCTAGGTGTCTTCCATTGTTTAGTCAGACAAAGTCTGGCATAAGGCATAATAAAAGATATAAGGCATTGAATGAGAGTATTGAGATGTATTTGAGATATAGAAAATTGACCTCAGGCTTTGGGATGATATAATGACCAATAATAGAGTGGATATACTGGGAATACGGGTTTCAGTATAGGGAGACTAAAGAAAGAGTAAGCCCACAAAATATGAAATAAAATGCCTAGTGCATCACAGCCTCTCTTCTTTGATATTTTAATAAATAGGTATTGTTAGAGTGAATTCAGCGTTGATCAGGATGTTTCTTATGAAAGCATAGAGAATCCAAGAAGAAATTCCAGGATGGAGGTGACTGTAATGTAAGCAAGGATGGAATAGAAGTATTGAAATGAAAATAGCGAGTATGTGAGGGTCAGCAAGGATAATTCAGTATTGATGAAGATTGTTGTCACTTTGGGCCTTTTTAAGGTTAAGCGACCTTACTTAAAAGTCTCTTAGGATAGTTAAAGTGACATATGTATACCTCAAAATAGAGAAACAATTAGTGTTCTCAGTGGGCCCAAGAGTTCATACAGTGAAAGCTACAACTTGAAAAAAGCGATTATGACTTAGGCGTCTCAGGGTTGGAAGTGACATGCATAAGGTAAATTGCAGAGACAGAAATCTGAATTGAAACGCATCCTGCTCTATGGCCATATTACATTGCACCTGGAAATATTTACTGAATGGCTATTTTTAGCTTTGGCTGAAATGTTCAGCTGCTCAATTCTGCAATCATTTTCTGATCAAAGGTCATAGCTGGATTGCAAAGTTACATTTATTTTTTACTCTAAATGCTTCATTGGAATATTTCTGGAGCACATATAATTCTCCAATATGACACCAAAGCTAGGCTAAGAAATCCATGGAGAGTGGCTTGATATCGCTCATACCCTTGGGGTGGATCAGGCATGGGAAACGAGGAAAGCAGTCGCCTGCCTCATACCACATGTACCGAAGCACCCTCACCACATACCATATACTGTAGTTAACCCCTCCATTGCAAGACTGATGACCAGGGAGTTGCGGACACCTCCAGGCTTCTGACATCATGGTGTGTATATGTTTTTGTAACACACACAATACCTGGGGAGTTGAAGGGGTCCCAGGAACCAATTCCAGCCTCTGCACGCCATAATATTATTTTTGTATGCATCCTATTCTTCAGGGATAGCAGAGAAAAGGGTCCTGGTACCCTTTTTTCAGACAGATGTGGGAGCTCTGGACAGTATATATATATATATATATATATATATATATAGAGAGAGAGAGAGAGAGAGAGAGAGAGACAGAGTGGAGATTGTAGCCGTATTAGTCCAGTGATGCAGATGTAAAATAACAAACAAAATAAGTATCTTGTAATACCTTTTTTATTGGACTAACAGAATTTTGGATTGACAAGCTTTCGGAAGAACCTCCCTTTCTCAAGTCTAAAGCATTTCTGACTAAAAGGGCACAGAATTCACAGTGATACATACAATTCAAAGTTTAGCTGTGTGTAGGGTTAAGAAAACATAACTACAGATAACACAAGATAATCAACACTTTTCTTGCTGAGGGTCGTAAATACCTTTTGTAAGGATTGGAGGGGGGAATGCGGGAGATGGTAATGGAGTGGGGAGAATTAAAAAAGTTTGCACATGTTAAGAGTGCAAGAATTGCCATCCAACAATCTAGCATGTGCATGCAGGCCTATATACAACATGCGCCCATATGTGTACATACATACGCACATATACAAATATTATATATATATATATATATATATATATATATACATATATATATACACATACATATATACACACACACACACACATACATATACACACACACACACACAACTATATAAACATATACAAACACATATATATATATATATATATATATATACACACACACACACACACACACACACATATACACATACACACACATATATATACACACACACACATATATATATATATATATACACACACATACACACATAAATATATATATACACATATATACATATATACACACACATACATAAACATGCATACACATACACACACATATACACATGTGCACATACATACATACACATGTATATATACACACATACACATATACATATATACACACACATATACATATACACACACATAAAGTACATGTACATATGTACATAAACACATACATATGCACACACACATATACACAAATGCATACACCCAAATATGTAGGAATACATACTAAAACATACGTCCAAGCACAAGAGCCTATATATACTAGTACATATACACATACACAAACACATACATACACATACCTACATGTACATATATGCACATAAACCCATATACACATATAGAAGAGCACACCCACATATATACCTACATGTATCGGAGCATGGGGAAGCATCTGTCTGTATGCCATGCTGATATACTAATAATAATAGAGAACCTGTAATTAGAATTCATTTTAACATGTGGATATATATGTATGAGGAGTAAGATACTGATAGAGGGGTCATGTGAAACTTTGATAGTGGGACAGGAAACCCAAATCAACATTTAGTCCTCTGTTCTTGCTGTTAAAAAATATGATCATTCTGGCTTCAAAAGTTTTTCTTTCTTGGGTGTTTCTAAAGTTCCCTTTGAGTACTTTGATTTTTAGGTCCTTAACTGAGTGGTCGGGCTTGTAGTCTGCTTGTAGTCTGGCCAGTTCGATATCAGTATTGTTACGAATGATTTGTTGGAATTGGGAGTAAGGAACCCCGGACTTGATATGATTAGGGTGGAAACTCTGATAGTAAAGCAAAGTATTCCTATCATCGTGTTTCCTAAAGTTAGTGGTACTTAGTTGGTTATTATGGCGTGAGACAGTCAGATCTAGGAAATGGACCTCATATGGATCGGCATGCCGTGAAAATTTGACAGGGCTATCAAGAGCATTAAGGTGATCTACAAATTGACTGAAAGATGTCTGGCTGCCCTTCCATAGAAGGAACACATTGTCGATGTAGCGGCCATAGAATAGTATATTGGAACTTCAAAATGGAGTGAAATAAGTTGATTCATATTCAGCCATAAAGAGATTTGCGAATGCATGGACTACATTATAGCCCATTGAAGTGCCCGCAATTTGTAAATAAAATTTGGATTAAACATAGAAACATAGACGGCAGATAAGAACCATTCGGCCCATCTAGTCTGCCCAATTTCCTACTGTAAAAAAAAAACAAAAAACACACAACCTCAAACCTTTTTTGGTCCTTGGTTTCTTCTTATGTTAAGGACCGCCTTATGCCTATCCCATGCATGCTGTATTGACATCTACCACTTTTGCTGGTAGGCTATTCCACTTGTCTACTACCGTCTCAGTGAAGTAAAACTTTCTTACATTACATCTAAACCTGTGTCCCTCTAGTTTTAGACTATGGCCTCTTGTCCTAACGTTTTTACTCTTTTGAAATATACTTCCATCCTATACTTTGTTGAATCCTTTCATGTATTTGAATGTTTCTATCATATCCCCTCTCTCTCTATTCTCTCCTCCAAGCTATACATATTCAGATCCTTTAGTCTATCCTGGTATTTCTTTTCCTGTAGACCAGTCACCATTTTAGTAGCCCTTCTTTGAATTTTCTCTAGAGTATCAATATCCTTCTGGAGATGGGGTCTCCAGTACTGTACACAATATTCTAGGTGATTAAAATCTAAAGTAATTGAATGTGAGACAAAATGTCAACACTGTTTGCAGGAATTCAATGGGTGGTCTGTGGTAGTCACTACTTGATTGGATCAATGCATTGGTGATGCTATTGATGCCGTCCTCTATAGGAATTATAGTATATAGGGATTTGAGATCCATGGTTACCAATAGTATGTCATCACTGTCCAAAGACAATCCCCTGATTTTGTTAATAAAATCAGTAGTATTTTGGATGTATGATGGTACCATCTTCACTAATGGTTATAGCCAGAAATCCATATATTGTGCTAGTGGTTGCAGAAGCGAGCCTCTTGCGGAAACTATGGGGTGCCCTGGTGGTTTATCTAAAAATATTTTTGGTAGGGTATATAGAATGGGGCACACCCGGTGTGTAACTGTCAAGAAACCGCAAGTAGCTTCATCGATCCAACGGCTAGTCAAAAGCTATAGATAGAAATTTGTCTATAATGGTTTTGAACTTAATAGCAGGATCAGCATCAAGTAGTTGGTAGGTCTTAGTATCGCTGAGTTGTGTGAGAATTTCACTTTTGTAATAGCCAAAATAATCCAAAATGACTATAGCCCCACCCTTGTCTGCGGGGCGAATTACAATTGTAGGGTTACTGGCCAGATTGGAAATGGCTAATCGTTCTGATTTATTTAGATTGTTACATAAATCATGAGAGGGAGCAATAGAAAAGTCATTAGATACTAAGTGAACAAATGTTTTAATGGAAGAGTTGGTATTAATCGGTTCAAACGTACTTTTTGGACGAAAGTGAGAAACTGATGTATTGTTAGAAGAAGCTTGACGAAAAAAATCGCGAAGTTTCATATTCCGCTGGAACCGATTGATGTCAATCTGAAATTCAAAATTATCACACTTAGGTGTGGGCACAAAAGAAAACCCTTTAGAAAGAATAGACATTTCAGCAGCTGATAAAGTATGTTGACTTAAGTTGAATATTATGTTTTCTTTATTGGTGGTTTTGCCATGAGTTTTTGTTTTGCTCCTTCTGTTGTGCGGTCTTTTGCGGCCGACCGAGTGGTTACGCCTAAAAAAGTTTCTGTGGGAGTTTTAGAGGTGGACGTGGAAGCGGAATGATCAGATTCTGAAGAATTGCCAGAGGAGGTATCCACCGTGTGTAGGTTGGGTTTGGAAATTTTCTTTCTATTGAAACGTGGAATAGATCTAGGTCTGGGTTGTGTCCCAGACAACCACCTATACACACGATTATCCTTATAATCACGATTAACCTTTTGTACCTTGGCTGATTTAAATCTATGTAATTCATTGCTATAAGTGGCTATATCCTCTGTCAATTTATCAATCCACTTTAGTTCAGAATCAGATGTAAGTGTGGGAAGATGGATTTCCTCAAAGTGAGAAATTTCTGACCGTGTGAGTTTAAGTTCCCTAGAGACTTCTTCTATCACCAAAAGTATTAAATCATATGAACATTTATTTAGTATACAGCACCACTTTCGACAGAAGTCTGGATTGGTGCGTCCAATCGTGGGTATATTGGTGATTCTGAAGCCTCTGAGGAGATGCTGTGCTCTATAATAATCGGATAAGTACACACCATGCAAAAAGAGGTCTACCTCTCTTTGCTTCAATTTCAACAAATTATTATAAATATCCTGGGGAGTCTTATCATGGAGTTGATCAACAGCAGTGTCTGTGAATAGGATATCAGAGGCTTGAGCTGATGTAAATGTTAGAGATTCCTTTGGCTGTTCAATGATGGTCACAGTAGGTGGGTCTTCCATTTCTTCTGAAGCTGTGTACTCTAATCCATGTGGATGCACTATTCCTGGATCCAGAGGTGTAATCTATGTATGATAAGGACAATCAGTAGTGGAGGGTGCCATCCACAAATAAACTAATAGACGTTTGTAAGGTAGGTGGAGGCACTCACTCTTCAAGAATTAAATTGCCCAGGTGCACAATCCTCAAGACTGTAGTTATGTAAAAGTAGAGAAGGAGGCAGCACCAGTGGGACTACAAATAATATTTATTTGAGACAAAAAAAGAGCAAGAAATAGGTCAACATTTCGGTCCCTGTGCAGGACCTTTATCAAGACAACTTACATGTAACAAGATGGCAGTATATAAAGGATCCAAGAAGCCAATCCTCGTGGCCTTCAGAGTGATGGTGACTTCATCAAAACGGTGCGACACCCGTGTCACTGAGATGCGGCATCATCGCCCAACTGAGACACGGGTTGTGCATACTAATGGATTTGATGGATTTGCTGGCCATTCCACAGATGACACAGGATCTGTGTAAGACTTTCGGTGGTTGATCTATCAATTTACAATTAGAATCTCAACTGATTTAATATTGAGTGATTATTTCCACACCATGTGTCATTTAAGAACTACTTACAACGTGACGCTTTATTTATTGCATATAGGTTTCCACTCTATACAGACTATCACTCCCGTTTATTGTGATCTGTGAATGTATCTATTTCAGTCGAGTGCTTTTTTTTCCCTGTTTATTCAGAGGTTCCCTAAGTGCTTGTTCATTCGTATATTCAACATTTTAAGATACGTGGATCAAACTGTAGCACCTGTTAACTGGTGTTCGGGTGCCCAGTGATCTATGTGACTTGGCAGATAGGTATTGCATTATGTTATACTTTATTCATTTTTTTGTATTGTACACTACATGGACTGTCATATTTTGCTTTTTAACTGCATTCAGATCCGACGTCTAGCCTATCATGCCATATGTATGTGTCTGCACTTTAGCATCTTATTAGTATGCACGACCCGTGTCTCAGTCGGGTGATGAAGCCGCATCTCAGTGCCACGGCTGTTGCTCCATTTTGATAACGTCGCCATCATTCTGAAGGCCACGAGGATCGGCTTCTTGGAGCCTTTATATACTGCCATCTTGTTACATGTAAGTTGTCTTGATAAAGGTCCTACACAGGGACCGAAACATTGACCTATTTCTTGCTCTTTTTTGTCTCAAATAAATATTATTTGTAGTCCCACTGGTGCTGCCTCCTTCTCTACTTTTATATCTATATATATATATATATATATAAATTATATATATGTAGTGACAAAAGTACAGCGGGGATGGTGCTTCCTCTTTGACCATCCCATGGTCCTTCTGTTCACCCTCCTCCCTAGGGAGGTTGGCAGGGTTACTTTGTGGGCTCATCCCAGACTTCCCTCCAGCCATGGGGACCTGCAGTGCCACTCGCGGCAATCCCTGCGGACTACGCGGCCTTCCCCTTCCATAACGTGCTTACGCACCTTTCTAGCCTCCTTTACAGTAGGCCTTGTGCAAGCTCTGCCTGTTACCTGGCCTATATTAGCCTGCAGCAGACATCCACACAGCACCATTGTGTGGTGTCTGTTTGTACCTGAATACCCTTCTCTGCATATTTCTTCCCTGTTGTGACCTTGGCTTGGAAGACTACTCATTCTGGTTCCTGACTTTGGCATGGCAGACTACCCACTCTGGTTCCTGACTCTGGCCTGGCTGACTACCCACTCCGGTTCCTGACTCTGGCTTGGCTAATTACCTACTCTGGGTACCTTCACCTGGTCTATGTTATTTTTGTTCTCTGTGTATATTGCTTAATAAACATCTTAACCATCTTTTTGTGATTTATGTGCCTAGTCTGTTCAGTATACACTGTAACCTGTTCATACTGGGTCGTTGGGCCTATCAGTGTAGACAGAGTGCAGAGCCTGACACTAGCTCAGTCCCTGTGGGGTGAGCGACCATGGATAGTAGGGAATGAATTCTTGAAAGCCTATCAGCATTTTTCTGTTTACAGCCTGCCCTGTGTTCAACTATAAAATTATAGGGCTGTAAACTAAGAAACCAGCAGGTCACTCTACTGTTTTTCTCCCTGTTTTGACTCATCCACATTAGTGCTGCATGGTCTGTCACAAGTCTAAACTTCCTGCCTAATAAGTAATACTTCGGGGCGTCTACAGTCCATTTGATAACAAGACACTCCTTCTCAACAATAGAGTCATTTCTTTCATGTGGATTCAGTTTTATGCATAGGTATAAAATGGGGTGCTCATTGCCCTGATTCTCTTGGGAGAGAACAGCCCAAAGTCCCACATCTAACGCATCAGTCTGTTAAATAAAGTCCTTAGGGAAATCAGGGATCACCAGCACCGGTTGACTACATATGCCCTCCTTCAATGTTCTGAATGCTAGTTCAACTTCAGGGGACCATTTAACCATCACAGGAGCTTTTGCTTTTCTATGGCCAGTCAAGGGATCTGCAGTGGTAGCAAAGTTGGGGATAAATTTCCGGTAACATCCAACTAAGCCAGAAAAAGTCCTCACCTGTTTCCTAGTGAGCGGGTAAGGCCAGTTTCGTATCACTTAAATTTTTGCAAGGTGGGGTTTCACTAATCCCCTACCAATCGAGTAGCCCAACTATCTGGCTTCCTCTAGACCAAAAGTACACTTACTGGGATGAGCTGTCAAGCCAGCAGATCAGATCGAGTAAAGCACAGCTTGTACTTTTGGAAGTTGAGACTCCCAATCTGTAGTATGTATTACAACATCATCAAGGTATGCGACAGCATAATGCGTATGTGGCTTTAATATTCTGTTCATCATTCTTTGGAATGTGGCAGGTGCCCCGTGTAGACCAAATGGAAGTACTTTGTATTGAAAAAGACTAGTGATGATCGAGCACCCCGATGCTCGGGTGTTCGGGTGCTCTGGCCGAGCGCCCCCGGAGGCTCGAGTGCTCGGCCGAGCACCCGAGCCCCATTGAAGTCAATGGGAGGACTCGAGCATTACACCAGGCACCCCCTGCTCTGATGAGGGGAGGGTGCCTGGTTCATAGGAAAAGGTCAGAAAATGATGGAAACACCACAGAAATGGTTCAGGGACAGCATAGGGAGGATGTCTGGATGCATCTTGGACTCCAACGTCGCTGCTGGGAACGATGTTTCGCCCGTAGTACACCATTTTTACAGAATGACCGTAAAACACACAAAAAGGAAGATAAAAACGATTTTAGGCGAAAAATTGTTACCAAACAGTATTTGCTGTATATTTACTTGTATATCATCTGCAAATTCTGCAAAAAATGTCATCGATTTTTCGGAACTGGGGCCATGATTAAGAGGGAAACGTGCGCAGCGTAAAGCAGGTGTTCAACGTGGTTATGGCCCGGGTAAGGTACAGCATTCAGGAACGGAGGGCGCAGCTACCACAGGTTTTACAACATGTCCGTTTGCCCTTGTTAAGTCCAAAATTTATAGTCGGAACAGTGGGGTCTGATCCATTGAGTAAAAGTGATGAAGTGACTTAGTGGATGAAGCCAAGAACTACCTTCTGCTCTGTCGAACACCCCAGCCCTATTTAATTCAATGGGAGGACCTGAGGCAGTCCGATACAACCTGTATATCACAAAATGGAGGGCCTCATTCACATTGTGGTACAATAGTTCAGGTAGTGGTCCAACACTCATAAAGCCTATGCACTAAGTGAAGGGGCTGCCAAAAATTAGACTGAAATGTCACTCCAATACACCCTTTATTACACATAAAGGAGGGCATCATACACACCCTTGAAAAATTAGGATTAATGGCCTGCTGGTGACCCTCTAAAACATTAGGGGCGAGGGCATGCCGCTAAGCTGACCATCTAAAACATTAGGAATGAGGGTCTGCTGCTGAGCCGACCATCTAAAACATTATGGGTGAGGGTCTGCTGCGGAGCTGACCATCCTAAACATTATATGCGAAGGCCCGCTAGTGAGCTGACGCTATAAAACATTATATGAGAGGGCCCGCTAGAGAGCTGACCCAATAAAACATTATATGAGAAGGCCCGCTGGTGAGCTGACCTATACAAAAATTGTCAAACAGGGCCCGCTGGTGAGCTGGCCCTATATAAAAATTATATCACAGGGCCCGCTGGTGAGCTGGCCCTATATAAAAATTATATCACAGGGCATATGGAAGAGGAGGAGGAGGATGAGAAGATTAAGAGTCAACCATATACCCGTTTTTTGGGTGGAAGGGGTGAATGGGAATACAGAGTATTCCCATCATTGTAAATAACATATCTAAAGTGACTTTATGTTCACCCGGGGCTTTCCTCCAGTGGAGTGGAGAAGTCAGGGGAAATCCAGGCCTTGTTCATTTTTATAAGTGTCAACCTATCAGCATTTTCGGTGGAAAGGCGGATACGCTTATCTGTTATGATGCCACCAGCAGCACTAAATACCCGCTCAGACAGAACGCTGGCGGCAGGGCAGGCCAGCACCTCCAAGGCGTAGAGTGCCAGTTCATACCACGTGTCCAGCTTGGACACCCAGTAGTTGTAAGGCACAGAGGGATCAGTGAGGACGCTCACGGTCTGCTACGTACTCCTTCACCATCTTCCAAAACTTTTCCCTCCTTGTGACACTAGGCCGCGCATCAGGGTGAGGGTGCTGGCGGGGTGTCATGAAGGTGTCCCACGCCTTGGAGAGTGTTGCCCTGCCTTTGTCGGAACTGCTGTGTGCTCCCCTTTTCTCCCCTTCTCGGTTGGCCAAGGTAGCATGTACTCTGCCGCCAGCGTTGTCAGATGGAAAATTTTGGAGCAATTTTTCGACAAGAACCTTCTGGTATTGCACCATTTTGCTTGTCCTCTCCACCGGAGGAATGAGAGATGAGAAATTCTCTTTGTAGCGGGGGTCCAGAAGGGTGAACACCCAGTAATCCGTGTTGTCTAAAATGCGTATAACGCGTGGGTCACGGGAAAGGCAGCCTAACATAAAGTCAGCCATGTGTGCCAGTGTACCAACAGGCAAGATTTCGCTCTCCTCACCAGGAGGATGACTCTCAATCTCCTCATCCTCTTCCTCCTCTTCTGCCCACCCACGCTGAAGAGATGGAAATAAAGTTCCATGGCTACCCTCTGTAGCGGAGGCAACCGTGTCTTCCTCCTCCTCCTCCGCCTCCTCCAATTGTCGCTGAGAAGACGAAGTGAGGGTGCTCTGGCTATCACCTTGTGTAAGCTCTTCCTCCCCCATTTCCACCTCTTCCACATGCAAAGCGTCGGTTTTAATTGTGAGCAGCGAGCGTTTCAGTAGACACAGAAGTGGGATGGTTACACTGATAATAGCGTTATCGCCGCTCACCATCTGTGTCGATTCCTCAAAATTGCGTAAAACCTCACAGAGGTCTGACATCCATTCCCACTCCTCACTTCTGATTAGAGGAAGTTGAACGGAGAGGCGACGACCGTGTAACAGCTGGTACTCCACTACTGCCCTCTGCTGCTCACAAAGCCGGGCCAACATGTGGAAGGTGGAGTTCCAGCGCGTGCTCACGTCACACAGCAGCCAGTGAGCTGGCAAATGTAAGCGCTGCTGCAGCGTCAACAGGCCGGCTGAAGCTGTAGATGACTTACGGAAATGTGCACACACGCGGCGCACCTTCGTCAAGAGATCATGCAAATTGGGGTAGGTTTTTAGAAATCGCTGAACCACTAAATTAAATACATGCGCTAGGCATGGTACGTGTGTGAGCTTGCCGAGCTCCAAAGCCGCCACCAAGTTACGCCCATTATCACACACAACCATGCCTGGTTGCAGGTTGAGTGGCGAGAGCCACTGCTCGGTCTGGTGACTAATCCCCTGCAACAGCTCTGAGGCCGTGTGCTGTTTGTCCCCAAGGCAGATCAGCTTCAGCACGGCCTGTTGACGCTTCCCCACTGCAGTGCTACACTGCTTCCAGCTACCGGCTGATGGGTGAGTGGCGCTGCGCGCAGAGAATTCGGAGGTGGAAACGGAGGAGGAGGAGCCAATAACGTAGGTGCTGGCGGAAACCCTGATGGAGGTAGGGCCCGCAATCCTCGGCGTGGGAAGCACCTGTGCCATCCCAGGGTCCGAGTCGCTCCCAGCCTCCACGACATTCACCCAGTGTGCCGTCAGGGAAATGTAGCGTCCCTGGCCACAAGCACTTGTCCATGTGTCAGTCGTTAAGTGGACCTTCCCAGTAACTGCGTTGGTCAGGGCACGGGTGATGTTAAGGGACACATGGTGGTGTAAGGCGGGGACGGCACACCGGGAAAAGTAGTGGCGGCTGGGGACTGCGTACCGAGGGACAGCTGCTGCCATCAGGCTGCGGAAGGACTCAGTGTCCACCAGCCTAAATGGCAGCATTTCGATGGCCAGTAATTTGGAAAGGTGTGAGGTTAGTGCTATGGCCTGTGGGTGGGTGGCTGGGTATTTTCGCTTGCGCTCAAATGCCTGGGGTAACGACATTTGGACGCTGCGCTGGGACAGGGAAGTGGATGTGGTCGCTGATGGTGCTTCAGATGGTACAGGTGCAGGGCGGGAGGTATGCGGGCCTGCGCCTTCGACAGGCCATTGGCCGGCACCGAAAACAGGGGAAGAGGAGGCAGTGGTGTGGCCTGCAGACACAGATTGGCGATCCGGGCGTTCCTCCCACTTATTACGGTGCTTGGATGCCATATGTCGGTCATGCTGGTGGTGGTGAGGTTGCTAGTGTTCATGCCTCGGCTCATTCTGGTGTGGCACAGGTTGCAAACTACAATTCTTTTGTCGTCCGCACTTTCCTTAAAAAAACGCCATACCGTGGAACACCTAGCCCTTGGCAAGGGAGATTTACGCAAGGGGGTGCTCCGTGGAACATTTGCGGGCCGGTTTGGTGCGGTCCGCCTTCTTTCTTTAGCCACACCACTGCCTCTTCCAGCCTGTTGCGGTGCTGCAGATGGCTCACCCTCAGGACTGCTGTCATCGCTCGGCTTTCCACCTTCCCAGGTGGGGTCAGTGACCTCATCGTCCACCAAGTCCTCCTCCACTTCCTCACTCTGATCATCCTCCTCATTTCTTGATCCCACCACATCCTCAGTCATTGACAACTGTGTATCATCCTCCTGATTTCTTGATCCCACCACATCCTCAGTCATTGACAACTGTGTATCATCCTCCTCATCAAGGTCTTGAGACAGTAATTGTGGTTGATTTGATGGCAACTGTGTCTCATCATCATCATCCACTTCCTTTGACCTTAAATGCCGTTCCCCTCTGTCATCTTCTTGTGATTGGGTACCCTCTAGAGGTTGTGAATCAGGGCACAAGATCTCATGTTCCTCTGCAAGCGTGCTTGGAGAGAGGTTCAAATGAAGGATTGGTGATGAGACGAGCTCCTCACTATATCCCAGTGTGGGATCACTTCTTTGGCCAGACCCTCTATGGTGGGAGGAAGGATGATCAGGGTGAGGATTATGTTGACCAGACTCTTGGCTAGTGAGAGTGGACTTGGTGGAAGACAGGGTGGTGCTTAACCGACTGGAAGCAGTATCAGCTGAAATCCAACCGACCACCTGTTCGCAGTGGTCTGACCTCGAGAGTGATGTCCTGCGACGCCCTGTAAACTGAGACATGAAGCTAGGTATGGTGGATGTCTTTCTGTCTTGTGCTCTGGCACCAGGCACAGATTCTACGCGTCCTGACCCGCGCCCTGAACTATCAGGATCACGTCCACTTCCCCGTCCCTTTTTACCCGCATTCTTCATATTAAACGGAATATATGCCGGTAATCTGCGGCTAGGCACACGAAACAGAATGTGACGCTAATCTGTGGCTAGGCACACTAAACAATATGTGACGCTAATCTGCGGCTAGGCACACGAAACAGAATGTGACGCTAATCTGCGGCTAGGCACAGTGAACGGAATATGTGACGTTAATTTGTGAATTTGCACACTAAACAATATGTTACGTTAATTTGTGAATTTGCACACTAAACAATATGTGACGCTAATCTGCGGCTAGGCACATTAAACAATATGTGACGCTAATCTGCGGCTAGGCACACTAAACAATATGTGACGTTAATCTGCGGCTAGGCACACTAAACAATATGTGACGCTAATCTGCGGGTAGGCACATGAAACAGAATGTGACGCTAATCTGCGGCTAGGCACACGAAACAGAATGTGACGCTAATCTGCGGCTAGGCACAGTGAACGGAATATGTGACGTTAATTTGTGAATTTGCACACTAAACAATATGTGACGTTAATTTGTGAATTTGCACACTAAACAATATGTGACGCTAATCTGCGGCTAGGCACACTAAACAATATGTGACGCTAATCTGCGGCTAGGCACACTAAACAATATGTGACGCTAATCTGCGGCTAGGCACACTAAACAATATGTGACGTTAATCTGCGGCTAGGCACACTAAACAATATGTGACGCTAATCTGCGGCTAGGCACACGAAACAGAATGTGACGCTAATCTGCGGCTAGGCACACGAAACAGAATGTGACGCTAATCTGCGGCTAGGCACAGTGAACGGAATATGTGACGTTAATTTGTGAATTTGCACACTAAACAGAATGTGACAATAATCTATGGCTAGGCACACGTTTAAAATGGCCCTTTTTGTCGCTGCGTTGTAAAATAATTGGCCCTGTGCACTTAACAGAATATGTCAGCTTGTCACTGCACTGTGAAATATTTGTCCCTGTGCACCTAGTACAATGTCACCTTAGAACATGTCCCCCCCCACAAAAAAATGAAATTCTGCCACCCCCAAAAAAAATTAAATGCTGCCTCCACACACAACAGTCCTAAAAAGGACTTTTGGGTCTTGAAAGAGTTTCAACAATTTTATTCTCCCTACACTGACTTCCTGTGCATCTAGTATTATATGTCACCTTACTAATATCCCCCCCACAAAAAAAAAAGGAAATTGTGCCCCCCCAAACAAAATATAAATGCTGCCCCCACACACAACAGTCCTAAAAAGGACTTTTGGGTCTTGAAAGAGTTCCAACAATTTTATTCTCCCTACACTGACTTTCCCTGCCTGATCGCATCTCTCCCTGGCTAAGAATGAGCCGAACTTGCGCGTCGGGTGCTATACAGCACCCGATCATGGGTTCTGGCCAGCCAATCAGTGTAATGCCAGCAGCCAACATGGCTGCTGGCATTACACTGATGTCAGAGCCTCCCCGCACGTTTATTGGCTGCGCAGCAGCCGCGAAACGTGCGGGGAGGAGACCCGAACATGGCGGGCGAGCACATGCGGTACTCATACGAGTACCGCCATGTGCCGAGCAGAGCGATGCTCGAGCCGAACCGAGCTTCGGCCGAGCATGCTCGCTCATCACTAAAAAAGACCATAAGGGGTAGAAAAGCCAGATTTCTCTTTTGCCTGCTCTGTAAGTGGGAACTGCCAATATCCCTTGGTTAGATCTAATGTGATAAGGTACTGGGCTTTCCCAAGCCTTTCAACTAGCTCATCAACTCTTGGCATAGGATACAAATCGAATTTTGAAATGGCATTCAACTTACAATAATCATTGCAAAATCTGATTGTGCCATCGGGCTTTGGCACAAGTACAATAAAGCTACTCCAGTCACTTTGGGATTCTTCAATTACCCCAAGGTCCAACATTTTCTTAATCTCTTCTCTAATAGCCTGTCTACGGGCTTCAGGTATTCTATAAGGCTTAAGGTTACCTTTTTCCATGCCTCTGTTATAATGTCATGTTTGACAACATGAGTTCTGTCTGGAGTCGTGGAGAACACATCTTTGTTTAATCTTACAAAGTTTTTGACTTCCCGTGTCTGGTGTATAGACAGGGTTTCTGATATATTAACCTCTGGGTTACTTTTATTTTTAATAGGAAGGGCAGTGGCTTTGACCGCAATTAGAGCTTCCCTATCTTTCCATGGCTTAAGCAAATTTACATGGTAAATTTGCTATCTTACATCTACCTGGCTGTCTGACTTTGTAATTCACCTCTCCAACCCTTTCAATAATCTCTTATGGTCCATGCCATGTTTCCAGTAATTTATTTTCTATTGTGAGGACCAAACTAGTGTCTCCAGGATGAAATACATGGTCCCTGGCATTTCTATTATAACTATTTTTCTGAGGTTTCTGTGCCTTCTGCATATGTTCCCATACGATGGGCATAATAGCGGCCATACGTTCCTGCATCTGGGTTATATGTTCAATTACTTTACAATGCAGGGTGGCCTCTTGTTCCCAGGTTTCCTTAGCTATGTCAAGTAGTCCCCTGGGATGTCTACCATACAATAGTTCAAAAGGAGAGAACCCAGTGGAGGCTTGAGGTACTTCTCTAATAGCAAACTTTAAGTATGGCAGAAAACAGTCCCAATTTTTCCCATCCTTGTCAATCACCTTCTGTAGCTTAGACTTCAGTGTTTTACTGAACCATTCCACCAAGCCATAATTTTGTGGGTGATACACAGACGTTTTTAGATGCTTTATGCAAAGAAATTTACATAATTCCCCTGTATCCCAGGACATGAACGGAGTAACCTGGTCTGTTAGGATTTCCTTGGTGATCCCAACCCTGCTAAACAGCATCATTAATTCCTTGGCAACTGATTTGGATGAAGTAGTGCGCAGAGGGATTGCCTCAGGGTAATGAGTATCATAGTCTAATATTATCAATATGTACTGATGCCCGCTAGCAGACTTTATTAGAGGTCCCACAAAGTCCATTGCTATACGTTCAGATAGGATTTCAATTACAGGTAGGGGTACTAATTGACTATGATATGCTGTAAAAGGTGCTGTAAGCTGACATTCTGGACATGAAAAGCAATACTTTATTATTGCTGCAATTACCCCTGGCAAATAAAATCTCCTAAGAATATGCTCTTTTGTCTTGTCTACAACTAGGTGACCCCCCTAGAACATGGCTATGTGCAAAATATAATCCAGTGTGTAGATATGTTTGTGGCACTAACAACTGTTTTGTTAGAACAGACTCCTTATTCTCAACCCGATACAACAGATCATTGTCTACTTCAAAATAAGGATAAGTAAGTGGTCTTTCCTGATTAGTAGGGGAACCATCTTTTACTGAAATGACATTTCTGGCTGCTAATAGAGTGGGGTCAGACCACTATGCACTCCTGAAGTTACCTGGGTTAACCTCCAGGTCAATGAGCCCAATGTCTTCTTCAGAACTACCAGATGGCCCTGTACCACTTAATTCTGGGTTGTCAGCAACCAGTGTTATCAAAGGGGATAACATCTTACTCTCAGACCCATCCCTGATATCTAGTTCATCTAACAAAGCGTCAGAAAAAGGAAAATCATCTTTATGTTCACCTGGCAGACTAGCCATGTGGTTTTCAGCAGAAGCCCGGAGTCCTAAGAAATGGGGAAATTTCCTACCAATTACCATATCATGAGCTAACTTTGGTACCAGACCAACTCGACAATTTACAGAACCTAATTGTTTCAAGACATATTTCAGTAGTAGGATACCTATGTATGTCACTTTGTATACAGGCACTATCAATCATTTGGGAGTTATCTATGTGAGCGCCATTTGCCAAAGCTTAGTTTATAAGGGTATCCCAGGACATGAACAGAGTAACCTGGTCTGTTAGGATTTCCTTGGTGATCCCAACCCTGCTAAACAGCATCATTAATTCCTTGGCAACTGATTTGGATGAAGTAGTGCGCAGAGGGATTGCCTCAGGGTAATGAGTATCATAGTCTAATATTATCAATATGTACTGATGCCCGCTAGCAGACTTTATTAGAGGTCCCACAAAGTCCATTGCTATACGTTCAAATAGGATTTCAATTACAGGTAGGGGTACTAATTGACTATGATATGCTGTAAAAGGTGCTGTAAGCTGACATTCTGGACATGAAAAGCAATACTTTATTATTGCTGCAATTACCCCTGGCAAATAAAATCTCCTAAGAATATGCTCTTTTGTCTTGTCTACAACTAGGTGACCCCCCTAGAACATGGCTATGTGCAAAATATAATCCAGTGTGTAGATATGTTTGTGGCACTAACAACTGTTTTGTTAGAACAGACTCCTTATTCTCAACCCGATACAACAGATCATTGTCTACTTCAAAATAAGGATAAGTAAGTGGTCTTTCCTGATTAGTAGGGGAACCATCTTTTACTGAAATGACATTTCTGGCTGCTAATAGAGTGGGGTCAGACCACTATGCACTCCTGAAGTTACCTGGGTTAACCTCCAGGTCAATGAGCCCAATGTCTTCTTCAGAACTACCAGATGGCCCTGTACCACTTAATTCTGGGTTGTCAGCAACCAGTGTTATCAAAGGGGATAACATCTTACTCTCAGACCCATCCCTGATATCTAGTTCATCTAACAAAGCATCAGAAAAAGGAAAATCATCTTTATGTTCACCTGGCAGACTAGCCATGTGGTTTTCAGCAGAAGCCCGGAGTCCTAAGAAATGGGGAAATTTCCTACCAATTACCATATCATGAGCTAACTTTGGTACCAGACCAACTCGACAATTTACAGAACCTAATTGTTTCAAGACATATTTCAGTAGTAGGATACCTATGTATGTCACTTTGTATACAGGCACTATCAATCATTTGGGAGTTATCTATGTGAGCGCCATTTGCCAAAGCTTAGTTTATAAGGGTATAACCATACTGCCTGAATCTAGTAATGCCTGTATCTTTTTACCTTCTACACCATGTCCCTGGGGTTATAAAACCCAACCCACTCACCAAAAGCCCCCCTTTTCCATGGAACAGTCTTACCAGTTTGCTGGGGCTCTGGGTTTTCAGATTCTGAACTCGCTCTTGGATAGGAGGTTGCTGCAGCGTCAACAGGCCGGCTGAAGCTGTAGATGACTTACGGAAATGTGCACACACGCGGCGCACCTTCATCAAGAGATCATGCAAATTGGGGTAGGTTTTTAGAAATCGCTGAACCACTAAATTAAATACATGCGCTAGGCATGGTACGTGTGTGAGCTTGCCGAGCTCCAAAGCCGCCACCAAGTTACGCCCATTATCACACACAACCATGCCTGGTTGCAGGTTGAGTGGCGAGAGCCACTGCTCGGTCTGGTGACTAATCCCCTGCAACAGCTCTGAGGCCGTGTGCTGTTTGTCCCCAAGGCAGATCAGCTTCAGCACGGCCTGTTGACGCTTCCCCACTGCAGTGCTACACTGCTTCCAGCTACCGGCTGATGGGTGAGTGGCGCTGCGCGCAGAGAATTCGGAGGTGGAAACGGAGGAGGAGGAGGAGGAGCCAATAACGTAGGTGCTGGCGGAAACCCTGATGGAGGTAGGGCCCGCAATCCTCGGCGTGGGTAGCACCTGTGCCATCCCAGGGTCCGAGTCGCTCCCAGCCTCCACGACATTCACCCAGTGTGCCGTCAGGGAAATGTAGCGTCCCTGGCCACAAGCACTTGTCCATGTGTCAGTCGTTAAGTGGACCTTCCCAGTAACTGCGTTGGTCAGGGCACGGGTGATGTTAAGGGACACATGGTGGTGTAAGGCGGGGACGGCACACCGGGAAAAGTAGTGGCGGCTGGGGACTGCGTACCGAGGGACAGCTGCTGCCATCAGGCTGCGGAAGGACTCAGTGTCCACCAGCCTAAATGGCAGCATTTCGATGGCCAGTAATTTGGAAAGGTGTGAGGTTAGTGCTATGGCCTGTGGGTGGGTGGCTGGGTATTTTCGCTTGCGCTCAAATGCCTGGGGTAACGACATTTGGACGCTGCGCTGGGACAGGGAAGTGGATGTGGTCGCTGATGGTGCTTCAGATGGTACAGGTGCAGGGCGGGAGGTATGCGGGCCTGCGCCTTCGACAGGCCATTGGCCGGCACCGAAAACAGGGGAAGAGGAGGCAGTGGTGTGGCCTGCAGACACAGATTGGCGATCCGGGCGTTCCTCCCACTTATTACGGTGCTTGGATGCCATATGTCGGTCATGCTGGTGGTGGTGAGGTTGCTAGTGTTCATGCCTCGGCTCATTCTGGTGTGGCACAGGTTGCAAACTACAATTCTTTTGTCGTCCGCACTTTCCTTAAAAAAACGCCATACCGTGGAACACCTAGCCCTTGGCAAGGGAGATTTACGCAAGGGGGTGCTCCGTGGAACATTTGCGGGCCGGTTTGGTGCGGTCCGCCTTCTTTCTTTAGCCACACCACTGCCTCTTCCAGCCTGTTGCGGTGCTGCAGATGGCTCACCCTCAGGACTGCTGTCATCGCTCGGCTTTCCACCTTCCCAGGTGGGGTCAGTGACCTCATCGTCCACCAAGTCCTCCTCCACTTCCTCACTCTGATCATCCTCCTCATTTCTTGATCCCACCACATCCTCAGTCATTGACAACTGTGTATCATCCTCCTGATTTCTTGATCCCACCACATCCTCAGTCATTGACAACTGTGTATCATCCTCCTCATCAAGGTCTTGAGACAGTAATTGTGGTTGATTTGATGGCAACTGTGTCTCATCATCATCATCCACTTCCTTTGACCTTAAATGCCGTTCCCCTCTGTCATCTTCTTGTGATTGGGTACCCTCTAGAGGTTGTGAATCAGGGCACAAGATCTCATGTTCCTCTGCAAGCGTGCTTGGAGAGAGGTTCAAATGAAGGATTGGTGATGAGACGAGCTCCTCACTATATCCCAGTGTGGGATCACTTCTTTGGCCAGACCCTTGGTGGGAGGAAGGATGATCAGGGTGAGGATTATGTTGACCAGACTCTTGGCTAGTGAGAGTGGACTTGGTGGAAGACAGGGTGGTGCTTAACCGACTGGAAGCAGTATCAGCTGAAATCCAACCGACCACCTGTTCGCAGTGGTCTGACCTCGAGAGTGATGTCCTGCGACGCCCTGTAAACTGAGACATGAAGCTAGGTATGGTGGATGTCTTTCTGTCTTGTGCTCTGGCACCAGGCACAGTTTCTACGCGTCCTGACCCGCGCCCTGAACTATCAGGATCACGTCCACTTCCCCGTCCCTTTTTACCCGCCTTCTTCATATTAAACGGAATATATGCCGGTAATCTGCGGCTAGGCACACGAAACAGAATGTGACGCTAATCTGCGGCTAGGCACACTAAACAATATGTGACGCTAATCTGCGGCTAGGCACACGAAACAGAATGTGACGCTAATCTGCGGCTAGGCACAGTGAACGGAATATGTGACGTTAATTTGTGAATTTGCACACTAAACAATATGTTACGTTAATTTGTGAATTTGCACACTAAACAATATGTGACGCTAATCTGCGGCTAGGCACATTAAACAATATGTGACGCTAATCTGCGGCTAGGCACACTAAACAATATGTGACGTTAATCTGCGGCTAGGCACACTAAACAATATGTGACGCTAATCTGCGGGTAGGCACATGAAACAGAATGTGACGCTAATCTGCGGCTAGGCACACGAAACAGAATGTGACGCTAATCTGCGGCTAGGCACAGTGAACGGAATATGTGACGTTAATTTGTGAATTTGCACACTAAACAATATGTGACGTTAATTTGTGAATTTGCACACTAAACAATATGTGACGCTAATCTGCGGCTAGGCACACTAAACAATATGTGACGCTAATCTGCGGCTAGGCACACTAAACAATATGTGACGTTAATCTGCGGCTAGGCACACTAAACAATATGTGACGCTAATCTGCGGCTAGGCACACGAAACAGAATGTGACGCTAATCTGCGGCTAGGCACACGAAACAGAATGTGACGCTAATCTGCGGCTAGGCACAGTGAACGGAATATGTGACGTTAATTTGTGAATTTGCACACTAAACAGAATGTGACAATAATCTATGGCTAGGCACACGTTTAAAATGGCCCTTTTTGTCGCTGCGTTGTAAAATAATTGGCCCTGTGCACCTAACAGAATATGTCAGCTTGTCACTGCACTGTGAAATATTTGTCCCTGTGCACCTAGTACAATGTCACCTTAGAACATGTCCCCCCCCACAAAAAAATGAAATTCTGCCACCCCCAAAAAAAATTAAATGCTGCCTCCACACACAACAGTCCTAAAAAGGACTTTTGGGTCTTGAAAGAGTTTCAACAATTTTATTCTCCCTACACTGACTTCCTGTGCATCTAGTATTATATGTCACCTTACTAATATCCCCCCCACAAAAAAAAAAGGAAATTGTGCCCCCCCAAACAAAATATAAATGCTGCCCCCACACACAACAGTCCTAAAAAGGACTTTTGGGTCTTGAAAGAGTTCCAACAATTTTATTCTCCCTACACTGACTTTCCCTGCCTGATCGCATCTCTCCCTGGCTAAGAATGAGCCGAACTTGCGCGTCGGGTGCTATACAGCACCCGATCATGGGTTCTGGCCAGCCAATCAGTGTAATGCCAGCAGCCAACATGGCTGCTGGCATTACACTGATGTCAGAGCCTCCCCGCACGTTTATTGGCTACGCAGCAGCCGCGAAACGTGCGGGGAGGAGACCCGAACATGGCGGGCGAGCACATGCGGTACTCATACGAGTACCGCCATGTGCCAAGCAGAGCGATGCTCGAGCCGAACCGAGCTTCGGCCGAGCATGCTCGCTCATCACTAAAAAAGACCATAAGGGGTAGAAAAGCCAGATTTCTCTTTTGCCTGCTCTGTAAGTGGGAACTGCCAATATCCCTTGGTTAGATCTAATGTGATAAGGTACTGGGCTTTCCCAAGCCTTTCAACTAGCTCATCAACTCTTGGCATAGGATACAAATCGAATTTTGAAATGGCATTCAACTTACAATAATCATTGCAAAATCTGATTGTGCCATCGGGCTTTGGCACAAGTACAATAAAGCTACTCCAGTCACTTTGGGATTCTTCAATTACCCCAAGGTCCAACATTTTCTTAATCTCTTCTCTAATAGCCTGTCTACGGGCTTCAGGTATTCTATAAGGCTTAAGGTTACCTTTTTCCATGCCTCTGTTATAATGTCATGTTTGACAACATGAGTTCTGTCTGGAGTCGTGGAGAACACATCTTTGTTTAATCTTACAAAGTTTTTGACTTCCCGTGTCTGGTGTATAGACAGGGTTTCTGATATATTAACCTCTGGGTTACTTTTATTTTTAATAGGAAGGGCAGTGGCTTTGACCGCAATTAGAGCTTCCCTATCTTTCCATGGCTTAAGCAAATTTACATGGTAAATTTGCTATCTTACATCTACCTGGCTGTCTGACTTTGTAATTCACCTCTCCAACCCTTTCAATAATCTCTTATGGTCCATGCCATGTTTCCAGTAATTTATTTTCTATTGTGAGGACCAAACTAGTGTCTCCAGGATGAAATACATGGTCCCTGGCATTTCTATTATAACTATTTTTCTGAGGTTTCTGTGCCTTCTGCATATGTTCCCATACGATGGGCATAATAGCGGCCATACGTTCCTGCATCTGGGTTATATGTTCAATTACTTTACAATGCAGGGTGGCCTCTTGTTCCCAGGTTTCCTTAGCTATGTCAAGTAGTCCCCTGGGATGTCTACCATACAATAGTTCAAAAGGAGAGAACCCAGTGGAGGCTTGAGGTACTTCTCTAATAGCAAACTTTAAGTATGGCAGAAAACAGTCCCAATTTTTCCCATCCTTGTCAATCACCTTCTGTAGCTTAGACTTCAGTGTTTTACTGAACCATTCCACCAAGCCACAATTTTGTGGGTGATACACAGACGTTTTTAGATGCTTTATGCAAAGAAATTTACATAATTCCCCTGTATCCCAGGACATGAACGGAGTAACCTGGTCTGTTAGGATTTCCTTGGTGATCCCAACCCTGCTAAACAGCATCATTAATTCCTTGGCAACTGATTTGGATGAAGTAGTGCGCAGAGGGATTGCCTCAGGGTAATGAGTATCATAGTCTAATATTATCAATATGTACTGATGCCCGCTAGCAGACTTTATTAGAGGTCCCACAAAGTCCATTGCTATACGTTCAAATAGGATTTCAATTACAGGTAGGGGTACTAATTGACTATGATATGCTGTAAAAGGTGCTGTAAGCTGACATTCTGGACATGAAAAGCAATACTTTATTATTGCTGCAATTACCCCTGGCAAATAAAATCTCCTAAGAATATGCTCTTTTGTCTTGTCTACAACTAGGTGACCCCCCTAGAACATGGCTATGTGCAAAATATAATCCAGTGTGTAGATATGTTTGTGGCACTAACAACTGTTTTGTTAGAACAGACTCCTTATTCTCAACCCGATACAACAGATCATTGTCTACTTCAAAATAAGGATAAGTAAGTGGTCTTTCCTGATTAGTAGGGGAACCATCTTTTACTGAAATGACATTTCTGGCTGCTAATAGAGTGGGGTCAGACCACTATGCACTCCTGAAGTTACCTGGGTTAACCTCCAGGTCAATGAGCCCAATGTCTTCTTCAGAACTACCAGATGGCCCTGTACCACTTAATTCTGGGTTGTCAGCAACCAGTGTTATCAAAGGGGATAACATCTTACTCTCAGACCCATCCCTGATATCTAGTTCATCTAACAAAGCGTCAGAAAAAGGAAAATCATCTTTATGTTCACCTGGCAGACTAGCCATGTGGTTTTCAGCAGAAGCCCGGAGTCCTAAGAAATGGGGAAATTTCCTACCAATTACCATATCATGAGCTAACTTTGGTACCAGACCAACTCGACAATTTACAGAACCTAATTGTTTCAAGACATATTTCAGTAGTAGGATACCTATGTATGTCACTTTGTATACAGGCACTATCAATCATTTGGGAGTTATCTATGTGAGCGCCATTTGCCAAAGCTTAGTTTATAAGGGTATCCCAGGACATGAACGGAGTAACCTGGTCTGTTAGGATTTCCTTGGTGATCCCAACCCTGCTAAACAGCATCATTAATTCCTTGGCAACTGATTTGGATGAAGTAGTGCGCAGAGGGATTGCCTCAGGGTAATGAGTATCATAGTCTAATATTATCAATATGTACTGATGCCCGCTAGCAGACTTTATTAGAGGTCCCACAAAGTCCATTGCTATACGTTCAAATAGGATTTCAATTACAGGTAGGGGTACTAATTGACTATGATATGCTGTAAAAGGTGCTGTAAGCTGACATTCTGGACATGAAAAGCAATACTTTATTATTGCTGCAATTACCCCTGGCAAATAAAATCTCCTAAGAATATGCTCTTTTGTCTTGTCTACAACTAGGTGACCCCCCTAGAACATGGCTATGTGCAAAATATAATCCAGTGTGTAGATATGTTTGTGGCACTAACAACTGTTTTGTTAGAACAGACTCCTTATTCTCAACCCGATACAACAGATCATTGTCTACTTCAAAATAAGGATAAGTAAGTGGTCTTTCCTGATTAGTAGGGGAACCATCTTTTACTGAAATGACATTTCTGGCTGCTAATAGAGTGGGGTCAGACCACTATGCACTCCTGAAGTTACCTGGGTTAACCTCCAGGTCAATGAGCCCAATGTCTTCTTCAGAACTACCAGATGGCCCTGTACCACTTAATTCTGGGTTGTCAGCAACCAGTGTTATCAAAGGGGATAACATCTTACTCTCAGACCCATCCCTGATATCTAGTTCATCTAACAAAGCATCAGAAAAAGGAAAATCATCTTTATGTTCACCTGGCAGACTAGCCATGTGGTTTTCAGCAGAAGCCCGGAGTCCTAAGAAATGGGGAAATTTCCTACCAATTACCATATCATGAGCTAACTTTGGTACCAGACCAACTCGACAATTTACAGAACCTAATTGTTTCAAGACATATTTCAGTAGTAGGATACCTATGTATGTCACTTTGTATACAGGCACTATCAATCATTTGGGAGTTATCTATGTGAGCGCCATTTGCCAAAGCTTAGTTTATAAGGGTATAACCATACTGCCTGAATCTAGTAATGCCTGTATCTTTTTACCTTCTACACCATGTCCCTGGGGTTATAAAACCCAACCCACTCACCAAAAGCCCCCCTTTTCCATGGAACAGTCTTACCAGTTTGCTGGGGCTCTGGGTTTTCAGATTCTGAACTCGCTCTTGGATAGGAGGTTGCTGCAGCGTCAACAGGCCGGCTGAAGCTGTAGATGACTTACGGAAATGTGCACACACGCGGCGCACCTTCATCAAGAGATCATGCAAATTGGGGTAGGTTTTTAGAAATCGCTGAACCACTAAATTAAATACATGCGCTAGGCATGGTACGTGTGTGAGCTTGCCGAGCTCCAAAGCCGCCACCAAGTTACGCCCATTATCACACACAACCATGCCTGGTTGCAGGTTGAGTGGCGAGAGCCACTGCTCGGTCTGGTGACTAATCCCCTGCAACAGCTCTGAGGCCGTGTGCTGTTTGTCCCCAAGGCAGATCAGCTTCAGCACGGCCTGTTGACGCTTCCCCACTGCAGTGCTACACTGCTTCCAGCTACCGGCTGATGGGTGAGTGGCGCTGCGCGCAGAGAATTCGGAGGTGGAAACGGAGGAGGAGGAGGAGGAGCCAATAACGTAGGTGCTGGCGGAAACCCTGATGGAGGTAGGGCCCGCAATCCTCGGCGTGGGTAGCACCTGTGCCATCCCAGGGTCCGAGTCGCTCCCAGCCTCCACGACATTCACCCAGTGTGCCGTCAGGGAAATGTAGCGTCCCTGGCCACAAGCACTTGTCCATGTGTCAGTCGTTAAGTGGACCTTCCCAGTAACTGCGTTGGTCAGGGCACGGGTGATGTTAAGGGACACATGGTGGTGTAAGGCGGGGACGGCACACCGGGAAAAGTAGTGGCGGCTGGGGACTGCGTACCGAGGGACAGCTGCTGCCATCAGGCTGCGGAAGGACTCAGTGTCCACCAGCCTAAATGGCAGCATTTCGATGGCCAGTAATTTGGAAAGGTGTGAGGTTAGTGCTATGGCCTGTGGGTGGGTGGCTGGGTATTTTCGCTTGCGCTCAAATGCCTGGGGTAACGACATTTGGACGCTGCGCTGGGACAGGGAAGTGGATGTGGTCGCTGATGGTGCTTCAGATGGTACAGGTGCAGGGCGGGAGGTATGCGGGCCTGCGCCTTCGACAGGCCATTGGCCGGCACCGAAAACAGGGGAAGAGGAGGCAGTGGTGTGGCCTGCAGACACAGATTGGTGATCCGGGCGTTCCTCCCACTTATTACGGTGCTTGGATGCCATATGTCGGTCATGCTGGTGGTGGTGAGGTTGCTAGTGTTCATGCCTCGGCTCATTCTGGTGTGGCACAGGTTGCAAACTACAATTCTTTTGTCGTCCGCACTTTCCTTAAAAAAACGCCATACCGTGGAACACCTAGCCCTTGGCAAGGGAGATTTACGCAAGGGGGTGCTCCGTGGAACATTTGCGGGCCGGTTTGGTGCGGTCCGCCTTCTTTCTTTAGCCACACCACTGCCTCTTCCAGCCTGTTGCGGTGCTGCAGATGGCTCACCCTCAGGACTGCTGTCATCGCTCGGCTTTCCACCTTCCCAGGTGGGGTCAGTGACCTCATCGTCCACCAAGTCCTCCTCCACTTCCTCACTCTGATCATCCTCCTCATTTCTTGATCCCACCACATCCTCAGTCATTGACAACTGTGTATCATCCTCCTGATTTCTTGATCCCACCACATCCTCAGTCATTGACAACTGTGTATCATCTTCCTCATCAAGGTCTTGAGACAGTAATTGTGGTTGATTTGATGGCAACTGTGTCTCATCATCATCATCCACTTCCTTTGACCTTAAATGCCGTTCCCCTCTGTCATCTTCTTGTGATTGGGTACCCTCTAGAGGTTGTGAATCAGGGCACAAGATCTCATGTTCCTCTGCAAGCGTGCTTGGAGAGAGGTTCAAATGAAGGATTGGTGATGAGACGAGCTCCTCACTATATCCCAGTGTGGGATCACTTCTTTGGCCAGACCCTTGGTGGGAGGAAGGATGATCAGGGTGAGGATTATGTTGACCAGACTCTTGGCTAGTGAGAGTGGACTTGGTGGAAGACAGGGTGGTGCTTAACCGACTGGAAGCAGTATCAGCTGAAATCCAACCGACCACCTGTTCGCAGTGGTCTGACCTCGAGAGTGATGTCCTGCGACGCCCTGTAAACTGAGACATGAAGCTAGGTATGGTGGATGTCTTTCTGTCTTGTGCTCTGGCACCAGGCACAGTTTCTACGCGTCCTGACCCGCGCCCTGAACTATCAGGATCACGTCCACTTCCCCGTCCCTTTTTACCCGCCTTCTTCATATTAAACGGAATATATGCCGGTAATCTGCGGCTAGGCACACGAAACAGAATGTGACGCTAATCTGCGGCTAGGCACACTAAACAATATGTGACGCTAATCTGCGGCTAGGCACACGAAACAGAATGTGACGCTAATCTGCGGCTAGGCACAGTGAACGGAATATGTGACGTTAATTTGTGAATTTGCACACTAAACAATATGTTACGTTAATTTGTGAATTTGCACACTAAACAATATGTGACGCTAATCTGCGGCTAGGCACATTAAACAATATGTGACGCTAATCTGCGGCTAGGCACACTAAACAATATGTGACGTTAATCTGCGGCTAGGCACACTAAACAATATGTGACGCTAATCTGCGGGTAGGCACATGAAACAGAATGTGACGCTAATCTGCGGCTAGGCACACGAAACAGAATGTGACGCTAATCTGCGGCTAGGCACAGTGAACGGAATATGTGACGTTAATTTGTGAATTTGCACACTAAACAATATGTGACGTTAATTTGTGAATTTGCACACTAAACAATATGTGACGCTAATCTGCGGCTAGGCACACTAAACAATATGTGACGCTAATCTGCGGCTAGGCACACTAAACAATATGTGACGTTAATCTGCGGCTAGGCACACTAAACAATATGTGACGCTAATCTGCGGCTAGGCACACGAAACAGAATGTGACGCTAATCTGCGGCTAGGCACACGAAACAGAATGTGACGCTAATCTGCGGCTAGGCACAGTGAACGGAATATGTGACGTTAATTTGTGAATTTGCACACTAAACAGAATGTGACAATAATCTATGGCTAGGCACACGTTTAAAATGGCCCTTTTTGTCGCTGCGTTGTAAAATAATTGGCCCTGTGCACCTAACAGAATATGTCAGCTTGTCACTGCACTGTGAAATATTTGTCCCTGTGCACCTAGTACAATGTCACCTTAGAACATGTCCCCCCCCACAAAAAAATGAAATTCTGCCACCCCCAAAAAAAATTAAATGCTGCCTCCACACACAACAGTCCTAAAAAGGACTTTTGGGTCTTGAAAGAGTTTCAACAATTTTATTCTCCCTACACTGACTTCCTGTGCATCTAGTATTATATGTCACCTTACTAATATCCCCCCCACAAAAAAAAAAGGAAATTGTGCCCCCCCAAACAAAATATAAATGCTGCCCCCACACACAACAGTCCTAAAAAGGACTTTTGGGTCTTGAAAGAGTTCCAACAATTTTATTCTCCCTACACTGACTTTCCCTGCCTGATCGCATCTCTCCCTGGCTAAGAATGAGCCGAACTTGCGCGTCGGGTGCTATACAGCACCCGATCATGGGTTCTGGCCAGCCAATCAGTGTAATGCCAGCAGCCAACATGGCTGCTGGCATTACACTGATGTCAGAGCCTCCCCGCACGTTTATTGGCTACGCAGCAGCCGCGAAACGTGCGGGGAGGAGACCCGAACATGGCGGGCGAGCACATGCGGTACTCATACGAGTACCGCCATGTGCCGAGCAGAGCGATGCTCGAGCCGAACCGAGCTTCGGCCGAGCATGCTCGCTCATCACTAAAAAAGACCATAAGGGGTAGAAAAGCCAGATTTCTCTTTTGCCTGCTCTGTAAGTGGGAACTGCCAATATCCCTTGGTTAGATCTAATGTGATAAGGTACTGGGCTTTCCCAAGCCTTTCAACTAGCTCATCAACTCTTGGCATAGGATACAAATCGAATTTTGAAATGGCATTCAACTTACAATAATCATTGCAAAATCTGATTGTGCCATCGGGCTTTGGCACAAGTACAATAAAGCTACTCCAGTCACTTTGGGATTCTTCAATTACCCCAAGGTCCAACATTTTCTTAATCTCTTCTCTAATAGCCTGTCTACGGGCTTCAGGTATTCTATAAGGCTTAAGGTTACCTTTTTCCATGCCTCTGTTATAATGTCATGTTTGACAACATGAGTTCTGTCTGGAGTCGTGGAGAACACATCTTTGTTTAATCTTACAAAGTTTTTGACTTCCCGTGTCTGGTGTATAGACAGGGTTTCTGATATATTAACCTCTGGGTTACTTTTATTTTTAATAGGAAGGGCAGTGGCTTTGACCGCAATTAGAGCTTCCCTATCTTTCCATGGCTTAAGCAAATTTACATGGTAAATTTGCTATCTTACATCTACCTGGCTGTCTGACTTTGTAATTCACCTCTCCAACCCTTTCAATAATCTCTTATGGTCCATGCCATGTTTCCAGTAATTTATTTTCTATTGTGAGGACCAAACTAGTGTCTCCAGGATGAAATACATGGTCCCTGGCATTTCTATTATAACTATTTTTCTGAGGTTTCTGTGCCTTCTGCATATGTTCCCATACGATGGGCATAATAGCGGCCATACGTTCCTGCATCTGGGTTATATGTTCAATTACTTTACAATGCAGGGTGGCCTCTTGTTCCCAGGTTTCCTTAGCTATGTCAAGTAGTCCCCTGGGATGTCTACCATACAATAGTTCAAAAGGAGAGAACCCAGTGGAGGCTTGAGGTACTTCTCTAATAGCAAACTTTAAGTATGGCAGAAAACAGTCCCAATTTTTCCCATCCTTGTCAATCACCTTCTGTAGCTTAGACTTCAGTGTTTTACTGAACCATTCCACCAAGCCATAATTTTGTGGGTGATACACAGACGTTTTTAGATGCTTTATGCAAAGAAATTTACATAATTCCCCTGTATCCCAGGACATGAACGGAGTAACCTGGTCTGTTAGGATTTCCTTGGTGATCCCAACCCTGCTAAACAGCATCATTAATTCCTTGGCAACTGATTTGGATGAAGTAGTGCGCAGAGGGATTGCCTCAGGGTAATGAGTATCATAGTCTAATATTATCAATATGTACTGATGCCCGCTAGCAGACTTTATTAGAGGTCCCACAAAGTCCATTGCTATACGTTCAAATAGGATTTCAATTACAGGTAGGGGTACTAATTGACTATGATATGCTGTAAAAGGTGCTGTAAGCTGACATTCTGGACATGAAAAGCAATACTTTATTATTGCTGCAATTACCCCTGGCAAATAAAATCTCCTAAGAATATGCTCTTTTGTCTTGTCTACAACTAGGTGACCCCCCTAGAACATGGCTATGTGCAAAATATAATCCAGTGTGTAGATATGTTTGTGGCACTAACAACTGTTTTGTTAGAACAGACTCCTTATTCTCAACCCGATACAACAGATCATTGTCTACTTCAAAATAAGGATAAGTAAGTGGTCTTTCCTGATTAGTAGGGGAACCATCTTTTACTGAAATGACATTTCTGGCTGCTAATAGAGTGGGGTCAGACCACTATGCACTCCTGAAGTTACCTGGGTTAACCTCCAGGTCAATGAGCCCAATGTCTTCTTCAGAACTACCAGATGGCCCTGTACCACTTAATTCTGGGTTGTCAGCAACCAGTGTTATCAAAGGGGATAACATCTTACTCTCAGACCCATCCCTGATATCTAGTTCATCTAACAAAGCGTCAGAAAAAGGAAAATCATCTTTATGTTCACCTGGCAGACTAGCCATGTGGTTTTCAGCAGAAGCCCGGAGTCCTAAGAAATGGGGAAATTTCCTACCAATTACCATATCATGAGCTAACTTTGGTACCAGACCAACTCGACAATTTACAGAACCTAATTGTTTCAAGACATATTTCAGTAGTAGGATACCTATGTATGTCACTTTGTATACAGGCACTATCAATCATTTGGGAGTTATCTATGTGAGCGCCATTTGCCAAAGCTTAGTTTATAAGGGTATAACCATACTGCCTGAATCTAGTAATGCCTGTATCTTTTTACCTTCTACACCATGTCCCTGGGGTTATAAAACCCAACCCACTCACCAAAAGCCCCCCTTTTCCATGGAACAGTCTTACCAGTTTGCTGGGGCTCTGGGTTTTCAGATTCTGAACTCGCTCTTGGATAGGAGGTTGAAGCATTTCTCCTGCTGCAACATACTGTTCTACCAATGTGACCAATAGATCAGCTGTTTTGGGATTGTTCTGACTGACCCACCTTCTGAGAGCGATAGGCAATCCTCTCAGGAATCTGTCTATTACCAGCAGTTCCATGATGAAGCTGGATGAGTTTATTTCTGGCTGTAACCATTTCCTGGCCAGGTGTATTAAGTCAAACATCTGCGGTCCAACATTTTTCTCTGGGTGGTAAATCCAGGAATGGAACCTCTGGGCCCAGACTTCAGTTGTTACTCCCAGACAGGCCAAGATCTCTGCTTTCCATTTTCTGTAGTCGCTGGCTTGGTCTGGTTCCAGATCACAATATGCCTTTTGGGGCTCTCCGCTCAGAAATGGTGCCAATAGGCCACCCTTCTCTTTCTGCAGGTCACTCAAATGCCATCAGGTAAGCCTCCACATCATCTGTATCCACCATCTTTTGCAGATAGCTACTCACTCTGAGAACCTTGGTACCTTGATGAAGTTCTGCAGCAGCTCTGGTCATAACTAGTAGCTGTAATGCTGCAATGTTTTCCTGCTGTATTGTATGGGACTCAGTAACCTTTTTGTTTGTTTCCTGCTGTATTGCATTGGACTCAGCAGCCCTTCTATTAGTTTCCTACTGAGCCTCAAAAAAGCTTTCTGTTAGTTTCCTGCTGTATTGCATTGGATTCAGAAGTCTTTCGGAGGATTGTATCAGGTCTTTAATAATGTCCTCCGTTTCTCCAACAGTCTACCAGTTTGAGAAATATACAGCAACACAGTGCACAGGCACAAGTAAACTTCAAAAGTTGCAGGCTTTCAGAGGTTAATTCCTTCCTCTCTGGGAACTCAAACAAAACAGAGAGAATGTCTCAGTGCAGGGGGAAGTATTTGACAGCTAGCTGCACTAATGACCAAATGCAGGCGAGTAAACGAAGGGAGTGATAGAACTCCTGGTGTGGATTCCTCACCTGACACATGTCAAATACTATGAAACTGTGGCATGAAGCAGTGACACAAAATACACTGATCAGCAATGTACAAATTAGCTATACATTATATTTCCTTAGGGCTAATCAGGGTAGATACCCTGCAGGATCTGGGAAGATCATAGGCGTGTGCAGCCAATTGCATTAGGTTGTGCACCCAAAAGCACAAACACACACGCACCTGTATATATATGTATGTGTGTGTGTGCTAAATAAATGAATAAATGTATTAATCTGGACTGGGAAACAAATGGTCACAAAACATACAAACATAATAGCAAATTAGTTATGCAATGTGACCAACAGATGTTGCCAAATTTACCCTTATGAGCTTAAAACTATCCACTTTGGCATATATTGTAAATTAGAATGCTTTTATGGGAGGGAGAAAGGTTAGCCACGGCACATTAATTTTAATGCCACTGTTTCAAACTGCATTTTACAGACAGAAAACAGTAAAAAGACTGCCCACCCTATCCACCCCCACAAACTGTCTACCATGTCCATCTCCATACTGCCTACCTCCACACACTGCCAGCCTCCACACCCTGTCCTTCTCCACACAATGTCCACCCTGTCCTCCTCCACAGTGCCCACCATCTCCACACAGTGGCCTCATTGGCCACCTCCACATACTCTGTCCACCTCCAACACCCTGCCCAACTCTACATTGTCCCCATTACTCCCACAAACACCACCCTGTGCTACCTACTGGTCCCCACGTGCCTCATATGCATATATATATTATACATACATACACACACGCACACACACACATACATACATACATGTATGTATCATGAAATACCATCTAATGGGCCAGCTTTTTTTTTGTTTTTAAATGCCCCGGGCCAGTATCTGACCACAATCCGCCCCTGTACAGAGCAGCTATACAATGGCCACAGATTCTGGGGCTCTATACATTTTAAGCTCTGTGCCTCAATTCACTCATAATTTATGCATATATATTATATATAACACACTCTCAGTCTCTCTTTCACTGCCTTAACCCTTTGACTGCCAGAAAGGTACCCAATGTGTTGCAGTCCATACCTGCAGAGCCATGTGTGACATTTAATGTACCCCTCCATTATCAAACGTAATTTACCCAAATGATCCCAATTATCAAGTGTCACTAGCCCCATTTCCCCATTAAACATCTACAAGAATTCCACTGTACCAGATGCCTAATGTCATAAAGCCCCCTTCATGTCTCTAATGCCCCCAAATGTAAATTACATAAAACCCAAACCCCTGTATTTACTCCCCCAATTCCCACCCTAAAAGAATACATTTACACAAAACACTAGGGACTCGATTTAAAGGCAGCCTTTAGCCAAAAAAAAGACTAACAGGTGCGTTAAAGGGATAGTAATACTTCATTTTAACTTTATTTTATTTTGTAGGCATTAAAAAAACACGAAGAATGATATAAGTCTTATCTCTGAAACCTTTATGGTTTAAGAGATATTCACAAACAAAGTATCCCCCCCCTGTTCAACCAGATCAGAAGGGAGATGCCCAGGTAGACTGCAGAGAGGGACAATCTTCAATTAAGATAATGGAAAAAGCTGAAAAACTTGTCAAGGGGGGAAGGGCTTTCATTGTTTTCATACAAAGAAAATTGTCCCTTTCTGTTATCTGTACTGTCATAGAACCAGACTCACATCTGAGAAGAGATGGCTTACACTAGGTAAAAGGGGCGGAGAGGGGAACTTTGCTTGTGAATATCTCATAAACCATAAAGGTTTGAGAGATAAGACATATCATTCTTCATGTTTTTTTAATGCCTACAAAATAAAATAAAGTTAAAACAAAGTATTACTATCCCTTTAAGTTGCAGTAAGCCATTCAAAGGTCCATGTTATGTTCAGCTTATGGCAGAGCACAAGTCACAACAGCCGATACATTTACATGTATTGGGACCCATAGAACAAAATTCCCCAGAGCAAATCAAAGGAGTGCAGGACTGCTGATGGAAGCGAAAAAGATACATTTAACGGCCAAAAGTTAAGACCCAGTTTTGTTAGGCGTTAGACACCTAACAGACAAAAAAAAAAAAAAAAAACCGCTACATGGTAAGACGAACTGCTCCCCGCACAAGAATGCAAATGGGAAAATAAACCTGTGCAATGCCAAAATAACACAAATAACGTGCCCACACACCACAGATCACTGGCACACACAACACAACAACCAAGCAATACCACATGGACATGGCCCAACAAAAAAACACTAACACAACATGCCACGGAACAATGGGGGTGAGCACACAACACGGACACCTGCCAACACAAAACAAGCTCACCTGTGTAACATCACCAGATGATCCAGACACAACCTGCACCCCACAGCTCCACACCCACAACTGACAGGGACACAGCAACCACAACACAGCATACTTGTAAACACAGACATACCTGCAAACACTCACCTGGACAACAAACACCTTCCCATTGGTCAGCACTCACCTCATCACCACACCTACACAACGCTCTACCACCTACTTAAACTGACAGCTCACCACACCCACTTGTGGCTTGTTTTCCGCTCAGGAGAGAGAGAGAGAGAGAGATAGAGACATAGAGAGAGAGATAGAGAGAAAAAGATAGAGAGAGAGAGCACAATCAGTATGTTGGGTTACATATTGTTGCGAAGACTGCGAAGAAGGCATGCAAGGAAGAGAGCAAGGGAACACCAGCATGCACAGGCACACCTGATCAACAGCCTTCACCTGTTGCAAGTGAGGAGGCTCCGGCTCATAAGCCACAAAGGAGCCCATCCCCACATGGAGGGCACCTGCCTGCAGATGCACAGCTGCAGCAACAGGATGCTCCCCAGCTGCCACAGGGACCCCTGGAGCAGCCCAGGATGCATAGACGACCACCAAGGCCCAGGGTATACCGCCCAAGGGTCACTCTCTTTGGAATGACCGATGACGAGGTCATTGATCGCTACAGGTTGAGGCTGCACAGCATCATTGCCCTGTACGAGGTCATCAAGGATCAGGTGGATCCCATATGCACCCACAACCATGCCCTAACTGGCCTGCAAAAACTCCTGTGTGCCATACACTTCATGGCCTTCCAGTCAACAGAGGGTTATGCATCTGACATGTCCCAGGCCACATTCTCCAGGGTGCTGGCCCAGGTCTTGCCAGCCCTCAAAAGCAAGGCTAGTAGGTACATACACTTCCCCATCACCGACATGGAGTGGACACATCTCAAGCAGGACTTCTACGAAAGGGGAGGCATGCCCAGGGTCATGGGTGCAATAGACTGCACCCATGTCAGCATCAAAGCACCAGCACGGCGGGGACATGTGTTCATCAACCAAAAAAACTTCCACTCCATGAATGTGCAGATGGTGTGTGACAGCAACCTGGCCATCATGAATGTCTGTGCAAAATATCCCGGAAGCTGTCATTATTCCTATATACTCAGAAACTCATCTGTGCACAGAGATTTCTAAAATGGGACCTATACAGGCAGATGGCTTCTGGGTGAGTTAACAATACTAAATCACACCACATACAGACGTGCCAGTACATTCACCTCATGAAACAGCATTCACACAAAATGTGCTCCTTGTCTCACCATGTCACTCACTTCCCACAGGTGATGCTGGCTGTGGCTGCAAACCATGGCTCCTCACACGCTCGCCAATCCCCAAACCGATGGCCAGGAAAGATATAACCAGGCTCATGCCAGAACTCGCAATGCCATTGAGTGTACCTTCTGCCTCCTCAAGTCCCGATTCTGATGTCTGGACCACTCAGGGGGAGCATTGCAGTATGCACCAGGTAAGGTCTGAGACATTGTCATGGCATGAGTCATCCTCCATAATATCGTGGTGGACGCCAGACTCATCAACGATGTACAGCCCCCACCCAGACCTGAAGACCCACTGGACATTGTCCAGGGTGAGGAAACCCTAACAGGGATGCAGACAAGAGACAGCTTGATCAGGGATCACTTCAGCTGTGAGTATAATACATGTATGCACACATTCCATGCATGGACACCCACCACAAAACACATCTTCTGTTTCATCCCACAGGATCAGTGACACAGCCCTGACACTAATAAAAGACCATACATGAAAAAAAGGGCTCGCACTAGTCATATAAAGAACTAGGAGTATATTAAGACTTAAATAGTCCGGTGCTCTCAAAGGACAGAGAATTTAATGCATATAGATCAGGGAAACAAAGAGAACCCACAAGAAAGAAATCCAATATAAAGAGGCACACAACTCCAAGTATAGAAAAATATCAAAAGAGTTTATTACATATACAATCAAAACAATGAGAAAATATATAGACTCACATTTAAAACATCTTTGAAAACAATAAACACCCAGGAGGGGTACATTATTGTGCCAAATGACAGGGAGTAGCCCCCAAAAAACTATTTTAAACATAGAAATAAAATATGAAAAGTTGATATAATAGACGGGTCTCCCAATAGCCTATAATATATCCTCAAATAATAAATTAGGAGGAAGGGAAATAAACAGATACTCTCTTTCACTAAAAAATAAATAAATACCACCAAGGAAATATATCTACTGTAAAATACAGGTTCAAATGTGTAAAAAATTAATAGGTGTAACTATTCCTATAAAAATGTGAAAAAATAACAAAGAAACACACAAAACTTTGTATTAAATAATCATATATCAGACCTGAGAGCATAACGTGCATAAACCAACCTCCAGGTTTAAGGCTAAGGTACAAAAAGTTACCCCTCCAAAGGAAGCCACATATCCTGACGCGTATCCTTGCAAGGCTTTGTCAGGGGATACACAGAACAGTGGCACAACTCTGTTTAAATACAACAACTCGAGAGATCCATGTGATACTCACTCTCTATCTACAAAGCCTGCAAAAAATCATCTGACCCATTCAAATGGAATGCGGAAGTAAACGGGATGCAGAATGACATTGACTACGAGAGCAAACTTGAATCTTGCGAGACCCAAATGATGCATATTTAGGGAAATATACAAATAGACACAAAAACAAATAATAAAAGAGATAATGAGAAATATATACATAGACTCAAGAATATTCACTATATCAAAGCCCCTAAAAAGAGTTTGTGACTTTCATTTGCAGTCCTTCTAAATTTATTGAAGAAAAAAATCAAAAATTATAAGACTGCACATTGTCTACAAATTAAATAAAAAGTAGAAGATATTGAAAAGATATATTTCTCATACCTAAAACTTCAATAGGCAAGAAGATTGGGGTTTATCATAATCATAATTCTACATATAAAGATGTATGTCAAAGAGTCTTTGTTTTTTTGTCAAAGAGTCCTGTGTGTTTATTGTTTTTAAAGATGTTTTAAATGTGAGTCTATATATTTTCTCATTGTTTTGTTTGTATATGTAATAAACTCTTTTGATATTTTCTATACTTGGAGTTGTGTACCTCTTTATATTAGACTTCTTTCTTGGGGGTTCTCTTTGTTTCCCTGATTTATATACAGCCCTGACACTGGCTGCAGTATGGACCACCACCATCAACCATTCCATGGACCAGTCAGATTGGGCCTAGAGATTCCGATGACATCTGACACCCTGTCATCCATGTTGATACTGCTGCCTCAAGGATATCATGCATGTCCCCCTGGAAAACAAGGTACAACACTTTAACCTTGTTCACCATATTCCAGGGCTCCCCTGGCACCAACTAAAGTGTTTTGCTAGGATCACACCCATAGCAACCATGGTAGCCCTGTAGTGAGAGAGTCTCATCCAAGGAAATGGATCGGATAACACTCTATCACATCAGGGGTTAAGGGGACATTTGAGCGAACATGGGACCTGTAGTTTGCTAGAGTTGAAAAGAGCAGCAGAGGGATGGATCTACAGCAGTAGTGTGTTACACAACATAGAGCTCATGAAATATGGATCACGTCTCCAGGGACACCATGCTGACCTGTATGTGTGTGCAGTGATATGTGCCCCAGAAAGAAATACACACATCAACAAATATGTCCTGATAGCTCCATGAACCAAACATATTTGGGCTGTCTCTGATAGTGGCAGCCCAAATATATTGTTGTCAGGAAGCTATCAGGACATATCTGTTGATGTGTGTAACCATGTCAGGGGCATATATCCCTAAGGATGGTTAACATCCCCTTACTTCCCCCCATGATGTTTCATACACCAGTACACAACACATTCCACAGCAATGATTTGTGTAGCCCCATGTAAGGAGAAAGATGAAGAGGATCATGATGTTGTAGCTGTTGCATGATGAACACTTTGAAAGTGATGTTCCAAATCCTGTCCTCTTGTCCCACAGGCATCCATAGCACGATCCATCCTTGAACAGAGGCGTTTCCATGTGACTGGACTGAAGTCTGGACAACACTTCCATGAAGCTCACCCCTTGGTGTTTCCAGTGATTGTGTTGTTGATGCAATGTTTGACTTGATGTTCACAGCAACCTCTACTGGAACATTCACATATAGACACAAATTCATGTGTGTGCTAACACCCAGGTATCAGACCTGGGCAGTAAGACTGCCCATCACAGAGTAGACAAACCATGTGGACAACACATGAGCAGTTCCCCAGTGTTACTAAAGTATCCCTGTTTAGTTCAGATGTACCTTTTCTGTGCTTATACAGGTGTTTCATGCATATAGGCTATATACCCAGAAAACACATGTATGTTTTAATGTAGTTTGAGACACAATAAAGGAGAACCATAACTATTCAGTATGTGTCTGTATGAATAAATGCTGGATTTGACATCTCTCAATTATGAACCATACTCAAGGTTAGAGTACACCTAGGAAGGCATGACCTGCATCACAGGAGTCCACTGGTTGTTTGACCATGAGTGAATATTGTGATGTATTCATGCAATGGGATGATGGCAGTGATGCACTAATGGGTGTTGTGGTGATAAGAGGTGATACAGGGGACATTATTACTTCCACAGTGATGTCACGTCCATAGTTTGTGTGTTGCTCAATATAATCAATGTCCTGAGATTTCTGTAGGTTGACATATCTCAGTACATGGTCTACAGCAACAAACAACAAGACCAAGTGGAAAAGTGTTATCACTGGTGAAGTGTGTTACAACCTTAGTTAAACAACAACACAACTTAGTACATAACCCAATGCCCAGCCTAAGGTTTCAATGTGTGTGCTACACATTGACATCTTAAGAAAATCATTGGGTTTTCCAGTAAGTTAGGCTGTGATTCAAACTCCTATTGTGCAACTGACTTACTGGAGAACACAATGCTCACCCTAGGATCCCAATGTGTAGCACACACATTGAGATCCTAGGGTGTACATTGTGTTCACCAGTAAGTCAGCTGCACAATAGGAGTTTGATCCAAAGTCAATAGTGAAGCATATTCCATCTGTCCTGCTTGTTACATCCCTGCTAATTCACATAGCTGTTTGTTTGTTTGTTTTCCCCTTCAAACACAACAATTGATGCAGACGAATGTTCAGTGTTGAAACAGTTGTTGTGATGGGGGTATGTTCAGAACAAATCTAACACACATCATAGCCATGTAACACTGTCGTGTTATATGGCAACAGGAATAGGTTGCCAGGTGAATTTGGACAACAGTGTGTGTATGTAAACCCATGTTGTAACATCCCACAAACATTTCACCCATGCAGAGGTTGTGTTCACTGCATTGTCTGGCAATGCATTGGAGACAACCCTGCCACCCAATCCATAACTGAAGACACAGCAGATCAGACAGGAATCAAAAGCATAATGTTTCTTTATTGAGGGGGCAGTTAACAGGTTGGGCCTTTCATTTCTTCTTTTTTGGGGGAGGCCTTAGACTGGGTGCCAGAGGTGGATGTCCTTGTCGATTGCCTGGTCACCCTCTGCCCCCTAGGTGTGGCTTCAGGGGTAACACTGGAGGGGGTGGTGGGTGCAGTAGACCTCTCCTTGGAACGCAGGTTCTCCCTCTCCATCCTCAGGGTCTCCCTGTGGTTGATCTCTTGCAACTCCACCAGCACCTGTGTAAACATGTCCATGATCCCCGTTTTGAGCTGGTGGAGTCGTGTGTTCACCCTGGCCACCTCCGACTCCAGGGCTTGGATTCTAGTCTCCAATCTGCTTGTGTTTCTCCTGGATTCCCTCCGGCTCCTGGTGATTTTCACAACTGTGCTCTGGCTCGACCGGAGTAGTATCCTCTGCAGGGCCATACACTCTGTCTCCATCCCTGCGGGGCGTGCAGTGCTGAAGGTGGCTGTGCCCAGTGACTCTGGTGTTGCTGTGTCCTCTGCTGCTGAGAGTGCTGTGTCCTCTGCTGCTGCTGAAAGTGCTGTGTCCCCTTCTGCTGCTGGAAGTGCTGTGTCCTCTGCTGCTGCTGAGAGTTCTGTGGCTGCTGTGACAGCTGTTGGAGTAGCTTGTGCAGATGATGGGCATATGCCCGCCACATCAAGTGACTCCGAGCTGCCCAGTGATGTCTGTGCTGGTGGAGGTGGTGGTGTGAAGTTGTCCCTGGGTAGAGGGGGCTGGGGCTCCCCAATCAGGCCCAGGTGTTGGTAGTCCAGCGGCTAAGTGTCATACCTTGGCCACTGATAGGTGCTTGGACCCCACCTGGGATCGTACCTTGGTGCATGCTGTGGAGCCATCCAGCTGGGTGGGTTAATCTAGGATGGATATGGCCCATATTGGGTGGTGGCCACTGTCCCTGGCAGCCATTGCCTCCCTGGTGGTGGTGGTGGTGCTGCTGTTGGAGGGTAGTAGCTGGTGGAGGTGGTTGAATACATCCACCTCTCCTCCTGTTGCATCCAGCCACTGTACTGGGGAGGTGCAGCTTGGAGGGGTGCAGCCTGTGTTGGTGCAGCTTCGAGAGGTGCAGCCTGTGTTGGTGCAGCTTGGAGAGATGCAGCCTGTGTTGGTGCATCTTGGAGAGGTGCAGCCTGTGTTGGTGCAGCTTGGAGAGGTGCAGCCTATGTTGGTGCAGAAGGTGGTGGTGCATCCTGTGTTGGAGGAGATGGGGATGGTGGGGATGGTGACCACCAGCTGGTCCCCTCCTCTGTGTACTCCTCACTGGGGGGTGACGTAGTCTCCTCCGCAGGCTCCCGCTGGGCTTGAAGGCCGTAAGCTGTGTGGAGAAATGAGATGTTGTGATTAGTGAATGTAGCCGTAAGTTTGAGGAGACAGTAATATTTTGAAATCTGGTGAAGAAAAGTATATGTGGTTGGGTTAATCCCCCTGGGTAAACAAGGGTACTCCCACTGCTGAAAGGTGTTTGATACTTGAGTTATTATGGGTAAAGGTTTCATTTTGAGGTGCAATATCACAGTACAGTGGGGCTGTTGCAACACCCTCCCATGTAGATTTCTGGTCCCTGTACCAGAGCTGTCCATATGATAAGGTAGTAACAGCACCACTGTACAATTTCAGGCCACTGGGATATTGACCCTGACATATCCAAGTTTGAGCTGTGATACCTTTTGAATTAAAGGGATAGTAATACTTAAAATGTAAAAAAAACTATGTTGTAGGATTTATCCCCCTGAGTGAAACAAGAGTACTCCCACTGCTGAAAGGTATTTCATTCAAAAGTTATTACTTTTCAAAGTTGAATTTTTTAAGTGCAATATCACGGTGGCCTGAAATTGTACAGTGGCGCTGTTGCTACAAGATCCTATGGACAGCTCTGGTCCCGGGACCATAAATCTCCATAGGATGGTGTAGCAACAGCGCCTCTGTACAATTTCAGGCCACTGTGATATTGCACCTAAAAAATTCAATTTTGAAAATTAATAACTTTTGAATGAAACATCTTTCAGCAGTGGGAGTACTCTTGTTTTACTCAGGGGGATAAACCCTACAACATAGTTTTTTTTACATTTTAAGTATTACTATCCCTTTAAAATACCTTTCAGCAGTGAGAATACCATTGTTTTACTAGGGGGTGAATCCTACAACATATATTTGTCTTTACACATTTTAGGGATGACTATCCCTTCAACGGGATAGCAAAGGTTAAGTCCACCTTGATGTCATATTGTAGGCATTGTGAAAAACAGATGTTGTTTGCTGTTAGTCCTATCCCTCCTATCCTCATGATTAGACAGATCTATGTGACAGATGGAGATTTCAGTCATTTGTCCACACGGAGGCTCTTCAGCAGAGCCAAAATCGCCCAATTTAGAGTACAATACTTAATTGGAATGGTTTGCAAGCACTCTTTGTGGACCATTCCAAAGAAGTATTTATCTCGAAATGTGGCAAATTTGGCTCTGCTGAAGAGCTTCCGTGTGGTCAAATGACAGATATCTCCATCTGTCACATAGAGCAATATCTGTATAACCATGAGGGTTGGAGGGATAGGACTTAAATCGAGACACATCTTTTTACGATGCCAACAATATTACATCATGATGAAATTACCCATTGCTATTCCATTACAGTTACACACAAGGAGAAATGGTCAGATATGTATGTGGATATGTACCCTTCATATGGATACAGTAATATCCTTCCAAGATGTGAAGCCAGATTGCAGTTCAGTATGTGTGATTGCCTTAATGGCTATATATGTACACCCATCCAAAAATAGATTGGATTGATATGATGGATATGAACATACCTTGTATATCCCATCTACGTAGAGTGGGACATACCATGTATGTGTTTTTGGATGGTAGCAATGTAAGTTAATTTCTGATGGGTGCGCATATCTGGCCAGTAAGGCAATCACATGCAGTGAACTGATCTCTGGGTTCACGTCATGTTGGGACATATTTTGAAACATTTGAACTGTACATATCGGACCGTTTTTGTTTGTGTCCATATCTTTTGGGAATAGATCTGCAGTGGGATTCAAGTGTTATTCAACCCTATCATCTTATTTGATCCTGTACAATGCACAATTTTGGATTACTTGACAGGTGACTCTCTGGTTGTCATGATGATATCCTATGCATTACATTGTGATGCATGGGATACCACCCTGGCAATCACAGATTGATGAATTTGACAAGATCCTTTCAATGTCATATATTCCAGTTGAATCCTGAAAGGCAACAATCAAGCCAGAAGTGAGGGATATCTTTGAGGCCTGTTTTTCTCTGTGTATGAGCCCATCCATCCTTCTGTGTGAGGCAACCGTACTTCGAGATATCCATCAGTCATGGCCTGTTGGTGACCAAAGTACAATGGTTGATATTTGGTTTCCATGTGTACCCTGCAAACAGTAGCTGGTGTACCATCCATCCATGGCATCAGCACCCCTGTGGATCCATGTGGGAATCAGACATGAGATATGTCATTTCAAGTTAGAGTAAATGATTGCAGCCACAACACCAAGGCCTACTTCATCCACCTTTAATTCTGGGGAATTGTGTGTGGCCTGTGTGTTGCACATACAAACAGTTATTCTCTGGGACACTGTGATGTGTGACCTGATCCATCCTTTTTGTGATTCAGTAAGCGATGATGTTGAACTGATGAAGTGATCATGATGCTGACTTCTCCAGTGATCTCCTTTTCCCATTTCTAGTGTTTTCCATGGAGTCTGTACAATGGGACCTTATCCACTTGATTCATGTTATTGCATATTCTCCATAGACAAGCACTGGTATTGGTGAAGTGAGGGTGTGTGAGGGTTAATTTGTCTCCACCATCTCTTTGTCACCGCTTAGTGAATGCCCCCTGTGTAGCATGTGATCGTTGGCCTATTGACTTGTTTGTTGTCTGGTTAAACCTTTGAGTCCCAGAGGGGTTGCCAAAGCATTGTTGATCAATGCATTGATGATCCCTCTAGCACTCAAGGGGTTAGGTGTTGACTTCCCTGTGGGTACATGGGTGACGCTGTGTGTGAACAGTGATGATGTTTAACAGACGACAATTTGAACAGCATGGTTTGTGTATTGTGTGTGATGAGCACAGCGACAGAAGGGTTGAACTAAGACTTTGACAGGTTTGGCCCAAGTTGGACCTTGACATCTGTCCTGGTGTTGTGTCCTGTTTTTAGGTGTTGAGGTGTGACTGTGTTTGCAGCTGGTGTTGGTTGATGTAGTGTGTGGTTATGTAGTGTTGCACTTACCGGTAGTGTGGAGGCTCCTCTCATCCCCAGTGTCCGCTCCTCCAATGACCCCCTAGATCAGGGTCGGGGACATATTCTGCCGCACCATCTCCTCTCACCCGCAGAAGGTGATGGGGACAGGTAGGCCACCTCCGGTGCCTTGGGCTTGCTTGGCCATGTCAGACAACTTATTCTTCAGCACCCTCCAGTAGTCGTCCCATTGCTTCTTAACGGACTCCACGTCCCACCTGCATGTAGTGACTGCGTTCACTCGGCTGCATATTTGATTCCAGGCTGCCTTCCTCCTTGCTGACAGGCCAGGGACCTTTGCTGTTGGGTGGAGGACACTCTCTCTCTCGAGGACAGCCTCCATGAGAAACGTGTTCTGATCGGTGTATTTAGGATCCCTAATCCTGCCCTTGTCAGCTCCGGCATGGGAAGATTCTGAGCCGGAGTGTCCTGCCTGCTCTGATTTGGCCACACGTTTTGCATTAACAGGTGCGACAACTGATTTTGTGTTACGTGTTTTGGCTGTGTCTACGCTTGATAGCTATTCTTGTAGAGTACCTATTGAATCTGCCGTAACTCATTTCTTATTTGTGAGCGATGTGCCTTTTTGACTTAGTGGCTGGTTTAACATGAGCCTTTAAATATAGCCCTAGGTTACTAGTGTCATTATATATCATACATGTACTGGGAAATCTGGGGCCCTTCAGCTACTGTTGGACTACAAGTACAAGGCTGACAACAATAATTGTAGTCCAGCAACACCTGGAGGCCCTCACAGTGGTCAGCAGTGGAAGAGATTATATCCCAGGTCCCTCTCCTGGTTACCTAGTGTTATTGTCCCCCTCCCCTGGCTGGGAGACCTGCTAGGCCCTGGATCCCCGGTATTTCCTGGATCCCCATGAGGAATTCCCCCACACATACGACCCTCCACGTCACCAGCTGTCACTTAGCGGACCCCCCACTTCCTGCATGACCATAGAGAGGCAATGAACAGAGAGTCCATCTGCTTTACCATAGAGATGAGTGAAATAACGAGTGCCTGCGCCTCCTCACTTGGGTCGCCCCACATGTGTTGCCGTTGCGAGAGCAACGTGACGTCATACGTCGCTCCCGCAACACATTTGATTGGATCCGGCGGGTCAAGAGAGGCCGGGCAGTGGGAAGCTCTGAGTAATATTATGAGTGAGTCAAGGGGCGGCCCAAGTGAGGAGGCGCAGGCACCATCGAATTATATTGGGAAGTTGAAGTGGGTGTGACTGGGCCGTTGCCAGGCGCCCCTGAAAATCGGGCACCCTAGGTAAGTGCCTCGTCTGCCTATTCACAATTCCGTCCTTGGATTAGGGTCCCTGTGCGCATGCCTATGGGGAAAATATATATACACCCTCCATCACTATTCCTGGGACTCTGTCACACTATATATATATATATATATATATATATATATATATATGAAGACTTCTGTGTGCCTGGCAAAAACACCCAGGATCAGCAGTAAGGTGGAGTTACTGCTTCCACTGGGTGATTCAATGGTGGTGTGATTTTCATAGGATTTGCAGTGGCTGAAGGCCACTGCTAGTTTTATGAAAATCATGCAGGGACTTGGCCCACCCACCACTATCCAAGTGAGGAAAAAAACAACATGGCTGCCATTCGTTCCTGCACCACAGAGACACACACAGCACCAAACACACACTAGCCCCACATACCCACACAAGCCCCACACACACAAAAAACAAACAAAAAAACATTGGCCTGCACAGGCCCCGCACCCTTGTAACTACTGAGTTAATTGTAGCTGCCCACCCACATGTGATCCTGCCAGTCCCTGCGCCTGCCGCAGCACTCATGAGGTACAAGAGTCGGGAGCATGCCTCTATCTTCACTCCCTCTGATGGAGTGTGTGCCTCAGAGCACCTTATATCCAAGGTCCGGCAACAATATATTTACTCCATAGGACTCCATAAGCAGTAACAGCAGAGCACGCATGCTTGATTGCACTACATCTCCCATAATCCTCACACATGTTGAGTGCGCGCAATGAAAACGGCGAAAATGCATGAAGTAATGAAGATAATGAAGTGTCCTAAAATTGCCGTTTTCATTGCGCGCACTCAACATGTGTGAGGATTATGGGAAATGTAGTGCAATCAAGTATGCGTGCTCTGCTGTTACTGCTTATGGAGTTCCTGCTCAAATACCCTGCAGTGTACACTTCCATATCATGGCCACACAACGAAGGGCAGGGGAACACTTACACAAGTGGTCTTACCAAATGAAAGGCTATGGTGTGCATGCATGTATAATTCCCCGGTGCTGATCTTTGTTGTGTCTGAACGCTGATAGCCTATAGCAGATGCTTCCCCCGATAGTGACTCTCTCTCTCACGCACGGCTGTTTCTGACCCTCTTTCGGTTCCAGCCGCAAGGGGATCCCCATTTGCAATGCAGTCGACTGAGATCAAGCGTCAGCCTTCCAGCTGTTCTTACAATGTGCTGATTAGGACTGAAAAGAAACACACAATCCCCTAAGGATAACATACAGTGTTATCCTTACAAGATTGTGTTTCTTTTCACTCATTACCAGCACATTCCAAGAACAGCTACCCGAGGACAATGGGGGACACATGCAACTCCAGGACAGAAACGACCAGAGAGCTGGGGACATTGGGAGCCTCAGGTACTCTGGAGTAAGGTTTATGCACATTACGTTATAGTAAGGCTCTCTCCACTCTTCCTTTCACAGTGAATATCAATACAGCTTCAGTGGGACATCAGTTCAGTTCGAGGTCTCATCACACTCTGGACTCACACCTAGGATTCAACTGATCTTCCACTGAAGCTGTATTTATATTCACTGTCAAAGGAAGAGTGGCAAGAGTCTTACTATAACGTCATGCATAAACCTTACTTATTTAGGCCTATATATCTCATATATTGGAGCACTCCACCGGCCTCTCTCTCAGTTGTGTCCTTTTATCCCTCCCCACCTTTACCGCGGACACATAGCTTTCATTCATACTGCACTGCTCTGTGCAGTGTGAATAAAACTGCTCTGTGGAAGCTAGGACTATAAAAAAACGACACCTTATATTAGCTTCTCATATTATTATATATGAGCGCTGCTCCACACTGGGGATGATGGGAGTTGTAGTCAGCTGTCATTCTGCACACCGAAAAGGGGAGACACAGACCCCATATCTGAGCACTGCATCAGGTTCTATCTCTCCCCCCTTCTCTGCATCCAGAATGAGCGCCTACTACAACTCCCATCATCCCCACTCTGGCTCACCGCTCATATATAATATCACATGATAGCAGCGCAGCTCTATTTAAAGACGCCACATGGTATGTCTTCTTTCTGCATGTTGTACATTGCATGTATGTATGTATATAATAATCCTTTATTTATATAGCGCACACAGATTACGCAGCGCTTTACACTCATATTGGTCCCTGTCCCCATTGGGGCTCACAATCTAAATTCACCTATCAGTATGTTTTTTGGAGTGTGGGAGGAAACCGGAGTACCCGGAGGAAACCCACGCAAACACAGTGAGAACATACAAACTCATTGCAGATGTTGTCCTTGGTGGGATTTGAACCCAGGACCCCAGCGCTGCAAGGCAACAGTGCTAACCACTGAGCCACCGTGTATATGTGTCTATTTACGTATCTGAGTGCATATGTGTGCTTTTGCATGTGTGCAAGTATGGGTGTCTCTGTGTGTACATGTGTTGCATCCATATGTGTGTGCTTTAATTCCCTACATAACAACATGACGGGCAACTCCGTCCCACATTGCTAGTGTATATATATATATATATATATATATATATATATATATATATATCTTATACTATAATTTGCTAGGCTGTGAAGCTCCCTGTGTGCTTAACACACATATGCGCATTAGAGACTGCCGGAAAGATGCAGTTATGCGCAGTAGAGACTGGCTGAACAACCTTGTACACTGGATAAAGTGCCACCCAAAGGCCTCGGCTGCTGCCCCTGAGCCGGGAGTGGAGACAGGTTGTGGGCTGTTTGGAGCACCCCGCTCCTGTCTCAGGGGCAGCAGCCGAGGCCACTGGGTGGCACTTTAGCCAGTGTACACAGGCTTTCATACTAATATATATGTATATAGATATATATATATACACACACACACACACACATAACCAGCCCAAAAGCCAGAGTGCAGTCCAAAAGCAAAAGTCCGGATTAGGTTATAAAGCACCTCTTCTGACTCGCTGTTATGGGATCCAGCTCTATATATGGAACAGCAGTTTGGCTGCAAAAATTTGACATATTATTCTCTTCTGATAGCCTGGTGCACTCCTTCTGCTGTCATTTGCAAGAAGGGATGTGGTTACCAAATCTGATTGTGGTGGGTGGTAGTCTGTCCACATAAAAGAGGATTTTAGTCTTACCTGTTAAATCATTTTCTCTTAGTCCATATGACTTACAGGCACCATGGAGAGGAGACATCCTTCCTAGTAGGCTGGAACATTTGAAAGACAAGGTCTTGGAGGTGGAACCTTCCCTTCTCCTTCATAGGCTACCCTAGCCCCACCCAACCATTTTGACATGAGACAAGCTCACTAAATAGGACAGCAAGAGAAGAAAGTAAGCTCCTGAAAGCAATAAGACCCAAGAAGGACTCCCATATTCAGCCAAGGGAGGCCAAGCAAGGTCCCTTTTCTCTGGGTGGGAGACCTGTATGTGATATGGACTAAGAGAAAATGATTTAACAGACAAGACTAAAATCCTTTTTTTCTCTATCATCCAATATGACATACATGTACCATGGGGAGTACCAACATTAAAGGGATTGTAATACTTAAAATGTAAAAACAAATACGTTGTAGGGCTTATCCCCCTGAGTAAAACAAGGGTACTGCCACTGCTGAAAGGTGTTTCATTCAAAAGTTATTAATTTTCAAAGTTGAATTTTTTTAGGTGTATTATCACAGTGGCCTGAAACTGTACAGTGGCGCTGTTGCTACATGATCCTATGGACAGCTCTGGTCCAGGGACCATAAATCTCCATAGCATGGTGTAGCAACAGCGCCACTGTACAGTTTCAGGCCACTGTGATATTGCACCTAAAAAATTAAACTTTGAAAATTAATAACTTTTGAATGAAACACCTTTCAGCAGTGGGGGTACTCTTATTTTACTCAGGGGGATAAACCCTACAACATATTTTTTTTTACATTTTAAGTATTACTATCCCTTTAAGCTTCCACGGAGGGAAGAAATAGAAAAGGACCAAGCGCTTGTCCCCATGATACCGCAGGTCCCTAAAGCTATTCAGAACTAGCAACAGCCCAAGTATAACTAAGTTTCAAAGGACACTGAATACCAAAGCACAGCGTACAAGAACAAGAGTCAACTGGGCTCAAACAGTTAAAAACAGTAAGGCACAGGAAGGAGCAGGCTCTTAGACCGGCAAAACTGCCTGCAGGACCTTCCGGACAAAACTGGCTTCAGCCGAAGCCAGAACATCAACACAATAGTGTTTGGCAAAGGTGTGCATTGAGGACCAAGTAACATAGTAATTTTTTTTTTTAGGTTGAAAAAAGACTTGCGTCCATCTAGTTCAATCCTTTTCCTATTCCTCTTTACCATCGTTGATCCAAAAGAAGGCAAACCCCCCCCCCCCTCAATATAGCAATTGAGGGTGGTGCCTTGAATGGGGGAAAAAAAAATCCTTCTTGATTCCAAATGGCAATCAGATTTCTCCCTGGATCAACAAGCCCTAACTAAATATTAATCCCCATACTAACGTACATAGCCCTCTATGTTATGCTGTTTTAAATAAGTATCCAGACCCCTTTTAAAGGCATCTAATGTATTCGATAGCACCACCTCCTCAGGCAGTGAATTCCATACCTTTATTGTCCTTACTGTAAAGAAACCCTTCCTCTATTGTAGATTAAATCTCCTTTCCTCAAGTCTAAGCGGGTGCCCCTTGTCCTGTGTAATATTCTGTTAATGAACAGTTCTTTGGAGAACCCTTTGTATGGGCCCTGAACATATTTATATAGTGTTATCATATCCCCTCTAAAACGCCTTTTCTATAGTGTGTACAAGTTTAACTTTTCTAGCCTTTCATCCTAACTAAAACTTTCCATTCCTCTTACTAGTTTTGTAGCCCTCCTCTGCACTCTTTCTAGTTCCATAATGTCCTTTTTCAGAAAGGGCGCCCAGAATTGAACAGCATATTGTAAGTGGGGTCTTACCATGGACCTGTAAAGAGGCATAATTATATCTTCCTCTTCCTTGAGTCAATACCCTTTTTAATACATGCCAATATCTTATTGGCCTTTGCAGCTGCCAGCTGGCACTGCATGCTACTGCTAAGTCTATTGTCTACTATAACTCCCAAATCCTTTTCATTTGTAGATTTCCCCAGAAGAACACCATTTAAACTTTATGTTGCATTTTTATTATTATATCCAAAATGCATAACTTTACACTTGTCTATATTGAATCTCATTTGCCATTTGCCTGGCCAGTTACTCAATTTGTCCAAATCCTTTTGTAATGAAGACACAGACTTTATTACCTTACTTAATTTTGTGTCATCGGCAAACACTGATACATGACTCCCTATTCTCTCTGGGAGATCATTAATAAACAAATTAAAAAGAAGAGGACCCAGGACAGATCCCTGAGGTACTCCACTTATCACGTTTATCCAACTGGAGAACTTGCCATTTAATACCACTCTTTGCATTCTATCTTTCAGCCAATTTCCAATCCACACACAAACATTTTCCCCTATGCCTATTTCATTTAATTTGTACAGTAGCCTCTTGTGTGGAACCATATCAAATGTCTTGGCAAACTCTAAACAGATCACATCAACCGCCGCTCCCGCATCTATATTATTACTCACTTTTTCATAAAATGCGATCAAGTTAGTTTGACAAGACCTGTCTTTCACAAAGCCATGTTGGCTATTGCTAATGATATTCCTGTTCCAGCAGAATTCCTGAATATATTCACTTAGCAACCCTTCAAACAGCTTCCCTATCACAGATGTCAAGCTTACAGGTCTGTAATTTCCTGGCTGTGACTTTGATCCCTTTTTAAATATGGGCACCACATCTGCTTTACGCCAATCCATGGGCACCATACCCGAAATAAAAGAATCCCTGAAAATCAAATATAACGGTCTGGCCAGGGTCTGGCTTAGCTCTTTAAGTACCCGTGGGTGTATACCATTTGGACCTGGAGCTTTGTCTACCTTAACACCATCAATTGTTTTAACACTTTTTCTTGTGTCAGCCAATCCCATGCTTGCTGTGACTGTTCTGTAAAAGTAGTTTGCAGATTCTTGTCCATTGGGTCTTCCTTGGTAAAAACAGAAGAAAATAAATTATTTAAAATATCTGCCTTCTCTCTGTCCCCTTTGACCATCTCACTCGTTTCAGATAACAAGGACCCAACATTATCAGACTTATCAGACTTTAATTTTTTGCCATAATGTATTTAAAATAATTTTTTTGGGTTGCTCTTGCTCTCCTTAGCAATATTTTTTTCATTCTCCAGTCTATCTAATTTAATAGCCTTTTTACAGGTTTTGTTGACATTTTTGTATTCTGCAAATGCCTCTGCTGATCCCTCAGCTTTGTAATGTTTAAATGCTGCTTTCTTGTTATTTATTTCATGAATTACTTTACTGGTTAGCCACATTGGTTTTAATTTGCTTCTTTTGTATTTGTTTCCAACAGGGATAAATTTATTTGTGTTTTTTGCAATGTTATTTTGAAGGCATTCCACTTACCTTCTGTGTTTTTTTCCTGAAAATATTTTATCCCAGTCAACAAGACCAAGGGATGAATTAAACCTGCTAAAGTTGGCCTTTTTAAAATTCAGTGTTTTGGTGGAACCCATACCAAATTGCTTTTTTGAATTAATCTCAAACGATACTATGTTATGGTCACTATTTCCCAAGTGCTCCCTAACTTGGATGTTAGAGATAAGTTCTTCATTGTCAGTTATTACCAGATCCAGACATGCATTCCCTCTGGTTGAGGTCTGCACTAGTTGAGACAAAAAATTGTCATTCAACAAGTTCAGAAACTTGCTGCTTTTAGCAGAATTAGCTGTACAATTTTTAAAGTTTATTTCTGGATAATTAAAATCCCCCATAATTATAGTTCTCCCTATTTGAGAAGCCTTTTCTATTTGCTTTAATAGCTTTGATTCTTCAAGGTCACCAGTGTTTGGTGGTTTATAACAAATACCCACTAATATTTTCTGGGCAGTTTTACCCCCAGTGACTATTTCAACCCACAGGGATTCCACATGTTCACTACTGTCATCACATATATCTTCCCGCAAGTGAGGCAATAATGCTGGTTTGACATACAGACAGACCCCACCACATCTTTTGTTTGACCTATCTTTTCTAAATAACATGTAGCCCTCCAAACTGATTGACCAATCATGTGTGTCATCCCACCATGTTTCTGTTATGCCTATCAAGTCATAGTTTTCGATTTCAGCTACCAGCTCCAGTTCCCCTATTTTACCAGTTAAGCGTCTGGCATTTGCAAGCATACAATTTATGCCACTGCTATGTTCCATTTATGATTTAATTTTGATGTGGTATATAGGCTTCTCCCTATCATCTCTACTAACCCCGCCCCCAGATCCTCCCACCTGGTTATTAACTACATTGCCTTCCCTTTCTATAGTATCTATCCCAGTACTTATTGGCCCCTCCCCCCCTTCCTAGTTTAAAATCTCCTCCAACTGGCTAGTCATCCTCTCCCCAAGCACTTGAGACCCTCCTGCATTCAGGTGCAATCCATCCCTGCTATAGAGATTGTACCCAAAGCAAAATCAGCCCAGTGCTCTAAAAACCCAAAGCCCTCCTTCTTACACCAAGACTTCAGCCATGCATTGAGCTCCCTAATCCTGTACCTAGATTTATACAGGCCTACACAAGTGATTGTTCACAAACCCCACCCTTAATTAACTACTCACACTCCCAGAAAAATACAACCTTTTACACACCCTTTAACCTTTTTACTGCAGGTTAGGATGCAAACACAAAATCAGTATATTATAACACTTCTCAATGCTTTGATGTCCAAACTGTTCACTTAATCCAGAGCACACTGCAATTTGTGAGCAGCCTTGCACAGCTGTTCAGCAAATGCCTGATTCTTATAGGCACAGGAGGCCCAACATACCTAGTGGAGTGTGCTGTCACATGAAAGGGAACACATTCAACAAGTGGAGATCCTTCTCCTTGTCAGATATAGGGACAGGAAAAAATGAAGGCACAACAATCTTCTGATTGATGTGGAACTCAGAGACCACCTTAGGAAGGAATTTCTGGGAGGTATAAAGAACAGCCTTGTCCTTGTGAAAATCTAGGAAAGGCGGTTTGTAAGACAAGGCCTGCAACTCTACACACAGAGGGCATGGGAGCCTTGTAGGCAGGGAAAGCATGAGCAACTCCCTGAAAGAATACCTTGACATCTTCCATGATGGCAATGAATCTGGAAAAACAGGGAGAGCCGAAGTCTGAACCATCAAGGAGCTAAGACTAAGCCCTTTGTTTATACCTTCCTGCAAAAAGGACAGGACCACCGGAAGGTCAATGAATCATAATGGAGATAACCTCAGAGGAGAAACCTTTTCTCCTCAGGTTAGAGGCTTTGACAGCCATGCCGTCAAAGCCAACCATTCCACGTCCTCCTTCCAGGAACAGCAGTGGAAACAGATCTCGAATGGAGAGGGAAACAAACTTGAGGACCCATGTCCTCCTGTTCTAATAGGGGGCAATCCTGATGAACGCTGGACAGTCCATCTGAATCTTCCGAAGCAACCTGGTGATGAGAGTAATTGCAAACCAGATGAAAGTACCATGGAATTGACAGGGCATCCATTGCAAAGGCCATATGATCCCCCCAACAGGAACAAAACAGTGGAACCTTCCTGTTATCCCTGGTGGCCATCAGGCCTATCTGAGGAACACCCAGCTGCTGCACCAACAGGTTGAAAACCTCTTGATGGAGCTCCCATTCTCCGTGGCCCACAGTTTGGTCAATGAGAATGTGCACGGCAGAAATAGCTGGAAACTTGATCTTCTGCCCAAGCCAAAATAGACTTGACCTCTGACCAAGCAGGAGTGCTTCTTTGCTTGTTGATGTAGGCCATGGCTGTGGAGTTGTCTGACTGGATGCATACTGGATGACCCCTCAGCTGAAGGAGCCAATACACAAGAGTGTGCCAAATCACCCTGAGCTCCAGAACATTGATGGATTGAAGGGACTTTTCCAAGGTCCACCTGCCCTGAATCCCCAGGTGACCCAGGACCACACCCCAGCCCCATAGGCTGGCATCCTTTGTGGCAAAGATCCATTCCTGGGTAACAAACTGTTTCCCCTGCTCTAGGTTGGTTCTGTTCAAGCACCAGGCAGATCCCATCGCTGGAGAAAGGGAGACCCTCAGATCCCAGAGATCTGGGCTCCCATGCCAAGAGCAGATGGTGAACCTCTGGAGCTCCCTGTTGTGGGCAATAGAGTATGGAACTGTCACCATGGTGGACACCATGCAACCCACAAGAGTCATGAACTTGCTAACCAGAGCTGAGGGCCACTCCCAAGCTTGGGACACCAGACGCATGATCTGCTGAATTGAGTCCTCTGTCAGAAAAACCTTCCCTTGACAGTCCTGTGGTAGAGGAGAATTTGAGCACAGTCCTGGCCATGCAGGTCAGGTGCAGGATTTCCCTTGATGGAGCCTTCAAAAGAAGGTTGTCCATGTAGAGACTCCATGTAGAGAGTCACCTGGATCCCCCAGGTGTCTATAAAGACAATCAGGTCCCCCCCTCTGGCAAACACCTGAGGAGCAGAGGTAATCCCAAAGGGCAGAGCAGAGATACTTCTGACTGTCCAGATGATTTGGAACATGTAAGTAGGCATCCTGCAGATCCAGAGATGCAAGGAATGCTCCAGGGCAAATAGCTGTGTTGACAGAGTGCAAGGACTCCAACTTGAAGCCAGCAGTTTCACAAAAGAATTGAGGTCCTTGAGGTCCAAGTCAGGATGGCTGCCACTATTCCTCTTGGCCTCTAGGAACAGGTCTGAAAAAAAAAACTAACCTTTCTCTTGGGGAGGAACTGGGACAAGAACTCCCTTGTCCAGGACAGCTTGACCTGCCTTATTGAGAAGTCACAACTTTTCCTGGCCCAGGGGAATTCTGGACTAGAAGAAGGGAGGAAGGGACTTAAATGCAATCTTGTACCCTTCTGAAACCACATATAAGCCACTGGTCGAAGATGGACTCTGCCCATGCATTTGAAAAATGTAATAGTTGCCCACCCACAGGCAACTGCAGACAGGATTCTGCAAGTCATGTGGAAGCATTCTTGCAAGACTTTGGTTTGGCAGTGGCGTGCTTTGAGTGCCATTGCTGTCTGGGCTTGATGGAGGGGTGTGGGGTGCCAGCCTAAGACATACTCTGATCCGGTCTTTGCTCCTCTGTTTGGCAAGAACAAAAAAAAGACCCTGTTTTCTCACCATATTAGGGCTTTTGGAGACCTGAGGTAACAGGGTGCTCTTGCACCCAGTAGACTCACTGATGATCTGTTTCAGTTCAGGTTCAAAAAGAGATTTGCGCTGAAAAGGGAAAGAAATCAGTGACTTCTTAGATGAGAGGTCTGCAGACCAAATCTTGAGCCATAAAGTGCATTGTGCTTTAACAGAAAAGGCAGAAGCCATAGCTGAAAGTTTGACTGCATCAAAAAGTGTTGGTGACATTTGTCTGAGCCTCAGAAATGTTGGCTAAGACTGCTAAAAGATCCTCCTCAGGGGAGGATCAGTAAGCTGTTCACCTCAGATAGCAATAGCTATTGTGACCCAGGCACAGGCCAGAACAGTCCTCAAAGCAGCTGCAATGGCAGCGAAGTTAGACTTGAGGAGAGATTCAAGCTTCCTATCTGTCATCTCCTTAAGAGCCGTAGCATCTGCCAAGGACAGAGATGTAGACTTAGAGAGCCTGGATATTGGGGGATCAATGATGGGAGGAGAAGCCCACTGTGCCAAAGCTGCCTCAGAGAAGTGGTGGAGCTTAGAAAATCTCTTAGAAAGAGGAAGCCACCTGTCAGGTGTCTTCCACTCATCCAAGATAACTTGATCCAGAATGCCATTGGGTGGAAAGACGTCAGAAGAAGACTAACCTTCATCAAGTGAGCTAGTGACCTGAGACCCTCAGCAGAGGAAGCAGGGTCAGCCTCAAAGGGATCACCAAAGGTGTAGGTAAAATCCCCCTCTTCACACTCCCCTTCCTCCATATCACCATCAAAATAATCTTCCTCAAAGGATTCAGTGAGCATGGGTATACCTGGGGCTTAGGGGCCACAAACTTGAAGGTGGTAGAGGGCCTCCATGAATGGAGGACCACCTGGAGGGATAGACTAAATCGTGCCATAGAGGTCTTTAAGTCTTTCACCTAGACTGGCTCTTGTTCAAGGCTAGAGGGCCCCGGTGGTGTAGTGGGGGCCACAGGACATGAGGGGCATAGAGGTCCTGAATAATCTCTAGGAAGCCCCCTTTGGCATGTCCCTTTGGATCCAACATCCTCACATGAGTAGTGTCTAAACAGTATAGAAATACTGTGTCACCTTAGAAAGCCCCAAAAAGGTACTTATCTAACAGGCGAAGGGTTAATCTGAGAAGGAGAGCAAGGAGAAGGTCACCACTGCATAGTATAAGCAAGTTGGTTACCATTATGAAGACCAAGAGCCTCAGAGAGACCCAGCTAGGAGAGAAAAACTTGGGCTGCAAGGTCCACAACAAAAAAACAGGAATGGTAACCCACCTAAGGGGGGAATTGTGACACCCCATATCTAAGAAATCAAGTAAAGTAAAAACTAAGCAGAAAAGTTCCTAACCTTCATTCTGGCCTGGAACATGTCAAACTGGGTGGGCGGGGCTAGGGGAGCCTGATAAGGAGAAGGGAAGCCTCCACCTCCAAGACCTTGTCTTTGAAATATACAAGCCCACTAGGAAGGATGTCTCCTCCCCATAATACCTTAAAAACATGTGAGCACCAGAGAATGTGCAGTTTAGTGCACTGCCCTGCAATCTCTTGTACAACCCTCTGGCACTAAAATGCTTAAAGACACAACAACCTCAGTACTCTTTAGTCCTAGCTCTGATTCTCATTCAACTAACTGCAAATAGAAAAATGACAGTAAAATACACAACCTGTGAATAACACTGTGGTAAGATAGTGAGGCTGATTTGTATTTCCTTCCACAGCTTAGTGTCATCAGGAAAGATTGAGACAATACTTCCAATTCCCATTTCTAGAACACCAATTAACAAATTAAAAAGCATTGGGACTAAGACTGAACCCTGTGATACCCCAACTACAACTTTAGACCAACTTGAAAAGATTCCATTTACAACAACTATCTGCCATCTATCATTTAACCAGTTCTTTATCACCTCCAAAACTGAAGTATTTTAATTTATACAGTAACCTGTTGTTACGCACACTATCAAAGGCTTTTTGCAAAATCCAAGTATACTACATCAACCGCATTTCCCTTGTCCAAATTACTACTTACACTTTTGTAAAATGCAAGTAAAATAGTTTGACATGATATATTCTTCATAAAACTATGCTGCCTCCTACTAATAATATTGTTGATCTTCACATAGTTCTGAATACTGTCAGTAACCCTTTTAATGTTACCAGCTACAGAAGTCAAGCTCACAGGTTTATAATTTGGATCTTGCCTCCTTTTTGAACAATAGTACTATATCAGCTTCCCACCAATTGCAGGGCACTATGCCTGATGAAAGAGAATCAATAAATATTAAGTATATTGGTCTTACTATTACTGAACTAAGTTCCTTAAGTACCCTTGGGTGTATGCCAGGTGCTTTATATCTCCATAACCTTTTCCAGCGTCTTTTGGGCTTTGTCTTCAGTAAATTATGTACATAACGGAGGAAATTCTTTGATTTTGTCTGTTTGCCCATAACCTGCCTGTTGTTTCTTTTGTATATAGAGAAGAAAAGAGAGTTTCAAGTGTCAACCATAGTCTTATCCTCACTAATCAATTCATCCGTCTCAGCCTTAAAAGGACTGATATCAACATTAATCTTTTTATTATTTATACATTTGAAGAATTGTTTAGGATTTTTCTTGTTTTCCTTTGTATTATTTTTTTCAATTTTTGCTAATTGCAGATATTATTACATTCTTTATAATTTTTTTAAATTATGCATCTGACTCTTCTGACTTAAACACTTTAAAAGCCTGCTTCTTATTTCTCATTTCCCTGCCATCCACTTCATTAAGCCACACTGGTCTTTATTTGCTCCTCTTGTACTGCTTCCCTGATGTTATATATTGAAGAGTATATTTATCAAAGAGCATTTAAGCAAATTCCATGTTTTTGTGCATCTTTATCTAAGGAGATCACATCCCACTGAATATCCTTTAATACTGCTTTTAGCATTGTCAGATTAACCTTTTTAAACTTGAATGATTTAGTTAAACCCTTGATAATGGGTTTCTCAAATTTCTCACAAATTTCCAAGGATACCATATTGTAGTCACTGCTACCTAAATGTTCCCTTACCTATAGACTGTTTATAATATCACAACTGTTTGAGAGCACTAGGCCCAACAAGGCATCTTTTCTAGTTGGCTCCTCTACTACTTGGGACTTGACATTGGAATTAATCATACTTAAAAGAGATTCCCCTCTGGAAGTCATATTTCTACAGTCAATTTCAGGATAGCTGAAATCTCTGACCAAGAAGCTTATTTCATTTGCATTCACAGCTGGGCTTCTTCAAACTCTCCAACATTAGATGGCTTGTAGCAAACCACCATTAAAATATTTTTTAATTATGTATGCCCCCAGTGTGTATTTCATCCCACAGGGCCTCTATATTCTTACTGGACTCTACATTTATATCTCCCCTTGTACTAGGTTTTAAGGCATGCTTTCCATATAAGCATGCCCCCCTTTCCTTTTTTATTAACTCTATCCTTCCTAAAAAGGGAATAACCCTCTAGATTGATTGCCAAGTCATATGCATTGTCTAACCAGGTTTCAGACACACCAATTAAATCATACTGCTCATACATTGCTATCAGTTTCAGTTCCCCATCTTATCAGCCAGACTATGAGCATTTACATGCATACATTTTATGTTAATGCCATTCTAAAATGTTGCATTCTTTGAAATGCGCATTTTCTAGGCTGTATTACTGACACCTCCCTATTAGATTAACTAACCCATCACCCCTCTCCACCCCAGTACCCTTTCTCTATAATCCCATTTCCTCATTTACACTGCCTTCCCTATCCTGTGTTGCATCACCCTCTCCCCTTTGCTTGTTTAAAGTCTCCTCCATCCATCTAACCATCCTAACCCCTAGCACCATAGCCCTCTTTCTGCCGAGGTGCAATCCATCTCGACTATAAAGATTGCCCCCAAGGGAAAAGTCCTCCCAGTGCTCTACGAACCCAAACCCCTCCTGCTGACACCATGTCTTTAGCCACTCATTTAACTCCCTAATCTCACATTGCCATTCTGATGTAGCACTTGGCACAGGTAGTAGTTCAGAAAATACTACCTTAGAAACATAGAAACATAGAAACATAGAATTTGACGGCAGATAAGAACCATTCGGCCCATCTAGTCTGCCCAATTTCCTACTGTGTATAAAAAAAAAAAAAAAAAAAAAAACCCACACACAGCCTCAAACCTTTTTTGGTCCTTGGTCTTTTCTTATGTTAAGGACCTTAGAGGTCCTTTGCTTAAGCTTATAACACAAGTTTCTGAAATCCTTCATAATGGACCTCCATTTTCCACTGATCTTGTCATTGGTACCAACATGTCCCATGACAGCCAAGTCATTCACTGCCCCCCCAATGATTTATCAACTCTATCTGACATGTCTAACTCAGAAACCCGGGAGACGGCAAACTGTTCTATTGTAGCGATCCTGGCGACAGATTACCCTGTTTGTCTTCCTAATAATGGACTCTTCTATCACCACCATCTGTCTAGGTCTGCCTGAATCCCAGATCCCACCAGCTCTAAAGGGGCTGTTCTCTCAGTTATTAAAGATAACAGTCTTTTCCAGCAAAGACATTCCTGTGCCAAGATCCCCAACATCATCATTCAATGTTACAAACTGAGTAAATACAGGAATGTTCTGCCTAATCCTCTGCATCCTCTTGTTACATCTAACAGTAGCCCATGTAGCTGCCAGCTCTCTGTGCAGTCTCCATCCAAAAGAACTTATTATTATTTTTTTTTATTTTATTTATATAGCGCCAACTAATTCAGCAGCGCTGTACAATGGGGAATAGACATACAGAGATATTAAATAGTACAAATCAAGTGTGGAGAGTAGAAGGGTTAGAAGGCCCTGCTCATTAGAGCTTACAGTCTAGAGGAAGAAAGGTTGGACACAGAAGGTGTAAGTGCTGTTGGGTGTAAGTGCCTCCTGCCACATGAACTGCCAGTCAGTGGGTTGGAGAGAGAAGTGCTGTTGAGTGCAATGGTCCAGGGAAGGGGTGAATCTTGGAGATAATGTTTATGGAGGTAATTGATAGGCTTCCCTGAAGAGGTAAGTTTTCAGGGAGCATCTGAATTCTGGGAGAGAATTCCAGAGCTCGGGTGCAGCACGGGAGAAGTCCTGAAGGCGGGAGGGGGAGGATGCAATGAGAGATGTGGAGAGGAGAAGGTCGTGTGCAGACTGAAGATGGCAAGTGGGAGTGTATTTGGAAATGAAAGATGAATATGGGGGGTGCCTTGTTAGTGAGGGCTCTATAAGTTAGCACTAGAATTTTAAATTTAATTCTGCATGCTAATGGGAGCTAGTGCAGGGATTGGCAGATGGGATAGGTGTTGGAGAAGCAATGAGTGAGGTAGATTAGTCTTGCCGCAGAGTTCATTTTGGACTGTAGTGGTGTTAGTCAGGTGAGAGGAAGCTTCCTTCTGCTCAGTGATGAGCAAACCCCTTTCAAGATTGTCCATCTCCCTCAGTGTTACAGCTTGCTTCTCCGGTTCTCTAATTTGAGCTTCTAGAGAGGCTGCTTGCTTAAATTTGCCACAAAGGTATGCACCATGGAACGGTTGTTCTAGGTGTGCAAACATATGGCAGCCTGTGCAAGAGTTAAACGGACAGTCATATTATACCAGTTACCACAAGCAGAAAGGCAGGCAGAAACATTTTTACATATGCACAAATAAGTTAATAAATGTTTGCTCCCCTGTGTTTGAATCCCCTGCTATTTACATTTCCAGAGCTTACCACACTGCTGCACTTACACACAGCTCAGGTGTCACCTGTTCAAGTATTCACTGTCCCTCTGCTTTATATAGTAGAAAGCCACAAGTTACAACCCAGAAAACAACAAAAAACACTCCAACCACATACTTTTTTACATGGACTGATTTACATAAATTTTGAAAAATGGACAAGATTGTGGCAGCTGCAGTTTAACCTTTAAGTATAAAATACACCTGCCCCCACCCTTCGCGACGTGGTTCCGGAGGTTTCGGCGTATTTTGACCGATTTTTACCTCAGAAACTCTCCTGTAATGTTGTAGCCTCTATGGAGACTCCAATCACTCATGAAGAATTGTTGCTTGCCCTAAAGACTTCACCTTCAGGCAAAAGTCCAGGTCCGGACGGTCTTACCTTAACGTACTACAGGACCTTTCAGGAGGTCCTGTTCCCTCAACTCCTCCATGCTTTCAATTGCCTTCGACCTGGGGAGGCTTTCGATGCACACTCCCTAGACGCTATTATCACAGTAATTCCGAAACCAGACAAGAATCCAGAACTTTGTTTCAGCTGTCGTCCTATCTCACTTTTGAATACTGATCTGAAGCTCTTCGCTAAGATTTTGAGTCTCCGCCTCCGAATGGTTCTTCCTCAACTGGTTCATTCGGATCAGGTGGGGTTCGTGCCGGGCTGTGAGGCCCGGGACAACACCATAAAGGCCATCAATCTAATCCATTCGGCAAGATCCCGGGGGATCCCGACGCTGCTTCTGTCTACCGATGACGAGAAGGCCTTCGACAGGGTGAGCTGGCCTTTTCTGGGACAGGTTCTGCGACACATTGGCCTGGGGAACCAGATGCTTCATTGGATCTACGCTCTGTACTGCTCACCGACTGCTCGTGTCAGGGTTAATGGAACTTTGTCACAACCGTTCACCCTGTCGAATAGTACTAGGCAGGGTTGCCCTTTATCTCCCCTCCTCTTCGTCCTGGCTCTAGAGCCACTTCTTAATGCCGTCCGTCCTAACGTCTCTATTCACGGTCTCACTGTCTTGACTCACTCATACAAAGTTTCTGCTTTCGCTGATGATCTGCTGTTTGCTTTGACACAACCCCTGATCTCTCTTACTGCTCTTATTTGTGAACTTATGGCATACAGCAACATCTCTAACTTTAGAATAAACATGGACAAATCAGTTGCCCTGAACGTCTCTTTAGATGCCCCCACTGAGGTACTTCTTCGGTCTACATTTCCTTTTCGATGGTCCTCGGATCTTATTAAATACTTAGGTGTACACCTTACTTCTAACCCTGCCTCCCTATTTGACGCTAACTATACCCTGCTTCGGGCGGCACTGAAAGCTGACCTGAACAGATGGTCCAGGGTTCGTCTCTCATGGTTCAGAAGGATAGCAACGATCAAAATGAACACTCTACCACGTTACCTATACCTTTTACAAACGCTCCCTATTTTTATCCCTCAGTCCTTTTTCCGAGATATACGGAGACTCCTGTTGAGCTTTATCTGGGGCTCTAGAGGAAAGAGGTTGGGATACCTGTACCTCATCCGCCGCAGGGAGTTCAGAGGTTTGGGTCTCCCGGACATGGAAAAGTATCACCACGCAGTTATTCTTTCGAGAGTGCTCAAATGGACAGTTCCTTCTGAGAAGCAGCGGGTTCGCCTGAAACAGGCGTTACTTGCAGTGCCCTCTCCTGTGGCGGCTTGGGTACCTGACAATCCAGGCTTATGCACGGACCGCAATCACCCTACCGTCCCGAACACTTTGCGGTTATGGAGGCGTCTTTCCTCCACCTCGGGGTTGGTCGGCCACCCTTCCCCACTGTTATCCCTCGTACATAATGTTGACTTTCCACCTGGGCTGGCTGGAGGCCCCCTGTCGAGGCTACTTCCGGACACAGTCCGATACCCCAGATTGGGGGATGTTGTTGAGGATTGCAGCACAGATACCATTCGGCTCCAGCCCTTACACCACATCTTGGACGGCAGGCCTTGCCACCCGTCCCTTCCTTACTTTTATACACAATTGAATCACTTTATCGCCTCCCAGATGCGTGTTCCTGCGCAGACTTGCCCTCGGACTCCCCTGGAGATCCTTTGTCTTAATGATACGATTCCTGGAAAGTTGGTCTCTACCATGCAGAGGATTCTTCTCTCGACGGTTTCCGCCACCAAACTTTATTTTATTAGATGTTGGGAACGTGACTGTAATCTTGTTTTTACTGAGTCACAGTGGACTAAATTAGTTTTGCTCGCTCATACCTGTTCACGATCTGCCCACATTCAGGAAAACACCTATAAACTTCTAACCAGATGGTACAGGGTCCCGGCTCTATTACATAAATGCTTTCCGACTGTATCGGCCAGGTGCTGGAGATGTAAATCGGACATGGAGGACTATTTTCATATTTTTTGGTCTTGCCCTAAAGTACGGCCTTTTTGGAAGGCGGTGATAGACACAATTCATGAGGTGGCGGACCCCATGCTTCCAGAGGACCCCCTGGTACTTCTTCTGCATCACACGCCTCATCCAGTGCACATGTACACTCGCTCCCTCACGGTGCGCCTGATAAACGCAGCAAAGGTGGTGATCCCCAGATACTGGAAACGTACTTATGCTCCCTCTTTTCAGGACTGGGTAACCTCGGTTGAGACAATACGTTTGGCGGAGGGCTTACTTCTTACAGCGGAGGGCAGGGGCCTGACCCATGACACCAGATGGCTCCATTGGTCCGAGTTTCTGGAGAGTGAGGCTTTTCGATCAAAACTCGAGGATGCCTGCACTTGAATATACCTTTCTCTTTGGTAGTGGGGGTTGTGGTTGAACGGGTGCCCATCCTCTCTCATCCTCTCTCACCACTTTACCTATCTTATCCTACCCTATTTGCTCTCTTCACACCCATTCTTCCCCATCTTCGCCATATCCTCCTGCGTCTTTCTCCATCTCACTCCATCTCATCTTCATTCATTTTGTTCCATTTAGCACCATTCCATTCCTTTCCCTTTCACTTATTCCTATTCTCTTATTCTACTTTCTCCTTTATCCCTCTACTAGTCTTTCTGAATTTTTTTTTTCCTCTTCACTTATGTTATCCCTTTAAATGCCTCCCTATGTTGTTATCTTGTTGTAAAATTATCAAAACTTAATAAAGAAATATTAAACAAAAAAAACCCTTTAAGTATAAAATAATACACTTGAGATGTAAAAATCCAAAGATAGAATATAGTATTAGGGATACTATGCTGTATCTGACAACAGAGGAAAATGACTTGGGAGTAATTATTTCTGATTACTTAAAGGTAGGCAGGCAATGTAACAAAGCGGTGGGGGATGCAAGCAGGTTACTAGGCTGTATAGCTAGGGGCATTAGTAACAGAAAGAGGGAAGGGGTCATGCCATTCAATAGATCTCTGGTTAGACCTCACCTAGGGTTTGATTCATTAACCACAAAGAAAAAAAATAAAGCTGATGGTAGTTTTCCAAGCACAGTAAACCATCCAATTACCTGTGCTGTGAAAACTACTGCAGGAAACACATTGGGCTATACATTTTGCACCCATTTGAAGCAATGAAAAATATTATGAATTAGTGATTCAGGTCCATGTGCTGGGCAGTAACATGCATTAAGGGACCTCACTTTATCGCCATGTTTTGAACTACCAAAGATGGAAATGAAGTGGATAAAAAAAGCTAAACAGTTGATATATTGATATGAGGCCCTAAACCATATCAATAAATTCAAAGTACTGAAAAAATGCATGTAGTGTAAGAAAAATTAACTCTATGAGTGCACGTGGGGAATGCATTGAGGAGCATTGCATACCCCTCTGGTACTCACAGGGTTAATCCCGCTACAACGAACACCATCCCCTGAAAATAAATACTTAACTGTAAGTCTGCTCGGGATCTTCAGTACCCTGGTCCTCCACTGTATGTCTTTTTATTTAATCTTCTGTCTTCTTCTTATCTTAATTTTTTTGGCTTTTATATTACTAGTCTTGGTTCGAAATGGTTCCCACTCTTCCATTGGCTGGGATGTGGAGTTACGCACCTCCCAGCCAATCAGCTTCTAGCAGGTGGGATGAGAAAACCTGCTAGAAGCTGACTGTCTGGGAGGTGTGTAACCCCACATCCCAGTCAATGGAAAGCTGTGAGGAGTATAAAAGACAGTCTACATTCAAATTTTCCTCATAATGGCTCGGGCAACGTTCTGAGAGGTATCTAAGGAGAGGGATTTTTGCTCTGCTCTCCTGCTGCCACCTGCAGCAGTGGTGGCAGCGTACACTTTGGCATATCTTTGGGGGCATTTCAGATTTTCATATTCTTTTTATTTCTAGTGGCATATTATTATATTATAAGAAGATATAAAGAAAGAAGACGAGAAGATAAGAAGAACATAGAAGATTACTGATGACACGTGAACTAGATGACAGGAAAGTGTTATACAGATATGGGATATGGGTGTTAGGATAGTGTTAAGGTTAGTGTTAGTGTTTTGGAGGGTGACTGTTTTAGCTCACGCTCAGTGTTTGACACTGTGTCAAACATCCAGGGTTAGCTGTTTTCCTTTGGTATTCGCATTTCTCATGCTACTTAGCGTGAGTTTTGAAAAAAAAGAACCCACAAGGAACATTGTGCCAAAAGGCTCATTCTGTGTCCCTACGTTCATTGTGGTTCCTGTTGGCAGAATGTACCGTTCGGTGTTAATTTTTACTAGGGGCAATTGAATCAAGACCCTAGAGTATTGTGTGCAATACTGGAGACCCCAACCTCTATAAGGCTATAGGTATTCTAAACTTGTGAATGGTTTACATGACTAAAATAGCAGGATAGACTAAAGGATCTGAACATATATAGCTTGGAGGGGTGAGGGTAGGATATGACAGAAACATTCAACTACAGAAAGGGAATAGAAATGTTAGGGCAAGAGGTCATAGTCTTAGAATTAATGTAAGAAAGTTTTTCTTCGCTGAGAGCACGGTAGAAAAGTAGAATAACCTACCAGCAGAAGTGATAGTGGTTAATACAGTCATGGAATTTAAGCATATATGGGATAGGCAGGCATAAGTCTATCCTGAACTTAATACAAGGATCAAATAAAGTTTGAGGTTTTTACAGAAGGAAAACTGGAGGACTAGATGGGACAAATTATTCTTATCTGCTGTGAAATTCTTTGTTTCTATCACAGATTTTCGACTCACCACGGGCTGATTTATTGGTGCTGAACAGAAAGTATCTGTGTCAGATTTGTATGTTCAATTAATTATTGACATATTCACCAAGGCATCTTACAAAGAGAATTCTGTCAGCTCCTCACCACTTCCAACATAATCAATTATTTGAAGGATCACATGCACAATATATAGCACCAAACTTTATTGAGGCAGATTGAGTTAAAGCTCTACTAAATTAGTTCAATTGAAATATAGCTTTATTTTATCCATAGTTCAGGCTATATTTAACCTTTTGAGGGTTTGAAAAGTATGCAATGCATTTTGAAGAACATCTACCTAGGACTTAATACTATTACCACCAGTAAAACTGTCAGTAATAGTAAAAAAAAAAAAAAGACAGAGCGATACACCCACATATACCTCAGCTATTCTATAGCTGGTGATGAACATGGAACAATGAGTGCTAGTGGCTAAAACTCATGTTTTGGACAAATGCTTGTTGTTGGTTTTTGTTCCCACAACTTGTGTTAAATAGCGCAAATTGTTGGAACATCAAAGGAAAAAAGCCAACTCTCGTTGTTTGACACTGTCAATCTCAATGAGAGTGAGCTCAAAACAGTCACCCTCCCCCTTCCTCCCACACACTAACCCTACACTACTCCTAACATTACACTAAATAGTTCTAACACTATCCTATTCTGAAATGTACACTACCTGTCATCCACTGTCCTTCTTCTTTAATCTTGTCTTCTTTCTTCTCTTCTTCCTCTCTTCATTCTTCTTTTCTGTGTTGTTAAAAAATCCTTTAGTTCTGTATCTGTTAAAAAAATAAAATAAAGACCCACACCTGGCAGCTCCCAGCCAATCAGCTTCTAGTGGGGTTGTAATGCGTTGCATACCTCTCTGGCAGTCAAAGGGTTAAGCATTGAACATACTGTATGTCTGAGTTCAAATTGAACAAGATGCCAAAGATTAAAAAATATATCCCCATTTTTCCTCTCAGAATGAATATAGTAGCATAGTAACATGGTAATTTAGGTTGAAAAAAGACTTGCATCCATCTAGTTCAACCTTTTCCTATTCCGGTTTACCATCGTTGTCCAAAAGAAGGCAAAAAAATCCCCCTCAATTAGCAATTTAAAATTCTGCCTTGAATGGGGGGAAAAAATTCCTTCTTGATTCCAAATGGCAATCAGATTCCTCCCTGGATCAACAAGCCCCAACTAAATATTCATCCCAATACTAACGTACATAGCCCTCTATGTTATGCTCCTTTAAATAAGTATCCAGGCCCCTTTTAAAGGCATCTAATGTTTTCGATAGCACCACCTCCTCAGGCAGTGAATTCCATACCTTTATTGTCCTTACTGTAAAGAAACCCTTCCGCTGTTGTAGATTAAATCTCCTTTCCTCAAGTCTAAGCGGATGGCCTCTTGTCCTGTGTACTGTTCTGCTAATGAACAGATCTTTGGAGAGCCCTTTGTATGGGCCCTGAACATATTTATATAGTGTTATGTTTGTAAATCGGAAAATAAACTTGTGGGTGAAAAATTAATCATTATAAAAATGCTCACTTTATGCTCTCCGCCACTGTTGGCGGCAGCGGTAGAAATAGCAGACAGAGCTCCCTCCAAGTACCTCACAGGCCAATGCACTTCCAGTGTGAGGGAATTTTGAACAGAGGCTGCTTTTGTATATGGGCAGTCTCTGTTTAAAATGACTCGCTGCCATTGGCTGGGATGTGTGCTTACACATCTCCCAGCCAATCAGCTTCAATCAGGTTCCTTCGATACCCCACTCAAAGCTATTCCTTCCATAGTGCTAACAGTGGAGGAGAACACAAATGGGCATTTTTTATAGTGATTAATTTTTTTGCCCACTAGTTTATTTTTCGATTTCCAAACAGATTAATTCTGCGCAGAAAATGGGGAAATATTTTTGATCGCTTGGCATCCTCTACTATTTGAACTAGGACATATGTGCAATGCTTAACCCTTTAAGTGCCAGAGAGGTACGCAACGGATTGCACTGCAATGTTTTGCATACCGCTCGGGCATTCAAGCTGGCACTCAAGGGGTTAAACCACGCAAATATGTCTGAGTTATGTTTGTGGCACACATTTGATATTTCTTTCTTTTCCAGAATTTTGAATATAAGACAGAAGAAAGAAGATGGAACAGAAAAAGAAAGAAGATGGAGAGAAAGAAGACAGAAGAAGGAAGAGAGAAGAAAACTTCGCTGGACATCAGGATTACTGTTAAGTGCTTCTTTTCAGGGGCTGTTGCTTTTTAATTTTACTAACATTGGACACATTTGAGTGTGCTTTGGATGTACTGATATCATAAAAAATATATATGAAAAGAACAAAATGAAAAAAAAAAACAAAAAACAAATGTGGGTAGAAATCGAGACTAAATGTGGTGTGAAAGGTAAAAAAAAGTTGTTGGTGGGCATATGCTACAAACCACCAAATATCGATGACAATGATGAGGCCCAACTGCTATTGCAAATGAGGAAAGCTGCCCAGTTTGGGCATACTATAATTATGGGAGATTTTAATTATCCAGATATCAACTGGAAAAATGAGACCTGTCAGAGTGCTAAGGGTAGCAGGTTTTTGAACACGCTTCGTGAAAGCTACATGTCACAAATGGTGGGAGCGCTGACAAGAAATAACAATGTATTGGACCTAGTGATCACTAATAACATAGAAATGGTATCCAATATTAAGGTAAGAGAACATTTGGGAAACAGTGATCACAACATGGTTACATTTGAGATCTGTCTGGCAAAGCAAAAATGTATAGGTTCAACCAAAACTCTTAATTTTAAAAAAGCGAACTTCAAATTGTTAAGGGCCTCAATGCAACACATAGACTGGGATATTTTATTTAAAGGCAAAAATACTGAGGAAAAATGGTCAGAATTCAAATTTAGGTTGCAGAAATGTACCCAACTGTATATACCAATGGGGAACAAGTGCAAAAGAAGTAAGTCACAGCCAATGTGGTTAACTGCACATGTAAAGAAGGATATGGCAAGGAAAAAAAAAGCATTCAAATTATTTAAGTCAGAAGGAACTGAACAATCTTTCTTAAAATACAGGGAGTGCAACAAAGATTGCAAAAAGGCAATTAGGGTAGCAAAAATAGATAATGAAACTCGAATTGCAAGGGAAAGCAAGACTAATCCAAAAAGTTTTTTAAATATATAAATAGCAAAAAACTTAAGAGGGAGTGCATTGGACCATTCAAAAATGAGATGGGTGAGTTGGTTAGTGAGGATAAGGAAAAGGACGATGTTTTAAACACTTTCTTTGCATCAGTATATACAAGGGAGCAAGGAATGGTAGAAGAGCCTCCGCAAGTAACAAATAAAACAATACAATTAATAGACATTGGGTTAACTCAAGGAGATGTCATGGGAAGACTGAACAAAATTAAGACCGACAAAGCACCGGGTCCTGATGGTATACATCCAAGGGTTCTTCAGGAACTCGGTGCAGTTTTAGCAAAACCCCTATATTTACTCTTTAAAGATTCTATTACCACAGGCTCAGTGCCACAGGATTGGCGAAGAGCTAACATAGTGCCTCTATTTAAGAAGGGAACTAAAACAGAACCTGGGAATTATAGACCAGTGAGTTTGATCTCTGTAGTGGGAAAACTATTAGAAGGCATAATAAGGGACTATATTCAGGATTACAACACAAAAAATAAGATCATTAGCACGAATCAACATGGTTTTATGAAGAATAGATCATGCCAAACTAATCTTTTCAGCTTCTATGAGGAGGTAAGCAGCAACCTTGACAATGGCAAGGCAGTAGATGTAGTATATCTAGACTTTGCAAAGGCATTTGATACAGTACCACACAGAAGGCTGGTGTATAAAATAAGGAAATTGGGGCTAGGAGATAACCTTTGCAATTGGATACAAAACTGGTTGAAGGATAGGGAACAGTGTGTGGTTGTAAATGGAAAATTCTCCAGTATAGTTAAAGTGGAGAGTGGAGTACCTCAGGGTTCAGTATTGGGTCCGCTGCTTTTTAACATGTTTATAAATGACCTGGAAATAGATATAGAAAGCAAAATATCAATATTTGCAGATGATACTAAATTATGCAAAGTCATTAATTCAGAACAGGATATTTTCTCTCTACAGAGGGACTTACATACAATGTCAGATTGGGCAAACATGTGGAATATGAAGTTTAATGTGGGGAAGTGTAAAGTCATGCATTTGGGAGGAAACAATCCCAAGGCTACGTATAAACTTAATGGAATAATTTTAGGTGACTCGTTGCTAGAAAAAGACCTGGGTATCCTTGTCAACTACAAACTTGGAAACAGTGACCAGTGTCAAACAGCAGTAGCAAAGGCAAACAAAGTCCTGTCTTGCATAAAAAGAGGTATTGAAGCAAGAGTGGATAACATTATTTTGCCATTATACAAATCATTGGTAAGACCTCACCTTGAGTATGCAGTGCAATTTTGGGCACCGGTTCTGAAAAAGGATATACTAGAACTAGAGAGGGTACAGCGGAGAGCAACAAAATTAATTAAGGGAATGGAGGACTTGACATATGAGGAACGACTAAACAAACTTGGTTTATTTACTCTAGAGAAAAGACGACTAAGAGGAGACCTTATCACATTGTACAAGTATATGAGAGGTCAATACAAGGATCTCTGCGGTGAGCTATTTATTCCAAGGCCTGATCAGGTGACCAGGGGACACCCCTTGAGATTAGAGGAAAGGAGGTTTAAACTTCAGCAGAGGAAGGGTTTTTTTACGGTAAGGTCTGTCAAATTGTGGAATTCATTGCCCAGGGAGGTAGTTATGGCAGATACAATGGATATATTTAAGAGAAGATTAGATACATTTCTTTCAAAAGGGAACATACAGAGTTATAGTGTATCAGTAGGCTGATCAGGAAGGTCTGAAAAAGACTAATTTAAAGGGATAGCAATACTTCGTTTTAACTTTATTTTATTTTGTAGGCATTAAAAAAACATGAAGAATGATATAAGTCTTATCTCTCAAACCTTTATGGTTTATGAGATATTCACAAGCAAAGTTCCCCTCCCCGCCCCTTTTACCTAGTGTAAGCCATCTCTTCTCAGATGTGAGTCTGGTTGTATGAAAGTACAGATAACAGAAGGGGACAATTTTCTTTGTATGAAAACAATGAAAGCCCTTCCCCCCTTGACAAGTTTTTCAGCTTTTTCCATTATCTTAATTGAAGATTGTCCCTCTCTGCAGTCTACCTGGGCATCTCCCTTCTGATCTGGGATCTGGGATACTTTGTTTGTGAATATCTCTTAAACCATAAAGGTTTCAGAGATAAGACTTATATCATTCTTCATGTTTTTTTAATGCCTACAAAATAAAATAAAGTTAAAATGAAGTATTACTATCCCTTTAATTGGTAGCAGGAAAGCTATAAAATCTCAGTTACTGAGGTATGAAGCGAAGGTTGAACTTGATGGACTTGTGTCTTTTTTCAACCTAATTTACTATGTTACTATGTTACAAATAGCATTGAGTGGAACAATCAGGTTCCTGTCATATGTATTTTTTTCTTGTTGTATTTAATATATATATATATATATATATATACACACACACATTTTATTGGCGTGACAAGCACTAGCATTCTCTAATATATGTACAAATTTATTAATATCACATATTAATGTAAGCTTTTTTTCAGTTGGGCACAATATTTACTATTTTTGGGTATATGTGATATCAAGTATTTATATGCATATATACAGCATGAATTTATATAGATAGATAGATAGATAGCTATAGATAGATAGATAGATAGATACACAAACAAACAGACCTGCGTTGGAGGGGACCCTTTAAATTATATTTTGATGTTTTTATTATTATTTGTGGGTGCCAGTGTAGTGCAATTAAAAACAGCAGGCATACAATAAAATAAAAAAATAAATAAATAAAAAATAAAATTGTGTAGATGAAGGACTTATCTGGTGCAGGGCCCATGTGGGCCTGCATTAATGAAGTGATTACATAGAGAACTATGTTCCATTTATATCCTTCCTCACAAGTCATGTGAGGAATGGTTTATACCAAACAGACAGGGGGTATACACACTGGAACAGGCTAAAAAGCCTTTCAAAATAATCTTTCTTCAGGGATTTTTAATTTAGATAGTATTTTTAGGTGCATTAGAGTAGGACTTACCATAAAGTGAGATATCTTGGCGTGGTGGTAAGCTTACACATGGATTGGTCAATTTGTGTGACTAAATTCTCACTTATTTCACTTAGATTTGCTAAAGATTATTATATATGCCCATTACAGTGCACACATTATTCACAGCATATAGAGGAGCGCAGGTCTGTTTGTTTGTATGTGTTTTCACTTTTGGGTCTAGGCCTAATGTCAGGGGGACTGGAGACCCCTCTCATTCCTTGCTGCTATCTATATCTTTCATCTATATACTTATATTTAAGTTATATTTATTATATGGATATTTTATGATGTGTTTAATTCTGCAAGCTTTCTTCCTTTTTTCTGTTTTTGTACACATATCTCCTTTAGCTCACTTTAGCAGCTTCTCATTTTATCCAATTCATCACTAAAAAAACACATTATTACTTTATTTCACCATTCCTTTCCTTTCCTTTCCTTTCCCACTTGGCCTTTAAGAACAAGGCTTTTTGGCCTGTTCCAGTGTGTATACATCCTGTCTGTCTGTGGCACCACACTCAATAACTTTTTGGTAATTGTTATAGTGATCTCTTACAAGTGGGGGATTTGTGTGTATCAGTGATGATAATATACATTTTAGGGGCGCAACAGGAGTATCTAGTTATTTTTCCTTTTTAATACATGCCAGTACCTTATTGGCCTTTGCAACCGCCAGATGGCGCTGAGCATTAATGCTGTCTATTGTCTATCATTACGCCCAAATCCTTTTCATTAATAAATTTCCCCAAAGAAACACTATATGTTGCATTTGTAATATTATACCCAAAATGCATAACTTTACACTTGTCTGTATTGAATCTCATTTGCCATTTGCCTGCCCAGTTACCCAATTTATCCAAATGCTCTTGTAATGAAGAAACATGCAGTTCAGACTTTATTACCCTGCCTAATTTTGTGTCATCAGCAAACACTGACACATGGTTCCCTATGCCCACTGAGAGATCATTACTAACAAATTAAAAAGAAGAGGTCCCAGGACAAATTCCTGTGGTACTCCACTTATCACACTTGTCCAGTTTGAGAACTTCCTATTTACCACCCCTCTTTGCATTCTATCTTTCAGCCAATATCCAATCCATGCAGAAACATTTGCCCCTAAGCCTATTTCAGTCAATTTGTACAATAACCTTTTGTATGGAACCATATCAAATGCCTTGGCAAAGTCTAAATAGATCACATCAACCACCACACCCAAATTTTTATTTTTCCTCACTTTTTCATAAAATGCAATTAAGTTAGTTTGACAAGACCTGTCTTTGACAAAGCCATTTTGGCTCCTGCTAATTATATTCCTGTTCAAGATGAATTCCTGAAAATATTCCCTTAGCAACCCTTCAAACAGTTTTGCCACTGCAGATGTCACGCTTATAGGTCTGTAACATGCCTGAGGAAGAGACCTAAGGTCTTGAAAGCTTGCATTCTAAATCTGCTTAGTTAGCCAATAAAAGGAATCAAAAAGTATATTTGTCTCCAGTATTTCTATGGCTAACATGGTACCAACTCTCATCTGTTTTTAAATATCGGCACCATTTCTACTTTACTCCAAACCTTGGGCACTATACCTGAAATAAAAGAAACCCTGAAAATAAAAAATAACGGTCTAGCCAGGGCCCAGCTTAGCTCTTTAAGTACCTGTGGGTATATATTATCCGGCCCCAGGGCTTTGCCTACATTAACATCATTTAATTGCTTTTACACTTTTTCTTGTGTCAGCCAATCCCATGCTTGCTGTGACTGTTCTGTAAAAGTAGTTTGCAAGTTCTTGTCAATTGGGTCTTCCTTGGAAAAAGAGGAGTATTTTTGGGTGGAACCAGAAAGAGCAGCACGAGAACAGCATGAGAGCAGCATGTGATACCAAATGTGTGGTATCACATTTCATTCCATGTTTTCCATGTCTGTGACTCCTAATATTGCTTGATTCATATATATATATATATATATATATATATATATATATATGAATTACCACATACAACCACTTAATAAATAATGAAATAAATCCACAAGATGACCAGAAAAGAAATACAGTTCGACAATGATATATACTTTCTATTCATCTGCAAGAAAAGACAGCTGATTCCCAAAGGACTAAAAATCAAAAATCCACTCGCTACTACACAAAATTCACAGTATGCTAATAAGCTGTGTAAACGCACTACTGAGAAGCTAAGAAATCATCTGATCCACCAGCTCTACAACAAGAAACATTCAATATGAAAAACAATGCCTACTTTAAAAACTGTGTGATGATAATATATATATCACCAAACAACTAGAAAATGAACTACAGTATTCTTACAAAAAACAAAATCAGGACCTTTTCAACAAGAAAAACAATAAACTCATCAGACTTCAACAGGACTACCACAAACATCTGGTAGAACAAGAGAAATCAAAAGAGAAATCAGGGATAGTTATTATTTCTGATTATGAACTATCAAACTCAGAAGCATCAGTTCTCTCTAAAGGACTATCATTTTGTCCTAGCACAAAACTTAATCACATTCAGCTCTACTCTGACTTGGAAGAATTTTTCAGAACGATGTGACTTAAGGAATACTTCCATGATAAAGAGAACAGTGAAACAACAATGGATTACAACAGCAGCAAAAAGAACACCAATTTCACTCCAGCTCCAGGATGAAATGCCAAACTGGACAGCTACAGTGAAAGTTTCCATCTAAGAACTGCATCCTTGGCAACCAAACAAATCAAAAAGGAAATTTTTCATAATCTCACAGTACAGGAACAAACTGCTATAAGTGTCTTGAGAAATAATCACTCTATCACCATCAAACCAGCAGACAAGGAAGGCGCAGTGGTGATAATGAACACCACAGACTACATAAAAGAGGGGGGAGGCAATTGTCAGATGGTAAATACTACAAAAAACTAAATGAAGACCCCACCAAGGAGTATACATTGCAACTCAGGGAGCTCATCAAATCCTTCCCTAAGAAGCTACAACCAGAACTGGAATCACTCATACCAACCAGTGCCTGCATGGGCAACTTCTATATGCTTCCCAAAATCCACAAGGTAGATAACCCTGGCAGACCTATAATTACAGGAATGGGAACACTTACAGAACAAATCTCAGGACTTGTAGAAAAATATCCTAAAGCCTCTTGTCACCAATATAAACAGCTTCATAAAATACACCACTGATTTCCTCAACAAACTCAGCCAAATCACCAACCTCCCTGTCAACACCATCCTAGCAACCATGGATGTAGAATCTCTGTACAGCAACATTTCACATAAAGATGGCATCAACACTTGCTTCAATTTTCTCTCCTACACTGACTACCAAAAATACAGCCCCCAAATTATCACAGAACTGATACTTTTCATCCTCACACATAATTATTTCAGTTTCAACAATGAGTTCTACCTACAAACCAACCAAACTGATATGGGTACTAAGATGGCACCCCAATATGCTAATCTGTTTATGGCAGACCTAGAACAGAGATTCCTAGACATACAACATACCAAACCATACAAGTATTACTGAAACATTCATGATATTTTCATCATCTGGACAGAGAGTGAGGAAAAACTCATACAATTCCATCATTCTTTTAACTCATTCCACCCTTCAATCAAACTAAAAATGTAATACAAAATCTGTAAACTTTCTGGACACAACGGTGGCATGTACCAATGGCACAATCCACACCTCGCTCTACAAAAAGCCCACAGACAGATACAGCTACCTTCACAGCTCCTGCTTCCACCCCTCCCATACTAAACAGGGCATCATCTGCAGCCAAGAAACTAGGTACCATCGAATTTGCTCTGACCATAATGACCGTAACTCACACCTAAATGTACTCTTCCAGTCTATGAGACAGAAAGGCTACAAATCTAGGATTTTTACCAAACAAATCCACTCTGCTCTAACAACACCACGCACGTACCTGCTGCAGTACAGGAAGAAAAAAATCTCTACACGGGTACCACTTGTAGTCACCTACAGCCCAGCTCTTGAAGAAATACGGAAGATTATTAAAGATCTACTGCCAATGCTAGCAGAAGATGATACTTTGAAAAATATCTTCTCTGAAACCCCCATTTTGGCCTTTAAACAACCACCAAACCGTCAACAAAAACTAATCAGCAGGAAGCTACACACTGATGAGAAGAATATAGAAAAAGGTACCAGATAATGCAAGAAACCTCACTGCAAACTATGCCAGCATATATGCCCAGACAATAAAGCTACCCACAACAATAAAACAGTATTAAAGGATCAGTATTAAAGGATCATACTCCTGCACATCTAGCAATGTGGTATATATGATACATTGCACCAAATGCCACCTAGGGTGCTACATTGGGGAAACCACCCAATTATATGGCAATTATATGGCAGAATGAACATACACAGACACTCTATCAAACATAACAAAGAAGGATCCTACTGCACCCCTGTGGGACACTATTTTTCCCAGCCTGAACACTCAATTAAGGACCTAAAAATCAAAGTGCTGAAAGGGAACTTTAGAAATACCCAAGAAAGAAAAACTTTCGAAGCCAGAATGATTACATTTTTTAACAGTAAGAATAGAGGACTAAATGCTGATTTGGGTTCCCTATCCCCCAAAGTTTTACATGACCCCTCTATCATTATCTTACTCTTCATATATCCACATGTTAACATACATTCTAATGACAGGGTTCATATTATTATTAACATATTAAGTATACGTACTGACATATGCTTTTCCATACTCGTATACATGCAGGTGTATATATATATGTGGGTGGACTGTTCTATATGTATATATGGGTTTATGTGCATATATGTACATGTAGGTATGCATACATGTATGTATGTGTTTATGTATGTATGCGTATATGTATATGTACTAGTACATATATATAGGTACTTGTGTATAGATATATGTTTTAGTATGCATTACTACATATTGTGTGTACGTATTTAGGTATATGCATTTATGTATATGTATGTGTCCATATGAATGTGTTTATACGTATATGTGTATATGCTATATACATGTATATTTGTGTGTGTGTGTGTGTGTGTGTATAGATAAATTGTATGGGTATGTGTATATGTGTATATGCATGTATATGTGTGTGTTTATATTTATGGATGTGTGTATGTATATGTGTACATGTACATGTGTGTTTATGTATGTGGGTGTATGTATGTATTTGTAATATATTTATAGATGTGTATGTGTGTATGTATATATCTACCTATATGGGCACAATTTGAATATAGGCCTGCATGCCCTTACTGGATTTTTGGCATTATAGCATTCTTAATATGTGCAATCTTTTTTTTTAAATCTCTCTCCTCCCATACCATCTCCTGTATTTTTCTTCTCTTTCTCCCCCCCCCACACACTCTGCCTTGCACAGGGTATTTACGACCCTCTGCAAGAAGAGTGTGGATTTTTTTTGGTCCCTGTCTTATCAGCAGCCAAACTGTAACAGTATTTTGATTTTGCACATAATATATTAATATTTTATTATCACTTATTTGTGTGTTTTCTTAGTCACATCTACCCAAAAGAATAATTATACCCTTCGTAAGAGGGGCTATAGATATTCTTATTGTAAACATAGACAAGCAGAAAAGAATTCTGCACTCGTTTACTTGAATGATGCAAAAATACAAAAGACTTTATTGAAGAAATAAAAACATCCGGGCACAAGGACAGAAACAAAATCATCCCAGAGAGATTCTCTTACCCATTTTGGACTTCAATGGTCCTTACTTATAGGCAAAGTGGGAGCGAAAACTAATGTTTTAAGTACGCAGGTGAATTAAACAAACCCAACCCCTAAAAGACATATACTCTTTAAAATAAAGAATAAATGTAAAATTGGTACATAACAGAAAAATGCCATTGTACCAAACATGGGATGAAAGAAAAGGAAAGTAATTGAATACATAACAAAGCAATACTTAAACATTTATTTTAAGCCTCCAAAAGGAGTGTGTATCCAAATGTGTATTCAAATAAAGGAGGATGACAGTACTAAGGTCAGTGCAAGGTCAGGTCCAAGTTTCACAAGGTATATATTTATTGCCAAAGCTCAATAAGATCCCCTAGTAAAACAGACTCAGGTCCTATTCCACATTAAGACCACCTGGAATCCGGGTATCCAATAAGTATATCCAATACATCTCACGCCTGCCTAAACAACGTAATATGCTACCATCTCTAAGGTGTTTGGTAACCCTCTCTATACCCTGAAAACCAAAGTTGTCCAAACCTGCATTATGGGACAGAAAGTGTCTGGCAATAGGTGATCTCACTATCAAATTAACATGTTCCCTAATTCATTCTATAAGTGGGTTGATCGTACGTCCATCATATTGTTTGAGACATTCTTTGCAGCTTATAAAATACACCACACCAGATATGTAGCAATTTATAAAGCTGCTTATAATGTGTTTTTTATTACCCGCAGAATTTTGGAACATATTAGACATGATAACAAAGCAAGAACACTTACATCTACCTCCACATTTATAAAAGACTTTGGTAGTAAGCCAAGTACCTGAATTCTTTTTAGACCATAAAAACATAATGGGGGATAAACCGCTTCCTAATGTTGGTGCTTTTCTACAGGTAAACCTACAACCATCTTCTAGTATTTCTTTAACTATTTCGTCACTGTAAAGTATGGGAAAAAACTCCTTAATACTACAAACAAGTTTATACTAATGGCTATATTAAGTGACAAAAGTTAAAGGTGTCTTCGTAGAGTTAATACGATTACAGGAAGTGGTTCTACTATGCTTAATAAACCCCTTGATTAGAGTCTCATTTTCATACAGTTAACAGACTGTTTTGCTGCATTAATCTGACTACTGGAATAACCCCTTGCTCGTAATCTTTCAGATAGGGCATCAGCTTCCTTATTATAAGAATCTGTATTACTACAGATTATTTTCAGGTAGTATATTGTTAATAAGGTGTCTCCTGTGGAGCTATCCGCACGCAGCAATGTGTTGCCCGCTGAAGATTTACGAAAAACATCAATATTCACCTTTTTTGAAAACTCATCCCCAATAAGCCTTAGGTCCAGAAAGTCAATAGAATTCCTTTGTAATGTATAAGTGAAATGTAAGCTATATTTATTAGAAATGGGATACTCAATAAATTGTTCAGCCTGAGAATCACTACCACTCCAATATAATATCAGATTGTCTATGTATCTGTAGAATAGAACTATAAAAGGTCTGAAGGGGTTATTCCTTCCAAAGGCATGGAGCCGCTCCCACCAACCAACATAAAGATTGGCAAAAGATGGAGCAAATTTTGCAACCATTGCAGCTCCACGTCTTTTGGAGGTAAAAGACCCTGTCAAACAAAAAATAGATATGTCTCAAAAGATATATGATGGCATCAGTAAGAAAATGTTTTAAATCCCAAGAGTAGTTACTATGATTGTTAAAAAAATAAGCAGCAGCCTCAACTCCTGTATCCTGCCGTATACTAGAAAAAAGAGACACAGCATCCACAGTTAGCCACATATATTGAGGTAGTCACTGGACATCATTCATAATATTTAAAACATGGGTTGTATCCCTCAAAAACGTGGGTAATTGCAAGACAATAGGATTTTAGACTTACCTGTTAGCTTACAGTGCAGTGGAGCCTACCCCTCCTCCATACAGGCTACCTAGCCACTCCCCTCTCCCAGATAGATTTGAGACAATAAACCCACTAAACCAGACAGTGAGAAGAAGAAAACTCTTGTGAGCATGGGCCCAATCAGACACCCACGTCCAGCCACAGGAAACCAAGCATGGTCCTTTTACTGGGTGGGAGTCCTGTAAGCTACATGGACTAAGAGAAAAGGATTTAAAAGGTAAGACTAAAATCCTTTTTTCTCTATCGTCCAATATAGCTTACAGGTACCATGGGGATGTACCATCATTGAGCTCCCATGGGTGGGAAGAGATGGAAAGGACCAAGCTCCAGTTCCCCATGATACCAGAGTTCCCATGGACTAACCAGGACACAGAATAGACCAAACTAACAAAGTGTCAATGGACACTGAATAACATAACACAGCACACAAGAACAAGAGCCATCAGGGCTCAAACATTTAAAGAGCTAAAGGCACTGGCATGTAAAGTCCTAGACAGGCAAGCTTCTGCTTCAAGCTTCTGCCCCATCGAATAAGCTTAATTGAAAATGTTTTGTGCCTGAATCCCTCCGTACCAGACTGCTTGAGACTTACCATTCCTTGAAGGCTGCAGGGCACATTGGGGGAGACCAACTAATATGATCTATGACTAGACTCTCTTTGTGGCCCAGCCTGAGGGCAAATTGTTCTGTATTTGTTGCCTCCTGTTCCACATGTGCTCAGAAAAGAAAGAAAAAGACACCCTATATATCTAAGCACACCATCTATATTCCACCCTATTCATTTCCGAATCCAAAAAATGGAGCTTTGGGGAAATGGGAAAAGTGTTAAATAAAACTTAACATTTATTCATCCAATTAAAAAAATCATTCCAATCATTGGATAAAAATAAAATTACATTAGCCATATATAAATATGGGGGATGCAATAAAGTATCCTAGATATATTCTAGGTATTTGTCCATTAAAGATGTATCATATATATCGCTGAGAGGGTTAACATAAATTGTTAAATCGACTGACATCCCATAATCGCTTCTAATATTTATCTACTATAGTACTCATGGGGTTAAAAATATTATTTTAATTAGAAACTCCTCAAATCTCAAAAAGTAGTTAGTCTGTACCCTCTATTAATATTGAATAGGACTAAGATAGCCATCAAACATCAGGACAAATCTTTAGACTAATAATTCTAATAGTTTGTAGCATGCAGGACAGGATATTTCTCACTAATGCTTCAATTGCTTAAAATCCACGCTCCCAACAGCTAAACATTACTCAGCATTTGACCGGGATGTTATAAGCTTCGCATTAACCCTCCAAAGGTATAAGTTCTTCATAGATCAACATTAATGATTAAGTGAATCGAAACACTGTGTCTATCTAGAATATCTAGATGTATGTAGAGGTCTGTACCCTGACTCAATTGTTACCGGGGCTGATTCCGGATTGCCAGAGAATCTTGCTACAGTGTTTAGCTTAATATATAAAATGTCTCTGCTGCTAAGCATATAACTATTAAATATACGAACTGCATCCCATATTATAGACTATCTTAAAAATACACATAGACGCTGGACATGGATGCCGTCAATCAAATCAGCATCCTAAAATAAACTGACGCGCGTTTCGCACAACGGCTTGATCACAGTCTCGTACATCCAAAGGATGCCGTTTCAAGCGCTCTTTTTTAAACTACAGCATTAAAGGGATAGTAATACTTCATTTTAACTTTATTTTATTTTGTAGGCATTCAAAAAACATGAAGAATGATATAAGTCTTATCTCTGAAACCTTTATGGTTTAAGAGATATTCACAAACAAAGTATCCCCCCAATGTTCAACCAGATCAGAAGGGAGATACCCAGGTAGACTGCAGAGAGGGACAATCTTCAATTAAGATAATGGAAAAAGCTGAAAAACTTGTCAAGGGGGGAAGGGCTTTCATTGTTTTCATACAAAGAAAATTGTCCCCTTCTGTTATCTGTACTGTCATACAACCAGACTCACATCTGAGAAGAGATGGCTTACACTAGGTAAAAGGGGCGGGGAGGGGAACTTTGCTTGTGAATATCTCATAAACCATAAAGGTTTGAGAGATAAGACTTATATCATTCTTCATGTTTTTTTAATGCCTACAAAATAAAATAAAGTTAAAACGAAGTGTTACTATCCCTTTAACAGTAATTGGTTGGTTTGAAAGAGGCAATCACCAACCAATTCTATACTGAGGAATTTAACCCATTCAGATTATTTTCATTTAACTGCAGCAGTATATATATATTATATTGTGCGATTTTAACATATCGCATACAACATAGGAAAAGAATTTAAATTATCATCATTTATATTCCTGAATAGATTACCAACAATCTATTCAAAGTCACAAATTGAAACAAACTATTGCACATAGATCTCTACCGGATCGTACACAGGCTGAGAGCTATTACAGTTTAGACTTTATAATTTCAAGAAGAGAATTATGCACTTTTAAATTCAAATTGCTAGTAGCTTAAAGGGATAGTAATACTTCGTTTTAACTTTATTTTATTTTGTAGGCATTAAAAAAACATGAAGAATGATATAAGTCTTATCTCTGAAACCTTTATGGTTTAAGAGATATTCACAAACAAAGTATCCCCCCCCTGTTCAACCAGATCAGAAGGGAGATACCCAGGTAGACTGCAGAGAGGGACAATCTTCAATTAAGATAATGGAAAAAGCTGAAAAACTTGTCAAGGGGGGAAGGGCTTTCATTGTTTTCATACAAAGAAAATTGTCCCCTTCTGTTATCTGTACTGTCATACAACCAGACTCACATCTGAGAAGAGATGGCTTACACTAGGTAAAAGGGGCGGGGAGGGGAACTTTGCTTGTGAATATCTCATAAACCATAAAGGTTTGAGAGATAAGACTTATATCATTCTTCATGTTTTTTTAATGCCTACAAAATAAAATAAAGTTAAAACGAAGTGTTACTATCCCTTTAACAGTAATTGGTTGGTTTGAAAGAGGCAATCACCAACCAATTCTATACTGAGGAATTTAACCCATTCAGATTATTTTCATTTAACTGCAGCAGTATATATATATTATATTGTGCGATTTTAACATATCGCATACAACATAGGAAAAGAATTTAAATTATCATCATTTATATTCCTGAATAGATTACCAACAATCTATTCAAAGTCACAAATTGAAACAAACTATTGCACATACATCTCTACCGGATCGTACACAGGCTGAGAGCTATTACAGTTTAGACTTTATAATTTCAAGAAGAGAATTATGCACTTTTAAATTCAAATTGCTAGTAGCTTAAGATTTCACCAATATGATTACTATAAATGGACACTTAATTGCAATTCCTCATTAAGGCCAAATGGGGCCATAGTGCCAAGTAAGAAAATGAATCTATTCTCTCTTTTTAACAGTTCTTTATCAAGGTCTCCACCTCGTATACCCAAATTAACCCTTTGCAAACCCCAGGCTTTAAGTTGTTTTGGGTCAGACTGATGTTTTTCCAAAAAGTGTTTTGCAACTGATGTTATTACTTTCTTATTTTCTCGCATATCCCTAGAGGCATGTGTAATACTCCTTGCATGCTCTCTAATCCTCATTTTCATTTGACGAATAGTTTTGCCCACATACCGGAGCTTGCAAGGGCATTCCAAGCAGTAAATTACAGCAGTACTCTGACAGTTAATGAATTCTGTAATAAGATGTTTGTGTCCAAATCTATCAATATAATCTTTCTTTATCTCCATATGCTGACAGTTTATACAGTCCCTACAAGGGAACGAGCCTGCTAATGGAGATTTAAATTTTCTCTTCTTGCAAAAATGGCTCGGTACCAAAAGATCTTTTAAATTTGGTGAGCGTCTGTAAGTAATGTCTATTTTATCTCCCAATATACTCTTCAACTGTTCATCTGTTTGTAAAAGAAATAGGTTATTATTTAAGATCTCCCTTATTTTCTGCCAATGGCAGTTATATGTAGTTATGAATCTGGGGTGAGTTGGAGTATCAGAAGGTGCCTTTTGATGATTATATAATAAGTACGGTCTTGAGGAGTAAAGTGCACGTCTATACGCTTTCCTGACACAGGTTTTACTATACCCACGACTATAAATCTATTTGAAAACTCCTTGGCTCTTAATTTGAAGGTTTCAACGTCTGAACAGTTACGTCTAACACGTAAAAATTCACCAATAGGAATACTATTTTTCATATAGGTTGGGTGACTACTTGAAAAATGCAGTAAGTTGTTAGTTGCTGTGCTTTTGCGATATAAATCGCTGGCCAGTCTATTCGCTCTATTACGATAGATCTTAATATCAAGAAAGTTTACAGTTTTCCAAACTCGCTTCATAAGTGAGTCTTAAATTATATTGATTGTTGTTGAGAATATTAATGAAATCTTCAAGGCTGGCCAACTCTCCTTGCCACAAAATGAACAGATCATCAATATACCGCTGCCATAGCAGTATATGATCTGTGTATATTTTAAGGTGATCACTGAACACCACCTCTTCCTCCCACCATCCGAGGTACAAATTAGCGTAGGTAGGTGCACATGCACTTCCCATCGCAGTACCCCGGAGCTGGAGGAAGAAGTGGTCATCAAACAAAAAGTAATTTGTGTTCAGGACAAAGGACAATAATCTTAGGATAAATTCCTTTTTATCCATTACAAATTTGTCATCTTTATTCAAGAAATAAGTGATGGCTTTTAATCCGAAATCATGTGAAATTGACGTGTATAGTGACTCAACGTCACAAGTCACCAAATACACATCATCATCTACAGGAAGTCCATCTGTTTTAGTTATAATATCCAGAGTATCACGTGTATATGAATTTAAACAATATACATAAGGTCTTAAACAATAATCTAAATATTTACTGGCATTTTCTGTTAAGCTACCATTGCCAGATATAATTGGCCTGCCCGGAGGTACTGTAATATTTTTATGTAATTTTGGTAGAAAATACAGAGTCGCCACTCGAGGATATTTAACCTGTAGATATTCAAAATCTTTTTTGTTCATTACACCCATTTCATATGCTTCTAAGATGATGCTATTATATATATTCATGAATTCCTTCGTCGGATCTCCAAAAAGAGCTTTATAACATTTTTTATCACTAAGTTGTTTCTTAGCTTCACTCAAATACATAGTAGTGGGCCAAATTACCAAGTTACCACCTTTGTCAGAGGGTTTCAATACTATATCATTCCAAGTTTGGATATCTTTCAGTGCACAACTCTCACCTTTAGTCAAGTTCCTATTAATTACAATATCAGGTATCTTCATTATTTCTTTCATCACAGCATCCCTGAACGTTTGTATAATAGGACATATGGTTACTGGAGGGGTGAAAGTTGATTGTACTTTTGGTACTGGGGGTAATTTATATTGTTGTGTATTCACACTAGATTCATCTATCAATTTAATTAAATAGGTTAAACTTTCATCATCTAGAGATTCCAATTCTTGTTGTCTCTCACTTAATTGTTCATCCGAAAAAAATTTTTTTAAAAGTAGTTTACGAGTAAAGGCAAATACATCAGTTAATACAGTAAACTTATCCAACTTGTGTGTTGGTGAAAAATTCAATCCTTTAGATAATAAACTAACATGATCAGAGGAAAGAATATGATTGGACAGGTTTACAATTGATAAACTATCAATACTCGTACCTATCTCCTTCCCCAGTAGTTCCCTCTCCCCCTCCGTTGTCCATAACCCCATCTCTCCCTGTCTCTTAGTTCTCTTTCCCCGTCTAGTCTTCCCCTTCCTCTTCTGTTTTGATACCTCCTCCTCTGTCTGTTCTCTAAAAAATGGGATTCAGATTGAATTTGTTGTTCATCACTAGTAAGTTCTGTTTCAGATGCAGAACTTTCACTTGGTTCTCCATCACTTTTACTAATATTCCTAGGTTTTCTTTTACTCCAAGCGTAAATATGTCCTTCTGCAAAATCCTTTTTATCACGTTGAAATTTCCTTTTTTTTCTTTCAATAATTTCATCCTCAAAATTATCTAATTCTTTGTTTAGCTGAGCAAGATCTTTTTTGATTTTTTCTACACATATAAATTCTCTTTGCTTTTCTTCATAGGTCTTAATATTGTTCTCAAGATCTGCTATTATTTCTGTCTCATACTCAACTAATATTGAAAGAAAACCTAATGAACAAGAATTACATAAATCCTCCCACCTTTTAGTATATCGAGGGTCAGGGAAGCTATAGGTAGGTAAGACCTGAATCCGTAAACCCCGAGGTATAATCTTTTCCTCTATATATTTTTGAAAAGTAGCGCGTGCCCACCAAGATTTTATTTGCTTATACTGGGCATCCTTCAGATTCTTAAAAACATTTTCCCATGTAGTGCCCCCATTGTTAGCGTTCTCAGTTTCAGTATTTGAAAATATTTCTCTAGCTTTTTCCGCCCATTTAGCCTGTCTTTGACTGAAAGTTATAATATTTTCCATATTTAAATAATAACTATAGGTGCTACTGGGAAAAGAAAAAAATCTCTACAAAGGAGATAAAGAACATTCAGAAAAAGAAAAAACCCTGTGCACACTATACTTATATATTAAGCTCGGAGATATTTGGGTGAAAGATAGGTGCTCATAGGGTAAATAGAATATCAAAAAAGAAAGAAAAAGACACCCTATATATCTAAGCACACCATCTATATTCCACCCTATTCATTTCCGAATCCAAAAAATGGAGCTTTGGGGAAATGGGAAAAGTGTTAAATAAAACTTAACATTTATTCATCCAATTAAAAAATCATTCCAATCATTGGATAAAAATAAAATTACATTAGCCATATATAAATATGGGGGATGCAATAAAGTATCCTAGTCACCCAACCTATATGAAAAATAGTATTCCTATTGGTGAATTTTTACGTGTTAGACGTAACTGTTCAGACGTTGAAACCTTCAAATTAAGAGCCAAGGAGTTATCAAATAGATTTCATAGTCGTGGGTATAGTAAAACCTGTGTCAGGAAAGCGTATAGACGTGCACTTTACTCCTCAAGACCGTACTTATTATATAATCATCAAAAGGCACCTTCTGATACTCCAACTCACCCCAGATTCATAACTACATATAACTGCCATTGGCAGAAAATAAGGGAGATCTTAAATAATAACCTATTTCTTTTACAAACAGATGAACAGTTGAAGAGTATATTGGGAGATAAAATAGACATTACTTACAGACCAAATTTAAAAGGTCTTTTGGTACCGAGCCATTTTTGCAAGAAGAGAAAATTTAAATCTCCATTAGCAGGCTCGTTCCCTTGTAGGGACTGTATAAACTGTCAGCATATGGAGATAAAGAAAGATTATATTGATAGATTTGGACACAAACATCTTATTACAGAATTCATTAACTGTCAGAGTACTGCTGTAATTTACTGCTTGGAATGCCCTTGCAAGCTCCGGTATGTGGGCAAAACTATTCGTCAAATGAAAATGAGGATTAGAGAGCATGCAAGGAGTATTACACATGCCTCTAGGGATATGCGAGAAAATAAGAAAGTAATAACATCAGTTGCAAAACACTTTTTGGAAAAACATCAGTCTGACCCAAAACAACTTAAAGCCTGGGGTTTGCAAAGGGTTAATTTGGGTATACGAGGTGGAGACCTTGATAAAGAACTGTTAAAAAGAGAGAATAGATTCATTTTCTTACTTGGCACTATGGCCCCATTTGGCCTTAATGAGGAATTGCAATTAAGTGTCCATTTATAGTAATCATATTGGTGAAATCTTAAGCTACTAGCAATTTGAATTTAAAAGTGCATAATTCTCTTCTTGAAATTATAAAGTCTAAACTGTAATAGCTCTCAGCCTGTGTACGATCCGGTAGAGATCTATGTGCAATAGTTTGTTTCAATTTGTGACTTTGAATAGATTGTTGGTAATCTATTCAGGAATATAAATGATGATAATTTAAATTCTTTTCCTATGTTGTATGCGATATATTAAAATCGCACAATATAATATATATATACTGCTGCAGTTAAATGAAAATAATCTGAATGGGTTAAATTCCTCAGTATAGAATTGGTTGGTGATTGCCTCTTTCAAACCAACCAATTACTGTTAATGCTGTAGTTTAAAAAAGAGAGCTTGAAACGGCATCCTTTGGATGTACGAGACTGTGATCAAGCCGTTGTGCGAAACGCGCGTCAGTTTATTTTAGGATGCTGACTTGATTGTCGGCATCCATGTCCAGCGTCTATGTGTATTTTTAAGATAGTCTATAATATGGGATGCAGTTCGTATATTTAATAGTTATATGCTTAGCAGCAGAGACATTTTATATATTAAGCTAAACACTGTAGCAAGATTCTCTGGCAATCCGGAATCAGCCCCGGTAACAATTGAGTCAGGGTACAGACCTCTACATACATCTAGATATTCTAGATAGACACAGTGTTTCGATTCACTTAATCATTAATGTTGATCTATGAAGAACTTATACCTTTGGAGGGTTAATGCGAAGCTTATAACATCCCGGTCAAATGCTGAGTAATGTTTAGCTGTTGGGAGCGTGGATTTTAAGCAATTGAAGCATTAGTAAGAAATATCCTGTCCTGCATGCTACAAACTATTAGAATTATTAGTCTAAAGATTTGTCCTGATGTTTGATGGCTATCTTAGTCCTATTCAATATTAATAGAGGGTACAGACTAACTACTTTTTGAGATTTGAGGAGTTTCTAATTAAAATAATATTTTTAACCCCATGAGTACTATAGTAGATAAATATTAGAAGCGATTATGGGATGTCAGTCGATTTAACAATTTATGTTAACCCTCTCAGCGATATATATGATACATCTTTAATGGACAAATACCTAGAATATATCTAGGATACTTTATTGCATCCCCCATATTTATATATGGCTAATGTAATTTTATTTTTATCCAATGATTGGAATGATTTTTTTAATTGGATGAATAAATGTTAAGTTTTATTTAACACTTTTCCCATTTCCCCAAAGCTCCATTTTTTGGATTCGGAAATGAATAGGGTGGAATATAGATGGTGTGCTTAGATATATAGGGTGTCTTTTTCTTTCTTTTTTGATATTCTATTTACCCTATGAGCACCTATCTTTCACCCAAATATCTCCGAGCTTAATATATAAGTATAGTGTGCACAGGGTTTTTTCTTTTTCTGAATGTTCTTTATCTCCTTTGTAGAGATTTTTTTCTTTTCCCAGTAGCACCTATAGTTATTATTTAAATATGGAAAATATTATAACTTTCAGTCAAAGACAGGCTAAATGGGCGGAAAAAGCTAGAGAAATATTTTCAAATACTGAAACTGAGAACGCTAACAATGGGGGCACTACATGGGAAAATGTTTTTAAGAATCTGAAGGATGCCCAGTATAAGCAAATAAAATCTTGGTGGGCACGCGCTACTTTTCAAAAATATATAGAGGAAAAGATTATACCTCGGGGTTTACGGATTCAGGTCTTACCTACCTATAGCTTCCCTGACCCTCGATATACTAAAAGGTGGGAGGATTTATGTAATTCTTGTTCATTAGGTTTTCTTTCAATATTAGTTGAGTATGAGACAGAAATAATAGCAGATCTTGAGAACAATATTAAAACCTATGAAGAAAAGCAAAGAGAATTTATATGTGTAGAAAAAATCAAAAAAGATCTTGCTCAGCTAAACAAAGAATTAGATAATTTTGAGGATGAAATTATTGAAAGAAAAAAAAGGAAATTTCAACGTGATAAAAAGGATTTTGCAGAAGGACATATTTACGCTTGGAGTAAAAGAAAACCTAGGAATATTAGTAAAAGTGATGGAGAACCAAGTGAAAGTTCTGCATCTGAAACAGAACTTACTAGTGATGAACAACAAATTCAATCTGAATCCCATTTTTTAGAGAACAGACAGAGGAGGAGGTATCAAAACAGAAGAGGAAGGGGAAGACTAGACGGGGAAAGAGAACTAAGAGACAGGGAGAGATGGGGTTATGGACAACGGAGGGGGAGAGGGAACTACTGGGGAAGGAGATAGGTACGAGTATTGATAGTTTATCAATTGTAAACCTGTCCAATCATATTCTTTCCTCTGATCATGTTAGTTTATTATCTAAAGGATTGAATTTTTCACCAACACACAAGTTGGATAAGTTTACTGTATTAACTGATGTATTTGCCTTTACTCGTAAACTACTTTTAAAAAAATTTTTTTCGGATGAACAATTAAGTGAGAGACAACAAGAATTGGAATCTCTAGATGATGAAAGTTTAACCTATTTAATTAAATTGATAGATGAATCTAGTGTGAATACACAACAATATAAATTACCCCCAGTACCAAAAGTACAATCAACTTTCACCCCTCCAGTAACCATATGTCCTATTATACAAACGTTCAGGGATGCTGTGATGAAAGAAATAATGAAGATACCTGATATTGTAATTAATAGGAACTTGACTAAAGGTGAGAGTTGTGCACTGAAAGATATCCAAACTTGGAATGATATAGTATTGAAACCCTCTGACAAAGGTGGTAACTTGGTAATTTGGCCCACTACTATGTATTTGAGTGAAGCTAAGAAACAACTTAGTGATAAAAAATGTTATAAAGCTCTTTTTGGAGATCCGACGAAGGAATTCATGAATATATATAATAGCATCATCTTAGAAGCATATGAAATGGGTGTAATGAACAAAAAAGATTTTGAATATCTACAGGTTAAATATCCTCGAGTGGCGACTCTGTATTTTCTACCAAAAATACATAAAAATATTACAGTACCTCCGGGCAGGCCAATTATATCTGGCAATGGTAGCTTAACAGAAAATGCCAGTAAATATTTAGATTATTGTTTAAGACCTTATGTATATTGTTTAAATTCATATACACGTGATACTCTGGATATTATAACTAAAACAGATGGACTTCCTGTAGATGATGATGTGTATTTGGTGACTTGTGACGTTGAGTCACTATACACGTCAATTTCACATGATTTCGGATTAAAAGCCATCACTTATTTCTTGAATAAAGATGACAAATTTGGAATGGATAAAAAGGAATTTATCCTAAGATTATTGTCCTTTGTCCTGAACACAAATTACTTTTTGTTTGATGACCACTTCTTCCTCCAGCTCCGGGGTACTACGATGGGAAGTGCATGTGCACCTACCTACGCTAATTTGTACCTCGGATGGTGGGAGGAAGAGGTGGTGTTCAGTGATCACCTTAAAATATACACAGATCATATACTGCTATGGCAGCGGTATATTGATGATCTGTTCATTTTGTGGCAAGGAGAGTTGGCCAGCCTTGAAGATTTCATTAATATTCTCAACAACAATCAATATAATTTAAGACTCACTTATGAAGCGAGTTTGGAAACTGTAAACTTTCTTGATATTAAGATCTATCGTAATAGAGCGAATAGACTGGCCAGCGATTTATATCGCAAAAGCACAGCAACTAACAACTTACTGCATTTTTCAAGTAGTCACCCAACCTATATGAAAAATAGCATTCCTATTGGTGAATTTTTACGTGTTAGACGTAACTGTTCAGACGTTGAAACCTTCAAATTAAGAGCCAAGGAGTTATCAAATAGATTTCATAGTCGTGGGTATAGTAAAACCTGTGTCAGGAAAGCGTATAGACGTGCACTTTACTCCTCAAGACCGTACTTATTATATAATCATCAAAAGGCACCTTCTGATACTCCAACTCACCCCAGATTCATAACTACATATAACTGCCATTGGCAGAAAATAAGGGAGATCTTAAATAATAACCTATTTCTTTTACAAACAGATGAACAGTTGAAGAGTATATTGGGAGATAAAATAGACATTACTTACAGACGCTCACCAAATTTAAAAGATCTTTTGGTACCGAGCCATTTTTGCAAGAAGAGAAAATTTAAATCTCCATTAGCAGGCTCGTTCCCTTGTAGGGACTGTATAAACTGTCAGCATATGGAGATAAAGAAAGATTATATTGATAGATTTGGACACAAACATCTTATTACAGAATTCATTAACTGTCAGAGTACTGCTGTAATTTACTGCTTGGAATGCCCTTGCAAGCTCCGGTATGTGGGCAAAACTATTCGTCAAATGAAAATGAGGATTAGAGAGCATGCAAGGAGTATTACACATGCCTATAGGGATATGCGAGAAAATAAGAAAGTAATAACATCAGTTGCAAAACACTTTTTGGAAAAACATCAGTCTGACCCAAAACAACTTAAAGCCTGGGGTTTGCAAAGGGTTAATTTGGGTATACGAGGTGGAGACCTTGATAAAGAACTGTTAAAAAGAGAGAATAGATTCATTTTCTTACTTGGCACTATGGCCCCATTTGGCCTTAATGAGGAATTGCAATTAAGTGTCCATTTATAGTAATCATATTGGTGAAATCTTAAGCTACTAGCAATTTGAATTTAAAAGTGCATAATTCTCTTCTTGAAATTATAAAGTCTAAACTGTAATAGCTCTCAGCCTGTGTACGATCCGGTAGAGATCTATGTGCAATAGTTTGTTTCAATTTGTGACTTTGAATAGATTGTTGGTAATCTATTCAGGAATATAAATGATGATAATTTAAATTCTTTTCCTATGTTGTATGCGATATGTTAAAATCGCACAATATAATATATATATACTGCTGCAGTTAAATGAAAATAATCTGAATGGGTTAAATTCCTCAGTATAGAATTGGTTGGTGATTGCCTCTTTCAAACCAACCAATTACTGTTAATGCTGTAGTTTAAAAAAGAGAGCTTGAAACGGCATCCTTTGGATGTACGAGACTGTGATCAAGCCGTTGTGCGAAACGCGCGTCAGTTTATTTTAGGATGCTGACTTGATTGTCGGCATCCATGTCCAGCGTCTATGTGTATTTTTAAGATAGTCTATAATATGGGATGCAGTTCGTATATTTAATAGTTATATGCTTAGCAGCAGAGACATTTTATATATTAAGCTAAACACTGTAGCAAGATTCTCTGGCAATCCGGAATCAGCCCCGGTAACAATTGAGTCAGGGTACAGACCTCTACATACATCTAGATATTCTAGATAGACACAGTGTTTCGATTCACTTAATCATTAATGTTGATCTATGAAGAACTTATACCTTTGGAGGGTTAATGCGAAGCTTATAACATCCCGGTCAAATGCTGAGTAATGTTTAGATGTTGGGAGCGTGGATTTTAAGCAATTGAAGCATTAGTGAGAAATATCCTGTCCTGCATGCTACAAACTATTAGAATTATTAGTCTAAAGATTTGTCCTGATGTTTGATGGCTATCTTAGTCTTATTCAATATTAATAGAGGGTACAGACTAACTACTTTTTGAGATTTGAGGAGTTTCTAATTAAAATAATATTTTTAACCCCATGAGTACTATAGTAGATAAATATTAGAAGCGATTATGGGATGTCAGTCGATTTAACAATTTATGTTAACCCTCTCAGCGATATATATGATACATCTTTAATGGACAAATACCTAGAATATATCTAGGATACTTTATTGCATCCCCCATATTTATATATGGCTAATGTAATTTTATTTTTATCCAATGATTGGAATGATTTTTTTAATTGGATGAATAAATGTTAAGTTTTATTTAACACTTTTCCCATTTCCCCAAAGCTCCATTTTTTGGATTCGGAAATGAATAGGGTGGAATATAGATGGTGTGCTTAGATATATAGGGTGTCTTTTTCTTTCTTTTTTGATATTCTATTTACCCTATGAGCACCTATCTTTCACCCAAATATCTCCGAGCTTAATATATAAGTATAGTGTGCACAGGGTTTTTTCTTTTTCTGAATGTTCTTTATCTCCTTTGTAGAGATTTTTTTCTTTTCCCAGTAGCACCTATAGTTATTATTTAAATATGGAAAATATTATAACTTTCAGTCAAAGACAGGCTAAATGGGCAGAAAAAGCTAGAGAAATATTTTCAAATACTGAAACTGAGAACGCTAACAATGGGGGCACTACATGGGAAAATGTTTTTAAGAATCTGAAGGATGCCCAGTATAAGCAAATAAAATCTTGGTGGGCACGCGCTACTTTTCAAAAATATATAGAGGAAAAGATTATACCTCGGGGTTTACGGATTCAGGTCTTACCTACCTATAGCTTCCCTGACCCTCGATATACTAAAAGGTGGGAGGATTTATGTAATTCTTGTTCATTAGGTTTTCTTTCAATATTAGTTGAGTATGAGACAGAAATAATAGCAGATCTTGAGAACAATATTAAAACCTATGAAGAAAAGCAAAGAGAATTTATATGTGTAGAAAAAATCAAAAAAGATCTTGCTCAGCTAAACAAAGAATTAGATAATTTTGAGGATGAAATTATTGAAAGAAAAAAAAGGAAATTTCAACGTGATAAAAAGGATTTTGCAGAAGGACATATTTACGCTTGGAGTAAAAGAAAACCTAGGAATATTAGTAAAAGTGATGGAGAACCAAGTGAAAGTTCTGCATCTGAAACAGAACTTACTAGTGATGAACAACAAATTCAATCTGAATCCCATTTTTTAGAGAACAGACAGAGGAGGAGGTATCAAAACAGAAGAGGAAGGGGAAGACTAGACGGGGAAAGAGAACTAAGAGACAGGGAGAGATGGGGTTATGGACAACGGAGGGGGAGAGGGAACTACTGGGGAAGGAGATAGGTACGAGTATTGATAGTTTATCAATTGTAAACCTGTCCAATCATATTCTTTCCTCTGATCATGTTAGTTTATTATCTAAAGGATTGAATTTTTCACCAACACACAAGTTGGATAAGTTTACTGTATTAACTGATGTATTTGCCTTTACTCGTAAACTACTTTTAAAAAATTTTTTTTCGGATGAACAATTAAGTGAGAGACAACAAGAATTGGAATCTCTAGATGATGAAAGTTTAACCTATTTAATTAAATTGATAGATGAATCTAGTGTGAATACACAACAATATAAATTACCCCCAGTACCAAAAGTACAATCAACTTTCACCCCTCCAGTAACCATATGTCCTATTATACAAACGTTCAGGGATGCTGTGATGAAAGAAATAATGAAGATACCTGATATTGTAATTAATAGGAACTTGACTAAAGGTGAGAGTTGTGCACTGAAAGATATCCAAACTTGGAATGATATAGTATTGAAACCCTCTGACAAAGGTGGTAACTTGGTAATTTGGCCCACTACTATGTATTTGAGTGAAGCTAAGAAACAACTTAGTGATAAAAAATGTTATAAAGCTCTTTTTGGAGATCCGACGAAGGAATTCATAAATATATATAATAGCATCATCTTAGAAGCATATGAAATGGGTGTAATGAACAAAAAAGATTTTGAATATCTACAGGTTAAATATCCTCGAGTGGCGACTCTGTATTTTCTACCAAAAATACATAAAAATATTACAGTACCTCCGGGCAGGCCAATTATATCTGGCAATGGTAGCTTAACAGAAAATGCCAGTAAATATTTAGATTATTGTTTAAGACCTTATGTATATTGTTTAAATTCATATACACGTGATACTCTGGATATTATAACTAAAATAGATGGACTTCCTGTAGATGATGATGTGTATTTGGTGACTTGTGACGTTGAGTCACTATACACGTCAATTTCACATGATTTCGGATTAAAAGCCATCACTTATTTCTTGAATAAAGATGACAAATTTGGAATGGATAAAAAGGAATTTATCCTAAGATTATTGTCCTTTGTCCTGAACAGAAATTACTTTTTGTTTGATGACCACTTCTTCCTCCAGCTCCGGGGTACTGCGATGGGAAATGCATGTGCACCTACCTACGCTAATTTGTACCTCGGATGGTGGGAGGAAGAGGTGGTGTTCAGTGATCACCTTAAAATATACACAGATCATATACTGCTATGGCAGCGGTATATTGATGATCTGTTCATTTTGTGGCAAGGAGAGTTGGCCAGCCTTGAAGATTTCATTAATATTCTCAACAACAATCAATATAATTTAAGACTCACTTATGAAGCGAGTTTGGAAACTGTAAACTTTCTTGATATTAAGATCTATCGTAATAGAGCGAATAGACTGGCCAGCGATTTATATTGCAAAAGCACAGCAACTAACAACTTACTGCATTTTTCAAGTAGTCACCCAACCTATATGAAAAATAGTATTCCTATTGGTGAATTTTTACGTGTTAGACGTAACTGTTCAGACGTTGAAACCTTCAAATTAAGAGCCAAGGAGTTATCAAATAGATTTCATAGTCGTGGGTATAGTAAAACCTGTGTCAGGAAAGCGTATAGACATGCACTTTACTCCTCAAGACCGTACTTATTATATAATCATCAAAAGGCACCTTCTGATACTCCAACTCACCCCAGATTCATAACTACATATAACTGCCATTGGCAGAAAATAAGGGAGATCTTAAATAATAACCTATTTCTTTTACAAACAGATGAACAGTTGAAGAGTATATTGGGAGATAAAATAGACATTACTTACAGACGCTCACCAAATTTAAAAGGTCTTTTGGTACCGAGCCATTTTTGCAAGAAGAGAAAATTTAAATCTCCATTAGCAGGCTCGTTCCCTTGTAGGGACTGTATAAACTGTCAGCATATGGAGATAAAGAAAGATTATATTGATAGATTTGGACACAAACATCTTATTACAGAATTCATTAACTGTCAGAGTACTGCTGTAATTTACTGCTTGGAATGCCCTTGCAAGCTCCGGTATGTGGGCAAAACTATTCGTCAAATGAAAATGAGGATTAGAGAGCATGCAAGGAGTATTACACATGCCTCTAGGGATATGCGAGAAAATAAGAAAGTAATAACATCAGTTGCAAAACACTTTTTGGAAAAACATCAGTCTGACCCAAAACAACTTAAAGCCTGGGGTTTGCAAAGGGTTAATTTGGGTATACGAGGTGGAGACCTTGATAAAGAACTGTTAAAAAGAGAGAATAGATTCATTTTCTTACTTGGCACTATGGCCCCATTTGGCCTTAATGAGGAATTGCAATTAAGTGTCCATTTATAGTAATCATATTGGTGAAATCTTAAGCTACTAGCAATTTGAATTTAAAAGTGCATAATTCTCTTCTTGAAATTATAAAGTCTAAACTGTAATAGCTCTCAGCCTGTGTACGATCCGGTAGAGATCTATGTGCAATAGTTTGTTTCAATTTGTGACTTTGAATAGATTGTTGGTAATCTATTCAGGAATATAAATGATGATAATTTAAATTCTTTTCCTATGTTGTATGCGATATGTTAAAATCGCACAATATAATATATATATACTGCTGCAGTTAAATGAAAATAATCTGAATGGGTTAAATTCCTCAGTATAGAATTGGTTGGTGATTGCCTCTTTCAAACCAACCAATTACTGTTAATGCTGTAGTTTAAAAAAGAGCGCTTGAAACGGCATCCTTTGGATGTACGAGACTGTGATCAAGCCGTTGTGCGAAACGCGCGTCAGTTTATTTTAGGATGCTGACTTGATTGTCGGCATCCATGTCCAGCGTCTATGTGTATTTTTAAGATAGTCTATAATATGGGATGCAGTTCGTATATTTAATAGTTATATGCTTAGCAGCAGAGACATTTTATATATTAAGCTAAACACTGTAGCAAGATTCTCTGGCAATCCGGAATCAGCCCCGGTAACAATTGAGTCAGGGTACAGACCTCTACATACATCTAGATATTCTAGATAGACACAGTGTTTCGATTCACTTAATCATTAATGTTGATCTATGAAGAACTTATACCTTTGGAGGGTTAATGCGAAGCTTATAACATCCCGGTCAAATGCTGAGTAATGTTTAGATGTTGGGAGCGTGGATTTTAAGCAATTGAAGCATTAGTGAGAAATATCCTGTCCTGCATGCTACAAACTATTAGAATTATTAGTCTAAAGATTTGTCCTGATGTTTGATGGCTATCTTAGTCTTATTCAATATTAATAGAGGGTACAGACTAACTACTTTTTGAGATTTGAGGAGTTTCTAATTAAAATAATATTTTTAACCCCATGAGTACTATAGTAGATAAATATTAGAAGCGATTATGGGATGTCAGTCGATTTAACAATTTATGTTAACCCTCTCAGCGATATATATGATACATCTTTAATGGACAAATACCTAGAATATATCTAGGATACTTTATTGCATCCCCCATATTTATATATGGCTAATGTAATTTTATTTTTATCCAATGATTGGAATGATTTTTTTAATTGGATGAATAAATGTTAAGTTTTATTTAACACTTTTCCCATTTCCCCAAAGCTCCATTTTTTGGATTCGGAAATGAATAGAGTGGAATATAGATGGTGTGCTTAGATATATAGGGTGTCTTTTTCTTTCTTTTTTGATATTCTATTTACCCTATGAGCACCTATCTTTCACCCAAATATCTCCGAGCTTAATATATAAGTATAGTGTGCACAGGGTTTTTTCTTTTTCCACATGTGCTCAGACCAAGTCCCCTAGACACCTTCTGCTTGGTCTTCTTCAACCCATTCCCAATGGGGAGCGACCTTGGTTGCACGTATCCATCATCCTCATGATTGTGGATAGATTTTCTAAGATGGTCCATTGTGTACCACTCAAAGGACTACCTTCCTCCAAGTAGTTGGCTGAGATCTTTGCCAAGGAGGTGGTTCATCTCCAAGGTATACCCAAGGTGGTAGCCTCAGATTGTGGGAGCCAGTTTGTCTTACATTTTTGGAGAGCATTCTGTGGTCAGATGGGCATACAGCTCTCGTGCAACTTGGCTTACCATCCACAGTCTAACTGTAGGTCTAATCAGGCGCTGGAACAGTTCCTGCGTTATTTTATCTCGGACCATCATGACAATTGGGCGAACCTGTTACTGTGGGCAGAGCTGGACAGAAATAGTGCAGTTAATTCCTCCTCTCGGAACTCACCCTTTCTCTGCTGCCAGAGTCTTTCCAGGCTCAAAATATTCCTTCGCTGGAGGAGAACTTGAGGTCGCTCCACTCCATATGGGTACGGGTTCAGAGATACCTGCAGAGTTCCACAGTACACTATAAGAGAAAAGCAGACCATAGACATCTACCGGCTCCATTGTTCAGGTGGGAGAGGGAGTATGGTTGTACTCATGGAATCTACATCTCCAGGTGCCTTGTAAAAACCTTTCGGGTTCTCTGCAAGATCAACCCCGTAGGCGTGTGATTTTTCGGGACTGCTGTCTGCACATCACCTTTGAATGAAACCCACCAAAATCTTCCTGTGGCCTAGACTGATTTGGGATGGGCTGTGACTGTCTGCTTTTATTAGAACCAGATGTGGCATGATCCCCCTGCCCTTTCTCCTGCCTACTGGTGGTGAGTGTGACACTGGTATATGTAGTAGTGCCACTTTCTGCACTTATCAACACTGACTTGTGGTAGTTGTTCAAGTGTTGGTTCATTCAGGAGGTGGTTAGATGACCCAACACCCTCCCATGGCTGACTTCCCTGCCACACAATTTGCATTTCACTAGACGACCATCTCCAAGTGTCACAAAATGCTCACATGCTTTGGAGTGACAGATGACTCTGGCAGTTGAAATGGAAGGTGGTGGAGAAGAAGAAACTGAGACGACACTTTCTCGATCTTCACATGCTGGGGCAATCTCACTATGCTTTATGCTTCTACGTACCTTTACAGGGGTACTAGTAGAACTAGACACGGCAGCAAGGATGTTGGGACTGGGATTGGTGGAGGATAGTGGTGCAAAAGTGGTAGCGGAGACACTAGCGGCCACTACTTGCCTGAAAGACTCAGTTGGAAATGGAGAGGCAGGTGTTGATTTCGCAATAGAAGTTGTAGTTGGAGAAACAGGAGGAGCAGCAGGGAAAAATCAATCTTTGGTGAAAAATCAAGCTCAGGGGAAAAATCAAGCTTAGGAGGCCTTGGTCCCTCATATTCTTCTTCTACTTTTTGTAGGTTTGGACAGGAAGAAACATCATCAGCAGTAGATTTTGGGGAGACCTGCTGAATTACCTCTTCTGCCTGGTGGCTACTGGGAAATGGTAAACAATTATCTCCCTCACCCTCTAACATTTTTTGGAGAAGATATGCTCTCAGTGGCGGTGACAGTGGTGGCAGGAGGAATTTTCTCCAAATACTGCAATCACTCCCGTTTGGACTGCTTATGCGGAGTGGCACTAGTCATTGTGCAGGTGGTTCTGGGGGGATCATCATGAAACAGATGACGACGAGAAACAGATACCAGCTGCTTCATGGTCTCAGAGGAGGACCTGGACCTCTCTACCCTGCTAGTAGATGTAGAACGACCTGCAGTTCCCTTCTTATTTTTATTTTTTTGTTTGGAGTGCTGCTGCTGACTATGACATTCACTACTAGTACTAGTATACTGACAGTCCTCTTCTTTAGCAGCCTGCTTGAAAGCAATGGAACCGTGGTGGTGTTGGTGGTTGCTGGGTCACTGCACTTGGTACAGGATGAGCAACATCAAGTTGTTCACTAGGACTCAAATCCATTACAAATAGGTAGGTAGTGTACTATAGTAATTTTAATATTTTAAAACATGGCCACACGACAACTGTCGGACTTGCTGTGTCACTCTGAAAATTAATATTTACACAAATTCCTAATATTTTTTTTTCAACAGGAGAAAAAATGACTTGCAGTGGCTATACGGCACTAATGCTGGATGCCTGCCTGCCTACACAAATGTCACATTGGCTGTGACACTCTGATAATTGTTATTTGCACAAATTCCTAATATTTTTCAACAGGAACAAAGATGACTTGCAGTGGCAATATGGCACTTCTGCTGGATGCCTGCCTGCCTACACAAATGGCACATTGGCTGTGTCACTCTGAATTATTATTTACACAAATTCCTAATATTTTTCAACAGGAACAAAGATGACTTGCGGTGGCAGTAAGGCACTTCTGCTGGATGCCTGTCTGCCTGCACAACTGTCACACTGGCTGTGTCACTCTGGAAATTATTTATACAAAGTCCTAATATTTTTCCACAGGAACAACTATGACTTGCAGAGGCAGTAAGGCACTTCTGCTGGATGCCTGCCTGTCTACACAACTGTCACACTGGCTGTGTCACTCTGAAAATTGTTATTTACACAAATTCCTAATATTTTTCAACAGGAACAAAGATGACTTTCAGAGGCAGTAAGGCACTTCTGTTGGATGCCTGCCTGCCTACACAAATGGCACATTGGCTGTGTCACTCTGGAAATTGTTATTTATACAAATTCCTAATATTTTTCCACAGGAACAACGATGACTTGCAGTGGCAATAAGGCACTTCTGCTGGATGACTGCCTGCCTACACAAATGTCACACTGGCTGTGTCACTCTGAAAATTGTTATTTACACAAATTCCTAATATTTTTCAACAGGAACAAAGATGACTTTCGGAGGCAATAAGGCACTTCTGTTGGATGCCTGCCTGCCTACACAAATGTCACACTGGCTGTGTCACTCTGAATTATTATTTACACAAATTTGTAATATTTATCAACAGGAACAAAGATGACTTGCTGTGGCAATAAGGCACTTCTGCTGGCTGCCTGGCTGCCAACACAAATGTCACACTGGCTTAGTCACTCTGCAAATTATGTTTTTCTTTTCAACAGGAAAAAAATGACTTGTAGTAGCAGTAAGGCACTAATGCTGGATGCCTGCCTACACAACAACTGTCAGATTGGCTGTGTATATAATTAAAAAAAAAAACAGCTCCTGACAGTGGCAATAAGACACTAAACTGGCACTATACTGGCTAATAAGGCACTACACTGGCACTAGACTGGCTTAAGGCAGTAAACTGGCACTATACTGGCTAATAAGGAAGTAGACTGGCTAGAAAAATTGCTTTTCTGGACACTCTCTCTCTCTCTCCTTCTTCTATCTCCGATCTCCAACAACAGACTAACAGGAAATGCAGGCTGTCTGGGTGTCTGTGTCATTAGTCCAACCCCCATCATGAAACGAAGAAGCTAACTGGACTAGAGAAGGAGGAAACTAGCGAAATTTACGCAGAAATTTCAGACCAGGGCTGTTCAGATTCGGGTCTTTTTTATGAACGGACCTTGCCATTTGGCTGGCCTGGCTGATGCCGAATGACCCTTATTCGTCCAAATTCCAAATTTGAATGAACCAATTTGCACAAGTCTAAGCCTCAGAAATATTAGCCAAAATGGGCAAAGGGTCCTCCTTAGGGGCACCTTTGCGGACAGCATCAGTCAGTAGTTGTCACGGTTTGTTAAGACTCTCAGACATAAGGTTAGGTAAAAACACAACTTTATTGAAAAGTTTAAGATAATCCCATAGGATTTCATGCACATACATATAATATATAGAAACGGCAAATAGGTAATGACATTATCAATACAGGCTCTACCGGCCCTGCCAATATACCGGGCAAGGCAACCTGGGCAAGAATGAATAGGTGGCTCTACCGGCCCTGCCAATATACCGGGCAAGGCAGCCTATAGATAGTCAGGAAGATAAAGGCTCTACCGGCCCTGCCAATATACCGGGCAAGGCAGCCTATAGGTCGTCAGGAGGATAAAGGCTCTACCGGCCCTGCCAATATACCGGGCAAGGCAGCCTATAGATAACAAGGTGATTCAGGCTCTACCGGCCCTGCCAATATACTGGGCAAGTCAGCCTAAGGGAATACCATGATAGTAGGCTCTACCGGCCTTGCCAATACCAGGTAAGGCAACCTCAGGATGGAATGATACATGTTCTACCGGCCTTACCAATATACCGGGCAAGGCAGCCCAAGGAGAAGGTATCAACCACAGTGACCTAAATAACTGTCAGATGACAATGACAGTGTGGTGATGGTAGGTAACGGTTGCTAGGTCCAGTGGTGACACCAGGTAGTCTGCACACTCCAGACTAAGTACCGAGGGAATAACTTAGCTGTCTAGGACTGGACAGCGCACTGGGAACCCACAGACTAAGAGCAATGGCTGGCCACAAGGCAGTGGAGCGAACCAGCGCCCGCACGCTGGGAACCAACAGATCGTAGTATATAGAGCCGTAAGGCAAAGGAGCAAACCAGCGCCTGCGCGCTGGTAACCAACAGACTATCAGTGTATAGCCGCAAGGCAGTGGAGCGAACCAGCATCTGCACGCTGGGACCAACAGATAGCTGTGTAATAGAGCCGTGAGGCAAAGGAATGAACCAGCGCCCACGCGCTGGTGACCAACAGACTGATAGTGTATAGCCGCTAGGCAGTGGAGCGAACCAGCGTCCGCACGCTGGGACAAAGATGAAAATGTCTCCGAAGTGATCAAGGATCAAAGTCGCCACAGAAGCAGAAACCGGACACAGGAGATGAACAGGAACCAGCACAAGACGGTCAACCGGATCAGCAACGGCAACGGGGACTGGCAGCAGGAAACAGCAACCTCGGACGACTTCAACCGGAACAGGCACTGGAACACGTACAGCAGGCAGGAGTCTCAGGAACAGGACGAACTCAGGAACCCAGGAACACAGCAAAAAGGCCCTTCACTTCTGTAGCATAACGAAAGTGGATGCAGTCTGAGACACGCATCCACTTTCGTTATGCTACAGAAGTGAAGGGCCCTTTATTGCTGTGTTCCTGGGTTCCTGAGTTCGTCCTGTTCCTGAGACTCCTGCAGGTGATACAACCCAGAGGGGCAAAAAAGAACCCCAAACAAGCAAGACCCTTAACAGAGGCACTCAAACAAGAGTCAAAACAATACAAAATGTATATATCTTTATTAGTTTGATACAAAAAAAAATAAACATTAAAACATCATTAAAAACCAGGAGGGCCGTAGAGGAGGTCCATAAATACATATAGCTCACATATAAATAATCAAAGCATGGTCAATTGACAATACACAGCTAATAATATTATATGGCTATAAATAAGAAGATTACACAACAACCTGTGTCAAATAATAATAACCAATTACATCCACAAAAAGTGCAGATACAATAAACACAAAGTGCCAAGTGCATATATGCAAAATATAACCAATTATAACATATTATGACAACAGTACTAATCAACATGAACCCCCCCCAAAGGAACAAATCAACCACAGGTAGAAGTAACAGACCTTCCTTAAACGGCACCTCCACCCACATAGCCCAACGCGTATCGCCCAAAGGCTTCGTCAGGGGATGCATTATGGGTAGAATTGCTCCATTAAATACCTGCAGGCCTCCAATAGCAAACAGAAAGGCACATCATGTGTTTGTCAAAAATCTTCAACAATCTTCAAAAGTCAAAAAGTCACTTATTATTTATGTCACTAATAAGCAATAAAGTTACACTCACATATAAGTTTCTAAATGGTTTGCAGAATGTAATCGCTTCATTATATCGTAATAAAGGCAAACACAGACGAAAAAGAGTCTTGGAGGCGCATGCGCATATAATTCAAACCCCCATAAATGTATGATAAGAAGATGATTAACTTCGATTAGATACATACCTTATCCAGGAAATGCCTCCACATATCACAAAAGAAGAGCTAGGAGTCTTCCGCATTACCGTAAGCCGTGACGTAATAATATACGCCAGGGCTCACGCTCAATATGGGAAAACAACACCAGTAAAAAAAAAAAAATATATATATATATATATATATATATATATATATATATATATATGTATATATATATATAATAGTGAAGTTCCCAATTTCTTTTAAATAGATACAAAAATGCACCCCAAAATTCGCTATAAATTGAGTCCCGACCAGCCCGTCATAGAGTGGCAATATCAAGCTGCGAAAGAATGCGCATGCGGCACAACATTAGACTCCATCTTAGTTACTGGCAAACCGGCACAAAAGTGATAAGCATGAGACGGCGACTATGCGCATGCGCCAAATGAAATCATTAATGTTTCTAATGAAATTAAGATTACAGGGTACACACATACATTAGTAAATCCATACATTCCTAGGCACAAAATAGCATTCAAATACCAATAATGTCGTTCTCTTCTGCTGGAAAACCAGTCCCAAATCAGCGAGTCCAAAGGCAGGCATGCGCATGCGCCATCAATAAAATGCCATCTCCACCACTGGCTCGCCAGCAATCAAATAGCAAAAATAATAAATATGCGCATGCGCCCCCGACCCAAACCATTTATCCCATAACAGGACATAAATTATTCATTAATAATGGAGGACATACAGTACCCAAGGAAGCAGTTCTACTGTGGGAGACCATACCAAAACCAAACCCAAAATTAAAAAATAAAATAAAAATATCCTTAAGGTGGCAATTCTAAACTTACAATACAAAAATTATAATAATGAACTTACAATAATACACATACACATATATATATATACATATATATGAAAAAAAAAAGAGGGGAACACAACCAAAGGTATTATAGAGAAAGTTCTTCTTATTCCAATTCTTTTTCCAATATCCCATAGCGAAATCTTCCACTATTGAACACTATCTGCAATCCCCGATGGGTCAAATCCAAATTCCGGCCAAAATATCTACAAAAAACACACATAAAATTATATTAAACAATATAGCTTGAAAACACTAAATCTTCATTCATACCCTGGGGAAAACAGGTCTGAAGCATGTAAATCCACCAAGCCTCTCTCCTCAGAAGAAGCCTGGTGGCATTCCCACGCCATATCCCCATTTTAATTTTTTCCAGACCAAAAACTTGTACATCCTTAGATGAACAATCATGAACACCCAAGAAATGCTGAGCTACTGTTGTTAAAGTAAGTCCCTTACCTGCATCTCTCTGTGCATTACGTATAAGCGAAAAATGTTTTTGAATTCTTACTTTCAACTTCTGTGTTGTTTGTCCAATATAAAGTTGTTGACATGGACATCTAATTGCATAGATACATTCTGTAGTCTTACAATTAATAAAACAATTCACAGTCAAATCTCTATCTGCCACAGGACTGTGAATTTGCTACACACAGTGAATATGTTGGCAGATATTACAGTTTCCACAAGGAAAACTCTCTACCAAATTAGAGCCAACCGTGTATCTATCTTGTGTACGAAAATGACTATGAACCATAAGATCTCGAAGATTCTTCGAGAGTCTAGCTGTCAAAATTGGTCGTGAATCCAAAAATTGTTTCAATGTGTCATCATCTTGAAGTATATACCAGTGTTTCTTAAAAATATCCATGATAGAATTCCATTGATTATTATACGTCACAATAGGCCTAATCTTGCAAAATTCTGCATCGTACTTCTTACCTGTATTTAACAAGACTTTGCGTTTGGCAGAACTGGCTCGTTTGTAACTCCGATGTAAGCATATTTTAGGATATCCTCTCTCACAAAACCGACCAAAAAGGTCCTTTGCGTGATCTTCAAAAGCTTCTGTGGTTGAACAATTCCTACTAATACGAAGGTACTGCCCAATCGGAATAGCCTTCCTTATATGAGATGGATGTGAACTCGTAAAATGAAGAAGAGAATTGACAGAAGTCGGTTTTCAATATAGTTGGGTCTGAATCATACCCTGTTGATCAATAGAAATAGTTAGATCCAGAAAATCTACTGACGACAAGGACATATGTGATGTTAAATGAATGTTATATTCATTTTTATTCAATACCTTAATAAATTACGTACACAACGATTGTGGTCCATTCCATAAAAAGAATATATCGTCAATATATCTGTACCACAATAAAATATGATTTGTCCATAACTCCATATCCTCAGAAAAAAACAATTCTCTTTCCCACCATCCCAAAAAAAGGTTAGCAAAAGATGGTGCGCATTTGGCCCCCATGGCTGTTCCAACCAACTGCAGAAAAAATTCCAAATTAAATACAAAATAATTATGTTGTAAAACAAATTTCAATAAATCCAACAAAAAATCGCAAAAATCCTGTTGGTTAGATAAATTAGACTGTGTTAGAAAAAATGCCACCGCACTGAGACCCTGCTCATGACCTATACTGGAGTACAAAGCCTCCACATCACAGGTCACGAGCAGGGTCCCAGGCTGAACCGACACCTCCTGCATCTTGAGCAGTAGGTCGGACGAATCTCTAAGATAAGACGGTAAGGAAAGGACCAACAGTTGAAGAAAGAAATCAACAAACAAACAGATCTTTTCACAGAGTCCCCCAATACCCGCTACTATAGGTCTTCCTGTAGGTTTAGTAATGTTTTTATGAATCTTCGGCAAAATATAAAATGTAGGTACAATAGGGAAATCAACTTTCATAAAATCCAACTCCTTTTGTGTTATAATCCCTAAAGAAGCCGCTTCTTCTAATTTATGATCGAGGGTCTCTTTGAAATTGATAGTGGGATCTGATAATAAACGACGATATGACTTAGGATTATATAGCTGACGATGTACTTCAGCTAAATACATCTCCCGGAGCCAAATAACCACATTACCCCCTTTGTCTGCTTCTTTTACTTCTACATCTTTCCATGACATGATACTTTTTAATGCCAATCTCTCTTTAACAGACAAATTGTCCTGATATTTTATAATAGACGGTAATCGTAATATATCTCCACACACAAGATGATAAAAGGTCCTTACCTGAAAACTAATTTGCATGGATTGTGTAAAGGTACTTGGAGGTTTAAACAATGTCTTTCTACTATTTGCACCTGTTTCCACTGATATATTCTCTTCCAAAAGATCCAACATTTCCAAAAAAAGGTCATGTTCTGTATTCATTGCTTCTACTTGAGAAAGCGGTTTTTGAAAAAACTTTTTAAGAAGCAATCTTCTGCAAAACAAAAAAACATCCTTAGTTAAATCAAATTTATCCAATTTTTGTGTAGGACAAAAAGTTAATCCTCTCTCCAAAACTGACCTCTGTGTATCAGTTAGAATATGTGAGGACAAATTCACAATGTTCATTTTGGAATCGTGTGCGAGAGTAATTCCGATGTATCACTTGTGGACGGTATCCCCACTGCAGGCGATCTCCTAATTCTCTTGGATTGACTTCTACGCGTACGCCTGCGGGGGCCGTCCCTAAAAAAGGTGAAGATAGTGGTACAGATGATACATCCACTTGAGATGAACTTTGTTCATCTTCACTTTGAACATCACTCTGTAAATCAGATTCAGACCCTGATGGTTGTGATACTCTCTCCATATTATGTCAAGGTGTCTTATTACTTCCTTTACTGGAAGGCACATGTATATATTTTTGTCCATACACTCTACATCTATTCCCTTTATGTGTCCATTTATACACCTTTTTTGTCTGAAAATCTTCAGACACCTTTTTTTGGAAATGTTGGATCTTTTGGAAGAGAATATATCAGGGGAAACAGGTGCAAATAGTAGAAAGACATCGTTTAAACCTCCAAGTACCTTTACACCATTCATGCAAATTGGTTTTCGGGTAAGGACCTTTTATCATCTTGTGTGTGGAGATATATTACGATTACCGTCTATTACAAAATATCAGGACAATTTGTCTGTTAAAGAGAGATTGGCATTAAAAAGTATCATGTCATGGAAAGATGTAGAAGTAAAAGAAGCAGACAAAGGGGGTAATGTGGTTATTTGGCCCTGGGAGATGTATTTAGCTGAAGTACATCGTCAGCTATATAATCCTAAATCATATCGTCGTTTATTATCAGATCCCACTATCAATTTCAAAGAGACCCTCGATCATAAATTAGAAGAAGCAGCTTCTTTAAGGATTATAACACAAAAGGAGTTGGATTTTATGAAAGTTGATTTCCCTATTGTACCTACATTTTATATTTTGCCGAAGATTCATAAAAACATTACTAAACCTACAGGAAGACCTACAGTAGCGGGTATTGGGGGACTCTGTGAAAAGATCTGTTTGTTTGTTGATTTCTTTCTTCAACCGTTGGTCCTTTCCTTACCGTCTTATCTTAGAGATTCGTCTGACCTACTGCTGAAGATGCAGGAGGTGTCGGTTCAGCCTGGGACCCTGCTCGTGACCTGTGATGTGGAGGCTTTGTACTCCAGTATAGGTCATGAGCAGGGTCTCAGTGTGGTGGCATTTTTTCTAACACAGTCTAATTTATCTAACCAACAGGAGTTTTGCGACTTTTTGTTGGATTTATTGAAATTTGTTTTACAACATAATTATTTTGTATTTAATTTGGAATTTTTTCTGCAGTTGGTTAGAACGGCCATGGGAGCCAAATGCGCAAAATCTTTTGCTAACCTTTTTTTGGGATGGTGGGAAAGAGAATTGTTTTTTTCTGAGGATATGGAGTTATGGACAAATCATACTTTAGTGTGGTACAGATATATTGATGACATATTCTTTTTATGGAATGGACCACAATCTTTGTGTATGGAATTTATTAAGGTATTGAATAAAAATGAATATAACATTCATTTAACATCACATATGTCCTTGTCGTCAATAGATTTTCTGGATATAACTATTTCTATTGATCAGCAGGGTATGATTCAGACCCAATTATATCGAAAACCGACTTCTGTCAATTCTCTTCTTCATTTTACGAGTTCACATCCATCTCATATGAGGAAGGCTATTCCGATTGGGCAGTACCTTCGTATTAGTAGGAATTGTTCAACCACAGAAGCTTTTGAAGATCACGCAAAGGACCTTTTTGGTCGGTTTTGTGAGAGAGGATATCCTAAAATATGCTTACATCGGAGTTACAAATGAGCCAGTTCTGCCAAACGTGAAGTCTTGTTAAATACAGGTAAGACGAACGATGCACAATTTTGCAAGATTAGGCCTATTGTGACGTATAGTAATCAATGGAATTCTATCATGGATATTTTTAAGAAACACTGGTATATACTTCAAGATGATGACACATTGAAACAATTTTTGGATTCACGACCAATTTTGACAGCTAGACGCTCGAAGAATCTTCGAGATCTTATGGTTCATAGTCATTTTCGTACACAAGATAGATACACGGTTGGCTCTAATTTGGTAGGGAGTTTTCCTTGTGGAAACTGTAATATCTGCCAACATATTCACTGTGTGTAGCAAATTCACAGTCCTGTGGCAGATAGAGATTTGAGTATGAATTGTTCTATTAATTGTAAGACTACAGAATGTATCTATGCAATTAGATGTCCATGTCAACAACTTTATATTGGACAAATAACACAGAAGTTGAAAGTAAGAATTCAAAAACATTTTTTGCTTATACGTAATGCACAGAGAGATGCAGGTAAGGGACTTACTTTAACGACAGTAGCTCAGCATTTCTTGGGTGTTCATGATTGTTCATCTAAGGATGTACAAGTTTTTGGTCTGGAAAAAATTAAAATGGGGATACGGCATGGGAATGCCACCAGGCTTCTTCTGTGGAGAGAGGCTTGGTGGATTTACATGCTTCAGACCTGTTTTCCCCAGGGTATGAATGAAGATTTAGTGTTTTCAAGCTATATTGTTTAATGTAATTTTATGTGTGTTTTTTGTAGATATTTTGGCCGGAATTTGGATTTGACCCATCGGAGATTGCAGATAGTGTTCAATAGTGGAAGATTTCGCTATGGGATATTGGAAAAAGAATTGGAATAAGAAGAACTTTCTCTATAATACCTTTGGTTGTGTTCCCCTTTTTTTTTTTTTTTTTTCATATATATGTTTATATATATGTATGTGTATTATTGTAAGTTCATTATTATAATTTTTGTATTGTAAGTTTAGAATTGCCACCTTAAGGATATTTTTATTTTATTTTTTAATTTTGGGTTTGGTTTTGGTATGGTCTCCCACAGTAGAACTGCTTCCTTGGGTACTGTATGGCCTCCATTATTAATGAATAATTTATGTCCTGTTATGGGATAAATGGTTTGGGTCGGGGGCGCATGCGCATATTTGTTATTTTCGCTATTTGATTACTGGCGAGCCAGTGTTGGAGATGGTATTTTATTGATGGCGCATGCGCATGCCTGCCTTTGGACTTGCTGATTTGGGACTGGTTTTCCGGCAGAAGAGAACGACATTATTGGTATTTGAATACGATTTTGTGCCTATGAATGTATGGATTTATTAATGTATGTGTGTACCCTGTAATCTTAATTTCATTAGAAACATTAATGATTTTTGTCGCATGCGCATAGTCGCCGTCTCATGCTTATCACTTTTGTGCCGGTTTCCAGTAACTGAGATGGAGTCTAACGTTGTGCCGCATGCGCATTCTTTCGCAGCTTGATATTACCACTCTATGACGCGCTGGTCGGGACTCAATTTATAGCGAATTTTGGGGTGCATTTTTGTATCTATTTAAAAGAAATTGGGAACTTCACTATTATATTTTTCTTTTTCTTTTTTTTTTTACTGGTGTTGTTTTCCCATATTGAGCATGAGCCGTGGCGCATATTATTACGTCACGGCTTACGGTAATGCGGAAGACTCCTAGCTCTCCTTTTGTGATATGTGGAGGCATTTCGTGGATAAGGTATGTCTCTAATTGAAGTTAATCATCTTCTTATCATACATTTATGGGGGTTTGAATTATGTGCGTATGCGCCTCCAAGACTCATTTTCGTCTGTGTTTGCCTTTATTATGATATAATGAAACGATTACATTCTGCAAACTATTTAGAAACTTATATGTGAGTGTAACTTTATTGCTTATTAGTGATATAAATAATAAGTGACTTTTTGACTTTTGAAGATTGTTGAAGATTTTTGACAAACACGACGTGCCTTTCTGTTTGCTATTGGAGGCCTGCATGTATTTAATGGAGCAGTTCTACCCATAATGCATCCCCTGACGAAGCCTTTGGGCGATACGCGTTGGGCTATGTGGGTGGAGGTGCCGTTTTAGGAAGGTCTGTTACTTCTACCTGTGGTTGATTTGTTCCTTTGGGGGGAGTTCACGTTGATTAGTACTGTTGTCATAATATGTAATAATTGGTTATATTTTGCACATATGCACTTGGCACTTTGTGTTTATTGTATCTGCACTTTTTGTGGATGTAATTGGTTATTATTATTTGACACAGGTAGTTGTGTAATCTTCTTATTTATAGCCATATAATATTATTAGCTTTGTATTGTCAATTGACCATGCTTTGATTATTTATATGTGAGCTATATGTATTTATGGACCTCCTATGCGGCCCTCCTGGTTTTTAATTATGTTTTAATGTTTATTTTTTTTTGTATCAAACTAATAAAGATATATACATTTTTTATTGTTTTGACTCTTGTTTGAGTGCCTCTGTTAAGGGTCTTGCTTGTTTGGGGTTCTTTTTTGCCCCTTTGGATTATGTTTATGGTTATTTAGACCTTGAGTGCACCGGTCTACTTGTAGTCTTTATATATAGAGTCTCTGTCTTTTGAATGCTAGTGCTGACCAGACTTTATTTGGGGTAATCCCTGCAGGTGATAGACACAGCAATGCAGCAATCACGGGCACCGTGATAGTTATTCAGTCCAAACAGCAATGGCTCTATTAACCCATGCGGAAGCCAAGGTAGGCCTCAAGGACGCACCTATGGTAGTAAAGATAGCCTTAAAGATATCCTGCAGCTTCCTATCTGTCAGATCTTTAAGAGCCAAAGAATCTGCTACAGGCAAGGAAGTAGATTTTGACAGCCTAGAAATAGGGGAATCCACCTGAGGAGGTGTAGCCAACTGAGCCAAAGCAACATCAGCAAAGAGGTACAGCTTGGAGAATCTCTTAGAAACAGTGAGACGCTTGTCAAGAGTCTTCCACTCCTCCAGGATTATTTGATCCAGAGTGGGATTAAGCGGAAATACAGTACAGGACTTCTTGCTCCTGGGTAGATAAAACTTAATGAGACCCTCAGCAGAGGGTTCAGGGTCAGCCTCAAAGGGGTCATCATGAAACTAGGAAGAAGCCCCTTCTGAATACACACCATCCTCAGACTCCTCAGATAAATCAGGAATGCCAGGAGTCTTAGGGGCCACAAACCAGAAGGAAGTGGGAGTTTTCCAGGACTGGAGAACCCCCTGAAGAGAAAGAGGAAACTGTGATATAGAGGGCTTTAAGTCCTTGACCCAATGTGGCTCTTGCTCATGGTTGGAGGGCCCTGGCGGAGAAGCAGGGGCCACAGAACATGAGGGGAATAAGTGACCTGAGTATTCTCTGGAAGCCCCACTTGGCATGAGGGACAATAAGCAAGGGGGGTCAGAGACGCCCCTGTGTCCTTAGGCCTAGCCCCATGTCCCTTAGAATACGACATCCTAATGGAAGAAAAGTGTCTACAGAATAGGGAACCCAAATACTGTCTCCCAGAGCAAGGATTTCACCCTATAAAGCCTAAAAAGTACTTATCTGGCAGGTGAAGGCTTAACCTGAGGAAGAGAGTAAAGGAGTCCAAACCCTGTATATGATACTCATATAGAGAGAGAGAAAATGGTGACTGAATGCAGAGTCAATCAGCAAACAGCCTGCTGAAACATGAGGTTATGGGAAATGCAATTTCCCTTGAAAAAGTACCAAATGCAGTGCCCAAACCCCCCAGGGCACCCCAAGACACTGAGGATGTGTAGAGCAAGGGAACAAGAAGAATGAGCCATCTCTCAACTCGGTACATGGAGCATTTGCAGAGATATGTCCCCAAGCCGTCTGTCCCATAGAGATCAATGGAGCACTGCAGAGTTGCTGAAAGCGTTCCTTAAAGGGTCAGAATTCAAATATGGTGTGAAAAATAAAAAATGGCTGAAATGTGCCAAAACACATACAGAACACCCAAAAAAGTTAAACAAACACATAAATCCAAAGGAAACATTAGATAAAAATTCCCTATTTCAGAATAACATGTCATGGAAAGGGTTAAATATTATCACACAGCTCAAAATGCTCCAAAGACCTCAGGAACAGAATAATGAAATACCCAACATGAGTGCATGAGTTATGAGTAACTCCTGAAGCGACCATGTGAGGAGGAGATCAGTGGGACATGTGGACCATGGCACTCAAAGGGTTGCTCACCTTTTTTGCAGATCTTCTTTTCTTCAGATTACCATTATAATGGAAGAAGCCTCAGAGAGACTCCTTCTGGAGAGAGACATGGGCTGCATGGTTCTCTCCCAGGGCTGCGAGGGTCCACAGACAACACCTGTTAACTGAACAATCCTCCAGGGAAAGTCAATAATGGTAACCCGCTTAAAGGGATAGTAATACTTAAAATGTAAAAAAAATATGTTGTAGAGTTTATCTCCCTGAGTAAAACAAGGGTACTCCCACTGCTGAAAGGTGTTTCATTCAAAAGTTATTAATTTTCAAAGTTGAGTTTTTTAGGTGCAATATCACAGTGAGCTGAAATTGTACAGTGGCGCTGTTGCTACACGATCCTATGGACAGCTCTGGTCAGTTGACCATAAATCTCCATAGGATGGTGTAGCAACAGCGCCACTGTACAATTTCAGGCCACTGTGATATTGCACCTGAAAAATTCAACTTTGAAAATTAATAACTTTTGAATGAAACACCTTTCAGCAGTGGGAGTACTCTTGTTTTTCTCAGGGAGATAAACTCTACAACATATTTTTTTTTACATTTTAAGTATTACTATCCCTTTAATGAGGGAATTTTGACACCCCATATCTAATCTAATAGAAAATAATAAAATAACTAAAATCTAAACAGAACTGTTCTCAACCTTCCTACTAGGTGATGGAACAAATCTTATCTGGGAGAGGGGAGTGGCTAGGTAGCCTGTATGGAGGAGGAGGAGGCTCCACCCTGCACTTCTTGAAGAATTGTTCCAGCCTACTGGGAGAAGCTGTCACCTCCCCATGGTACCTGTAAGCTATATTGGACAACAGAGAAAAGGGGTTCCAAGTACTGGTGCACCAAATGCGAAAGATTCTCGTTCAGTGAGCCAATACCTGAAACAATGGGCTTGCTCATCAGTTTCCCCAAGGTCTTATGCATTTTAGGTAAATGGTGAAACAAAAACAAACGCAGCCTCTTAGTTAGTAAGACAACTGGTGGACAGGCCCAAATCAACAAGTTCTCTCAAATGTCTTTTATACTTAAATGTGCCCGTGATTCCTGCCTGTACTGTATTGCTGGTTGGCAACATTGTCATTTCCGCTATTCCTTACTACGCTCTTATTGGAGATTGGGTATGAGCTCCTCCCACCATTTGCCTTTATATACCCAGGTCTCACACTTCCTGATTGCCCATTCGTGGTGTAACTGTGTCTAGTGAATCTCTTGTTGCTGCGTATGTTCCATGTATGACCATTGGCTAGACTGACTCCAGTTTCTGCTTGTTCCTGTGCTGTGCTCCGTTCCTGGTTTGACCTCGGCATTGACTGATTTCCCATTCCGGTTCTGACCCTGCTGTGTAGGACTACTCGCTCTGTGTACCGACCCGGCTCTGGCTTACGTTTGCTCCTGTGGTTGACTCGGCTTGGCTGCCTACCCGCTCTGTGTACCGACCCAGCTCTGGTTTTGACTCCTTCGTTTCCTCACTGTCTGGCGGACTACCCACTCGTATTACCCTAAGGCTCCGGCCCTTGATCGTTTAGTCTCCTTGCAGACTCTGTATCATTTTGTGCGAAGCGCTCCTATCATCTACCCCCGCTTGCAGGAATTCGCTTACGTACTTTCACTGTCTGCTGGCTTACCCTAGCATTCTAGGATTGATCGAGTGGTCCTCCTTGTAGTCGCCTTCAGCCCAGTTCCAGTAGTCTGTTGCCTATGCTCCCTATCGTTCTAGGGTTGTCCGAGTGGACTCCTTGCCACTCGCCCATTCCATTTCCAGTAGCCTGTTGCCTATGCTCCCTAAGTGTACTAGGGATCCGTTCTGTAGGTCTCCTTCCTGCTGCCTGGTACCTACTTATAACCTCAGAGGTTGAGGTCATTGCCGTTGCCTAGCCTGAGGGAATCTACCCTCTGTAGGTTGTTGCCTATTACCAGTCTGATCCAATAGCGAACCATTGGAAGGTTCTATTTTTGGGTCAAGGAACTTCACCTTTTTTGACCAGTTTCTGCCATCATCTCCTCTAGTCAGTTTCTATACTTTGTCCCTGGGTCAATCTGAAGACTTGTCTTCCTCTGTGAGCCTGCACTGTCTCCATACCTGACCTGTGACATTGCTGGGAAGCACTATGGTACTGTCCTCCACTGGGCCTGTGTGGGATGGGGAAGCGCATATTTCCTTGTTATTTATTTTTCAATAAAAAGCTTGTTTTTTTACCTAAACTGTACTTGTCTGAGTGTTCTTACAAAAACCAAGACAGATACCTTCTTAAAGGAGTATAGGTGTCAGAGTCTGAGAGCTGTCTTAAGGCCTCCTCTTGATAATAATCCTTATCTACCACAACATTACCTCCTTTATCCGAATTACGAATAACAATACTGTCATCAGATTAAAGTGATTTAAAAGCCTGAAACTCAGATTTAGGGCTCGATCCAAATGTTGGAGTTAAAACCGGAATTAAGTAAAAAAAGGCTGTCGCGACCTAGCCAAGACCGGTTAATGAGAGATTCAAATCTCCATTGCCCAGAATGGCCAACAAAATACATGTACACCTTAAACCTACATTGCATACATTTCTGACCTCATCTCCGTTTAAAACACAAGATAAATAATATACTATACATCCATATTAAAGGAATAAGTGATTGTCCACTGTTACATAGCACCACATCCAATCACAGCACCCCAATGTATCAAGTGCATTTTGAAATACCTATATATAGAGCCAAAATAACCAACTCACCTTTGTCTGTGTTTCACGTTCCATGAGCTAGATCACAGGACCCAGCAGTGGAGGCTAGTAAAAGAGAGTGAGGTAGAGAGGAGCAGAGCACACCAGGTAGAAGGATATTCACACCATAAAGTGACACATAATACACTTTTGCACATACCCAATACATGCATCCAAACACAAACACACATACACACTATAGTTTATTTTTGTTTGCAACACATCACTTACATCTTGTATATATTTTTTGATAGTGTGAGTCTGTGAGTGCAAGTGAGTGAGTCTGAGTGAGTGTGTGTGAGGGCCTGAGTGAGTGCCTGGGTGTGAGTGGGTGAGAGATGGAGAGGAGAGGAGGACAGGTGAGAGGGATGGGGACGGTAGGAGGAGAGGAGGAAGAAGTGCAGGTGGGCATCCCTGGTCAGGGTTGGAGAGAGAGATCCCTGGGTCGAGTGAGACCCACACCAGAGGAAGCACACAATGTGTAGGGGAAGAGCTACAAGTGGGACAAGGGATAGTTCATGGGGAGCACCCCTCACAGACAGGGCCATCGCAGGCAGGGCCTGAGAGTGAAAGCCAAGGCTCTCAAATTACGCATGGTGGTGATGATGAGGAGAATCTGAGAGACCCAAAATACATAGCCAAGAAGAACAGGGTTTTGGTGGAGACCATAATGGCACAGGAGAGGATCCTGTTCCCCAGGAATGGAATTGGTGCGTTTCTTGTAGTATTGTTACTGCATTTCAGGCCTATGCATTGTACATGTAGGTAGTTTGTCCAAGTGGAATATTCAAGGTTCAGCTTTCTGTATCCTATGTAGCCTGAAGAGTGTGGATAGGCAGGGTGCATTCACCGTCATTACCACTCTGTAGGACATATGGGATTCCAAAGGCTCAACCATGCCAGGGGGGATATTCACTAAGAGGTGACAATGTGTAGATGACTTCTCTAGTGATGTCACTTCTGCAATCCCTGTGTTATTCTGAGGATCCAATGCATGATGATTTCAACTTGGGACATATTAGTGCATAGGCTCCATAGCATAACATAGGAAAAAGGAGAAGTAATCCCCAATACTACTGAATAACACTCCCATGTTTGCTCTGTGTTTGGTTTTTAGTTTTCCTGGGATGTGTTTGATGTGTCCTCCAGCTGATTGGGTTGCTGGGATCCACAGTTCATGTTTGTTGTAGTGCTTGCTGTGTCTGTTTGTGTTGCTGACATCATTGGTTGAATTCCATAGTCATTGGTCATCACTGGTGCATTGATGTGTTCAGAGGCCCTAGTGCGTTTGCTGTTGAGGCCTAGGTATTCTACATGCAATGGGTTTGTATCACTCAAGGTGTGATGGTCAAGTTTTGTTCACCACATGTATCCTGATGAATGGGGATAGCAAGGAGATATGCCTTGCCATTCTCACTCCTCAGGATACACATGATGACCAAAACTACACCACTGTAGGTTAGTGTAATCAATGTATGGGATCATGTCAAGCTCAGCAATCAGTGTGTGTCCGGATGATAACCAATGCATTGCAAAGCACTCAATGTTTCACACGTTAATGTCATAGTCTTGCAGCACTCCTGTCAAAGCTTACATCATGTCATTTCCCCACACAGCATACATGCCTGCACACGAGGAGGAATCTGGGGAAACTTCCTCTGAGGAGTCCATCACCTCCAGAACGCTGCCTCCACCACCACCACCACCACCACTGTGCAGGGCTGACTACGGCCACCAGGCCCCACCTCAGCAGCAGCAGCCATTCTATGGCCACCAGGCCCCTCCGCAGCAGCAGCCATTCTATGGCCACCAGGCCCCACCGTAGCATCAGCAGCCATTCTATGGCCACCATGCGCCACTGCAGCAGCAGCAGCCATTCTATGGCCACCAGGCCCCACCTCAGCAGCAGCAGCAGCAGCAGCAGATCACCGGCCTCCAGGCCTCACCACCACCACAACCTATGGGAAGGCACTGTATGCTGGACACAGTGGCAATGCCGCCTCATGGCCAATATTGGCCAACACCCAGATCACAGCCATACATGTGGCTGGAATCCAGGCAGAAAGCATGCTTTGAGTGGCCAATGGACTACGAGCATGTGGGGCTCATCAGAGATGGAATTCCAGAGTGGTATCCAATGCATTGCATTGGATATCCCTGTATGACTGGTGTGTCTGTGGTTGGTAATGTGATTAATTATAAATTGGTATGTACCTGTCAAGTGTGTGTGTGTGTGTGTGATGCCTTGAGGTGTATGTTGTGTCTCCATTGGTATGCCTGTTGTGTTGTTTGTTAACCACTTTGGTTTCCGGAGTGTGTTGGGATGGCTTATGTTGTGCTACTTTGTGTTACCCTTGTCCCTGTGAGGTTGCTGGGTTCTTGTTTGTCTGTGACTTGTTTGTATGGTCTAGGCCAGTGGTTCGCAACCACGGTGTTGTGGCACTTTAGTGTGCCATGAGTACCACTTAGGGTGCCTCACTTTTACCATGAAGATTTTTTGAAAAACCAAGCACTCCGCAGCAAGGAATATATGAAAAGTAGAAACAAAATAAAAAGATAAACCAGATCTAAGTGTAATATGATTGAGTTTTTCATACAAACGAAATAAAAATTATGGTATGATCATAAAAGTAATGAACTCGTAGAGCATAAAAAACGTGTAAATACTCAATAGAATTTATTGAATAAGAGCCAAAATAAACTACTGTCATAAAAACATATAGTAGTTAAAAAATTGGGCTGCATGTGAAAACTACGTTTACTTCTAAAAATTTGTTTTTAAAAAAATATATATAGGATAAACCTAGAATGCTTAAAGACAATAAATAGTAGGTAAGATCAAAACAAAATAGTAAGCCAGACTAAGGTGGTATTGAAGTAATAGATTCAGATATCATGTGATTTAAATATCTAATTACCCCTATGTGAAGTATAAAGGGCAATGAAACACAAGTTCAGTAATCCCTTGTACCATTCCCCCCTTCTTGTAGTCTGCTTACTATATGTATTCTTTATGTATAGCGCTTCAATCTGAGGGATCACATGCCTCAGTCTTTCAATCCTGTCACTTGACTATCCATTCTTCTGCGGTGTCTCTTGGGTGTCAGGTCTTTTCGGGGTTGGCGTGTGATTCCTCGTGCAGCGTATGCAAAATATTCCAACATGTTTCGGGACTGATTATAGCGTCCCTTCCTCAGGGAAAGTTCAATAGCGTGTGATAAAGTGTGCGCCCTCCGTTTGCGTCTATTTATGTTAGTTACATTGTCAATAAAGGGTAAAGAAGGCGGTAGTTACAATTTGAATGCAGAATGAATTGTATAAGCCAATAATTGTATTGTTGTGACCAAAAAGAAAAAAAGCAATATTTATCTTATTGTGAACATATAAATACTTTCAATCTAAAGCTTGTTTAGAACACAATGTAATCCTCAATATAAATCATTAAGTATTGAAACACAATATAACTCCTCTTACACTAGATTATTGTACTAGATCTATAGTGTTTATGTCATACAGTTGATATAAAATAGCAATGAATTTTGATAATCATCCCAATGATCGTGAACAAATACAAATAAAGGTTATTGAATATATTCCACCACATCCAAGGGGAGGGGAAAGATTCTGTCAACTAGCCCAAAAAGAAACCTTTTGGATATTCAAATTACAAACCATGATACCACAGGGTCTAAATGAGGAAATGGACCTGTGGTGTTTTTAGCAATTTCATGAACCAGAAACTTTCATAATCCCAATTATCATAAGGAAGACAAACTTAATAACATGTGGTTTTAAGGAAATTACACTTAGACGAGTGCTTATAACCTCCAAACCGTTCACAGTCTTCTCTTTCAAACATGCAATCCCCTTATGCATCGAGGAAATGCTTCAACTCCCCAGTTGGTGGCAACATCAATAACTAAAGCGTTAACAACTGCTCATGCACTTTAATCAGTTTTTTCTACCATAATCACTTATTTAAATAATTTTTATAAACACAAGAAAGTGAACCATACCATTTTATTTCCTATTACATACAATAATTTTACAAATACAGTCATTATTCATAGTTAAATTTATTTGGATTTAACACATTCATATGTTTATCAAAATTCATTGCTATTTTATATCAACACTATTACATAAACACTATAGATCTAGTACAATAATCTAGTGTAAGAGGAGTTATATTGTGTTCAATATTTAAAGGGATAGTAATACTTGAAAATAAGTTTATTTTATATTGTAGCCCTTAAAAAAACATGAAAAATGATATAAGTCTTATCTCCCAAACCTTTATGGTTGGGGAGATATTCAGAAGTAAAGTTTCCCCTGGAGTGACGTCATTGCTCCACCCTTCAGATTTGGAATCCGGTCCCGGGACCGGCTTTGCCTCTCCAGAAGTGCTGAGATAAACATCTTTAAAAAGAATTTCTTAATTGGAATGGTCTACAAAGTGTGCTTTCAAGCCAGGCACACTTTATAGATAGTTCCAATTAAGTAGTTCTTTTCAAAGATCGTGATCTCGGCACTGCTAAAGAGCTGCCGGTTGCTCTGTGGACCAAATTCAAAATCTGTCCACTAGATGGCAGACTTGGCTGAAACAGCCTGGAAAAGATAATTTTACTATATTTTACATGGGAATATCTTCCAAACCATAAAGGTTTGGGAGATAAGACTTATATGGTTTGGAAGATATTCCCATGTAAAATATAGTAAAATTATCTTTTCCTGGCTGTTTCAGCCAAGTCTGCCATCTAGTGGACAGATTTTGAATTCGGTCCACAGAGCAACCGGCAGCTCTTTAGCAGTGCCGAGATCACAATCTTTGAAAAGAACTACTTAATTGGAACTATCTATAAAGTGTGCCTGGCTTGAAAGCACACTTTGTAGATCATTCCAATTAAGAAATTCTTTTTAAAGATGTTGATCTCAGCACTTCTGGAGAGGCAAAGCCGGTCCCGGGAACGGATTCCAAATCTGAAGGGTGGAGCAATGACGTCACTCCAGGGGAAACTTTACTTCTGAATATCTCCCAAACCATAAAGTTTTGGGAGATAAGACTTATATCATTTTTCATGTTTTTTTAAGGGCTACAATATAAAATAAACTTATTTTCAAGTATTCCTATCCCTTTAATGATTTATATTGAGGAGTTACACTGTGTTCTAAACGTAAGGATTTTATACTTATATTGTATGTGGATTGTCAACAAGCTTTAGATGGTCAAAGCATTTTTATGTATAGACATCGATTGGAAGTATTTATATGTTCACAATAAGATAAATATTGGGGTTTTTTTTTTGGTCACAATGACACAATTATTGTCTTATCCAATTCATTCGGCATTCAAATTGTAACTACCGCCCACTTTACCCTTGATTGACAATGTAAATAAAGTAAATAGACGCAAACGGAGGGTATGAGCCCTTTATCACATGCTATTGAACTTTCCCTGAGGAAGGGCCGCTATAATCAGTCACGAAACTCGTTGGAATATTTTGCACATGCTGCACGAGGAATCACACGCCAACCCCAAAAAGACCCGACACCCAAGAGACACCGCAGGAGAATGGATAGTCAAGTGACGGGATCGAAAGACCGAGGAGACACATGTGATCCAGCAGATTGAAGCGCTATACATAAATAATACATATAGTAAGCAGACCACAAGAAGGGGGAAATGGTACAAGGGATTACTGAACTTGTGTTTCAATGCCCTTTATACATCATATTGGTGTAATTATTTAAATCACATGATATCTGAATCTATTACTTCAATCACGCCTTAATCTGGTTTACTATTTTGTTTTATTCTTACCTACTATTTATTGTTTTCAAGAATTCTAGGATTATCCTATATACAGTGAATATAAAAAGTGTACACACCCCTGTTAAAATGCCAGGTTATTGTGATGTTAAAGAATGAGACAAAAATAAATCATGTCAGACCTTTTCCCACCTTTAATGTGGCCTATAACATGAACAATTCAATTGCAAATCAAACTGAAATCGTTGAGGGGGGGGAAATAAAAAATAAAAAACTCACAATAACCTGGCTGCATAGGTGTGCACACCCTCTTATAACTGGGGATGTGGCTGTGTTCAGAATTAACCGATCACATTCAATCTCGTTGTAAAATAGAAGTCATTACACGCCTTATTTAAAGTGACTCCAATTAATCACAAATAAAGTTCAGCCGTTCTAGTAGGATTTTCCTGACATTTGCTTAGTTGCATCGCAGAGCAAAAGCCATGGTCCGCAGAGAGCTTCCAAAGCATCAGAGGGATCTCATTGTTGAAAGATATCAGTCAGGAGAAGGGTACAAAAGAATTTCCAAAGCATTAGATATACCATGGATTACAGTGAAGACAGTCATCATCAAGTGGAGAAAATATGGCACAACAGAGACATTACCAAGAACTTTATGTCCCTCCAAAATGAGAAGATGCGAATAAAACTGGTCAGGGAGGTTTCCAAAAGGCCTACTGCAACATTAAAGGAACTGCAAGAATTTCTGGCTGTGTGCTACATGTGACAACAATCTCCCGTATTCTTCATATGAATGGGGTAGGATGGCAAGAAGGAAGCCTTTTCTTACAAAGAAAAACTTCCAAGCCCAGCTGAAGTTTGCAGTAACAAACATCAAGTCCCCCAAAAGCACTTGGGAAAATGTGTTATGGTCTGATGAAACAAAGGTTGAACTTTTTGGCCATAATTCCAAAAGGCATGTTTGGCACAAAAACAACACTGCACATCACCCAAAGAACACCATACCCACAGTGAACCATGGTGGCGACAGCATCATGCTTTGGGGCTGTTTTTCCTGAGCTGGAACCAGGGCCTTAGTCAGGGTGGAGGGAATTATGAACAGTTCCTAATACCAGGCAATTTTGGCACAAAACCTTCAGGCGTCCCTTAGAAAGTTGAAGAGGAAGTTCATCTTTCAGCACGACAACGACCCAAAGCACACATCCAAATCCACAAAAGCATGGCTTCACCAGAAGAAGATTAACATTTTGGAATGGCCCAGCCAGAGCCCATACCTGAATCCAATTGAACATCTGTGGGCTGATCTGAAGAGGGCTGTGCACAGGAGATGTCCTTGCAATCTGACAGATTTGGAGCGCTTTTGCAAAGAAGAGTGGGCAAATATTGCCACATCAAGATGTGCCATGATAATAAACTCCTACCCGAAAAGATTGATTGCTGTAATAAAATCAAAAGGTGCTTCAACAAAGTATTAGTTTAAGGGTGTGCACACCTATGCAACCAGGTTATTGTGAGTTTTTTATCTTTCCCCCTCAATGATTTCAGTTTGTTTTGCAATTGAATTGTTCATGTTGTAGGTCACATTAAAGGTGTAAAAAGTTCTGACATGATTTAGCTTTGTCTCATTCTTTAACATAACAAGAACCTGGCATTTTAACAGGGGTGTGTAGACTTTTTATATCCACTGTATATTTTTTTAAAAACAAATTTTTAGAAGTAAACGTAGTTTTCACATGCAGCCCAATTTTTGAACTACTATATGTTTTTATGACAGTAGTTTATTTTGGATCTTATTCAATAAATTCTATCAAGTATTTACACATTTTTATACTCTACGAGTTCATTACTTTTATGATCATATCATAATTTTTATTTCTTTTGTATGATAAACTCAATCATATTACACTTAGATCTGGTTTATCTTTTTATTTTTCTTCTGTTTTTCATATATTCCTTGCTGCGGAGCACTTGACCCTTATAAAGTTTGAACATTTATCTACACCTGGGGATTCTGGTGTGAAATTGATAGCGGCTCGTCAAGGGAATAATCATTTCATATTCATTGCATCTTCATTCAATTCATAAACTCATCAAGCCGTTTCATCTCATTACTCATCTCATTTACAGCATTAATAAGGTTAGACATTCATTCCATGTACTAATACAGATTATTGCATCATCATTGTCATCATCTCATTTTCATCCATTAACTATTTGTTTATCCTGATTGGTTACAAACTTGGTGTTTAGATTTTAGCTTTCATTGTATGTGCATGTATTGAGGATTCTGGTATATGTATATTCTGTTCGGAACCTTCAATATTTTAGGTTATTTTTAATTACTTCTTTATTCATGTCTTCCCAATATATGTATGTATTAATAACGAGGTATAGCATACTATTATTATTTTTGTACTATTTAGTAACGGTCCAAGTTTTCACATTTGTGCCAAGAGCGTTTTTTCTTCCCATCTCTTAACTACTATTGTATAGCGATCTTTTACATCCAGAGAGCACCATCTACTTGTTATATTTTAGTACACACTACTTTTCTCTGTTTTTTTTAGAGGATCCCCATTGTTATTTGAGCAGCACCTAGGGTACCCAATAGAAGGAACAACTGAAATAAAAAAAGAAAATGGCAATATCAAAAAAGATTTTTTTAATTTGGAAAAACTCCTCAAAAAAGAGATGACTATTTGGTGGGAAAGCATAACACTACAAAAATATGTTGATGATCGACAAATCCCAAGGGGCCTAAGGATTATAAAAGATCCAGATTTCGGCAAAAACATGCCAACTTTTTATACTAATTGGACCAATATCTTGGACCAGTGTTCAATTAATTTAATGAAATGTATTATATGTCAAAGAGAAAAGGACCTGGAAGAGATATTAAATAATATCGAAACAGAAAGACAAAAATTAGAAAAATATCAACACTTAAAGGAATTTAAGGAATATGATGAAAACACCAATAGAAGGGTGATTGATTTTGAAAGAAGTGTTGTTACACAAAAACAAAATAAATTACAAAGCAATAGGGAAGACTATGAACAAAATCGGATAAGAAATTGGAAAGAATATCAACCATTAACACATATGCATCATAGACAATACCAATATCCAAACCACCAAAATAATAATAGGAATTATCAAAGTTCATATCAATACAATAGGAACAAATATCATGCTAACAATGTGATTAATAATAAAAATATAAAAAGTAATACTCCAATCATTACAAGATAAGAATCCGTTGATACCAGTTCCTCTAACAATCCAGTTACAACTCATAACAGATTCCAAATTTTGGAACAGACAACATCTGATGTAGTAGATAACATCGTCCAACCCTGCCAATCAAATCCAGAAATAGAAAAACACAGCAGAGCAAATTCCAAAACTATTTACAAACCAATTAAACAACAAACAACTATGATATTAACTAAGCAAACTCAAAGAACAGGGGACAAATTGGAACATCAGGTCAACTCAATCACTAAACAACCAGAAATAACTACATTCAAGAAGAAAAAGGATAAAGAAAAAAATAGGGAAATTCCTGCAACTAGTCATCTAAAAACAACATACAACAAACAACAGACTATGGGCCCAGTCTCCATCCCTAAACTCCAAGTCTCCCCTACACCTTCAACCTCAAAGATAGCAAATGTCAAATGCCCGAAGGCAACAAATTCACCTAAAATAAAATCAATTCAACAAGATTTTGTGTCCAAGGGCCCAACAACTCCAATACACAAATGGTTGAAGGAACAATGGAGACAATGCCACATGCATGAAAACAGGACGGGAACAAGAAGAAAAAGGAAAAATGGGGAAGAAGAGGCACAAGAGGGGGCAGAAAGAGATGCAAAGAGAAAATTTCAAATGAAGAAAACAACATCCTAATAAAAGGAATTTACAATTTAGCCAATTATCCTTTTACAAAAGAAGATTTGAGTTTATTACAAAAGGAGTTAAAATTTGCACCTAGTTGTAAAAAAAATAATTTTGAATTGTATGTAGATATACACAAATATATCCGGAAACTAACCCTGAAAAGACATTTTTCCATGCAATATAAAAAAACAAGACTTGTATATTCAAGAAACAGAAGAACTGGAGAGAACAACTTCACAAGAAACTCTAAGCAATTTAGAAACCTTATGGGAAGAAGGCAATGCTACGATGACTACCACAGAAATTTCACATAACCCTAGAATCCTTCATAGTCAATTGAAAGCATCATCAAGGTTCTACCCTACCCAATCTAGGGGTCCGTTTATAGAGGCTTTTATGGAATTAATCCTTAAAGATATTCAAAAAGAATTTCATAAACTAATGAAATTCAAAAAGAATTTATCAAAAGGAGAAGAAAATAGTTTGAAACAACTAATGAAGAACACCTCCTTAGTTTTTAGAGAAGCAGACAAGGTGGGAGCACTTGTTATCCAAACCAGGACTCAATATTTATCAGAAGTCCAAAGGATTTTAGGAGATACCAAATTCTATAAAATATTGACATTTAATCCTCTGCCACTATTCCAGAAGGAATATCTTCAGTTAATTACAAAAGTGTTTGAGGAAAATACTATCAATAAACAGGAGTATCTATTCCTGAAGAATGATCATCCAAACATACCCATCTATTATCACATTCCAAAAATCCATAAAAATGTAACAAACCCACCTGGACGTCCAATAGTTTCAGGAATTAACTCTCTCACCAGTAATCTGTCTCAACTCATTGATTTTCATCTATAGAGACATGTAATTCAACTACCGTCTTATGTAAAGGACACAGACACATATTAGAAAAATTGCAACAAATTAAGTGGATTGAGAATTATTTTCTAGTCACTTGTGATGTTACATCTTTATATACTAATATAGCCCACAACTTGGGTCTACAGGCTGTTTCATATTTTCTTGGAAGGGATCAGAACATGTTAGAACAACAGAGAGAATTTATACTTAATGGAATCCATTTCATTTTAGCCCACAATCATTTTATCTTTGAAGAAGAACACTATATACAACAATGTGGGACAGAAATGGGAACTCGCTTTGCACCCAGTTTTGCGTATCTATTCATGGGATACTGGGAGGAGGAGTATATCTGGCCCCACCACAGTGAATATTTAGGATTATAGCTAAGATTTATAGATGATATTTGCATCATTTGGAAAGGAACAGAAGAACTACTTAACAACTTTTTGGAAAATATAGACAATAATCAACTAGGTCTATATTTTACATCCACGTACAATAAGACAACCATAGTGTTTTTAGACCTACAGATTAACATCAATACAGATCAAATTATAGAGACAAGCACACACTACAAAACAATAGTAGCAAACAGCTACATTCAAGCCAACAGTAACCATAAAAAATGTGGCTAAACAATGTCCCATTGGTACAATTTCAACGAATAAAAAGAAATTGCAGCAAAGAAGATGTATTTGAGAAACAAGCAGAATCCTTAAAGGATAAATTCATAGAAAAAGGCTATAGAAAGGAAGTTATAGAGAAAGCATTTCAAAAAGCCAAACGAATTCCAGGACATAATTTGTTACCCACTAATGGAAACACAAAAAATACTAAGAAAAGCTCTAAGAAACCTGAACTACCCTTTATTACTACATTCACAAGTGGATCAACAAAAATACAACAAATTCTAAGGAGACACTGGAAAATTTTAAGAGGAGACAGATATCTTCAGGACATCATACCAAACAAACCAAGAATCATATATAAAAAAGCAGAAGATTTAAAAAGGAAATTGGCACCAAGTACACTTAAGAAGACAAAGTACAATACCCACCCTTCATCTATGGAACCATATTCAGTCAAAGGGAACTATAAATGTGGCCACAATAGATGCATCACGTGCAAGTATTTTAACAATAGTGATGATACATTTCAGTCTAATATTACCAAAGAAGTTTTTGCTATTAAGCACTTTGCAAACTGTAATACCAGTTATGTTATTTACTTATTACAATGTCCTTGACACAAACAATATGTTGGTAGAACTATTAGACCACTGAAGGAAAGATTTAGGGAGCATCGGAACAATATACTCAAATCATCAAACTCCCATTGTATCTCAAGACATTACAATAAATAGCATGTGATTCAGCAGACTGAAGCGCTATACATAAAGAATACATATAGTAAGCAGACTACAAGAAGGGGGGAATGGTACAAGGGATTACTGAACTTCACATTGGTTTAATTAGATATTTAAATCACATGATATCTGAATCTATTACTTAAATCCTGCCTTAGTCTGGCTTACTATTTTGTTTTACTCTTACCTACTATTTATTGTTTTTAAGAATTCTAGGATTATCCTATATATATTTTTTTAAAAACAAGTTTTTAGAATTGAACATAGATTTCATATGCAGTCCAATTTTTGAACTACTATATGTTTTTATGACAGTAGTATATTTTGGATCTTATTCAATAAATTCTGTTGAGTATTTACACATTTTTTATACTCTGTGAGTTCATTACTTTTATGATCATACCATAATTTTTTTCTTTTGTATGAAAAACTCAATCATATTACACTTAGATCTGGTTTATCTTTGTATTTTTCTTCTATTTTTCATATATTCCTTGCTGCGGAGCACTTGACCCTTATAAAGTTTGAACATTTATCTACACATGGGGATCCTGGTGCAAAATTGATAGCAGCTTGTCAAGGGAATAATCATTTCATATTCATTGCATCTTCATTAAATTCATAAACTTATCAAGCCTTCTCATCTCATTACTCATCTCGTTTACAGCATTAATAAGTCTGGACATTCATTCCATGTACTAATACAGATTATTTCATCATCATTGTCATCATCTCATTTTCATCCATTAACTATTTATTTAGCCTGATTGGTTACGAACTTTGTGTTTAGATTTTAGCTTTCATTGCATGTGCATATATTGAGGATTCTGGTATATGTATAGTCTATTCGAAACCTTCAATATTTTAGATTTTTAATTACTTCTTTATTCATGTCTTCCTAATATATGTATGTATTAATAAAGAGATATATCATACTATTATTATTTTTGTACTATTTAGTTACGGTCCAAGTTTTCACATTTGTGCCAAGAGTGTTTTTTCTTCCCATCTCTTGTTAACTACTATTGTAGAGTGATCTTTTACACCCAGAGAGCGCCATCTACTTGTTTGTAAATTACTAACATTTCTTTTCATATTTATTTTCTAATGTATATTCATGGGAATTATGGACAATTTTCTACTTATTGTCATTCCCACTGTGAGACCTAATAATAACTATATATTCATTTATTGTTTCTTTCATTGATGCCTTGGGAAATTACTTATAACTTCAAGGGGTGCCCTGCAAAATCCAGATTGCATGTTAGGGGTGCCTTGGGTGAAAAGATTGAGAACCACTGGTCTAGGCCTTGTTGGTGTGTTTGCTTGGCATTGCAGGGATTAATTTTAACTTTGCATGCTTTGGTCATATAGTGTGTGTATTGATTGAGCTGCTGTTTCTACGCTTTCTTTTCTCCAATGGTGGTGTATACTCTGCATTGTGTGGTGTTCACCTAGAAAAAGTGGGTCTTAAATTTCTGCCGGTAAATGTTGCATATTTGCATGGCTCTGGGGATAGCTGTTGCATTTGCCTCAATGGGCGATATTTTCATGACTGCTATGTTTTCAGACCTATTGTTAGTTATTCATAGTCAGAACATTTGCATGGCTTACCTTGCTTTTAAAACCACCGTTGACAGTTTTTCTGCCGACGGTAACATTTGGATTGAGCCCTTAGTAGTCATGGGCAGATCTGTATCGTGACAGCCTAGTAAGATCTCACTCCACACTTTTCTGAAACACATCTATGCAACTACCCCTGTAGTGGTCCGGATAAAAACTAGAACCCGACCTTACATTGACCTGAAACCTATGTACCTCTGGACTGTCATACCCCTCATGGGACAATTGTTCCATATCTAAAAGTACAAATTGTTAATTAAAGGACCATATGTGATCACGTATCGGACTGTGAGTGAGAGGTGCCTCACAATTACTCCCTCCAGTCAAAACATTCATCTCAGTGGACTCCATATCTTGCTGGGATCCCCCTCTCAATTGGAGTTTCATTTTTGGATGGTAATACTCTCTCAAGGTGAGATTTCTAACAAACCTATTAACATCCAAAACAGTGTTAAACAAATATATATGACTGGTTGGGGAGTAATCGAGTCCCCTAGAAAAGAGACTAAGCACATCCATCAGAGTCCTCTTGGATAAGATAATCACATTGAGGCTTATGTCCATCTTTTGTTCCTGTTCCTGGCATTCATCTGGGATCTGGTGTTTCTGGCTTTGGTGTTTGACTCTGGCCCTCCTTGTGTGTTTGTATTTGCTCATCCTCTTGTTACTCTCATATGTCCATGTCCCACATCATTTTGTGGGACACAATCCTGTTCTTGTTTACAAAATGTCTTACACAAGTCAGCCTCTGTTAAGAGGAAGCTCTGAATGTGACATATTTCTAAAGAAACAATAATAAAAACCAAATAAAACTAACAGGATTGCCACTGCATCTCCAAGTAGGTTGAAGGATGCACATATTCTGGGAGTTGTAGATGAGGGGTTGGGCTGGAGGAGAAGGAGGAGTATCCACCCCAAAGATCCTGTCTTTTGTGATGTGCCCTGCTCTCCAGAAGGAAGGACTCACCCCATGGCACATGGGTTCCATACTGGACATAAGGAAAGCTGGTTTAACAAAAGAATGTAGACAGTTGCTGTAAATGGAACCTTTACAAGTCAGTCTAAAGCTTTAAATAGTGTGCATCAGACTTCTAATGATTTCTAATTTGTTTATTAATGATCTTGAAGTCAGTACTGAAAACAGTGTGTCAGTCTTTGCTGATAACAGTAAACTATGTAAGAAAATACACAAAGAGCAGAATGTTTTTCTGTAAAAACTTTTGGATAAAATAAGTGAATGGGTAGATAAGTGGCAGATGAGGTTTAATGCAGTTTTATGCAAGGTTAGGAATCTGGAATGCTGCTTATACACTATATGGGAAATTAGTTGAATAATCCTGGTTGGATAATGATTTGGTATTACTGGTAGACATTTGACTTCATAACTGCATGCAGAGGCAAATGATAAATACTTGGTAAGATCTCAAATAGAATATGGAGTACAGTTTTGGGTGCTAGGTCTTAGAGGGATAGTAAAGTTTCAAAATAAAAGGTGCTCCAATTAATCCTTATAGTATTTGGGCCATGGAGAGTGTTATTTCAATACTGTCAGAGTTGTAGTTTAAGAGTAATTGAATGATAAAGTATAGCTTATCCAAAAAACATAACCGGAATAAAAGATTAGCCATATGTCCCTGATTTCCACTAGGATACATCCATAGCTCGTGGGTTCATGCTTACCTAGTCTTGTGGCTGATCCAGAGTGTCAAAGGAGGAGTAGGGAGAAGCAACCTCAAGTCCCAGTGCTGAACAGTGACTAGCTCTAAGAAATCTGAGACTCTCAATTCAAATACCCACAGAGTCAATGCCCTTGCTCAGAGTCATGAGGCATTTAATCTGTGTACAAGTTCACTGTCTTTATGGGAGTCTGAAATACCAATATCAGCTCCCATACAATCAGTCACAAATCAGTGCCAGACATGGATGCTGCTTCTCCCTACTCCTCTTTTGACATCCCAGAGGATCAGCTATACGATAGGGTAAGTATTAACCTCGAGCTACTAAAGCATGATTGATGTATAGGGCACACGGACAATCTTTTGTTTAGGGTACATTTTTCCTTTAAAAGCTATGAAGTATTTGGCAGATAAAAGCCTTGCTAAAGTTATAACCCACAGTGTAATCCAGGCCTATATTACAGTACTGAGCACTAGAAACGTTTTCCTCAAAAGAAGAGGAAAAAGGACATTGCTCTATGGATGCACTCCAATAAGCCAGGATAAGATCTAATAAAGGATAATCCTGTTATATGGCAATCACATAACTGTGTTCTTTAAAACCATCTCTCGATTGGATAAGAGAGATAATACCAGTCACCACATTTATTTCACCTAAGTGGTGTGTTTAGTAATGCTGACGAGAAAAAGAAGAAAAGGTGTAGGCAGAACGATTCATCTACACCCCATAGATAAAACGTAACTTTTAATGATAAAAAAAAAAAAATTATTATTGTTATCTATTATACATATAAATAAGTCAAGGAAGCTGCTAATATTGAAAGAAAACACTCTGATTAGGTGTGTGTAACGGGCTTTAGGCTGTTACTAGGGCTTCAAAGCATCGGACTATGGACTTTGGGCAAACACTCGAACTGATGGCAATGCAGGGGCGTACGGACAGTATTCGAAGCCCGGGACCCGGTATATTCAAGGTTTATGTCGATGGGACTTGAAGTGTTGGTAACAGCCGACGGGACCTCGTACAACAGCATCATACCTAACCGGGATTAGCCACTCGAACATTCGGGGGTTCTCCGATCAGACAAAAGGCGGGATAGCTTGGGATCTAAGTATCAGCCTTTGTTTCTCAAAATGTGTATTGGAACTCTTTAGGACTGTACCCCCCGCTGAGAACTAATCACATCACGTCTGGCCCTTTGTGTTCCCTGTTCCGCCCTACCTGAGACTAATCCCAGGGATGACCAATCGAATATGGTGTGATACGGGCGCTCCCCTGTTCATTGGCCCTTAGTGAAGCCTAGCTTTAGCATAGCTTGCCACTCCCCTGCCCATTGTTCCTTTGTGCATTTCGTGTATAAAAGTGTGTGTTGTTTGCCAATAAAGTTGAGTTCGTTTGGAGTAAACTGTCTCTGCGTTTACTTCCTTGCTGGGTGGTTTAAAGAGTCCCCTCTGACTCCCATCCTTTACAAGCAACTGAGCAATTCACTATCTGTACCCGCTCTGCGCATCATCACGATCATCGTCGCTCCTGCCCTGCTCTACTGATCGAGATCGACCCGTTCCCGTAGCCTGGAACCTCGAAGGAGAGATCAGCTCGAAGGTGACCTATTCCTGGGTTTGAGTTTCGGATTCAACGTTCCGGTGGTGCGGCCTGACCGAGGAGCTCGACATTGTATAGCCGACCTCGAGAGAGAGATCCCCGGGCACGATGGCCCAGGACTTCCCGGTGTCTTGGGTTTCCTTTACACTGGTGGCAATCAGTCGGATGGAACTGAAACCAGCTTCCAGGGAGAGATACAGCCGCTGGCTTGACCCCGGTTTCAGCAACGCGAGATCAAACTGAAACCAGCATCCAGTGGGATTTACAGCCGCTGGCTTGACCCCGGTTTCAGCAACGGGATTCAGGATTCTCTCTCTCAAACGAGGGTTGAACAGCACCTGGGACCAGGCTGCCTGAACTATGGCATACACCTACGATAATGCAACTCTGGCATCACTACGAGAGATGAGAGTCCAGAGAGGCCAAGACGTGGAAGGGCTAAGGAGAAAGGATCTGCCCCTGACATATCAGTCCTTTTCCATGTTCGATGACACCCAAGGGGATATCGATGGGTTCTTACAGGACTTTGACAGATTATGCAGACTGTTCCAAGTCGACCAGCAGCACTGGTCAGACATCCTTGCCGGGAAACGGACCGGGAGGGCCAGTGAGGCTTACTGCACGGTACCTGACCAGGACATCGGCAATTATGCTGCTGTCAAGAAGAGACTGTTGGCTAGGTATGCCATTACACCGGATACCTATCGCTGGAAGTTCAGGGACACTAAGAGAAAAGGTACAGACACCTTTTCGGAATGGGGACATACCTTTGAGTGGGCTGCTAGGAACTGGCTACAAGGTTGTGGGGCTACCACTTTTGAGGAGTGCTGCCAGCAAATGCTACTGGAACATTTTTTTCTAAATATTCCTGACCCAGTGAGGGATTGGGTGCAGGACCGGAACCTCACCACCCTCAGCCAAGCTGCCTTGATAGCGGATCAATATGAAGACAATCAGAGCTTGGGCCACAAAGTACAGTCCATCTCAGGGGGGAGGGGGGTCCCGGGCCACTGCCTCTAATTCATACCGGTCGGGGCCCCGACCCCAACAGGGCCCCTACAACCCACCTAGCCATGCCAACCCCCCTGCGCTGTGTTTTACGTGCCAGCAACCTGGCCATCGCCAAGCTAATTGCCCCAGGAACAGGGGGCCAACAGCCAGGTACCAATCTGCCCCTCGGGCAAATCAGAACTCCACCACAGCTACGATTCCCCCACATCAGGCCCATTGCGTAGGAGGGGCGGATACATGGAATGCCTACCCTAAACACCATGACCCCGACTAGCCCTGTCCTGTGGATATGGGTGAGGCCACAGGAGACCAGCACGAGTGGGGCTATTTCCATGAAGTTACCCTGGTCCAGGAGGACCCAACTGACAACCGGCATCAGCACATTCAGATCGTGCGTTTCAACGGCCACACCACCCAAGGAATGCTAGACTCTGGGGCCACCCTTACCTTAGTGCGGCCTCGCTGCCTACCCCCCAGCCTCAGAGTGCCCCGAATGGTGGAGATCCAGGTAGCTGGAGGCAGAGTGTATAAACTTCCCATGGCCAAGGTCCAACTGAATTGGGGGGTTGGACCCCAAGAACAGATTATGGGGGTCATGCCAGGACTTACTATGGACGTGCTGCTAGGAAATGACTTGGGCAATCTGGAAAGTTACGTCAGTCCAGCCAGAGACCAAGAGGACTGCCATGTCATCACGAGATCTGCGGCACGCCAACAGAGGGTAAGACCAACACCATCTCCCGCCCCTCCAGCAGTAGCCCCTAATGAACCCAGTATAGCTTGGCTGCCGCCACCAGCTTTCCGGTCTGCTCTACAGACAGACCCCACTTTAGCCGGGTACAGACGACGGGCAGACACCAGAGCCATTGGGAGGGAGGGGGAACAGTTTGTGTGGAAGAACGGGTTACTATATAGGACCACTCAAATCCCCTGTCAGGGCCCCACCACAGTCACTCGCTCCCAGTTGGTAGTACCCCTACAGCATAGAGACGCCCTCATCGCCCTTGCCCATGATATTCCCTTAGCAGGACATTCGGGAATCCAGGCACCGAAAAGCGCCTAACTCAAGTGTTCTTTTGGCCCAAATTGTCCCGGGATGTTCACCGCTTTTGCCGCACCTGTGACACCTGTCAGTGGGTAGAAAAAAGGGGAGATCATCCGCCAGCACCCCTGCAACCCCTACCTTTGATAGGGGAACCCTTCCAACGGGTGGCCATTGACATCATAGGTCCACTCGCCCCGCCCCAGCCACATGGGTAAGAGATATATCCTTACCATTGTGGACTTTGCCACTAGTGTTGAGCGAGCGTGCTCGGCCGATGCTCGGATCGGCTCGAGCATCGCTCTGCTCGGCACATGGCGGTACTCGTCGAGTACCGCCATGTGCTCGCCCGCCATGTTCGGGTGGCGGGGATCTGTGCCGGAAGAGGCACAGATCTGAAGACGCTCCGCTGGACCACCAGGGACTGGAGGTACGGGGGCATTGCGGAGATGAAGGGGGCATTGCGGAGATGAAGGGGGACATTGTGGAAGAGGGGCATAGCGGAGATGAAGGGGGACATTGTGGAAGAGGGGCATAGAGTCTATGCCCCTCTTCCACAATGTCCCCCTTCATCTCCGCTATGCCCCTCTTCCACAATGTCCCCCTTCATCTCCTCTATGCCCCTCTTCCACAATGTCCCCCTTCATCTCCGCTATGCCCCTCTTCCACAATGTCCCCCTTCATCTCCTCTATGGCATAGAGGAGATGAAGGGGGACATTGTGGAAGAGGGGCATAGCGGAGATGAAGGGGGACATTGTGGAAGAGGGGCATAGCGGAGATGAAGGGGGCATAGCGGAGATGAAGGGGGACATTGCGGAGATGAAGGGGGCATTCGGAGATGAAGGGGGCATAGCGGAGATGAAGGGGGGCATTGACCAGGCACCCTCCCCTCATCAGAGCAGGGGGTGCCTGGTGTAATGCTCGTGTCGCCCCATGCATTTCAATGGGGCTCGGGTGCTCGGCCGAGCACTCGAGCCTCAGGGGGTGCTCGGTCAGAGCACCCGAGCATCGGGGTGCTCGCTCAACACTATTTGCCACCCATTACCCTGAGGCCGTTGCGCTGTCCAGCATCTCTGCTGAAAGTGTCGCTGATGCCCTAGTCAAGGTATTTACCCGGGTAGGATTCCCTAGGGAGGTAGTATCAGATCGAGGCACCCAATTTACCTCAGATATAATGCAACAACTCTGGAAGCTATGCAGGGTTAAACCCCTCCATTCCACATCCTACAATCCCCAGATGAATGGGCTCTGCGAGAGGTTCAACGGAACCTTGAAACAGATGCTCAAAGCCTTCACGCAGTCACACCGTGACTGGGAACGCTACCTGCCCCACCTACTGTTCACCTACCGGGAGGTGCCTCAGGAGTCCACAGGATTTTCCCCCTTTGAACTATTGTTCGGGAGGAAGGTCCGGGGACCCCTGAATCTACTCCGTGAATACAGGGAGGGGAAGTGCGACTAGGAGGAGACGCCTCCCGTCACATATGTCGTAGAGCTCAGGGAAAAGCTGAGGACCCTTATGGGACTAGCCCACCAGAATTTAGCACAAGCCCAAACTACCCAAAAGCAGCAATATGACCGCAAGGCCCAACATCGAACGTTCCACATGGGTCAGCAGGTCTTAGTCCTGCACCCAGTGAAACATAATAAGTTTCAGACCGCGTGGGAGGGACCCTACCGGGTAATTGACCAGCTAGGGGATACCACATATGTTATTGGCCGCGGGAATTCACAGCAGGACCAAAGGACCTGCCATGTCAATTCTCTTAAGGCATAGCACGCTAGAGAGGAAGCCATAATGGCCATATGTAACATGGGGGGGGGAGACCCAGAGGAACAGGACATCCCTGACCTCCTGGCCGAATCCCAGACCCAGGTAAGCAGTCACCCCTTAAAGCTAGGGACCCATTTGAATGAGGTTAAGCAGGGACGGATTGCAAAGGTGGCCCACTCTATTCTCTCCACGTCCCGGTTCCACTACAGTAGCCCAGCATGAGGTCCACACCACAGGGTCAGGGCCCCTACATCAGCCAGCCTACCGGGTCCCTGAGTCAGTCAAGCGTAGTATGTGGCAGGAGTTGCAGGGTATGTTAAGTATGGGGGTCACTGAGCCGTCTGCCAGTCCTTGGGCCTCCCTGGTAGTCCTGGTACCCAAGAAGGATGGAACCACCCGGTTCTGTGTGGACTACCGGAGGCTCAATGATCGAACGGTCACTGATGCTTACCCCATGGCCCGGGTAGATGAGCTGTTAGACCGACTCACTGGAGCTAGTGTTGTCTCCACCCTAGACCTGAGTCGAGTGTACTGGCAGATTTCACTGGCCCCTGAGGCGGTGGCCAAGTCAGCCTTCATCACCCCTTTTGGCCTCTACCAATTCAAGGTAGTGCCATTTGGGAAGAAGAACGCCCCGGCTACCTTCCAGAGGTTGGTGGACCATCTGCTGGTAGGGGCACAGGAGTTTGCCTGTGCCTACCTGGATGACATCTCTATCTTCAGCGATTACTGGGAGGAGCACCTAGAGGCTATCTTAGGAAGGATCGCACGTGCCAGGCTCACAATCAGTCCAGATAAATGCCAGATAGGAATGGGGGAGGTCCAGTACTTAGGTCACCAAGTAGGAGGAGGAGGGCAACAACGGCCTGAGCCAGCTAAGATTGAAGCCATCCTAAAATGGCCTACCCCCAGGACCAAGAAACAGGTTCTGGCCTTTTTAGGTACCGCAGGGTATTACCGCAAATTTGTGCCCCAGTATAGCACCATAGCCAAACCCCTGATGGACCTGACCAAGAAGGCCCTACCCCATAATGTACACTGGTCCCCAGCTTGTGAACAAGCATTTCAGGCCCTAAAAGAGGAGTTGGGGCGAGAACCGGTATTGGCTGCCCCGGATTTTAACAAGACTTTTTTGGTTCACACAGATGCCTCTGACTGTGGACTAGGAGCAGTACTGAGCCAGGTGAACCAAGAAGGAAAAGAGCACCCCATTGCTTATCTGAGCCGGATGCTGTTACTGAGAGAGGCAGCATACGCCGCTGTGGAAAAGAATGTCTTGCATTGGTATGGGCCTTTAATAAGTTCCAGCCCTACCTGTATTGGAGAGAATTCACCACAATGACGGATCATAATCCACTGGTATGGCTTAAGCGAGTCTCAGAGGACAATGGACGGCTGTTACAGTGGAGCCTGGCACTCCAAACATTTAATTTTTCCATCCAATACCGGCCCAGGAAGGACAATCGCAATGCTGACGGGCCATCTCGACAAGAGGACCTGTGAACTTTGGATTTTCTGTGTTTAATTCCAGACCCTGGGTTGAGTTTAAAAAGGAGAGTAATGTAACGTGCCTTAGGCCGTTACTAGGGCTTCAAAGCATTGGACTATGGACTTTGGGCAAACACTCGAACTGATGGCAATTCAGGGGCGTACGGACACTATTCGAAGCCCGGGACCCAGGTATATTCAAGGTTTATGTTGACGGGACTCGAAGTGTCGGTAACGGCCGACAGGGCCTCGTACAACAGCATCGTACCTAACCGGGATTAGCCACTCGAACATTCGGGGGTTCTCCAGGGTCGGACAAAAGGCGGGATAGCTTGGGACTAAGTATCAGCCTTTGTTCCTCAAAATTTGTATTGGAACTCTTTAGGACTGTACCCCCTGCTGGGAACTAATCACATCACGTCTGGCCCTTTGTGTTCCCTGTTCCGCCCTACCTGAGACTAATCCCAGGGATGATCAATCGGATATGGTGTGATACGGGTGCTCCCCTGTTCATTGGCCCTTAGTGAAGCCTAGCTTTAGCATAGCTTGCCACTCCCCTGCCCATTGTTCCTTTGTGTATTTTATGTATAAAAGTGTGTGTTGTTTGCCAATAAAGTTGAGTTCGTTTGGAGTAAACTGTTTCCGTGTTTACTTCCTTGCAGGGTGGTTTAAAGAGTCCCCTCTGACTCCCATCCTTTACAAGCAACTGAGCAATTCACTATCTGTACCGGAGACGAACTGCTCTGCGCATCATCTCGATCATCGCCGCTCCTGCCCTGCTCTACGGATCGAGATTGAACTGTTCCCGTAGCCTGGAACCTCAAAGGAGAGATCAGCTCGAAGGTGACCGATTCCTGGGTTCGAGTTTCGGATTTGACGTTCCGGTGGCGCGGCCTGACCGAGGAGCTCAACATTGTGTAGCCGACCTTGAGAGAGAGATCCCCGGGCACGACAGCCCAGGACTTCCCGGTGTCTTGGGATTCCGTTACAGTGTGGAAATGGTGTATATAGCTTTATGGAGCTAATTTACTCCGGTACCGATCTGGGTCTATAGAGAGGAATCTAATTTACAATCACTCCCATATTGAAACCTTGGTGAATAGAAATTAAACACCAGGGTTTTATCTTTACCACCCTTGATATTTAAGAAAAACATATACACCATTTCCACACCTAATCAGAGTATGTTTTTTTCAATAATTCACAGCTTCCTTGACTTATTTATACGTATAATAGATAACAATAATAATTTTTATTTTTTTATCATTAAAAGTTACGTTTTATTTATGGGGTGTAGATGATGCGTTCTGCCTACACCTTTTCTTCTTTTTCTTGTCAGCATTACTAAAAACACCACTTAGTTGAAATAAATGTGGTGACTGGTATTATTTCTCTTATCCAATCAAGAGATGGTTTTATAGAACACAGTTACGTGATTGCCATATAACAGAATTATCCTTTATTAGATCTTATCCTGGCTTATTGGAGTGCATCCATAGAGCAATGTCCTTTTTCCTCTTCTTTTGAGGAAAACTTTTCTAGTGCTCATGTTGTATGTTTACATTGCCTTGCACCCGCTAGCCAGTAAACTAAATTAAGCTTAAACTTCTCATCGATTGGTGTAGTGCTATCCAGACCCCTCGTTTATCTATATTACAGTACTGTAAGATATTAAAGATTACACTGAATTAATTGCAAGATTTTTCTAAAACACAAATGGTTTGATTCAGGGCATTTTTTTATTTTTTAACTGATATTTACCTATTAGGTCATTTATCTAATGCATAATAATGTATCCATCAAAGGTTTCACTTCTGCTCCATATTGATGAAATTTAGCTGTATTAATAACCTCAAGTTGTTGATGCAGAAACAGTTTAATTGGGATATGAAAATATATCAGAAATCCCAGTTGGCTGCAATGCAATTTAATGTCCATTTCCCATTGTGTTATATTGGTCATTTGATCTGCTCCCAATGTACCCAAAGGGACCTCCTGAAGATGCTGTCTGTTGAATGTGATGATTAGATTTGACAAGGAGCCAAGATGGTGATATGGTTGTGCATTTGCTTCAGTTACATCTTGACATTTGCACCAAGATGAAGTCACCATCATATTCCTGAGAATATTTCACAAATACACTGACATCATCATGCTTTCACATGCCTTACGATTTTGCAGTGATGACATTAACAATGACTCATTTGAATATTGAAATGCAGCTTACTGAGTCATTGTCGTATTTTTGTGGGTGTGCTGTTATGTTAATGCGGCGCTTTGCCACATGCACTAAGCTCCAATAGCTGCCTGTGTTGTCTGAATCCAGAGTTCGAACTTTGCCAACCTGAGGCTGTTGAAGTTGGGATCTTTCCATAGTTTGCTATGTAGTCAGGAGACTGAGACAGAAAATATGGATGATCTGTGACAGAACCCTCCAACACTGGGGCTCCTGGAGGGTGCTGAGGGCCAGCCTCCTGCCCACAGACTATGGACCTGGAATGGGGTATGGCTTCCCCCTAAGACTAATCACTGCCCTGTTTGCCTTTGTCACAGAAACATCAGTGCCCTGGATGCCCTACAGATTGGCACAGGAACAGGGTAGTGTATTTGTTGAGAGAATTATGCTCTGGTCTGATGTTTGTCATTTAATTATGTAGTGACGTAATTATGTGTGTTGTAATCATGTTTGCTGTTTACAGTCCTTTGTCCCCCGTGTGGAGGCCCCCATTCTATAACTTGTGTATTGTTCCCATTGTGCCTTTTTGTATTATGTGCCCTCCACCACTGGCCCCACTGTCTATCTATATGTGGTTTGCAGTATCCTGTATCCTGTTGTATTCTAATATGTGTGGATAACTCGTTATGTGTGTATATAAACCCTGTGTGTTCTACAATAAATCAGTTCTTACCCCTACACTGGTGTTGCCTGAGTGCTTGGGGTAAGCTTGCTGTATTCAGAGTGCGTTCACCCTACCCTGAGTCTTGCCTAAGTGACTGGAGTTATGATCCTGGTTCCTGGCTGGTGGAATTCCTGAGTGTCGCTCTGGTCTAAGGAAGCACAGTTTTGGCGGAGCTATTCAGTCTGAGTACGGGTATCTGTCACACAGTCCTTTTATTTTGAGCTTGTTGATCTGTGATCTTGTTTCAGAGATACTTGCCTCTGAAGTTACCTCTTTGTTCATGTGTTTTAGATATGTAGAAATTAATAATGTTTTTCATTTGCATGAGCAGGGAAATATGGGTTGGCTCAGGTTTGAGTAAAACTAATAAACATATAAAGCAAGCTTGACCAATCAACTGAATGTTAAAAATGCCCATTATGCATGCAAAAGGATGCTCATGCGTGTGAAGCACACTTGATAATGCAAAACCTTAGATTACAAAAAAAGATCATCATGTGTGTGAAGCTTTCTCAACTGAATAAAATATTAGATGCCAAAAAATGGTAGAACATGCTCGCTAATAAGAACTGATTGAGCAAAAGATTAGACAATTCACATCACTTTTTTACTCTGAGCCTTGTTCAGTACATGCAATTAATTGAATGTCAGAGATCGATACCTCCCCGACACTCAAAGAGTTAAATAAGACTTAGGGATACAAAATGCCCCGGAACACCATATACGTCCTCACACTAGTTTACCCTTGATGCAAGTGGTATTAAGGAGAGGTAGACAGGCACAACACATACTAATCAATTGCAGCTCCTATTGTGGCTCAGGATCCTATTTTTATATCACCCTAGAAAGACTCCGATTAAGTAATGTTTTAGGAAATGTACTTCGGAGTAGAAGGCAAAAGGGAATGTATAAAGCAGCTCATTTACTGTGCTTTCACTTTAGCCAACAAACCTGCACATGCACATCAGAGTGTACCTTTGCATCCCGTTGATATTGCCTTACATACTCCTCCATCATTAAGACTTTATTGCTAGCAAGCTCCAGACTCCTCCCCTATAACATCTGCAGAAAATGGAATAAAGTTACATCCATTTCTTCTGATACAATACACAGAGAAATGCCCAAAATGTCCATACACTTCCTCATTGTCCTCTCCTTGGGGATGGTTTATATAGAGCATTTTTGCTGTAAGTAGCTTAGTAGATTGGTGTTATGCAGACTGAGAACTGTTGTAACACAGAATCACAATGGTACATTCCTCAACCCCCCATTGGCACTCAGCATAAATCTTAAGCACTGAGCATCCAGGGAGCATCAGCACAAACAATACCATGAAGTGCTGTGTGCACAGACTGGGAGCTGACACTGTACTGCGGGGTATTCAATATTTGGACTGCTGGGGTCTACACCTCCCATTTACTACCCCTGCTGTACTGAAACAACTTTTTACAGCTATGTAACAATATTATAACAATAATCACATTTTCTGATGAAACACAATTGTAAAAGTCTGGATTTGTGTGTGCAAAATATTTCAAAGGAAAGTGTGTGGGTATTCAGATGAATAGATACAAATACAGTATCTATACAAACATGTTTAATGTGCTTAAACCTTTGAATGACAGTGGGGTGTGCAAAAATGTGGTTGTACTCTGACCCCCAACACTCATAGGCTTAACCCTCTGAATCTCAGATTGCTATCCAATGCATTACAAAGCAAAGGGTTAAACGTACAAGGTCATATAAAATTATTGCATTGTGTTCATTGAACAGTTGTGGATTTGTGAGTAGATTTATTCAATTAATTAGCTATACATACAAAATGTGAGAGGTTTCTGAGGACAGACAGCACAATGGCCTGTGCTACAGCTAGTTACTGCTCAGGAGCATTACATTTTATCTCTCTAGTGCCATTACAGAGGAGAAATCTCCACATACATAAAGGATACTAATGTTTTAATTGAGATTTTGTATTGTGACTGAAGCCTACTTTGTTCCTGAAGAAGAAGCTATTGTTTTGAAATGCATTGAGCTTTTTGGGCTCCATAAGCTATTAATCATACTTATCTTTTATGTATACTTTTAATAAATTTGTATCATTTTTGCTATCCAACATACGGTTCCAGCAATTCCCTATCCTGAGCAGGGCGGATTATTAAATCCCTACTTGATATACCTGTTGGTGGTTCTATCAACCGGTGTTTCAGCAAAATTGCTATGAAGATTATAACAGCTATTGGCATCAGTACATTCTCACTTTAAAGTTATATATCTAAAATGGCTTCATTATAAGCCTCTAAACTACTGAGTCCATTTGTAACAGGCTCCCCAAGGGATTTTGGGTCCAGAGCTGATGCCTGTCACCTTTAAATTGTCGTTTTATGGCAAAGGGTGGTTGGACTCTGTGCGGTGCCTCAGCAGCAGGATCAGTCCTGTGGAGATCGGGCTCCTGGTAAAGGAAGTATCTGGAGTGCTCTTGAAGGACAGTGCCATCCATTTTTCCCTTTATTTCTTTCACATGCAGATGAGAGATATGAAAGATATAGCATAAGGGTTGGTAATCAGGTTCCCACAGCTTGAATAACACTACAGCCAAAGGATAAATCGTCTGCCATCAGGAGATTAATATGATAATGCCTAGAAAACATGCAAACCCTCTTCCATTTCGCTGTTCTGCAAATCTGCTCCAAAGAAGCCTCTGCCCAGGAGGCCCAGGAGGCCGCCAAGGCCCTGGTGGATTGTGCTCTGAAGAAGAGAGGAGGATCAGCTCCAGCTGCTTCATAAGAGAGAAGGATCATCTGCTTGATCCAGCGTGCAATGGAGTGTTTGGAAGCACCATTGCCCTTAGAAGGGCCATAAAAGAAGAGCAGCAGGGCAGGAGAGTGTTGCCAGGCCTTTGAGCGATGCAGGTAGATTTGTAGGCAGTGCTTCACATTCAGGGTGTGGAGCAAGTTCCCGCTTTTTGCATCTTCATCAGGGAGGAAGATTTCTAGGATATATACCTGAGAAAGATGGAATAAAGAGTCAGCTTTGGGCTGGAACACTGGTGGTAAGTGGAGAAAAACCAGGTCAGGATAGAAGGACATGAAGGGAGGGCCTGAATTTCACCAATTCTGCATTCAGAAGTGAAAGCAATGAGGAATGCCATTTAAAATGTCATGAATTTGATAGGGAAAGTATCTATGGGCTCAAAGGGATGAGTCAACAGTCCGTTAAGTACCAGATTTAGGTCCCAGGAAGCGACCTGCGGAAGAAACCTCCATTTTGACATAGCACTGGTAAATCGCAACAGGAGAGGATGATTAGAAATAGGGGTATTGCGCAGAGCACCAATAGCCGCAATGTGGACCTTGATGGTTATAGTCACTCTTGAAAGCCTTGATGTAAATAATCCAGGATGGCTTGGAGGTCTGCAGAGATTGGAGACAAGTTTCGGGAGGCACACCAGGTAGAGAAACTCTTCCAGATCCGCAGGTAGCGAAGGGAGGTGACTCTTTTATGGCTGTGTAATAATGTCTCAATTACTGAGTCAGAAACACCTTGGAGTCTCAAGAGTTGCCTCTCAACATCCAGGCCATTGGGACAGGAACTAGGGATTGGGGTGCAGGACCAGACCCTGGTGTAGAAGATCTGGTCCAGGAGTAAGGTGGATGGGAGGTTCCAGGTAGAGACCTCTGGCGTCAGGAAGAAAATGGCTGAGGCTTTGTTGAGGAGGAGGAAGAGGATGCTCCCCATCCTCTGGGTTTGAACAGCATCCTAGTGCTGAAGGACGGCCTGTCTTGTGGCTGGCAAAAGAAGGTATCCTTGTGTTAGGACTTGAAGTCTCTGGAAAACTGCCTCCAGAAGTGGAGAAATTCGTTATTTGGTCCTGAATAGGAGCAGCTTCTTAAGAAGGCCTCCAAGAAGCTGCTCCTATTCAGTACCAAATAACGCATTACCCTGGAATGGCATAGCACACAGGCAGTTCTTGGAAGGTGCATCAGTGGCCCCCAGTTTCAGCCATACAGCGCTCCTGGCTGTAAAGATTAGAGCTCTGATTCCAGGGAAGCATCACACAGAAAGTCCACCACAGCTTTGATGGAAAAGAGCTTGCTCAACAGTTCCTCATGAGGCACCCTGGAAGTGATATTCTCCTGGAAATCAGACAGCCAGACTCTGAAGGAACGGGTGACAGAAACTGCTGCAATACCTGGACGAAACCCCGATGTGGATGCTTCAAATGCCCTCCTCACAGCAGCCTCTGCTTTCTTGTTCATAGGATCTTAAAAACAGGAACTGTCTTCTAGAGGGATAGCAGAGAGATGTACAATTCTGGATACTGGATTATCAACCTTAGGGAAGTCCCAAAGTTTAGTGTCCTTGGGATCAAATAGGAACAACCTTCTGACCTGTCTCGAAGGGCCAACTTATGGTCAGGGACCTTCCATTCTTCTGAGATCAGAGCTGAAAGTACCTCATGTACTGGAAAGACTTTTTCTGACTTGGAGAATCCCTTGAATAACTGGTCATTTCTGCGTGGGGTCACTTTTAGTTCTTCAACCTCCATAACAGCTCAGACTGCCATAACCAGCTTCTATACCACTTCTGCAGGAAAGAGATATGTATCATCCAAGACTTCTCCCTCGTCTTCAGAGGAGTATTCGTCAGGAAGGACATCTTCTACCTCTGAATCTGAGTCAGAGTGCAGTAAAGGAACAGTGTCTCTCTGGCGAGGTCTGGAACAACAAACCTGATCAAATGTCTGCTGTCTTGCATGGGGTCCACCTTTTCCTTGGAAACTGCCTGCTGGACACATGAAGCACAGAATTTTCCCTTGTAGGCATCTTGCAATGGTTGTTCTCATGAAGCACATAACATGTGCTTAGTTTTTGATGCATCTTTCTTAGGAGCTTCCAAAGGAGTTTCAGGATCAGACATGCTAAGGAAAAATTAAAGACAGAAGGAGCTGATCATTATAGGAGCCAGGCACTATGCATGAATAAAAGCCAACCTAGGCTCTACTTACATCAGGCAGAGGGGCAGAATCAAATGCAGAGCCACAAAAGGAACAGCAGCTGGGTCAAGAAGCAAACAGCAACACAATAAGGCAAAAGAAAAAACTTACCCTAAGTTGTCATCTTAAAAAAGCCCGCCCTGCTGCAGATAGGCTGCTGGTAAGCCATGGGGAGCTCCAAGCTGGACCACCAGGATGCAGACAAGGCCTTTAGGCATCCGCTGTACTCATGGAATGCACTGTGGAACAAAAACACCAGGGGGCGTGCTCACGCTGAATAAAGCATGCGTGCTGGCTGATGCATAGAGGCTTCCCGGGAGGCATCCCCAAACTCTGTGGCTCCAGCTCACTTCCCCCTGAGGAGGCTCTTCCAACTGCGGTGGCCGCAGGTAAAGTACATCCCTCCCTAGGGGCAGGAAAACAGAAAATACCTGCTTTTCCTCCTGGACAGGAAAAGCACTGGTATGTCTAGGAAGAGGGGCACTAATATAGGGTGGTGTCTTTTTTAAAGACCTGTGCTTTTCCTGTCCTATGGGGATAGGTCTCTCTCATCTGTATGTGCTGCCTGGGATGGGAAGGAATGTCCTTTTAAAGCAATGAAAATTTGGTGAATATGTATTTGTTCCTGTGACCACATATCTCTAATGCTGGGACGCTTATGAAAATTTCAGGACTGCACAGGAGTCCGTACAGCCTTGCAGTATGTGTTTTTATAAGCATCCCTAATTTAAAAGAATATGTAATCACCTTACTAGTGATTCTTTCATTTGCTGGATATGGCCATATATTCTTCAGCTTTCACATATTATTTTACTTTTCTATTATAGACAATGGTGCATTTCCCTGTATAAAAAATGAATTTGTTTTCACATTGGTGATAGAAACATAAACAATGCATTGATCTGACTCTAGCATGCAAGGTGTTAAAAAGCAGTGAGGATCTATATTGTGCTTCCTCCCAGATCAAGTTGCGGCTGAAGTAAAGAACAAAACCTGAGTGATTCTGGAGAGCACACCAGATACATTATTGGGGCCATAGAAAAATGCACCCATTTCCCACTAATTTAAATGTGCTCTTTCCCCCTCGCAATCTAGAGTTCAGTGAGCACGGAGTAGAATGATGGAGTAGAATTGACAGACAGGATAGGAATGGATGGATGGAGCCAGAAGCCCACTGGTACGCCAAGTTTTTCTACAAGGCCTGATCAAATAACAAGGGGCCACCTTTAAGATTAGAGGAAAAACAGTTTCAGATCAGCAGAGGAAGTTTTCTTTTACAGTAAGGTCTGTTGAATTGTGGAATTTCTTGCCCAATGATGTGGTAATGGCAGATACAATAGATACATTTAAGAAAAGAGTAGATGCATCTCTTTTAAGGAACATACAGGGTTATAATGTGTATTAGTAGGTAAAACAGGAAGATCGATAAAGACTAATACTCATTTGGCAGCAGAGAAGCTTATATAAGTCTCATTTTTCTTAGTTATAAGGCAAAGGTTGAACTGATGGACTTGTATATTTTTTCAACCTAATTTATTATGTTACTATGTCATTCATCAAAAATTATTAACATAATAATTTACATTCCATTTGCTGACAAAATGTGAAAGTCTTCTGGTCACATGTTTCATTGTATCAGTGGTATATCCTTCTTCATCCTAACATAGAAATCAAGCATCTCTTCTACTTCCTAATTATTGCATGTATATCTTGTACTGCAACCCCTTAAACCAACACTTGGCTATACCACCCATTACACTTTTAACCCCTTAAGGACCCATGACAGTCCTGGACCGTCATCAGTTGGTATATTCTTAAGGACCCATTACGGTCCTGGACCGTAATGGAATTCAGGGCTCCCTGCGCGGCTGCACGCCATTCAGGGCTTCTGGAATCGGATCGCCGAAAAAATGCTCCGTGGTCCTTAAGTGACCACCGCATGCGTGCGCAGCCAGTCCTTAAGGGGTTAAAGAACAGAAGGATGTGCATTGCTAATGTGTTGCACTGCCCTTTGCTTCTTAAAGGTGTAATAAATATCCATCCTCTGCTTCAGCACAGGAAATAACGCCTTACTTGACTTCTCTTCATTAGTACAGACCTAATTTCGTTTGCAACTCAGCCAACTATATCCATTAACCACTTGACTGCCAAATAGGATTCCAAAAAAGATATCACACAAGGGGCTAGTACATTATAGTATTTATCCTCCTGAGTAAAGCAAAGGCTCTCCCACTTCTGAGATGTGGTTTTTTTTCAAAAGTTATTACAGCTCAAAACATTATTTTTTTAGGTGCAGTATCACAGTGGCCTGAAATTGTACAGTGGTGCTGTTGATACACCATCTTATGCACAGCTCTGGTCAGCTGACCATAAACATCCATAAGATGGCATAGCAACAGCACTACCGTACAATTTCAGGCCACTGTGATACTGCACCTAAAAAATCAAGTTTGTGCTGTAAAAAAATTTTAATAAAACACCTTTCAGCAATGGGAGTACCCTTGTTTTACTCAGGGGGATAAACCCTACAACATATATTTTTTTTACATTTTAAGTATTACTATCCCTTTATAATACCAAAATACACCCACTACCAAGTGTAATTATCTGTATAATTCACCCTCTCAAAATAATTATTCATCTCACCCAAGCCCTTAAATAATGATCAATCTCTGGTATATCCCTAAAAATAGACTCATTGGCTTTTCTTCTTAATACTTGATGATCAGAGGGGTATGCAACTTGGGAGTTAGATATCACAGGATCTCTACCTGAGTATCTTTAGAATGCAAGCTTTCAAGACAGCTAAGGTCTCTAAATTGTCAACTTAGAGACTTAAGTTGTCTTGAAAGCTTGCATTCTAAAACTACTCAGCAAATAAATGTATCACTTTTACTCTACCATTCTTCTGCATTTTCTAAGGCTAGCATGGTACCACCTTTTACCAAGATCTTTACCAACACTCTTTTGACCATTTGAATGGCAGAGGGTGTGCCCAGCACATTTCTTTGCATCTCTCTGGCACACACACACAGGGATAATTACTAAGTCATCTGATCACCCACTTAATTTCTAATCTGCCTCTCTCTCTCCATTCAACCATTATCCAAGTCTGTTTTTTCTTACTGTATCCCTCTACAATGCTAGCTTTACACACACACACACACACACACACACACACACACACACACACACACACACACACACACACACACACACACACACATATACCAGTAATATAGGTGAATCTCCTCCTTAAATACCTACTCATTCTACCAAATTGAAAGAGCACACTAACAGAAGCCTGTGCTTGCATTTTGTTTCTCAGTAAAACATGTCAAAACATCCTGGTTTTATGTTTCATAGACATGACGTTAAAAGCCAAATAATACAAAATCCCACTTTTCTCTTTTTTGTGATGGATTCTGGTACTGGCTATCCATGAATTTTGCCAAAAATGTTTTATAAATAAGAGGGCCGGTGTTTGCCTGCTTGGACTTACCGGGCAAACACCTGCGTAATAAGGAGACTGGCAGAGTGGTGATTATTGTTCCTGAAGTTCATGTTACAGTGGCTGGAGAGCCTGCATTATGAGAAGCCCCCGTGGAAGGGGCTGGGGAGCCATGAGTGAGGAAAAACACCCCAGAGACTGGTACACTGATCTCAGCCATGCCCAAGGCGTACACCAACAACCACAACAGCAGGACTTACGAAGGGGGACAAGTTTGCCAGCCCATGAGCACTCAAGGCACCAACCTATAAGAACTATCACTTCCTGGGAGAGGACAGCAGGGCCCTGTGCGAGGCTAGCAAATGTCCTCATGTACTTCTCCCCAGAGAAGCTGTGCGTTTACAGCATCTGGTCCATGCTGTGCTGCACCACCACCTTGTTCGCTGTGCTCCCCTTCCTGGTGGACAGGAAGCACTTCAGCTATCCGGAGAGACACATAATCTTCATTTCTGGCTGCTACACCATGGCGGTCATACCCTACATCACTGGCTTCCTGTTGGAGGACAAGGTGGTCTGCAATGACGGATTTGCAGAGTATGGCTACAAGATTGTAGCACAGGATACCAAGAAGGAGCGTTGTACCATCCTCTTCATGATGCTTTACTTATTAAGCATGACCAGCTGTGTCTGGTGGTTCACCATCTCCTTGAACTTGGTTTTTGGCATCTGGCATGAAGTGGGGACATGAAGCCGTAGATGTCAATTCCTGGTATCCGTGTGAGTAGGGTTGCCACCTTTTCCTCAAAAAAATACTGGCCACAGTTGTGGGTTGGGGAGGGCGGAGCCAAAAAGGGAGGAGCCACTAAAGGGGCAGAACCACTCAATGTTGCATGACCCTGACAAACACACACACAGACATAAACGCATATACAAACACACGTACATGCATGTACGCACACACACACACACAGGCACACACATAGGCACACACATACACAAACACACATCCAGATGAATACATACACAGAGACACACACACATATACAGATATAAATACACACAGACACACACACACATCCAGACACATACATACACACACACATACACACGGTGAACTAATCTCAAAAGTTACCAGGTATGGCCACTGCTCGCTGACAAAGAATGGAATTGAAAATCCCAAATGTATTCATTTCCTTTTCATGTTTATTTCTATTACAACTGCTCTTTTAACCACCTAACTGCCGCACTGCTTTTGGTACCCCTCTGCCGCTGAAAGGGTTAATCAGCTGAATTTGAAAATGCTATTCAATCTTCTGTCATTTAAGCACGCATTCAAGTGTCACTGCTAGAACAGGGGACATGAAAGCACCACAACATGTAGCCACTGTACAGTTAGTGCCAAGTGAGAAAGGGGACATGAAGGCAGCCTGCGCAGTATGGGGCAATTGACCACATTAACTGGTACAGTTGGTCTGTACCAGATTTCCTTCACTTTTATTCTGTGCATGTCATCCTAAGTGCATGTGCATCACTTAGTGATAGAGGATAGTCTGAGAGCAACCGCGTCCTATTTACCTTACAAATTCTCGTAAGGCTGGGATCATTGAAGCCATTTCGAGACCGGGATTGGCCTCCATGGTAGTAAATCCTCCAGTACAGAGCAGGTAACTTTCTGTCACTAACCTATATCAGGGCAGCGGGAGACTGAGCTCAGTATGGCAGCTTGACTGGACCAAACTTCAGCCACGCTCGTTCTAACTTGTTTCCTGGCTAAGCTATGGGGACACTGCACAAAAATGTGAGCAACGACTATACTCTCTGCCTCTTCCCGCTCAGTCACCTCACTCCCCTCCCCAGACGCACACAAATACCGGCTTTTCAATTGCTGGTATAGTAGTTATACCAGCACCGGCTCCACTGCCCTAATTACCGACTGTGCCGGTAAAATACTGGCCCTACGTGTAAGCAGTGCAAAATGAGACCCCGTTGGAATGACTTAGACTGTAAGTAACATTGCTCCCTCTGGCCTCTCTGATGTCCATTATTATGTTTTTGTTGCACTCCTGTGTTTACCTGAATCAGCTAGTGGGCCTGTAGCTGACTCAGCTGTTTCAGTTAGTAGAAAAGGCAGAGAAGCTGTGATATAGAGCTTCTCTGCCATTCTCTCATTTTGGAACCTACTCAGTGCCACAAGGGTGTACAATGCACATCCACAATGGTACTAAAAGGGTTAAGGAAGCAATGCTGTTTGTGACGCTGAAGTCATAGCAGATTCTATACTTGTCCCCAATGGGAAAGTGGGGGAACAGAGATAATGCACTCACACTTCAGGGTTTTTCCAGACTGCTGGCAACGTGAAAGGGAGGGCAATCATTACATATCGCCAGAAGTCTGACATCCCTGTATTTATTTATTTAGAAAATGTTTTACCAGGAAGAATACATTGAGATTTCTCTCGTTTTCAAGTATGTCCTGGATAGTTTTCAGTAAAAGGTTACATATTTACACTAATTGTGAGACATTATATACAAACATACAGAAATATACATACTTATTAAATAATGGGGTTATTTGCAGTTACACACTGTTTGTAGATATAAAGAAACATTTGCTTTTAAGGATTTTAGACTGGGTGCAGATGTGATTTTTTCCGGCAGATTGTTCCAGATTTTTGGAGCTCTGAAGGAGAAGGCAGATCTTCCTGCTTCTTTCTTGTATTGTGGTATACGCAGTGAGTTGTTAGTAGTGGAGCGGAGGTTATAGTTAGTATGGAGAGCTGGGGTGAGCATACTGCTTAGGTATTGTGGTAGTTTTCCAGAGAAGTGATTGTGTACTAAGCAAGAAAGATGAAGGTCACGTCTAGATTTGAGTGTTAGCCAATTTAGTTCTTTTAGCATGTCACAATGATGGGTAGTGTAGTCACACTGGAGGATAAAGCGGCATAATGAATTATATAGAGTGTCAAGTTTACTGAGGTGGATTTCTGGCGCTGGAGCATATACTACGTCACCATAGTCTATGACTGGCAGCAGCATCTGTTGTACAATACATTTTCTCACCTGGGTACTTAGACATAATTTGTTTCTATAAAGTGTACTTATTTTGGGATAAAGTTTAGAGGTTAATTTGTCAATGTGGTGACCAAAATTGAGGTTAGGGTCAAGCCACATACCAAGATATTTGTAGGAGTCTACTGGGGCCAATTTACGATTAGACTCTGTCACAATGGATAGGTGGATATTGTCGAGACTACGCAGTTTGTGCTTTGTGCCAAATATCATTGTGACTGTTTTATCTGTGTTTAAGAAAAGTTTGTTCTGTGTTATCCATCTTTCCACTTTGTAGAAATCATGTTGTAATTCGGTTTCAAGTTGTGATATGCTAGAGTTTTTAGCATAGATTATGGTGTCATCTGCATACATGTGTACTGAAGATGATTTGCAAACCTTGGGCAGATCATTTATAAAAAGAGAAAATAGAAGAGGGCCAAGAATGGAGCCTTGGGGAACTCCACTTGTTATTTTGAGCGGACGGGAGTCATTGTTTGCAACTGACACATACTGCATTCTGTCTGATAAATAGGATCGGAACCATTGTAGAGAATTATTACCCAATCCTGAGTTATGGAGTTTGCTGATAAGAATGTTATGGTCTACTGTGTCAAAGGCCTTAGCGAAATCAAGGAAAATAGCTCCAGTGAGTTCACCATTTTCCATGCCAGTCTGGATATCATTGGTTACTTTTAGAAGAGACGTGACTGTTGAGTGGTTTGGTCTAAACCTTGATTGAACAGGGGTGAAGAAACTGGTCTGTTGGTAATATTTATGTAGTTGCACATGTACACATTTCTCTATGAGTTTAGATAAAGTGGGGAGGAGAGATATCGGTCTGTAATTTGATACTACATTTTTATCCCCACTTTTGTGGATAGGTACAACTCTTGCCACTTTCCAGGATTTGGGCATATACCCTGATGTCAAAGAGGCATTAATTAGAGTTGCTATCGGTTGGGCTGTGACCATAGCACTGAGCTTTAATAAAATTGCTGGTAGTTGGTCAGGGCTCGATTGAGATTTCAGTTTTGGGTTGAGGAGGTGATCAAATACTTCACTTTCATTTACTGGCCTGAAATTGAATTCGTTTGCACTGTTGGACCAGGCAGCAGGTGCCAGTGACTGTTCTGAACTTGGTGGGACTTCAGAGTGGCCTTTGTTTTGTTTAATCAGTGTGGTGGCACATCCAACAAAGTAGCTGTTGAAAGCATTGGCTATGGCTGGGGGGCACTGTATGGTTTCATTGTCTATTGTTATATTTGATGGGTGAGAATGGTTAGGTGGATTGTAGATGTTTTTTATAACCTTCCAAAAGTTGGCAGGCTTTGAAATGTTATTGTCCAAGTTGTTATTAAAATATTGTGCTTTTGCTAGTTTTGTTTGTTTTGTACATGTATTCCGTACTTGCCTATATATAGTGTGATCATGAGGGGAGCCAGATTGTTTAAATTTTGTCCATAATGAATCTCTGAAACTGAATAATTGAATCAAGTCAGCTGAGACCCATGGTAGATGTGCCCCCCTGACCCTGACCTTTCTTAGTGGGGCATGGGTATTACAGACCTGTAGGAATTCTGAGTTAAAAAAGTCAATCGCTGAATCAAGGTCAGGTATTAGATGTAATCTATGCCATGAGCAATTTTTTAAATCATTTAGGAAGGACTGAAGGTTAAATTTTCTAAATGATCTTGTGAGTATGACTTTGAAATTTGATTTGACTGGTTTTATTTTGCGGACACAGTAAACTATGGAGTGATCACTAAACACGTTTGCTAGAACACCTGAATCTTGGATTCTGCTTGCGCAGGATGTGAGGATCCAGTCTAGCAGGGTATGGTTGGATGTTTTAAGATTTATGCGAGTAGGGGAAGATATTTGTTGTGATAAATTCAGTGCTTTAAACAATGAACAATATTTTTCATTCCTGGAATCAAGCCAATTAATATTAAAGTCTCCAAGAACCATCAACTCGCTTTTCTTGTTTTGTGTGGCAATCACCTTTAGGTGTTGAGCTATGTCAGATACGGCGTGTGCTGAGGTATTTTGCGGTCTGTAGATGCCTACAATTATGATTTGTTTTGAGTATGGAAGACAAATTTTACCAGCAATGTATTCATAAGAATCAGTGTTGTGAGAGTCCTTTAGAAGTGTAAAGTTTATTGGCTCCTGTATGTAAATGATTACACCTCCTCCTCGCTTTGCACGGTCTTTTCTAAAGCATGAGTATCCATCTATGGCAACAGCAGTGTCTGGAATTTTTGGGGATAACCAGGATTCAGTAAGAATAAGAATTTTTGGTTTGTATGCATAACACCATGCTTTTAGTTCGTCCATTTTGGGCAGTATACTGCGTATGTTGCAGTGCACTAATGACAGACCCTTTTTAAAGGGGAGGTTGCCATTTATTTCTATTTTAGGGCCAGGGTTAGTTTCTATATCATTTGCTAAGGCAAGTAACAATATGCATAAAAATTTAGTGAGTTGTTTGCGGTGAACATATAGTGAGAGGGTGCGTTTGTTGCTATAATTGCTGGGGCTGGGTGGGCTTGATTTTAGTACTCTCCACCAGCATTCAGTTGATAGTGCACATGTATGCAGAAGTCCATGATGATGGGGATATTCTCCCCCTTCCCCTTGCATCGCTAATTCTTAGTGCATAGGTAGATGTGTATCTCCATTCCCAAGGTGATGTGCTAGTCACATATTTCCATATCAATGTCCCTTAGTGCATCCCCCTTATGGTGACCACATTTCCGTTCTGCCATTCCGGGACATGTGGTCACCCTAGTCCCGCGGCTGAGGCTCCGCCAGAGCTGACCATCTTTCTGAGGCTGACACAGAGTAAGATTTCCCACTGGGAACTCTTACTCTGTGTCAGCCTCAGAAAGATGGCCAGCGCTGGCGGGAGCCTCAGCCGCGGGTCTCACTTGCAGCACCAGCATACCTGCTCCATACCAGCTGTCTCACATGCACCAGTCCAGCCAGCCAGCCAATGAAATGTATTTGCTATATGGTCTTCATTGGCTGACTCAGCCAGCCAATGAGGACCATACAGCAAATACATTTCATTGGCCGGCTGGACTGGTGCGTGTTGCTCCATCCCGGGACTCTTTGTTGTCCCGGTGGGGGGTGACCCGGGACGCGGGACACAGACCCCCAATAAGGGACAGTCCCAGGCATTCCGGGATGTGTAGTCACCCTAATCCCCCTACTAGTTAAGGGAGGTGATTAGAGATAACAGTCACATCAGATACTACTTGCTCTTACGCAAAGCATTGTAGCTGTGTTCTGCTCTACCCACTACCATGCACCACCCCTTAATTTATCCCATACACAGTCCCTCCCTCTGTTCCCTGGCATTAAAAATACCCTTAGCCTATAACATGCATGCATAAAGAAAGCTTTTAAGTCAAACTCTTGTTTGCTAGAGAGAGAGAGATGTGCTAGAGACCTTTGTAGTATCCAAGGAGTTAAGTAATAGCCATTAGAGAGGCATATAAACATTTTTCAGGACCAATGAAATAGCCCTGGTCACACCCACAATTAAAAATACAGGCATGGCCTGAACAGCTGAGGTGCACCTCAAAGTTTGGTGCTGTAGGCAGTAGCCTACATTGTTTAATGGGAAAATACAGCTCTGCCAGAAACTAATTCTCTCTGAAGCTCAGTGGCATAACCAGTGAGTGGTGGCCCAGGTTCATGTGCATTTTTGCACACACAGTCCCCCACCACACACACACAAACACACAGAAAAACAGTGCTAGAGCATGGGTAAAGAGTGAGACAGAGAAAATTATATACTAAGAATAAATGGAAAATTCAGTATCAAAGCAACTGCACCATAGGGGGCAAATAAACATTGTCAATGCCCTGGGGACCTCTTTAGCATTCAAGACGTTAAAGGCCATTTTAAATCTATTTGAATATTCATTTCTCCCTTGTAGAGCAATTGGTTTGCCCTGGAGTTGATCCACTTGTAATTAGTACATCAGCTCCACAGTGTTCATAATTCTACAGACATACGGTGTAAATCTGGAGCAAACTAGCTGTGCCATAAGGGTCAAATGAAAATTCCCATTGATTAAAATTAGATTTTTGACCATTTGAATAACAGAGTTCCCCAAGGCATTGCTCTGTAGTATCCAAGGGGTTAACTCTAAGTTAGCCTCCACAGACTCTTTCTCTTCCCCTTTATGCATAAGTGAATCATTATTACTTACACACACTCTCTCTTATTTAAGATGACCAAATATCCCTTTAAATCATGGATGCTTATGAAATATTCATTCTGCAGGACTTCAAAGGAATTAATGGAACCCTGCAGTATGGATTTTTATGAGGACCAATTTAAAGGAAAATGAGGTCACAGTCTTTGTCTTGGCCGTACATTTCTTATCTGGGTTCTGATTACATCATGCTCTTGTTGCAGTGGTTGAGATTTATGATCTTTTGCTTTGTGATATTAGTGCTTTAACCCACTGAGTGCTAGAGAGGTATCCAAATCATTGCACACAAAGGTCTAAATATGCTTCTCAAGAACTCTGAATGGAAGCTCCACATTAAAGCACTTCTATTGGAAAGGAAAACAGTTTCTAAGTAGTCACTGGGGGAAAAGCCCATGCTGTATTCTGCAATTTAGATTGTAACTATTGTTAAGTTAACTCCTTCAGGATTGTTACCAGAGCTTTGTGCATCACAGAAGGAAAAAACTGGTAATACAGAGACTGATAATTTGTGACAAATATGAGTCAGAGGACCGCATCAAATGTCCCAGCAAGCTAATTTTGCCCTAAGCTCTCTCTCTGTCGCCTCCAACAATTCTCTTTCCCACAGCTTCTCCTCAACGCAGAAAATTCCTCTCCCCACCTTGATAAACACTAACAGGCATATTTATATTTCCAACCTGGGGGAGATGCATTAAAGGGTGATAACCGGACAGGTTGATAATATGGTAGTAAATTTGCATTGATGGCATATCGACAGTATGCACTGAGATGTCTTTGCCATCATATCCCTGTGAATCTACCACCAGTCTGCAGACATTACCATGAATATGCCATACCTTCAATAGGTTACAATTTTCCTTGACAATGGCTTATTCTCATAGGGAAATGCAGTTTAATGAACCATTATTGGATTCATGTGGGTGTGTTTATATGCTATTCACCACATGCACTAAGCTCCAATAGCAGCCTTTGCTGTCGGAGTTCAGAATCCCACCTGTCAACCTGAGGTTGGCAATGCTGGACAGTTTGCTGTCTCTGCTAAAGAGTGCCTTTCAAGTCCTGTGTTTACCTGAATCAGCTGATTACCAGTCAGCCCACTCAGCTGGTTCAGTCAGTACAGTAGGACAAAGAAACTGTGTCTTCCCTTACATATTGCCTACAGTTTGACAATTCTGAAGTCTGAACACATTCTCTCTGCTCCCCACTTCCCACTGGGGGAGCGGAAAGATCCACTAAGACTTCAGCACCACAAACAGCATCTTAGTGGATCTTTCCGCTTCCCCAGTGGGAAGTGGGGAGCAGAGAGAATGTGTTCAGACTTCAGAATTGTCAAACTGTAGGCAATATGTAAGGGAGGACACCCCGAACACATTGCCAGCAGTTGGACAACCCTGTATATGAATGATTAAATTGGGTCCCTCTCCACTTGCATGCTTAATTCTTAGTGCATATGACAATGTGTGTCTCCATCTCCAAGGCAATGTGCTTGCCACACATTGCCGGACACACATCGCCATAGCATCACACCTTAGAGAATCAACCCCAAGGATTTGTCACCCTGCCCAACATACCCACAGAGCTCCGTCCAGCAAATCACGTCCACATCTCTTATCTTTCCCACCTGCCAAGCTTGACAGGGCTTTGAGCCTTATTCATTATGCTAAGCAGGCGCAATTCTAGTGAAAAACAACTGCACCATAGTGTGGAAAAGAGAATTTCACAAATCCCCATATATTTAAATATGGCTTTTAACCCTTTCAGTGCCAAAGGGGTATCCAATGCATTGCAATGCATTACACACCTCACTGACACTCAAAGGGTTAACTTGTTAATGACTGGAAAGGTCTCCAAATTTCTTTGCAATGTGCTGGAGACCTCTTTAGCATTCAAGTGGTTAAAAGCTCTATTTAAAGGGATAGTAACACTTCGTTTTAACTTTATTTTATTTTGTAGGCATTAAAAAAACATGAAGAATGATATAAGTCTTATCTCTCAAACCTTTATGGTTTATGAGATATTCACAAGCAAAGTTCCCCTCCCCGCCCCTTTTACCTAGTGTAAGCCATCTCTTCTCAGATGTGAGTCTGGTTGTATGACAGTACAGATAACAGAAGGGGACAATTTTCTTTGTATGAAAACAATGAAAGCCCTTCCCCCCTTGACAAGTTTATCAGCTTTTTCCATTATCTTAATTGAAGATTGTCCCTCTCTGCAGTCTACCTGGGCATCTCCCTTCTGATATGGTTGAACAGGGGGGGATACTTTGTTTGTGAATATCTCTTAAACCATAAAGGTTTCAGAGATAAGACTTATATCATTCTTCATGTTTTTTTAATGCCTACAAAATAAAATAAAGTTAAAATGAAGTATTACTATCCCTTTAATGGAATTTTCATTTCCTGATGTGAATCTAGCCAACATCACCATAGGGGAGAAACAAATATTGCCAAAATTACCCTTGATTTAAATAGGCTTTTAATGAATGCTAGATAGGTGTCCGACACATTGAGAATCAATGTGTTGTAGACTAGTCAAGCATTTAAGAGGTTAAAAGTTGAATTTAGCTTAATGGCAATGTTGAAGTTTCCTACTCAGCAGTTGGTTGGCCCTTTATTCTCCTCATGGGAGATTGATGCAGAAAGGAACACTGGAGGTGCACATCAATTGGTTCAACAGTCCGTTACAGCATGGTGCCTCACCACAATTCTGAAAATGGTACAGAATGACTGAGTGCACCTGCGTGGCCCTGTTTAACCATACTTTTTGTTATTTGGTTAGATTGGCTGCCATGCCAATTGCAGCAATAACAACTGATCTGTGACAGAGAGGAGGACTCCTAGCATCCCCACCAATCAGAGACAGGATTCCTAGCATCCCCACCAATCAGATAATTCATCATTAACATATATGGCTAATACTAGCCTGCTTTAGTACACTCTTCTGAATGTCATCTAGGGGTAACTGGGGAACTCAAGCTCCTCCATTCCTGGGGGCTGCTTGATATTTCCATTACCGCACAGGCAGTGTAAGTGAAAGCTCAATCCTATGAATCAGGGGGTGGAGGTGCGCAATGCATTGCATACCCCACTGGCACTGGAAGGTTTAAAATGATGATGATAAGCAGGATTGGGTCACTGAAAGCAGGAAGCGGCAGCACAATAGACCCCCTAAAGCTGCAGTGTCCAGTGCTTAGCACTTGCCGAAGGGCTGCCCCTGCTAGAACCTTAAAAACCTTTAATTTGTGGAATTTTATGAATAAATGTATTTTATTATTTTCAATGTCAGCACTATAATTAGTATGCCTACATAACAGACTGATACTGTGTACTGTGGCCAAAGAGGAACACTTTTATTTTAGGTGGTGTGGGTGGGGCAAAATCAAGATTTTTTAGGATATGTTATTACCTACTTGCACCTATTTGTACAAATTAATAAGTGATTTTTTTTAGCAAGACCAAAGTAGTTTATTAAGACAGACTAATTTAAAAATGTATGTATTGAAATTTTGTGGCGCAATGTGATTCATGTATATGCACACACCACACAATCTGATATCCTGAGTGACATCAGGATGGGAAAAAGGGACAGAGGAATTTGAATCTCAAAGATAGACTGTCTCAACTAAAGATGGACAGGAGGGATGTAATTATGGGGCAATAAACATTCCCATTGATTTAAACAAAGCTCTAACCCCTTGAATGTTAGAAAGATATTCATCCCAATGCAAAGTTATGCGTTGAAGGCCATTCTAGCATTTAAACCCTTAACAACCCTTGACAGCCCTGGCACGTCATCGGTAGATTTGCATTAAGGACCTATGATGTGCCAGGACCGTCATGGCTGCACGCCGCTCGGGGAGCCCTGAACTGGATGCGGAAATTAAAAAAAAAATGGTCCGTGGTTCTTAAATGACGTCTGCATGCACAATAGGCCGTCCTTATAGGGATAGTAATGTTTCATAATAAAACTCTAATTGATCATCATAGCATTTGGACTTTGGAGAGTGTTATTTTAATACTGTCAGAGTTATAGTTCAAGAGTAATTAAATGACAAATTATCCCCCTCCCGCCCCTTTTACTGATGTAACACTGCTCAGCCAGAGCAGAAGGGAGGTGCCCAGGCAGACTGCAGAGAGGGACAATCTTTAATTAAGATAAGGGAAAAAGCTGAAAAGCATGTCAAGGGGGGCAGGGCTTTCATTGTTCTGATAGGAAGAATATTGTCCCTTGCTGTTATCTGTCTGGTCTATGGACTGCATTCCACATCTGAGAAGAGATTGTTTACACTAGGTAAAAGGGGTGGGAGGGAGAAACTTTGCTTGTGAATATCTCTCAAATCATAAAGGTTTGAGAGATAAGACTTATATAGTTCTTCATGTTTTTTTAATGCCTACAAAATAAAATAAAGATAAAATGAAGTATTACTATCCCTTTAAGGGGTTACGGGGTTGATAGCTGCATTTAAATCAATGGGAATTTGAGAAATTGTAATTATTGCATCACAAGTATAAGTATATCAGCCTAGCTGTGTGTGTGCATGTGTGATGAAATAATCTAACAATCCTTGTTAAGACTCGACCCACAAACCATGACATCAACAACACCTTAACCATTTAAGAACCCATGACGAGCCAGGACCGTCATGGATAAACTTCCCTTAAGGACCAGTGATATCTCTGGCACGTCAAAGGTTAAATGGGGAGGCTGAAACTGAGCTCTCAGTTCCAGTCTTTCCCCTTTTTCCGGTCCATGTGATCGCTACTACAGCGGTCACAAGTACCGGCTTTTTCATTTACAAAGGTGATGGGGGTTATTCACTAAGGCGTGATAAAGAGGTGATAAAGTGGAGATGACTTCTCCGGTGATATCACTTCTCCAGTTCCTATATTATTCTATTAAGCCTATGCACTTAGATCTTCAAAACTTAAGAAATGTTAGTGAATTGGCTTCATAGTATAACATAGGAACTGGAGAAGTGATATCACTGGAGAAGTCATCTCCACTTTATCACTCTTTATAACACCTTAGTGAATAACCCTCATTGGGGGAGATTCACTAAGCGGTGATTGTTAATGACTTCTCTAGTTTATCACTTCTCCAGTTCCTATGTTAGTCTACAGAGCAGGCCCGGACTGGCCATCGGGCATACCGAGCATTTGCCCGGTGTCCCGGTCTGAGGCCAGTCCTGGCGTTTAAAAAAAAGAAAGAAAAAAGCCCGCCATCGACGACCCCCCCCATGGGCTGCTCAAAAAATAAAAATGGACCGCTCAGCCTTAAATGCTCGGGCCTATTTTTTGTCCCAGTCCGGGCCTACTACAGAGCCTATGCACTAAGATCTCCAAAGCTGAATAAATCTTACGCACTAAGATTTCTTCAGCTTTGGAGATCTTTGTGAATAGGCTCTATATAATAATTTAAGAACTGGAGAAGTGATAAACTGGAGACGTCATCTCCTCTTTATCAATGCTTAGTGAACCCCCCCCCCCCCCCATTGCGTCTGTCACTGTTCCCTGCCTCTCTGTTCCTTACTATGAGAGTAAGGAAGAGAGAAGCAGAGTATAGGCTAAAAAAGAAAGAAATAGAGGCCAGAGATGTGGATATTAACCCCTTCAATGCTGGTGCTGGGATGAATGTAAGTCCCTTTATGACCTACTTAAAGCAACCTGTCATTTATTTTTATTTTTTTTTAATTGTAGCAAGACCACAGTATTCTTTAACACAAACTAATTAATAAACACATCTACTGAAGTTTAAACAAACATTAATGGGAGTTTTTTTGTCGTGGGGCAATGTAATGCACTTATACACGCCACACAGCCTTATCTCCAAAAAAGTGTTAAACTAAGGAGGGAAAGAGAGGTATGGAGATTTTTGCCCCAGAGGGACAGTGCCCCCTAAAACTGTACATTTTGTTGGTATGAATGACTGGTCATATCTTTCATGAAGTCTCCATAAAAAAATTAACTCATTGGGCACAAATTATCACAAGATTTTTTTTTTTACATTTTTCAATATTTTCTTTATTTTTAATAAAATAAATGGTGGATTATCCATATAAGTGTGGTATCAATAGAAAGTCCTACTTGTGATTAAAAAAATGGTATATAATATGGGTAGCTCGAATAAAAGACTTAAAGAGAAAACATTGTTGAACAAAGACATAGTCAAAAAGGTCAAAATTGCTCCGGTCCTTAATTGCAAATCACCCCAGATTTTCCTGGTCCTTAAGGGGTTAAAACATGTCCCTCTTTGGTCAATTGAAATTTTGGGAGGTATGGAATTGCACCACTTTTTTTTTTTTAATAGATAAGCCTCCCAGGGCCTGCTTTCCTCTGAAAATATAAAATGGTCCTCTGAAAATAATTGGGCCCAAATAGGCATTCAGGAGGGTTTGTCTCAAAAACGAAGGGGGGAAGGGTAGGTTAGCATATGTGTGTACATTTAAAATAATTCCAAGCACACTTTCCCCCTGGACAATCACATTTCAGAATGTCACTAGCATACCTCCCAACATTTCAAATGGCGAAAGAGGGACATTTTTCTTCAGGTGCTGTTCCTGTGGGCGGGGCTGGTGGGCAGGGCATTAGCAATCATTTTTAGGTTATTTCACTATCTATTGACCCCTCTTTGGGTAATGGAGTTAATGATTTAGAACAAAGCCAAAGTATTTTTTTTTTTACACAGAATACTTTATACACACAGATACTGACGTTTAAACGAACATCACCAAGACATATGAGAGACACTGTTTAATTATAAAAACTGGATATTGAAAGTATGACTTGCAACAATCAATTTTAGAATGCATTTAAGGAAACGAAAAACAAAGCATATTATTTAAGGTGGAATAGCTCTGTGCTAGCTCAGGTGACTTGACTAAATTCAAGCAAATCTGGGATCTTTGGTCAATCTTGAAAAGAAAAGACAAGTACCGGTAATTCTAAGCAAACCCCCTTCACCATGGGGAATATATGAAAAAATGCACAAATTCTCAGACATTATAATGGAGCTTTTAACCCTTGATTACTGAGGAGGTCTCCAGTACATTGCTTTTCAATGTGTTGGAGACATCTTTAAAATTTAAGGAGTCAAAAGCTTAATTTGTCATCCATTATGTAGTTACTTGCCCCAAAACTTAACCAAATCTTTCATTGTAATACGCATTTAATTTACCAACATTTTTCCAGGATAGTGTGCAAACCCACCCCCCCTCTCATTCAACTCAATCTCAGCACCTTATGAGTCAGACTTGGCAGAGGGACTACCGTTAGGCACTCTGCTGCTGCTGTTGATTCTGTTGACTGGCTCAGCGTTGGATCGTCCGCATGCTGCTCAGACTCTAAGCTGGCTGCTGTGCAGGCAGCTGATACATAGGAGGAATTACTCGGGTGCTGGCGGCCAAGGGCTGTGTACAGCATACACTGCGTGCTCTTATATGAAGCAACGTGCACGCGTAGTACTGTTCTCAGCAACTTGCCGCTCTGTGCAATGTGGCTGAGAGTGTGGTAAATTAAAAGGGTGTGGAAGCGGCCCGGGAATAACTGACAATCGTGGCAGAGGCCAGGGAAGCGGGACATATTCTTACTGTGGCGGGATAGTGGGATTGGGCCCCAAAACCGGGACTGTCCTACATAAATCGGGACAGTTGGCAGCTAGTGTGATCCACAGAACCATGTAGCACAGGGATGGGCAATAGAAGCCCCTCCAGCTGCTGCTAGACTACATCTCCCACTCACATTTTCTCTCTATGCGAATGTACATTACCAATAACTAAATACTACATAAATTAATTTACATAAGTAATATCACAGTCTAAGTAATAAACAAACAGTGGAAGGTCATAACCTATTAACATTTTACAGACAAATATAAAATGAGGAGTTAAAATTCTATATTAACCCTATAAGTGCAAGAGGGGTGTGCAATGGATTGTGAAGCAATTAATTGCACCTCACACACACCACTTAAAGGGTCCAGGGACAAAAACAATAACAGTTGAATCCAAGGTCAACCAGCTAAAACCAGATATTGTCCTTAGAAACTGGGGACAGTTGGTGGGCACGTAACATGACGATGAGGGACTATTATACATGGCTTGCACACTTTGACAGACAGCTGTGTAACATAGGATAACTTTGACCAAGTCAGTCTTAATATGTTTAGCCTTTGAGTTCCAGAGAGCAAAAGTAGAAGTTTGAACGTTTAACTAGTTAGCTTAATATATTTAACCGTTTGAGTGCCAGAGCAGTATCCAACGCATTGCAACGCTCATTGTAGATACCTCGCGGGCATTCAAAAGGTTATAAAATACGTTGCTTCGCAATTCATTGCATACCCCTCTGGCGCTAAAAGGGTTCACCTTGTCAGTGTCAGAAGAGTAAGCAAGCAATGAGTTACATACACCCGGCCCTCAAAGGGTTAAAATCAAGAGGGCTGTGCAACGCATTGCTTCTGGCCCTAAAAGGAGTAACCCTTCAACTGCCACACTAGTGAAAACATCTCGCCGAGGTCATTGTGATAATTCCTCCGGCACTAAAAACCATACAGTTACGTTACATTTCCTCCATCCCTCGCCCCTCTTTCTTTAGCTCTCTCTCGCTTTCTCATTCCAACAGAGTAGACCAATCAAGGCTTGAGCTGGTTGCTCAGTGACAGTTTAAAACTCCTCCCCATGACGTAGGAGGACAGTATCGGCTGGATAAGGGCTGCATAAGCTTAATGAAATCAACTACGAGGAGAGAGGAGTACCGGAGCTGAAGAGACGTACATAGATAGAGGGGTTTAATAGCGGTCAACTGGGACGTGAATAGCAGCAACTGACACTAATCTTGAACTGCACTGTTAAACCGAACGGGAGCTGTACTGTGAGATAACCGGTTGTCCTGGACATCGGGGTACCAACGAAAGACAGGGTTCTGCAGTTAGGACGGATTAAGGGATCTGCTGCAGCCAGGACGGAATCCACTGTCTTCAAGATTAGCGCTTTGCTACGTTTCTCGCGGGTAGTATGGAGCTGCCCGCCGCCGGCGAACATGTATTTGCAGTGGAGAGCATCGAAAAGAAGCGGATACGCAAGGTGAGGGAATGATAATCAACGATATGGAGAAATGGTTGTGGGAGCGCATGTAGCTCGTGTTTTTGCTGGTATTGGACGTCGCACCTGGAGTTATACGAGTGAATGCTCGTTTAATTGGGTCCTAAGGAGGCGCAACATTGGAGGTTGTCATTGATAGTCCTTTCTGTCTTTTCTGTAGGGCCGAGTGGAATACCTGGTGAAATGGCGAGGATGGTCATCTAAGTGAGTATCTTGGCAGCAGCGCATAGACCCCACACATGCCGATGCTGACAAACTCAACTGGAACGACTCTGATGTAAACCAGCTGCACCACAGGGGACAAATAAAACGTCTCAATATTCTCATCCCTTTAAAGGGGCATTACCTCTATGGATGAATGTATTTGCACTCTCTGACGTTCAAGGGTTTAAAAGTCTTTTGTAAAACACTGGAACTGTTTCTGTACCCCAGTGGTGCTGTTTGTTTGCAAAAATGGTATCAGTCTGACCTGTACTAGTTTCAATCTGCACATTGCTTGCACCATTCTCCGACTTGACATTATATTCAGAATATATAATATACACATAGCTCCTGCTTGGCATCCGGTATCTCTGACAGGGAGGGGGCGCATCACCAGCTGTGAAATTAGATTCCTGAGAACTGTCCCAGATAACTAGCTGTCATCACTTGTGGTATATCAGTTTTCATATGCAGTGGGTCTCAGTCAGTGGAGGGTTAACTTTAAAATTAGCATTTTGTGAAGTAAGCCAACTGAGGCCACATAGCAGCAGCTCCAATGGATGTACAGGTACACTTGTGATAGCCTAGAGGTTAGAAAGCAAATGGGTTATGCTACTAGTGTAGTTCTATATGGATCGTAGATCTGTGGCATCACTTGTCTAGCTCCATTTACAGCAGCCACTGTGAAATTGAATGAAGCAGTTGCCCCCCAGGCCATCGCTCCCCTGGTCTCAATGTTTGCAGTTGCTCAAGGCATACCTAATACAAAAGTCTAGAGTTTTTAGGACATCTCTAATGTCTTATTTGTTGTGTGCAGTGTCCCTTGAAGGAGGAAGAACAATTGTCAGGAGCTTAAACTCACACTTCCCTTTTTTTTTTTTTTTTTTTTTTTTTTTAACTCTCAAACCTCAATAACTATTATCCTATATAATAATTTGCTAAGATGTTTGTCAGAAGCAGTCATGTGCAGTAGAGACTTCACGCATTTAGGCAGTCCCTACTGAGCATGATTGCATCGCCTGAGTGAAGTGATGCAAGAATGCATCACTGGAACAGTGAGGTAGCAGCCGCTTAACCCTTTGAATGCCAGAGGGGTACGCAATGCATTGAAAACCAATGCATTGCGTACCCTTCTGGCACTCGAAGGGCTAACATTACCCGGACCTTGGCCCGTGTACACGGGCGTTTACACTAGTTTAACCCTTTGAGTGCCAGAGGGGTATGCAACACATTGCAAAGCAATGTGTTGCGTACCCCTCTGGCACTCAAAGGGATAATAATAATAAAATAAAGGTATTACTGTTTTTTTTAACATGTTTCGCAGTCATAAACCTTAAACATCCATTCTTTGTGATTTTTAACCAGTTGGGTGATAGACCCAGAGGGTTAAAGTATATTTGTATTAAAGAAAAAAAAACAAAATGTAGGCACAGTAACCCGAACATTTCCTGATAAACCCTTATTTACATTTATTTTATTTATTTATTTATTTTTCTGTGAACACATTCTTAATGGCTGCTATGAATAAAATAATCTGTGGCTTGGTTGGCAGAGGGACGTGCAGTGTGTTACACACACACACACACACACACACACAGCTGATCCTTCAAGTATTAATTGATACTGGATATAATTTCCATGCAGGCAAATGGGAATCCTGAGGGGTTATGCACTTAGATGCGATAAACAGGAGAAAACATCTCCAATTCCTATGTTATTCTAAGGCGCTTTTGCACTAACAGAGTTCACAACAGAGGTATCACAACAGCAAGCTTAATGTCACCTCTTTACAGATATTTTCACGAAGTTAAAGGGATAATAATACTTACAAATTACTAATCCCACTATTATGGTACTAAAAAAAAATAAACAATTTGCCCTCAGTGTCATCTCTCAAACCTTTATGGTTTGAGAGATATTCACTCGCAAAGTTTCCCCCCTCCCTCCCCTTTCCCTGAAGTCAGCATTGTAGCTGACTGCAAGGGAAGCCAGTCCTACGACCATCAGCGGCACTGCAGCAGAGCCGAGATCGTGTTAATCAAAAAGAAATCATTCATTTAAAGCAGAACTACTACCCCACAAAATCTTTAGCTTAAAGGGATAGTAATACTTAAAATGTAAAAAAAAAATATGTTGTAGGGTTTATCCCCCTGAGTAAAACAAGAGTACTCCCACTGCTGAGAGATCTTTCATTCAAAAGTTATTAATTTTCAAAGTTGAATTTTTTAGGTGCAATATCACAGTGGCCTGAAATTGTACAGTGGTGCTGTTGCTACACCATCCTATGGAGATTTATGGTCAACTGACCAGAGTTGTCCATAGGATCGTGTAGCAACAGCGCCACTGTACAATTTCAGGCCACTGTGATATTGCACCTAAAAAATTCAACTTTGAAAATTAATAACTTTTGAATAAAACACCTCTCAGCAGTGGGAGTACTCTTGTTTTACTCAGGGGGATAAACCCTACAACATATATTTTTTTTTTACATTTTAAGTATTACTATCCCTTTAACTAGGTCCCAGTGTGGCGACTAGCTGCTTAGTAGCGCTAGTCACCAGAATTATTACCTTATTTAATAGAGTTATGCTCTCTTCTATGGCTGACAGTAGCACGGAGCGTGGACATCTTGCCATTGTGACGACTGCGCTGTCCCAGCCGGAGCCGCCCGGCTCCTAGACCCGGCTGGGACTGACAGCGCAGGTGCGCAGAAGTCACAATGGCAAGATGTCCGTGCTACTGTCAGCCATAGAAGAGAGCATAACTCTATTAAATAAGGTAATAATTCTGGTGACTAGCGCTACTAAGCAGCTAGTCGCCACACTGGGACCTAGTTAAGCTAAAGATTTTGTGGGGTGGTAGTTCCACTTTAAAAGGTCTTCTATGTGTGCTTGCAGGTGTCTCTGGGGGTGATGAACTAGGTGTGAGAAGATAAATTAACTAGTGCAATAAGCTCTCCAATTCCCCAAGTTAGTCTATTAATATTATTCACTAAAATCTAACAAGTTAGTCAGTGGTTTCCAACCTTTGAAGTCATGACTGATGTTGTGCTGTCATGACAGCTAGCTGAAATGATATCTAATTCCCTGAATAAGTGTGATGGGAGGGGATGCCAGTGAATATCTCTCAAATATTAAAGGTATGAGAGATGTCACTGGGGGCAATTAATTTAATTTTTTTAGTACTATAATACTGGGATTAGTAATTTGGAAGTATTACTATCCACTTAAAATTTCTGCCACACTTATTCAGGGAATTAGATATCTTTTCAGCTAGCTGTCATGACTTCAAAGGTTGGGAACCACTGACTATTATTATGTACAATATTGCCTTGATGAGTTAAAAACTATAACCACTAATCTAAGGCTTTTACAGGACACTGTCACCTTTAAAGAGCTTTAGTTATTTTGAAAGAGCTTTCAAAATCTGTTATATATTGTATTACAGATACATATTTTATTTAGAAACAAACTAGTTTGTTTAGACACATATTATGCTGGGTTTTCTTAGCTGGACTTTACCTTTTGCACTTGCTGAGCTGTAACCCTTAGGGGAAGTGGATAATGCAGTGTTGCACAGTGTCCGTAAATGGTGGACATAATGCCTTAATTGTCAGAATCTATATATCTGGCTCAAACTAGGTTTTCTAAAAAAGGTTAATGATGCAACATAGGTGATTTTGAATGCTCTTCCAAAATTGCAGAAGCTGTTTTAGGTGATAGTCACTCCAGCAAAAATTGATGTGGCCCCACACCCAAATCCACGATTCGTCTGCAACATTTAATGGCTAACATAAGATAAGAGGGAAATGTCTGGCAGGGAGATGGTTATCTTGAGGCAGTGGTTGGCACTCTCTGCCCTGTGAGGGAGTGAGTAGCACATTCTTTGCCAAGGCTTTCTCTTTCTCTCTCTCGTTAAAAGCATTGATGCACAATCCTTGTTTGTATATATTTCACACGCACTAATCCTTCAACTATAGAACAAGAAAACGCCTCTAGTGTGTCTGTATATGCACAAAGCACCCATGTGTTGCTGTCTGTTAGCACAGAGCTACAGAAATTGCTTATTATATGATTCATTTGTCTTACTCTTTGGTATTCAAAATGCCAGGGCCTATCTGCTAGTGAGTCCTACACTACGTAACAAATTACAGGCAAGGCCACTTTTTGAATACCAGGTTACTGAGACATTTTGTTTTAGATGTTTTGAGATGCACATTCTTTGCCCACTTTATTTGTTACATGAGGTAAGACCCTGTGCTACTGCAGAAACACATGATGATGTGCAAGAGTTAAAAAATTCACACATTGGGGAGTCTTATGGCTTTAGTATGTTAGTGTAATATTCAAATTAGTTGTGTGTGTTTTTTTTTTTTTTTTTTTTTTCCTTTTCATCTACTAATCTCATATTCCATTATCTACTGAAGCAGATCTGTTCAAGTTCAGCCCTCAAGGGCCACCAACAGACCAGGGTATAAGGATTTTCCTGACTTAAGCACAGGTGAATTAGTCAGTGGCTCATTCATTTTAATGGACTCGCCTGTGCTTAATCAAGGAAATACTTAAATCCTGGACTGTTTGTGGCCCTTGAGGACTGAACTTGGACAGCTCTGTACTAAAGGTATCCTTATCTAATTAGGCTTGTGGAGGATATTATCACTGCCCCCACACAGATAAACAGGTACAACACTTGATTCCTTAAAAATGCATTGTCCACTGGAACAACTTAAAGTGGATCTATCATATATAGAAAATTAATGCTCATTAGTTAGAGCATTTAGTGAAAAAGTTAAACATAACAGTTTTTTTTCAAAATGACTAATATCTGCAAAAAAATTCAAGTTTAGAAAGTGCCCAACAGCCTGCTTCCTGCTTGCAGCACTGCCTCTGCTCCCTTCCCACTACCCAGTATCCTCCGCTGACGGAGGATGTCTGTCTCTAAGCTGGAGCGATCTCATTGGAAGAGATCAATATCTAGCCAATGAGATCGCTCCAGCTTAGAGACAGACATCCTCCATCAGCGGAGGATGCTGGTTAGTGGGACTGGAGCAGCCTCAGTGAAGCAAGCGGAAGTAGGCTGCTGGGCACCTTTTAAACTTGAATTTTTGTGCAGATAACAGTTTGTTTTTGTTTGTGTTTTTTTTTCCCAAAAATGACTAACATGTTTAACTTTTTTGCTAAATGCTCTAACTAATGAGCATTACTTTTCTATATGTGATAGATCCACTTTAAGTAAATCAGAGAGGAAACTCAAGCCACGTGAGGGCAAGCACAAAGAAAAATACACTGGCAAAGTTGACAATATCCTTAATCTTTATTCACATTGGGAGATGAGACCGGCTGATTTATCTTAAAGTAGTTGCACAGTTTTAATGAAGAATTTAAAATTTGTATTTTGAACTCCTACCTGCAACAATCGACTGTCCTTGCTATATACTTTCTGAACAGGTGAAGAATGTGAAAATAGGTTAAAGGAATAGTAATGTTTCACAATAACAGCAGATCCAATTAATCTTCATAGAATTTGGGCCATGGAGCGTGTTATTTCAATACTGTCAGAGTTGTAGTTCAAGAGTAATTAATGATAAAGTATCCCCCCTCCCGCCCCTTGTAACACTGCTCTCCTCAGATTAGAATGACTGTACTTGCTGAACAGGTGAAGAATGTGAAAATGGGTTAATGGATGCTTGTACATTGGTGTAATATATAATTGCTGGGGGTTTTCCTGAAGATCAGAAAAAATATGTTGAGGACTGGCTTCTAGTTACAGATATGAGTCTGTTTACAGATATAACACCTGGGAGCCAGAAGAAAATATTTTGGACCCCCGCCTACTGGTTGCCTTTCAGAACAGGTAAGTGGTGATACAACAGTTCTTGTCTCTGTCAAAACCCCACCCTCTGTCAAATATGTCTATGTCACTTCCAAAATGTTTCAGCTAACTGTATTCTATTTGCAAATTTGAATTGTCCTTTTTCTCTTATGGTGTAGTCACACTTTGTGTTAGTGTTACCTAGTGTAGCTTGATGTCCATTGCCAAATTCAAAGTAGCTGCATTTTGTCTGGTTTTAATGAGCCACTTAATTACTACGCAGGTGCTTGGCTTATTATCTGTATCTTGATACAGTGCTTTTGTCCTCTCCCTAAAAGGTTTTTAATTTGATATGTGGGGGAGGTGGTTCCACTGCAAGGTTGAGGAAATGTCTCTCCCTCCCCCACTCTAGAAAGCCTTATTAGTTCATTCTGACATTATGTAAACAGACTGAAGCAGAGGCTCTCCTGCCTTGGATTGCATGCACACTACCCTGTGCATCCTAATGAGGTCATTAGCATGGAGTTTGCATCCAGTGGTCTGTGCTTATCTACTGGTATCTCATTGAAGAGGGAAAACCCAGCAGTGCCAAAGCAGTGCTGCGCATAATCAATTCACTGAATGTGTTTGATCTATTTCTCTTTCCGGTTTGTAAAACTGCAGATTTGTTTAATTTTCATCTCTGTACTGGAGTTACTTGAATTCTTATGTTATATTTAATTAGTTTATACTTCCGAATATAACTTACCCACCCATCATATTACAATAAAGCTCAGCAATTTTGTCAATGGCTTTGGAATAACATTTTAATCTTTTTGTATTCTCCTCAATCAGGGAAAGACAGGAGCAGATCATGGGTTATAGAAAACGTGGTCCTAAGCCTAAACATCTTGTCCCAGTAAGTTAAAAAAAATATGCATTAGATCACAATTCTAATCTGCAGTTAAATGTATGTTCTGCTGCCATTGTCATGAATGAAAACTTGCTGATTCCATAGAGTATTTCTAGAGTTTTTTTTTTTTTCTTCTATTTCCTGAAGTTTAAACATGGAAGAAACTGTGACACAAGTGAAGAGCAAATACTCCTGAAGGCAGTTTCTTCTAAACTGTAAAATATTTAATGCAAATAACTTTTTAGTTTTGGCAATACGTACCTTTACTAGAAGCCTAGCCATATGTGCATGTGTGCTGTTAAGTGTTGTATAAAAAGTTGCTGGGCTTTTCCTATATAATAAGGGTACTCCCAATGACTGTAGATGTCTACATCCTTTTGTAATTAAAAAGGTAACATCACTGCTCTGATGGCTTGAGTTCAAAACAGTTTGTAGCCAGGCGGCACTGTTGCAGTTTCAATCTCTGAAAAGGCAAGTGCCAGTCACAAGCTTTTGCTAGATGAATGTGGCAACAGCACCACCTGCCTTAAAAACATCTTGAACTCAAGCCATCATAAGATTATTTTGCATGTTTCTAACTTTTGAAACAAAGGTATCTAAGCTTTTACATTTCATAATTGGGTATACTTAACTTTTTCAAGCATTCTTGTGTAAAATGCTCTGTACACTTTGAATTCATATAGTCTTTTAAAATTGTTTGAGGTGACCTCTGCATTGTTTCAGAGAAGTCCTTTTGCCCCAGGAGCGAGTGTCTCTTTGATATTTTGGATAATTTTATTTTCCATACTTTTACAGATGCCCTCATTTGCTCGCAGGTCCATTGCCTTAAATGGGCTCCAAGATTCCTCTGTGGAGAACAGAACCAAGCTAGAGCTGGGACCAGTTCCTAAAAGTCACCCTCACCAGTACCAGCTAAATAGCAAGAAACACCACCCGTATCAGCCCAGTGGGAATGACCTCTCAGAAAAACATCATTCCAGTAGCAAAAGGAAATACTATTACCAGTTAAATAGCAAGAAACATCATCATTATCAACCGGATCCCAAGATGTATGACCAGTATCCCTCAGGGAAAGATTCTCAGATCTGTGTGGATCATCATAACGGGCATAAAGACTCTGGGATAAACATTCAATCTAAGGATGCAGGAGCTTCACCTATGAATGGTAATGGCCCCGTGCTAAATGGACTGTCTGATAGTGCCTCAAAGGAACTACATGGAAATGGAATTGGCGGAAAGATGAAGATCGTGAAAAATAAAAATAAGAATGGGAGAATTGTGATAGTCATGAGCAAATACATGGATAATGGGATGCAGTCTGTAAAAATAAAGTCTTCTGAGGATGATTGTGACATGGGTGAAAGTGGAAAAAGAGTGGATCCCCCTGAGGATAGGACTTGCAGAGTCATGGAGCAAAAAAAAGAGCATTGGAAAAAGAGGGTGGAGTCAAAGATTAAGATAAATGAGGAAAAAGGATATGGAAGCAGAGGGTCAGAGCAGCTTTCTGGGATTCAGAGGGCTTATTCTAACACCTCTGAGTATATCTATGAGCAGCCCCTACAACTCACCACTAAGCAGGATCTTGAGGGACCTTTGTCTGTTGTGACAAGTTCTCATTTATACGTGGGGGAGCACCTAAAGGATGTGGTCTACAGTAACCCTAGGAAGCGGCATTTATCAGAGAGCAATGGAGGTATGCAGCTCTGCAAGAAAACTCTCCCCTCACGGAGTGTGAGTGCTCCTGGCACACTAGAGAACCAGGTTGGGGATACCTCTGTCAGTGTATCCTCACAGGAACCAGACATAATTCTTTTAGACTCTGACTTGGATGAGCCCATAGACTTGCGTTGTGTAAAATCCAGGTGTGATAGTGACCAGGAAGTGGACAAACAGGAGGTCCAAATTGCCCAAAAATCTAAGCTCATTGATGTAGACCATGTACATGAAACAGAGTTCAAGCCTTTCTTTGGGAACATTGTAATTACTGATGTCACAACCAACTGTCTCACTGTCACTTTCAAGGAGTATATAACTGTGTGACTGGTATGGTCTCTGTCTGCACTGCATATTGCAAGGACAATATCAGGGCCCCTTGAATGCTTTTCTCTGTGGATATATACAGTTAAATGGGACCTGTTTTGGGATATGCCCTTCCATACTGTCCTCTTTAATGAGAACAAAGCACTTAATAGTTGGGTATGTTTTGAATACATTCTGGATAGATGTGCCACCTGTTGATGGGATTTGTTGCTCCCTGAAAGGTTTATTTATGTGTTTGGTATTTATGCTGTATATTGAAAAAAGTCAGGTCCTCGGATTCTAGTATCTTCTGGAAGTGACCTCTTGTTAGAAGCACTGTTACCGGTGCACAATCCCTATTAAAGATAGACCATATTGAACAAATTGGGCAGCACCTGTTGGTCTTATCCATAAAGTATTTATTATTTGCAAAAGGCATGACCATGTAATTTTGCCTTTTGTGAATAATACTTTATGGATAAGACCCACAGGTGCTGCCCAATTTGTTAAATATATATAATTTTTTTTTTTCTTCTCTGAATTGTGTGTGTGTGTGTGTGTGTGTGTGTGTGTGTGTGTGTGTGTGTATATAATCTCTTGGTTGTAGAGAAAGCACTCACTTTAAAATAATTCAGTTGCACAATCCCAAGCAGGTATACATCAAAGAAAAAGAAACCGCACCAGTGGGACTTTAAGTCTGACATGTGATTTTGTAAAGTCCCATAGGCGCTGCCTCTTTTTTCTTTCTTAGGTTGAAATTGTTTGATTATATAGGATTGATTTTTTTTTTTTTTTTTTTTTTTGTGTGCATATATATATATAATATAATTTCTCAATTATATTATATATATATATATATATATATATAATTTCTCAATTATATTATTATAATATTTTGTGTGTTTGTAGAAGCTTTTCTGAACAATGCTGCTAATAGACATTTTTATTGCTTCCAATAGTTGTTTGGATGTAAATATTCAATGAAGAATTATGGGAGCTGCTGAAAGCAGTGGGATTGGCTTATGCAGGGGTCTGTCACAACCATTACTGGTGCTAAGTTATATTATAGTGTAATTATAACACAAGGATATAAAGACAAACTCACAAACCTTGCATCAGCGTATGAATGTAATTCTACACAAATTTGTATACTTAATTGTGGGGTTTCCTTTTTTTTTTTTTTTTATTATTCATTTTATTTATGACAAAATACAAATCATCCACATCAACAAATATTTGACTCATCAAGAAATAATTAACCATCTAATTCCCCCCCCCCCATTTGGCAAGGAGCAGTGCTGGATATACCAACCACACACCACTACTAACATATGCTCGGAAATACGAGATCAATTCTGCCCCACTGTTTTTTCCCAAATAGATCTCGTAAGAACTAAAAGATAATCCCATCTCCATTCTAACCTGCCATCTTATCTGACTGACCACCTCATTCATATCTGGGACATGTTTAGACTTCCAGTTTTTCGCTACAATCAACTTTGACACAGTCAAAATATGAAGTACTAACATTTCTTCATTTCTATTTATCATCGGCCAGTCTAGGTTCAACAATATTACCTTCAACTCACACCTCAATTCTATATTTGTGAATAAATATACCGTGTGGTGCAAAAGGGACTGACAGCGCAGGCGCACGGACATCACTGTGAAGAGACGTCCGTGCTTCCTGCTCTTGTCACCATCGGCAAAAAGCCGATATCTGAAGAACCGGGTAATATTGCTAGCGACTAGCGCTACTAAGCAGCTAGTCGCCAGGTGAGCAATAAGTCAACGTTAAGTTATTGCGGGGTGAAAGTTCCCCTTTTAAGGGCTTTTTGAAGATATATGGCAGTTAACTCTCAAACGAACAAATCTCTCTCCATCAATTGAAAAGGTTTTATTTTGTGTCCCTCACACAAGTCCTCTATTCTTCCTGTACCCGCTATCTTCCACGAACCTATGTCCATGTTCTCCATCAAATCATTAACAATCTCAATCTGCAAAGCAGGCACCACTTTTCTGCTTAACTTTATCTGTCTTAAGAGAGAGAGAGACAACTTCTTCCTAAATATTTCAAAACACTCGGGACTTTCCTCCCTTCCCCTTCTATTATCTTAAAACAAGCCAAAATCCTGACGTAAGGTTCCTTAACCCACTCTTTTCTTTCTCAATTTTATACCAAAATGAATATTTTGCACACGGGCTATGGGACATCAGAACATGAAACAATCTACTTGTCTTATAACATCTTTGCACTTCCATCAACCCTAAACCACCTTCACATCTTCTCCTAGTCATTACCTTTAACCTTACTCTAGGCTTCTTCCTGTCCCATATAAATTTCTGAAAAGATGAATGCAACAAACTTAACCATGAGACCGGGAACTCCAGTGGAAGCATCTGCCAAATATACAGCCACTTCGGCAAAACATAACCATTCAAAATATTTACTCTGCCTGACCACGAAAAATGTAATCCCCACCAGACCCTAAGAGACTGGTTTGTCCATTTAAGTAAAGGAAGAAAATTTACCTCTACCATGTTTTTCCAAGATGTAGCAACCTCAATACCCAAATATCTAAAATATCTTTCTTATAAACCAAACCTAAATCATTTACCAGAAATCTCAAAGTCTCTGAATCCACATTTTTAGCAATAAATACCAATTTCTCCAAATTAACCTTATAAGCAGAAACTTTTGAGTATTTTTCAATCACTTTAAACAATACTTGTACAGAATCTTTTGGGTTTTCCACCATTAAAAGAACATCATCCGCATAGAGACTCAACTTTGTCTGATCACCTTGCAGACTATAACCTCTTAATATTTCCTTCTTCTCTAATAGCAATTGCCAGCAGTTCCAAAACCAAGGTATACAATAGTGGCGACAATGGGCACCCCTGTCTAGTTCCATTATTCACTGTAAACCAATTCGATGACAGGCCCGGGCCCAATACTCTAGCCTCCGGAGGATCATACAGGGCTCTAATAGCTCCCCAAAACCGACCTGGGAAGCCATACTGCTGAAGTGCAGCAAACATAAAACCCCACTCGACCCTGTGAAACTCCTTTTCAGTGTCAAGTGACAGGAATACGAGTGGAGTTCCCGTTGCCTCCACGTCTTCTAAAATATCTATCGTACATCTTAAATGATTAACTGAAGATCTCCCTGGTATAAAACCTACTTGGTCTCTGTCGACCAAATCTATAATCACCACCTTAAGCCTCTCAGTATTGAAGCAAAAATATTTATGTCCGAATTTATTAATGAAATTGGCCTATAATTCTGTACTTGTTCCCGATCCCTATCACCCTTCAATATTGCCACAATATTAGCTCTCAACAATTCACTGGGGCACTTCTCCTTACATATTAAACAAAGAAGCCAACTCCACCTTTAACTCATGCCTCAACAACTTAAAATATACATTGGGAAAACCATCTGGTCCTGGAGCTGTATTTGTTTTTAACCGTTCTATAGCCTTCAAGACCTCTTGTTCTAAAATTGGCTTATTTAATCCATCCAACTGTTCTTTCTGAACTTTTGGAAGATTCACCTTTGCAAAATATTCATACACCCTTTATCTGAACCCCAATCGGCAAATTATAGAGCTCCTGATAATAAGTTCCAAAAACCTCTGCTATCTTCTCAGGCCTCATCACCACTCTATCCCCACACCTAATCCTCGTTATTAATCTAGCTTTCCTTTTTTTTTTTTTTAAATTTATTAGTCATTAACGCATCCACTCTATTACCCCTATGATAATAACGAATCTTGAACCGCTCCAATGCCTGTGCAGTCTTATTCACTAGGCACTCATTAATTTGCCCCTCTATCTCTTCTATACGTTTTGCCCCTTCCGTAGTGGAATTAACTTTATCATTTCTATATTTAGCCAACTCTATATACAAAGTAGATAATTTAGGCAAAGCTTTCCTCCTCTCAAATGCAGCCAATCTAATCAGGTTACCCCGCGTGACACATTTATATGCACACCATACCCCTTCTACAGAAACGTCCCCTGTCCCATTTTCTTCAAAATATACCTTCATGGCCTCCTGTATATTTTTCTAAATTCTTTCTTAGTCAAAAGCTGTACATCTAATTTCCAATCTCTCCTTCTTTTATCATACGCATCTTTATATTCCATTATCCAAGGGGAATGGTCTGACCACGTAATCATTCCTATATTAATTTTCTCCACCGTCAGGTAATATAGAGATGCTCCGAACATCAGATCAATTCTAGAATAAGAATTAAATTGCTTTGAATAACATGTATAGTCTCTATCTCCCGGGTGAAACACCCACTATATATCACAAATTTCATATAAACCCATAAGATCTTGAAACAATTTCACTTCTGCTCTATTTACTTTAACCCTTCTTTCTGATCTTCTATCCATTTCTGGGTCCGGTACCATATTAAAATCTCCCATTATAATAACTCTCCCCTGGCTTACTTTCTGTATTTTCTTAAGAATTCTATTAACAAACCTAATTGGAGACTTATTAGGTGCATATAAATTCACTAGCATATACAATTCATTATTAATCTTGCAAACAAGAATAATGTACCAACCATCTAAATCCAACTCCTGAAATAGAATCTCTAGCACTAAATCCCTAACAAACAGAAATGCCACTCCTCTTTTCTTTTTCTCTTTCAAAGAGGCACTTATCAGAGTGGGAGATTTCTGGGATTTCAATCCCTCAGCATTGGAACCATTCCAGTGTGTTTCTTGAAGGGCACAAATATGAACCCTCGATTTACTCATAAAATCCAAAATCAAAGAACTTTTGTGAGCAGAATTGATCCCCCAAGCATTAACTGAAACTACTCTGATCTATAGCAAGCCAATCCAGCACTGCTCCTATGCCTACCCCACATATACAAACATTCATCCCCCACACCAAAAAAAGGCCGTAAAATCAATGCTCGGGCCATCATCCTTCATCCTCACCCATGGATGAGGCCCATAGCAACACATCCTTCCCACAACTCCCTCGGGAAGTCCAAAGCCCACTCTTCATGTGGGAATGGGGAAATTAAGACCACGGCCAATGGGAGAGGGGAAGAAAAAAAACAAACACACCCATGGGGATGCATTATCAATGTCATAGTACATTTACTCCTTAATATATTATAAAACCATCCTCACAACAAAACCTGTGCACCCTCCTCCCACTCAATATTTTATCTTCACTCCCCCAGCTGAACAATCCCATTCTATATCTCCCAAACTTAAATACGTATCACATATCCCAATTTCTCCAGCCGGGGAACAATGGGGGCGAGGCGGCAAGACACCATATATCACAACCACCCATAATCCCCCCCACCATACCAATTTAATAAAATATAAAACATCACATATATTGTACCATATCATAATCCCCAATACATCATATAACATACTGTTCTTTCCCTTATCTTCTCCTTATCCTACTGCTACGATCTACTGGGAGGACACCTCAGATACTCTGTGTCCTACCAAAGACCACAGAGACAGGAAAGCAGATAGATACCTCACCCTAACCCTCTACAAAAAAAAAATTATAAAACAAAAAACCCTTTATAAAATCTTTCCCCCACCAAACCTAATCAATCGTCTTATTCCACAATATCACTTCTCCTAAATGAAAATAACCCTCCCACCAACAAACCAAAACACCTCCATACCTAGAACCCCAAACCCATCACCTTAAAAGAATACCCTCATCTACTCCCTTCTTCGGGCATTCTCCACGTATTAGGCCATACACAAACCCCTCTTAAAGTATAAACTAACTATACCCAGCCACCCCTCGTGGAGGACGAGCGGAGAAGAGCCTCTCTCAAGAGGCACCAGAAAATGCTAAACCTTAGGGTCATAATGCAAACCCCATTCTGCCAAAAAGGAGTATAACTTAACATCAGGATGCAAACCCCACACCACAAAAAAAAAAAAAAAAAAACACCCTACGTCCACAGCAACCAGCTCCTTACCCCCCCCCCACCTCTTATCTTTTAACCTCCCAACTCCATATTTTCAAACTTACTTTCAATCATCCAGTTTTTTAAAGTTTCTGGTGAATCAAATGTCAACAGCCGATGATCATATTCCAGCCGAAGTCTCGACGATAAGACCCATCTATAACTTATATTTCTTGCTCTAAGAACACTTGTCAAAGGGGCAAATGCTTTCATTTTCACCCGGGTAAGCCATGAAATGTCCTGAAAGACCCCTAAATCCATTGTCCCATCCTGTTTTCCTTGAACTTTAAAGTCCCTGAATTTTACCAAAATTTTTGATTTAACATTAAGCGAACAGTATACTGCCAACACATCGCTTGGCACATTTCCAGCAATGCCCTTAGGTTTTGGCAAACAGAACGTTCTTTCAAACCAGTGCTCCTGATGCGCCTCATCATCATCTGAAATAACCAATAAAGCTTTAATATGTTCTTCAAATTTGTCCATCTGTACATCTTCAGGAACACCCCTAAATCTCAAATGGTTTATTTGGGAGCGGTTTTCTAATTCAGCAACCTTTGCCTCCATTTCGTCAACACATTTACACAATTTTGTAAGCATTTCTTGTTGCTGCCCTCTTTGAACCTCCAAATACTCCATCTTTTCTTCCACTGTTAACACTCTTGACAAGACTGCCAACGACTCCTTTTTTATCATATCAGACTTAAGCTGCAGTTCTTTTTTTAAATTATCAAACTGTAAATCCATATGTGCCCAGGGCCGGATTTGCCATAAGGCAAAGTAGGCACCTGCCTATAGGCACACACCACTGAGGGGCGCCTGCCAGCGGGATACTTTATATAAATTTTTTTTTTTTTTATATATATATATATATATATATATATATATATATATATATATATATATATATATATATATAAAAATGGCCCCCGCGGTGCCTGCACCAGCGCCCATTCCATGTCGCCCTCGCATTGCACCTCCCTGGCAGGAGGTCTGTCCTCCTCTGGTACAGCCAGTCCTGTGGTTGCTGAAGCTCCCTCGTCGGCTCTGTAGGAATGCAGAGCGCTGGGAGATGACATCATCTCCCAGCGCTCTGCATTCCTGAATAGGAGACCGCGCGGGAGCTTCAGCAACCACAGGACTAACTGTACCAGAGGCACAGACAACAGATCTCCTGTGCCAGGGAGGTAGGAAATGGACAATGGGAGGGAGGCAGGCAATGTGAGGGCAACATGGAGATGGTGGGGGCAAGTTGCACCCGAAGGGGGGCATTGTGAGGGCAATTTGGAGCTGATGAGGAGGCAATATGGAGATGGTGGGGGCAATTTGGAGATGGTGAGGGCAATGTGAGGGTAGCATGGAGCTGATTGGGGGGCAATTTGGAGATGGTGGGGGTAACGTGGAGCTGATGGAGGGCAATGTGAGGGTAGCATGGAGCTGATGGGGGGGCAAGTTGGAGCTGATGGGGGGCGATTTGGAGATGGTGGGAGCAACGTGGAGCTGATGGAGGGTAGCATGGAGCTGATGGGGGGCAGTTTGGAGATGGTGGGGGCAACATGGAGCTGATGGAGGGCAATGTGAGGGTAGCATGGAGCTTATGGGGGGGCAGTTTGGAGATGGTGGGGGCAACGTGGAGCTGATGGAGGGCAATGTGAGGGTAGCATGGAGCTGATGGGGCAATTTGGAGATGGTGGGAGCAACGTGGAGCTGATGGGGGGGCAATTTGGAGATGGTGGGGGCAACGTGGAGCTGATGGAGGGCAATGTGAGGGTAGCATGGAGCTGATGGGGGGCAAGTTGGAGCTGATGAGGGGCAATGTGAGGACAATGTGGAGATGGTGGGGGAAATGTGGAGCTGATGGGGGCAAGTTGGAGCTGATGGGGCAATGTGAGGGCAATAAAGAGATGATGGGGGCAATGTGGACATTAGGAGCATTGTGGAGGTGTCCAGTGGAGATGGCCAATGGGAGGGGGGGGGGCTCTTTAGCTTTCTGTGCCTACAGGCTCTTGAGATGTAAATCCGGCCCTGTATGTGCCACTAATTGCTCATACATATTTACCTCCTGCCCCATCTATACAGAGGATAGTGGACTTGAGGGGGCTATCTCCACTCCCACCTCAGCCCCCATTCCCCCAGTACAGGCTTTATTCAGGCTCTTCCGATCACCAGCCTGTGGGGAGAAAAAAAAGATAACCTTTGTTCGGTTTTACCCTCTGGTTTCTGCATTTTTTTTTTTATCCTTTTTCTGCTGTTTAGACTCTGAACCTTTTTTAGCAGCCATAATTCTTTATCAAATTCAGCAGACTGTACATCCAAAATACAGCACATACAAATGGGGAGTAAATAATTATATAGCCAGACTTAATGGTTGCATGCCAAACCTCTTCTTCATCCCAGCACATCACCAGTTTAGAGAGTCGCCAACCTTGATGCCTTATATACTTCTGTAGCAGCATTAATCTTTCAAAGCATAAATTTCATATAATGCCAGACATCTGACTCAGCAACCTGGACTTATGTCTCCAACTTCATACCTTCACACAGGCAGCCATTTCATCTAGTGTCACTTACCCTTCGCCTCAGTGCTCCGGCCTCCTTCCATATACCACGTTAACTCTCACCACTATATAGCGTTTAGGGCCCACAACTCTGCTATGCTGCTCTGTGGTCTCTGCTTGCCACCTTACAGATCATCTTCACCGGGGCTGTATCTGCGCGTTTTTGTCCTGACAACTTTCCCTTCTGTTCGTGCGCTCACTGGGTCTCCATGCTCCCAAGTCCGGCGTTCACCGTTCTCTTACTGCGGCCATCAACACTAGACTTGTGCACGGGCAAAATTTTCGGTAAAATTCGAATTCGGACAAATTTTTTTTTTTTCTAATTCGGATGATCCTAATTTCGGACCTGGCCTATTCGATTCGGACGAAATTCTGATCCATTTCGAATTATTCGGCCAAATTTAACATGGGTTAAATTATAGCAGTGCGCCTCCGTGCACACTGCTATCATTCTTTGCAGACAGGGCGTGCATTTAGAAAAAGATCCATCCCAAAAACGGACATTGTCGTACATTGCCAGTCTGTGCATGTCACCTCTACTCCAGCATGGGATGCCAGTCACAATGCAAACGTCGAACATCGAGAACCCATGCCTGTCATTCAGTTTAGCATGTTCGAACATCGAAACCTCATGCCTGTCCTTCAATATAGCATATGTTCGAACATCGAAACCCCATGCCTGTCCTTCAATATAGCATATGCTCGTACATCGAAAACCCATGCCTGTCACATCCTACTCAACATAAGTGGTCGACTCGAACATGGACAAACTACATGTCACATTCTATGTTAGTACATGGGTAAAGATTAAGGTTTCATTTTCTGGTACCAGCCTCCTACCCTACTGTCCCTCTTTAGTACCCAAATTCCTCTCTCTCGTTTTCCTATCCTGATTTCCCCTCATATCGGATAACTCTATGTGTATATACATTGTAGTGTTTTCATACAACATCAAGAATAAACATCAATGATTGTAATGTGATAGATGTAATGTGTTAAAAAGAAAAACTGAGACATTCTGTTGTGAACAAACTGCAACACAGGAGAGAAATAAAAAAAAATGCTTGACATCTATTCTGAAGAGGGGTCCACAGCATTGTCTTAGTTTAGCAATATCACCGTTTTCCATGAGTGTGCAATACAGGGCTCTACGGTAATTGCTGGGAATTTCCCAACGTCATAATCAGGGGATGATGGGAGTTGTATTCTAACTACTGATAGGAAACACATAAGTGATGCACATTCATCTCCCACCTAGAAATTATTTACACACAAGGCAACTCCCCCAAGTAATACCTAGCCCCTTTCCAAGTGAAAGGACTTCCAGAAAGGCTTCAGATCTCTTAGTGACTCACCTGTTATTGCCAGTCAGCGGGACCCGGAGAGTAGGAGGGGGTGATGCTATGGCTGCAGATTAAGTCTGGCACGGTGCTCTTAGTTGGTCACTCGTCACAATGTTGAAGCTCAGCCCGGCCAGCACCTTCTGGGTGGAGACACCTCACAGCAATCCTGTTCAGGACACATCATGCACTGTTGTGCACTCATACTAGGGATCCCAAATGCTTAGACTCATTTCGTACAGGGGGCACCCTCCTGTATTTGTAAAACCTCTCTAGCAAATCTGGGACGGTAGACCTATTTACTCAAGTCTTGACTTTAGGTGGGCGATAAACAATACAAAATAGGCATAATGTTTCACTATCACATAATTCACGTCACTGAAGCAGACAGCAGGCATCGCCACTGAGTGAGCATAGGGCTGCCTGGCTGCTGACAGTCACACTGATGGGACACCCTGCAACACAGAACTGGCAAAAGAGCACAAAATAAACATGCTATGGGACGGCAAATTGCCACCCCTGTCAAAGTGCTGCCTGGGTCCATGGACCCACTGGGACCCATGTAAGGGCCGGCCCTGTATTCAAACAAATACCTAATATTATTTTATATTTTGCACAGGAACAAATATTACTTGCTCTTGCAGTGGCAATAACTGGAACTAATGCTGGCTGCCTACCTATGCCTAGCCTAATGCTACCTGCCTGCCTACACAACAACTGTACACTCTCTAATCTCTTCTTCTCTCTCTGAGCTCCAACAACACAATGAGGAAATGCAGGCTGTCTGTCTGTGTGACTGTGTCATTAGTCCAACCCCCATCATGAAACGAAGAAGGCTATTCGAATACAGACAAAAGAGGGAAGTAGTGCATGAAACGGAGAATGGAATTGGACTAGAGACATGGAGGGAAAATTATGGAGGGAAAGTAATTGAGCGCGCACAGGAAGTACAAAATGTCCTGGTCAAAAGTAGTCTAAACTTTTGGAAATGCGTCGATTGCCGAAACTTCCGAAAGTTTAGACGAATTTCGGACCTGGGCTGTTCGGTGTCAGATCATTTTTTCCGAATGACCCTTGAGTTTCGGCCGAATGTCTCCGAATGACCCCACTTTCGACGAAATCCGAATGTCTCCGAATGAATTCGCACATGTCTAATCAACACAGCCAATGTCCCCTCTCTCGCCGTGCACCTCTTCCCCGTACCACGATGACGCGCGCTACGTGACTATGTCATCGCTCCGCCCCCGGTGCTCCCCATGAAAAGACAATTTTAGTGACTTAATTGTTGTTTTATACTATCCATGTCTCAACCGTCTGAAACTGTATAATGCAAGGACATACAGGAAAGTGTCTAGAATAAAACTGTTTTATTCAACTTCATAAATCACCTTTTCTGTGCACAGCTGAAAACTTTAAGTATGAAAAGGAAAAAAAAAACAGAATTCTCTAAATAATGATCTACTGTGGGTAAGTGAAAGAAACTGTATTTCTCTGTCGTCCAATACAGGTTACTGGTAACTCTGGGAGGAGTCAGTCCCTTTAAGTAGGCAGGAACATTCTCTAAATGTATGCAGGGGGATGGAGCCTCCCTTCCCACTCAGGCTGCAGCCCAGCTAGCCACCTCCAGAATTGTTTGTTCCTGGGTGTGAACACACCAGGTGGAGAACATCTCATCGTTAGTTTTAGTTTCTTTTTTATTTTTCTGTCAGATATGGAATACCACCATTAGGTGTGTTACCATGACTGACAAATGCCCTCCAATGTGGCTAGCTCAGTGTTCAGGTGTTTTTTGGTGAACCTTAAGCCCTGAAGGGGGAAAATCTTGGGTACAAGTGCTTCCCCATTGATTACCCACTGAGGTGATTCTCACTACATGGTAACCTGAAGACAGAAGATCTGCAGGAGAGGTGAGCTACCCTTTGAGTGCCTCAGGTCCACTTGTCCCACAGTGCCCCTTCGCTGGGCTTGTATTTGGGAGTTCTCATTGTGCACTCTGGCACTCATTGAGTATATATGTGTGTGTCTGTTGGGTTTTTTGGAGCAGGTTTATGTGGCATCTTAACCCTTTGTCTGCTATTTTGACATGTTTTGGGGGTTTTCTGACACTTTCCTTACTGGGTTAGTGTTTTCTCAGTATGCATACATGTTCCCTGTATGTTTTTCATGTTTTTAACTTGTAGTTTAACTTTTATTAAAATTGTGTACTGTGCCTTTAAGGCGTGCTTTACTGCATAGACTCCATTGCTCCATTTACTTTCTATGGGACAACACTGTTTGGGACATATCTCTGCAACCACTTCACACAGCAACTTCAGAAAGGGCTCATTTTAATTGTCTACCCTTGCTCTATCATCCGGTTTATAGTTCAAGTGTGTTGGGGGGATTCGGGCACTGTTTTGGGGTACTTTTTGGGAAAAACTACATTTCCCATGAGTGCTTGATTTGCGCCTAATTTTTGATTGGCTCCCGTTGTGGCAGCCATTTTGGAAACCTTTCTCAATGAGTATCCTACACAGGGCTTGGACTCCCCTTTCCTCCCCTGCAGATTGACCCTTCGCCTGCCAGAACAGTCTATATTTAATGTTTCTGGGGTGAAATATCTATCTTACACATTACAATTGGGAGATTCATTGTACAGTTGGTTATTTTGACAATGTGAGAATGTCTATACCGCTGGAGCTAGGGGCTAGACCTAAGACTAAGGAAGCTGGGATATCAGTATCCCCCATTGCGCATTGCTCTTCCTGTCACACAGGGCTACCTAGAGTGTTCTCTGGTCATTTCTGCCCAGCAGGTTCTGAAGTTCCTGGCAGCAACCCAGGTCCTTCCAGCCATGCTATTGAGCCAGCTTGGGTGCAAGAGTTTAAGGCTGCAACTAGAGACCTTAGGTCCACTTTACAGCTCTTTACATCCCAGATACAGGGGGCATTTCAATTATGGCAGACCCTCTACTATCAGATCATTGAACATAAAGTAATTGTGTTGTAGTATAAACATAATACTATCGAGAATAAATTGAATTTGTTCTCTTCTAAGTTTTTTGTCTTTTTTGAGAATTTTATCCACTGCTTGTATCCCTGCCTGATGTTCATTAATGGTATAAAGTGAAGTGACATCACAGCTGACCCAAATGAATTCTTGAGACCATACAAGAGAGTCTAATTTCCGTAATATGTCCGTAGAATCCTGTGTGTATGACTGAAGCTGTTGTACAATGGGTTTTAAGAAGTTGTCAATATATTGAGAAAGATTACTGGTAATAGAGTTAATGCCAGAGATAATGGGACGTCCTGGGGGGTTGGTGAGGTTTTTATGGATCTTGGGAAGATAGTAAAAAATAGGGGTTACAGGATGTTGGATGTTAAGGAATTGGAATTCTCCCTTATTAAGTATTCTATCTTCAAATGCCTTAATTATAAGTGTGTGATATTCCTCATGGAACTTAGATGTAGGGTTGATAGACAAAATTTCATAGAACGAACGATCTTTAAGGATTCTCTCGGCCTCCTGGATGTAATCAGACTTGTTCTGTATCACTAAACCCCCTCCCTTATCTGCTTCTGTAAAAATGATTGATTCATTGCTCATCAATAATTTTAGGCTCTTTTTCTCTTTATGGGTTAGATTTTGTTTAATCCTAATTCATTAGGAATTGTATTGGGTGCAAACTTGAGACCTTTTTCCTTAGGAGTGAAATGTCATCCGTTGTCAAGGTGTAAGTGGACAGGTTGAAGATTCCTCTCATTCCGTTCCTGTCTGATTCTGATTCCGTCTTCTTTTCTCTTATTTCTGTGATTCCCTCTTCTGATTCTTGTGACCTTTTTTCTCCTCATGGGTGTTTTCTCTAATTTGTCCCGATCCTTGTTCCACTCTCTTCTCAACCACGTTTCGATAGGTGTACTGAGAGCTTGGGATAAAAAAGGCAGCTGATATTTCTTTCTTTTTATTTTTATGTGGCTCTTCTTCTATTACTTTATTATTCATGGTTGCAATGTTGATCGAAGTTGACGTCCCAGTCTGTGTACTACTCTGTGTCAACGAATTCCTTGTTTTTGGGTTTGTTGAGTTTGAGGAGGCCGATATGGGTTTAGTATGAGTCCCCTGTGTTATTATTTGTGGTAATTGGTTTACCATTTGGTCCATTATTCTTTTTCAAAGAGTTTCTTGGATTGGGAATTATAGGTTTAGGATGGTCCGAGGGGTGGATTTAGATGAAATATTGACTGTACTAATCCCTAATAGTTTTCTAGGTCTGGGGATCAGTCGTTTCTGAGACTTGGGGATCTTATGTTCTTGTTCCTTCAGTATTCTTGGCATGAGTGTTCCTCGAGTTTCCACACCAGGTTGTGTCTGAGGTGGATCACTAGTGGATCCACCCCTATATTGGTTTAGTCTTGAGAAATTTCTTCTGAGGCTAATAGTATTGGGTAGATCAGCATTCATGTTGCTATGTATTTCACCTCCATATTTTGAACCTCGAGTGGCAGTAGTTTGTTCCCTACATTGATTCAGAGACCGTAAGTTCCTTTGTGAGGGACGTGTATCCACATGATATTGTCCCTGATTCTGTTGTTGTTCATTAGTTGTTTTCAAGTCTCTAGGGATTCCTTTCCATTTTCGTATATATCCCATAGAATAATCCTTTTCATCTCTTAGGAACTTTTTATCCTTACGTTCAGTCAGTATACGTTCAAATTTCTCCACTCTTATATTAGTCTCTTGGTCTAATGGGATAAAATCCTGGTGGTTCTTAAGGGGTGCTAACTTCTTGTTTATACCTTCAATTGTATCCAGAGTCCTGTTCGTTTTGAATTCCTTATTCGTAATGATTAAATGCATAAGTTCATAAGAGCATTTATCCAATATATGATTCCATTCATTATAAAATTCAGGTTCTTTTTGTCCAAAAGCAGGTTCTTTGATGATACACAGTCCTCTAGGTATCTGCTTTCTGTTTATATACTTTTGTAGGTTAATCATTTCCCACCACTGGGACATCTCAGTTTTAAGACATTTTTCTAGTTCAAAGAAAAGATTTCTAATATCCTTATCTGAATCTGTTTTCCTAGACGCTATTTCTTTTTTATTTGGATGGGTTCCTTTATTTCCAAAATGTGCAGCTTCTAGCCCCTCCCTCCTCTTTGTTCTATTTAAACAACAGCATAGTCATATGTCTCAACGTATATTTCAGTGAATAATGACTAAATACAACAATGTCTCTAAAAGCCTGACATATATAGGAGACAGCCCCCAAAGTAGGACTCCCACACCTGAGGTGTGTAAAAAAAATAAGGATATATATATATATAGGGGCGCTCACTAATATGTCAGGAATAGAACTGGTATAATGTGTAGTGACAGAAAATAAAGCAGTTGGGAATCTTGAGTATACACTGTATGAAATGGAATAAATCACAATGGCCCACAACGTCAAAAACTTATAGCAGTGTATACAAATATACGGTCATGAACAAGCGAAATAAATCATCAATCATAAAAATAGTAATCAAGAAACATATCTAATACAAATATCCTAAAAAGATACTGAAACCACTGGCGCGGATATACCGATAAAGTCCACAATGTGTGAGTCTCTAAATGATGAAAAAGGTTAGTTCTTAGACAAATGGACAATGGCTGATGATTGATGGAAGAGATTAATAATGATGATATTGATGAAATGTTGATGATTATAATGAATCAGACAACGATGAAGGGTCCAGAAGAATACAAATATCACTCAATATCACTGTGCAGTTTGTCATAAGCTCGGAGTCCACTCGAGTCGGTACATATAAAAAGAGAGAAACAAGAGACAGCGCACCAGTGGTCTAAGTGTAGTACGGTCATTAAATACATAAAACACAATAATAGGAGCAGAGATGGATAAAGGGAATAGATATTTATTAATGTAGCAAAAATAAGACAATCACTGCATAAAAGCACTTAGGTGAAAAAATATATATAAAAATATATTAAAAATTCTAAAAATCACACAGCTCTATAAGGGAGAGAGGGGAGGTGAAGTGTATACGCTAAAATACACTATTAGTGAGGCAACAGACTAAAACATTCCTAGAGTGAAGATAATAAATATAGCTAGAGTGATCAAGTTCTCATCCGATCCTCAGCGATATGTAAATTAACTCCCTTTATCCACCTCTCCTCCTATTATTGTATTTTATGTATTTAATTACCCTACACTTAGACCACTGGTGTGAACTGTCATGTTATTACTTAATTTAAATGGAGGTTCTGCACAGTATTCAACAAGAACAACTACAATATGGATTTAAGGAAGTGCAACTTCAATATGAATTTACAGAACCCCAAATATTTCCACTTCAGAACTGAGTCCAAAGAGAGAGAGTGTTACAGCTTACCTTGACTTCAGCATCATCTGCAGGCGCGAGGCTACAAGCATGCTGCAAGCCTCTGTTTTATCTGTTTGCTTCCTGTAGTCTCCTCCTACCAACTTCCTACTTCCTCCCTCTGAGCTGCTCCTCCTACTTCCTGTGGAGGGGTTTAAAAGGCAGACTGAGTCCTGACTCAGTTGCCCTTGCGTTGTTGTTTATAACAGTTCTATTACCTTGGGCTCTGTGTATGACCTGGCTAGTCTTCCATCTAACCTGGTGCTGACCTGTGGCTCTGTCTAACTACTCTTAACTTTGTTCCTTGTACCTGGCAGACAGCCAACCAAGTGTGGACCTGGGGCTCTGGTAGACCAGCTCTGATACTGACTGCAGGTGAGTCAGCTATCTATTCCATTCTGACTACAGGCATGAGTCAGAGTTCGCTCCCTACTGACTGCAGGCCTGAGTCGGTATGCTCGCTACGTCGGATCAAGATCCTGTGTTCCTGCTCCTGTTCCTGGTTCTTGCTGAGACTACCAGTGACTAAGGCCTAGTCTCTAGCATTGTGGTTTAGCCTTGCATCCTAGTATTCCTAATAGCAGGGTTGCCAGCTTAACCCTTTGCCTGTTCCTTTGTATGTATATCTATATATATAAAAGAATACGCCTCATTGCATAATTTATGGTACGTCACACAGAACATAATTTATGTCTCCGCAGAAAACAAACACACATTGAACAGAATGCCTCATTACATATTTTATGTCTCATTAGGAGACACAACTCCTATTGGGTGATTCAATGGGGACTTTACTGCTCCCATTGGGTGATTCAATGGGGGCATGTTTATCATACAGGGAGTTGGCCCATCCCCTCCAGCCCGCCCACCCCTATCCAACTGACAAAAAAAAAATATAGCTGCCACTCGCTCCTGAAGTAGGGGATATCAATAACTTCTACAGGTCCACACACACTCTCACTCAGGATCATGACCCCACAAACACAATGTTTCACCTCCCTCAGATAATTGTAACCCTCCGTACACTCTGTTTCAGTATGAGGGTGTAATGTTTCCATAAAATACAAACTCAGGGATAAACTTAATAGCAACTCTTTTATTTAACTCTTTTCATCTCTTCAGTCAACCTCACTAACTGTCTGTTTTCAACTGTCACTCCTCCACTTCCTGCTTCCTGATTCCCATCCTTAAAGGGAGAGAGATGCTTTGCTGTATGTTACAGAGGGCAAGCCTCAAACACCACTTTCTATTTGTTCCCTCAGCGTATTGCTACGTTGCCTCAACTGAAGAGCCACCGTGTGTTATATTGCTATGTTACCTCAACTTAACCCTTTGAGTGCCAGAGGGGTACGCAATGCATTGCAAAGCAATGTGTTGCGTACCCCTCTGGCACTCAAAGGGTTAAGTAAGTAGGAGTTACTGCTCCCATTGGGTGATTCAATGGGGGAGTGATTTAAATCATGCAGGGAGTTGGCCTGCCCCCACTATCCAGCCCGCCAACCACTATCCAAGTAACTGAAAAAACAAAATGGCTGCCACTCGCTCCTACACCACAGACACAAACACATCAGACAAAACACACACACACTCAATCACACAGTCTCTCACTCACACACTCTCTCACACTCTCACTCACACACTCTCTCACTCACACTATCTCACACTCTCACTCAATCACACACACTCACTAACACAGTCACGCAATCACTCACACACATTCACTCACACTCACACCCCGGGAGCCAGCACGATCCACCTTCCACCATAGTATGTGCAATTACCACATGCATTTCAACTATATATGAATGCCACAGTGGAGGCATAAGTACAAACACAAACTCATTACAATGACACATAAGTCACCCCCTTATGACTCACTTCTGTGTGTGTGTGTGTGCCTGTGTGTGCCTCTGTGTTCCTCGCCGTGTGTGTTGCATGTCTGTATCACACTCTATGTGTCTGCATGTTGTGCATTGCATGTATGTGTGTATGACTGTGTCGATCTTTATGCATCTCAGTGCATGCGTGTGCATTTGCGTGTGTGTCTGTGTGTGTGTTTGTCTTGCATCCGTGTGTTTGCATTAATTCCCTATATATCCTGATGGGCAGTGCTGTCCCACATTGCTAGTATGTATATATTTTCTTTGTTCATTTTGTCACTAAAATTGCATTAACTATACCGTACTGACTCCTGAGCTTTTCTGGGTATCTGTGACACAGACATGCTGCCCTTGCTGCTACCAGTGCTTTGCCTGCTGCCAGTGCTGAACCTGCTGCCACCAATACTGTGCCTGCTGTCAGACATGCTTCACCTGTTGTAAGTGCCATCAGTGCTGTGTCTTCTGCCAGTGCTGAAGCTGCTGCCACCATTGCTGAAGCTGCTGCCACCAGTGCTGAAGCTGCTAGTGTGTCTTGTAATACTCAGGAGGAAGGGGGAGAAGATGATGCCAAGTTTGATAGCAGGGGACCCTAAGTCACACTTGCCATCCCCAAGCAGTCCTGCCAGTGCTAGTACTAAGAAGGTCCAGCAGCCTGTTATTGTTATGAGTGATGGGGGGGGGGGTTAATCATCATATTACTAGTGCCTGTGAGGAGGAAGACTCTGGGTATGAACTTGATGTGGGTGGTGTTAGTAGTAGTAGTAGCAGTAATGGTGAAGCAGCTGGTGGGACTAGTGGTAGGGGAAGCATTTGAGAGCATCCAGACTAGCGGTCAAGGGAGCCCACACCATTCATCTTCCTCTGAGAGTCCTCCTCCCCTTCCTTTCACTACAGTGTCCAAGTGGAACATGATCCAAAAGAAGCCAGAACTGGTGTTGGAGGAGAGCAGGCGCAGAATTAATACCACCATCACCAGCAAGAGCACAGACCAGCTGCCTGTGCCTGCTGCTACTGCTGCCAGTCTGCTTTCTTCAGGCCAAAAAGAAATGCCAAGTGTGACATTAGGGGACCTTCTGTCACATTGCTCATCACCTCCTTCAAGCAGTAGTCTGTAATAGAGCAGCAGCACATAGAAACTAGTGGTGGTGGTGATGATGATGATGCTGGAGTGGAAGAGACATTGATGGTCTTTTTAGTATATACTATAAAGAAGAACAATAAGAAAAAGAGAGAAGAAATATACGGACATTTGATCTGTCCGCAACAAGAGACCAGTACAATACTTTTTCAGTCGAGACTCATTTAAGTCCTCACACTAGTACTAAAACGGACAACTCCAACTATAAATCTTTATTACAAATTGTAACAAATAAAAACACCAACATCACTCATCGTCTGTTTGACTCAACGGGCTCTAAAAAAACCCCTTCATATAGAGGTTTAAGAGGATATAAGCTGTTTCGGGTCTTGATGGTTAAATATTACCAATCACAGGAATTAAATTTCATCCTTTATTTCTTTACTAAATAATTATCCCACGGATAAATATAATATTCACTCTTTATTCTTTCTGATGTATCGAAATATGTCTCCTCAATTCAAAAGTGTTTCACTCTATTAGCATAAATTGGGTATATCCCATATTTAAAACCGAGTGAAAGACCAACTAATTATTATCTGTTAGCTTTAGTTATAACCTATCTATGTCGTGTTTCACTCTCTTAGCAGCTTATATCCTCTTAAACCTCTATATGAAGGGGTTTTTTTAGAGCCCGTTGAGTCAAACATGGGTGATGTTGGTGTTTTTATTTGTTAGAATTTGTAATAAAGATTTATAGTTGGAGTTGTCCGTTTTAGTACTAGTGTGAGGACTTAAATGAGTCTCGATTGAAAAAGTATTGTACTGGTCTCTCGTTGCGGACAGATCAAATGTCCGTATATTTCTTCTCTCTTTTTCTTATTGTTCTTCTTTATAGTATAGATTAATTTTGAGACTTGCGATACGCCAACATCCTGTCCATTATATTTATATATATGGTCTTTTTAGTAGAAACTGAGAACGAATCAGAGACAAGGATGAGGTTGGGCATCACTACCACCGACAGCAATGAGCTTTTGAAATCTGCTGAGAGCAAAGACAGTGGAGGGGAATGTGGAGGAGAAGAAGAAAGAGGTCATTCTTCTCCATCTGTTCCCTGTCCCCTGAAGTCATGGGTGTGGGACTATTTTTCCCTTGGGGCAGGCACAGTGCAGTCATCACCAGTGGCGCTGTGCACAATTTGTGACAAGTCAGCGAGATGGGGAAAGGAGGGAACGCACCTTGGCACAACCACCCTGATATCACACATGAAAAACAGACACCATGACATTTATGTCACACATGTTGAAGACAAATACCCACCACAAATCTCAAGCACCGCTGTTACTGTGCTCCTTGACTCTCCAGAAAGGCAACAAGAGGTGAGGGGGAGACCCAAGAGGACGAAGAATAGATAAACCCAGACAGAGACTGTAAGAGTAAGCGGTTGCTTACCTCCCAGACGACCGCCAGAACCTGTGGGCAGCCAGGTTCTGTTCCTTGTGGCTTGCCGCTTCTGTCAGGAGTGCCAGCGCGCCGGTGTTCTTCCAGGCGACCGGTCTTCTTGCTGCTCCCCCTGGTGGCTCCAGCCACATTGGAACTCGGGTGCGCATCACAGGGATTCCCTGATGACGTTGTGATCGGTTCTTAAAGGGACATCACAATTATTGCTCCACCTCTTGAGGTAGAGCAATTTGTATATAAACTGCCTGGACACCACTTCAGTTGCCCTTTCATGGTGTTCCAGAGCAGTTGTGCTTCTGTTGCCTGTGTATTACCTGGTTTTGTCTGACTATCCATTCTGGTGTTGACCTGTGGCTCTGTCTGACTACCCACTCCGTGTATGACCCTTGGCTTGTCTGACATCCAAATTGGTGCAAACCTGCGGCTCTGGCTGACTAACCGTCCCGTGTATGAACTCAGGCTTGTCTGAGAACCCGATCTGATGTTGACCTGTGGCTCTGTCTGACTAACTGTTCTGTGTATGACCCTTGGCTTGTCTGACATCCAATCTGGTGCAAACCTGCAGCTCTGGCAGACTAATCTCTCCGTGTATGACCAGGTGCATCTGACCATCCCATCTGGTGCTATCCTTTGGCTCTGTCCGGCTAGTCCGATAACCAATCTGGTGCAGGCTTGCGGCTCTGGGTTATGTTATGCTCTGTTCCATTCCAGCTTGTCTGACTACCCACCTTGGCGTTGCCTAGGGTTGTCCACTGCGCACCCAGCATATCAACACTCCAGTGAATAACTTGTTGGGTGCCCTTGGTGGCACTGGCAGACTTCCTCTCGTTTCTGTTCTTCTAATGCAGCATTCATGTGCAGACCTGTAGCTCAGTTGGCCTCTTTGTGAACGTTGTCTATACAGGTGCGGACCTGTGTGCAGTTGCCTACCCTGGTACTGTCACGATCCCCGTTCCTACCCCATTACAGTCCATCCTTGCCTGCGCTTCCGGCTGCAGTGTTGTTTTGCAGCACCGTTTCCTTTCTCCTATGTTCCTTTCGGGTGCCCAGGTACTTCCAATTTCCGCCGCCTCTAGCCACTGACGTCATCGCTGACGTCTATTTCTGGCGCGTCTTCCATCTACTCGCTGCACTCTCACAGTGTTCCTAGACCCAGTCCTTCCGTGCACTTCTCCCAGTCTTCATTAACCCTCTGTGTACCAAAACGGCCTGCCTGACTACTCTTCTGCCTGATCCTAGTACCTAGCCTTAGATTAACCCTCTGTGTACTGAACCTGCCTGCCTGACTACTCTTCTACCTGATCCTAGCACCTAGCCTTAGATTAACCCGCTGTGTACCAAACCGGCGTGCCTGACTACTCTTCTGCCTGATCCTAGTACCCAGCCTTTGATGAACCCTCTGTGAACCGTACTGGCCTGCCTGGCTACTCCTTAGCCTGATCCCAGATTTCCTGCTGTCTTCCTGCTATTCTGGAATCTCCTTCAGGAACCTCTTATCCGGGTCAGTCTCATTCCTCCCAGCATCCGGCTCAAGGTGTCCAGTTCTCCTCGGGGAGTTACAGCTTCCGAGTGGCCTACGCTCTCTAGCGATGCTCTCTACTCTACGCACTCTAGCCTTCACTCCCCCCTGCAGGTAAGCTTGTACTGCTAGTAGTACTGCCATCCTGGTCTATGTTCTGGCTCAACCGGGATCGGACATCTGGCCTCGTGGCCAGCAACTCTATCCGGCCTCGGCTGCAGCAAGGCGTGCTCCTAGCAGTCACCACACACAAGCACCGAACCCCAGTGACGCTCCCCAGCACTCTTTCTCCTGCAGGACGATACCTGCGCCGGCCGTGTGTGCATATAGGTTGTGACAGGTACGTTGTCTTTACAGGTGCGGACCTGTAGCACAGTCCTTACTCAGGATCTTGTCTATTCAGGTGCGGACCTGTAGTAATCCTCAGGTACGGACCTGAGGCGGTTTCTCTCCTCACACTCAGTCATTACCACTAAAGCAGCACTATCCTTCCTGACTTCATCTACATTGCATGGTGTTCTTGCTGTTACCATTGTTCTGTACGTTGTGTATCTTAATAAAGATTGTTACCTTCAGTACTGGTCCAGCTCTCGTTCTTGAATCTGTGACAGTACGAAAGGGCCATGTCTATGGACGGTACTGGTAAACCTTCTGTCCAGCACTTACTAAGCAGAGTTAAGGCTCAGGAGCAACGTATTGATCAGATTACGATGGCTTTGCAAACACTGCTGAACCGCACTGCTCACCTTAACCGTCCTGTCGGACAACCAGTGGCCTTCTCAGTTAGTACGGCACTGGTAGTACAAGCAGCCCCTGATGCAGGAGTGATCAGGTGTTTTTCTTGTCAAGCTCCGCTTCCTGAGCGGTATGGGGCAGACCCAGTGCTGTGTCGTGGGTTCCTAAACCAATTGGACATTTATATAGAGGTGGTACCGCAAGCGTTCCCCAATTAACGCAGTAAAGTCGGACTTTTGGTCTCACTTTTGTCGGGCAAGGCTTTGGCATGGGCAAACCCCCTTTGGGAGAATGATAAACCTATCATTCATGATTTTTCCAGGTTTGTGTCTGCATTCAAACGGGTGTTTGACGTACCCGCCTGCTCTGTCTTTGCTGCCAAACATCTTATGTCTATCCACCAGGGCAGTTGTACGGTGGCCGAGTATGCGATTGAGTTTCGCACATTGGCAGCAGAGGTAGGTTGGAATAATGAGGCACTGGTAGCTGCTTTCTCGCAGGGACTAAGTGATGTCATTAAAGATGAGATTGCGGCCAGAGAGTTGCCTTCGGACTTATACCAACGGATCTCATTTACCATATTGATCGACACCCGTATCAGGGAGGGACCCTCCTTTAAGGAACGTATACAGAGGCCTCCAGCATGTTTGGTTCCGAATTTCAGTTGCCCACCCATTCCTCGCTGTCCTCCCATGCCTCCAGGTTCAGATCTAGGAGGGAGGGAACCCATGCAGTTGGGATTCACCCGGAGTAGTTAGGAGCTACATATAATGTCAAATAACTTTTGACAGGTGCCCCGCCCCTTTTTAAACCTAAGCCCCGCCCCCGAGTAAAATAAACCACGCCCACAGCTACATATAATGTCAAACGTATTTTGACAGGTACCCCGCCTATTTTTAAGGTAAATCACGCCTACTGCGCATAATGCCCCCCACCCCTTGCGCTTAATGTCCACATCCCTTGATATTAAATGCTATAAATTATATATTTTAATGAAACCACGCCTTTTGATCATATTAAATGCTATAAATGATATATTTTAATGAAACCACGCCTTTTGATCAGTTTTACCATAACCCTTGCACTTTATTGTGATGTAATGAAACCACGCCTTGTGCTCTGTGTTACCACACACCCCCCCTTGCGCTTTATTGTGTCATTGATATACCTACGTCTTTACATATGTGGTCTCATGAGGCGTACCAACATATGTTTATAGCGAATTAAAGTGCTTACATCATTTTAATATGTGTATTATTTTTGTGATTGGTGCGTACATTAGGGAGGAGGGGGGTTCAGGACAAGTCTGGGCATGTTTTAGAAAGGCAGCCATGTCTGGCCATGTTTATGTAAGTATGCGTACAAGGCCGGACATGTTTTTGAGTGAGAACTATGACACAGCGCCAGACTTTAGTGCGCATGACCAGGAAAAAACATGTCCGGGCATGTTTTTGAGTGAGAACTATGACACTGCGTCAGACTTTAGTGCGCATGACCAGGAAAAAATGGAGGAAAGGAAATCATTGTCAATTGTTTATTAGAGCAAAAACATTGCTATAGTTACAGAAATAAAAGAGAAACAAAAGATCATAAAGTTATTGTAAAATTTACAATAGAACAGGTACATTATACTTAAATGTAGAATATACAGAGGATATTAAAAACATCACACAGACAGAAAAAATAGGATTACAAAGTCAACCAGTCAGTAGACTGCTGCATTATACTCCCACGCCTTTTAGGGAGTAAATAACCGTGAGGAGTAGTTAAACCAGGCGATGTTAAAGAAATATTCCGCGGTGATAGTTTTTTTTTAGGAGGTGTATGTTGTGCTGTGGTGGTAGATGTAGATTCATGGTTCTGAATTTTTAACTGTTCCAGATAGTCTCTATTTGAAGCATTTCCTACAACTGTAGAAGGTATGTTCAGCTCAGCCATAGCCTGTAGAAAAGTAATCCACCCCCTGGGCATTTTACGAAGACTAACATTATGACTCTGTGTAACACCACGGACCAAGTCTAGTATATTAGAACCAGGTACAACAGTGTCTTTGTAAACAAATTCACCCTTATCATTCCACGTTGTAATGTGTTTAGTATTGGCCATTTTACTGAGCAGTAATTCAGCATTTTTTTTATACCGGTCATTTACATTATTGATTACCTCCAAAAGTACACCATCTACAGTACCAGAAACTTCAGCAGGCTGAACCTGCGGGGCAGCATGTGTTGTTGAGGTGGATTCGCCAGGAGGTAGGAGAAGAGTCAATGACATCTTTTCACGCTCATTCTGCTTAGCATGTACCAAGTATCTCTGCAATATAGTGGTATACCTTTTTATCTTTTCAGCCTCTGTTATATTTTTATTCTGAAGGATCGCCATAATTTCTGAATCAAGACGTTGAATGGCAGACTCATGCGTGGCTGCAGAGCGCTGGCCTGTACGCTGTATTAGGTCCAAATCTTGTCTAGGAACCAGATACATTTTCTCAGCATGCTCCATGCTATCTGTTAGTTAGAAGACCTGTTAGCAGCGGTATAGCAAAACCTAACAGAGACCCAATGAAACCGCCAGACTGTTTAATCAGTCTCTTCTTCTTAATAATTGAATTTTTCTTGTCGCTCAGAGCCTTTATATTTTTACGCCACTTTCTAAGCACTTCTACTTGGCGTGGTGATAAAGGTAATTTCCCTTTAAGGGTATTGAGCGCTATTTCAGATATTGCAGTGACTAAATCATGTGATGCGGTGCATAAAATAGCTTTCCTTTGTGAAGGTGAAGCTCGTATTAAAGTTTTTAAAACCTGCCAATTGCGGCGTAGCCTCTTAGACATGTTCACAGTTGCTGAGTATCTGCACGGAATGACAAATCATTTGCAAACTATTTGTTTTTAGAGGGGTGTTTTTTATAAATATATGTTGCAGGTATATCTGGTGGGAAGAGACCAGTTCTTAAGCGGTAATCTTCCGGAGTCGTAGATTTTAAATCTACCAACAAATAACCATATGGTCTATGGGTGGCATCTTCAAAAGCATCTAAAAAGTATTGTGATTTTCCTGGATACATTTGACGGGCTAGAGTAGTAATTTGTAATTTATCTCTAGGATTCTTAAAAAGCACCATATAGTTAGTATTTAAATTTATAGTCCTGCTTTTTTTACCTTGGCAGAAAACATTTTGAACAAGGTACAAGATACTCAGGTTCCTGTGATGTACATACTTGGTAAATGCTTTTTCAATTTCAGAGCTCTCACTGGCAGCCTCCATTAGGTCATCCACAATTGTCAAATTTACTCTGCTAGGTGGGAACAAATCATCATCATTAAACGTGTTTGGTAAACCCTCAATAAAACGAATATGAGGCATCATTCGCAACAAATCATCATAAAGCACTTGCCAGCAGGCATAAAACCAGACAATGTTATCAGGTCTGTGAGACAATAAACTGGTAGCATTCTGCAAAAGCTGTTTAACAAAAAAACTTTTTCCTGAATTAGAAGGTCCTGCTAGTATGCATGAAAAAGGATGTTGTAACCTGGTGTCCATTCTATTTAATCAGTATCCAAAGGGGTGTGTGGTAAAATTGTTTTCCAAAAGTCTCTTAGTGTATACACACTTTTGTGTTTTACACAGTGGTCTTGTCTCTATCTGCCAACACAGTCTGTTTCTGGTGATACCGGTCTGATTCACAACAATCTTTTTCTGTTCGTCAGGGGCAGAGTGGATGGGGTAGTCCAGCACCAACTCTTTTAAACTGTCAAAGTTAATGAGCTGTATGTTGCTGGCATTCAGTGTTATGCCTTTCACCTTTAGACATGTCTTATTTGTTGACAATTTGTAGCCATAAGTCTTGGGACCTGCAGATACAAACTCTGTAATGTAAGTACCCTCAGGTATTTCGCTAGTCAGCTCACCTAGATAGTCACCCAGAGGCGGATTCCAGTCACCCTCTTTACTGACAAAAATAACAGAGTCTGTGTCATGATAGAGACAACGTTCATTCAGTCTGTCCAAAACCTTATACAACTCTAGGCGTGCGTAGGAAGTGGTAAAACATGCAATAAAGATATTGGTGTTACGAGCCACACTATGACAACCATCGGTATACTTCCAACTGAGCATAGCTGTTTCATCAGTTATGAAGGATAACGAGGATACATCATATTGTGGTAAAAATACATAACCAAAAAGTTGGTCAGGATCAGACACAAGGCTTGTGGTTTGCAAATTAGATTTTTGACCAAATTTACCCCATAAAGAATTTAGAAATAATTTTGCAATCTGTCTTTTTGCAGGATTGTGTTCTATCTTTTCAGGCCTTAACTGCACTCCTTCTTTAGTGAAATAATCATTAATGTACTGTCGTCTTTTCTCATCATCTGTACACCAGCTTGGGTAACCTGAAGCCTCCTGTTTATCTCTGAGATGCACTTTTATGTAATCTTCAAACAACCTGTTTGTAGAGTCTGGAAAATGCCATACCTCAAAGATTTCACCTAGTCTGTACCCCTTAGCCAATGCATGTTTTATTTCAATGGTGCACCAAGTGCCTGTCAAAGATCGCTCTTCTTCTGTATGCTCACAAAGTGTGGTTTGGTTATTGGCAGCACATGTGTAGCATAATGGGAACATAAGTTTACCATGCATTTTAACTGGTAAAACAGGGAAAAATAACCCCCTTGGTGGGTAGACTTTCACTTTAGCAATACCAAAGTAGCGATCAAAAGCCTTAAAATTATCATAAATGATTACAGGGTGACCTGTGGGGTATGTTTTTGTTTTGTTGACAAAGGGATATAAACTGGTGAAATCATAATAGTGTATGCTTTCACCTGGAGCCGCTTTGTGATACAGTTTAATAGCATTTGTGCGGCCACCATAAAGTGCATCACGTGGGTCCATAGGTTGTGGGAAACTTTTTTCATTAAGAAAATTCTGTAACTCCTTGTCAGTTTCCAACATGTGTTTCCAGTCATGTTCCCACATCTCATGAACCTCATAACCCTGTTTCTTTAAAAAATGTGTTTTTATTGTGGTTTTGTGATATAATTGTCCATAGGTGGTGCCTGTGACACTGTTAAAGCTCTTTTCATTGTAACAAATGGGGCAACCATGGTAAAAGCAACCCTGAAATTCAAACGCTGTAGGCTTACCATCAATCAGCGCATAGCCATCCAAAAAATAATTACCAACTGATTTTTCTCCACCCTGTAAAGCATGCTGTATGGTGATACCATCCCTGTGCTCGAGATACATTAACCATTGTATAGATGCTGTTGAAAAACGTTTTTTACTTCTGTGGTAATTGTCAGCGGGCAAAATTGCTATGGTGTCTGCTGGCAGAAATTTGAATCTGTACATGGCCATGCAGACAGATGCCAGTGTAGTGAGTTGGAATGGGTCAATATCATCTATGACTGTCTCAGGACCCAAATCACTCATAACTATTTTCTCTTTTTCTGTTATTTCCATTACACTTTTCCTGTAACAGACACAGGCCTGTTTGAGGATTTTAACATCCTGAATACAGTATTTTTTAAGCTCAGTTTGAAAGTTGAATTCACAGTGGCGATTCTCTTGGTACCAAGCCATAAACTCTTTTTGTTCATCAGGCATCATATGCTCAAAACCATAATGCTCTACAGAGGGCATAGCTCCAACATAGTCCTGGTTTTGAGCGGTGTTAAAAAAGTGTGGAAAATGACCTTTACAACCTGTGAACCCCAAGGCCTGAGGTAGCTTGCTCAGTTTCATGGGTAAGAAATTTAGAGAGTCTATGAATCTGATACCAAAATCCTTGACAGTCACACAAAGCAACTTTCCACCTTGAGCTAGTAAGTCAATCTCAATTTTCTCTTTAATGAGTTGGTTTACCACAAAATAAGAATCATACCTGCCGGCATTATGGGCTATGAAAGTGAAACCGCTAAATGGCTTGTCTATGAATGTTGTCACAAAATCCTCTAGACATGATGGCCCCTGAAACTCCCAGAATGTATCATCAGTGTAGCCCTTATCATCTGGGTCTAGTGCATCAGAGTCACACTCATTATCAGGCTCTAACTGTAAAGCATAGATATAATTAGGTATATGTACTCCCGTCTCTTGCATACATTCAAAATCATAAAAAATGTATTTGTCAGTGGGGTCTTTTGGTGTGTACTTACGCATATAACAAATGTGTCCATCAAATGTGGCTATCTCAGCATAGCAAAGCTGGCATTTAAAGCCTGGGCATTTATGATTTTCCATCACTGTGTAATGTCCGCATGAATCACAATATGATTTGCGTTTGCACTCTATCTTACCAGAGATGGCAAGCATTTTGTGCTGCCTCAAACAATCTTGCGAGCGACAAAATGCATGGCAAGAAGGGCATCTAGGTATCTCATTTCTCACTTCTACACAATTTTGCCTATGACATGCTCTACAAAAATAACGGCAGGAATGATTGTTTTTGTGGTAAAACGGAGTGTGACAGTAATCACAGAAGTATGGTGATCCAATGAATGATTTAATTTGTTTAATCCCATAGTAATGTGTGCCTTCATGGTATATAAATAAAACTTTGTCTTTACATGGTGCGTTTGAGGAAAAATATTGCCATGCACCACGATTGTGGTAGAGAATTTTAATTGTAACATTTAAATGTTTTTCAAAAGCATGTATATCACTGAAACTGACTAAGCGGTCATCAGGGATGCCCAGAGCCTTATGAATATCCCGGGCTCTCTGCAACAACAGGGAGTCCTCTGTGTCTTTCTCAGCTAAAAGAGCACAGAGACTAGCGGCCAAACATAAGTTGTTATTAGCATTGTTTAGATCATAAAGCCAGCGTCTTTTTTTTGCAATGATACGGCTGTAGGGGGTTGACCTGAGACGTCTGCGGCTCATTACACCGCCGGCTCTATTCCTAACAATGATAACAACAAGCCTTAAAGAACCGTTACCAATTATTTCAGCATTGCTTTGCACCAGGTTTGCCACATCATTTAAAAAGACTTCAGCATTTAACAAATCCTTAGGTCTCCTAATAGAGTATAAAGGTCTATTGAACCCATCACCATCTAGCCTTAACTGAACAAAATCATTTGGGCTTATATCAGGCATCATTCTATTTAAAAGACCTTGAACAGCACCATGTACAGCCCTAATTGCAGCATCAAATGATGGTAATCTGTCTAAATTTACAAAGCGAAAGTGCTCATAATATTCAACAGCGTTAAAATTATTGATATCCCTTCGCCGTGTTTCAATACGTTCCAAATGTACTGGAGCATCTATAACATAATTTGGGTTTTGCACTTCAGGCTGTACATGGTGCTGTTCAAGGTCTTTTAAATAGAATGATGCCTGATATAAGCCCAAATGATTTTGTTCAGTTAAGGCTAGATGGTGATGGGTTCAATAGACCTTTATACTCTATTAGGAGACCTAAGGATTTGTTAAATGCTGAAGTCTTTTTAAATGATGTGGCAAACCTGGTGCAAAGCAATGCTGAAATAATTGGTAACGGTTCTTTAAGGCTTGTTGTTATCATTGTTAGGAATAGAGCCGGCGGTGTAATGAGCCGCAGACGTCTCAGGTCAACCCCCTACAGCCGTATCATTGCAAAAAAAAGACGCTGGCTTTATGATCTAAACAATGCTAATAACAACTTATGTTTGGCCGCTAGTCTCTGTGCTCTTTTAGCTGAGAAAGACACAGAGGACTCCCTGTTGTTGCAGAGAGCCCGGGATATTCATAAGGCTCTGGGCATCCCTGATGACCGCTTAGTCAGTTTCAGTGATATACATGCTTTTGAAAAACATTTAAATGTTACAATTAAAATTCTCTACCACAATCGTGGTGCATGGCAATATTTTTCCTCAAACGCACCATGTAAAGACAAAGTTTTATTTATATACCATGAAGGCACACATTACTATGGGATTAAACAAATTAAATCATTCATTGGATCACCATACTTCTGTGATTACTGTCACACTCCGTTTTACCACAAAAACAATCATTCCTGCCGTTATTTTTGTAGAGCATGTCATAGGCAAAATTGTGTAGAAGTGAGAAATGAGATACCTAGATGCCCTTCTTGCCATGCATTTTGTCGCTCGCAAGATTGTTTGAGGCAGCACAAAATGCTTGCCATCTCTGGTAAGATAGAGTGCAAACGCAAATCATATTGTGATTCATGCGGACATTACACAGTGATGGAAAATCATAAATGCCCAGGCTTTAAATGCCAGCTTTGCTATGCTGAGATAGCCACATTTGATGGACACATTTGTTATATGCGTAAGTACACACCAAAAGACCCCACTGACAAATACATTTTTTATGATTTTGAATGTATGCAAGAGACGGGAGTACATATACCTAATTATATCTATGCTTTACAGTTAGAGCCTGATAATGAGTGTGACTCTGATGCACTAGACCCAGATGATAAGGGCTACACTGATGATACATTCTGGGAGTTTCAGGGGCCATCATGTCTAGAGGATTTTGTGACAACATTCATAGACAAGCCATTTAGCGGTTTCACTTTCATAGCCCATAATGCCGGCAGGTATGATTCTTATTTTGTGGTAAACCAACTCATTAAAGAGAAAATTGAGATTGACTTACTAGCTCAAGGTGGAAAGTTGCTTTGTGTGACTGTCAAGGATTTTGGTATCAGATTCATAGACTCTCTAAATTTCTTACCCATGAAACTGAGCAAGCTACCTCAGGCCTTGGGGTTCACAGGTTGTAAAGGTCATTTTCCACACTTTTTTAACACCGCTCAAAACCAGGACTATGTTGGAGCTATGCCCTCTGTAGAGCATTATGGTTTTGAGCATATGATGCCTGATGAACAAAAAGAGTTTATGGCTTGGTACCAAGAGAATCGCCACTGTGAATTCAACTTTCAAACTGAGCTTAAAAAATACTGTATTCAGGATGTTAAAATCCTCAAACAGGCCTGTGTCTGTTACAGGAAAAGTGTAATGGAAATAACAGAAAAAGAGAAAATAGTTATGAGTGATTTGGGTCCTGAGACAGTCATAGATGATATTGACCCATTCCAACTCACTACACTGGCATCTGTCTGCATGGCCATGTACAGATTCAAATTTCTGCCAGCAGACACCATAGCAATTTTGCCCGCTGACAATTACCACAGAAGTAAAAAACGTTTTTCAACAGCATCTATACAATGGTTAATGTATCTCGAGCACAGGGATGGTATCACCATACAGCATGCTTTACAGGGTGGAGAAAAATCAGTTGGTAATTATTTTTTGGATGGCTATGCGCTGATTGATGGTAAGCCTACAGCGTTTGAATTTCAGGGTTGCTTTTACCATGGTTGCCCCATTTGTTACAATGAAAAGAGCTTTAACAGTGTCACAGGCACCACCTATGGACAATTATATCACAAAACCACAATAAAAACACATTTTTTAAAGAAACAGGGTTATGAGGTTCATGAGATGTGGGAACATGACTGGAAACACATGTTGGAAACTGACAAGGAGTTACAGAATTTTCTTAATGAAAAAAGTTTCCCACAACCTATGGACCCGCGTGATGCACTTTATGGTGGCCGCACAAATGCTATTAAACTGTATCACAAAGCGGCTCCAGGTGAAAGCATACACTATTATGATTTCACCAGTTTATATCCCTTTGTCAACAAAACAAAAACATACCCCACAGGTCACCCTGTAATCATTTATGATAATTTTAAGGCTTTTGATCGCTACTTTGGTATTGCTAAAGTGAAAGTCTACCCACCAAGGGGGTTATTTTTCCCTGTTTTACCAGTTAAAATGCATGGTAAACTTATGTTCCCATTATGCTACACATGTGCTGCCAATAACCAAACCACACTTTGTGAGCATACAGAAGAAGAGCGATCTTTGACAGGCACTTGGTGCACCATTGAAATAAAACATGCATTGGCTAAGGGGTACAGACTAGGTGAAATCTTTGAGGTATGGCATTTTCCAGACTCTACAAACAGGTTGTTTGAAGATTACATAAAAGTGCATCTCAGAGATAAACAGGAGGCTTCAGGTTACCCAAGCTGGTGTACAGATGATGAGAAAAGACGACAGTACATTAATGATTATTTCACTAAAGAAGGAGTGCAGTTAAGGCCTGAAAAGATAGAACACAATCCTGCAAAAAGACAGATTGCAAAATTATTTCTAAATTCTTTATGGGGTAAATTTGGTCAAAAATCTAATTTGCAAACCACAAGCCTTGTGTCTGATCCTGACCAACTTTTTGGTTATGTATTTTTACCACAATATGATGTATCCTCGTTATCCTTCATAACTGATGAAACAGCTATGCTCAGTTGGAAGTATACCGATGGTTGTCATAGTGTGGCTCGTAACACCAATATCTTTATTGCATGTTTTACCACTTCCTACGCACGCCTAGAGTTGTATAAGGTTTTGGACAGACTGAATGAACGTTGTCTCTATCATGACACAGACTCTGTTATTTTTGTCAGTAAAGAGGGTGACTGGAATCCGCCTCTGGGTGACTATCTAGGTGAGCTGACTAGCGAAATACCTGAGGGTACTTACATTACAGAGTTTGTATCTGCAGGTCCCAAGACTTATGGCTACAAATTGTCAACAAATAAGACATGTCTAAAGGTGAAAGGCATAACACTGAATGCCAGCAACATACAGCTCATTAACTTTGACAGTTTAAAAGAGTTGGTGCTGGACTACCCCATCCACTCTGCCCCTGACGAACAGAAAAAGATTGTTGTGAATCAGACCGGTATCACCAGAAACAGACTGTGTTGGCAGATAGAGACAAGACCACTGTGTAAAACACAAAAGTGTGTATACACTAAGAGACTTTTGGAAAACAATTTTACCACACACCCCTTTGGATACTGATTAAATAGAATGGACACCAGGTTACAACATCCTTTTTCATGCATACTAGCAGGACCTTCTAATTCAGGAAAAAGTTTTTTTGTTAAACAGCTTTTGTAGAATGCTACCAGTTTATTGTCTCACAGACCTGATAACATTGTCTGGTTTTATGCCTGCTGGCAAGTGCTTTATGATGATTTGTTGCGAATGATGCCTCATATTCGTTTTATTGAGGGTTTACCAAACACGTTTAATGATGATGATTTGTTCCCACCTAGCAGAGTAAATTTGACAATTGTGGATGACCTAATGGAGGCTGCCAGTGAGAGCTCTGAAATTGAAAAAGCATTTACCAAGTATGTACATCACAGGAACCTGAGTATCTTGTACCTTGTTCAAAATGTTTTCTGCCAAGGTAAAAAAAGCAGGACTATAAATTTAAATACTAACTATATGGTGCTTTTTAAGAATCCTAGAGATAAATTACAAATTACTACTCTAGCCCGTCAAATGTATCCAGGAAAATCACAATACTTTTTAGATGCTTTTGAAGATGCCACCCATAGACCATATGGTTATTTGTTGGTAGATTTAAAATCTACGACTCCGGAAGATTACCGCTTAAGAACTGGTCTCTTCCCACCAGATATACCTGCAACATATATTTATAAAAAACACCCCTCTAAAAACAAATAGTTTGCAAATGATTTGTCATTCCGTGCAGATACTCAGCAACTGTGAACATGTCTAAGAGGCTACGCCGCAATTGGCAGGTTTTAACAACTTTAATACGAGCTTCACCTTCACAAAGGAAAGCTATTTTATGCACCGCATCACATGATTTAGTCACTGCAATATCTGAAATAGCGCTCAATACCCTTAAAGGGAAATTACCTTTATCACCACGCCAAGTAGAAGTGCTTAGAAAGTGGCGTAAAAATATAAAGGCTCTGAGCGATAAGAAAAATTCAATTATTAAGAAGAAGAGACTGATTAAACAGTCTGGCGGTTTCATTGGGTCTCTGTTAGGTTTTGCTATACCGCTGCTAACAGGTCTTCTAACTAACAGATAGCATGGAGCATGCTGAGAAAATGTATCTGGTTCCTAGACAAGATTTGGACCTAATACAGCGTACAGGCCAGCGCTCTGCAGCCACGCATGAGTCTGCCATTCAACGTCTTGATTCAGAAATTATGGCGATCCTTCAGAATAAAAATATAACAGAGGCTGAAAAGATAAAAAGGTATACCACTATATTGCAGAGATACTTGGTACATGCTAAGCAGAATGAGCGTGAAAAGATGTCATTGACTCTTCTCCTACCTCCTGGCGAATCCACCTCAACAACACATGCTGCCCCGCAGGTTCAGCCTGCTGAAGTTTCTGGTACTGTAGATGGTGTACTTTTGGAGGTAATCAATAATGTAAATGACCGGTATAAAAAAAATGCTGAATTACTGCTCAGTAAAATGGCCAATACTAAACACATTACAACGTGGAATGATAAGGGTGAATTTGTTTACAAAGACACTGTTGTACCTGGTTCTAATATACTAGACTTGGTCCGTGGTGTTACACAGAGTCATAATGTTAGTCTTCGTAAAATGCCCAGGGGGTGGATTACTTTTCTACAGGCTATGGCTGAGCTGAACATACCTTCTACAGTTGTAGGAAATGCTTCAAATAGAGACTATCTGGAACAGTTAAAAATTCAGAACCATGAATCTACATCTACCACCACAGCACAACATACACCTCCTAAAAAAAACTATCACCGCGGAATATTTCTTTAACATCGCCTGGTTTAACTACTCCTCACGGTTATTTACTCCCTAAAAGGCGTGGGAGTATAATGCAGCAGTCTACTGACTGGTTGACTTTGTAATCCTATTTTTTCTGTCTGTGTGATGTTTTTAATATCCTCTGTATATTCTACATTTAAGTATAATGTACCTGTTCTATTGTAAATTTTACAATAACTTTATGATCTTTTGTTTCTCTTTTATTTCTGTAACTATAGCAATGTTTTTGCTCTAATAAACAATTGACAATGATTTCCTTTCCTCCATTTTTTCCTGGTCATGCGCACTAAAGTCTGACGCAGTGTCATAGTTCTCACTCAAAAACATGCCCGGACATGTTTTTTCCTGGTCATGCGCACTAAAGTCTGGCGCTGTGTCATAGTTCTCACTCAAAAACATGTCCGGCCTTGTACGCATACTTACATAAACATGGCCAGACATGGCTGCCTTTCTAAAACATGCCCAGACTTGTCCTGAACCCCCCTCCTCCCTAATGTACGCACCAATCACAAAAATAATACACATATTAAAATGATGTAAGCACTTTAATTCGCTATAAACATATGTTGGTACGCCTCATGAGACCACATATGTAAAGACGTAGGTATATCAATGACACAATAAAGCGCAAGGGGGGGGGTGTGGTAACACAGAGCATAAGGCGTGGTTTCATTACATCACAATAAAGTGCAAGGGTTATGGTAAAACTGATCAAAAGGCGTGGTTTCATTAAAATATATCATTTATAGCATTTAATATGATCAAAAGGCGTGGTTTCATTAAAATATATAATTTATAGCATTTAATATCAAGGGATGTGGACATTAAGCGCAAGGGGTGGGGGGCATTATGCGCAGTAGGCGTGATTTACCTTAAAAATAGGCGGGGTACCTGTCAAAATACGTTTGACATTATATGTAGCTGTGGGCGTGGTTTATTTTACTCGGGGGCGGGGCTTAGGTTTAAAAAGGGGCGGGGCACCTGTCAAAAGTTATTTGACATTATATGTAGCTCCTAACTACTACCCGGCTTTCTGCTCAAGAAAGACCTTACCGTAGACAGGAGGGCCTTTGCCTATATTGTGGCAAAGCTGGACATTTGTTGCGTGCTTGTCTCAAACGTCTGGGAAACGAGCGCACCTAGAGTCACGTAGGGGACAGACTCTAGGTGGGGTGTCTCCGTCCCCAGGAGATTTCTAGGAGAAGCCTACTCTGGAAGTTATCCTATCTTTGGTGAATTCTTCTGTATCTACCCCAGCTTTTATCAATTCAGGGGCAGTGGGGCATTTCTTTGATGCCGGGTTTGTGGAGAAACACGAGATCTCCATTGTTGATTGAGGCTATTGACGGTAGACCACTACAACCGCCTCAGGTTACTCATGAGACTGTTCTGTTATCCCTGTTGGTTGGAGCCCTCCATCATGAGATACCCCAGTTCCAGGTAATAAACTCTTCTCATTATGCGGTCATTCTGGGGTTTCCTTGGCTCCAAAACACAACCCCAGAATGGACTGGCGCAGTTGCGACATTTTGTCTTGGTCTCCGTATTGTACGGAGTCGTGTTTGACTCATCCTTACAGAATTTTAGGCATGGCTGCCTCCTCCTCCACTTCCTCCTCCACTTTACCTGAGGAGTATCAAGCCTTCAGTCATGTATTCAACAAGATACAGGGCACAACTTTACCTCCTCATAGGCCGGACGATTGCTCTATTGACTTGGTGACAGGGGCTGTTCCTCCAAGGGGTTGAGTATACCCTCTCTCCGTGGCGGAGAATCAGGCTATGGAGGAGTATGTGGCTGATGCTCTAGCCAGAGGGATTATTCGGAAATTCTCATCCCCGGCTGGGGCAGGGTTCTTCTTTGTTAAGAAGAAGGATGGCGAGTTGAGCCCATGTATTGATTTTCGAGGTCTTAACAAACTCATGGTCAAGAACGCATATCCGATACCTCTGATCACGGAGTTGTTTGACTGGTTGCGAGGTTCAATGGTTTTTACTATGCTAGACCTTTGGGCAGCTTATAATCTGGTGCGTATCCGTAAGGGCAATGAGTGGAAGACAGCGTTTAACACCAGGAGCAGGCATTACGGATACTTGGTAATGCCCTTTGGTCTTTGCAATGCTCCCGCTGTCTTCCAGGAGTTCATTAATGTTGTTTTGAGGGACCTCTTGATGAGTTGCGTGGTCGTCTACCTCCACTCCTCGAATTTGGAACAACATCAAAGGATGTTGAGAAGGTGTTGTCACTCTTAAGGGCCAACAATCTTTTCTGTAAACTAGAAAAGTGTGAGTTTCATCAGTCACAAGTAACTTTTCTGGACTATGTGATCTCCTCCTCCGGGCTGGCTATGGACCCCGGGAAGCTTTCGGCAGTACTCCAATGGCCCCTTCCCATGGGACTTAAAGCGATTAAGCGTTTCCTGGTGTTCGCTAATTACTACAGAAAATTTATAAGTCAGTTCTCTACGACTGTCAAACCCCTACAGACATGATGCACAAGGGTGCTAACGCTTCCGAATGGTCCCTGAAAGCTTTACAGACTTTTGAATGCTTCAAGGCTGCTTTTGCCACTGAACCAGTACTACGGCATCCAAATCTGAAATTGCCGTTTACTTTGGAGTTTGACGTGTCTGAGTCAGGAGTAGGCGCCCTCCTGTCTCAGCGGTCTTCTCCAGAGTCACCACTTATGCCATGTGGCTTCTTCTCCCGCAAACTGTCTAAGGCTGAGACTCTGTATGACATTGGTGATTGCGAGCTGTTAGCCATTATTCTGGCACTTTGTGAATGGCGGCATTTACTTGAAGGCACTTCTGTGCCTATTTTTATTCTCACTGACCCCAAGAACTTGACGTACTTATCTGAGGCTAAACGCCTGTCCCCCAGACAGGCTAGGTGGGCTTTGTTTTTATCCCGCTTTAATTTCGTAGTTTCTTATCTACCGGGTACCAAGAATGTGAGGTCTGATGCTCTGTCCCGTCAGTTCGGGGCCTTGTCTAAAGAGGATTGCGATACCACCCCGGTGATCCCTCTGGATCGTATCCTTGCTACAATTCGCAACAGTATTACATCTCCCTTAGGGAAAGAGATTTTGGTTGCCCAAGGGATGGCCCCGACCGAGAAACCTCAAGGGAGATCCTTTGTGCCTGAGGACTTAAGGGCAAAATTATTGGAAACATATCACTCTTCCAAGGCGGATGGGCACATTGGAACAGATCAGTTGCTCTGGTCTGTATCCCAACTATTTTGGTGGCCTGGTATCCGTACAGATGTGTCTGCTTTCGTAGCAGCTTTCCAGACTTGTGCAACTACCAAGACTCCTAGGCACCTTCCAGTGGGCCTCCTTTTTCCAGTGCCTAATGGGGAGAGTCCATGGTCGCAAATTTCCATTGATTTTATGGTAGAATTACTGGTTTCCGAGGACTTCACAGTTATTCTGATGATTGTAGACCGTTTTTCAAAATTGACTCATTTTGTACCCCTCAAAGAATTGCCTACCGCTCAGCAAATGGCAAAGATTATTGCCAAGGAGGTTTTTCGGCTCCATGGGGTACCAAAAGTAATTGTGTCAGACAGGAGTATCCAGTTTGTGTCTTGATTTTGGAGAACCTTTTGTGTGTAATTGGGTATTCAACTCTACCTATCACCCTCAGTCTGTGGCTGAAAGATCTAACCAGGCCTTGGAATAGTTCTTGTGCTGCTATATCTCGGACCATCACAATGACTGGGAGAGTCTTTTACCTTGGGCGGAGTTTTTCTCAGAATTGTGCCATGAACTCTTTGACTCAGACTTCGCCGTTCATGATTAACTATGGCTTCCAGCCTTCAATGCTTCCTGAGTCATTTGAGGCACAGAATATTCCAGCTCTAGATGAGCATTTAAGGGAACTCCGTTCCACATGGGCACAGGTTCAGAGAACCTTGCAACGGTCCACTCAGCAGCAATAGAGTCAGGCCAAATGTAGATGGCTACCAGCACCGGTGTTTCAGGTGGGGGAGAGAGTCTGGCTATCCACACGAAACTTGAACTTTCAAGTACCTTGTAGAAAATTGGCTCCTCGATTTGTGGGTCCCTTCCGTGTCTTGCGTAGGATCAATCCTGTTGCTTATGCCCTGGAACTGCCGACCAATATGCAATTTCATAATGTATTCCATGTCTCCTTATTGAAATCCTTGGTCTGCAACCGGTATACCTCAGCTCCTGTACACCCAGCTCCTGTGAGAGTTGCAGATCACGAGGAGTATGAAGTACAGAGCATTCTCAACTCCCGTTGGGTACGGGGTCGATTACAATATCTTGTACACTGGAGGGGTTATGGACCCGAAGAGCGTTCTTGGGTCTCGTCCACTGATATGCATGCTCCTGTTCTCATACGGAGATTTCATTCTCGTTTTCCTTCTAAGCCTCGACCACTCCCACAGGAGAGGGGGCTTTGAGGGGGAGGTACTTAAGAGGTTTCTTACCTCCCAGCCGACCGACAGAACCTGTGGGCGGCCAGCTTCTGTTCCTCGCGGCTTGCCCCATCTATCAGGAGTGCCGGTGCACCCTGGTGTTCTTCCAGGCGACCGGTCTCCTTGCTGCTCCCCCTGGCAGCTCCAGCCGCATCGGAACTCGGGCGCGCATCACAGGGATTCCCTGATGACGTTGTGACCGGTTCTTAAAGGGACATCACAATTATTGCTCCACCTTTCGTGGTGTTCCAGTACAGTTGTGCTTCTGTTGCCTGTGTATTACCTGGTTTTGTCTGACTATCAGTTCTGGTGTTGACCTGTGGCTCTGTCTGACTACATGCTCTGTGTATGACCCTTGGCTTGTCTGACATCCAATCTGGTGCAAACCTGAGGCTCTGGCTGACTAACCATCCCATGTAAGACCTCAGGCTTGTCTGAGTACCTGATCTGGTGTTGACCTGTGGCTCTGTCTGACTATCTGTTCCGTGTATGACCATTGGCTTGTCTGACATCCAATCTGGTGCAAACCTGCGGCTCTGGCAGACTAATCTCTCCGTGTATGACCATGTGCATCTGACCATCCCATCTGGTGCTATCCTGTGGCTCTGTTCGGCTAGTCTGATAACAAATCTGGTTCAGACTTGTGGCTCTGGGTTACGTTATGCTCTGTTCCATTCCGGCTTGTCTGACTACCCACCTTGGCGTTTCCTGGGGTTGTCCACTGTGCACCCAGCATACCAACGCTGCAGTAGATAAGTTATTGTGTGCCCTTGGTGGCTCTGGTGGACTTCATCTCATTTCTGTTCTTATACTGCGGCATTCAGGTGCGGACCTGTAGTGCAGTTGGCCTCCTTGGGAATGTTGTCCATACAGGTGCGGACCTGTGTGCAGTTGCCTACCCTGGTACGTTGTTTATACAGGTGCGGACCTGTAGCGTAGTCCCTACTCAGGATCTTGTCTGTTCAGGTACGTACCTGAGGCAGTTTCTCTCCTTTTTCCTTCTGGGACTCAGTCATTACCACTACAGAAGCACTATCCCTCACGACTTCATCTACATTGCATGGTGTTCTTGCTGTTACCATTGTTCTGTACATGTGTATCTTAATAAAGATTGTTACCTTCAGTACTGGTCCAGTTCTAGTTCTTGAATCCGTGACAGTAAGTTCCATATGCATGCGTGACCCTTTCAGCTAGATACTGATTGGTTGGGAAGTGAGGTTACTATAGGGAACTGCATAACCCCACCGGCCACCCACTGGGAGCGTGGGAAAGAATTTGAACAGGGATTGGCCATATAAAAGCCAATCTGTGTTCACTTTTCCCCACTCTGGCTCAACCAATGGTTCAAACAGGACTAAGGTGTTTTATAAAAATGTAAAAAAAAAATAAAAAAAATGTAGGAAGACCCGGTTATTGAGGACTTCGCTGGATCTCCTTAAATTAATTTGTGAAACATGTGGGGACAGGCATTTGTGCCCAGGATAGTACTGGTGTTAGGTCTAGTGACAGGAAAGAGTATTTTATTGTAGTGTTAGATCTAATGGCGGGGCTGAAGGGTGCTGTTAGTGTTGATAGTGTTTAGGCTAGTGCTTTGTGAAACACAAGGTTGACTTTTGACACTATCAAATACTGAGTATAGCTAGTTTCCTTTGATGTTCCCATATTTCATGCTATTTAGAGTGAGAACAGAAAGCTCTGATGAGCATTAGGCTGCAAGTCAGTTTTGTGTGGCCTACGCTAATTGCTGATCCAGCTGAGGAGATAATAATTACCTAAGTAAAATGGGGATGTTTTCCAGTCACTACTTCTTTTAGTCCTAATGGCTGTTTTAACAGCATTAACAGAATCAAGCCTCAGTTCAGGTCTTACAAGCATGAGTGAGAGAAAGTCAGATGAGAGTTGAAAGTTGTGTAGAAAAGAAGGGACAGCTGGAATTACTTAGAACTGAGTGAACAATTGTAAGGCAGTGGTGTTGAGGTAGCTGTAGGTCAAAAGTGAGAATCTGATGTTGATCCTGAAAGTTAAAGGGATAGTAATAGTTTGTTTTAAGAATTTCTAATATTGTAGATATTAAAAATAGAAGCACAATAACTTACCTCCTGTCTCTCAAACCTTTATAGTTTGATAGATCAAAGCATCTAAAGTTCCCCCTCCGGCCTCTTTCATAGACGTCAGAGCTTTATAGGACAATAGCAGATCAATTGGAACAGTCTACAAAGCGTGCTTGCAAACCAGGCACACTTTGTAGACCGTTCCAATTAAAGGGGTACTACCACCCCAGCATGATTAAGTCTGTAGCAATGTGTCTTCCCTTTGTTATAAGAGCTGTGTCATTTTTTTTTTTTTTTAACATTTTTAAAATGAATAAACTTGAAAAACCTTTTGTACCTGGCTCCGTTGTTCCTCCCACTGTCTGCATGATCCATGCTACGTGCATGGATGGTAAGGTGATGTCACTACTCTTCATTTGCATGCGTACCGCACGAGCGTGCATGAAAGAAAAAAAAATAGGCTGTGGGCAGGCACATCGCCGATGACAGACAGGTCCATGGAGAACGCGCATGCGCAGTTGAAGGAGTCAGCAAAGATGGCCATGGCGTTAACGTTCTATGTGCAAGGTAAACTTTAAAGATTCCAAAATATAGAAAGCGCATTGGGAAGTTTAACAAACATATTTGGGGCGACTGTAGGGGTATCTTGCTTCACACCATAGGTTAGTTAGTGATGGTAGCTCCGCTTTAAGTATTTCATTCTACATAGCATTATCTCAGCTCTGCTGAAGAGCCACAGGCCGGTCAAATGGCCAGGATCTGCTTCTGTCCTATAGAGAGCTGAAGTCTATGAAAGTGGCGGGAGGGGGGAACTTTAGATGCTTTGATCTATCAAACTATAAAAGTCTGATAGACAGGAGGTAAGTTATTGTACTTCTATTTTTAATACCTACAATGTTAGAATTTCTTAAAACAAACTATTACTATCCCTTTAACTTTCAGGATCAACATCAGATTCTCACTTTTGACCTACAGCTACCTCAACACCACTGCCTTACAACTGTTCACTCAGTTCTAAGTAATTCCAGCTTATCTACACAACTCTTCAACTTTGATCTATCAAACTATAAAGGTATGAGAGAGGTTGGTTATTGTACGTCTATTTTTAATATGTACAATATCAGAATTCCTTAAAACAAAGTATTACTATCCCTTTTAAGGAAAATTAGTGCAGGGCAGGATCCCCTATAGGTAATAATAATAACATACAAAAATAATTATACTGATAATCAGTGTAATAAATGCCCCAAATGTGTAACTGCATATAACACTTCACGTTCCAGATTAAGAGAAGCTTGATAAAAACACTTGCCAATTCTTTTTCAAGATCCTTTCTTAAAAATTAAATTGCGTCTTCTTCATCAGTTATATTAACTAAGAATAGAAATTAAGAAAAAAATGTTTTTTCTGAAGATAAACCACAACTCAATTCTAAAATATTTTGGGGGACTTATTTTTTAACTTGAATGGAATCTTTGCATTCTGTCATCGCAGCGATAAGCCCATGGTAGTATCTAGCTCCTTTGGATTTTCAGGACACACGTCTGCATGTCCTGATCCACCTTGATAGTCAATGCTACCTGCATTTTATTTTTGGTTCCAATCATTACCAGTTAATGGTTCTGCCATTTAGCCTGGCTTCCTCACCAAGAATATTCACAAAAATCATGGTAGCTTTGGCCACATTCAAATAGGGCATTTCTCTGACTTCATATTTGGTCTGTTTCCTCATCAAGGCTCCTTCAGGTTAAGGGCAATTTAAATTTAGAAGAATCCCATAGTTGAATCATGGGCAAGGACTGAAGCGTAGGAGGGTGCGCTGAGTTATGAATCCATAGCTAATTTGTAATTGCAACAGAGGTAGTGTTGCTCAATATTTACCCGGGGGGGTGTGGGGTTCAGGCATCTGACATTGAATAATTTATACTAATTGTGCTGAGAGGAAGTATGAGTGCAAATGGGGAAGACCCAGACCCCCTTGGTGAGAATTTTTGAGGAGACTCTTGGGATTCCACCTTCCCAGACGAACCGATTGATTCTGACTTGAAGGGCACTGGTCGTTGATGAATGAGTAAGCACTAGAGGATGTGATCTTTTAGTGCATCCTGATGACAACACCAAAAGCCTTCGCAATATTATACACAGGAAAATGGAGGAAAGTTATACCACATTCCTCTTTGCCTTGTTAATGCATAATGGTAAGCAAGGTACAGATGAAAGGAATACCATGGAATTCCCATACATTCCCCCACTGCCCACTTTTTTGGCACAAGCAGTATACAAAAAACATTTTAATAGAAAGCATCTTAGCAAATGGTGTAATGTGGGCACAACATTAACCCCTAGAGTTCCAGGTGGGTACATTGTACGAGTTTGGACAGCTGTACTTGCTGTGCCAAGCTCATACAATGTACAGCTAAAATGCGGTCACTGCATAAGACGGTATAACCGGCTTGCAGTGGCCGCATTTCAGCTGAAATGCAGCCTGGCACTCTTGGGAGGACATGAGGATCACTCCTCATGTCCTCCCAGGTATTGATCTCCCAGCCAATCACGCTGGGAGATCAATATCGTAAAGTGAGAAGCAGAGCTTCTCCTTCCTCCGCTCTCCTACCCGAACTTCCGGGTAGGAGTAGGCGGGACCGGGGGAAGCCTCCTAACGTCATCGGTGACATGATCACCGATGACGTTAGGGAAGTTTCCCTGACCCGATTCACTCCTACCGGTGGTTTTGCTCTCCTGCAGTCGCCAGATTGATCTCCCAGCACAATCGCCTGGGAGATCAATAACTGGGGGGACATCAGAAGGTGTCCTGATGTCCCACCATGAGGTCTGCAATGAAATAAATAAATAAATAAATAAAGAACCCTATGAGTGCCGCGGGGATGTCCAGCATGTTGCTTTGCAATGCGCTGGAGACCCCTTTGGCACTCACAGGGTCAGTGGTGCTTTGGTTTGAGTTTCTTTTTTTTCAAAGCTTGTTGGGGGGCCCTGATGTCCCTCAACAAGCTATGAATAAAAAAAAAAAATAAAAAAAAAAATTAACCCTCTGTGTGTCACAGGGGGTCCAATGCATTGCATTGGACACCCCTGTGGAGGACAAAGTGTGTTTTTTTCCTTAATTTTTACTTCATTTAGACCTCATTGGGGGACATCAGGGGTCCTGAAGCCCCCCAACAAGGTGTTTAAAAAAAAAGAAAAGGAAAACAATGCGTGCCCCATGGGGGGGGGGGGTCCAATGCAGTGCTATGCACACACATTTATTTTTTATTCTGCCCTTGTTGGGGGGTCATCAGAAGTAGACTGATCCCCCAACAAGGTATGAATAACAAATAATAAAAGAAAAAAAATTAACCATCTGCATGCCACAGGGGGTCCAGTGCATTGTTTGGAATGCATTGTACACCCCTGTGGCAGACAAAGGATTTTTCTTTTTTTTCCTCATTATTTTTTATTCAGATCTCATTGTGAGGCATCAGTTCTAATGCCCTCCAATGAGGTCTACACATATATATATTTTTTTTTGGAAAAAAACACCAAAAAACCTGCATGTATTACAGGTGGGTCCAACACAAGTGGTTTGCAATGCGCTGGACCCCCTGTAGCATACACATTTTTTCCCATTATTTTTTATTCAGACATCATTGGGGGTCATGAGAAGTGGTACTGATGCCCCCCAATGTGGTATGAATAAAAAAATAATAGCTAAAAAAAATTACTCTTTGTGTGCAACAGGGTGTCCAGTGCATTGCTTTTCAGTGCATAGGACACCCCTGTGGCATGCACACAAAATGCATCCAATCCCCCCACCGCATACCCTTCCCACCAGCCTAGTTCCACAGCCTACTGGCAGTCCCATTCCCCCAGTCTGACCCCCCCCCCCAGCCTGATTCCACTGCCTACTGGTAGACCCAAGTGCCAGTACACACTGGATTCAGGCTGGGAATCAAACAGTGTATGAGGGGACTTACAGTGCACACTGGTAACCACAAATCCCCCATATGTACTTACCTCCCCACCATCACCACCGCCACACTTGCTCATTGCCCACTGGTAGATACACCTACTTACATAGCCTGACCCCTCGTCTCTTCCCCAACCTGGTTACACTGACAGACACAAGTCTTCACTTAAACTGACTGACCACTGGTAGCAATAGAATTACACATACACTGTTTGCTTCCCCATCCTTGTTCCACTGGTAGCCACTCTCCTGGCACCCAATATAGTATGTCAACCCACAGCAGTGGGGCACCATTTTTTTGTAGGCTGGAAGGAGGTCCTCCTAGGAAATCCCATGGTTTTGAACCATTTCCGTATCTTTGAAGTGACTGATTTGTAAGAAAAACATTTTTTTTCTGTAGCACCTCATTCTGGAAATAGTTGTGCACTCTAACTTAGGGGTAGAAAAGCAAGTGACGCCTCATGCAACAGGTTATCTTCTTTCCAAAACGTCATGGTTTCTATACCCTTTCTTCACTTCTGTAGTTGATATAACCATTTTTGTACAGGCAAGTATTATTTGAGAAAATATTAGAAAAATCAGAGGTTCTGGTAGGTGTCGTTTTGCACTTCTAGCACCCCTACAGTAAGTCAACTCATACCAATGGGGTGTCATTTGACTCCTAAGGGCACTAGCTAGTGAATGCAGTTGAAAATTGCATGGTTTTCACAGAGCTCCATACATTTGAAGGGGCAGAAATGTAAAAAAATGCAATTTTTTTCCTATAGTGCCACCTTCTGGAAGCATTTGGGCACAACAGGCTTGGGGTAAGAAGGCAAGTGACCCCTCATTAGATGCGGCAGGTTATCTCCTTTCCAAAATGGTATGGTTTATCTACCTATTCGTCACTTCTGAAGGTGTTATAGCCATGGTCAGGTTTGAGAAAATGTTAGAAACATCAGAGGTTCTAGTAGGTGTAGTTTTCTACTTCTAGCACCCCCTAAGGTAGGCCAACTCATACCAATGGGGTGTCATTTGACTCCTAAGAGCACTAGCTAATGAATGCAGTTGAAAATCTCATGGTTTTTACAAAGTTCCACGCATTTGAAGTGGCAGAAATGTAAGAAAATGCCTTTTTCTTTCATTAGCGCCACCTCCTGGAAACATTTGTGCACACCAGCTTTTGGGTAAAAAGGCAAGTGACCCCTCATTAGATGCAGCATGTTGTTTTCTTTCCAAAATTGCATTGTTTCTCTTCCTTTCCTGCATATCTATTATGGTTATAACCATTTTAGTGCAAGCATATAATTTCAAAAACAAAAGTGTCAGGTTTACGTACATGTTCTTACCACCCGCATATTTTATGTTAAACCACACAAATGTGCGACAATTTTTCTCATGTTGGTAGCATGTACTCAATACAGCAGGAAATGTTATGGTTTTCAAAGATTTTAGTATCTTTGAAGTGGTGGAAATGTAAAAAAACATGTATTTATTCATCTATGCCAACTTTTGGAAATATTCTGCGCTTCAGCCCAGGGATAGAAAGGCAAGTGACCCCTCATTTAATGCGGGAGAATGTCTACTTTCCAAAATGGTATAGTTTGTCTACCCTTTCTTCACTTTTGTAGTTGTTATAACCATTTTTGTACAGACAAGTAATGTTTGAGAAAATGTTGGAAAAATTTCAGGTTGTAGTAGGTGTCATTTTGCGCTTCTAGCGCTCCCTGAGGTAGTTAAACTCATACCAGTGGGGTGTCATTTTTTTCCTAAGAGCACTAGATAATGAATACATTTGGAAACGCCATGGTTTTCACAAATTTTAGTACATTTGAAGGGGCAGAAAATGCCTTTTTTTTCCATTAACGCCACCTTCTGGAGGCATTTGTGCACTCCAGCCTTGGGGTAACAAGGAAAGTCACCCCTCATTAGATGCAGCAAGGTGTCTTTTTTCCAAAATGGTATGGTTTGTCTACCCTTTGTTCACTTCTGTAGTTGTTATAACCATTTTTGTACAGACAAGTAATGTTTGAGAAAATGTTAGAAAAATTTGAGGTTGTAGTAGGTGTATTTTGCACTTCTAGTGTCCCCTGAGGTAGTTAAACTCATACCAATGGGGTGTCATTTTTCTCCTAAGAGCACTAGCTAATGATTAGAGTTGGAAATGCCATGGTTTTCACAAATTTCAGTACATTTGAAGGGGCAGAAATGTAAGAAAATGCCTTTTTTTTCATTAGCGCCACCTTCTGGAGGCATTTGTGCACTCCAGGCTTGGGGTAACAAGGAAAGTCACCCTCATTAGATGCCACAGGGCGTCTTCTTTCCAAAATGGTATGGATTGTGTACCCTTTCTTCACTTCTGTAGTTGTTATAACCATTTTTGTACAGACAAGTAATGTTTGAGAAAATGTTAGAAAAATTTGAGGTTGTAGTAGGTGTAGTTTTGTACTTGTAGCGCCCACTAAGGTAGGTGAACTCATACCAATGAGGTGTCATTTTTCTCCTAAGAGCACTAGCTAATGATTAGAGTTGGAAATGCCATGGTTTTCACAAATTTCAGTACATTTGAAGGTGCAGAAATGTAAGAAAATGCCTTTTTTTTCATTAGCGCCACCTTCTGGAGGCATTTGTGCACTCCAGGCTTGGGGTAACAAGGAAAGTCACCCTCATTAGATGCAACAGGGCGTCTTCTTTCCAAAATAGTATGGATTGTGTACCCTTTCTTCACTTCTGTAGTTGTTATAACCATTTTTGTACAGACATGTAATGTTTGAGAAAATGTTAGAAAAAGTTGAGGTTGTAGTAGGTGTAGTTTTGTACTTGTAGCGCCCACTAAGGTAGGTGAACTCATACCAATGAGGTGTCATTTTTCTCCTAAGAGCACTAGCTAATGATTACAGTTTGAAATGCCATGGTTTTCATAAATTTCAGTACATTTGAAGGGGCAGAAATGTAAGAAAATGCTTTTTTTTCATTAGCGCCACTTTCTGGAGGCATTTGTGCACTCCAGGCTTGGGGTAACAAGGCAAGTCACCCCTTTTTAGATGCAGCAGGTTGTCTACTTTCCAGAAATATATATTTTTATATAATTATTCCACTGTTTTAGGGTAGCTTTACCACAAAAACCCTAGAATGCGGATATTATTTTATAACGTTGAAAATGTTATTTTGCTCTGCTGGTGATTAGGGCTCTACACTAACCATGTACGTAGGTAAAACTATACAAATTTGGTAATTTTTTACTCGGGGGACTCGAGGCTTTTTCAAATAATTGAAACTTTTTCAATCAAGGTAAATGTTTTTGATACATAGTATGTGATTTTAGCAAAATGAGTAAATTTTCACTTTTTTTGTCATTATGACATCATAGCTTTTTGCACGATGTAAAATTCTCTTCATGTAAGGTACCACGAGAAAGCTCAATTCGTTCTGAAAAAAATAATATATAGTTTTCTATATTTAACTAAAAATCCCCAGAGGAAATCAAGCCTAAACAGAAGGATAGCAAAAATGCTGAAAAAGTGTCTGTCTTGCAGGGTACAAGAAATGGCCCAAGCCTCTGGCACTGAAGGGGTTAACAAATTGTTCTCAAGGCTTAAATTAACACACAATCATATTGGTTCATTCCTCCTATTCAGATTTTTTTTTCTGTGTTGAAGGGGCTTTATTCGAACAGGGTTGAACCTGTGTAAATTTTTCCTATACAAGTAAAATACATAGGTCACTGGAGACATACCACTTTCTTGCTGTGAAGTGGGATTTTAAAGAATCAGCAGTTTGAAATGAAGCAGGAATTTGAAATCTCTCATAGATCTCTGTGCCCCAAGTATTTTTGGGGATTGGTGTGGTGATAAGGTTGAGATTTAAGTTCCATACAGGAAATTAATTTCTGACTGTGTTTGAAGCAGTTTAGAAGGCAAATTTAATAAACCCACATACTGAAATCTGGTTTATTTGAGCTAAGAGTGGCTGGCTAATGCACCAGCTGTAGAATCTGTTCAGACATCATGGTCACAGGTTCTAGTCCCAGCAAGGTCAATTCAGCCAAATACCCTTTTGAGGTAGATAAAATGAGTAAACTGGACATACTTGAAAATGAAAGACAATCTCAGTGTATCTTTCCTGGTAAAATATGATCATTAAAAAAAGAGCAGACATTGTATAAGTGTTAGCAGATTGGACAACACTATTCAGGGCATGTCTTGCCACATGTATGAACACTTGGAACAGTCCTTTCAAGGGGAATGGCTTTGAAGTAAGTGTGAGCAAGTTTTTGGAATCTAAGATACCGGGGGCTAGATTTAAAGGCAGCCGTTAGTAAAAACAAATCACTAACGGGTGCGTTAAGTTTCATGTAGCAATTCAAAGATCCATCTAAAGAACAGCTAACAGCAGTTTGAGAATCCTTACGGCCGATACACTTATGTGCATTGAGACGCATGGAACAACATTCCCCAGAGCCATTCAAAGGCTTGCGGTACTGTTAACGGCTGAAAAAAAGAGACATCTAACGGGAAAAAATTAAGACCAACTTTTCTTAGATGTTAGACACTTAACGGGCAAAACAAAACACCCGTTACATAGGAAAATGCACAAACTGCTTACCGCACAAACATGTAAATGGAAAAATTAACCCGTGCAATGCCAAAACAACACAAAAACATGGACAGACAAAATAAATCACTCCACACACAACAAGCAACACCACAGGGACAAGGACCCCCCAAAAAACACCAACACAACATGGCACGGAATAATGGGGGTTATCACACAAAACGGACACCTGCAAATACAAGCTCACCTATGCAACATCAACACGCGACCTGCATCCCACAACTACACACCCGCAAATGGCAGACACATACCAAGCACAACACACCACATCTTATGACACACACACACACACACCTGCAAACACTTACCTGGACAAAAACAACTTACCATTGGTTAGCACTCACCTCATCAACACACCTACACAACTCCCTATCAAGTACTTAAAGGGACAACTCACCACACTCACTTGTGGCTTGTTTTCCACTCAGGGAGGGAGAGAGAGATAGAGAGAGATAGAGAGCGCAATCAGTATGTTGGGTTACATATTGTTGTGAAGACTGCGCAGAAGGCGTGCAAGGGAGAAAGCTAGGGAACAACAGCAACCCCCAGGCACGCCTGATCAACAGCCGTCACCTGTTGCAAGTGAGGAGGCTCTGGCTCAGCAGCCACACAGGAGTCCATCCCTACCTGGAGGACAGCACCTGCCTGCGGATGCACAGCTACAGCAACAGGATGCTCCACAGCAACAGGATGCTCCACAGCAGCAGAGGATGTATAGACGACCACCAAGGTCCAGGGTATACCGCCCAAAGGTCACCCTCTTTGGAATGACCAATGATGAAGTCATTGATCGCTACAGGTTGAGGCCTGACAGCATCATTGCCTTGTATGAGGTCATCAAGGATCAGGTGGATCCCATCTACATCCACAACCATGCCTTATCTGGCCTGTAAAAACTACTGTGTGCCATACACTTCATGGGAAGTGGGGCCTTCAAGTCCACTGAGGGTTACGCATCTGACATGTCACAGGCCACATTCTCCAGGGTGCTGGCCCAGGTCCTGCCAGCCCTCAAAAGCAAGGCCAGTACTTATATACATTTCCCCACCATCGACAAGGACTGGATACACCCCAAGCAGAACTTTTAAGCAAGGGGAGGCATGCCCAGGGTCATGGGTGCTATAGATTGCACCCATGTCCGTATTAAAGCTCCAGCACGTGGTGCACAGCTATTCATCAACAGGAAGAACTTTCACTCCATCAACGTGCAGATGGTGTGTGACAGCCATATGACGATTATGAATGTCTGTGCAAAGTATCCTTGCAGCTCCCATGATTCATACATTCTGCAAAACTCCTCAGTCCACAGAGATTTCGAGAATGGAACTTTTACAGGGGGATGGCTTTTGGGTGAGTTCACAATACAAAATCACACCACATCCACAGGTGTACACACAACGCTGCTCAGCATGCTCCTGACCCACAGCTACTATGTCCACCACACAAAACATTATTCACACAACATGTGCTCCCTGTCTCACCATGTCACTCACATTACACAGGTGATGCTGGCTATGGCTGCAAGTCCTGGCTACTGACTCCTGTGGCCAATCCTCAAACACATGCCCAGGAAAGGTACAACCAGGCTCATGGCAGAACGAAGAATGACATTGAGCGGACCTTTGGCCTCCTCAAGTCAAGATTTAGATGCCTGGACCACTCGGGGGGAGCACTGCAGTATGCTCCTGGAAAGGTGTGCGACATAATTGTGGCGTGCGCAATACTGCACAACATCGCAGTGGACACGAGGCTGGTGGATCACAACCAGGATCCCTCCAAACCTGAAGTGCCCATGGACATCGGCCATGTTGAGGAGACCTTGAGAGGGGCGCAGATCAGAGACACGCTCATCACGGAACACTTTACCTGTGAGTATAACACAGGCATGCAAACAATCCATGTAAGTCCCCCATCAGTCCTGTGAATTGGTGCCAACACACTAACCACACTGCACATGATGTTCTGTCTCACCCCACAGGAACATTGACACAGCACTGCACTGGCAGCAGCATGGCCCCAACATCAACCATACCATGGACGTGGCAAATTGTGTGTGTGGATTCAAAAACCATCCTCCATTCCCCTTTCCACGTTTACATACAGACCCCAAGGATATCATGCACACCCCCAGGAGAAACAAGGTACAACACATAACCCATGTTCATCACCTTACAGGGCTTGATTGACAGCAACTAACTTGACAGCTGTTGGAGTGGCTGGTGCAGATGATGGGCATATGCCCACCACATCAAGTGACTCCAAGCTGCCCAATGATGTGTGTGCTGGTGGAGGTGTGAATATGTCCCTGGGTAGGGGGCGCTGGGGCTCACCAATCAGGCCCAGGTGTGGGTAGTCCAGTGGCCAAGGGTCATATGGTGGCCACTGATAGGTGCTTAGACCCCACCTGGGATCATACCTTGGGGCATGCTGTGGAGCCATCCAGGAGGATGTGTTTGTGAGGCATATGGCCCATATTGGGTGGTGGCCACAGTCCCTGGCAGCCATTGCCTCCCTGGTGGTGGTGGTGTTGCTGCTGGAGGGTAGTAGCTGATGGAGGTGGCTGGATATGTCCACCTCTCCTCCTGTTGCATCCAGCCACTGTACTGGGGAGGTGCAGCTTTGGAGGGGTGCAGCCTGTGGTGGTCCAGCTTGGAGAGGTGCAGTCTGTGGTGGTGCAGCTTGGAGGGGTGCAGCCTGTGGTGGTCCAGCTTGGAGGGGTGCAGCCTGTGGTGGTGCAGAAGGTGGTGGTGCAGTCTGTGTTGGATGGGATATGGATGGTGGGTATGGTGACCACCGGCTGGTCCCCTCCTCTGTGTACTCCTCGCTGGGGGGTGACATAGCCTCCTCCACTGGCTCCCGCTGGGCTTGAGGGCCGTAAGCTGTGTGGAGAAATAAGACGCTGTGATTAGTGACCTTAGCCATATGTTTGTGGAGAAAGTTATACTTTGATATGTGGTGAAGAAAAATATATGTGTTTGGGTTAATCCCCCCTGGGTAAACAAGGGTACTCCCACTGCTGAAAGGTGTTGTTTGAGTTATTACAGGTGAAGGTTTCATTTTGAGGTGCAATATCACAGTGGCCCGAAATAGTACAGTGAGGCTGTTGCAACACCCTCCCATGTAGATATCTGGTCCCTGTACCAGAGCTGTCCATATGATAGTGTAGTAACAGCACTACTGTGCAATTTCATGCCACTGGGATATTGTCTCTGACATATCCATAGCTGAGCTGTGATACCTTTTGCATCAACACACCTTTCAGCAGTAGGAATACCATTGTTTAACTTGGAGGGTGAATCCAACAACATTTATTTGTCTTTACAACTTTTAGGGATGGCTATCCCTCCAGGGGGGTAGCAAAGGTTAAGTCCACCTTGATGTCATATTGTAGACATTGTGAAAACATATGTTGTTCGCTGTTAGTCCTATCCCTCCTACCCTCATGGTTGTCAGATATTGCTCTATGTGACAGATGGAGATTTCAGTCATTTGTCCACACAAGGGCTCTTCAGCAGAGCCAAAATTGCCCCATTTAGAGAACAATACTTAATTGGAATGGTGTACAGAGTGTGCATGGTTTGCAAGCACACTCTGTGGACCATTCGAAAGAGGTATTTTTCTCGAAATGTTGCGAATTTGGCTCTGCTGAAGAGCCTCCGTGTGGTCAAATGACAGATATCTCCACCTGTCACATAAAGCAATATCTGTATAACCATGAGGGTTGGAGGGATAGGACTTACATCGAGACACATCTTTTTACGATGCCAATGATATTACATCATGATGACATTACCCATTGCTATCCCATTACAGTCACACACAAGTAGAAATGGTCATATATGTATGTGGATATGTACCCTTCATATGGATACAGTAATATCCTTCCAAGATGTGAAGCCAGAGAGCAGTTCAGTAGGTGTGATTGCCTTACTGGCTATATATGTGCACCCATCCAACAATACATTGGATTGATATGATGGATATGAACATACCTCTTATATACCATCTACGTAGAGTGTGATATACTATGTATGTGTATTTGGATGGTAGCAATGTAGGTTGATTTGTGATGGGTGCACATATCTGGCCAGTAAGGCAATCACATCCAGTGAACTGATCTCTGTGTTCACATCGTGTTGGGACATATTTAGAAACATTTGAAAGGTACATATCTGAACGTTTTTATTAGTGTCCATATCTTTTGTGAATAGATCTGCAGTGGGATTCAGGTGTTATTCAACCCTATCTCCTTATTTGATCCCGTACAATGCACAATTTTGGATTACTTGACAGGTGACTCTCTGGTTGTCATGATGATATCCTATGCATTACATTGCAATGCACAGATTGATGAATTTGACAAGATCCCGTCCATGTTGTATGTTGCAGTTGAATCCTAAGGGCAACAATCAAGCCAGTAGTGAGGCATATCTTTGATTGAGGCCTGTTTTTTCACTTTTTATGAGCCATCCATCCTTCTGTGTGAGGCAACCGTACTCATTCCGAGATATCCATCAGTCATGGCCTGTTGGTGACCATGGTACAATGGTTGATATTTGGTTCCCATGTGTATCCTGCAAACAGCGGCTGGTGTACCATCCATCCATGGCATCAGCACCCCTGTGGATCCATGTGGGAATCGGATGTGGGATATGTCATTTCAAGTTAGAGTAAATGATTGCAGCCACAACACCAAGGCCTACTTCATCCACCTTTAATTCTGTGGAATAGTATTCGGCCTGTGTGTTGCACATACAAGCAGTTATTCTCTGGGACACTGTGACGTGTGACCTGATCCACCCTTTTTGTGATTCAGTAAGCGGTGATGTTGAACTGATGAACTGAATATGATGGTGACTTCTCCAGTGATCTCCTTTCCCCATTTCCAGTGTTTTCCGTGGAGTTTGTACAATGGGACCCTATCAACTTGATTCTTGTTTTTGCATATTCTCCATAGACTAACACTGGTATTGGTGAAGTTAGGGTTACTTTGTCTCCACCATCTCTTTGTCACCGCTTAGTGAATGTCCCCTGTGCAGCATGTGATCGTTGGCCTATTGGCTTGTTTGTTGTCTGGTTAACCCTTTGAGTACCAGTGCATTGATCATCCCTCTAGCAATCAAGGGGTTAGGTGCTGGCTTCCCTGTGGGGACATGTGTGACACTGTGTGTGAACAGTGATGATATTTAACAGACGACATTTTGAACATCACGGTTTGTGTATTGTGTGTGATGAGCACAGCGATAGGAGGGTTGAAGTAGGACTTTGACAGGTTTGTCCCAAGTTGGACATTGACATTTTTCCTGGTGTTGTGTCCTGTTTTTAACCCTCAGGGTGCTGTGTTGGTGCAGTTGTATGGATGACTGATGGGCATGTGTTGATGTGTGACTGTGTGTGCAGCTGGTGTTGGTTGATGTAGTGTGTTGTTATGTTTATTTATTTATTTATTTTAGGTGACTCGTTGCTAGAAAAAGACCTGGGTATCCTTGTCAACTACAAACTTGGAAATAATGACCAGTGTCAAACAGCAGTAGCAAAGGCAAACAAAGTCCTGTCTTGCATAAAAAGAGGTATTGAAGCAAGAGTGGATAACATTATTTTGCCATTATACAAATCATTGGTAAGACCTCACCTTGAGTATGCAGTGCAATTTTGGGCACCGGTTCTGAAAAAGGATATACTAGAACTAGAGAGGGTACAGCGGTGAGCAACAAAATTAATTAAGGGAATTGACATATGAGGAACGACTAAACAAACTTGGTTTATTTACTCTAGAGAAAAGACGACTAAGAGGAGACCTTATCACATTGTACAAGTTTATGAGAGGTCAATACAAGGATCTCTGTGGTGAGCTATTTATTCCAAGGCCTGATCAGGTGACCAGGGGACACCCCTTGAGATTAGAGGAAAGGAGGTTTAAACTTCAGCAGAGGAAAGGTTTTTTACGGTAAGGTCTGTCAAATTGTGGAATTCATTGCCCAAGGAGGTAGTTATGGCAGATACAATGGATACATTTAAGAGAAGATTAGATACATTTCTTTCAAAAGGGAACATACAGAGTTATACTGTTTATCAGTAGGCTGATCAGGAAGGTCTGATAAAGACTAATTTAATTGGTAGCAGGAAAGCTATAAAATTCTCAGTTACTGAGGTATGAGGCGAAGGTTGAACTTGATGGACTTGTGTCTTTTTTCAACCTAATTTACTATGTTACTATGTTACTATGTAGTGTTGCACCATTTCCTCCCAGCCGCAGAAGGTGATAGGGACTGGTGGGCCACCTCCAGTGCCTCGGGCGTGCTTGGCGAGCTTGGTCATCTTATTCTTGACCACCCTTGGCAGTCACCCCATCTCTTTTTGATGGACTCCACGTCCCGCCTGCATGGAGCCACCGCGTTGACCCGGCTGCATATCTGGTTCCAGGCTGCCTTCCTCCTCGCTGAAAGGCCAGGGACCTTTGCCGTCGGGTGGAGAACACTCTGACTCTCCAGGACAGCTTCCACGAGAGCCGTGTTCTCCTCCTCTGTGTATTTAGGGTCCCTGATCCTGCCCTCATCACCTCCGGCATGGGAGGATTCAGAGCCGGAGTGCCCTGCCTGGTCTGACCCTGACTGTGTGTGTTGCTCCTCAGCAACTACCCCTTGTCCCACAGCAGGTTCTGTCCCTGTCCTGCGTGTGCCTGCTCTTGTGGGCCGGGTACCACTCTGCCCTGCGGAGATCCCTCTCCCACCCATGCTCTGCTCAGGGATGCCCTCCTCCTCCTCCACTCCTCTTCCCATCCCTCTCTCCTGTCCTCCTCTCCTCGCCATCACTCACCCACCCACACCCAGGCACTCCCACAGGCCCTCACAGACACACTCGATCCACTCACTCTCTGTCACACACTTTCACTCACAGATTCACACTGTAAAAATAAAATGTAAAATGTGTAAGGTGTTATAAAATAAAAGGACTATGTGTATGTATGTGTTTGTATGTGTGTATGTAATATGTGCAAAAGTGTAATATGTGTATAGTTAGTGCACCTCTCTCCAAACGCCAGAATCTCCTACCTCCAATGTACGCTCCTGTCTCCCTCTCTCTGATCACTATCCTCCTCTCCTGGGTCCTGATATCTAGCTCTGAAGAACTCGATAACAGACAGTGTGTGACAGTTGTTTTTGGTATATATAGGTGTATTTGAAGTTTTTTGATACTTTGGGGCTTTGTGATTGGCTGTGTGTTTGAATTTGTTTTTGCATCAATCAGGGTTGCTAGACAACGTCAGCCGTTATGTTACATGTTGTTTTGAGCGATGTTATCGTGTGATTTGGCTGCCCGTTGTGCATTAACATGAGCGACAACGGCTTTTGTGTTACATGTTTTGTCTGTGCCTACGCTCGATAGCTATTCTTGCAGAGTACCTATTGCATCTGCCGTAACTCATGTGTTATTTGCGAGCGATGTGCCTTTTTCACTTAGTGGCTGGTTTAACGTGAGCCTTTAAATCCAGCCCTGGATCTGGAAAGAACTATTGGAACACTGCATGATATTGGAACTGAGCTTGGAACTCATTGAGAAGCAATATTTGCGGTTAAGAGTGAGGAGGGGGGATATGTAGATGAGGAGCAGCAGGGAGGCAAGGGAGGAAGCAGACAGCAGCAAAGGAAGGCCAGTCTGAGCTGCCACAAACCAAAGACTTGCAAGATTTTGTGAAGATACTGGTCAAAATGCTTCAGAACTGGCATTACTCAAGAGGGCTGATTCCTCTAGTGGCCGGGGTGTGGTGGTGTAGTCCTTCTTCCAGTTCAGATGAGAGGCAGAGTGAGATCAGAAAGTTTAGACCATGGCTTATACATTAGTGTAGGAAGAAGAGTTTGTGTTTTTAGAGCAATTTTTAGAGCTGACTGGTCTTAGGTAAAATCTTTAAGGTACTGATGATGGACTGCCTTAAATGGAAAGGGATCTGCTCTGCTAGGAACCAGAATAGTCACATCTCCTTACCTGTGGTTCTGCCTTCCAGGACTTTCCAGTGGTGACCTTTGTTTATCTACTGGCCTAGCACTCAGATCCCCTCTTAATCTTTGTGCCATGTTCCTGAGAGTTGCTGTTACCTCAGTATCCTGATCTTGACTATGGCATTTCCTGGCCTCTGCTGATTCACGTTATCTCCATCCTCTGACTTCTGACCCAGCTTCCTCTCCGACTTTGATTCTGTATTATCCTTTGGTATCTCTGCTGCCCAACTGGTATCAACCTCTGCTTGTCCCAGAACATTCTACCATCTCCTGCACGTCCAACTTCACACTTTAGCTTTACCGGCATCTGGAAGGCTCATCTGATCCATATCTCCTGTCTTCTCCACCTTTGGCCTTCCAGAGTGTCAAGGCCTCTGCTATCGGAATCATCCGACCATCCCACCTCAGGCCTACAGACTTGTCAAGGGCATTGATTGTAGATATCCTACTACTACCAGCCTCGGGCCTGCCAACGTGTTAAAGGCATTTGACGGTAACCTATGACTAACCGCAAAACCAGGTAACTTGATGACAACCCTTGATACAGTCAGTATGGAACCAGCAAAAATGTACCCACAATATGGTCATCTGTGTTGGAACACTGGATGGAAGAAAAAGTAACTGTAAGTTGATGTTCAAAGGAGTCGAACCCGAAGGGTGGTCTATGTAGTCGAACACAGCACAAATGAGCAGAGATGGTACCAGGGATGAGACAAAAGAGAAGTCCCTTATGAGTCATGGCTGTGATAGGGGCAATAACAGCTGAAATGCCTTTGATGAACCATTGATAGTAATTGGCAAAGCTAATGAGCCAATGAACGGCTTTAAGACCATGAGGTAAGGGCCATTCTGTGACAGCAGACAATTTCCCTGGTTCCATTGGAAGACCTTGAGCGGAAATAACATAGCTGAAGGAGGCTGTTGTTTCAAATTCCTACTTCTCTAACTTGCAGTAAAGGTGATTTCTCTGAGAAGGGTTAACACATGTTGGACGTGACGGCAATGATCTTCTAGGGTCGAGGAGAATACCAAAATGTCATCTAGGAACAAGCTGATGAAGGAAAAAAGGAGATGCGTGAAGATATTGTTAACCAAGTTCTGGAAGACAGCAGGGGTATTACGAAGACCGAAGGGCATGTCCTTGGTAAAAAAATTAGCTCCCCTGAGTCTGTGAAACAGTTCAGGCATCAGAGGTAAGGGATAACAATTCTTCCAAGTTATCCTGTTCAAACCTCTGTAGTCCACACAAGGATGGAGACCACCATCCTCCTTAATGAAGAATATACTTGTTTCCTGCAGGGGAGGTAGACTGGTGTATAAACCTTCTGACAAGGTTATCCTGAATGTATTCTTCAAGAGCCTTAGTTTCTGGAATGGACAATGGATAGACCCTGCCACAGGGAGGTGTAGTACTCAGTATCAGATCTACAGGACAATCATATACCCGGTGTGGGGGTAAGGTCTCAGCCTTGATCTTACAGAATACATCTGCAAAGTCTAGATAAGGCATAGGAAGAGAGGAAGGAGCTGATCCCAAGACATCCAGAGCTGACAATCCTTGGAGAATCCACCAAAACAGTAGGGAAGCCCAGTCAATAGCTGGGTTATTCTTCTGCAGCCAAGGATAACCTAGAATAACCGAGTTAGAAGAGCATGCAATGAGGTCAAACAATAAGATTTCAGAATGGGAAGAGCCCATCCACAGTGTAGGTGGAATGGAGGAGAGGGTAATAAGCCCAGCCCCCAATGGAGAACAGTGAATAGTAACAATGCGGATGGGAACTTCCTTAATCAGAGACGGGATGCCTTGTTGGGCAGCAAAGGCAGTGTCCATAAAAAGGCCTGCAGCTTCAGAATCCATGAAGGCTGATGCTAGGACACTCTCTTGAGCACAGGCTATGGTAATAGAAACAATAAAGCAAAGAAACATGGCGGCACTTAATCATAGATAAAGTCTGAGAAGATACAATAATGTGCGACTCACCAAGGCCATCACTTAAATCCCTCAAAGTTCTGACTACTGACAGACTGCCAAACAATCCATAATACAAGAAAAACAAGACAAATCACACACTTGGAATATGGAACAGATGGTAGATAAAATACCTTCTTTATTTTGATGGAAAGACAAACAGATACACAGATCACTTACATCTTACGTGTTTCACACAAAACCTTGCTTACCCATAGACTAAACTAATTGAACACCCATGCTGATTTTGTTTAGTGGAGCCGTGTCAAATTCAATAAAAAATATACACTAATCAATTTAAAGTATCCAATCACAATTTCTTCATCGATCTTAGGGAAAGTTTTCAAACAAGAGGGTATCCCCTGTGGATGCTTGACAGAGCACTATCCATCCCTAAACAAACAACAAGACAGTATTTGTTGATAAATATAATAAGAAGTATAAAAATATTAGCACACATATAAATGGAGAAGAAGTAGTGTTTACCACTGGCTACAGCTGTGAGTATAATAAAATAATAGGGATTGTAATAAAACACTTGCCTCTTCTTATGGGAGATAGACAACTTCAACCTATTTTGGAAAAAGGATGTAAATTTGCTTCTAAAAGAGCACAGACTCTTGCTAATATTATCCCCTAGTATGTATCTTAACGATACCAATAGAAACAAAAGTACTTGGTTAAATACAATGGGATCTTATAAATGTAATCGTAACCAACACAGTTGTTACAAAAGGGGTACCTCTTCAAAACTGTTCTCTTCTGCAGTGACTGGCACTAGATTTAAAATTAAACAAAATGTTAATTATGGTAAAAGTGCTGTTATTTATCTCATAACGTGCGGTAGATGCAACATACAGTATGTCTGCAAAACAAATAGGAGTCTTAGGGAACGTGTATGAGAACACATAAATAACATTTGTGGTCAGGGCTTCCAGCGATTTCGGTCAAGTAAGGTATGCCAAACCCCGAGCTTACCGCAAGCTCGGGTGCCGTTCGACGAGGTAGGCCTGAATGGAGGGCCCCCTCTAGATTTTTTTAAAAAATGGGGGTGCTGGAGGGGGGGGGCACGCTGATGGCGTGTCCCGTGGGAGAGACTGCTGGCTGCTTATGAACCTGCAGCCCCTCCCACAATTGCAGGCCCAGCCTTTTATTTGTGGTCAGGGCTTCCAGCGATTTCGGTCAAGTAAGGTATGCCAAACCCCGAGCTTACCGCAAGCTCGGGTGCCGTTCGACGAGGTAGGCCTGAATGGAGGCAAAAAAGACAGTTTGATACAAGCAGTTTATTACGTTAATACAGAAAAATACATTACTTTGCTAATTCAGTAATAGCTTTCCGAATTTCTTCTGATGGATTATGTACATAGCTTGAATAACAAGAAGACTGCCACCTGCCTAAGCGTTGAATGATGTGAACTGGGACACCATTTTTAGAGGCTGAAGAAGCTGCCCCAATCCTGAAGGAGTGCCCAGAAAATTTGTTCGGGTTTAACCCTAGGCGGGTAAGGATAATGCGAACATATGACATGAATTCTGGTGTGGTGAGAGGGCCCGAGTGTAGAGGAAGAAGAGGACTGTCCGCGGCTTCATGCTGATGAAGAGTAGTGAGACTAACCAAGGCTTGGTAGGGACACCAGGGATCGTGGGTTGCAAAGTATGGAATGTGCACGTCTTCTCGAGCTTGGTCGGTTTTGGAATGGGCCAAAAAAAGGGTGAAGTAACTTGTGTGCCGAACGAGTTGGTCCCGGCGCACAAAGACATCAGACTTAGAGCGGCAGGAGAACTCGCCCGGCCTTAGAAAGCCGAAGAAGGCCAGGCAAATAGCAGCTAGGAGAGTGGTATTAGTATGGTGTGAAAAAGGTGCTAATTTCAACAGGTTATACATTTCCTTAAATATCTCTCCCGTAATAGGCAGCCTAGTATGAGTAGCTGCAGGTTGCAGGCGGGCCAAGCCTCTAAGAAAAAGTTTCACGCTATACAGTGAGAGAATAGAAGGAGACAAGGGGTGCATTAGTGTGTGATGGTGCTGAATACTTGCTAAATATGTTTTGATAGTGGTTGGTGACAACTTAAGACCTACATGGCAGTGAGACGCGAAAGCTAGAATAGTGGATTGTGAGAAGGAGAGGGGTGAATTGGTGAAGATTAAGAAAGATTGAAAGGATTTCCAGGCTTTGTCATAAGACCTCCTAGTATTGGGGGCTAGGCCATGCTGCATAACAGAAGAGGCTTCGGCAAGCAGGAAACTTAGATTGTAGTTAGCTCCGTAAATGACAGAGGAATTGTAGCCTTCTGATGAGGTTCGAAGGGGTTCTGCAACTGAAGTTGGGAAAGGTAATTAGAGGCTGCGTTTTCCTGACTAGAGGTATATGAGGGATGTATAGTAAATTTGTTTATGAGAGACAGCCAATTTAACTTCTTTAACAATTTATTGATGGTAGGTGATGGGGATCTACCTTTTTTAATAAGTTTAATAATGATATCAGAAGAGGAATAGAACCTTACGGCCTGTCCTACCCATAAGTGGGACCAAGAGGCAGCCGCAGCTACCATGGGGTAAATGTCGGTTAGACCTAAGGTGGTCAATAAGTCAGCAGAAGAACTAATTTCTTCTGGCCACCTGTTGCACAACCATTTGTGATCCCAGGAAGCGGCAAAGCCAAGATTGACTTTAGCCTCCGTAAATAGCGCTGGACTAGATGAGGAGGGGTAGGGGGGGAACATGGTCCTGCCATTCCAGTTAGACAGGAATTTAGCCCACATAGTTAATTCAGCTCTGGCTTCAGCATGGATCTGAATGAGTGAATCGGACTTTGGGGCGGATGGGAGAAGAGAGAGTAATTGGGAAAGGAATGCCCTACCTTGGGGCAAGATTCTCATGGCGAAACTTAAATACCCAATCAATGATTGCAGTTCTGTTTTGGTCAAGAATTCTGAATTAGCCCCGTTACTTATAATAGGGATAATTCTATCTAATTTTGCTTTAGGGATTCTGGCTTCCAATAGTACCGTATCTAGAATGATACCCAGAAACTCTAACTCTTTGGTAGGGCCACATGACTTACCCGGGGATAATGGGATATTGAGATATTCAAACAATTCCTGGAGTTTGCGAAGGCTATTAGGAATGGAAAAGGAATTTTCAATGAGGAGAAAATCATCCAAGTAGTGAAGAACTCCTGGACAATGGCAATGATTCAATAATAGCCAACACAAGATTTCCACAAAACTATCAAAAATTTTTGGGCTGCTACGGGATCCAAATGTCAAAGAAGTGGCGAAGTAATACTGCCCAGCCCATTTCAAGCCTTGTAGATGCCAGAGTGATGGGTGAACAGGAAGTAATTTAAAGGCATCCTTAATATCAGATTTGGAGAGCCAGCAGTTAGGGAGTGATTGTTGGATAAGGCAAATAGCGTCATCAATAGTAGCATACTGGAGAGAATATGATTTGGGTGGAATTAGGGAGTTTATGCTTGGCAAGAGGGTAGAGTGGGGAGCTGATAGGTCAATAATCAATCTTTTCTTATCTGAGAATTTATGCTTGGCTAATCCAGTGGGGTTTATACGCCATATGGGAAAGGGTGGGGAAGGGAAGGGGCCAATGATAAATTTTTTCTCCGCTTCTTTAGCCAGCAAGGAAGAGACTATTTCAGGGTCATCCAAAGCCGAAACTAAATTAGGGCATTCCAGAGATGTAGCAGGGCAGGCTACTACACCTGTGTGGAATCCTTCGGAAAGGCCCTTGACAATATAATTCACTAAAGACCTGTCGTGATGATTAGTAAGAAGACTCTGGAGCCCTGGCACGTAGATTCCACCATGTTTTTTATTAAAGGACCCAAGCTTTGGACAAATGGCCCTGGAATGGGAATCCCTGCAGTTAGAGCAGATATGCAACATCCTACATCCACCAAAAAAACAACCCCTAGAATTGAAATTGTTACAAATAGGGGTGTTCCCTTGATAGTATATAGGCCTCCCTTGCTTGTCATAGGACGGGCGGGATGAGGCTCTGGCCAGGGGAGCCGGCTGGGGGGAAGCCTCAGCTTGTTGTAGACCCGATGGGCCAGCCACTGGGGGGGCGGTAGGACATAAACCTGAGGAATGAAAGGATGATTGACAGTTTTGGCACACAGGAGCCTTAAGTCCAGCGAAGTGCCGGCAGAACAGCTCCATATCCAAACAGCTCCAATCAGTCACGAAATTGAATTGCGCAAGCGCGGCAGCTGCCTTAGCAGAAAAGGACCGGTGGTAATCATAGAAAGTATGGCCGCCGTACTTATGCGCTAGATCTACCACCAGATGTAAATAATGATCCAACTCCTGGCGCCTATGCGGGAAAGCCGAGCAGACGATGTCCCGATAGACGCCAAAAGCCAGTACAAATTCCGTGACTGAAAGCTTTTTATTGAGCCGTGGATCTTTAGATTTGAGAGTCACCGACACTTCGCCGCAGATAAAGGGATAGTAATACTTAAAATGTAAAAAAATATATGTTGTAGGATTTATCCCCCTGAGTAAAACAAGGGTACTCCCACTGCTGAAAGGTGTTTCATTCAAAAGTTATTAATTTTCAAAGTTGAATTTTTTAGGTGCAATATCACAGTGGCCTGAAATTGTACAGTGGCGCTGTTGCTACACCATCCTATGGAGATTTATGGTCAACTGACCAGAGTTGTCCATAGGATGGTGTAGCAACAGCGCCACTGTACAATTTCAGGCCACTGTGATATTGCACCTAAAAAATTCAACTTTGAAAATTAATAACTTTTGAATAAAACACCTTTCAGCAGTGGGAGTACTCTTGTTTTACTCAGGGGGATAAACCCTACAACATATTTTTTTTTACATTTTAAGTATTACTATCCCTTTAATGACTTTACTTTCTGCCAGATCCTGTGATGCAATGAGCAGTGAAACCAAATTAACATCCTTGCGTTCTATAATGTCTCTGCGGATGTTAGCAGGAATGAGATGAGCAGGTGAAACTCTGGGGGCTGCAACTACTGTGTTACCTGGAAGAGGAGCATTTGACATCATAACGGCAGGTGTAAGTGGACGAGGAGCGTTTTCAAGTGAAGCTACTCTGGCTTGAATGTCGGCCAGCATATGTGTAATTTGAGTGAACTGGTCTGGCGCTGTGTTGGCCGGGAGAGGGGGAGATAAGGATAAAGAATGAGGGGACGACTGGGCTGGGGAGGGGTTGGGGAACAGGAGCTTGAACAGCTCTGCCTTCCTAGTTGATGCGGGAAAGGGGATGTGCAAGCGGGTCAGTTCTGCCATCAGTTCCCCACGGTCCAGCTTCTTAAGGAAGGGCTCCTGGGCGTAGGGGCTGGAACGGCCGCTTGTGGAGTCTCATTGCCAGACTGGGCCACTTGATCGTTGTTCTCCATGATAATCTAGAAGAAAAGATAATATAGGGCCTAAGATTCTATCCAAAGTGAGAGTAATAGGGACCTTGGTCTACCAGAGGGGAAAAGACCCAGCTCTTGAATCTTACCTTCTACAATGAGAGAGGCAAAGTACAAGGCAACTCGCGACTTCCTAGAAGAGGGAAAATGAGACGGTAGGGAACCTACCGCCACTACTAAGAGGTAAGACCTAATACGGAGGTCTCCTGCCTCCCTGATGAAAAGGTCTAATATTAGGATACCAACACTGGGGTGCCCTTTGCCACTTCTTCTAGTAAAGGGGCGAATCTAGTACTCCTACGTTCCCTACTAAGAAAGGTGAGCTGGAGACGTCTACGTCTATGCCTCTACGAAGAGGTAAGGCATAATGCTAGAGTGCCTTCGGCCTCTACGAAGAGGTAAGGCAAGGATCTAACGGGTGCCTTCAGCCTCCACAAAGAGGCAAGGCTTTGAACTAAGGTGCCTTCGTCCTCTACGAAGAGGTAAGGCATAAACCTAAGGGTGATTTCTGCCTGTACAAAGAGGTAAGGTATGCACCTAAGGTGCCTTTGGTTTCTATTAAGGGGTCATGGAAGAGGCTAAGGGTACCTTTGCCTCTACGACGAGGTAAGGCATGAAACTAAGGGTGCCTTCGGCCTCTACGAAGAGGTAAGGCATGGAACTAAGGGTGGCTTCGGCCTCTACGAAGAGGTATGGCATGAAACTACAGGTGCCTTCGACCTCTACGAAGAGGTAAGGCATTAAACTAAGGGAGCCTTCAACCTCTACGAAGAGGTAAGGCATGTAACCAAGGGAGTCTTCGGCCTCTACGAAGAGGTAAGACATGAAACTAAGGGAGCCTTCGGCCTCTACGAAGAGGTAAGGCATGAAACTAAGGGAGCCTTTGGCCTCTACGAAGAGGTAAGGCATGATGCTAAGGGGAGCCTTCGGCCTCTACGAAGAGGTAAGGCAAATACTAAGATATCAAAAATATACAAACAAGGGGAGGTAGAAAAGCATGCATACAAACTATGAACTACTGATATTTGGGACGCACCAAAGGGGGGGGGGTTGTTGGGTCTAACGAATTACAAGATGCAGTGAACCTACCTCCTTCAATATGTACAGGAACTTAAAATGGGCCTCTGCTTCTACTGAGAGACAGCATCGGTAAAGAATAAGAAAATAGCAGAGAATAGAGCGGGACTCTGACTCCCAGTAGAGGCAAAATAACCGTGCCTAGTGTGATCTTGCCCAGTGTGAGAGGAAGGCACCCTAACAACCTCTCTGGAGTGTGAGAGAACGCAACGTGCGCACCGAACGCGAGAAAAGCATGACAAACAGGAATCTTAGTATTACAACAGTGATGGAAAGGTGAGGACCGGAGCAGGACTCGGCATGGGGAAGAAGTTCCCCTAGGAAGAACCTTAAATGCAGATCCTGAGGCGGCGTGACAGTGAAATTTGAGAGAGGAAAACTGAATACTTGTGCAGAGTGACTTATAACCATAAAACTTACCTTTGAGTGAACTTGACGGACTATTACAGAGAACATAGGATATAATTAGGACCTGTCAAAACACCGAAATGCCACAAAACAAGAGGGAGCGGTAGCGGGTCCTACCTGGCGGAGAAATAATCTTGCCAGATGGATTCTTAAAGAAGCTGGGAAATAATTTCGAGATACCCCTGGTAAGCCTGGACTGATTGGCTGCTGGAATTAAGAGAACCTGCTAGGGAAATCAGGTCAGGGAGAAGAAGGAAGGGAAATATGAGGACAGAGAAGTTACATTGATAAGTCATGAATATATAATTTTTTTTTTTTTTTTTTTTTTTAAGGTTAGGTTCTACAACCTTAACAGTAAAGGAAATAATCTAGAGAAATGAAGCATCAATCCAGGGGACTTACAGAAACATGTGTGTATGATAAATCATAACTTGAACAGATTGCCTGAATTAAAATTGCAGAACTTAAGCCATTAGAAAGCATAAGTGCAGTAGACAGGCGTAAGGAGAGTTAAATGAGCACTTGCAAGAACGTAGTTACTGAGCTGCAACCATACTAGGAAGAACCTTCTAAAGAAGGAGCAGACATAGAAAGAAGACACCCTGTAGGTTTCATCCTTCCTACAGGAACCTGTTTAACATGATATTGTATAAGACCATACTGCCACAATTAACATGAAGCTGATCCAGGGAATGACAAAGTAAACATAAAGCATGTATAACTACCAAAGGCTTGAGAATAATAGACAGGCACCAGAAGGGTTAATTCAGCATATGTTAAGAAGCAGACACTAAATTAACCTCAAGTGACCTAATATCATTGTTATTTAGTTTGCTACATAAACTGATCATGCTCATAACCCAACCTCCAGAGATACTCAGCAATCAGAGGGTTAATACTACCATTTAAATGACGTTAACTCAAATTGTGAATTGCACAGCTATTGTGAACATATACTGCCCATTAAACCTCCTCTGGCAATTGGAGGTTAACATACACATTTAAACTTTGTAACAATAATAGCAGTCTTAAGGGGGAAGAGTTCAACATAAATTATACAATAAACGCAAAACCCATTCTTAACATAATGTGCATACAGATGAATACATACAAGGGAACAATGAACCCTCTGCACGATTGAAATGACCGGTGACATGGGAACGTGATATCCGTGCATAGAAGGACGTTTCCCCCCAATGGCTTGCCCGCATTGACTGGCAGTGAACGGAGGAGAATTTACTTACCTTCCTCGTGGCGATCGAAACCGGAAGTGACGTATCTGCTTAACCGGAAGTGAAGAATGAATACTCACCAGTGACAGCCGAACGCAGCGAATGGCACGCACGCTGATGGCGCGTCCCGTGGGAGAGACTGCTGGCTGCTTATATAAAAAACAGAGAGGGGAGACAAAAGCAGGAGGCGCTCCTAGTGTTGAATCAGATGAAAAAAGTGAACCTTCACCAAAACACCCAGTGAGTTATACTCACAAAACTATATGCTGTTAAAGCACTTATGTGGATAACAGCAACCGCACTTGAGGGGATTTATGAAGCTGCCCCACAAACAGCACGTCAAACTTCTAAATGAATTGGTCTGCTCCTTCCAAACTCGCTCTCCCCAAAGCGTACCACCATAGAAAACAAACACAAAAGATGGAAGGGCGCCCAATAGTGTATTAACGTTTCCAAGGATAACGGTCAAATTCACAAATAGTAATGGGCACTCACAATTTGTGTTGGTCAGTCTTGAATAACTGACTATCTGGCTTTTGGAGAAATTCCCGTCTCCAATCGGGTAACCTTCAATGATGAATACTCAACACGGCTCCAATAAAATGTATCAAAATAGTTTAATAAAAATCAGAAATACGTGTAATATATAATAATAATCTCAAAAAAGAGATATATATTAATAAAAACAATGGTACCGATCAACGCGTTTCGTGGCTATAAACGCCACTTAATTTCACAAGTTTAAATAGAAGTTTTGCTTCTATTTAAACTTGTGAAATTATCGGCTCCTTTTCTTATTACTGTTACAGGTCTTAAATTTATCTTTGATAAAGTGGCGTTTATAGCCACGAAACGCGTTGATCGGTACCATTGTTTTTATTAATGTATATCTCTTTTAGTCTTTTAATAGAACAAGCATATGGGGAAAGTATATTAGACAAGAGTGAAAGAGACTTTTTATATGTACATAATCCACGAGTAGCAATTTACTATCATTTAACAAAAGTACATAAGAGTTTAATATCCCCCCCAGGGAGACCAATAATTTCTGGAATTGATTCATTGACATCAAATCTATCAGCTTATGTAGATTTTTATCTACAAAGACTGGTGCTTAGTCTTCCATCATATTTACGAGATTCTTCCCATTTGAAGATTCTATTGAAGGATTTCATTTGGGATGAAGATTTTTATTGGCTCTCTTTGGATGTTACATCATTATACTCAAACATCCCGCATGCAGGGGGTTTAAATGCAGTTAAGCATTTTTTATTGTCTGATTTACTGATGCCCCTTAAACAGATTAGATTTCTTCTAGATGCGATTCAGTTTATACTTACACATAATTTTTTTGAATTCAACGGACAATTCTATGTCCAAAAGAAAGGGACTGCTATGGGCACCAAGTTCGCGCAGAGTTATGCCAATTTATTTATGGGATTCCTTGAAGAATGTAAAATCTATGGCACTAACCTATTCGGCGCAAACTTGGTGCTCTATAAACGTTATATTGACGATATTATTATAATTTGGCGAGGAAATTAGGAAGATATCCATATGTTTATAGACTATATGAATGACAACCAATGGAATATGCAATTTACATCAACTATACATAAGAATTGTATTAACTTTCTGGATCTAGAATTAAATGGAAGATCTGGAGAAATGGTTAATACAAAAACATTCTTCAAAATAGTTGATAAGAATAGTTATCTAGATTTTCATAGTTGCCACCATTCCAAATGACTTCGTAATATACCGTATAGTCAGTTCCTTCGCATTAGAAGGAACTGTACGAATATAGAGGATTTTAAAGAGCAGTCAGAAGTCCTTTTTCAAAGATTCTTGGAGAAATCTTATCCTTTAGATCTGATTCAGGATTCCTACAAAAGGGCTCTATTAATAAATGAGACTGAACACCAATATTCCTCTTGTAAAAAAATGAATAATGATTTTTCAAAATTTCCTTTGTTTATTACTAAATATAATAGGAATATTAGGGAAATTCAAAATATCTATAAAAGGCATTGGCCAATTTTATTAAGTGATCCACTACTAAAAAATATACTTCCAAATCATCCTAAAATAATCTACAAGAGAGCAAATACATTAAAGAACATTCTAGCACCAAGTAGAATACGAGGAGATTTCAAAGAAATTAGGAATCAGAATGCAATACAGAGTAGTATAGGGGTTACATCTTCTACTTCAAACATTATGATAATTAATAAAAAAACTGTGGTAGGAGCATATATAGATGTCTAGGTTCCAAATGTCTTACCTGTTCATATTTGAGGGATAAGAGTACACAATTCTCTTCACGAGTTACAGGTGAAATTTTTGAAATTGGGAGTCTGATGAATTGTGCATCCAGATTTGTGATATATCTTCTGTGCTGCCCTTGCGGTCTACAATATGTGGGCCGCACTACACAACAACTTAGAATTAGGTTTGGACAACACAGAAGAAACATCATTAATGGCTTTCAGTTTCATAGTGTGTCAAGACACTTTTTGGAGAGACATAATAAAGATCCTAATGGTCTGACAATACTACCTATTGAGTCGATACCGACTTCTGTTCACTATGATAGACAACGGAGACTCAATAATAGAGAATCTCATTGGATTTATAGGCTATCTACACTAATACCCTGTGGTTTGAATGAAACATGGGAATCTACGTATGAGTAGACTATTAACAATACCAATACATGATGCGATTAGGAATAACAATGAGGGAGTCAAAATATAACAAAATATATATATATATATATTTTTTTTTTTTTTTCTGTCTCAGGGTGTAGACCCATTGTAGGTACCCTGAGTGAGAGAAAATAGGGGAGATAATAGGTGGAGGGATTAGAATGGGTTAGATTTAGAAGAGTATAAGAGTAAATTTGAATAAGTTATAACAGTAATTCATTAGTTATAACTAAATTAATATATACACGCAGTTTAGCACACTATCATTTACACTATCACTATAGATTTGAGGGCAATACTGATATATATAGGGCACAGTTAGGAGTATGTGTTGAATACATTTGAATGGAGTTCAATGTATTTTACTTTTTGATATCATTATAATAACAATGAGGGGAGTGATCAATATTGAATGTTTGTGATAGGTCACATATATATATATTTTTTATTTTGGGAATATATTTACATCTTTAAGGGATTAAAGTATTCTCCCAATGATATTAGTGGATATTAGTGAATATGATCCTTATATGTATTATATGATTCATGTGTTTGGGAATGATATTGATGTCATTTGTATTTATTTTGTACAGATATAATGTTCTATATGGTTATACTCACCTTGATATGATTACATGATCTAGGCTATTGGATGTACGGTTGAGTACAACCGTGCTAAGATACAATTCTGTCTATCGTTTACCACATGTATATATATTGTGAATGTGACCGGAAGGATGGAGTGCGTTTTTCCTTTTTTTTATCTTAAGGATATGAGTCATATTATATTATTTTATTGTGATGAAGTGAATCCGATATCTATCGGTCCACATATGTATGCACGTTGTGAACGTCATTAGACATGGCCAGTCATGTGATCGGAAGGATTATGTATTCCTTTTTTATATTTTAGGGCTATTGGCCATTCTCCTATGATCAGGTGAGTCCGATTCTTATATATACTGTTTCTTTTTTGAGATATCGTTGATGTTTTTGGTATATCTTGTATCAATTTTTTAGATCGTGACTCGCTTGGTCAGAGGTAGATTATACCTTATATATCTACTTCCTTACGATCATAGGACTTGGGACACTGTGAGTATTTATTTGTTTAGTAGTATTGAGATATAGCCTAGTTTTTGGTTATCGAAGGTTTATACATGGTTAAATGTCACTTGGGACTCCCGGTCATGTGATCGGAAGAGGTACATGTTCAATTGGCTGATGGAGTCTTTACCCCCTCATACGTCTGGGAGGCTTGTCTGTGAGGGTTTGCAGATTGGCTTAGAGGACGCTTTTGCGTCGTCTCCCTGGACCTATGAGGAGGGTTTTGCTTCTATTTAAACTTGTGAAATTATCGGCTCCTTTTCTTATTACTGTTACAGGTCTTAAATTTAGCTTTGATAAAGTGGCATTTATAGCCACGAAACGCGTTGATCGGTACCATTGTTTTTATTAATATATATCTCTTTTTTGAGATTATTATTATATATTACACGTATTTCTGATTTTTATTAAACTATTTTGATACATTTTATTGGAGCCGTGTTGAGTATTCATCATTGAAGGTTACCCGATTGGAGATGGGAATTTCTCCAAAAGCCAGATAGTCAGTTATTCAAGACTGACCAACACAAATTGTGAGTACCCATTACTATTTGTGAATTTGACCGTTATCCTTGGAAACGTTAATACACTATTGGGCGCCCTTCCATCTTTTGTGTTTGCTTTCTATGCTGGCTGCTTATGAACCTGCAGCCCCTCCCACAATTGCAGGCCCAGCCTTTTATTAATTGTAGCATTACATTATTTTGTACAGTTCATAATGGCAGTTTCGAAGGTTTTTGGTCCCAGGTATCAAACAAGTTAATATCTCTAAGTTGAGGTGGAGATCTGTGAACAAAACTTTCACATAGAGAAGTATTTTGGATCTTCATACTCTCTAGCAGGTTTCCAAGGAGTTTAAATAAAGAGTATGATATAACATACTGTGTATGATGGAACGTCATCTTTACTATATGTGATTCATTACCCCTTATTTTTTGGATCTGGCGTTTATGTGATGATATCATTCTTTGATTAAGCAGGTATTATCTTTAAATATAGTGTAATTTTTCTTTTATATCTTTTTTTTCTTTTCCTTTTTTCTCTAGGATTTTTTAATATGTAAAAATTATTGTATATTACATTTACACTGAAAAAAGAAATGATAACCAATGGTCCACAATTGTATATGTGGAGATCAAAGTAGACAACTGGAACCAACCCATTTTAAATATTAAAAATGAGTTGATTTGTCTAAGCCTCTGACATACATGCATAAACGGTAGTTCCTCGTTGCAAATTGCGATTGGATACTTTGAATTGATTGGTGTATAAATATATTTTTTCTCTCAAAATAAACTTTATTTGAGACTATAAATAATATGAAGCTGGTGCCAAAATCCCCTTTAATATAAAAATAACAAAGAGACTCCCACAGCCGCTGCAATCTAAAACCTGTTAGTGGACAGGTAAAAGTATGTATAAACCACAACCCCTTAAAAGAGAGCGCTAGTGAAGTCTCAAAAATAATATTCAAAAATATATTTATTATAGTAGAAAGACAAGGATATCAAAGTTGCAAAAAGCTACAATATAACAATCCAAATATAATGCACATATACAAAATCACTCTAATGAGTCCACCTACATATAAATATAACAAATTGTGAGAGCTCTCACTAAATAAAATATAATAATCCACCACAACAATATTAATGAAAAAAATGACTACTGTCTTCGTAATTGGAGCAAACCACTTCCAGATAATAATAAAGCTGGGATACTGTGTAGCCGGCTGTAGACTGTAAGATTGTAGCAAACTGAATAGTAACACTAAACAGTTACAAAGAGTCTGTAAAACACCAGATGATGTATCCATCTGTATATATATCCTCTCCCGACTCTACATATACATACAGTTTATGGAGATCCAGATAACATCCACCATATAAGCTGGCAGGCACTGCACCACCTCCCGTCCACGTACAAATGACCTCTTGATCTCCCGGATAAATCTCCTCAACTCCAAACCTCTGTGGCTCCGGGTCCAAACTACTGCATCCGCGGGCAGGTAATACACTACCTCCCGACCTGCAAACGGTGATCTCTTGTTCTTCCAAATAAAGTAAATGCGGGCAGAGGAAAGACTGGTAATCACAGATCTCTTGTCCTGCTGTGATATCACACACAGGTCTCAACAATCTCCCGTCCTTGACTCGTATAATGGAAATAGTAATGCTCTTGTGGAGGAATTATAATCAAAACTCAAGATGCTGTGACTCAAACATAAAACATCCAACGCGTTTCGTACCACTTAAAGATACTTCATCAGGGATATCCAGTCACTACCTGTAGCGTACATTTAAACTCTGGCGCCTCAGCACCTATTGGTTATCGAGGTTTATATGTAAATCCGGAAATCACACCTGACCGATTAACCCTTATGCTTCTCCATGGCCAACATATGGATAAAAATCATCCCCTATGTTATAACCATGTCAGCATACGGGTTTATATAACTATACATCAAATATATATATATATCTAAATGTACAGAATCCACATCCAAACAAAAAAAAAAGAAAAACCAAAAACAAAAACCCCCCCACTAAATAGCCGATAGGAAATCTGCAACCAAAGAAACAGCCCCCAACCCCAAAACCAAACTCAACCCAATCAAGGACAAATGAAACTACTTATTATATATATGTATATATATCAATCACAAATGAAACTACTTATATAATATAGTGTAATTTTTCTTTTATATCTTTTTTTTTCTTTTCCTTTTTTCTCTATTCTATTTTTGATTTTTTTATATGTAAAAATTATTGTATATTACATTTACACTGAAAAAAGAAATGATAACCAATGGTCCACAATTGTATATGTGGAGATCAGAGTAGACAACTGGAACCAACCCATTTTAAATATTAAAAATGAGTTGATTTGTCTAAGCCTCTGACATACATGCATATACGGTAGTTCCTCGTTGCAAATTGCGATTGGATACTTTGAATTGATTGGTGTATAAATATATTTTTTCTCTCAAAATAAACTTTATTTGAGACTAGCGATGTGGGACGGAGCTGCCCGTCAGGATATATAGGGAATTAATGCACACACACGGATGCAAGACAAACACACATGCAAATGCACACACTGAGATGCATAGAGAGTGACACATTCATACACACATACATGCAATGCACAACATGCAGACACATAGAGTGTGATACAGACATGTAACACACACAGTGAGGATCACACAGGCACACACAGAAACACACACACACAGAAGTGAGTCATAAGGGGGTGACTTATGTGTCATTGTAATGAGTTTGTGTTTGTACTTATGCCTCCACTGTGGCATTCATTCATATAGTTGAAATACATGTGGTAATTGCACATACTATGGTGGAAGGTGGATCGTCCTGGCTCCCGGGGTGTGAGTGAGTGTGTGTGAGTGGCGTTCATTCATGTAGTTTTAATGCATGTGGTAATTGCACATACTATGGAAGAAGGTGGATTGTGCTGGCTCCCGGGGTGTGAGTGAGTGTGAGTCAGTCTTTGGTGGAAGGTGGATCGTGCTGGCTCTCGGGGTGTGAGTGTGAGTGCGAGAGTGTGATTGCATGTGAGTGATTGCGTGAGTGTGTTAGTGAGTGTGTGTGATTGAGTGAGAGTGTGAGATAGTGTGAGTGAGAGTGTGTGAGTGAGGGTGTATGAGAGTGAGTGAGAGTGTGTGAGTGAGAGTGTGTGATTGAGTGTGTGATTGAGTGTCTGAGTGAGAGTGTGAGTGAGAGTGTGGGTGATTGAGTGCGAGTGAGAGTGTGTGAGATTGAGTGAGTGTGTGTGATTGAGTGTGAGTGTGTGAATGAGAGAGTATGAGTGTGTATGTGACTGAGACTGTGTGTGAGTGTGTGTGACTGAGTGTGTATGATTGAGTGTGTATGATTGAGTGTGAGTGAGAGTGTGTGATTGAGTATGTGTGTGATTTTTTTCTGATGTGTTTGTGTCTGTGGTGTAGGAGCGAGTGGCAGCCATTTTGTTTTTTCAGTTATTTGGATAGTGGTGGGCGGGCTGGATAGTGGGGGCAGGCCAACTCCCTGCATGATTTAAATCACTCCCCCATTGAATTATCCAATGGGAGCAGTAACTCCTACTTACTTAATCCTTTGAGTGGCAGAGGGGTACGCAACGCATTGCTTTGCAATGCGTTGCGTACCCCTCTGGCACTCAAAGGGTTAAGTTGAGGTAACATAGCAATATAACACACGGTGGCTCTTCAGTTGAGGCAACGTAGCAATATGCTGAGGGAACAAATAGAAAGTGGTGTTTGAGGCTTGCCCTGTGTAACATATAGCAAAGCATCTCTCTCCCTTTAAGGAGAAAGGGTGGGAATCAGGAAGCAGGAAGTGGAGGAGTGACAGTTGAAAACAGACATGGTGAGGTTGACTGAAGAGATGAAAAGAGTTAAATAAAAGAGTTGCTATTAAGTTTATCCCTGAATGTTTGTATTTTATGGAAACATTACACCCTCATACTGAAACAGAGTGTATGGAGGGTTACAATTATCTGTGGGAGGTGAAACAGTGAGAGTGTGTGTGGACCAACAGAAGTTATTGATATTCCCTACTTCAGGAGCGAGTGGCAGCTATATTTTTTTTTGTCAGTTGGATAGTGGTGGGCGGGCTGGAGGGGGAGGGTCAACTCCCTGTATGATAAACACTGCCCAATTGAATCACCCAATGGGAGCAGTAAAGTCCCCATTGAATCACCCAATAGGAGTTGTGTCTCCTAATGAGACATAAGTTAAGTAATGAGGCATTCTGTTCAATGTACGTTTGTTTTCTGAGGAGACATAAATTATGTTCTGTGTGTGAGGTACCATAAATTATGCAATGAGGTTTATTCTTTTATATATATAGATAATAAACATTACAAAATAAGATGAGTGCAAATAGCAACATACTGTGGTACATGAGATACAGTGACAATTACTTCATCAAAATAAAAAGAATACATACCAAGTACATTGTTCAAAATACCTCTCTTAAACATAGGATAGTACTTCTAGTGCAATAACATAAGCACACCAGCATAGTAAATATCTTGTAAACGAATGCAATTTAGCACTCCATTTGTGAGTTAGATAACTAGAAGGTCCTCTCTGGGATCCATGAACTGCTGGTACAGCAGGATATCAATAACAACATACCAAAAAGATTCAGTAAGAGGTAGGAAACAAAGAAAGAATGGGAACATAGGAGAAGTAGGTGATGAAAATTGAGAGTGGAAGAAGGATGAATGAGGGTGGTGAAAAGGGATGATAGGTTGTACGCCCCGAGCCATGGTAGGCCCAGGACCCATTTACAGTTTGAACCTGGGCATCATGTTAGAACCACGTAGGCTAAGAAACTGGTATCTCTCCATGTCGGGCCAACTCAAGAGCTCCCCCATCATGGAAAGATTCTCTTATGAGTCTGGTAAGGTGCCCTGATATTCCAACCAAGGAGCCCAAAAGGAGGATGTAAGGTCGCTTATGCTTCAGTCATGAAAAGCTAAGAATTCCACTGTACACAATTTCATTACTCTCTATCTCCACTCAATGACTGTGGGAGGGTCAGTAGATTTCCATTTCAGCAGGATTCACTGCTTAGCTACATTCGTCAGTTGAAAGAACAGGGGATTGCACTTTGATTTTTGGAGTGCCTGCATGGTGGACAGGTGCCCAAAAGAAGTAGCATGGGGGTTTGTTTGAAGGAGCAGTCAAAAATCAAAGATAAACTATCACAGATCTGACCCCAAATGAGCAGGCATGACCACCAGATGTGGAGCAAGGATCCACTTTTTTGCCACATCTCCAGCACAATACAGACGTAGAGGGCTAGAAGGTTGCCAGCTTCTGTGGGGTATGGTACCATCTTGTAAATAGTTTGAAGTTACATTATTTAGCGGAATTATCCAGGGAAAAACATTGTAGAGAGGTTAGGATGGCCAACCATTTGGAATGTTCCGTGTCAGGAATAAGTCCAAATGGGATTCCAGTAGGTAATTGGGATTGGATATAGGGACTGCAGAGATGAGAAATGAATACCATTTGGTTAGCGTGTGCCTCTGAATCATAGGGTTTGTAAAGAGGATCTCAAATGGAGTACGATCTGAGGGAGTATGATCAGCAGGAATGATGGAGAGGACAAAGTATCTGAGTGAAAGAATTGCCAAAAATGAAAGGCTTGGACTCTCCCATCCTGTATCAGAACCTCAAATGGGTCAAACTCTGAGCCTCTCATAAAGTCCCCTATCCGAAGTAGTGACTGTGAAGTCCATGACCTAAAAGGCCCCAGGGGAAAGGCTGGGTTACCCAGAAGGGACATCTGTATAGATGGGTATGGAAGGAGAGACTCTAAGTCATTGAGTCATCTGCAAAACAAGCTAGTTTTGTGGACTGCGTACTCAAGGGGTGGTCCCTTATCAGTGTCAAGTGATGAATCATGCTGAGCAAGGTTTCCAAACCAACCCCTCAGGCAATCACGCTGTTAAAAGAAGCGACATGAAAATCTTGCGCTGATATGCAGGTCGAGATTCTCACGTTGCCCTTTTCAACAAAGCAGCCTACTTAATGCGGCTTCAAGCCACGCGCTCTAAAAAATGTGCTAATTTAAAAGTGACCGATTTGGGAAGGTTATAAATATTTTCAAAGAATGCCTTAAAGCGGAACTACCATGACCCAGTAAGTTAATGTATGCTGCTAAATATAGCCCTACACTTCTTGAAACAGTAAATAAAACTTGACAGAACTGATTGTAAATGTAGAAATCTGACCCGTTTTCTGTGTTCCCAGCGCTCGTACACCGTGGCCATCTTTCCAGTTTTACCTCCCTGCGCATGCGTTAGTTTTAGTTTCTGCTGTCATTCAAGTTTCAAGCGCCAGCCCACCTTTTTTTTTTCTTTTCTTTTGACATGCACGCTAGCGTGGCGCGCATACGTACACAGCAAATTACCTCACGTTCACATCCATGCACGAGCATTGCTGCGGGTGCTCGTGTATCGAATAGTAAGAGGTTTTTTTATATATACATTCATGCACAGCCTTGGTAAAATTAATAGAGCTGAAAATATGAAGGCAAGTGAAGTAAAAGTAACCAATATCATATAAATGATCTTTTGATAAAAATAAAGTAAAAAAGCTGATTGAAAAAAAATATGGTCATTGGAGTCATAATATACATTATAACTGCATTAAAAATCTAAGTAAAACATAACTAAATGATAAATAACTTCAAGCACTGAATTTTATGTTGTGGCAATATAGAATCGATTAAAACACAAAATTAAAACACTGGTAAATTTTTTTGACATGTACATTAGAACGGATTACCTTCAAAGTCAAAATGTATTATGCAAGTTTCATCCCTTTGAGTGCCAGAGGGGTACTCAACTCATTGCAATGCGTTGTGTACCCCTCTGGTACTCAAAGGATTAATTTGCTAATACAAGGGTTAAACCACTACAATATTGTATAACAGCACAGTCTAGTTTGTCCTTAATAAAAGTAATACAGACTATATGTTGTCCAAAATTGGCTAGACTATCATTAATTTTATGTATTGATTATTATATAAAACTTTTATGTTTTTGTCCAAATTTAATTATAAATAATATGCTACTAGTTATTAAATTGTATTTGTTATAAATAATAAATTAAAAAAATTATATTGACTACCTTTTCAATTAATTAAAAATATTCTGACAAACTTTTAATTTTAACCCAAAAAATCTAATGTGTATTGTGTATATACCCTTTATTTTTTTTATTTTTTTTAATTAATATGGAGACCACAAAATTACTTATTTTTTTCATTAACATTTATTGCATTATAATGCATACATTGGTTCTGTAAATGGTTATTTAACCCTTGTATTGTGGGAGGAGTAAGCAATGCATAGGAAAACGCTTATAGTTACACCTTGACACATAAAATCTTATTTGGTTTTGTTTAGTCCAATATAATAGTTTATAGAACTATGTATTGTTTGAGTAATTAAAATTAATTAAATTGATAAAATGTTTAAATCACCTTAAAGCCAAAAAGTCTTAACCCTTTTACTGCCAGAGGTGTACAGTACCCCTCTGGCACTCAAAGGGTTATCAATAATCTTTTTTTTTTTTTGGTAATGGATAGTAATGTTTCCTAATAAAATTATCACAAATTAATCTTCAATACTATGGACTTGGAGAATGGTATTTCAATTTAATCAAAGTTGTATATCAGGAGTAATTGAATCTTAAATTATCTCGCTCCTGGCCCTTTTACTGATGTATCACTGCTCAACCTCAGAGCAGCTGGACTGTCCTGATGGATTGCAGAGAGGGACAATCTTCAACAGTGACTGTATTTGAACTTCAATTTTGTTTTTCCTTATAATAAGTTATTCAAAAGAATTATTCATAAATCATTTAATTTCTGGTTAAAGATGTATGATCAAATTTTTTACTGTATATATAGTTTATTCTGAACTAAAACATGTTTTTTTTAATGTATTTTGTTTTTTATATAACAGAACTACTGTATTTTATCTAAACTTCATTGTGTTCCAAAAAAAAAACACTATGGCTAGTCCTTCTGATTCCTCAAGTGTCACCGCCAATTCACAAACATCATCAGAAGATGAAAGTATATCGGCACCACTTGATGACATGGTAAGTTTATAATAGCTTGTACATAATTTTTTTTTTTTTTTTTTATATACAGTGGATATAAAAAGTCTACACACCCCTGTTAAAATGCCAGGTTCTTGTGATGTTAAAGAATGAGACAAAGATAAATCATGTTAGAACTTTTTCCAACTTTAATGTGACCTATAACGTGAACAATTCAATTGCAAAACAAACTCATATAGTTGAGGTGGAAACAAAAAAACCACAATAACCTGGTGGCATAGGTGTGCACACCCTCTTATAACGGGCTATGTGGCTGTGTTCATAATTAACCAATAATATTCAATGTCATGTTAAATAGAAGTCATTAGACACCTGCCATCATTTAAAGTGACTCTGATTAATCACAAATAAAGTTCAGCCGTTCTAGTAGGACTTGCCTGACATTTGCTTAGTTGCATCTCAGAGCAAAAGCCATGGTCCGCAGAGAGCTTCCAAAGCATCAGGGGGATATCACTGTTGAAAGATATCAGTCAGGAGAAGTGTACAAAAGAATTTCAAAATCATTAGATATACCATGGAACACAATGAAGACAGTCATAATCAAGTGGAGAAAATATGGCACAACAGAGACATTACCAAGAACTGGACCTCCCTCCAGAAGACAAGAAGAAAACTGGTCAGGGAGGCTTCCAAGAGGCCTACTGCAACATTAAAGGAACTGCAGGAACTTTTGGCAAGTACTGGCTGTGTGCTACATATGACAACAATCTCCCGTATTCTTCATATCGATAGGCTATGGGGTAGTGTGGCAAGCCGGAAGCCTTTTCTTACAAAGAAAAACATCCAAGCCCGGCTGAGGTTTGCAATAACAAACATCAAGTTTCCCAAAAGCACGTGGGAACATATGTTATGGTCTGATGAAACCAATGTTGACCTTTTTGGCCATAATTCCAAAAGGTATATTTGGTGCAAAAACAACACTGTACATCACCCAAAGAACACCATACCCACAGGGAAGCATGGGGGTAGCAGCATCATGTTTAGGGGCTGTGTTTCTTCAGCTGGAACCGGGGTCTTATTCAGGGTGGGGATTATGAACAGTTCCAAATACCAGGCAATTTTGGCACAAAACCTTCAGGGATCCATTAGAAAGCTGAAGATGAAGAGGAAGTTCACCTTTCAGCACGACAACGACCCAAAGCACACATCCAAATCCACAAAAGCATGGCTTCACCAGAAGAAGATTAAAATTTTAGAATGGCCCAGCCAGAGCCCAGACCTGAATCCAATTGAACATCTGTGGGATGATCTGAAGAGGGCTGTGCACAGGAGATGTCCTCGCAATCTGACAGATTTGGAGCCCTTTTGCAAAGAAGAGTGGGCAAATATTGCCACGTCAGGATGTGCCATGCTAATAAATTCCTACCCAAAAAGACTAATTGCTGTAATAAACTCTTCAACAAAGTATTAGTTTAAAGGTGTACACACCTATGCAACCAGGTTATTGTGAGTTTTTTATTTTTCCCCCTCAACGATTTCAGTTTGTTTCGTAATTGAATTCTTCACATTATATAGGTCACATCAAAGGTGAAAAAAGTTCAGACATGATTTATCTTTGTCTCATTCTTTAACATCACAAGAACCTGGCATTTTAACAGGAATGTGTAGACTTTTTATATCCATTGTATAGATGTATATTAACGGCTCAACATTCATCAAAGCACAACCTACAGAGGTGAAGGGGTAGATACCTCCAACCATTTCTTGTTTTTCTCAATTTTTAAGTCACCTCTCTTTTTTTTTCATCTCTCTTAATTTAATAGGATGGAAGAGAGAGTTATACAAATTTTCACCAAAACTGAATGACTAACACATTGATTTTTTTTTTTTAACCTGTAAGGAGCAGTGTTGGTCCTGGCATGTCACATATTTTTTATTAACAGTGCTTTTGTTGTAGCGCAGTGAGTAGTAGCGTCTTTTACACTTAAAAAGGTCAGAGACCATAGTGGTTATTATTAGAATATCATTCCATGTACCGGCACACATGATTAATTAGGTTTGTGGACTTGCTGAATTCCTCATGTGGTCAAGAATTCTCCATTGTAGTTAAAAAAACAACAACAAAAAAAACAACAACATGACTTTTGCTCTGTAATTGGTTAATTAACATTTCATTATATGAGACAGACATATAGTGTAGCTATTATGTGTAACATAATAAGAGTGAAAAAGTGAATCTGATGGCACAGGTGCTATTTAATTTTTGGGGCTAGAACATTATTGATAGTGGCGCGAGCTGCTATTTATAAACCCTTGAATTGCCAGTACAACCTTTGTTCATTATGATTAGTTTTACAATGATGTTAAAGGAACGTCAATAGTGTGTAAGGTTATTTATATAATTTTACAATTGAAGACTTTTAACATTTACATTTCACATTTTCTTTTTCTCTTCTATTTTATTGTTATGTAGAATCGTCTTATAGGAGCCGTTAGGAAACCTTCCTCCTCTGATGAAGAAGGCTCATCAGTTGATGATGAGGATTGCTTTCCAATGGACCCTCATGGAAGTGAAAGAGAATCCTCTGATGATTCTCAAACACCTGTTATAAACAGTAGAGTCGGTAGATCAGATTGGTGTAAATGTGGAAACTGCTAATCTATGCCCACAGAGGAGGAATGTCTGTGTTGTACAGAACTCCCAGCTGCACAACAACATGTTGCAGAGGAGAATGCCTACATAATGACAAATGTGTTATGCCGTGACATTTGTCTTAATGAAGAGCGTCTTTTCCTTTCTTATAGGATTATGGGAACAATTACAAGTAGGCCAGCGGATGCCATCTATAATCGGTCAGTGAATCAAAAATGATTTTATATTTCCAAAAAATGTTATTCTTAAAAAGTGTACTGTGTGTGTGTCTTTATGTGCACTGAGCATTTGTATAACTTTTGTGTATAGTTTGTGTGATGTGTCCTAGTAAGTTGTGATTGATTTTGTGTTTCCTTTCAGTAGAATATGTACACTGTTTTTTTTTTGCCTTCATTTGTACTTTTGGTTTGTGTTGGTGTGTATATCCAGAAGCCATTGCTGTAGCATTGTGTATGTTTTTTGGTGTGGATTTTTCATATATGTTTGACTTTTTTGTTGTTGCTTGTGTTTTTTTTTTTTTTTTAATCTGTTTTTATGTTTGTGTGTTGCTGATTCTATGAGTTTTTAATGTCTACTTTTTTTTTGGTTTATTATAGTTTTCTAGCTTTTCCATATGCATTTAATCTTAATGGCTATTTCAGTTGTTTGAAGGAATAAAATATGATATGGTTGTTTGTGTGTGACTGTTTATATTACATAATATATATATATTTATGTATAGTACGCAGGAACGATCACCTATTTTACAATAAATGTCAAACAAATAAACATTTGATGACTAGTTGATCAGTAGTGCTAATCGATAGAATATGTACCAGGATTATGAGAATTATACCGTTATTTGTGTCTGTCAGACGAAGTAAGATGTCAATATTGAAAGATGTATGTATAATCAGGCCCTGATTAATGTACAATTTTCATTACCTAGATAATTATTCAGTTGACTAGCACCATTGACCAGATAGTCGCCATAATGTGCTATTTTTTGTCTTCAACTGTGGAAAAGTTGATATTTCCCATTTAATATACATAAATAAAATTATATATTTATGTATATATATATATAGAGAGAGAGAGAGATAGAGAGAGACAGACAGACAGACAGAGAGTCAATCTTCAATTTCAGTTGTATGTGTTATTCAAAATTTCTGTATGTTCTTTATATTCCAACAGGCAACTCAGAAAAGTGGCTTATAGATCGTTTAAATGTTGGATTCATGGATATTTAGGTCCAAGGATCCGAAGGCCAATACCATCGTGTGTGTTTGCCAGCATCCGTTGGCAATATCCAGATTCAGAAAACGTGTACATGGGTTATATCCCACTCCATGATTATGCAGCCATGGATATGGCAACCTTATTATATATCTTATTGGCGTAGGAACAATCTTAAGCGTAACTACCACTCTATAGCTACATTTCCACACAATAATCAACAGCTGTGAACTATCTGCTAGGTAGCACTATTTACCACTATTATTTACACGTTACAGATCATTTGAAATTATTACACAATTGATAGGAGGGACACAGCGCATAAAACCTAAAATGACTGAAATCTGAACACCTGCGCTCTCAGTCCCATGTGGATCTAGTTGGCTTGGTTTTAGCCATTTGCCTACAAAAGGGAATGACATGTCAGGTGTGCAGATGTCATTATGGAAACTTGTGTGTGCTCTGTCCGTCCTGTCAAATGCTATTAAAACGTTAGTTTTCACTAATGTAGGAATAATTTTGTGGACTTGCGCTAACCAACAGCTAGTCGCCAGATTTGGAATTATGTGTAGCAATGTTGCTATGGGTTAGTAGTTAAGCTTTACTGTTATTTCATAATTAAACTGAGTAATTATAAATAATGTATTTTATACAGTCCATCTATGTCCCTGACCTTAAATCAGTTGTTCATTGCACCTGTGCTTTCAGTCAGTTCCGTTGCCCTTTTTCATACAGACAATCAAGTCAACATTTGTTGAGTTTAACTGGAACTACAGCACTGAAGCAAATATGTCTGCTTTTCAAGATATCTGTGCTGTTGTAAAATGCCACCCTGCATATAAAGTTATTTGTCATTGATGCAACAATAAAAAAAGTTAGTTATAAATATTGTTTCATGGCTTTTGTAAGTATGTTTTACAACATTATGGTATTGAGGTAAAAGTTACACTTCAATGTTGAAAAACAATGTTTTAACAATTCAAGTAAATCAGTATCTAAAAGATTTTGTGTACAGTGAAGTTTTATCTGTCACCCACAGTTTTTAAAACTCTTTGTTTACATTACATAAAAAAATATTTTGATGTCTTACAGTTCAAATGTGCAACTGTAAAGTTTTTTCTACATTTGTATTGTTTTACAAAATTATTGTAATATAGTTAATAAACAGAAAAATGTTTATTATTTAAAAATCTGTATTTATAAAAAAAAGTACAAGATTTTATTTATACAATAAAAAGAACTTGAATTTAAAAAAAAATATATCTTTTAAAGTTTTTGTCTTTATTTCACTGATTTTTTATTATTGACTGACATATACATAACTATAAAATATCTTAATTGCATATGATTTTTAGTAGTTGAAGAGGCCGTTACACGTGCCACAAAGAAAAGGAACGTTCAAACACCGGCTGTAACAATAGTATGTATATATGAATATACATCTGAATATTATCATTAATCAAAACATTAAAAATGTCACTCTTATTTTTATTTTATTACATTAAAATTAATAACAGACATTGACACATCTTGATTGTTTTTCAAAAACATAATTTTATTTCAATAACAGAGATCTTCAATTGTTAGTGAATTTTTGGATTAGTCTTCATTTATAACAATATGAAATGCTAACAAAAAATATTATCTAAAAAAAAGACATAGTATTAAAAAATATTCAAAAAAAAAAAAAAAAAAAAAAAAAAAAAAATATATATATATATATATATATATATATATATATATATGACATATACATATCTTCAATCAGACATGAGTTCCGGCAACATGTTGTTTCTTGTGAATTTTCTCCTGCAAAAATATATCTGCAAAATTAAAGGTAATAAAACATTATATATATATATATATATTTTTTTTTTTTTCAACAAAAATAAGTATACGTAAATGAAGACACTAAAGTACAAGTATAAAGTACTCTGAGTGCAAAAGGGGTACGCCACGCTTTGCCTTGCAATTTGTTGAGTACTCCTCTTGCACTCAGAGGGCAAAATACAGAAATAGAGCATTTATAAAAAAATTAAGATACAGACATTGATAAACAGACATATTGAAAATAATATTTCAAGTAATTATTATCAATAAACTTTTAAGTAAATGGAAAAAAAATGATGGAATAAAGCATAACTACCACCCCTTTTAAACTTTAACATACATACTTACCTATATGGCAAGTACTTGGGCAATTATACTAGTCACCATAATTATTGCATGGAAATTGCAAATTCTATAGTTCTCCCAGACTATTAGAAAGGACAATACACAGACATCTTTCCATAGTGACGTTTATGCACAAGCTCTGTCTGTTCCTTTTTGCTTACAAGGATTGCATGCGAAGACTACGATAGAGGTGTGGAAATGACAGCTCAGGCACACAGAAGTCACTATGACATGATGTCTGCACTTTTTAAAATCTGTCAGTCCAGGTGCAGTACATGTTTTGAACTAAAACATTTAATAAATGTGGAGAGTAAGCATATTGTGACACTACTCTATTAAAGTGTTACATTTTTTAATAATTATACATAAATTAATATTTATACACTTTAAAAAAAAAATGCTCCATCGTAAACAGTGTGAGAAACTGTGAGAGAGTGAAATGCACAGTTACAGAATGAAAAAAATAAAAAGTGTTAATTTTTATTACATACATTTACAAATAAAATAAATATTTTAACTTACCAACGAAATGTTTATGTCTTATGAAATCTCGACTTGTGTTCCTCCACTGCCTTCCTTTTTTCAGGCTTTGGAACTTTGGCAAAGTTGGCAGGTAACTCAATAGATCTTGAGCTCCATTCTATGTCCATTTTACTATCACAATATTTGAGCACATTTTTCATCATGTCGTGGAGATGCGCATTTGACATTGGCTCATAAATGTCCCTTACAATCCATCTGTTTCTGGACCTGGGGAACTCCAATTTCTTTCTAGCTGTCCCAATAGACGATTACCTCTTTCGTTAGTATTTCACAGTAACCAGTTGACGATGCACGTTGTTATTGTGAGCTAAAGCTGACAATTGTGTTCTGGCTACCATGCAGTCCATGTGATAGTGAGAGCGCTTTGGACGATACTTTAACACAAACTATGGTAAGACTCAATACAACCTGTGTGGCAGTATTGAGCCAGGTGTGGTAGATCTTTGTCCATTTTGGGATCAGTCACTATTTGATGAAGAAGTTCAAAGGGAGGACTTTTTTTTTTTAACCAATGTGTTTTTTTCACTTTATGAGATGTTAATTTTTTGTGTGAACACGAATGATACACACTTTGATCTTTCCACTTATGGGTGTTAACTATGTGATAGAGAATTGATCGCCATCTTTCACGTAGAGAGAGTACATCACCCTTGCAGGTTTTAATAGTCCACCAAAAATGATTAAGTATTGCAGGAATCCACTCTCTCAAAGGTGTGTATATTTTTTTAACGGAAGAGGAAAGTCATTTTTTTTAAAAACTTTTTGCGTAATGCCACACATCAAATTGATGGTTGACATTTTTGTATTTTTCCCTTATCATTTTTTTGAATACCAACGTGTCTATCCGTTGCAAGAACATTAATTTTAAAATTATCACTTTCAATACGGTCAAGACCCTTAGAGCATGCCGATTTTTCCATAGCTACAGAGGAAGAACAACTTGACACCTGTTCTACTTCAAAGTCTACAATTTTTTTACTTTCTAAATCTATCATTGTATACACACAGTATTTTGCTGAGTGTCCTGGACTGTCGCATTGTCCATCTCCGTCTAAACCAATTGGTTTATCTCCAATTTCTGCTTTAATTTTTTTTTTCTTCTGACCAATGATAATCAATCACAGCATATAAATATTTTGCCTGATAGCGGTAGAATGTTGTTTTTGAAATTTGCTGGATGCCAAATATATCATTCATTTCAGAAATGTTTTTAAAATTTGCACCACTAAATAAAATAGATGCTGCACTTAATATATTTCCATCTGCTATGTGTTTTAACTGTGGTTGACTCTCCCATAGTAAGAAGGTGTGTCCATTTAAACATTCGCCAGTCACAGAGAGGAATGATCCTTCAATGTGCTTAGAGAAGGTAAGTACAGGGGTTCACAAAAGTTTTCTCCTTTACATGGAACATATTTAAACAAGTTGTCCAAACATGAGTCAAAGACTAGGAACTTACATTCGTTAACCATAATCTCTTCAACTGATTCATCAAGAACTGTGATGTCTGATTCAAAAGCAGATGAAGTATCCATAACATAATCTGGATCGATTTTTTTCCCTAATGATGATTTAGATACATCAAAGTTTGACGATATAGCTTGTGTTTTATCAAATATGGATTCTTTTGAACATTCTCCATTGTCACTAGTTATGTCATCGAATTCAGAATGTATAGCTTCCAATTCTTGTTTGTTTGTGTTTCAGCCAATTGCAATTCTATTTTTTCACCTTTTTTTGCAATTAACCTTGGTGGAAAAACAGTAGAATGCACATTGTGTTTCACCTTTTGTGGAGTTGAAGCATGTAATGGTATAGGAGACACAGATGGTTGAGGAAAAGCAAAATGCTGTGTTGGAACATTAATTGAATGCTGTGTGGTTAGCAGTTTTTGTGGAGTAGAAGATTGTAATGGTATGTGTGAAACAGGTGGATCCTGAAATTCAAAATGTGACCTGTGTTTGAAGTAGCTGTGATCCAACTGTGTATCCATAATGTCAGCTTCTTCAAAATGATCTTCCTCTGGACACTGTCTAGAACTATCTACAAATATAGTTGTATGCTCTGTTTGCGTGTTTGCATCCTTGGTTACGCAAACTGTATTTGTGCTTACATCCACCATTTTTTTCACAACTTTATATTGTTGCTCAACAACAGAAGATGAGGTGTGACCTTCTTCCATTTGTGCTACAGATGTAAGTGACGTAGATTGTTGGCTGTAGTGTGTGGGTACTGCGTCTTCTGTTAAATATTTGTTGGATGCCACGTTGGATGGGAACACATTCTGTACGTGTACCCCTTTGTATCTTTCATAATTTTATCAACGAGTGTATTAATGTGAGGAGATGCATGGCCAAAACTTTCAAGCCAAACCTTGACTCTTTCCGCATTTCGTAGAAAACAATGGAGCGTTACGTTAGTAATAGGTGATTTTTTTGCCTGTTCTGCTTGGACAATCACAATAGAAACACCTTGGCATATTCACTGTCTGTGGTACATAAAAAAAATTGTTAAGAATACAATTAGTAACGTCAAATATTTTAAAAGTATGTAGAGCGATACAGATAGAGACAGAGGTAGATAGATAGATAGATAGATAGATAGATAGATAGATAAAGAATCAGAGAAAGAAAAAGATACAGAGAGATAGAGACTAAAAAAATAAAAGACAGAGAGAGACAAAAAGAAACACAACGAAAGAAAGAAACATATTTAGAGAGAAAGACACAAAGATAGACATATATATAGAGAGAGAGAGACGAAGAGAGACACAGAAAGCGAAATAAACACACAAACATTGAGATGCAGAGAGAGAGAGACACAAACATAGAAATGCAGAAAGAGAGACACAACCAGTGAGATGCATAAAGAGAGAGAGAGACAGAAAGAAAGAGAAAAAAAAATTATATATTTTAAAAGTGACAAAAAAAGATATAAAGAAAGACAGATATCAAACAGAAGACAGAAAAACATATTTGTATCCATACACAGAGAGATAGAAAGTTAGAGAGAAAGACAATTAGTTAGTTACGGATAGATTTGATAAACATGAGGATTGTAAGCTTTATATTCCTACGTAAAAGGATGTGTGTTTTTTTTATTTTAAAGACTGAAATACACAGCTGAATACTTTCTCCTACATGAAGAACTTTGTGGTCTTAATTTAATGAACATTGACTAGCTTTTTGCAGTGAATAATAACATCCAGTCATGGCTTTGTAGTATAAACTCAAAGCACACCTTATGACATGTCTATAAAATAAAGCACAATACACAAATAAAATGGACCTCTCTATGTGTCTCTGTAATTGTTCACATTAAAACAATGTACTTCACTATACATTTTGAATGCTATTTATTTCTATATACAAAAGGTATAATAAAAATTTATACTGTATATATATATATATATATATATATATATATATATATATAGAGAGAGAGAGAGAGAGATACACACATATATATATATATATATATATATATATATATATATAGAGAGAGAGAGAGAGAGAGAGAGAGAAAATAGTAATACATGACATGTGTTTCCGGGTGATGTTAAAACATGCCGCTATCATACTACAATGTGAACCGTAAATCAAAACACTAAGTGATCAAGAAGAGTTAATTTAAAGTGAACATGCTGTTAAAATCACATACAATATACTGATTGAAAGTGTAGTGCCTTGCGTGTCTTTACTGTCAGAGTGCACCAAACTCATACATACCGTCTAAAAACATTAATACAATGTGTCCAAGAGTGTAACTGTGTTAAGAAGTGTGACTATGTTATTATCTGCAACACTCTAATGACAACTTTACAAAGCGGAACAAAATATAAATCCAGTGATCAAATGTATGTGACTGTGTAAATGTATAATCATGCAACATGCCCCAAAACTACATGCTATTTTCAACTACTACAAGTTGAACAATAAAATTGAAAACAAATAAAATATATCAACGAGATCCCTTGGGATTAAAAAATTATTCATGAAAAAAATATAATTAAATTAAAAAATATTAAAAATATAATATAAATAAAAAAAGTATGTTAACTTATATTCTATCCTGTATACTCCTCTCCTAACATCTCAAAAAATAAGATTTTTGTTATCAAAAAACTATTGATACGAGACTACCTGAAACAATATAAGCAAAAAGGTACCAATAAACCCTCAAAAGAATCAAAAATAGGAACATCAAAAAAATTCCAAAAAACAAAAAATAAATAAAAAATAAATATAAAATAATCATAATTGAAAAATGATAGGGAAAGTCAAATTCTTCAAAAAACTTATTTCCATTGTCCCGAATTTTTTTATCCATAACAAGGAAGGGCTCTATTATCTGTCATCCAAGAACATCGAGAACTGAATTGTTTCATTAAGTCCTCTTGGAAACATAGTATCAAGAGTTCTTATCCAGAACATTTCTCTTTGTAACAACATTCTACTTCTGTTACCACCCCGTTGTAATGGGGGAATATGATCAAAAGGTATCATTGTGAAAGACGTTGGTGAATGTCCCATTTGTAAACAATGTTTCACTACTGGTTTATCCGTAGTTCCATCTCTATGTGCAACTTTTATTGCTGATCGGTGTCCTGTCATGCGATCTTTTAACATACCATCTGTTTTACCAATGTATGTTAATGCACATGGACATTTCAACATATAAACTACGTGATCCGTGGTGCAAGTTAACCGGTACTTAATTTTGTACTTCTTCCCGTTGTTTGGGTGTTCAAAATAACCTCCTGTCTGCATTTGTCTGCAAGACGCACAACCCAAACATTTAAATGCACCATTCTCAGGTTGAGGTAACCATGTGTTATTTAATCCTTGTGGAATTGTTGCCATATTTTTAACTAATAAATCACGTCGATTTTTATTCCTTTTGTAAAAAAATAACTGGTTTCTGTTGTAGAGAACTCGGTAAAGATTTATCAGTTGCTATTATGTTCCAATGTTCCATTAGAGTGTTATGAACAATTTTTCAAGAAGAATGATATGTAGTTTGAAAAATCATTCTCTCAATTCCCTCCTTGTTAATTCTAGGTCTATTGAATTGTATAAAAGCTTTTGACAAATCATTAAGGATAATCTCCTGTGGATATCCTCTGTCGGCAAACCGTTGAGCCATTTCATGCAGTTGCATCCTCATTTTTCCTATATTGGAGTTATTGCGCATTACTCGTAAAAACTGAGAAATAATAAGTGAATGTTTGACAATCATCAGATGTTGACTTTTATAATGTAGAATTGTATTTCGGTCTGTACTCTTCCTGAAGAGAGTATAGCTGAACCTTGTATCTTCTTCCTTTGAAATCTCCAAATCCAAAAAAGTAATTTTTTCACTACTCACTTAAATAAAGTAAATTGCACCGGACTCCCCAAACCATTTAGATGGGTCACAAACTCTTGAAAAGATTCTTTGTTACCTCTCCAAACAATCATCACATCATGGATATAACGTTTGTATATTACTTGCCTTCAAAAGCTGTGAGAATATGTTCTTTCTCGTACATAAACATGTAACAATTGGCATATGTTGGTGCCACGGGTGCCCCCATGGCAGTGCCAATTTTTTTAATATAATATTTATTCTCAAACATGAAGAAATTATATGTTAATGTAATCTCCAGCAAACATAATAAGCATTGTATTGGGGGTCCTGTATAATCAGAGGATTCTTCAATTAAAGCCTGTACTGCTTTTAATCCATCTTCATGAGGTCTTATCGTATACAGGTTCCTCACATCCATTGTTGCCAAAACTATTTCATCACTTGGATCCAACTCCATGTCCTTTATAATATTTGAACATCACCTGGAAACACACGTCACAATTGTTTGACACGAGGGCATGACCGCATGGGTGAAGGTATGTAAAGTCTCAGTTTTATACTTTATGTTATTGTGTTCTTGATAAAGGTCCATGAAGAACCGAAACATTGAACCTTTGAATAAATATTTTTGTGATAAGTCCCGTGAGTGCCAGTCTATTGGGAAAGTTGTAGGATTATATGTCCGAGCACCCGGGCGTTCGTTTGTTTGGAAGACGTGAGTGCCGATCTTTGGAAGCAATATACATACATATATATATATATATATATATATATATATATATATATATATATATATATATATATATATATATATATATAAAATAATAATAATAGTATATATATATATATATATATATATATATATATATATATAGAGAGAGAGAGAGAGAGAGAGAGAGAGAATAGTAATATATATATATATATATATACTAGCAATGTGGGACGGCGTTGCCCGTCAGGATATATAGGGAATTAATGCGCACACACATGGATGCAAGACAAACACACACAGAGACACACACGCAAATGCACACGCATTCACTGAGATGCATAAGGATCGACACAGTCATACATACATATATATATTCCAATACAGAAGGAGAGCGCTCAAGTAGACTGTATAAATTTATTAAAATGATATACAATAAAACATATAACTTGTTATGTCATATATATAATGCTATAAATTACTGACAATAACAGTGCACAATGCATATAAAAAACTATAGACCACCTATAGCTCCGGAGCTTAACATACGTTGGTGCACTTAGTCCTCAGTGGTCCTGTCTGTCTGAGTATCACAATCTTAGATGATAAAGAATTCTCAAATACATACGGACCGCATAGTTCTAAATGGTAGTAGATGTGTCAAATAGAGTTAGGGGTTAGCGGGCAGTCGCTTAGAGGTCTAAGCTGTAACTTTTAGACTCTCAGCCGTAACTTTTAGACTCTCCCGTCTATTATGGAATCACCAATCTTTCTGATCCTACGGGTCGTTTGGTCTGGCAACCTAAGAATTAAAGTTACCTCCAATATCGATCCCACCTTAGTATCCGCGGGCAGAGTATGAGTTAGGCAATCTTTTTCCCCAGCAGACTCCCGTCTGTCAACCCCTCCTCCTGGACTTTCAATATTTGTTCACTGGATACATTCACATTAACCGTTCTGTGATTCTCCTCCTTATCCTTTTCTTTTACGGTTATATTGTATCTACTGTGACCATAGTAAAAGAGAAAACAAATCTGAAACACTCCTCCGGCATCCAAACAGTAACAATATAGCGTATCTTTCTTCTCAATGACAGAATAGTATTTTCTTTCCGACTAGTTTCGTGCTCAAAACGCACTTCCTCAGGGAATTTCATGGGTGAATAGTCCCGGCGTCTATTTAAATCTGGCGCCAGATTAACGTCATCATGACGTCTCCACATTCCATTATATCAACAGAGCAAATATAGAAGCCATCCCAATATACTAATTTGCATCAATCTAAATCTTCTCAAGACTCCAGTACTAACATCTATATAAAACCAATAAAAATAATGAAAATCATAATAAATGAAAAATAATAAAAAATATATGTGTAAAAATAATAATGAAACAATAAAAAATACAAAATAAAATAAAAAATAAATAAAAAAATAATAAAAATAAAATAAAAAATGAAAAATTCCTTTCACATAAATGTATAAACATCTAATTTGTCATTATGACCCCCTGGAATCAAGGTATTACATTTATAAATCCAATAGGTTTCTCTTTTTCTCAGCTGCTCATATCTCTCCCCCTGCCTCAAAGAAGCAGAAATTTGTTCTAAAGCCAACAGTACTGTACCCTCCATAGAAGAATGATGTACTTCTGTGTAATGTTTAGATAATGGATATTTCATATCTTTGTTAATAATAGCCCTCCTATGTTCCAAAAACCTGTCCTTCATCTTTCTCTTAGTCCTCCCAATGTAACTAATAGAGCATGGACACGTGATTCTATAGATCACATATACACTATTACACGTAATATGATTATTAATAGTGACAACTTGTCCTCTGGCATCAGAAAATGTAGTACACTTATGATCCAAAAAATCACATGTTATACATCTTTGCATACCACATTTATAGACTCCAAATTTCTGCAAAAAATTGCCTTCTCTATTTAAAGCTCTCTTTTTACCCTTTTTCCTAGAAAAAAATTCTTTTAAGTTTTTATTTTTAGTAAATATTATATTGGGAACTACCTCTATTTGTTGATTCAGTGCCGAATCCTGCATCAATATTGCCCAATGTTTTCTAAGAATGTTTCTAATTTTATAATGGGCATTATTATACTGTGTAATGAAGGGTACTCTTTTATGTCCCGACTTTCTCTGATTTAATCCATCTTTTGGCTTCAGCATCAATTCCCTATCCATATCCTTTGTTTGTTGGTATATCTTGTCTATTTCTTCCTTTGGATAACCTTTATCAATAAACTTGCATTTTAATGCTTCTCCTTGTTCCATATAATCTTTATCTTGATTACAATTCCTCCTGATTCTCTTAAATTGTCCTCCCGGTATATTATCCTTCCATTGTTTTAAATGGCAACTATTGTGATGTAAGAAATTATTAGTACTAACTGATTTAACATAATTTTTGGTAATGATCCTCCCTTCTAGGTGACTTAATTGAAGATCTAAAAAACAAACTGATTCACTATCTATACTATAAGTGAAAGTTAGACCTCTCTGATTGTTGTTGAGTCCTATTATAAACTCCTCCAATTCCTGGGCACTACCCTTCCATATAATAAGAAGATCATCTATGAACCGCCCATAGTACGCCAGCCTCTCCCCCAGCCCCGCCCCCCACACATGCGTCAACTCCCAATGACCCATATACAGGTTTGCGTAGCTGGGGGCGAAGCTGGCGCCCATGGCTGCTCCTTTAACTTGAATATAATATTTATCCATGAATTGGAAGTAGTTAGTATATAGAATGAAACGAATGCTATCAAGAATGAATTCCTTTTGAAGTTCTGGCATATCTATGTCACCATCTAAGAAATATTTTATTGCCTCTATACCTTTATTATGCTGTATATTTGTATATAGGGAAACAACGTCTATGGTGGCCCATATATAGTCACCTCTCCAAACTTTATTGTGTAATATGCTCAATACATGTTGAGTATCTTTAATATAAGACCCCAAATTGACAACATATTTCTGTAGAAAGTGATCTATATATTCAGACAATCTAGACGTTACACCCCCCATACTAGCAATTATGGGGCGTCCAGGTGGTTTATTAAGAGTTTTATGTATTTTTGGTACTACATATAAATATGGTACCTTAGGTTGTTTTACCACCAAAAACTCTTTCTCCATTTTTGTTAGTATTCCTAGATCTGCTGCTTCCCCTATCATTTTCTGTATAGATTTACTGTATTCTTCTGTAGGATCTATCTCCAATAACTCATATGTATCAGCATTCCCCAACTGTCTTAGAACCTCCTCTAAGTAATCCTCATACAACCAAATAACAGTGGCCCCCCCTTGTCTGCTTCAGTGATATAAATGTTCTTATTATCTTGCAATCTTTTGAGAGCCAAATGTTCTTGCTTAGTTAAATTGTGTTGTTTTTCTTTGTAGCTCGTACATAGCCTAGAAAAATCTTTCATCACCATATGCTGAAAGGCTTCTATGTACGGACCTCGACTTTGGTATGGATAGAATACTGATTTAGGCTTAAATGGAGTATGGACATATACTTCCTGAGAACAACTAATCTCCTCAATATCTCTATATTCATTATTTACTTCATTTTCATCCAATAAATCCTGCAAAGTATCAATTAGAATATCTTCCCTTAGTGTAAAATCACCTTTCATATAAAAATGTCTTTTTAGTGTAAGTGCACGTGTAAATCGATTTAAATTTAAAAATAAATCAAACTCCTTAGGGTAAGAAGTAGGTGCAAACTTAAGTCCTTTAGTGATTAAAGATATTTCATCCTTATTAAACGAGTAAGGGGTTAAATTATAAATACCCCATGCAACTAAATCTTGTGAAAAAGGTACTAATATATCTTCTTTCTTTTTACTCACATATCTTCTTCCTGCTCTCCTACCTCGTCTCCTGAACTGTGATTTGCCGATGACTTCCTGTTTCTCTTCAATGTGTGTGCCCCCCTCCCTTGATATGTCCCTAAAAAAACCGATACACTTTGTTTCGGACTCAATGCTGCCACCTGAGCATAACTAGTACTCGGAATGGCCTCCAATTCTTTACTCTTCCTCGTTTCTGTCAAAACTGGTGCCTCAATATCATGATCTATAACCTGTTCCATAATATCCAAAGGGGTAAACTTATTACTCAACGGTATCGATATATCTACCTCTGGAGATATTACAACATTTTTACCTCTAACTTCACTTTGTGGCTCTACGAGCACTTGAACCTTTGGTACCTGCATTCCTACATTATGAGTACTATGATGATAATTATTATTACCCCGATTATTCACCGGATTCTTGTATCTACCATGCTGATAATATCTATTATCTTTACTATAGCCTCGTTGGAAGTTGTTAATGTTTGTATTTCTATGTTTATTATACCTTGTTCGTTTGTTACCATCTTGACCTTCTACAACTTCTGTATTATCCCTTTGAAATTTACCTTGTTTCTTTTTTAACAGATTTTTTTCAAATGTAATTATCTTAGTATTTGTTTGTCCATCTAATTCTTTGAATTCTGCTGTTTGCGCATATGGTAATAATTCCTTTTTAGTTGACTCTATTTCAGTACTTATCGCTAACAGCCTTCTCTCCCTATAAGCTATTATATGTTTCATCAATTGTAATGAACAATCTACCAAACACTGGTTCCATATGCTCTTAATTTCTCCATCTTGAAAACTACAAGGTTTATATATTCTCAATCCCTTAGGGATTAAGTTAGCATCAATATATTGTTGTAATAAAAGAGTATCTAGCCAATGAAACATATAATAGCTTATATGTTAGCTTAAAAGATACTCTTTTATTACAACAATATATTGATGCTAACTTAATCCCTAAGGGATTGAGAATATATAAACCTTGTAGTTTTCAAGATGGAGAAATTAAGAGCATATGGAACCAGTGTTTGGTAGATTGTTCATTACAATTGATGAAACATATAATAGCTTATAGGGAGAGAAGGCTGTTAGCGATAAGTACTGAAATAGAGTCAACTAAAAAGGAATTATTACCATATGCGCAAACAGCAGAATTCAAAGAATTAGATGGACAAACAAATACTAAGATAATTACATTTGAAAAAAATCTGTTAAAAAAGAAACAAGGTAAATTTCAAAGGGATAATACAGAAGTTGTAGAAGGTCAAGATGGTAACAAACGAACAAGGTATAATAAACATAGAAATACAAACATTAACAACTTCCAACGAGGCTATAGTAAAGATAATAGATATTATCAGCATGGTAGATACAAGAATCCGGTGAATAATCGGGGTAATAATAATTATCATCATAGTACTCATAATGTAGGAATGCAGGTACCAAAGGTTCAAGTGCTCGTAGAGCCACAAAGTGAAGTTAGAGGTAAAAATGTTGTAATATCTCCAGAGGTAGATATATCGATACCGTTGAGTAATAAGTTTACCCCTTTGGATATTATGGAACAGGTTATAGATCATGATATTGAGGCACCAGTTTTGACAGAAACGAGGAAGAGTAAAGAATTGGAGGCCATTCCGAGTACTAGTTATGCTCAGGTGGCAGCATTGAGTCCGAAACAAAGTGTATCGGTTTTTTTAGGGACATATCAAGGGAGGGGGGCACACACATTGAAGAGAAACAGGAAGTCATCGGCAAATCACAGTTCAGGAGACGAGGTAGGAGAGCAGGAAGAAGATATGTGAGTAAAAAGAAAGAAGATATATTAGTACCTTTTTCACAAGATTTAGTTGCATGGGGTATTTATAATTTAACCCCTTACTCGTTTAATAAGGATGAAATATCTTTAATCACTAAAGGACTTAAGTTTGCACCTACTTCTTACCCTAAGGAGTTTGATTTATTTTTAAATTTAAATCGATTTACACGTGCACTTACACTAAAAAGACATTTTTATATGAAAGGTGATTTTACACTAAGGGAAGATATTCTAATTGATACTTTGCAGGATTTATTGGATGAAAATGAAGTAAATAATGAATATAGAGATATTGAGGAGATTAGTTGTTCTCAGGAAGTATATGTCCATACTCCATTTAAGCCTAAATCAGTATTCTATCCATACCAAAGTCGAGGTCCGTACATAGAAGCCTTTCAGCATATGGTGATGAAAGATTTTTCTAGGCTATGTACGAGCTACAAAGAAAAACAACACAATTTAACTAAGCAAGAACATTTGGCTCTCAAAAGATTGCAAGATAATAAGAACATTTATATCACTGAAGCAGACAAGGGGGGGGCCACTGTTATTTGGTTGTATGAGGATTACTTAGAGGAGGTTCTAAGACAGTTGGGGAATGCTGATACATATGAGTTATTGGAGATAGATCCTACAGAAGAATACAGTAAATCTATACAGAAAATGATAGGGGAAGCAGCAGATCTAGGAATACTAACAAAAATGGAGAAAGAGTTTTTGGTGGTAAAACAACCTAAGGTACCATATTTATATGTAGTACCAAAAATACATAAAACTCTTAATAAACCACCTGGACGCCCCATAATTGCTAGTATGGGGGGTGTAACGTCTAGATTGTCTGAATATATAGATCACTTTCTACAGAAATATGTTGTCAATTTGGGGTCTTATATTAAAGATACTCAACATGTATTGAGCATATTACACAATAAAGTTTGGAGAGGTGACTATATATGGGCCACCATAGACGTTGTTTCCCTATATACAAATATACAGCATAATAAAGGTATAGAGGCAATAAAATATTTCTTAGATGGTGACATAGATATGCCAGAACTTCAAAAGGAATTCATTCTTGATAGCATTCGTTTCATTCTATATACTAACTACTTCCAATTCATGGATAAATATTATATTCAAGTTAAAGGAGCAGCCATGGGCGCCAGCTTCGCCCCCAGCTACGCAAACCTGTATATGGGTCATTGGGAGTTGACGCATGTGTGGGGGGCGGGGCTGGGGGAGAGGCTGGCGTACTATGGGCGGTTCATAGATGATCTTCTTATTATATGGAAGGGTAGTGCCCAGGAATTGGAGGAGTTTATAATAGGACTCAACAACAATCAGAGAGGTCTAACTTTCACTTATAGTATAGATAGTGAATCAGTTTGTTTTTTAGATCTTCAATTAAGTCACCTAGAAGGGAGGATCATTACCAAAAATTATGTTAAATCAGTTAGTACTAATAATTACTTACATCACAATAGTTGCCATTTAAAACAATGGAAGGATAATATACCGGGAGGACAATTTAAGAGAATCAGGAGGAATTGTAATCAAGATAAAGATTATATGGAACAAGGAGAAGCATTAAAATGCAAGTTTATTGATAAAGGTTATCCAAAGGAAGAAATAGACAAGATATACCAACAAACAAAGGATATGGATAGGGAATTGATGCTGAAGCCAAAAGATGGATTAAATCAGAGAAAGTCGGGACATAAAAGAGTACCCTTCATTACACAGTATAATAATGCCCATTATAAAATTAGAAACATTCTTAGAAAACATTGGGCAATATTGATGCAGGATTCGGCACTGAATCAACAAATAGAGGTAGTTCCCAATATAATATTTACTAAAAATAAAAACTTAAAAGAATTTTTTTCTAGGAAAAAGGGTAAAAAGAGAGCTTTAAATAGAGAAGGCAATTTTTTGCAGAAATTTGGAGTCTATAAATGTGGTATGCAAAGATGTATAACATGTGATTTTTTGGATCATAAGTGTACTACATTTTCTGATGCCAGAGGACAAGTTGTCACTATTAATAATCATATTACGTGTAATAGTGTATATGTGATCTATAGAATCACGTGTCCATGCTCTATTAGTTACATTGGGAGGACTAAGAGAAAGATGAAGGACAGGTTTTTGGAACATAGGAGGGCTATTATTAACAAAGATATGAAATATCCATTATCTAAACATTACACAGAAGTACATCATTCTTCTATGGAGGGTACAGTACTGTTGGCTTTAGAACAAATTTCTGCTTCTTTGAGGCAGGGGGAGAGATATGAGCAGCTGAGAAAAAGAGAAACCTATTGGATTTATAAATGTAATACCTTGATTCCAGGGGGTCATAATGACAAATTAGATGTTTATACATTTATGTGAAAGGAATTTTTCATTTTTTATTTTATTTTTATTATTTTTTTATTTATTTTTTATTTTATTTTGTATTTTTTATTGTTTCATTATTATTTTTACACATATATTTTTTATTATTTTTCATTTATTATTATTTTCATTATTTTTATTGGTTTTATATAGATGTTAGTACTGGAGTCTTGAGAAGATTTAGATTGATGCAAATTAGTATATTGGGATGGCTTCTATATTTGCTCTGTTGATATAATGGAATGTGGAGACGTCATGATGACGTTAATCTGGCGCCAGATTTAAATAGACGCCGGGACTATTCACCCATGAAATTCCCTGAGGAAGTGCGTTTTGAGCACGAAACTAGTCGGAAAGAAAATACTATTCTGTCATTGAGAAGAAAGATACGCTATATTGTTACTGTTTGGATGCCGGAGGAGTGTTTCAGATTTGTTTTCTCTTTTACTATGGTCACAGTAGATACAATATAACCGTAAAAGAAAAGGATAAGGAGGAGAATCACAGAACGGTTAATGTGAATGTATCCAGTGAACAAATATTGAAAGTCCAGGAGGAGGGGTTGACAGACGGGAGTCTGCTGGGGAAAAAGATTGCCTAACTCATACTCTGCCCGCGGATACTAAGGTGGGATCGATATTGGAGGTAACTTTAATTCTTAGGTTGCCAGACCAAACGACCCGTAGGATCAGAAAGATTGGTGATTCCATAATAGACGGGAGAGTCTAAAAGTTACGGCTGAGAGTCTAAAAGTTACAGCTTAGACCTCTAAGCGACTGCCCGCTAACCCCTAACTCTATTTGACACATCTACTACCATTTAGAACTATGCGGTCCGTATGTATTTGAGAATTCTTTATCATCTAAGATTGTGATACTCAGACAGACAGGACCACTGAGGACTAAGTGCACCAACGTATGTTAAGCTCCGGAGCTATAGGTGGTCTATAGTTTTTTATATGCATTGTGCACTGTTATTGTCAGTAATTTATAGCATTATATATATGACATAACAAGTTATATGTTTTATTGTATATCATTTTAATAAATTTATACAGTCTACTTGAGCGCTCTCCTTCTGTATTGGAGTTTGCAGTTAATTGGAGCTCGGGACACTATACGAGCATTGGATAGTAGCGATTTAGTTGACTGTATCATAGAAGAGGTTAAATAGTGAATTTATCTGCACACAAATCGCCGTGATCACAGAAGTACATTTTATACATATATATATACATGCAATGCACAACATGCAGACACAGAGTGTGATACAGACATGCAACACACACAGTGAGGAACACACAGGCACACACACAGAGACATTCATGCACACACAGAAGGGGTCATAAGGGGGTGACTTATGTGTCATTGTAATGAGTTTGTGTTTGTACTTATGCCTCCACTGTGGCATTCATTCATATAGTCAAAATGCATGTGGTAATTGCAAATACTATGGTAGAAGGTGGATCGTGCTGGCTCCCGGGGTGTGAGTGAGTGGCATTCATTCATGTAGTTGAAATGCATGTGGGAATTGCAAATACTATGGTAGAAGGTGGATCGTACTGGCTCCCGGGGTGTGAGTGAGACTATGGTGGAAGGTGGATCGTGCTGGCTCCCGGGGTGTGAGTACGAGAGTGAGTGATTGCGTGAGTGTGTGTGATTGAGTGAGAGTGTGTGAGTGTGAGGGTGTATGAGTGTGAGTGTGTGAGTGAGAGTATGTGAGTGTGTGAATTATTGTGTCTATGACTGAGTGTGTGATTGAGTGTGTGTGAGTGTGTGTTTTTTGTCTGATGTGTTTGTGTCTGTGGTGTAGGAGCGAGTGGCAGCCATTTTGTTTTTCAGTTACTTAGATAGTGGTGGGTGGGCTGGATAGTGGGGGTAGGCCAACTGCCTGCATGATTTAAATCACTCCCCCATTGAATCACCCAATGGGAGCAGTAACTCCTCCTTACTTAACCCTTTGAGTGCCAGAGGGGTATGCAACTCATTGCTTTGCAATGCGTTGTGTACCCCAGGGGCGTCGCTAGGGGTGGGCGAACGGGCTGAAACCCCGAGTGTGTCAGTGGGCAGCCCCGAATGACAGACAATCAGCAGACTCACTCCTCCTGCTGTTTATCCTGAGGCTGGCTGGCTGCTGCCCAGCAACTTGTGGGCATATATAGCTTGGAACAGCAGGCTGCTGCCTTACTCTGTTCTCAGCTTCAGCAAACAGCCATCCGCTCCACAGTGGCTCTTCTAGCACTTCCTGGTGCTTTGCGATGAGGTCATCAACATGCACCTGAAGTACCAGAGGAGGCAGTGTGGAGCCCATGTCTCTACACTGAAACAGAAATCAGAATGGGACAGCGCAGAAGAGAAGGTATGAGGGGCAGTATAGATGGGGGAAATATATGGCTACCAGTGGCAGGTAAACAAGGCTGGTGGGTGTCACATTGTATATGTGGAGAATTTGTGGGCTGGCTACCAGAGAGCAGGGGAACAAGGCTGGTGGGGTCACACAGTTTATGTAGGGAATCAGTGGCTACCAGTGGGTATTGGAATAAGGATGGTGGTGGTCATATAGTGTATGTGTAGAATCTGTGTCTTTCAGTGGGCAGGATAATAAGGCTGGTGGGGTCCACAGTGTATGTGGGGAATCAGTGGCTACCAGTGGACAGGGTAATAAGGCTGGGGGAGGTCACATAGTGTATGTAAGGAATCTGTGGCTTCTAGTGGGCAGGGGAGCAAGGCTAGGGGGGTTATATAGTGTATGTAGAGAATCTGTGGCTACCAGTGGTTAGGGGAATAAGGTTGTTGGGGGGGTCACATAATGTATGTATGGAATATGTGGCTATCAGTGGGCAGGGGTAAAATGCAGTTGGGAATCACATAGTGTATGTGAGGAATCTGTGGATACCAGTGGGCAGGAGGGGCACACACAGTGTATGTGGAGAATCTGTGGCTTCCAGTGGGCAGGAGAACAAGGCTAGTGGGGATGCACAATGTATGAGGGGAATCTGTGGCGACCAGTAGGCAGTTGTAGAAGGCTGGTGGGGTAACACAGTGTATTTGGGGAATCTGGGCAGAGAAACATGGCTGTGGCTACCATTGACCAGTGGAACAAGGCTGTGGTATCATAAAGTTTATATGCGTTGTTCTGTGGCTACCAGCGGCCAATGGAAAAATGCCGGCAATCAGACAGTGTATGATTGGCTACAGGTAACCAGTGGAACAATGATGGGGTATCACACAGTGTATGTATGGTTCTATGGATACCAGTAACCAGAGAAACAATGCTGGAGTATCAGACAATATATGTATGGTTCTATGGATACCAGTTGCCAGTAGAAGAAGACTGAGATATCAGTTCATGTGTGGGCCTGGTGCTACCGGTGGCAAACCACTGGAGTATCAGACAGTGGATGTGTGGCTAATAGGGGCTAGAAGAGCAAGGTTATCAGGCAGTGTATGAGAGGTTCTATGGCTACCAGTGGGCAATGGAACAATGCTGGGTATCAGCATACCTCCCAAGTGTCCCTCTTCGAGCCCCAAATCCCTCTGTCCCTCTTTCACACCCTGGTGTCCCTCTTTTTATGACATCAGACTGTGTGGTGGGTATATAAGTGTATCACCCTGGTGTCCTTGTGTTTAGGAGATCAGACTGTGTGGTGTGTATATAAGTGTATCACCCTGGTGTCCCTGTGTTTAGGAGATCAGACTGTGTGATGTGTATATAAGTGTATCACCCTGGTGTCCCTGTGTTGAGGAGATCAGACTGTGTGATGTGTTTATAAGTGTATCACCCTGGTGTCCCTGTGTGTAGGAGATCAGACTGTGTGGTGTGTATATAAGTGTATCAACCTGGTGTCCCTGTGTTTAGGAGATCAGACCGTGTGGTGTGTATATAAGTGTATCACCCCGGTGTCCCTGTGTTTAGGAGATCAGACTGTGTGGTGTGTCTATAAGTGTATCACCCTGGTGTCCCTGTGTTTAGGAGATCAGACTGTGTGGTGTGTCTATAAGTGTATCACCCTGGTGTCCGTGTGTGTAGGAGATCAGACTGTGTGGTGTGTATATAAGTGTATCACCCTGGTGTCCCTGTGTTTAGGAGATCAGACTGTGTGGTGTGTATATAAGTGTATCACATTGCTCCACAGAAATAAAACTCACATTAATGTTTGTTTAAAATTCGTTATATCTGTTTATACATTATCTGTGTAAATAAAATACTTTGGTGTTGCTCTTGATAATTTATTCAGTTACATTCATTCATTCATATGTATTAAAGCAACCTTGTTTTATTCTGGAGTAAACCAACTGCACAATAGGGGACAAATAAAAGTTCTTAAAATCCACTGCACTTGAATAGAGTTTTTAACCTCTTGAATGCTAGAGAGGTCTCCAATGCATTGCTTTGCAATGTATTGAAGACCGCTCTAGCATTCAAGGAGTTAAAACCACTATTTAATGTGACAGGAATTTTGATTTGTTCCCTGTGGTACAGTTGGTTTACACCACAATAACTTCTGTTAGTTAGAACAAAAAACAGTGGCAAGAGTTGAATATAAAATAGCTTACTTCTTAACTCTTTGCATTGCATTATATATAGAATAGTAAAATAAACATATATGTTGTGTAAGGATAACTCACTCCACACTATATCGTTATCATCACTACCACTGGTGGCAGGCACTCTGTTGAATTTTGCTGTGGGCTCTAGTCCCAGATCGTTTTGGAACCTAGAAACGCCCCTGGTGTACCCCTCTGGCACCCAAAGGGTTAAGTTGAGGTAACATAGCAATATAACACACAGCGGCTCTTCAGTTGAGGCAGCGTAGCAATTTGCTCAGGGATCAAATAGAAAGTGATGTTTGAGGCTTGCCCTCTGTAACATACAGCAAAGCATCCCTCTCCCTTTAAGGAGAAAGGGCGGGAATCAGGAAGCAGGAAGTGGAGGAGTGACAGTTGAAAACAGACAGTGAGGTGACTGAAGAGATGAAAAGAGTTAAATAAAAGAGTTGCTATTACGTTTATCCCTGAGTTTGTATTTTATGGGAACATTACACCCTCGCACTGAAACAGAGTGTATGGAGGGTTACAATTATCTGTGGGAGGTGAAACAGTGTGTTTGTGGGGTCATAATCCTGAGTGAGAGTGTGTGTGGACCAGGAGAAGTTATTGATATCCCCTACTTCAGGAGCCAGTGGCAGTTATATTTTTTTTGTCAGTTGGATAGTGGTGGACGGGCCAACTCCCTGTATGATAAACACGCCCCCATTGAATCACCCAATGGGAGGAGTAAAGTCCCCATTGAATCACCCAATAGGAGTTGTGTCTCCTAATGAGACATAAATTATGTAATGAGGCATTCTGTTCTATGTGTGTGTGTTTTCTGAGGAGACATAAATTATGCTCTGAGTGTGAGGTACCATAAATTATGCAATGAGGCTTATTCTTTTATATATATAGATATATATATTAGAGTAATACATATATATTGATATAGATATATCTATATATATAAAAGAATAAGCCTCATTGCATAATTTATGGTACCCCACACACAGAACATAATTTATGTCTCCTCAGAAAAGAAACTCGCATTGAACAGAATGTCTAATTACATAATTTATGTCTCATTAGGAGACACAACTCCTATTGGGTGATTGAATGGGGACTTTACTGCTCTCATTGGGTGATTTAATGGGGGCGTGTTTATCATACAGGGAGTTGGCCCGCCCCCTCCAGCCCACCCACCAGTATCCAACTGACAAAAATAAAAATATATAACTGCCACTCGCTCCTGAGGTAAGGATGTCAGCAACTTCTCCCGGTCCACTCACACTCTCACTCAGGATCATGACCCCACAAACACACTGTTTCACCTCCCACAGACAACTGTAACCCTCCATACACTCTGTTTCAGTATGAGGGTGTAATGTTCCCATAAAATACAAACTTAATAGCAACTCTTATTTAACTCATCATCTCTTCAGTCACCTCACAGTCTCAACTGTCACTCCTCCACTTCCTGCTTCCTGATTCCCACCCTTTCTCCTTAAAGGGAGAGAGATGCTTTGCTGTATTTTACAGAGGACAAGCCTCAAACACCACTTTCTATTTGATACCTCAGCATATTGCTACATTGCCTCAACTGAAGAGCCACCGTGTGTTTTATTGCTATGTTAGCTCAACTTAACCCTTTGAGTGCCAGAGGGGTAAGCAACGCATTGCAAAGCACACACTCTCAGTCTCACAGTCGCACACACTCTCAGTCTCACAGTCGCACACAGTCTCAGTCTCACACTCTCACAGAGTCTCACACTTTCACGCAGTCTCACACTCTCATTCTCACACAGTCTCTCTTGCAGTCTCACACAGTCCCTCACACTCTCACAGTCCCACACACTCTCAGTCCCACACACTCTCAATCCCACACACTCTCAGTCCCACACACTCTCAGTCTCACACACTCTCAGTCTCACACACTCTGTCTCACACACTCTCAGTCTCACACTCTCACAGTCTCTCTCGCAGTCTCATACAGTCCCTCACACTCTCACAGTCCCTCACACTCTCACAGTCCCTCACACTCTCAGTCCCACACACTCTCAGTCCCACACACTCTCAGTCCCACACACTCTCAGTCTCACACACTCTCAGTCTCACACACTCTCAGTCCCACACACTCTCAGTCCCACACACTCTCAGTCTCACACACTCTCAGTCCCACACACTCTCAGTCCCACACACTCTCAGTCTCACACACTCTCAGTCTCACACTCACACAGTCTCTCTCGCAGTCTCACACACTCTCAGTCTCACACTCTCAGTCTCACACTCACAGTCTCACACTCACAGTCTCACACTCACAGTCTCTCTCGCAGTCTCACACAGTCTCTCACACTCTCACAGTCCCTCACACTCTCACAGTCCCTCACACTCTCAGTCTCACACACTCTCAGTCTCACACACTCTCAGTCTCTCACAGTCTCTCTCGCAGTCTCACACAGTCTCTCTCGCAGTCTCACACCACACTCTCACAGTCCCTCACACTCTCACAGTCCATCACACTCTCACAGTCCCACACACTCTCAGTCTCACACACTCTCAGTCTCACACACTCTCAGTCTCACACACTCTCAGTCTCTCACAGTCTCTCTCGCAGTCTCACACAGTCTCTCTCGCAGTCTCACAGTCTCACACAGTCTCACACTTTCACACAGTCTCACACTCTCAGTCTCACAGTCTCACACAGTCTCTCTCGCAGTCTCACACAGTCTCTCACGCAGTCTCACACTCTCATTCTCACACTCTCAGTCTCACACTCTCAGTCTCTCACAGTCTCTCTCGCAGTCTCACACAGTCTCTCTCGCAGTCTCACAGTCCCTCACACTCTCACAGTCTCACACACTCTCAGTCTCACACACTCTCAGTCTCTCACAGTCTCTCTTGCAGTCTCACAGTCTCTCACACTCTCACAGTCTCACACTTTCACACAGTCTCACACTTTCACACAGTCTCACACTCTCAGTCTCACACATTCACAATCTCACACAGTCTCTCTTGCAGTCTCACACAGTCTCTCACACTCTCACAGTCCCTCACACTCTCACAGTCTCTTACACTCTCACACTCTCTCACACACCGTCTCACACAGTCTCTCACACAGTCACAGTCTCACACAGTCTCACACTCTCGCAGTCTCACACTCTCGCAGTCTCACACTCTCGCAGTCTCACACACTCAGTCTCACACTCTCACAGTCTCTCACAGTCTCTCTCGCAGTCTCACACAGTCCCTCTCACAGTCTCACACAGTCTCTCTCGCAGTCTCACACAGTCCCTCACACTCTCACACACTCTCACATACTGTCTCACAGTCTCACACAGTCTCTCACACAGTCACAGTCTCACAGTCATTCTCACAGTCACATTCTCACACAGTCTCACACAGTTTCATACTCTCAGTGCCTCTCACAGTCTCTCAGTCTCTCTCAGTCTCACACAGTCTCACACAGTCCCTCACACTGACACAGTCTCTCACAGTCTCTCACACTCTCACAGTCTCTCACACTCTCACAGTCTCTCACACACGCAGTCTCACACACACACAGTCTCACACACACACAGTCTCACACACACACACACAGTCTCACACTCACACACAGTCTCACACTCTCTCACTCTCACAGTCTCTCACTCTCACACTCTCTCACAGTCTCACACACAGTCTCACACTCTCACACACAGTCTCACACTCTCTCTCACACTCTCTCAGTCTCACTCTCACACAGTCTCACACTCTCACACTCTCACATAGTCACACTCTCACACAGTCACACTCTCACAGTCTCTCTCTCACACACAGTCTCACACACAGTCTCACAGTCTCTCTCACACTCTCAGTCACACAGTTTCACACTCTCACACAGTCTCATACTCTCTCTCAGTCTCACACTCTCTCTCACACTCTCACAGTCTCTCACACTCTCTCTCACAGTCTCTCACACTCTCTCACACTCTCTCTCACAGTCTCTCACTCTCTCTCACAGTCTCACACTCTCTCACTCTCAGTCTCACACACAGTCTCACACTCTCACACACAGTCTCACACTCTCTCTCACACTCTCTCAGTCTCACTCTCACACAGTCTCACACTCTCACATAGTCACACTCTCACACAGTCACACTCTCACAGTCTCTCTCTCACACACAGTCTCACACACAGTCTCACAGTCTCTCTCACACTCTCAGTCACACAGTTTCACACTCTCACACAGTCTCATACTCTCTCTCAGTCTCACACTCTCTCTCACACTCTCACAGTCTCTCACACTCTCTCTCACAGTCTCTCACACTCTCTCACACTCTCTCTCACAGTCTCTCACTCTCTCTCACAGTCTCACACTCTCTCACTCTCAGTCTCACACACAGTCTCACACTCTCACACACAGTCTCACACTCTCTCTCACACTCTCTCAGTCTCACTCTCACACAGTCTCACACTCTCACATAGTCACACTCTCACACAGTCACACTCTCACAGTCTCTCTCTCACACACAGTCTCACACACAGTCTCACAGTCTCTCTCACACTCTCAGTCACACAGTTTCACACTCTCACACAGTCTCATACTCTCTCTCAGTCTCACACTCTCTCTCTCACACTCTCACAGTCTCTCACACTCTCTCTCACAGTCTCTCACACTCTCTCACACTCTCTCTCACAGTCTCTCACTCTCTCTCACAGTCTCACACTCTCTCACTCTCAGTCTCACACACAGTCTCACACACAGTCTCACACTCACACAGTCTCACAGTCTCTCTCTCTCACTCAGTCTCACAGTCTCTCTCTCTCACTCTCACACTCACACACAGTCTCACACTCTCACACACAGTCTCACACAGTCTCACACAGTCACAGTCTCACACACTCTCACTCACTCTCACACACAGTATCACTCTCACACACAGTCTCACTCTCAAACACAGTCTCACTCTCAAACACGGTCTCACACTCACACAGTCTCACACTCACACAGTCTCACTCTGTCTCACAGTCTCACACTGTCTCACAATCTCTTACTCTCAGTCTCTCTCTCTCACACTCTCACAGTCTCTCTCTCTCACTCTCTCACTCTCACACAGTCTCACACAGTCTCACACACTCTCACACTCTCACACACTCTCACACACTCTCACACACTCTCACACACTTTCAGTCTCACACACTCTCAGTCTCACACACTCTCAGTCTCACAGTCTCTCACTCTCACACTGTCTCACTCAGTCTTGCACTCACAGTCTCGCACTCACAGTCTCGCACTCACAGTCTGGCACAGTCTCTCACACTCACACAGTCTCTCACACTCACACAGTCTCTCACACACACACAGTCTCTCACACACACACACAGTCTCACACTCACACACAGTCTCTCACTCTCACACTCTCTCACAGTCTCTCACTCTCACACTCTCTCACAGTCTCACACACAGTCTCACACTCTCACACACAGTCTCACACTCTCTCAGTCTCACTCTCACACAGTCTCACACACTCACACAGTCTCACACACTCACAGGCTCACACTCTCACACACAGTCTCACAGTCTCTCACTCTCACACACAGTCTCACACACAGTCTCAGTCTCACCCTCACAGTCTCACACTCACAGTCTCACCCTCACAGTCTCACACTCAGTCTCACATTCACACAGTCTCACAGTCTCTTACTCTCACAGTCTCTCTCTCACACTCTCACAGTCTCTCTCACACTCTCAGTCACACAGTCTCACAGTCTCACACACAGTCTCACACACAGTCTCACACAGTCTCACACAGTCTCACACACAGTCTCACACTCTCACACAGTCTCACACTCTCTCAGTCTCACACTCTCTCACACTCTCACAGTCTCTCACACTCTCTCTCACAGTCTCTCACTCTCTCACAGTCTCACACTCTCTCACTCTCAGTCTCACACACAGTCTCACAGTCTCACACTCACACAGTCTCACACTCACACAGTCTCACAGTCTCTCTCTCTCACTCAGTCTCACAGTCTCTCTCTCTCACTCTCACACTCTCACACAGTCTCACTCTCACACAGTCTCACAGTCTCACACAGTCTCACAGTCTTACACTCTCACACACAGTCTCACACTCTCACACGGTCTCACACAGTCTCACACACAGTCTCAAACACAGTCTCACACACAGTCTCACACACAGTCTCACACAGTTTCACACTCACACAGTCTCACACTCTCACACACACACAGTCTCACACTCTCACACACAGTCTCACACTCTCACACACAGTCTCATACTGTCTCACACAGTCTCACACAGTCACAGTCTCACACACTCTCACACACTCTCACACACAGTCTCACTCTCACACACAGTCTCACTCTCAAACACAGTCTCACTCTCAAACACAGTCTCACACTCACACAGTCTCACACTGTCTCACAGTCTCACACTGTCTCACAGTCTCTTACTCTCAGTCTCTCTCTCTCACACTGTCTCTCTCTCACTCTCCCAGTCTCTCTCTCTCACTCTCACACTTTCACACAGTCTCACACAGTCTCACACTCTCTCACACACTCTCACACACTCTCACACACTCTCACACACTCTCACACACTCTCACACAGTCTCACACACTCTCTCACAGTCTCTCTCACACTCTCAGTCACACAGTTTCACACTCTCACACAGTCTCATACACTCACACACTGTCTCACACAGTCTCACACAGTCACAGTCTCACACACTCTCACACACTCTCACACACAGTCTCACTCTCAAACACAGTCTCACTCTCAAACACAGTCTCACACTCACACAGTCTCACACTGTCTCACAGTCTCACACTGTCTCACAGTCTCTTACTCTCAGTCTCTCTCTCTCACACTCTCACAGTGTCTCTCTCTCACTCTCCCAGTCTCTCTCTCTCACTCTCACACTTTCACACAGTCTCACACAGTCTCACACTCTCTCACACACTCTCACACACTCTCACACAGTCTCACACACTCTCTCACAGTCTCTCACAGTCTCTCTCACACTCTCAGTCACACAGTTTCACACTCTCACACAGTCTCATACTCTCTCTCAGTCTCACACTCTCTCTCACACTCTCACAGTCTCTCACACTCTCTCCCACAGTCTCTCACTCTCTCTCACAGTCTCACACTCTCTCACTCTCAGTCTCACACACAGTCTCACACACAGTCTCACACTCACACAGTCTCACACTCACACAGTCTCACAGTCTCTCTCTCTCACTCAGTCTCACAGTCTCTCTCTCTCTCACTCTCACACTCACACACAGTCTCACACTCTCACACACAGTCTCACACTCTCACACACAGTCTCACACAGTCTCACACAGTCACAGTCTCACACACTCTCACTCACTCTCACACACAGTCTCACTCTCACACACAGTCTCACTCTCAAACACAGTCTCACTCTCAAACACAGTCTCACACTCACACAGTCTCACACTCACACAGTCTCACTCTGTCTCACAGTCTCACACTGTCTCACAGTCTCTTACTCTCAGTCTTTCTCTCTCACACTCTCACAGTCTCTCTCTCTCACTCTCTCACTCTCACACAGTCTCACACAGTCTCACACACTCTCACACACTCTCACACACTCTCACACACTCTCACACACTCTCACACACTTTCAGTCTCACACACTCTCAGTCTCACACACTCTCAGTCTCACACACTCTCAGTCTCACAGTCTCTCACTCTCACACTGTCTCACTCAGTCTTGCACTCACAGTCTCGCACTCACAGTCTCGCACTCACAGTCTCGCACTCACAGTCTGGCACAGTCTCTCACACTCACACAGTCTCTCACACTCACACAGTCTCTCACACACACACAGTCTCTCACACACACACACAGTCTCACACTCACACACAGTCTCTCACTCTCACACTCTCTCACAGTCTCTCACTCTCACACTCTCTCACAGTCTCACACACAGTCTCACACTCTCACACACAGTCTCACACTCTCTCAGTCTCACACTCACACAGTCTCACACACTCACACAGTCTCACACACTCACAGGCTCACACTCTCACACACAGTCTCACAGTCTCTCACTCTCACACACAGTCTCACACACAGTCTCAGTCTCACCCTCACAGTCTCACACTCACAGTCTCACCCTCACAGTCTCACCCTCACAGTCTCACACTCAGTCTCACACTCACACAATCTCACACTCACACAGTCTCACAGTCTCTTACTCTCACAGTCTCTCTCTCACACTCTCACAGTCTCTCTCACACTCTCAGTCACACAGTCTCACACAGTCTCACACTCTCACACACAGTCTCACACACAGTCTCACACAGTCTCACACAGTCTCACACACAGTCTCACACTCTCACACAGTCTCACACTCTCTCAGTCTCACACTCTCTCACACTCTCACAGTCTCTCACACTCTCTCTCACACTCTCTCTCTCTCACTCTCTCACTCTCACACCGTCTCACACAGTCTCACACACTCTCACACTCTCACACACTCTCACACACTCTCACACACTCTCACACACTTTCAGTCTCACACACTCTCAGTCTCACACACTCTCAGTCTCACACACTCTCAGTCTCACAGTCTCTCACTCTCACACTGTCTCACTCAGTCTTGCACTCACAGTCTCGCACTCACAGTCTCGCACTCACAGTCTCGCACTCACAGTCTCGCACTCACAGTCTGGCACAGTCTCTCACACTCACACAGTCTCTCACACTCACACAGTTTCTCACACACACACAGTCTCTCACACACACACAGTCTCACACTCACACAGTCTCACACTCTCACATAGTCACACTCTCACACAGTCACACTCTCACAGTCTCTCTCTCACACACAGTCTCACACACAGTCTCACAGTCTCTCTCACACTCTCAGTCACACAGTTTCACACTCTCACACAGTCTCATACTCTCTCTCAGTCTCACACTCTCTCTCTCACACTCTCACAGTCTCTCACACTCTCTCTCACAGTCTCTCACACTCTCTCACACTCTCTCTCACAGTCTCTCACTCTCTCTCACAGTCTCACACTCTCTCACTCTCAGTCTCACACACAGTCTCACACACAGTCTCACACTCACACAGTCTCACAGTCTCTCTCTCTCACTCAGTCTCACAGTCTCTCTCTCTCACTCTCACACTCACACACAGTCTCACACTCTCACACACAGTCTCACACAGTCTCACACAGTCACAGTCTCACACACTCTCACTCACTCTCACACACAGTATCACTCTCACACACAGTCTCACTCTCAAACACAGTCTCACTCTCAAACACGGTCTCACACTCACACAGTCTCACACTCACACAGTCTCACTCTGTCTCACAGTCTCACACTGTCTCACAATCTCTTACTCTCAGTCTCTCTCTCTCACACTCTCACAGTCTCTCTCTCTCACTCTCTCACTCTCACACAGTCTCACACAGTCTCACACACACTCTCACACTCTCACACACTCTCACACACTCTCACACACTCTCACACACTTTCAGTCTCACACACTCTCAGTCTCACACACTCTCAGTCTCACAGTCTCTCACTCTCACACTGTCTCACTCAGTCTTGCACTCACAGTCTCGCACTCACAGTCTCGCACTCACAGTCTGGCACAGTCTCTCACACTCACACAGTCTCTCACACTCACACAGTCTCTCACACACACACAGTCTCTCACACACACACACAGTCTCACACTCACACACAGTCTCTCACTCTCACACTCTCTCACAGTCTCTCACTCTCACACTCTCTCACAGTCTCACACACAGTCTCACACTCTCACACACAGTCTCACACTCTCTCAGTCTCACTCTCACACAGTCTCACACACTCACACAGTCTCACACACTCACAGGCTCACACTCTCACACACAGTCTCACAGTCTCTCACTCTCACACACAGTCTCACACACAGTCTCAGTCTCACCCTCACAGTCTCACACTCACAGTCTCACCCTCACAGTCTCACACTCAGTCTCACACTGACACAGTCTCACAGTCTCTTACTCTCACAGTCTCTCTCTCACACTCTCACAGTCTCTCTCACACTCTCAGTCACACAGTCTCACAGTCTCACACACAGTCTCACACACAGTCTCACACAGTCTCACACACAGTCTCACACTCTCACACAGTCTCACACTCTCTCAGTCTCACACTCTCTCACACTCTCACAGTCTCTCACACTCTCTCTCACAGTCTCTCACTCTCTCACAGTCTCACACTCTCTCACTCTCAGTCTCACACACAGTCTCACAGTCTCACACTCACACAGTCTCACACTCACACAGTCTCACAGTCTCTCTCTCTCACTCAGTCTCACAGTCTCTCTCTCTCACTCTCACACTCTCACACAGTCTCACTCTCACACAGTCTCACAGTCTCACACAGTCTCACAGTCTTACACTCTCACACACAGTCTCACACTCTCACACGGTCTCACACAGTCTCACACACAGTCTCAAACACAGTCTCACACACAGTCTCACACACAGTCTCACACAGTTTCACACTCACACAGTCTCACACTCTCACACACACACAGTCTCACACTCTCACACACAGTCTCACACTCTCACACACAGTCTCATACTGTCTCACACAGTCTCACACAGTCACAGTCTCACACACTCTCACACACTCTCACACACAGTCTCACTCTCACACACAGTCTCACTCTCAAACACAGTCTCACTCTCAAACACAGTCTCACACTCACACAGTCTCACACTGTCTCACAGTCTCACACTGTCTCACAGTCTCTTACTCTCAGTCTCTCTCTCTCACACTGTCTCTCTCTCACTCTCCCAGTCTCTCTCTCTCACTCTCACACTTTCACACAGTCTCACACAGTCTCACACTCTCTCACACACTCTCACACACTCTCACACAGTCTCACACACTCTCACACACTCTCACACACTCTCACACACTCTCACACACTCTCACACACTCTCACACAGTCTCACACACTCTCTCACAGTCTCTCTCACACTCTCAGTCACACAGTTTCACACTCTCACACAGTCTCATACACTCACACACAGTCTCACACTCTCACACACAGTCTCACACTGTCTCACACAGTCTCACACAGTCACAGTCTCACACACTCTCACACACTCTCACACACAGTCTCACTCTCAAACACAGTCTCACTCTCAAACACAGTCTCACACTCACACAGTCTCACACTGTCTCACAGTCTCACACTGTCTCACAGTCTCTTACTCTCAGTCTCTCTCTCTCACACTCTCACAGTGTCTCTCTCTCACTCTCCCAGTCTCTCTCTCTCACTCTCACACTTTCACACAGTCTCACACAGTCTCACACTCTCTCACACACTCTCACACACTCTCACACACTCTCACACAGTCTCACACACTCTCTCACAGTCTCTCACAGTCTCTCTCACACTCTCAGTCACACAGTTTCACACTCTCACACAGTCTCATACTCTCTCTCAGTCTCACACTCTCTCTCACACTCTCACAGTCTCTCACACTCTCTCCCACAGTCTCTCACTCTCTCTCACAGTCTCACACTCTCTCACTCTCAGTCTCACACACAGTCTCACACACAGTCTCACACTCACACAGTCTCACACTCACACAGTCTCACAGTCTCTCTCTCTCACTCAGTCTCACAGTCTCTCTCTCTCTCACTCTCACACTCACACACAGTCTCACACTCTCACACACAGTCTCACACTCTCACACACAGTCTCACACAGTCTCACACAGTCACAGTCTCACACACTCTCACTCACTCTCACACACAGTCTCACTCTCACACACAGTCTCACTCTCAAACACAGTCTCACTCTCAAACACAGTCTCACACTCACACAGTCTCACACTCACACAGTCTCACTCTGTCTCACAGTCTCACACTGTCTCACAGTCTCTTACTCTCAGTCTTTCTCTCTCACACTCTCACAGTCTCTCTCTCTCACTCTCTCACTCTCACACAGTCTCACACAGTCTCACACACTCTCACACACTCTCACACACTCTCACACACTCTCACACACATTCAGTCTCACACACTCTCAGTCTCACACACTCTCAGTCTCACACACTCTCAGTCTCACAGTCTCTCACTCTCACACTGTCTCACTCAGTCTTGCACTCACAGTCTCGCACTCACAGTCTCGCACTCACAGTCTCGCACTCACAGTCTGGCACAGTCTCTCACACTCACACAGTCTCTCACACTCACACAGTCTCTCACACACACACAGTCTCTCACACACACACACAGTCTCACACTCACACACAGTCTCTCACTCTCACACTCTCTCACAGTCTCTCACTCTCACACTCTCTCACAGTCTCACACACAGTCTCACACTCTCACACACAGTCTCACACTCTCTCAGTCTCACTCTCACACAGTCTCACACACTCACACAGTCTCACACACTCACAGGCTCACACTCTCACACACAGTCTCACAGTCTCTCACTCTCACACACAGTCTCACACACAGTCTCAGTCTCACCCTCACAGTCTCACACTCACAGTCTCACCCTCACAGTCTCACCCTCACAGTCTCACACTCAGTCTCACACTCACACAATCTCACACTCACACAGTCTCACAGTCTCTTACTCTCACAGTCTCTCTCTCACACTCTCACAGTCTCTCTCACACTCTCAGTCACACAGTCTCACACAGTCTCACACTCTCACACACAGTCTCACACACAGTCTCACACAGTCTCACACAGTCTCACACACAGTCTCACACTCTCACACAGTCTCACACTCTCTCAGTCTCACACTCTCTCACACTCTCACAGTCTCTCACACTCTCTCTCACACTCTCTCTCTCTCACTCTCTCACTCTCACACCGTCTCACACAGTCTCACACACTCTCACACTCTCACACACTCTCACACACTCTCACACACTCTCACACACTTTCAGTCTCACACACTCTCAGTCTCACACACTCTCAGTCTCACACACTCTCAGTCTCACAGTCTCTCACTCTCACACTGTCTCACTCAGTCTTGCACTCACAGTCTCGCACTCACAGTCTCGCACTCACAGTCTCGCACTCACAGTCTGGCACAGTCTCTCACACTCACACAGTCTCTCACACTCACACAGTCTCTCACACACACACAGTCTCTCACACACACACAGTCTCACACTCACACACAGTCTCTCACTCTCACACTCTCTCACAGTCTCTCACTCTCACACTCTCTCACAGTCTCACACACAGTCTCACACTCTCACACACAGTCTCACACTCTCTCAGTCTCACTCTCACACAGTCTCACACACTCACACAGTCTCACACACTCACAGGCTCACACTCTCACACACAGTCTCACAGTCTCTCACTCTCACACACAGTCTCACACACAGTCTCAGTCTCACCCTCACAGTCTCACACTCACAGTCTCACCCTCACAGTCTCACCCTCACAGTCTCACACTCAGTCTCACACTCACACAATCTCACACTCACACAGTCTCACAGTCTCTTACTCTCACAGTCTCTCTCTCACACTCTCACAGTCTCTCTCACACTCTCAGTCACACAGTCTCACACAGTCTCACACTCTCACACACAGTCTCACACACAGTCTCACACAGTCTCACACACAGTCTCACACTCTCACACAGTCTCACACTCTCTCAGTCTCACACTCTCTCACACTCTCACAGTCTCTCACACTCTCTCTCACAGTCTCTCACTCTCTCACAGTCTCACACTCTCTCACTCTCAGTCTCACACACAGTCTCACAGTCTCACACTCACACAGTCTCACACTCACACAGTCTCACAGTCTCTCTCTCTCACTCAGTCTCACAGTCTCTCTCTCTCACTCTCACACTCTCACACAGTCTCACTCTCACACAGTCTCACAGTCTCACACAGTCTCACAGTCTTACACTCTCACACACAGTCTCACACTCTCACACGGTCTCACACAGTCTCACACACAGTCTCAAACACAGTCTCACACACAGTCTCACACAGTTTCACACTCACACAGTCTCACACTCTCACACACACAGTCTCACACTCTCACACACAGTCTCACACTCTCACACACAGTCTCACACTCTCACACACAGTCTCACACAGTCTCACACAGTCACAGTCTCACACACTCTCACACACTCTCACACACAGTCTCACTCTCAAACACAGTCTCACTCTCAAACACAGTCTCACTCTCAAACACAGTCTCACACTCACACAGTCTCACACTGTCTCACAGTCTCACACTGTCTCACAGTCTCTTACTCTCAGTCTCTCTCTCTCACAGTGTCTCTCTCTCACTCTCCCAGTCTCTCTCTCTCACTCTCACACTTTCACACAGTCTCACACAGTCTCACACTCTCTCACACACTCTCACACACTCTCACACACTCTCACACACTCTCACACACTCTCACACACTCTCACACAGTCTCACACACTCTCTCACAGTCTCTCACAGTCTCTCACACTCTCAGTCTCTCACACTCTCAGTCTCTCACACTCTCAGTCTCACACACTCTCAGTCTCACAGTCTCTCTCTCTCACTCTCACACTGTCTCACTCAGTCTTGCACTCACAGTCTCGCACTCACAGTCTCACACAGTCTCTCACACACACACACAGTCTCTCACACACACACAGTCTCACACTCACACACAGTCTCACACTCACACACAGTCTCACACTCACACAGTCTCACTCTCACAGTCCCTCACAGTCCCTCACAGTATCTCACTCTCACACTCTCTCACTCTCACACTCTCTCACACTCTCACACACAGTCTCACACTCTCTCAGTCTCACTCTCACACAGTCTCACACACTCACAGTCTCACACACTCACAGGCTCACACTCTCACACACAGTCTCACAGTCTCTCACACACAGTCTCACACACAGTCTCACACACAGTCTCAGTCTCACACTCACAGTCTCACACTCACACAGTCTCACAGTCTCTTACTCTCACAGTCTCTCTCTCACACTCTCACAGTCTCTCTCTCACACTCACAGTCTCTCACTCTCACATAGTCTCTCTCTCTCACTCTCACATAGTCTCTCTCTCTCACTCTCACACAGTCTCACAGTCTCTTACTCTCACAGTCTCTCTCTCACTCTCACAGTCTCTCTCTCACACTCTCACAGTCTCTCTCTCTCTCACTCTCACATAGTCTCTCTCTCTCACTCTCACATAGTCTCTTACTCTCACACAGTCTCACTCTCACACTCTCACACAGTCTCACTCTCTCACTCTCACACACTCACATACTCTCAGTCTCTCACTCTCTGTCTCACATTCACACAGTCTCACACACAGTCTCACACACAGTCTCTCACACAGTCTCTCACACAGTCTCTCTCACACACGGTCTCTCTCACACACAGTCTCTCTCACACACACACTCACACACACACTCTCTCAGTCTCGCACACTCACACTCTCTCAGTCTCGCACGCTCTCAGTCTCGCACGCTCTCACACTCTCACAGTCTCACAATCTCACACTCTCACAGTCTCTCTCTCTCACTCTCACAGTCTCTCACTCATTCACACTCTCAGTCTCACACGCTCTCACACTCTCACAGTCTCACACTCTCACAGTCTCTCTCTCTCACAGTCTCTCTCTCTCACTCTCACACTCTCACTCATCCACACTCTCAGTCTCACTCATTCACACTCTCAGTCTCACACACTCACACTCTCTCAGTCTCGCACTCTCTCACACTCTCACAGTCTCACACTCTCTCAGTCTCACACTCTCTCAGTCTCACACTCTCTCACACTCTCTCACACTTGCACAGTCTCTCTCACAGTCTCACACAGTCTCACAGTCTCTCACACTCTCAGTCTCACAGTCTCTCACACTCTCTCTTACACTCTCACAGTCTCTCACACTCTCACACACTCTTACAGTCTCACACACTCTCTCACACTCACATTCTCACACTCTCAGTCTCACACAGTCTCTCTCACTCTCTCAGTCTCACACCCAATCACTCACACAGTCTCACTCAATCACACTCTCACAGTCTTACTCAATCACACTCACACTCTCACACAGTCTCACTCTCACACTCAATCACTCAATCACACTCTCACAGTCTCACACTCAATCACACTCTCACACTTACAGTCTCGCAGTCACACTCAATCACAATCACACACTCACACTCAACCACACTCACACTCAATCACACTCTCACCCTCAATCACTCACACCCTCTCACTATCATACACACTCTCACTCACACATTCTTACTCAATCACACACACTCACTAACACACTCACTCAATCACACACACTCACTAACACACTCACTCAATCACTCACACGCAATCACTCAATCTCGCACTCAAACGCAATCACTCACACGTAATCACACCCCGGGAGCCAGCATGATCCACCTTCCACCATAGTATGTGCAATTACCACACGCATTTCAATTACATGAATGAATGCCAGTCACTCACATCCCGGGAGCCAGCACGATCCACCTTCCACCATAGTATGTGCAATTACCACATGCATTTCAACTATATGAATGAATGCCACAGTGGAGGCATAAGTACAAACACAAACTCATTACAATGACACATAAGTCAACCCCTTATGACTCACTTCTGTGTGTGTGTGTCTCTGTGTGTGCCTGTGTGTTTCTCACTGTGTGTGTTGCATGTCTGTATCACACTCTATGTGTCTGCATGTATGTGTGTATGACTGTCGCTCTTTAAGCATCTCAGTGCATGCGTGTGCATTTGCGTGTGTGTCTCTGTGTTTGTCTCGCATCCGTGTGTGTGCATTAATTCCCTATATATCCTGACGGGCAACGCCGTCCCACATTGCTAGTATATATATAGAGAGAGAGAGAAAGAGAGAGAGAAAGAAAATATATAACACAGAAATGGTATCCAATATTAAGGTAAGAGAACATTTGGGAAACAGTGATCACAACATGGTTACATTTGAGATCAGTCTGGCAAAGCAAAAATGTATAGGTTCAACCAAAACTTAATTTTAAAAAAGCGAACTTCAAATTGTTAAGGGCCTCAATGCAACACATAGACTGGGATATTTTATTTAAAGGCAAAAATACTGAGGAAAAATTGTCAGAATTCAAATTTAGGTTGCAGAAATGTACCCAACAGTATATACCAATGGGGAACAAATGCAAAAGAAGTAAGTCACAGCCAGTGTGGTTAACTGCACATGTAAAGAAGGAAATGGCAAGGAAAAAAAACACATTCAAATTATTTAAGTCTGAAGGAACTGAACAATGTTTCTTAAAATACAGGGAGTGCAACAAAGATTGCAAAAAGGCAATTAGGGTAGCAAAAATAGATAATGAAACTCAAATTGCAAGGGAAAGAAAGACTAATCCAAAAAAGTTTTTCAAATATATAAATAGCAAAAAACTTAAGAGGGAGTGCATTGGACCATTCAGAAATGAGATGGGTGAGTTGGTTAGTGAGGATAAGGAAAAGGCCGATGTTTTAAACACTTTCTTTGCATCAGTGTATACAAGGGAGCAAGGAATGGTAGAAGAGCTTCCGCAAGTAACAAATAAAACAATACAATTAATAGATATTGGGTTAACTCAAGGAGATGTCATGGGAAGACTGAACAAAATTAAGACCAACAAAGCTCCGGGTCCTGATGGTATACATCCAAGGGTTCTTCAGGAACTCAGTGCAGTGTTAGCAAAACCCCTATATTTACTCTTTAAAGATTCTATTACCACAGGCTCAGTGCCACAGGATTGGCGAAGAACTAACATAGTGCCTCTATTTAAAAAGGGAACTAAAACAAAACCTGGGAATTATAGACCAGTGAGTTTGACCTCTGTAGTGGGAAAACTGTTAGAAGGGATAATAAGGGACTATATTCAGGATTACAACACAAAAAATAAAATCATTAGCACGAATCAACATGGTTTTATGAAGAATAGATCATGCCAAACTAATCTTTTCAGCTTCTATGAGGAGGTAAGCAGCAACCTAGACAATGGCAAGGCAGTAGATGTAGTATATCTAGACTTTGCAAAGGCATTTAATTTCATTGTAAAAGCAGACTCAATGATGCACAACTGTTACTTTGCTCTGAGCAGACTTTGACTTTCTATAAAAACCCTTTTTGAAAGTGTGTGTTGCAAATGGATAAGATGAGTGGAGAGAAAAAGTACAACATTAGAGAACTTTGGAGTATACAATGTCTTCACAAAACAACTGACTTTCATAAAACCAGAGAAAAAACAGCAAAGCTTTTCTCTATATATACACTATGAACAAGGACATTGAGCTGTGCAAAGTATTATCTCAAGAAAGATTATGCAGATAAGAAATGACCTAATCTATCAAATGGGGAAGAAAAAAACTTGTTGAGATAAGGGTTTTACAATTAATAGCTCATTTTGAATTTACTTACATTACGTTTGAGCCATGTTTTGGTTGAAAAAATTTGGAGAAAGAAAAATACATTGTAAATTAAAGAGGCAAAGTATAACGCTTTGCATGCAAGATGGATAAATAACTTATCACGAGGAATTGTTTTTCATTGCCCTCAGGCACTACAGTTGTCATATTATAATAATTTTATTTACAAACATTGTGAAAAAATATAATTATAAGTATAAAGTATGAATAAACTGACTCTGAAACATAATAAACACATAAAAAAAATAAAAATAAGTACTGTAGTTGTCTTCACATTTCTTTACTATACGTTGTGTTTAGTTGTGGCGCTAAATGGGTATACATACACTAACATTGTAATGTACATAACTGAAATGTCATTAACCCTTTGAGTGCCAGAGTGGTACGGAATGCTTTGCTCTGCAATGCATTCTGTACCACTCAGGCACTCAAAGGGTTAACAGTAGTTTTTTTTGTACATTACAGTGTTAGTACATGTATACCCATTTAGCGCCACAACTAAACACAACGTATAGTAAAGAAATGTGAAGACAACTACAGTACTTATTTTTATTTTTTTAATGTGTTGTTTTCAATTAGCCTTTTAAGGTTTGGAATTTGTGAGCCACTTTGAGAGCCACAGCGGAATGCGACGCATAGCGTCATTAAGTTGCAATGAGCCAGATAGGTAGGGAACATGAAAATACTTTTAGCAAACTCAGTGAACTTTAATATGTCATAACATGCTTTGCCAAAATTTGCCCAATTGGAAAATATTGGGAGATAGGAATTGTACTTGTTACCTTCCAAATACTGCTGTTGTTACTTCTCAACACGAGAGATTCAGGATGAGGATGCTCTCGCCTGTCAACCAATAGCATCAGTCCGCTTCCTGTGCTCACGGAAACAGACTGACTCTTTATATAGTGCGAGCGCTTCACATGAATGCGCTCTCACTATGCTGGGATGACCTGACCGCGCCTCAGATTATGAGCGCGCCAGGTCTCGTGGTAATGGAACTACTAACGTAGTTTTTTTTTTTTATCTGATGGGAGTTTCTACAGAGCCGATCGGCTCTACAGCGGTCATGCACATTTCGCTTTTCAAGAGAGAGACGTCACAAGGTACTTTTTTATATTACGATTTACTCTATAACACAACATTTAAAAAAAAAATTACACTGCGCGTTACAACCACTGATAACACTTTGAATGTGGCTAAAACTTAGAGGGGTGGTAGTTCAACTTTAAATACTCCATCTATTGCTGGGAAGGTAGTGCATAACTGGCCTGCATCTGTACAAATTTTAGCTATGTAGTGTTCCTTTCATTTAATTTTTATCAGATTGACCAGGAGTTTGCCACATTTGTTACTTTGGGTATAATGGTAGAATCAATGCCAAATAAAGTATTTTTGGGTGCGGGCCTTTAAAAGCCGGGCTGATGCTGCATGGGCATTAGTTAGCTGGCTTAGAATGTCTGAGGATAGTGAACGTTTGTGCAGAAGTTCCAACCCCTGGATATCTCTGCAAGCCCCTGATCTCTGCCCTCTCACTGATGTTTCCATAACACATGCAATTTAATTAAGAACTCTTGGATGTAACACTTGTGATTTTCCCAAACAACAGGAATTAAGACATCAGGGGTCAAGTTCAAATCAAAGAATTCTTCGACCTGCGAGGAGAGTCACGTGAGGGTATTTGCATCCTCAAACAGACCATCATTCAGTCTCCTAACTGGGCAGCTTCTATCAAGATGCAGAAGGTCAAGAGTCAGGTGGACGGGGGCATGATCCGAGAACATGATAGACATGATGGACGCGTCCCGCATGTTATGAAGCTGAAACTGTTTGACAAGAAAGTAACCTATCCTGGAGTAGGAATTGTGGAAAGGCGAGAAAAAGGTATAGTCTTTGGATACTGGTTTTCTCAATCTCCAGACATCCATCAAACCATGATCCTGAAGGAGTGCTCGGAGATTTCAGATGGAGAAGGGATATTGAGATTTACCAGAAGATTAATCGAAGATTACATCCATAGGTTCCTTTGCAGAATCATGGTAGTTACCGGAGTTTGGAACTTTGGAGCAAGTTGTACTGATAGTTTGATCGTCGGGTGTCTGGTGCAGTCTCTGTCACGTTCAGCTTGGTGTTCCTGAATTTGATGTTCCAAGGTGACACATATAGCAATTAGATATTTAGTGTTTCAAGGATAGGACGGGTGGCAAATTCATCCTTAAGACTTTCCAACAGCCCTCTCCAAAAGGTGGCTTTTAGAGCATTCTCACCCCATTCGTGTCATACTCCAAAGTTTGTTCATATTAGAGAAGAGACATCTAAGGGGTGATATGATTACCATTTACAAATAAATTTAATGTCAATACAAAGAAGTATCCAATTAATTATTTCGCAGAGAGCTGAGCTAAGAATGAGAGGTCATCCATTAAGACTAGAGGAATGGTGCATTCAACTAAAACAAAGGCAGGGTTTTTTTACAGTAAGGGTAGTAAAGCTATGGCATTCTTTGTCTTGGGATGTTATACTTGCAGGTACTGTAACTGCTTTCAGAAAAGCAACGGATTCCTATCTAGCACAGCCCAGTATTGAAAATGATGACAGATGGCTTCAATGCAGATAGGTTGTTGATCCAGGGAACTATCTGATTGCCATTTGGAGTCAGGAAGGAATTTTTTTACTCACTTGGGGCTAAATTGGAAATGGCTTTGTTGTTTTTGCCTTCCTCTGGATCAACAGGGGTGTTTTTTCATGGGCTGGACTTGATGGACGCATGTCTTTTTTCAGCCTCGTCAGCTAAGTTACTATGTAAAAAAAGGCTAGCTTCAAAACATTAACAAAATCATTGCAAAGTATAGATGAATTAACAAAAGGAAAAAATACTGAAGGAAAATTGTCAGAATTCTAAGTTGGTTTGTAGAAATATATTCAACAGTGTATGCCTGTGGGGAACAAATAAAAAAATCCACAGTATCTCAACTAATGTGGATTAATGCAAATTTAAAGGAGCAGTAAACTTTTTTTTTATGAAAAAGTATATATTGTAGGGATTTTCCTACTGAGTAAAATAATGGTACTGCCGAGAGATTTATATTTCCAGAGTTATTACAGTTTAAGCCCATGTTTTTTTACATTAGCAGTGCCCTCTAGTGTTGAAATTCTAATTAGATTTCCTGTTAGATTCTAATGGAGAGGAAAGTCAGAAAAGTCAGAGACATACAGTTCTCCATAGAATGTGATAGAAACTGCCTGTCACTTCCTGTCAGTTAGAACTATCAGGAAGTAAACACAGTAAATTCACTTCCTGGTTATTTGAACTGCTATAAATTTTGAATAAAACATCTGACAGTGATGGGAGTGACCTTGTTTTATTCAGCAGGAAAAGCTCTATAAAATACGTGTTTTCATAAAAAAAAGTTTACTGCTCCTTTAAAGAAGAAAATGGCAAGGAAAAAGGCCTTTAGATTATTTTCCATTTTTGATATACGGGGAGTGGAACAAAGGTTGCAAAAGGCAATTAGGCTAGCAAAAACAGAAAAAGAAACCCACATTGCAGTGGGGGAGCAAGACTAATCTAAAATGTTTTTCAAATACATAAATGGTAAAAGACTTATGAGGGAGTGCATTGAACCATTAAAAAATGACATAGGTAAGTTGATTAGTGAGGATAAGGAAAAAGGCTGATATTCTGAACACATTCTTTTCATCAGCGTATACGACGGCAAAAGCAAAGTAAGAAGAGTCTAACAAATAAGAAGTACAACCATTATCAGTTATAGGAATACACAAGAAGAGGTCAACGAAAGACTGGATGAAATTGAAAATGACAAAGCACCTGGTCCTGATGTGGAATAGACCCAAGTTTCCTTCGGGAACTCAGTGTTGTGTTAGCAATACTACTCTTTTTAATCTTTAAGGACTCTATTGCAGATTGGGCAACAAATTAAATATGAGATTTAATCTACAAAAGTGTAAAGTTATGCAGGTGGGAAGAACAAATAAAGCACACTACTTATGCACTTAATAGGGACATTGTAGGAGACTCATTGCTAGAGAAAAATCTGAAACTGAAATTTTTTCAAAAGTGATCAGTGTTATACAATAGTAAGCAAGATCATGGGCAACAGACTGAACCATACTTTGTCCTCCATAATATCCCCAGAACAAAGAGGATTTGTGCCTGACAAGCACTCTGTAGTCGGCATACACACCACAATCTCAGCTACCCTACAATCCAAAAATACCTTGAATAGTTAAAACCTAATAACTAGCCTAGAGGCAAAAAAGCTTTCAATAAAATCTCTTGGTCCCATCTTTTGAGGACATTGCATCACCAACATTTTGGGTAACAATTTCATAGATACATCAGTCTGATCTACACATCCAACAAATGATCACACACAATTTCTCATTTTCCACTTCTCAGGTCTTCTCCCACAGACAGCTCTCTCTCCCATCTCTCTTTCTACCCACAGGTCTCTCCCTCCACTTTCAGCTAGGTTTCACTCCCTCACAGGTGCACACACTCATAAATTCATACAAATCTTTCTCATAAATTATTTTTCTCCCTTCACAGGTTCACCCACTACATACACATGACCTCCTTCAGCAGATTTTCCTTTCCACATACAGAAAAACACAAATGTTCTTCTAGCACCTGTTTCCCACACCATGCACACATATATGCCAAGCAATGTCTCCCAGTATTGACAAACCTACTATTAGAGAACTTAGACACATATTGGACTCCATATTTGGTAATGCTGAGTGGCAGGTACAACACGCTGTCTTACATCTTAGGAAAATGTGGCCTGTGCCCACCCAGCCACCAAGCCCCATTTTATTAATTTCTGTAATCGGCTGGCCTTGCCAATCATAGCAATTAATAACCGCTCTCAACAATAAATTTATTAGGAATCATAGACAGGTATATTTATACAAATTAAAGTGTTTCACTCATCTCTGATAGCCTGCATTAATCTCCAGGAAGTGTTCCGAAAACAAATTGTCAACCTCGTTCTGATCCCTTGGTAGGAAATCAATAAAAGGTTCCCAGATTGCCGAAAAGTTGATACCCTTAAGTTCCTTGTCATAAAAGATTGCTACATGTTCTGCGTGTGCTATCTCTGTGGCTTTATTGAGCCAGTGAGTTGTCGAAGGTGATATGTCAGACATACAAAAATGAAGAATAGATTTAATTGCTGTAATCTTCAAAATGTGAAAAAGGCATTTCTCATTTTTAGAAAAAATACATTGTTCAGGAAAAATACCTACTATAAAAAATGTGGGCGACCTGTTCTGAAAGATTATAGATAGGCAGTGGTGTCTGTAGAAATTTTTCCAGTGGGGGCAAATCCATAATATGACCCCCAGGCCAGCCCATCCAGCCCCTTTGTTTATATGAAGGGGGTAATTTTTTGCCACCCCCCTCTGGACAGCCATGTAGATAGGTATCTGGCAACTAGAAGACTAGTATTGGAAGGCAGCTCTGTCAGGATGATTTATATATGAATTCAGGTGTTGGCATTTAGATGGATAGGTAATAATATTTTATGTATTAAAGAAATAAACAAAACCACCTGTGTATTTTTCATATAAGTTTCATAGTTTAGGAGCAATTGCATTTAAATTTACCTCTCCTGCCCCTTTTATGTATACCACCATTCAAGCTGACAGACTTGGATTCTGGTCGTCACACAGGATGAATCGTCTGGAGAGCTGAAATAGGAGTGGATACCAAGGAAATCTTCATGGCAATGGTCTACTGCCTGAAATCATGCCCACTTTGTAGCCTGTCCCCATGAAGATTACCTTGGTATTCACTCCTATATAGGCTCTCCAGATGATCCATCTGGTCCGCAGACCAGAATTCAAGTCTGTCAGCTTGAGTGGTGACATACCTGTGCAAGTGAAATGCATACAAACTTATAGAGCCTATATAATATGTCAGCAAGAAATGCAGACAAGTTTGCTTTTAAACTGCAGCCAGTGAGATGGCTCAGTTGTTTAATTCAATAGCTGTCAAATCTGCTCAAACTGCCAGGTGACAGGTTCTAGTCCTGGCTAGGTCAACAGCAACAGAGTATGACAGAGAGTGAGTGTGTTCGAGTGTGTCTGTGAGGGCCTGTGTGAGTGCCTGGGTATGAGTGGGTAAATGATGACGAGGATAGGAGGACAGAAGAGAGGGATGTGGAGAGTAGTAGAAGAGGAGGAAGGTCAGGAGTGCATCCCTGGGCAGAGTAGGAGTGGGAGAGGGAGATCCGTAGGGCAGGGGGGACCCGGCCTAGAACAGGCACACGAAGGGCAGGGACAGATATGTCAGTGGGACGAAGGGTACTTGTTGGGGAGCACCCTACACAGTCATTGGCAGAGCAGGCAGGACACTCCAGATCTGACACCTTGCAGGCTGGCTACAACAAAGAAAAAAGAATGGATATACAGAGGCACTCACCTTCCTCACATAGTAAAGAAAAATAACAAATAATAATAAATATCAAAAAAGATTTATTAATAAATAATCAAACATAAAAGGAACCCTGAAAGGGAAATAGATCCCACACTGCAGAGTACCCCGATATGCCTACCCTTCTCCTGCGTAGATACCTAAAAAACCCAAATCCTATACCTAACTATTAATAAAAACATCCCTAAAGATGCCGGCATCTATAGTAAAAAATGGAAAAATCGCCAATATCCAAACATAGGATATAGCGAAAATCACATAAAGATAACGAAGAGCAAAATATCCATTCAAATGGTGCATATAAATTATGATGATATATCCGCAGATCTTCAGCACAGTCAGAATATCAGAGGATCGCAGTAATATTTACAACGGTAAATCCTATGCCTCATGTCAATATACTACAGAGATACATTGTATACCTCCATTTCCAAAGCACAGGGATATCATGAGCAGTCACAGTTCATATACAGGACATCTCATTGGAACGCTCTCACTGATTCCTTGTCCCGGACTCAGACATCATGGCAATCTCTCTGTGCAAAATCGCTGATTCTTTCCACAGCACGGAACCTCCGCTCACATGTTCATAATAGCGATATCCTCATGTATATCTCCATATATATAAATAACGTTCTGTGCCCAATATGTTTATCTTGACAACAAAGTATCAAAACTATCATCTATAGTTTGTCTCAAGCACCATCTCTCTTCATCACGAAATGCTACGGCATCTCAGGGGAATAAAAACACCCAACATGTTTCGCTCCCACACTTCGGAGCTTTGTCAAAGGCAAAAACAATTAACAAGCTCAAGTTTTAAGTACCTGTTCACCGGAAGTAATCTTCCTCACTTAACGGCTATTTGAGTTCTATATTGAGGTCAGTCTGCCGACTACTGGTCCAAATAATTGACACATCAACACCCAATTATCCACATCAATACAATATGATGACACAAATGCACACCTATACATATTTACAAGGATTGTACAATAATCAAAAGGATACATGGTTAAGACATATATCCCCAAGAAAATGCAACAAAATATAATATAGTATAATTTCAAACAACAATGAGGAATCTCAAAGGATGATCACATATCTGTAACTCTTTACTACCTTTTTAACCCCCTGAGTGCCAGGGGAGCACACAAAGCATCGCAAAGCAATGCCTCGTGCACCACTCCAGCACCCAAAGGGTCAAGATATCTCACATTACAAAATGAACACATAGAGAGATCTTTACAAAAACATATGAAAGCTTAATTCATCATTTAACCCCTTAGGGCAAAGCATCTCCAGATCATAAATCCATCTGGATTCCATTTGTAATAATGCTCTATATCTATCCCCTCTCCTTTGGTCCGTTTTAAGTTGAGAAATACACATAACCAACATGCCTACAGGAAAGCCTCCATGTTTTTCCCCAAAATGCCTGGCAATAGGGCTTTCAACTCTCTTGCGCAGTATATCACCTATATGCTCCAAAAGTCTTACTTTAAATTGTCTTTTAGTCTTACCAACATAAATAAGTTGGCATGAGCATATCAGTTGATATACCACATCTTTTGACCTACAATTAAAGAATTAGCTGATAGTATAACATTTACTTTTATTATAATTAAAGAAATATTTGCATTTATTAATATATTTTCAGGCCTTACATGACCCACAAGCAAACATCCCAAATGTCAATGAATGATTCAACGAGTTACTTCTAGTGCTCACAAATTCAGATTTTACCAACCGATCCTACAATCCAGCTACAATATGATATAGATTGTACTCAAGAGCAAAGTCTGCCCAGTGTTCTAAAAACACAAAATCCTCCTTCCTACACCATTGCTTGAGCAATGCATTAAGCTCCCTGAGCTCCCTCTGCCTACCTGCACTGGCGCATGGCACAGGTAGTATTCAGAAAACACTACCTTAGAGGTCCTTGCCTTGAGCTTGCAACCTAAATCCCTGAAATCATTCTTTAGGGACCTCCATCTTCCTACTACTTTGTCATTGGTACCAATATGTACTAGGACAGCTGGATCGCTTCCAGCCCCTCCCAATAATCTGCCAGCCCTGTCCGCAATTTGCTGAACCCGAGCACCTGGGAGACAACATACTGTTTGGAATTCACGTTCCTGGCGGCAGATTACCCTATCTACCCTCCTAATAATAGCGCCCCCAATTACCACCACCTGCCGTGGTTTCTGCCTATTCTGCATCCCATATAGCCCGGAAGGAGGACTGTTCCCCTGGCTGCTAGAGGAATTAGCCCTCTCCAGTGTTGCCAATTCTGAGCTATCCTCATCAGCATCTTCACACAATCTTGCAAATCTGTTGGACTGAGTCAACTCAGAACTGGCCTTCCTCTTCCTCTGTCCACTACCTCCCCTCCTTACTGTTACCCAGCTGACTACCTGTGGCTCCTCATCTACAACTCCACCCTCTTCACCACTAATCCCATATACTTCCTGCTCTGTGAGTTCTAAACTCCTTTCCAGGTTTCCAATGTCCTGCAATGTTGCAATATTTCTTCCCAAATCCAATATCTTAGACTCTAAAAAGAAAATATGCTCACACTTGGCACAGCGGTATGACCCCTGGAAGAATTGCAACAAGTGTTCAAACATGTGACAAGATGTGCACTGCGTGAGATTGGCTAACCTGCTATCACTCATGCTTGGTTTTACAATTCAAATAGCTTTATAGTATCCTCTAATGCTCATTCTAAGGTAAGTAACCAGCTTTAAATGTGAATGCAATTAATCCTTTGAAATGATAGTCACCTCAGAGCTCTGCTGATTTCCAACTCCTGTTTCTATTCTAACTCCAGATTCCTTCTAACTCTTCACTTGAAAGCAGTCACTTGAAGAAGAAGTCTCAAAGAGCCAGCTCCAATGAGCTTATGGACTGTATTTATAGTAACACTGAAGCCAGGTGGATTCCCTTAGCAATCACCCCTAATCACACAGGCCAGAGAAAAACCCAGTAAACAGTTTTTTTTTAACTCTTGCAATACCCACACAAAAGGATTTTTTTTTCTAAACCTTAATTAAACACCAATAAAACACCAAACACACACTCATGTACTTAACCAGATTCCTTCTAACTCTTCACTTGAAAGCAGTCACTTGAAGAAGCAGTCTCAAAGAGCCAGCTCCAATGAGCTTATGGACTGTATTTATAGTAACACTGAAGCCAGGTGGATTCCCTTAGCAATCACCCCTAATCACACAGGCCAGAGAAAAACCCAGTAAACAGTTTTTTTTTAACTCTTGCAATACCCACACAAAAGGATTTTTTTTTTCTAAACCTTAATTAAACACCAATAAAACACCAAACACACACTCATGTACTTAACCAGATTCCTTCTAACTCTTCACTTGAAAGCAGTCACTTGAAGAAGCATTCTCAAAGAGCCAGCTCCAATGAGCTTATGGACTGTATTTATAGTAACACTGAAGCCAGGTGGATTCCCTTAGCAATCACCCCTAATCACACAGGCCAGAGAAAAACCCAGTAAACAGTTTTTTTTTAACTCTTGCAATACCCACACAAAAGGATTTTTTTTTCTAAACCTTAATTAAACACCAATAAAACACCAAACACACACTCATGTACTTAACCAGATTCCTTCTAACTCTTCACTTGAAAGCAGTCACTTGAAGAAGCAGTCTCAAAGAGCCAGCTCCAATGAGCTTATGGACTGTATTTATAGTAACACTGAAGCCAGGTGGATTCCCTTAGCAATCACCCCTAATCACACAGGCCAGAGAAAAACCCAGTAAACAGTTTTTTTTAACTCTTGCAATACCCACACAAAAGGATTTTTTTTTCTAAACCTTAATTAAACACCAATAAAACACCAAACACACACTCATGTACTTAACCAGATTCCTTCTAACTCTTCACTTGAAAGCAGTCACTTGAAAAAGCAGTCTCAAAGATGTGGTGGGGACATGGCCGTCATCCACAGCAGCCTCTTAACCTGCACCAGCCACATCAACAGCACCAGCAGCAGCCACCTCATCAGCACCAGCAGCATCCTCTCCACCAGCACCAGCAGCATCCTCTTCACCAGCAGCAGCCACCTCACCAGCACCAGCCTCTCCACCAGAACAGGAGGACATAGGTGAGGCAGCATCACCAGGCACATCCTCCTCCAGCAGTGCACACAGCAGGAGGATAGAGGTGGAGTGCCTGGTGCTACAGAAGAGGCAGCTCAGGGAATCCCAGTGGACAAAAAGGCACCTCAGAAGGCTCCAAAGGGATTCCCTGAGGAATGCAGCCACCCTCCATGCCCTGGAAGTACAGCACACACTCCTGACCAGCAAGCTGCACCAGAACAGAACTGGAATGATGGACATGATGGGGCAGCTGCTGGTGGAAGTGAGAGACCACAAGCACAGGGAGCAGCAGTCAACGGAGGGGCCAAATTGTGAATTTTGCCCTAAATAAAAAAAATTTGGCTTTTCAATCCTTTCTGAGAAGGTTTGTAGTTACTTTTGATAGAATAAGTGGCAAGGATGTCTCCAATGCCTTGCAAAGCAATGCAGTGAACACAAGTTCTGCCCAGGTTAAATGGTTATAGAATGTTTGAATATTGGTTAGCATGCACACCACACACATTGTCCAAATCCAACTTGCAATCCACCACTGGAGCCAAACAACATGACAGTATTGTATGGCCATGATGTGGGTTGGATTTGAACAACCGATACATACCCCTTAGCATAACAACTTGTGCAACACTGTGAACATTCACTTGCATCAATTGTTGTGTTTTATAGGGGTTAACAAAACAGCTATTTGACTTAGCTATGAAGTAACGGGCAGATAGATAGAACATGCAGCCAAATAGGCTGTGAGTCACACTTGGATTGTGAAACTAACTTACTGGATAACCCAGTGATCACCCTAAGATTTTAATGTGGGTGCTACACATTGAAATCTTAGGTTGATCATTGGGTTATCCAGTAAGTCATGTTAATGTTTAACTAAGGTTGAAATAGGCTTCTCCAGTGGTATTACTTCTTCAGTTAGTCAGTTTGTTAATGTAGCCTATGTAGTGATATATATCAAACTAGAGCAATCACAGAACATTGGTTACATTGAGCAACATGGGAACTGTGGACATGAGATCTCTGGGGTAGTAATGTTCCCTGTATCACCTCCTTATCACTCACAACACCGTATTGTATCACTGACATCATCTCCTTGCATGAATACATCCCAAAGTCCACACATGGTTAAACAACTAGTGGACTCCTGTGATATAGGTCATGCCTACCTATGTATGAGATTGAGATATGTCTAATCCAACCTTCAATTTAACAGACACATATTGAAAAGTGATGGTTCTCCTTTAATGTGTCTCACGCTACATTAAAACATACATTTGTTTTTGTGTATATTGCTTATATACATTGCACGCTTGTATGAACACCCAAAAGGTACATAAAACTTAAAAAATGATTCTTTAGAAACACTACTGAACTGCTCATGTGTTGTCCACAAGGTATTGTAACTCTGAAGATGAGCATTCTTACTGTTTTGGTTTGATACCTGGATGTTAGAAAACACGTACATTTGTGTCTTCTGTGGATATGTGAATGTTCCAGTAGAGCTTACTGTGAACATCAGGTTTAACATTTCATCACCACCGTGAGCTTCATGGAAGTGTTGTCAAGGCTTCAGTACAGTCACACAGAAACTCCTCTGTTCCAGGATGGATCATGCTATGGATGCCTATCAGGCAAGACAACAGGATATGGAACATCACCCTCGAATTGATTGTCATGCAACAGCTACAACATAATTATCCCATTTCTCTATTCCGTTACAGGGGAGTACACAAACCATTGCTTTGTAATGTGTTTTCTACTCGTCTGTAATGCATTATGGGGAAAACTAAGGGAATGTCATTCAGCCCTAGGGATATGTGCCCCTGACATAAATCTACACATCACCAAATATACCCTAATAGCTCTCTATCACACACACACACGCACACACACGCACACACACACACACACTACCACTGTAGATCCATCGCTCTGCAGCTGTTTATAGCTATACCAAGCTACATGTCCCAAGTTCACTCCAATGGCTCTTTAACCCTGATGTGCCAGAGTGTTATCCATTGCATTGCACTTGATAATGCTCTTTTGCTACAAGGGTACCATGATTGCTATAGCTATGATCAGGGCAAATCACTTTAGTTGATGTCTATCGAATCCTGGAAAATATGCTGACACATCCATGGAATGATAAATGTTTGGGGTCCATACTGCATCCAGTGTCAGGGCTGTGTCATTGATCTTTTGGGGGGGAAACAGAACAACATGTGTGGTGTGGTTAGCGTTTTTGCACAAATTCACAGGACCAATCATTGACATGCATGGATTGTGTGAATGCTGTGTTATACTCACAGCTGAATGGTTCCCTGATCAGCCTGTCTGCACCCTTCGTAGGGTCTTCTCATCATGGCCAATATCCACGGGTATATCAGGAATGGATGGGGCCTGGATATCGTCCACAAGTCTAGTGTCCACCGCAATGTTGTGTAGTATTGCACATGCCAATACTATATCGCGAGCTTTGCCTGGGCATACTGTAGTGCTCCCCCTTAGTGATCCAGACATCTGAATCAGGATTTTAGGAGCCCGAAAGTCCGCTCAGTGGCATTCCTTGTTCTCGCATGAGCCTAATTGTATCGCTCCTGTGCATCGGTTTGCGGATTTGTGACCAGGGTGAGGAGCCAACATCTACAGCCATAGCCATCACCTGTGGAATGTGAGTGACATGGTGAGACAGGGACCCCATGTTGTGTGGATGATGTAGTATGAGGTGAACATACTACTTGCGAGTAAAGAGCATGCTGAACAGTGTTGTGTGTACACCTGTGGATGTGGTGTTACTACTATTATTAACTCACCCAGAAGCTATCCCCCTGTATATGTTCCATTCTCAAAGTCTCTGTGTAAGATGAGTTTTGGAGAATGTATGCATCGTGACAGCTCCCCGGATATTTAGCACAGACATTGGTTATCCTCATATTGGAGTCACTCACCATCTGCAAGTTCATGGAGTGGACATTCTTCCTATTGATAAATAGATGTCCCTCTTTGGAGCTTTGATATGGACATGGGTGCAATCTATTGCAACCATGACCCTGGGCATGCCTCCCCTTGTGTAAAAAGTCCTGTTTTACACGTGTCCACTCTACATCGGTGGTGGGAAAGTGGATGTATCTCCTGGAATTGCTTTCGAGGACTGGCAACAGCTGAGCCAGTAGCCTTGAAAATGTGCACTGTGACTTGCCATAAAACTTATAACACACATATGTTTCTGCAAGCCAGTTAGGTCATAGTTGTGGATGCATATTGGATCAACCTCATCCTTGACTACTTCATATAGAGCAATGATGCTGTACGGCGTCAACCTGTAGCGATCTATCACCTCCTTATTGGTCATTCCCAGGAGCATGGCCCTTGGGCGGTATACCCTGGGCCTTGGTGGTCGTCTATACATCTTACGTAGCTCCAGGGGTCCCTGTGGTAGCTGGGGAGCATCCTGTTGCAGCAGCTGGGGAGCACCCTGTTGCTGTATCTGGGGGAGCATCCTGTTGCAGTTGCTGTGGTTCTGCTGGCAGGTGTTGTCCTCCAGGTGGGGATGGGCTCCTGTGTGGCTCTTCAGCCAGAGCCTCCTCACTTGCAACAGGTAGAGGCTGTTGAACAGGTGTGCTGGGGAGTTGCTGGTGTTCCCTAGCTCTCGCCCTCATAAGCCTTCTCCTCAGTCTTCTCATCAATAGGTATGCAAACATACTTATTGTTTTCTCTCTCTCTCTCTATTTAGCTCTGTCTCTCTTTCTCTCTCCCTGAGTGGAAAACAAGCTACATGTGAGTATGGTGGGCTGTCCCTTTAAGACCGTGTTGGGGCATTGTCCAGGTGTGACCATGAGGTGAGTGATGATCAATGGGAGGGTGTTTGTTGTCCAGGTAAGTGTTTGCTGGTGTGTTTGTGTTTTAAAATCTGCTGTGTTGTGATTGGTGTTTAGATGTCAGTTGCAAGTGTGACATTGTGTGGTACAGGTTGTTTCTCTATCGGCTGGTGATGTTACACATGTGAGCTTGTTTTGTATTGACAGAGTGAGAACAGATGCAACCCGCATGAAACAGTGACAGATGAAAAGGAACATTGATTAAGCATAATGAAGACATATAACTATACCAATACCCAAATTTGAGAATACTCATGCTGCTTCCCTATAAAGGCTAGTGATCTCTACTCCACCGCTCAACACTATCTCATCATTTTGATATATTGAATTTGTGGGCTTATACCAATTATAGCCCTGATTAGACGTAAGCATTTCATACCATTACCTAGATATTTACCCCTATACACTAGTGCCTCGTCTTGTGTTATAGTGTCTATAATGATATACTGTATCACTTTTCTTGCAACGCAGTGTCTACCACTGTATATTGTATTTCTCTCCACTGAAAAAACAAATTTTATTGACTACGTGCCACTTAGGAAGACATCTTATAGCAGTGTACACACCCTGTTTTTATTCACAGCATTTGCATCTGTATAATTTATGCATCCATCCGTTCAACTAGACTCACTGTTGTAATTAATTCTGTACTCTGTGAGAGCTGACAAGATATCTTAAGCACTACCAGACCCCTCCATTTTTACCTTTGTATTGACAGGTGTCCGTGTTGGGTGTTAACCCCCATTGTTCCGTGCAATGCTTTTTGAAGGCCTTGTCCCCATGGTTTTGCTAGGTTTTTATGTTGTGTCTGACAGTTATTTGTGGGGCATAGGCATGGTTTTTGTGATATTTTGGCATTGCAATGGTTAGTTTTGCCTTTGGCATGTCTGATCTTTACTTCCACTGGGTCCTCTGCATACTTGTAGCTGGATATACTTCTGTTTGTGGTTGGCATGGAGCCTCTGAGAGGCTCCGTTCACTGGATACTCTTACCACTCTTTACTTCATGAATATTAGGTTGGACAGATCACAATGTATATATATATATGTATATATATAGGAGCCAACTACCAATAGTGTTATATTTACCCCAGAATCTCTCACTGTTATCTTCTACCATCCACTTGTATTAGTGGGACTTTTTATATATATATATCTTTTTAACATATTGCTTTTATTCAACTTTTCTTACTTATATGTGATGCCTAATAAATAGAGGCTTTCTTTTTGTATTTTTTTATGTCTGAAAGTAGTTCAGCAGAGGGTAGAGCAAAGACAAAACAAACCATTGTAGGGAGGAGTGCATGACTCCTCCTCATACGGGGGCATGGATTCATGAATACATGACTACAGCTTGGTTTTTTTGTCCCTTACTGAGATCTAACTGATCTGACTGATCAAGCTACCAGATCTCAGATGTGTAGGAGCTATGGGTGATGTCACAAATAGGGGAGGGAAGAGTAAGATTTATGAGCAAATTTATGATGACTAAACTGTTGCTGAGAATGGGAATAGGAGGCAGCTATTGGATACCTTACAGTGTACCAAAATTAGGTAAGCAAAATGACGTATTACTATTCCTTTAAGCTCTTGAATGGAAAATACCCATGTGGTGACAGGATCAATTTGTTCTCCTTCAATTTCTATATGTATGATCGTCCATAATTTGAATCTGGGGTCTGTAGTTCTGTCGTGGAAGTCTAGATTATCCAGGAAGGGAAGGTGTAGGAAAGAAAAGGTTGGTTTTAATGTGATCTGGCAGACATGTTGATTCAGCATGAAAGATATATTGTAAGTGAAATGGGTAAGCCATTGATTGGTCCTTAATATTGTAATAAATGTGTTTGTACTATGTATCTAGTCAATAGTTGACCTCACTACACTGGTAAGTTTATATAGCTAAACATTAGGGAAAGGGAGCCACCGTGCTTGGGGATAGAATGCATAGAAGGTTGGAGGAGCTTTTAAACTAGAAAAGGTGGGGGTATAGCTAGTAAAAATGGGGTAGATAGCAACTGGGAACAAGTAAATGATCATGGTGGTGGAGAAGGGGTGGCTATAAATGTAGCTAATTGGGAGGAACTCCTATTAAATAAGGATGCAGAAAAAAGGCAAGTGGTGGGTAAAATATGTAAAGATGACAAAATTAATTGTATGTTGGTGAATGCAAGAAGTATGTTAGGTAAAATGGGAGAAATATAAGTGGTATAACTGAAACATGGAGGGATGGTACATATGTTGTAAATATAGAAGGCTATTCCCTTGTTAGGAGAGAAAAGATTAATAGACGAGGAAGAGGCATGTGTTTATATTTCAAACCAGATCTAAATCCAAGTTTAAGCGGAGACAGCAATGAAGAAACTGGCCATAATGTGGAGTCTGTGTGGGTAGAAATAAAGGGTGAATGTGGAGTAAAAGGTATAAAAAAGGTATTGGTAGGTATATAAAAATAGTATCAAGGGGGACGTGATGATGTACAGTGGAAGTATTTTTGATGTGGGCTGAGCTTCTGTGGAGTGATCAGTGATGGAGATGGTGTTCTGACCCATAGCTCTAACTAGGGTGCCGGTGGATTGGACAGTTGCCTGGGCTTGTACAGAGAGCTGATTTTAATGAAGAGCATGATGCTTGACTGAATAGCTGAACTGACGGCCATCGGACAATTGTCCTGAGTGAAGTAAGCAGCATAGAGATGGGCTGTGAATACAAGGAGACATATTAAAATAACTATGGCATTGTATTAAAACCCCCTGTGACATCTGTGGCTCCAGCATGCAATAACTTATGACTTGATGGAGAGAGGGCCTACTGGGGTTGGCCTGGCAAACAAGTTAACAAGTTAAGGGTACCTACTTCGGTCTTAATTCAGACACCTGGCAGTGCCTGCCTGATACACATGCTGCAAGGAGAGATGGCCTGGAGTTGATTATAGAGACATAACAGCGTGCATCATAGCATCTGAGAAATTGATGACTCTTTTCTGCGCGTATTGCTGATAATCTGATGATACCGCAATTGCTGAAAGGAATTGGAGACTTTGCAGGACTCTTGATGGTGACCCAATCTTTGCCACTCTTAAAAGATCTATCTGAGAAAACTGTGGTTACCATCAGCTTTCCTATTCCAGAGTCGGCTAGATTGGAAGAGGTACTGTGAGTAAAAACTGCTGCTTATGGTCTTCAATTCTTTATGATGATAACTGCTTGTTTTCTGAATGGTGCTTGATTTTGCTATATGGCCCAGTAAGATTGCTCGAGCCTGGTGTCAGATTATATAGTAAATTTAAATAAACTCTATTATTTGTTTAAAAGGAATATTAAGATCACTCTATGTTTTTATAATTTGAGTTAAAAAAAAAGATTTACTAGGAAGATGCAATGTGAGGAATTCTGACAAAATTGGACCAAGGCTATTGTCAACAGTGCAGTAGTTTAAATAAAATAAACAGCAATGCATTGCCCCTTTTATTCTTGATACAGATAATATAGACATAATAGGGGTAAAACGAGCTTTATGTTTATATAAAGAAGAGTTTTCTGCCTGCTTCACACAGGATAATAATATTAAATATCTGACATCATCCGCTTTTCGACATATTCTTGAGACTGTTATATGGAAAATATCAGTCAGGTTTGATTTGTATTTATTGTTGAAATGGCCCCTAAAGGAGATGAGGCAAAGAAACAGGAAAAGGCTGATAGACCACAATCTCAGCCAAGTGTTTCCGGATCACCTAATAAATCTTTACTAGATCAGACTCTGGAAGGAAGTGTCCTTGAACCCTCAAATTTGATATCTAATGTAAATTTAAATCAGGCACTTGATAATTTATATGTAAAAATTAAGACCGACTAGGAAAAGAACCTCAATGAGTTTAAGGAGGAAATCTTACAAATTTGTAAATATATGGCTCATGAGGTGTCACAATTAACTTAGAAATATATGGATCTTCAACTTTAAAGTGATTCATTGAAAGCAAGTTTATGCAAACCTAACTGAAAAATTACAGATATTGAGGATAGATCGAGAACACAAAATCTCAAAATTTGTGGTATTCCGGAGGCAGTAGATAACCTGGATACTTGATGGATCTCTTGAAACCTATATAGATGCTAGGATGCTAGGGGAAGACCCATTAGAAAGAGCGCATAGAATTCCGAAACCATCAAATATGCCTCAGAGTCCCAGATATCTGGTCATTCGATTTATTAAATGTCGAGTTAAAGATCTATTTGTGAAGAAATTTAGAAAGAATTCTCAGAAGAATGAAATATATACGTCTTTATTTTCGCAGATTTATTGGCAGCTGCAAGAGCAGCAAGGAGAACATATACTGAATCCACGAGCTGTCCACAGGAAAATTACATTACTTATAGATGGGGATTTCCCACTAAATTGTATATCTCATACAGAGATTCTTTGCATTTGTATTTGAATCCTTACAGGCAAAGCAAAAGATGGGGTTTGTTGAAGGAATAATTGAGTCAAAGTCATCTTTAAGGGGGGTAGGGAATATTTGTATTAATATAGGGTTTGGTAGAATTAATAATAAGATAGAAATTTAGAGGTCTGTTTTATAAGTGTCATTTATTATACATTAGGGAGGTGAGATGGTAGTATAAATACTCGTTTTGACTTTCACAATAAGGCTTGAATTCACGATTAAAGGGTATAGGTTAGCCCACTGAACTAGTTGTGGATAGAACAAATATGATTTTGGGTGAAGAATGTCTGTCTTATAATAATATATTTCGTACTATAAAATAAGAGAGAGAGAAGACAGTGACACAAATTATTACTGGTAAAGGATAGAGGATGCATCTGTTTTTTTTTCATTCCCTCTACCTTCCGGGTCTACCTTAAAAAAATCGATGAGATCGCTTTATGCGAGTCTCAGCACACAACCTTTACCCGTGGATGAGGGGAATTACTCTTGTATGTGATGGTTGGTTACAGAAATTGCATACATGCTAAGAGGACAAATGTAAATATTATTTGTGTTTTATGTTGTCTGTTTGAATCTGGAAGGCTCTGTGGGCTAGGAGTTGATTCTAGGGCAGTGTGGGGTTTGACTGAGGATGGGGAATGGGGATAGATGGCATTAAACTTTCTTACCATAAATTCACAGGATTTAAATTCTCTATTTAAGAGGGCATGTTAATATGATCTTTTGAATAGATATCGTGTTGAAGTTGCTTTTGTCAGGCAAACACACTGGAAATCTATGCATAATAGTTTATGTAAATATCAAAAATATCCTCATAGATTTACATCTTCCTTGACAGATAAGAAAAAAACGTGTGGTTGCAATAATTATATCAGCAGGGGTGAAATTTGAATATCTTCACCACGAGTCAGATGGTTTGGGGAGATCTGCGATCTTGGTGTGTAAAATTAATTATGTTATATTTACTTTGGTGAATCTATACGCACTTTCAAATCATGTAGTTTCCTTTATATATTCTACAATGGAAATGTGTGATAAAATTGGTAAAGGTCTCCTTGTCATGGATGGGGATTTGAATTGCATATGTAATTGTGATCTGGACAAAAAGGCTTCAATTAAGAAACATAAATATGATAATAAACTCAGAAGCCAGGTGAAGGCTTTCCCCTCTTCTTTGTTTAAACATAATCTATATATCTGGCGAACACAGCATTCTGAAGAAAAGGATTTTACCTTTAATTCTAATCCGCACACTTCTTATTCACAGATAGACTGTATTGGTTCCCAGATAGGTGATATAAGTTGGTCTGATCATGCGCCAGTACTGATGAAGATAAAAGATTATCCGCAATGTAATACACGTGTTGATTGGAAATTGAATGAACATATCTTATTTACTGAGGAAAGCTAAATGGATCTGTTAAAAGAGGCCAATACTTTTTTGTTGGAAAAAGATAATAGTGCAGTCTCAGATTTCACTCTTTGGTGTGCCATGAAATGCTTCCTTAGGGGATACTTAATAAAGCATGGAGCATATTTAAAAATACCACAGGGCAAAACATTAGCAGATCTATATATTTTACTTGCCAAGCTGGAGAGGATAAACTAGCTTTCCCCTTATTTAGCGACACATAGGTAAATTATAGTTATTCAAGATGAAATTAGAGTTAAAATAGGGAAAAAGGCAAATAAAACTTTTGCCCGACTAAATCAACAGTGGCATTACAATAAAAATAGGATTGGGAGAGTTCTAACAAATAAATTAAAATTTCATAATCAAAGAAATAGAATAAAACAGATTAGGTATACTTGTCTTTCTCCTCTCCAGATTGGCAAAGGCTTTTAGATCATACTATGAATCACTCTATAATTTACCCAAATCAAATAAAACAAATAGGGAAATGGGTGAATTCCTGAAAAGTTTAAATTTACCATCTTTATCTCTTGAGAAATTAAGCATATTAAATGAAGGTAGAAATATTGGATGTAATAAAAGACTTAAAGAAAGGGAAGGCTCCGGGTCCGGATGGTTTTACTTCCTTATTTTACTACATTCTACAACCCACAATTACTCCACACTTGGAACGTGTGTATAATCAGTAGACAAAACTGTAGGGTTCCCACGAGAAATGTAAGTGGGCCCTATATCCCCAATATTGAAGTAAGGTAAAGATGCTACAATAGTAACAAACTATAGACCAATATCATTAATAAATATAGATATTAAAATATACTCAGGTGAGATTTATGGTAGGAAGATGAGGTGAGGACAATACCCACAGACTTCTCAATATTATTGATGAAATACACAAACAACAAATTCCCTTCCGTTCTCATGGCTTTAGATGCCGAAAAGGCATTGACAGAGTAAATTGTAGATTTCGGTATGAGACTCTGCAGGTATTTGGTCTTACAGACAGAAGCAGAACTAGCCTGTTTTTAAATTCAGCAAGCTTTGACGTTCGGAATGGCATTTGGCAGGGGTGCCCTTTAGATCCCCTTCTTTATACTCTGACTGTGGAAGACTTAGCAGCCTTATTTAGAACTTTCCCAGATATTAAAGCTGTGCTGGTGGGTCATCAGGACCTCTTGTTATCTATGTATGCTGATAATATCCTTCTGACCCCGTCCTCTCCTCCTTCATCTTTTGCAAAGGTTCTCGCGGCATTGGAGATTTATGGTGGATTTTCAAATTACAAGTTAAATCTCTCTAAGACATAGCTTATACCCTTCTATCTGGCAGATGTGCAGTTACAGGAATTGTAAGGGCAGGTGCAGTTGGACTGGACAAACAATATTATTACCTACTTGGGAATTAAGATATTTTCAGATCTCAGACTTATAATGAATGTAAATTATTCAGATTTAATTGTGGCGATAAAGGAATTGATTCAGTGTTGGAGGGGCTTAAAAGTATCATGGCTTGGTCGCATTAAAGGGATAGTAATGTTTCACAAAAACAGCAGCTTCAATTAAGCCATAGAGAGAGTTATTTCATTACTGTCAGAGTTGTAGTTCAAGAGTAATTGAATGATAAAGTTTCCCCTTCCCGCTCCTTTTACCTAGTGTAAGCCACCTCCCCTCAGATACGGAATCTGGTCCACAGGCCAGACAGCTCACAGCAAGGGACAATCTTCTTACTGTGAGAACTGCCCCATTGACAGGTTTTCCAGGTTTTTCCCTTATGTTTGAAGATTGTCCCTCTCTGCAATCAACTTGGACATCACACTGCTGCTTTGAGCTGAGCAGTGTTACATGAGTAAAAGGGGTGGGAGGGGGATACTTTATCATTCAATTACTCTTGAACTACGACTCTGACAGTACTGAAATAGCACTCACCATGGCCCAAAAACTATGAAGATTAATTGGAGCTGCTTTTGTTATGAAACATTACTATCCCTTTAATGTGCTGAAAGCATACTTGATTCCTCAGATCAGGTTCTCTTCAGGGACAACCCAATACTGGTTTCTTTTGCTATTTTAAGAGAAATAGAGCTGCTATTCTCCTCATATGTTTGGGGGGCAGGGAGGCCAAGAATCACTGGGCATGTTCTGAAGAGAGAGATATATCAAGATGGTTTGTGTTATCCTGATCTATTTAAAATCCATGAGTCCTTTACACTTTTTTGCATGGAATACTAAAAGGGGAAAAGACTTGGTATGGTATAATATTGAAAGGACCAGGTGTAAAGGATTTGACCCATTTCTCTTTTTTGGGTGGACCCCTTGCATTTTAGAAAATGTAATATATCTAGTCATATTATAGGGGATATAATTGTGTGGATTCATAAACATAGGAAAAGAAAAGGGAATCTGACCCTGACAAAATATATTACTAAGTCTAGTCCTATTGCAGTTTTACAAATTTATTTGGAGAACTTAAGTTTAATGCACTGGCAACTTCAGGGATTGGAAAACATTTCTGATCTTTTTGATAATGAAATTTTTATTTCATTTAGTAATTTACAAAGCAAATATAATTTACCCATGAGAGACATATTTAATTTTCTCAGGATAAAGGATTTTCTTCCCATGAGAATTGGTCTGGAAACAGATGTAGAGAATACCCTTTTTAAAGGGATAGTAATACTTAAAATGTAAAAAAAATATGTTGTAGGGTTTATCCCCCTGAGTAAAACAAGAGTACTCCCACTGCTGAAAGGTGTTTCATTCAAAAGTTATTAATTTTCAAAGTTGAATTTTTTAGGTGCAATATCACAGTGGCCTGAAATTGTACAGTGGTGCTGTTGCTACACGATCCTATGGACAGCTCTGGTCAGTTGACCATAAATCTCCATAGGATGGTGTAGCAACAGCGCCACTGTACAATTTCAGGCCACTGTGATATTGCACCTAAAAAATTCAACTTTGAAAATTAATAACTTTTGAATAAAACACCTTTCAGCAGTGGGAGCACTCTTGTTTTACTCAGGGGGATAAACCCTACAACATATTTTTTTTTACATTTTAAGTATTACTATCCCTTTATGTTACAACTTAAGATCAATATGATATCTAAAATAAAGGGGGCTTTGACTAGACTAATTCCTCCAGTTAAATCGCCAGCCATTCTACACTGGGAAGAAGATTTTGGTGTTTTTTTTTCCTTTTTCCTATACAGATTTGTTTTAAAGTGATAGTAATGGTTAATTTAAGTTGATTTAATACTGTAGGCATTAAAAAAAATAAGATTGATATAATTCTTATCTCTCAAACCTTTATGGTTTGAGAGATATAACATGTTAAAGTTACCTCTTCCTGGGTGTTTCAGTCAAGTCTGCAATCTAGCTGACAGCTGAAGATTATGGTCCAGGCACACTTTGTAGCCTTTCCAATTAAGTATTTCTTTCTAAATAGTGTAATTTTGGCTCTGCTGAAGAGCCTCTGTCCAGTCAAATGACCTGAATCTGCAGCTATCAGCTAGAGTGCTGATGTGACGGTACCAGCGGACACCCAGCCTTGGTGTCCCTGTCAATGGTCACTTCTTCCGCTACAAGCCAGATAGACATCCAACAGCATACCACAATATACTCCAATCACCAGGCAAAACTAGTGTCAGGGTAACCAGCACACACTATGCATACAGTAAGCTTTACCCCAAGCATCAGACAACACCAGTGTATTGGGGTTAGAATAACAACTGATTTTATTGGAACAAACCACACATATTTATAAACAAAACCTACATTGAAATGGACAGGCATGATACAACAGGTAAGTCACAAGGATAATATAATCATAACATACAGGACAAAGGACCAACAGCAAATGGTCCCAGCAATTGCAATGGCACAGACATGATTGCATTACTACACAAAAGGGCTAGCAACAAATGGTACAACACAATACAAAGGGCCAGATGTGATTAGGTTAGCACACCACAGGGGGTCTCAGTACAGTTCACAGACCTACAATGACTGGAGTGACTACGATACACACAGAGCTTGGGTGAGGGTGAACAATGAAACAAAAGGCTTGTATCACGGTGCCCGTGCTCCCTGTGTTGCCTTCTGTCAGTTTTGGCTGTGCGATGCTCCCATTGGTTGATCTGCAGTTGGCCCGCCCAGTATGGCCTTTATATACTGGGCTCTGGCACCTATCTGGTGCCCTTTCATGGTGTTCCTGTACCAGTGCCTACTTGAGCTTCGTGGATTCCAGTGTACCGACTTGGCCTCATTTGACTACTCTGCTTCTTGTCTCCTGCTCCCGTGATTCAACCCGGCCTGGCTGACGTTCCTGCTCCGTGATCTGACACGGCTTGTCTGACGTTCCTGCTCCGTGATTCGACCCGGCCTGGCTGATGTTCCTGCTCCGTGTCTCGACCCGGTTCTCCTGTTCCAGTGTTCGCTGTGTCGCTTGGGCGACATTCTGACTACCGCTGTGCTTGGGGGGCCTAGTGTCCATTACTGCTACAAGCAGTAAGCCATTGGCTGTGTCCTCCGTTAACTCTTGCAGAGCCTCCGTGTTGCCTCCGTTCCTGCTACGGCAGTGTTCCATTGGCTGAGCCCTCCGTTAACTCTTGCAGAGCCTCCGTGTTGCCTCTGTTACAGCTACAGCAGTGTGCCATTGGCTGAACTATCCGTTAAGCTCTTGCAGAGTCTCAGTGTTGCCTCTGTTACTGCTACGGCAGTGTGCCATTGGCTGAACTATCTGTTAAGCTCTTGCAGAGTCTCAGTGTTGCCTCCTTTACTGCTACGGCAGTGTGCCATTGGCTGAACTATCCGTTAAGCTCTTGCAGAGTCTCAGTGTTGCCTCCATTACTAATACGGCAGTTTGCTATTTGCTGAGTCCTCCGTTTAAGCTCTTGCAGAGCATCTGTGTTGCCTCAGTGACTGCTACGGCAGTAATCCTTAGTCTCAGTTACCGCTCTGGTGGAGTGCAAGTACTCTGGTCTCCGTTACTGCTTGGTAGTCTCCTACATTACGCTATTCTACCATACTGGGCATACTAAGAGAACTCACCACAGACTTCTCTGCACAGAGACTGATTACACCCATTGGAGAACTTTAACCCATGCTGAACTGTTGCTCTGGGTATACACCCTTTCCTGCCTGACCTGTGTCAGTATAAGACCACTCTGGACTTTCAAGTTATACTGGACCTGTGTAGGCATATGTATATATAACCTGTCTTGTGTCTGTATTATTCTGCTGAAGTACTACAGGGCCTGTGAAGGTTATCTTATTATTTATGATTTCAATAAAACTGTGTTTTATCCTAACCCACTGTGTCTGAGTGTTGAACAAACCATTACAGTACGAAAGGGCCATGACCTCAGACAGTAAAGGTGAAGGGAATTCACAGAACATCCACTGGAGGATGGATGTACACGAGCAGCGTTTGGACCAGTTGGCACTGGCCATTCAAACCTTACTTGAGCGTATGGTGCGTCTCGATAAACCTATTCAGAATCCAGTGGTCCCCCCAGTTTTGACACCGGAGAGTCATTCCTTGACTACTGTTGCCTCAGCTAAGGGGCTAACGGCATCTGCCCCACTACCACTCAGATACGATGGTGAACCAACCCTGTGCAGAGGGTTTATTAATCAACTGGAGATATTTCTGGAACTAACCCTTCATGCCTTCCCTAATGACCGTAGTAAGGTTGGGTTCATGATATCATTATTGACGGGCAGAGCCTTGGCATGGGCCAATCAATTGTGGGAAAATGCTAAACCTTGTACCAGGGACCTCAGGGAGTTTGTACGTATGTTTTGGAGAGTATTTGAAGTTCCTGGTAGAGCCGCCTCTGCTGCCAAACGGTTGATGGTGATACAACAGGGCAGTTGTACTGTGGGCGATTATGCCATAGAATTCCGTACATTGGCAGCAGAGGTAGGGTGGAATAACGAGGTGTTGGTGGCAGCCTTTGCTCAAGGACTTGCCAACCACATTAAAGATGAAACTGCTGCTAGAGAAGTACCCAGTGATCTGGACGAGTACATTGATTATGTCATCCTAATTGACTCCCATATTCGTGAAAGACGTATGGTGAAAGACTGTAGGCCACGGCCTAGAAACTGTGGGCAAAACAGTTTTTTGAACCCACCCATGCCCCCCTAGCCGCCCATGCCTCCTGATCGTTTACATGAGTCCTGTGAACCAATGCAACTCGGGTTCACCAAACTTACTAAGGAGGAACGGGCACACCGCAGGAGGCAGGGCCTATGTTTATACTGTGGCAAACCTGGGCACCTCTTACGTACCGGTCCTGTATGTCCGGGAAAGGAACGCACCTAGGGTACCTTGGGGGACAGGCCCTAAGTGGTGTTCAGCAGTCCCTAGACCCAAGTACACAGAAACCCACAATCCAGGTGGTATTTTCATGGGCAGAACAGCCAGTTGAGGTTCTGGCCCTGGTGGATTCCGGCGCAGCCGGTTACTTTATGGATAATTCATTTGCTGCGTTACATAAGATTCCGTTGGTCAAGAGGGAATCTCCTTTAGCCATTGAAGCCATTGATGGCAGACCGTTAGAACCAGCTCAGATAACTATGGAAACTATTCCTATTTCTATGACTATTGGGGCCATCCACAAGGAGGAACAATGATTTCAGATAATCCATTCTCCTCATCATGCAGTCATTCTGAGGTTCCCATCGTTACATTTGCACAATCCCCAGTTTGATTGGCAGAAGTGTGAGATCACGTCTTGGTCTGAGTATTGCATGGAGCATTGTGTGTCGCATCCAGTTAAGATTTTATGTACCTCTCCCTCCGTGCCAGCTGAATACCACAAATTCAGTGACGTGTTTGGTAAGGGAGAGGCTAGCACCATTGATTTGCCTCAGGGCACCGTACCCCCCAGGGGTCGCATGTACCCACTGTCGTGCGAGGAGAATAGGGCCATGGAGGATTACATTGATGACGCCCTTTAAAGAGGGATTATACACAAGTCTACCTCTCCTGCTGGTGCTGGCTTCTTTTTCGTAAAAAAGAAGAATGGCGAATTAAGGCCTTGCATTGATTACCGTGGATTAAATAAACTCATGTCCAAGAATGCCTACCCCATACCACTTATTACGGAACTATTTGACAGGTTAAAAGGGCCTTCCATTTTCACGAAACTAGATCTGCGGGCCGCCTATAACCTGATCACAATAAAAGCTGGGGATGAGTGGAAAACGGCATTTAATACCAGATCAGGACATTATGAATACCTAGTCATGCCATTTGGTCTCTGCAACGCACCCGCTGTATTTCAAGAATTTATTAACGATATCCTCCGTGATATGCTTCAGTCCTGTGTAGTAGTCTACCTCGATGACATACTCATACACTTGGCTAATCTGTCCCAACACATCAAGGATGTGTCTGAGGTCTTGCTTCGTTTACGCAAGAATAAACTATTCTGTATATTGGAAAAGTGTGAGTTTCACAAGTCCAAAGTGCCTTTCTTGGGTTTTGTGATCGCTAATGATGGTATTGCCATGGACCAGGAGAAACTCGCAGCTGTGTTACAATGGCCACGACCCAAGGGGTTAAAAGCAATTCAGCGCTTTCTTGGTTTTGCCAATTATTACAGGAAGTTTATCCAAAACTTCTCCGCGATTGTTAAACCTCTGTCTGACCTTACGCACAAGGGTGCTAATCCATCCCAATGGTCTGATGCAGCTGAGTACGCTTTTTAAACATTAAAGTCTGCATTTGCATCTGCTCCTGTACTGTCCCACCCCAACCCTTGCCTGCCATTTACGTTGGAGGTTGATGCCTCGGAAATAGGGGTAGGGGCAGTACTGTCTCAGCGCCCAGTTGTGGGGTACTCTGAGACCAGGTCGGTTCTTCTCAAAGAAACTATCTAGTGCCCAAAGTCACTATGAAATTGACGACAGAGAACTTCTGGCTATCATTCTCACCTTAAAAGAATGGCGCCATCTGCTGGAGGGTACCAGAACCCCCGTATTAATTTTAACTGACCACAAGAATCTGACTTATCTCTCAGAGGCGAAAAGATTGTCCTCTCATCAGGCCAGATGGGCACTGTTTCTATCCCATTTTAACTTAGTAGTATCCTACCAGCTGGGCTCTAAAAATGTTAGGGCTGATGCCCTATCTAGACAGTTTGGGCCAGAGATGGAGAAGGATGAGAACCCCGTACCTATCATTCAGCCTGATCGCATCCTGGCTACACTACGTACTAGTATCACTTCGTCACTGGGGGAAGAAATTTTGGCTACACAGGCTACGGCACCCCCTGAAACCCCAGTGGGCAAGTGTTTTGTGAACGAGCCATTTTGTACCCGGTTGCTTGAAACATATCACTCGTCTAAGGCTGCTGGGCATATTGGGAGGGATCAATTGATATGGTCTCTCTCACAAGTATTTTGGTGGCCCTCCCTTCGAGCCGATTGCTCCGCATTTACTGCAGCCTGTACCACCTGTGCTCGTGCCAAAACCCTTAGACACCTCCCAGTGGGCTTACTCCAACCTGTACCTAATGGCGAGCGCCCTTGGTCCCACGTATCCATTGATTTCCTGGGAGAGCTGCCAGTGTCCAGGGGTCATTCGTTTATTCTGATGGTGGTTGACAGATTTTCTAAAATGGCTAATTTCGTACCCCTTTCTGGTCTCCCTTCAGCCTAGGAGCCGGCAGTGATCTTTGCGAGAGAAGTGTTCCAGGTGCATGGGGTTCCTAGAGTTTTGGTGTCCGACCGTGGGAGCCAATTCATGTCCAGATTCTGGAGGACATGCTGTGGCCAAATGGGCATTCAACTGTCCTTTTCCTTCGCCTACCATCCCCAGACCAATGAAGCCGCTGAGCGTGCCAGTCAGGGACTGGAGCAGTTTTGTTACCGATCATCATGATAATTGGGCAGACCTGTTGCCGTGGGCAGAGTTCGCCAGGAACTGTGCAGTTAATTCATCGTCCAGGAGCTCCCCGTTTCTCATCAATTATGGGTTCCAGCCATGCTTGCTCCCGGACTCATTCCAGTCGCAACAGATTCCAGTTCTGGACGAGCATATCGAGCATCTCCTCTCCACATGGGTACAGATTCAGAGGGCCCTCAGTCAGTCATTCCAGCGTCATCAGCACCACGCTAACCGTAGACGACTACCAGTGGTCTCCTTTCAGGTTGGGGACAGGGTATAGCTCTCCTCCAGAAACCTTAATTTGCAAGTTCCGTCCAATAAGATGGCTCCCGGTTCATTGGCCCCTTCAGGGTGATCTGTAAAGTTAATCCTGTCTCATATGCCTTGGAACTCCCAGCATATATGCGAATACATAATGCGTTCCATGTGTCTCTGTTAAAACCTCTGGTATGCAACCGCTACACTACCACTCTGGTGGTTCCTGGTCCTGTGGATGTTCAGGGCCAAGAGGAGTAGGAAGTTCAAAGCATAATTGATTCATGGAGATTTAGAGGAAAATTGCAATATTTGGTCCATTGGAAGGACTATGGCCCTGAAGAGCGTTCATGGGTTGATCAGAAGGACCTTCATGCCCCTAGATTATTGCGCAATTTTCACTCTAAATATCCCTAGAAACCAGGTACCTCTTCCAGGAGAGGGGGTCTTTGAGAGGGGGGTATTATCACTGTGCCCGTGCTCCCTGTGTTGCCTTCTGTCAGTTTTGGCTGTGCGATGCTCCCATTGGTTGATCTGCAGTTGGCCCGCCCATTATGGCCTTTATATACTGGGCTCTGGCACCTATCCAGTGCCCTTTCATGGTGTTCCTGTACCAGTGCCTACTTGAGCTTCATGGATTCCAGTGTACCGAATTGGCCTCGTTTGTGTTCTCTGTTTCTTGTCTCCTGCTCCCGTGATTCGACCCGGCTTGGCTGACGTTCCTGCTCCTTGATCTGACCCGGCTCGTCTGATGTTCCTACTCTATGATTCGACCCGGCCTGGCTGACGTTCCTGCTCCTGATCTGACATGGCTTGTCTGACGTTCCTGCTCTGTGATTCGACCCGGTCTGGCTGACATTCCTGCTCCGTGTCTCGACCCAGTTCTCCTGCTCCAGTGTTCGCTGTGTAGCTTGGGCGACATTCTGACTACCGCTGTGCTTGGGGACCTAGTGTCCATTACTGCTACAAGCAGTAAGCCATTGGCTGTGTCCTCTGTTAACTCTTGCAGAGACTCCGTGTTGCCTCTGTTACTGCTACGGCAGTGTGCCATTGGCTGAGCCCTCCGTTAACTCTTGCAGAGCCTCCGTGTTGCCTCCGTTACTGCTACGGCAGTGTGCCATTGGCTGTATCCTCCGTTAAGCTCTTGCAGAGTTTCAGTGTTGCCTCCGTTACTGCTACTGCAGTGTGCCATTGGCTGAACTATCCGTTAAGCTCTTGCAGAGTCTCAGTGTTGCCTCAGTTACTGCTACGGCAGTGTGCTATTTGCTGAGTCCTCCGTTTAAGCTCTTGCAGAGCATCTGTGTTGCCTCCGTGACTGCTACAGCAGTAATCCTTAGTCTCAGTTACCGCTCTGGCGGAGTGCAAGTACTCTGGTCTCCGTTACTGCCTGGCAGTCTCCTACGTTGCGCTATTCTACCATACTGGGCGTTACTAAGAGAACTCATCACAGACTTCTCTGCACAGAGACTGATTACACCTATTGGAGAACTTTAACCCATGCTGAACTGTTGCTCTGGGTATACACCCTTTCCTGCCTGACCTGTGTCAGTATAAGACCACTCTGGACTTTCAAGTTATACTGGACCTGTGTAGGCATATGTATATATAACCTGTCTTGTGTCTGTATTATTCTGCTGAAGTACTACAGGGCCTGTGAAGGTTATCTTATTATTTATGATTTCAATAAAACTGTGTTTTATCCTAACTCACTGTGTCTGAGTGTTGAACAAACCGTTACAGCTTGAGGGACTGCAATATACATTTGCAGCATCCTTGGCCAAACTCAAATACTTAACCCCTAACGGCCCTGTTCCCTGAAAAAAGGCTATGATTTTTAGTCCTTTTGGAACAGCTGTCCGCCAATATAACATCCCGAAGTTCTACATAGCTTGCGACACTGGGCTGACAATCCATACACCTAGACAAGAGTTGTTTTAGGCATGACAGGAATGTCCACAATTACTTGTGTTCCTTGTTTAACAGTCTCAGGCCCAGACAAGGGCTCCAGTAAAGGACTATGATCCATTACAGGATCCTCCATGGCAAGGGGAAAACAGGGAAGAGATTAGTCTCAGGGAGAGGCCATACCCTGTTACAGGGCTAGGTCCATAGTCTGTGGTCAGGAGGCTGGTCCTCAGGCCCCTCCAGGAGCCAGGGGCCCAGTGGTTCCTGTGACAGCTGACTTCACTGAAACAGCCAGGAAGAGGTAACTTTAGCAAGTTATATCACTCAAACCATAAAGGTTTGAGATAAAACTTCTATGTTAATCATTTCTAATGCCTACAATACTAAATCAATGTAAAATGAACCATTACTATCACTATAATGCTGTCCACCTGACTAGGAGGGCAGTGCATTGTATCAATTCGCAGGAGCAATATTATATGTTGACCCACAGATGGTATTTAATTCCTTCCGTATGTCAAAATATCAAGTTGGGTTGTGCAACCTGTGTTGGAGTTGTCAAAGTATCGTGGGCACTCAAATGCATATATGGTGGGATTGCCCTGGTTTGACTTTAGTTAAAACCAAAATAGCTAAAATATTTTCTGATATTGCTCATAAGGAATATAAAGGTAACTCTGCAGACTTTTCTGTTCCATGTGGAGCTTCCGGTTTCCAACAAATATAATAGTTATTTATGCATTAAACCAGAACTTTCACCTAAGCACAAGTTTGCTTTAATCCATTTATTATACCGACTGTAACTGTGCTTGATTTTGTTTAAAAAAAAAAAAAAACGCAATAGAAATGAAGTTTGAGGGTTTACCTTTTCCCTCTTGATGTCTTCTCATTCTGATCGGCATAATTGTGCCGATGAGAATACAGGAAAGATCCTCCTCCCAGCTGGTCTGTCAGTAAGCTGGAGAACACTCATTGGCAGAGATTGATATCTAGCCAATGAGAGTAGTCCAGCTTACTGACAGACCAGCGGGGAGAAGGATCTCCTGTATTCTCATCGGCAAGATGGTGCCGATCAGAACGAGGAGAAGAGGGAAAAAGTTAACCCTCAAACTTAATTTCTTACACTTTTTTTTTTTTTAAAAACAAAACCCAGCACAATTAGAATTGGTATAATAAATGGATTAAAGCAAACTTGTGCTTATGTGAAAGTTACACTTCACATTCTACTGGCTTTTAAAATCTGTATTGCTAGATATTAGAGGAAGCCAAATATGCTCACATGGACAGAAATAAAAGCCCAAATAGAGTATCAATGTGAATCAGAAAGATAATTATTTTGTTATATAAATCAGAATCATTTTTGAAGTTATAAAAAAATATGGTCCCCATGGTTTAAACGAAAATATAAGAATGTGATATATCTTGTGAAAGAATTGGAATGCTTTTTTTTTGTTTTTCATCCTACAGCATAAATTAAGATGTACAAGATTTAATCTAAGAATTTGAAATGTTTAGTATGAAAGAATGAAGTAATGTATTGTTTCCTATAGGATTGTATACTGTGTAAAATTGTTTTGTATGTTTTTTTCTTAAGGTCTTTTTATACAGAAAATAATTAAACATATAATAATAATGGAATCAAAGTATTTTACCCGGAAGGCTACATTGAGGTTGTCTGTCGTTTTGTCCTGGGGTATGTTATTATTACCCAATTTTAATAGTACTCTACAAACCACCTAATATTGTTGATAATATTGAGGCCCAACTGCTAATGCAAAGGAGGAAAGTGTGCATCTTGGGCATACTATAATTATGGGATATTTTAACTATCCAGATATAAACTGGAGATATGATACCTGTCAAAGTGCTAAGGAAAGCAGGTTTGTGAACATTGTTAGGGATAGCTACATGTTACAAATGGCAGAAGTGCTGACAAGAAACAACAATCTAGTGGTAACAAATAATATAGACATGGTGTCCAATATTAAAGTAGGTGGACATTTGGGAAACAGTGACTGCAATATTTGAGATCAATTTGGCCAAGCAAATCTGTATAGGTTTCAGTTTGGCCAAGTAAAACTCTTCATTTTGAAAAAACTAACGTAAAATTCTTAGACTCATAGACTGGGATAAGTTATTTAAAGGAAAAAATGCTGAGGAATAATGGTCAGAATTTAATTTAGGTTGCAGGAATATATTCAACATCTTATACAAGTGCAGAACAAATGCAAAAGAAATAGATCACAACCAATGTGTTAAATGCATATGTAAAGAAAGAAATGGCAAGGAATAAGGGATTATATTCAGGACTAGCAGTGTGGGATGATGTTTTATGTCTATTTTATTTGTTTATTTTTTTGTAGAACTGTGTGGTTAGGGGTGTGTTACACTACAGACACACATACATACATGCAAACATAGAGACACAAAAATATTATAATACATACATGCACAGATACACACATTCATACATACATACATAAATAGACACACATGCATACAGACATTCATACATACACACACACAAACACACACATACCTCCCAACATTTTATATTGCCAAAGAGGGACACTTGTGTTTTAGGGGGTGTTTCTGTGGGCGTGGTTGGTGGGCGGAGCATTACTGAGAATTTTTAGACTATTTCATGATCTATTAACACCTCCTTGTGTAACCTAATAAATGATTTATAGCAAGACCAAAGTATTTTATCTACAGAGGCTAATTTATAAACACATATACCAATGCTTAAACAAACATTAATATGAGTTTTATTACTGTAGAACAATGTGATACACTTATATACACACCAAACAATCTGAGCTCCTATAAAGAGGGACATCTGGGTGGGAAAGAGGGACAGAGGGATTTGGGTCTAAAAGAGGGACTGCCCCTCCTAAAGAGGGACACTTGGGAGGTATGCGCGCGCAATCACACACACACACACTCATACATGCATACACACACATGGTGGCCTGAAAGGGTGATATAAGACTGCATGTCATAGGTACTGAAATGGAGGAATCAAGCTGGTACATTGACAAGTTAATTTTGTGAACCACTCAGGGGTGGGAAATGGAGGAAGTGGGCTCCACTTTAAACATGGTGGCCACTGTTTGTCGTGATTACAGGTGTACTGGCGTTAACCCTTTCAGTGCCAGAGGGGTAGACAAAGCATTTGAAAGCAATGCATTGTGTAGCCCTCTGCCACTCAAAGGGTTAAGTGTTCAAAGTGTTACAGGGTATGTTTTTTTGTTGTTGTTGCATTATGGGTGATTATGAGTCTTTTAAAAACAGAGGACACACACTGCAATTGTAAGCAATGCGTTGTGCACCACCTCTGGCACTGAATCAGTATGGCAATTAAAGGGTTAAGAGGGGCTGCGGAGGCTGATGGGGGAAGATTGTGTGATGTGTGCATGTGATAGATGTGGCACTTACCCCAGGCGAGCACCGCACTGGCATGTGTCTGCATTCCATGTATCCCCTGCTAATGGCATTACCACTGTGCAAGACCATTTTCCCCTTCAACACACTATTACACAGCGAAAAATAAGATTATTAGCAGGAATCAACATGGTTTTATGAGAAACAGATTTTGCCAAACTAATATTTTGAGCTTCCATAAAGAAGTAAGTAGAAACATGGATAATGTTAAAGCAGTAGATGTAGTATATCTAGATTTTTCAAAGGCATTTGATACAGTGCCACACAGGAAATTGGGGCTAGGGGACATCCTTTGCAGAAAACTGGTTGAAGGATAGGGAAGAGTGAGTTGTTTAAATGGAAAATTCTCCAATACAGTTAAAGGTGAGAGTGGAGAACCTCAGGGTTCAGTACCTGGTCCACTGTTTATAAACATGTGTATAAATGACCGTAAAATAGATATAGAAAACAATGTTTCAGTGCAGATGATTAAGTATGTAGGGTAATACATTTAGAACAGGATGTTTGTTCCCTACAGAGGGGTTTACTTAAAATGGCAGATCGGGCAAACAAATGGAATATGAAGTTTAATGTGGAAAAGTGTAAAGTTATGCATTTGGGAAGAAAAATTCACAGTGTTACTTACAGAATCATTTGAAACTCATTGCTAGAGAAAGACCTGGGAATCCTTGTAAACAACAAACTTGGAAACAGTGACCAATGTCAAATAGCAATGGCAAAAGCAAACAAAATCTTGTCTTGCATAAAAACGGGTATTGAAGCAAGAGTGAGTAACATAATTTTGCCACTGTACAAATTGTTCATAAACACAAAAAGTGGAGCTCGCACAAGCAAAATGTATAACCCCCTGTGTTTATAAGAACCTTGTGGTCTAGGTGCAACCACTGATTTACCTATTATGTATAACCTGTCTGCCCTCTGCATTCGGTTGTTTTTAAATGTTTTTATGTCACCAAACTGTTATATATATTTTTTTTGTATGGAATAAAGATTGTTTTTATATTGGCTGTTACACCCTGGGAGTGTGCCTCTTATTAAAGGATCTCTATTTGGAAGGGATGATCGGGTTATTTCTTTGTCCTGTATCTTTCCTCCATATGTTTACTGTACAAATTGTTGGCAAGACCTCATCTTGAAAGCTTAGCATTTTGATCAAGTTACATCTTCCTATAAAAGATGGTGAGAGGTGGGGCCAGAAGTTGAGGTCAGGTATAATGTGGTAGATTGTTGTGAATTAGTTGGTTACAAATAAAAGACAAGGTTTTAGACAGACAAATGCCCAAAATTGTAGTTGATTCATGATTAAAGGAAAAGGGGGTAATAAGAGATATTTCCATTGGTACAGGATCTGTTAAATAGAGGGCTTGGGATTTTTCACGGTAAAGCCTGAGCAGATGTGAAAGAGGTCTATTGTGTGTAAAATGTGTCAGAGTGCTTGCTGTTGGTTTCCAATAAATAATAAAATATAATCTGCAAATGATGTACGTTTGTCCAAGAAGGGCCCTGAGGGTGTACCCTGGAAGAGAGGCAAAGAGGTAAAGCTCAGAAAGGGGTTCAATGCTAGATTGAAAAGCAAGGGTGAGAGTGGGCAGCCTTATCTGGTATCTCGCTGTAATCTAAAAGGGTTTGTGTTAAGGCTATTAACTGTGAAATATGTATATGGCATGTAGTATACAGTGCATATAAAATTTTGAAAGCTATCACCAAAATCTTCAACTGTTAATATGTGAGAAAGATGTGGCCATTCTATTTTATCAAAGTCCTTTTCTGTGTCGATTGACAGTCATGTGGTGAGGCTTGGGAGAGTTTTGGGGCACAAAAGGGCCCACAACAGTCGCCCTAATGCATTTGAGTGTCTGTTGTTTAGGAAACCTGCTTGTTCAGATAATCATTGAAGGATATATTTTAGATAATTTGCCATATGCTATAGAATTTTAAATAACAGATGAGAGTTGGTACCGTGTTAGCCGTAGAAATACAGGAGGCAAATATAGTTTTTGATATATTTTATTGGCTAACTAAGCAGACTTAAATGCAAGCTTTCAAGACCTTAGGGGCTCGATTTAAAGGCAGCCGTTAGCAAAAAAAATCACTAACGGGTGCGTTAAGTGTCATGTTGCAATTCAAAGATCCGTCTAAACAACAGCTAACGGCAGTTGTAGAATCCTTACGGCCGATACACTTACGTGCATTCAGACGCATGGAAAAACATACCCCAGAGCTATTCAAAGGCTTGCGGTACTGATAACGGCTGAAAAAAAGACACACCTAACGGCTAAAAGTTAAGACCCACTTCTCACACACGTTAGACACTTAACGGCCAAAACAAAACACCCGTTACAGAGGAAAACACACCAAATGCTTACCGCACAACCATGTAAATGGGAAAATTAACCCGTGCAATGCCAAAACAACACAAAAACATGCACACACAACACAAATCACTACACAAACAACAACAACCAACACCACAGGGACAATAACACACAAAAACAACAACACAACATGGCACGGAACAATGGGGGTCATCACACAAAGCGGACACCTGCAAATACAAGCTCACCTGGGCAACATCAACACGCCACCTGCACCCCACAACTGCACGTCCGCAAATGGCACACACAGAACAAGCACAACACACCACATCTTATAACACACACACACCTGCTAACACTTACCTGGACAAAAACAACTCACCATTGGTCAGCACTCACCTCATCAACACACCTACACAACGCCCTAGCAAGTACTTAAAGGGACAACTCAACACACTCACTTGTGGCTTGTTTTCCACTCAGGGAGGGAGAGAGAGATAGAGATAGAGAGAGATAGAGATAGAGAGAGATAGAGAGAGAGAGACAGATAGAGACAGATAGAGAGAGCAAACAGTATGTTGGGTTACATATTGTTGCGAAGGCTGCGGAGAAGGCGTGCAAGGGAGAGAGCTGGGGAACATCAGCAACCTCCAAGCACTCCTCATCAACAGCCTCCACCTGTTGCAAGTGAGGAGGCTCTGGCTCAGCAGCCACACAGGAGCCCATCCCCACCCGGAGGACACCTGCCTGCAGATGCACAGCTGCAGCAACAGGATGCTCCCCAGCTGCCACAGGGACCCCTGCAGCAGCCCAGGATGCATAGACGACCACCAAGGCCCAGGGTATACCGTCCAAGGGTCACTCTCTTTGGAATGACCGATGACGAGGTTATTGATCGCTACAGGTTGAGGCCACACAGCATCATAGCCCTGTATGAGGTCATCAAGGAGCAGGTGGATCCCATATGCACCCACAACCATGCTCTAACTGGCCTTCAAAAACTCCTGTGTGCCATACACTTCATGGCAAGTGGCGCCTTTCAGTCGACAGAGGGTTACGCATCTGGCATGTCCCAGGCCACATTCTCCAGGGTGCTGGCCCAGGTCTTGCCAGCCCTCAAAGCCAAGGCCAGTACCTACATACGTTTCCCCATCACCGATATGGAGTGGACACATCTGAAGCAGGGCTTCTATGCAAGGGGAGGCATGCCCAGGGTCATGGGTGCAATAGATTGCACCCATGTCCGTATCAAAGCACCAGCACGTCAGGGACATATGTTCCTGAACCGCAAAAACTTCCACTCCATGAATGTGCAGATGGTGTGTGACAGCAACCTGGCCATAATGAATGTCTGTGCGAAATTTCCCGGGAGCTGTCACGATTCACATATACTCAGAAATTCATCTGTGCAGAGGGATTTCGAAAATGGGACCTATACAGGCGGATGGCTTCTGGGTGAGTTAACAGCACCAAATGACATCACATACACATGTGCTAGTACGTTTACCACAGAAAACAACATTTACACAATATGTGCTCCTTGTCACACCATGTCACTCACTTTCCACAGGTGATGCTGGCTATGGATGCAAGCCATGGCTCCTCACCCCGGTCGCCAATCCCCAAAACGATGCCCAGGAACGATATAACCAGGCTCATGCCAGAACACGGAATGCCATTGAGCGGACCTTCGGCCTCCTCAAGTCCCGATTCCGATGTCTGGACCACTCGGGGGGAGCATTGCAGTATGCACCAGGCAAGGTCTGCGACATCATCGTGGCATGTGCCATCCTACATAATATCGCGGTGGACACCAGACTCATCGACGATGTCCATCCCCCACCCAGACCTGAAGACCCTGTGGATATCGTTGAGTGTGAGGAAACCCCAACAGGGATGCAGACAAGGGACAGATTGATCAGGGATCACTTCTGCTGTGAGTATAATACATGTATGCACACAATCCATGCATACACACCCACCACAACACACATGTTCTGTTTCACCCCACAGGATCAGTGACACAGCCCTGTCACTGGCTGCAGTATGGACCACCAGCATCAACTATTCCGTGGACCAGTCAGATTGGGCCTAGAGATTCCGAATACACCTGACAACCTGTCGTCCATGTTGATACTGCTACCTCAAGGATATCATGCATGCCCCCCCTGGAAACCAAGGTACAACACTTTAACCTTGTTCAGCATATCCCACAGCTCCCTAGGCACCAACTAAAGTGTTCTGCTAGGATCAGACCCATAGCAACCATGGTACCCCTGTAGCAAGGGAGTCTCATCCAAGCCAATGCATCGAATAGAACTCTGTCATATAAGGGGTTCAGGGGGCATTCGTGGGGACATGGGACCAGTAGCTTGCTACAGTTGAAGAAAGCAGCAGAGGGGTGGATCGACAGTAATAGTGTGTTACACAACATGGAGCTCATGAAATGTGGATCACATCTCCATGGACACCATGCTGCCCTGTGTGTGTGTATGTGTGTGCAGTGATATGTGCCCCAGAAAGAAATACACACATTAACAAATATGTCCTACTAGCTCCATGAACCAAACATATTTGGCCTGTCTCTGACAGTGGCAGCCCAAATATATTGTTGTCAGGAAGCTATTAGGACATATTTGTTGATGTGTGTAACCATGTCAGGGGCAAATATCCCTAAGGATGGTTAACATCCCCTTAGTTCCCCCCATGATGGTTCATAGACCAGTACACAACACATTACAAAGCAGTGGTTTGTGTAGACTTATGTAACGGGAAAGATTAAGAGGATCATGATGTTGTAGCTGTTGCATGACGATCACTTCGAGGGTGATGTTCCAAATCCTGTCCTCTTGTCCCACAGGCATCCATAGCACGATCCATCCTTGAACAGAGGAGTTTCCATATGACTGGACTGAAGTCTGGACAACACTTCCATGAAGCTCACCCCTTGGCGTTCCAAGTGATTGTGTTGGTGATGCAATGTTTGACCTGATGTTCACAGCAACCTCTACTGGAACATTCACATATGGACACAAATTTATGTGTGTACTAACATCCAGGTATCAGACCTGTACAGTAAGACTGCTCATACACAGATGCCAAACGATGTAGACAACACATGAGCAGTTCACTAGCATTTCTAATGTATTCCTATTTAGTTCAGATGTACCTTTTTGTGCTCATACAAGTGTTTAATGCATATTGGCTAAATACACAAGAAACATCACTACTCAATCCGTGTCTGTATGAATGAATGTTGGATCAAACACCTGTCAATGTGGAACCGTACCCAAGGCTAGAGTATCCCTCATACAAAGGAAGGCATGATTTACATCACAGGAGTCCACTAGTTGCCTGACCATGAGTGGACTTTGTGATGTATACATGCAATGACATGATGGCAGTGATACACTGATGTGTGTTGTGAGTGATTAGCTGGTGATACAGGGGACACACTTCCACTGTGATGTGATGTCCATGGTTTGTGTGTTGCTCAATATAATCAATGTCCTGAGATTGCTGTAGGTTGTCATATCTCAGTACATGGGCTACATCAACAAAAACAACCATGTGGACAAGTGTTATTACTGGTGAAGTGTGTTATAACCTTTGTTAAACAACAACACAACTTAAAGGGATAGTAAACCCTGAAAATAAGTTTATTTCACATTGTAGCCCTTTAAAAACCATGAAAAATGATATCAGTCTTATCTACCAAACATATATGATTTGGGATATAAGACTTATATCATTTTACATGTTTTTTTAAGGGCTACAATATAGAATGAACTTATTTTCAAGGTTTACTATCCCTTTAATACATAAGCCAATGCTCAGCCTAAGGTTCCAATGTGCGTGCTACACAATGAAATCTTAGGAAGATTTTTGGGTTGTGCAGTAAGTTAGGCTGTGATTCAAACTCCTGTTGTGCAACTGACTTGCTGGAGAACACAATGCTCACCCTAGGATCACAATGTGTAACACACACATTGAGATCCTAGGGTGTACATTGTGTTACCCAGTATGTCAGCTGCACAATAGAATTTTGATTTAAAGACCATATTGATGCATGTTCAATCTGTCCTGCTTGTTATTTCCCTGCTAAGTCGCATAGCTGTTAGTTTGGTTTTCCCCTCAAACACAACAATTGATGCAGACGAATGTTCAGTGTTGCACCAGTTGTTGTGCTAAGGGGTATGTTCTGATCAAATCTGACACACATCATGGCCATGTAACACTGTTGTGTTATATGGCTACAGGGATGGGTTGCCAGGTGAATTTGGACAACGGTGTGGGTGTGTGTGAACCCATGTTGTAACATCACACAAACATTTCCCCCAGGCAGGAGTTGAGTTCACTGCATTGTTTGGCAATGCATTGGAGACAACCCTGCCACCCAATCTATAAGTGATTACACAGCAGATCAGACAGGATTCAAAAGCACAATTTTCATTTATTGAGGGGGCAGATGACAGGTTGGGCCTTTCATTTCTTTTTTTTTTGGGGGGGGGGCCTTAGACTTGGTGCCAGAGGTGGATGCCCTGGCTGATTGCCTTGTCACCCTCTGTCCCCTAGGTGTGGCTTCTGGGGTAACACTGGAAGGGGTGGTGGGTGCAGTGGACCCCTCTGTGGAACGCAGGTTCTCCCTCTCCATCCTCAGGTTCTCCCTGCGGTTAATCTCTTGCAACTCCACGAGCACCTGTGCAAACATGTCCATCATCCCCGTATGTATCTGGTGGAGTTGTGTGTTCCCCCTGGCAACCTCTGACTCCAGAGCTTGGATTCTGGTCTCCAACCTGTTCGTGTTCCTCCGGGATTCCCTCCGGTTCCTCGTGAGGTTGTCGTTGGTGGCGTGGGTTGCCCGGAGCTGTCCTCTTTGAAGGGCCATGCACTCAGCCTCCAGATCTGGGGTGCGTTGACTGCTGGAGATGGGAGTGGCCGGTGACACATGTGCTGTTTCCCCAGCTTCAGCTGTCTCCTCAGCCTCTGTTTCCCCAGCTTCAGCTGTCTCCTCAGCCTCTGTTTCCCCAGCTTCAGCTGTCTCCTCAGCCTCTGTTTCCCCAGCTTCAGCTGTCTCCTCAGCCTCTGCTTCAACAGGTTCAGCTGTCTCCTCAGCCTCTATCTCCCCAGCCTCTGCTGTCTCCTCTGCTGGTACTGGGTGTGCTGTGGCTGCTACTGCTGTTTGTGTTGGTGGAGTGGCTTGCACAGACGGTGTGTGGGTGCCCACCACATCAAGGGACCCACTGCTGCCCACTGATGTCTGTGCTGGTTGAGGTGGTGGGGTGAACAAGTCCCTTGGCTGAGGGCGCTGGGGCTCCCCAATCAGGCCCAGGTGTTGGTAGTCAAGTGGCCAAGGGTCATACCTTGGCCAGTGGTAGGTGCTTGGCCCCCACCTGGGATCATACCTGGGGCCATGCTGGGGAGCCATCCAGGAGGGTAGATCCATCTCGGTGGAATATGGCCCATATTGGCTGGTGGCCACATTCCCGGGCAGCCATTGCCTCCCTGGTGGTGGTGGTGCTGCTGCTGGAGGGTAATAGCTCCCGGTGCTAGTGGGATGCATCCATCTCTCCCCCTGAATCCATCCGCTGTACATTTGTGGAGCATCCTGTGGTGGGGCAGGCAGTTGAGGGGCAGCCAGTTGAGAGGCAGGCAGTTGAGAGGCAGGCAGTTGAGAGGCAGGCAGTTGAGAGGCAGCCAGTTGAGAGGCAGGCAGTTGAGAGGCAGGCAGTTGAGAGGCAGCCAGTTGAGAGGCAGGCAGTTGAGAGGCAGGCAGTTGAGAGGCAGGCAGTGGTGATGCAGCCAGTTGGGGAGGAGGTGTGGTGGTTGTAGACGCTTCCCAGTGGCTAGTCCCCTCCTCTGTATCCTCCTCACTGGGTGGTGTGGTCGGCTCCTCCACGGGCTCCTGCTGCGATGGAGGCCCATAAGCTGTGTGGAGAATTGAGATTGTGTGATTAGTAAACGTAGCCATGATGGGATTAATGGGATACTAATACATGAAATGCAGAAAGGGAAATATATGTTTTGTGGTTTATCACCCTGAGTGAAACAAGGGTACTCCCACTGCTGGAGGAGGTTTTTGTTCAAAAAGTCTCCCAGCTCAGAGTAGAATTGCTTTGGTGCTATATCCCAGTGGCCTGAAGTTGTACATTGGCACTGTTGCTACATTATCCTATGAGAATTTATTGCGTCTGGACGTAAGCTGTCCATAGGATGGTCTAGCAACATCGCCATTTTAGAGTTCCAGGCCACTGTGATATTGCCGCTGGAGTAGTCAACTATGAGCTGTGCTACATTTTGAATGAAACACCTTTGAGCAGTGGGAATACCCTTGTTTTGCTCGGGGGATGAACCCTGCAATATATTTTTCTTTTCACATGTTAGGTATTACTATCCCTTTAACGGAATAGCAATGGTTAATTTCACCATGATGTAATATTGTAGGCATTGTAAGAGATAGATGTGGATCGATGTTAGTCCTATCCCTCCAACCCACATGGTTAGACAGATATTGCTCTATTTGACAGTCATTTTGACATGTTTGACAGTCATTTCACCACACAGAGGCTCTTCAGCAGAGCCTAAATTGCCCCATTCAGAGATGTAAACCTCATTGGAATGGTGAACAGAGTGTGCTTGCAAACCTGGCACACTTTGTTGACCATCTCAGAGATGTCTCCATCTCTGAATGGGGCAATTTAGGCTCTGCTGAAGAGCCTCCGTGTGTTCTAATGACTGGAATCTCCAGCTGTCAAATAGAGCGATATCTGTCTAACCATGAGGGTTGGCGGGATAGGACTAACATGGATCCACATGTTGGTGAAATTAACAATTGCTATGCTATTACAGTTACATACAAGGAGAAATGGTCATATATGCATGTGGATGTGTACCTTTCATATGGATATGAATATATCCTTTCCAGATATGAAGCCAGAGATCATTTCAGTAGGTGTGATTGCCTTACTGGCTATATATGTGCACCCATCAAAATATACATTGGATTGATATGATGGATATGAGCATACCTCGTATATCCCATCTACGTAGAGTGGGATATACTAGGTATGTGTATTTGGATGGTATCAATGTAAGTTAGTTTCTGATGGATGCACATATCTGGCCAGTAGGGCAATCACAGGCAGTGAGATGATCTCTGGGTTCACATCGTGTTGGGACATATTTTGAGCCATTTGAAAGGTACATATCTGACCATTTTCCTTTGTGTGCATATCTTTGTTTGAACAGATGTGCAGTGGGAATCAAGTGTTATTCAACCCTATCTTCTTAGCTGATGCCGTCCAGTTCACAATTTTTCATTACTTGACAGGTGACTCTCTGGTTGTCAGGATCATATCCTATGCATTTCATTGTAGGGCATGGGATACCACCCTGGCAATCAGAGATTGATGAACTGGACAGGATCCTGTCCATGTCGTGTGTTCCAGTTGAATCCTGAAGGGCAACAATCACGCCAGTAGTGAGGGATATCTCTGATTGAGGCCTGTTTTTCTTTGAGTATGAGCCCATCCATCCTTCTGAGTGAGGCAACCGTACTCAATCCGAGATATCTATCATTCATGGCCTGTTGGTGACCAAGGTACAATGGATGATATTTGGTTCCCATGTGTATCCTGCAAACAGTGTCTGGTGTACCATCCATCCATGGCATCAGCACCCCTGAGGATCCATGTGGGAATCAGATGTGAGATATGTCATTTGAAGTTAGGGTAAATGATTGCAGACACAACACCAAGGCCTACTTTTTCCCCCTTTAATTCTGGGGTATTGTTTGAGGCCTGTGTGTTGCACATACAAGCAGTTATTCTCAGTGCCACTGTGATGTGTGACCTGCTCCATCCTTTTTGTGATTCAGTAAGCGGTGTTGTTGACATGATGGAGTGTACATAATGCTGACTTCTCCAGTGATCTCATTTCCCCATTTCCAGTGTTTTCTATGGAGTGTATACGATGGGACCTTAGCAACTTTATTCATGTTATTGCATATTCTCCATAGGCTAACACTGGTATTGGTGAAATGAGGATGTGTGAGGGTGAATTTCTCTCCACCATGTGTTTGTCACCGCTTAGTGAATGTCCCCTGTGTAGCATGTGATCGTTGGCCTATTGACTTGATTGTTGTCTGGTTAACCCTTTGAGTCCCAGAGGGGTTGCCAAAGCATTGATGATCCCTCTAGCACTCGAGGGGTTAAGTGCTGACATCCCAGCGGGGACATGGGTGACATTGTGTGTGAACGGTGATGACAGTCGACATTTGGAACTGCATGGTTTGTGTATTGTGTGTGATGAGCACAGCGACAGGAGGGTTGAAGTAGGACTTGGACAGGTTTGTTCCAAGTTGGACCTTGATATTTGTCCTTGTGTTGTGTCCTGTTTTTAACCCTCAGGGTGCTGTGTTGGTGCAGTTGTGTGCATGAATGATGGCCATGTGTTGAGGTGTGAGTGTGTGTGCAGCTGGTGTTGGTTGCTGTAGTGTGTTGTTCTGTAGTGTTGCACTTACCGGTAGTGTGGAGGGTCCTCTCATCCCCAGTGTCAGCTCCTCCAACAACCCCCTCGATCAGGGTTGGGGACATATTCTGGCGCACCATCTCCTCCCAGCCGCAGAAGGTGATAGGGACAGGTGGGCCACCTCCAGTGCCTCGGGCGTGCTTGGCGAGTTCGGAGAGCTCTGTCTTGACCACCCTCCGGCAGTCGCCCCATCGCTTCTTGATGGACTCCACGTCCCGTCTGCATGGAGCCACCGCGTTGACCCGGCTGCAGATCTGGTTCCAGGCTGCTTTCCTCCTCGCTGACAGGCCAGGGACCTTCGCTGTCGGGTGGAGAACACTCTGCCTCTCCAGGACAGCTTCCACAAGAGCCGTGTTCTCCTCCTCTGTATACTTTGGGTCTCTGATCCTGGCCTCATCAGCTCCGGCATGGGATGACTCAGAGCCGGAGTGCCCTGCCTGGTCTGACCCTGACTGTGTGGGGTGCTCCCCAGCAACTACCCCTCGTCCCACTGCAGGTTCTGTCCCTGTCCTGCGTGTTCCTGCTCTTGTGGGCCGGGTCCCCCTCCGCCCTGCGGATCTCCCTCTCCCACCCCTGCTCTGCTGAGGGATCCCCTCCTGATCTTCCTCCTCCTCCACTACTCTCCCCATCCCTCTCTCCTGTCCTCCTCTCCTCACCATCATTCACCCAGTCACACCCAGGCACTCCCACAGGCCCTCACAGACACACTCAATCCAGTCACTCTCTGTCACACACTTTCACTCCCAGATTCACACTGTCAAAAATAAAAGTAAAATGTGTGAGGTGTTATAAAATAAAAGGACTATGTGTATGTATGTGTATGTGTTTGTATGTGTGTATGTAATATGTGCAAAGGTGTGCTATGTGTCGTATTCTGTGCAATGCTCTCCTCTCTCCAAACTCCAAAACTCCTCTACCTCCAATGAACGCTCCTGTCTCCCTCTCTCTGATCACTATCCTCTGCTCCTGGGTCCTGATATCTGGCTCTGAAGAACTCGATAACAGACAGTGTGTGGCGGTTATTTTTGGGTATATATAGGTGTATTTGAAGTTATTTGATACATTGGGGCTTTGGGATTGGATGTGTGTTTGAATTTGTTTGGGCATCAATCAGGGTTGCTTGACAACGGCAGCCGTTATGTTACATGTTGTTTGGAGCTCAGTTATCGTGTGATTTGTCCGCCCGTTGTGCATTAACATGAGCGACAACGGGTTTTGTGTTACGTGTTTTTTGTGTGCCTACGCTCGATAGCTATTCTCGTAGAGTAGTTATTGAATCTGCCGTAACTCCTGTATTATTTGCGAGCGATGTGCCTTTTTCACTTAGCGGCTGGTTTAACGGTTGCCTTTAAATCTAGGCCTAGGTCTCTTCCTCAGGCATGTTATACAGATAAATATGAAAACATCTCTCTTAAATACAAGTACACATCACATTGTTTAGCATGGAAATCAGATAACAGAATGCAGTCCAGATCCAGATATCTTTGATCAGTCAATGGTAAATTGCACTCTTCCTCTGAGGCTTTAGAGGTATTTACCATGCTCTTGGGTCTGTTCGAAAGGTCAATCAACTAAATTGTATTTTGATAGGAATTCCTTATCCCTATTCAAACCACTACAAATTGCATTAAATTTTAACATTAATTTTACCTCCCATACCTTTCTGTCCCTCTGAGTGCGGAACAGTCCCATCAATACAGTTAACTTAATATCCTTGACACTGTGCCCATTTTGGCAAAAATGTTCTCCCACTGGTGTCTCTGTCTTTTTGTTATTAACACTGGATCTGTGGGAATTAAATCTCCTATGTAGTGCTTGTCCAGTTTCTCCCACATACAGAGCTGTTGGGCATTTTGCACACATGATAAGGTATATTACATTGGATGATTTACAGGTGAAGGTACCATTGATCTTATGGTGTAACTGGGTGTTTAGAATTGGTATGTTGTCCGTGGTGTAAATGTGTGTACAAGTTTCACATCTCTTTTGTAGGCAGGGAGATGTGCCATTTTTTGTATTTTTATTCAGGGCACTCCTCACCATCAGTTGTTTCAAATTGGGAGGCTGCCTGAAGGAGAGTAAGGGGGGCTGTGGGAATATGTTTTTAAGTCTTTCATCCGTATGTAATTTCTTTTGAAGTTCTCTTCATATTTTGCGTAGCACTTCAACCTGGGGGTGGTAAGTGACCACCAGTGGCACCCGGTTTCCCTTATGTTGTTCTTTGTAGTGCAACAGATTTTTTCTTGGTATTTGGGTAGCCTTCTGTATCTGACTGTCAATAATAGTTGCACTGTAACTGTGTTTTATAAAGTCTCCTCTGAGTTTCTGGAGGTGCTTGTCACGGTCCATCATGTCAGAACAGATGCGGTGGTATCTGATGGCCTGGCTGTATATGATGGAGTTCTTTGTGTGTTTTGGATGGAAGCTATTGCTTTTCAGGTATGTTGGTCTGTCTGTTGGTTTGCAGTATACGAATGTGTGGATGGAGTTGTTCTGAATACTGATAGTTGTGTCAAGGAAGTTAATGCTTGTGTGTGAGTGACTGAGTGTTAGGTGTATTGTAATTCTCAAGGAATTCCTTCTTTTTTTTTTTTTTTTTTTTTGAAAAGCTTTATTGAGAAATCAAAACGTTACATCGTCATATCCATGAAAGACATATAAAATGACAATTCCATAAAAGAAAACAATTCCAATGGAGAAAAAAAATACAGTGAGTGTACAACAAGTCTTATCAGAGTTTAATTCAATGCGTAAAAAAAAAATATATGATGCATAAACCATAGTACTGCTCTAATGTCCATCAAGACCCTTTGATACCGCTAGACTACACTGACATCAGGGCATTGTTCATACATGTGGACAATTCGAGTATGATGTAAAAAAAAGTAGCATTGAATAATTAAAGACTATTAAGCTAGTAAGATGACAGAAATGACATAAGATAAAATAGAGCAGACATTGTCAGGATTAGGAAAGAAATGAAAGGAAGATAGATGAGTCATAAAGAGAACTAAAGAAAAAGGAAGAAGCTAAATGGGCAGAATAAGGGGAAAAAGGTAGGAAGGAGGGAAAGAATCCGGGAGGAAAAAGGGGGGGGGGGGACTAGGGGGAGTCTCGCTTCGGCCACCGCCAACAGCGCTGGGAAATAGTCCCACAACTAGAAGTCTGCGCTATCTCAAGACGAAATTGCTATAGTAGAGGGAACAGAGAAGGCCCATGAGGACCTATCCCAAAACTCCCACACCGCTCTGTAGTCCCCAGCCCTACTCAGCGAGTAAGCATGTATCTTCTCCATATCTCTGAAATAGTTAACACGTCCCCTCCAGCTTTCCAGAGAAGGGACTGTCTGGGCCCTCCAGGACGAGGCAATGGTCAATCGAGCTGCAGACAGCATGAAATGAAGCAATGGAAATTTCCGAGCAGGGAAGGTAGAGCTCAGGGAAAATAGAAAGAGAAGAGGATCACCCGGGATCGGAAAACCCAGCACCTCACAGAGAACTCCTTCAATCTTGGACCAATAAGTTGCGATCAGCGCACAGGTCCACCAGATATGTGTCATTGTGCCCCCCATTTCCCCACATCTCCAGCACACATCTGGTACTCCACATCCCATCTTTGCTAGGCGAGAGGGCGTCAGGTACCATCTAGTGATTAATTTGTAAAACCCTTCTTGGGAAGGAACATCTCTAGGGAGATAGTGCATCAGGCCAAAAATACTTCTCCATACGTCTCGATTTTCCAACATAGGAACCTGCAATTCTCTACTCCAAACAGAGGCAAAACCTGGAAGGTCTTGAGTGTCACCATCACCCAAGAGTTTATATACTTTAGAAAGTAAACCGGACCGATTTATATCCGTGACTAAAAACCTCTCCATAGGTGACAGGGGTCTGCACACTGGTCCGTGGCGTAATAGACGTTGTATATAGTGCCGAATTTGTAAATATCTCCACCATTCCGACCCCGGGATCCCCTTCGACCGAACCAGGTCATTAAACAGAATAGGCTTCCCCCCCTCAAACAGCGAGGCGATGTGTCCCAGACCTTGGGTCTCCCAACATCTGAACGCTCCTGCCTCCATACCCGGAGTAAAGTCTGGGTTGCCTCGTATGGCCAGAAGTGGCGAAGGATAGGCTGTCCAACCCCTACGATCTCCTCTCCTCCAAAGGCGCAAAATTGGGCCTAAAATCGGACATTGCAACAAGGCACTAGGGGTCTTAGCTTTCGGTATAAAAGGCAGCTGCTTTGGGTCAAGCAGTGGGAATGGCTGTAGAGAAATATGCGACCAGTCAGCCCTTGAGCCATCTTGCATCAGGTCCACCAAATTGGTAAGCACACAGGCTTCATGGTAACGTTGAAAATCCGGAAAAGCCAAACCACCCTCCTTCCTAGGGGCCATCAGCAATTTTCTTCCACAGCGCGGATTCGTCTTCCGCCAGACAAATTTGAAGAGTATCGAGTGAAGTGAACGAAAGAAGGCTTTGGGGAGACTAATCGGCAAAGTCTGAAATAGATATAAGACACGTGGCAGGATAATCATCCTTATCACGAGAAGTTCCTCTTTACTGGCGGTGCAGATGATAAGAATATCATCTATGTAGCGGAGATAAACCAGGGGTTTTATCTGGCAGGTGGACAGGAAGTCCTCTTCCAATTTTGCCATAAACAGGTTGGCATATTGTGGTGCCATTTGGGTACCAATTGCAGTCCCCATTTTCTGAAGGTAGAGGTCCTGTCCAAACTTGAAGTAATTGTGGGTGAGAATAAACTATGAGTTTTGTTACCGGTTCCATGGGTGTGTAATTTTGTTCCAGATATCCCTGGCATGCTGTATAACATGCCTGAGGAAGAGACCTAAGGTCTTGAAAGCTTGCATTTAAATCTGCTTAGTTAGCCAATAAAAGGTATCAAAAACTATATTTGCCTCCTGTATTTCTATGGCTAACACGGTACCAACTCTCATCTGTTATCAGAATGGAAGATGCCACAATGTACCGCACACAAATGAATATGAGAAACCTCCTAAAGAAACTTGCACAACTGGATAGTGACATCTTCTTCCTGACTACATGCAAAAAGGAAAATGTAATACCTAAAGGCCTCATGCTGAAAAATCCTACACTGAACACATACAACAGCAGGTTTGCACAGCAACTATGTATCAGGACTTCCCAGAGGCTATGCAACAACCTTATTGGGATCTGCTACAACAGGAAATCAAAGATACAAGCAGAAATATCAGCTCTAAAGGAACAGCTTGGACCAGACACTGAGGACATACAACAGGCCCTTAAACAGTACTACAGGAAACTACAAACACTCCTCATCAACACCAAGAGGAAGAAACTATAGAGACTGAGGTGCAAAGCAGGTTTACCAGCAGAATCTGTAAATCAACCAGAACAGAACTGGGTTGTGAACTTTCCAAATATAAGCCAAGCAGAGAGGAAATATCTGTACTTTCAAAGGGCCTGTCATTCTGTCCCACTAAACCTGTGGACAGGGTAACACTCTGCAGTGACATGGAGGAGTTTTTCAGAAAACTCAGACTCAAGGAATTCTTCCGTGACAGAATGGATAATAATTATAACACCACAGAGCTACATCACAACGTCAATGCACCCACAAAAAGATCCACCTGGACTCCTAAACCAGGAAGTAACCCCACACTGGACAGATACATAGAGAGTTTCAGGAACAGAGTCACTACAGAAATACTGGGAAGACAATGTGAACCAGCACCCAACCTAACCCAAAAGGAACAAAAAGCCATACAGTTACTTACGAATAACCAGGACATTATTATTAAGCCTGCAGACAAGGGAGGAGCTGTTGTTATAATGAACACTGTGGACTACATTCAAGAAGCAAATAGGCAACTCGCTGATGAAAGATATTATGTAAAATTACAAGAAGATCCCACAAAAAATTATACAAAACAACTTAACAGGATCATAAAAGAACTACCCTCCAACATTGAAGAACAGATAAGGCCCCTAATACCAGCAGATCCCAAAATAGGCTCCTTCTACATGCTACCAAAAATACACAAAGAAGGAAACCCAGGAAGACCCATCACTTCAGGGATTGGTACACTCACAGAAAATATATCTGGCTGGGTAGAAAATACCCTGAAACCCCTGGTAAAACAAACAACCAGCTTCCTTCAGGACACCACGGATCTTTTAAACAAATTAGCTGACTTGGGGCCAATTTCAGAGAGCACCATCCTGGCCACTATGGATGTAGAATCCCTTTACACCAACATTCCACACACGGATGGCATAGCAGCATGCCAGGGATATCTGGAACAAAATAACACACCCATGGAACCGGTAACAAAACGTATACAGTTTATTCTCACCCACAATTACTTCAAGTTTGGACAGGACCTCTACCCTCAGAAAATGGGGACTGCAATTGGTACCTGAATGGCACCACAATATGCCAACCTGTTTATGGCAAAATCGGAAGAGGACTTCCTGTCCACCTGCCAGATAAAACCCCTGGTTTTATCCGCTACATAGATGATATTCTTATCATCTGGACCGCCAGTGAAGAGGAACTTCTCAAATTCTATGAGAATTACAATACATTCCACCCCAATATCAACCTAACACTCAGTCACTCACGCACAAACATTAACTTCCTTGACACAACTATCAGTATTCAGAACAACTCCATCCACACATCCGTATACCGCAAACCAACAGACAGACCAACATACCTGAAAAGCAATAGCTTCCATCCAAAACACACAAAGAACTCCATCATATACAGCCAGGCCATCAGATACCACCGCATCTGTTCTGACATGATGGACCGTGACAAGCACCTCCAGAAACTCAGAGGAGACTTTATAAAACACGGTTACAGCGCAGCTATTATTGACAGTCAGATACAGAAGGCTACCCAAATACCAAGAAAAAATCTGTTGCACTACAAAGAACAACATAAGGGAAACCGGGTGCCACTGGTGGTCACTTACCACCCCCAGGTTGAAGTGCTACGCAAAATATGAAGAGAACTTCAAAAGAAATTACATACGGATGAAAGACTTAAAAACATATTCCCACAGCCTCCCTTACTCTCCTTCAGACAGCCTTCCAATTTGAAACAACTGATGGTGAGGAGTGCCCTGAATAAAAATACAAAAAATGGCACATCTCCCTGCCTACAAAAGAGATGTGAAACTTGTGCACACATTTACACCACGGACAACATACCAATTCTAAACACCCAGTTACACCATAAGATCAATGGTACCTTCACCTGTAAATCATCCAATGTAATATACCTTATCATGTGTGCAAAATGCCCAACAGCTCTGTATGTGGGAGAAAAAATGGACAAGCACTACATAGGAGATTTAATTCCCATAGATCCAGTGTTAATAACAAAAAGACAGAGACACCAGTGGGAGAACATTTTTGCCAAAATGGGCACAGTGTCAAGGATATTAAGTTAACTGTATTGATGGGACTGTTCCGCACTCAGAGGGACAGAAAGGTATGGGAGGTAAAATTAATGTTAAAATTTAATGCAATTTGTAGTGGCTTGAATAGGGATAAGGAATTCCTATCAAAATACAATTTAGTTGATTGACCTTTCCAACAGACCCAAGAGCATCGTAAATACCTCTAAAGCCTCAGAGGAAGAGTGCAATTTACCATTGACTGATCAAAGATATCTGGATCTGGACTACATTCTGTTATCTGATTTCCATGCTAAACAATGTGATGTGCACTTGTATTTAAGATAGTTGTTTTCATATTTATCTGTATAACATGCCTGAGGAAGAGACCTAAGGTCTTGAAACCTTGCATTTAAATCTGCTTAGTTAGCCAATAAAAGGTATCAAAAACTATATTTGCCTCCTGTATAGAATTTTTATGTCATTGTTTAAGAGGGAGATAGGTCTGTAAGAGAAAATAAGTAGTTGGTCTTTGCCAGGCTTTGGCAGTAATTGTATTCTAACCAGTAGTGATGAGCGAGCACCCCAATGCTCGGGTGTTCGGGTGCTCTGACCGAGCACCCCCTGAGGCTCGAGTGCTCGGCCGAGCACCCGAGCCCCATTGAAGTCAATGGGAGGACTCGAGCATTACACCAGGCACCCCCTGCTCTGATGAGGGGAGGGTGCCTGGTCCATAGGAAAAGGGCAGAAAAGGATGGAAACACCACAGAAATGGTTCAGGGACAGCATAGGGAGGATGTCTGGATGCATCTTGGACTCCAACATCGCTGCTGGGAACGATCTTTCGCCCGTAGTACGCCATTTTTACAGACTGACCGTAAAACACACAAAAAGGAAAATAAAAACGACTTTAGGCGAAAAATTGTTACCAAACAGTATTTGCGGTATATTTACTTGTATATCATCTGCAAATTCTCCCAAAAATTTCCTCGATTTTTCTGAACTGAGGCCATGATTAAGAGGGAAACGTGCGCAGAGGCAAATTCTCCCAAAAATTTCCTTGATTTTCAGAACTGAGGCCATGATTAAGAGGGAAACGTGCGCAGAGGCAAATTCTCCCAAAAATTTCCTTGATTTTCAGAACTGAGGCCATGATTAAGAGGAAACGTGCGCAGAGGCAAATTCTCCCAAAAATTTCCTTGATTTTCAGAACTGAGGACATGATTAAGAGGGAAACGTGCGCAGAGGCAAATTCTCCCAAAAATTTCCTTGATTTTCAGAACTGAGGCCATGATTAAGAGGGAAACGTGCGCAGAGGCAAATTCTCCCAAAAATTTCCTTGATTTTCAGAACTGAGGCCATGATTAAGAGGGAAACGTGCGCAGAGGCAAATTATACCAAAAATTTCCTTGATTTTATTGAACTGAGGCCATGATTAAGAGGGAAACGTGCGCTGAGCTGACCATCTAAAACATTATGGGTAAGGGTCTGCTGCAGAGCTGACCATCCTAAACATTATATGCGAAGGCCCGCTAGTGAGCTGACGCTATAAAACATTATATGAGAGGGCCCGCTAGAGAGCTGACCCAATAAAACATTATATGAGAAGGCCCGCTGGTGAGCTGACCTATACAAAAATTGTCAAACAGGGCCCGCTGGTGAGCTGGCCCTATATAAAAATTATATCACAGGGCCCGCTGGTGAGCTGGCCCTATATAAAAATTATATCCCAGGGTATATGGAAGAGAGTCAACCATATACCCGTTTTTTGGGTGGAAGGGGTGAATGGGAATACAGAGTATTCCCATCATTGTAAATAACATATATAAAGTCACTTTATGTTCCTCCGGGGCTTTCCTCCAGTGGAGTGGAGAAGTCAGGGGAAATCCAGGCCTTGTTCATTTTTATAAGTGTCAACCTATCAGCATTTTCGGTGGAAAGGCGGATACGCTTATCTGTTATGATGCCACCAGCAGCACTAAATACCCGCTCAGACAGAACGCTGGCGGCAGGGCAGGCCAGCACCTCCAAGGCGTAGAGTGCCAGTTCATACCACGTGTCCAGCTTGGACACCCAGTAGTTGTAAGGCACAGAGGGATCATTGAGGACGCTGACACGGTCTGCTACGTACTCCTTCACCATCTTCCAAAACTTTTCCCTCCTTGTGACACTAGGCTGCGCATCAGGGTGAGGGTGCTGGCGGGGTGTCATGAAGGTGTCCCACGCCTTAGAGAGTGTTGCCCTGCCTTTCTCGGAACTGCTGTGTGCTCCCCTTTTCTCCCCTTCTCGGTTGGCCAAGGTAGCACGTACTCTGCCGCCAGCGTTGTCAGATGGAAAATTTTGGAGCAATTTTTCAACAAGAACCTTCTGGTATTGCACCATTTTGCTTGTCCTCTCCACCGGAGGAATGAGAGATGAGAAATTCTCTTTGTAGCGGGGGTCCAGAAGGGTGAACACCCAGTAATCCGTGTTGTTTAAAATGCGTATAACGCGTGGGTCACGGGAAAGGCAGCCTAACATAAAGTCAGCCATGTGTGCCAGAGTACCAACAGTCAAGATTTCGCTGTCCTCAGCAGGAGGATGACTCTCAATATCCTCATCCTCTTCCTCCTCTTCTGCCCACCCACGCTGAAGAGATGGAACTAAAGTTCCATGGCTACCCTCTGTAGCGGAGGCAACCGTGTCTTCCTCCTCCTCCTCCTCCTCCTCCTCCGCCTCCTCCAATTGTCGCTGAGAAGACGAAGTGAGGGTGCTCTGGCTATCACCTTGTGTAAGCTCTTCCTCCCCCATTTCCACCTCTTCCACATGCAAAGCGTCGGTTTTAATTGTGAGCAGCGAGCGTTTCAGTAGACACAGAAGTGGGATGGTTACACTGATAATAGCGTTATCGCCGCTCACCATCTGTGTCGATTCCTCAAAATTGCGTAAAACCTCGCAGAGGTCTGACATCCATTCCCACTCCTCACTTCTGATTACAGGAAGTTGAACGGAGAGGCGACGACCGTGTAACAGCTGGTACTCCACTACTGCCCTCTGCTGCTCACAAAGCCGGGCCAACATGTGGAAGGTGGAGTTCCAGCGCGTGCTCACGTCACACAGCAGCCGGTGAGCTGGCAATTGTAAGCGCTGCTGCAGCTTCAACAGGCCGGCCGAAGCTGTAGATGACTTACGGAAATGTGCACACACGCGGCGCACCTTGGTCAAGAGATCATGCACATTGGGGTAGGTTTTTAGAAATCGCTGCACCACTAAATTAAATACATGCGCTAGGCATGGTACGTGTGTGAGCTTGCCGAGCTCCAAAGCTGCCACCAAGTTACGCCCATTATCACACACAACCATGCCTGGTTGCAGGTTGAGTGGCGAGAGCCACTGCTCGGTCTGGTGACTAATCCCCTGCAACAGCTCTGAGGCCGTGTGCTGTTTGTCCCCAAGGCAGATCAGCTTCAGCACGGCCTGTTGACGCTTCCCCACTGCAGTGCTACACTGCTTCCAGCTACTGGCTGATGGGGGAGTGGCGCTGCGTGTAGAGAATTCGGAGGTGGAAACGGAGGAGGAGGAGCCAATAACGTAGGTGCTGGCGGAAACCCTGATGGAGGTAGGGCCCGCAATCCTCGGCGTGGGTAGCACCCGTGCCATCCCAGGGTCCGAGTCGCTCCCAGCCTCCACGACATTCACCCAGTGTGCCGTCAGGGAAATGTAGCGTCCCTGGCCACAAGCACTTGTCCATGTGTCAGTCGTTAAGTGGACCTTCCCAGTAACTGCGTTGGTCAGGGCACGGGTGATGTTAAGGGACACATGGTGGTGTAATGCGGGGATGGCACACCGGGAAAAGTAGTGGCGGCTGGGGACCGCGTACCGAGGGACAGCTGCTGCCATCAGGCTGCGGAAGGACTCAGTGTCCACAAGCCTAAATGGCAGCATTTCGATGGCCAGTAATTTGGAAAGGTGTGAGGTTAGTGCTATGGCCTGTGGGTGGGTGGCTGGGTACTTTCTCTTGCGCTCAAATGCCTGGGGTAACGACATTTGGACGCTGTGCTGGGACAGGGAAGTGGATGTGGTCGCTGATGGTGCTTCAGATGGTACAGGTGCAGGGCGGGAGGTATGCGGGCCTGCGCCTTCGACAGGCGATTGGCCGGCACCGAAAACAGGGGAAGAGGAGGCAGTGGTGTGGCCTGCAGACACAGATGGGCGATCCAGGCGTTCCTCCCACTTACTACGGTGCTTGGATGCCATGTGTCGGATCATGCTGGTGGTGGTGAGGTTTCTAGTGTTCATGCCTCGGCTCATTCTGGTGTGGCACAGGTTGCAAACTACAATTCTTTTGTCGTCCGCACTTTCCTTAAAAAAACACCATACCGCGGAACACCTACCCTTTGGCAAGGTAGATTTACGAAAGGGGGTGCTCCGTGGAACATTTGCGGGCCGGTTTGGTGCGGTCCGCCTTCTTTCTGTAGCCACACCACTGCCTCTTCCAGCCTGTTGCGGTGCTGCAGATGGCTCACCCTCAGGACTGCTGTCATCGCTCGGCTCTACACCTTCCCAGGTGGGGTCAGTCACCTCATCGTCCACCAAGTCCTCCTCCACTTCCTCACTCTGATCATCCTCCTCAAGTCTTGATCCCACCACATACTCAGTCATTGACAACTGTATAACATTCTCCTCAACAAGGTCTTGAGACGGAAATAGTGGTTGATTTAATGGCAACTGTGTCTCATCATCATCATCATCATCCACTACTTCCTTTGACCTTAAATGCCGTTCACATCTGTCATCTTCTTGTGATTGGGTAGCCTCTAGAGGTTGTGAATCAGGGCACAAGATGTCATATTCCTCTGCAAGCGTGCTTGGAGAGAGGGTCAAATGAAGGATTGGTGATGAGACGAGCTCCTCACTATATCCCAGTGTGGGATCACTTCTTTGACCAGACCGTGTATGGTGGGAGGAAGGATGATCAGAGTGAGGATTATGTTGACCAGACTCTTGGCTACTGAGAGTGGACTTGGTGGAAGACAGGGTGGTGCTTAACCGACTGGAAGCAGTATCAGCTGTCATCCAACCGACCACCTGTTCGCAGTGGTCGGACCTCGAGAGTGATGTCCTGCGACGCCCTGTAAAATTAGACATGAAGCTAGGTATGGTGGATGTCTTTCTTTCTTGTGCTCTGGCACCAGGCACAGTTTCTCCGCGTCCTGACCCGCGCCCTGAACTATCAGGATCACGTCCACTTCCCCGTCCCTTTTTACCCGCCTTCTTCATCTTACACGGAATATGTGACTTTAATATTTGAGTTTGAAAACTTAACAGTATTTCTTACTATTCTGCAACTGTGCAGAGTACACAGAATAGGCTGCTAAACGGCGGTGACACACACTGAATGGAATATGTGACTTTAATATTTGAGTTTGAAAACTTAACAGTATTTCTTACTATTCTGCAACTGTGCAGAGTACACAGAATAGGCTGCTAAACGGCGGTGACACACACTGAATGGAATATGTGACTTTAATATTTGAGTTTGAAAACTTAACAGTATTTCTTACTATTCTGCAACTGTGCAGAGTACACAGAATAGGCTGCTAAACGGCGGTGACACACACTGAATGGAATATGTGACTTTAATATTTGAGTTTGAAAACTTAACAGTATTTCTTACTATTCTGCAACTCTGCAGAGTACACAGAATAGGCTGCTAAACGGCGGTGACACACACTGAATGGAATATGTGACTTTAATATTTGAGTTTGAAAACTTAACAGTATTTCTTACTATTCTGCAACTGTGCAGAGTACACAGAATAGGCTGCTAAACGGCGGTGACACACACTGAATGGAATATGTGACTTTAATGTTTGAGTTTGAAAACTTAACAGTATTTCTTACTATTCTGCAACTGTGCAGAGTACACAGAATAGGCTGCTAAACTGCGGTGACACACACTGAATGGAATATGTGACTTTAATATTTGAGTTTGAAAACTTAACAGTATTTCTTACTATTCTGCAACTGTGCAGAGTACACAGAATAGGCTGCTAAACGGCGGTGACACACACTGAATGGAATATGTGACTTTAATATTTGAGTTTGAAAACTTAACAGTATTTCTTACTATTCTGCAACTCTGCAGAGTACACAGAATAGGCTGCTAAACGGCGGTGACACACACTGAATGGAATATGTGACTTTAATATTTGAGTTTGAAAACTTAACAGTATTTCTTCCTATTCTGCAACTCTGCAGAGTACACAGAATAGGCTGCTAAACGGCGGTGACACACACTGAATGGAATATGTGACTTTAATATTTGAGTTTGAAAACTTAACAGTATTTCTTACTATTCTGCAACTCTTCAGAGTACACAGAATAGGCTGCTAAACGGCGGTGACACACACTGAATGGAATATGTGACTTTAATATTTGAGTTTGAAAACTTAACAGTATTTCTTACTATTCTGCAACTCTGCAGAGTACACAGAATAGGCTGCTAAACGGCGGTGACACACACTGAATGGAATATGTGACTTTAATATTTGAGTTTGAAAACTTAACAGTATTTCTTACTATTCTGAACTGTGCAGAGTACACAGAATAGGCTGCTAAACGGCGGTGACACACACTGAATGGAATATGTGACTTTAATATTTGAGTTTGAAAACTTAACAGTATTTCTTACTATTCTGCAACTGTGCAGAGTACACAGAATAGGCTGCTAAACGGCGGTGACACACACTGAATGGAATATGTGACTTTAATATTTGAGTTTGAAAACTTAACAGTATTTCTTACTATTCTGCAACTGTGCAGAGTACACAGAATAGGCTGCTAAACGGCGGTGACACACACTGAATGGAATATGTGACTTTAATATTTGAGTTTGAAAACTTAACAGTATTTCTTACTATTCTGCAACTGTGCAGAGTACACAGAATAGGCTGCTAAACTGCGGCGAAGCACACTGAATGGAATATGTGACTTTGATATTTTAGTTTGAAGACTTAACAGTATTTCTTCCTATTCTGCAACTCTGCACAGTACACAGAATGTGCTGCTAAACTGCGGCGAAGCACACTGAATGGAATATGTGACTTTGATATTTTAGTTTGAAGACTTAACAGTATTTCTTCCTATTCTGCAACTCTGCACAGTACACAGAATGTGCTGCTAAACTGCGGCGACGCACACTGAATGGAATATGTGACTTTGATATTTTAGTTTGAAGACTTAACAGAATGTGCTCTAATCTGCAACTTTGCACACTAAACAGAATGTGCTCTAATCTGCAACTTTGCACACTAAACAGAATGTGCTCTAATCTGCAACTTTGCACACTAAACAGAATGTGCTCTAATCTGCAACTGTGCACACTAAACAGAATGTGCTCTAATCTGCAACTTTTCACACTAAACAGAATATTTTTTTTTTTTTTTTTTTTCCCCCCCCCCACACAAAATAACCTGCTGCCCCCACACACAGTAGTCCTAAAAAGGACTTTTGGTTCTTTTTTTTCACAATTTTGGTTTTTTTCCTCCCTACACTGCCTTTCCCTTCCTATCCTCAGCTCTCCCTGGCTAAGACTGAGCCGAACTCGATGGTCAGGTGCTATACAGTACCCGACCACGGGTTCTGGCCAGCCAATCAGTGTAATGCCAGCAGCCAACATGGCTGCTGGCATTACACCGATGTCAGAGCCTCCCTGCACGTTTATTGGCTGCGCAGCAGCCGCAAAACTTGCGGGGAGGAGACCCGAACATGGCGGGCGAGCACATGCGGTACTCGTACGAGTACCGCCATGTGCCGAGCAGAGCGATGCTCGAGCCGATCCGAGCATCGGCCGAGCATGCTCGCTCAACACTACTAACCAGGGTAAAATTGTGAGGGGTGGTGTAGGAAGTATCAATTTGATTGTATAGATATAAAAGGTGTGGTGATATATAGATTCATCTAGAATGTTATAATATTCAGATACAAGGACATCAAGGCAGATCATGTTTCCTGTCCCATGACCAAGGAATTTAGGTGTTCCCTTTGACAGGGAGATAGCTTAGGTAGATCTGTATCACAAAGAATTTGTAAACGTGTTTGAGGATTATCTACTTGGGCTTAATATAACTGCATATAATTATCAAAGAATTCTGCACTGATGGCAGTTTGGGAGGTGTGAATTGTGCCACTTTTATCCTTAATAGATTATATGGAAGTGGATCCCTGTGAGATTGTTAGCAGTTTCCCTTCCTTCCTTGAAATATTTACTATTGTTTACTATGATGCTCTTTCTCAAAATTAACCATATTATATAAATTTGTCTTTGAGATACACATTTTTATCCAGGTTATTTTAAGTGGCTTTATAAATATTGTAAGATTTGGTCAGTTGATGATTGGGAGTCAGTAAGCTGTCGGTCACTGATTTGTGCTTTTCTGAAGTGTATTTTATTAAATGTCCTCACAGGACAGCTTTTGAGGTTTCCCCAAAAGAGAAAGGGGTTAGTAGTATGTGCCTAGTTATGCCTCTTAGCTTGCTAAATGCATAATTTAACAATTTCTTTTTTATATATTATTTTTTTATTACAAAATTGTTACATACATTAACATTATGTATACATAAATATTCTTTTACATTTTTTTACAGTTATCCCCTCTTATTTATTAATTATCTTCATACCCATTATCAATTAACTAGGCATAATACCCATTAATTTCCAAAGTGTCCACTTTTGTGCCATACACATTATTAATCATTCACCCAATTCCCTTTTATACTACTAGAACCGCCATAAGTTCAGATGACATACAGGTCATGTCAGTCCGGGATTCAGCTCTCTGTTATCCTTAGCTTTTTAATTTAATCTTGATCCATTATTAATGTCCAGGGTTTCCAAATTTCTCTTTATAATTCTATCTTATCCAGAATTTTAAATATTGGTCTTTCCATTTGATATTGATAATTTATTTGTGTACTAATCTCCTTCCATACTGGGGATGTCGTTGTTCTCCAGTGCCTTGCAATGCACACTTTAGTAGCCATCAAAATATTTATAATCATAAATTTATTAGGTTTAATTTTTATTGTTGGGAAATCCAAGTGGAGTAAGAAGAACTGGGGTTCAAGTCTCAATGGGGCATGTATTATATCGCTTATAACTTCAGTGATTTTGTTTTTCAACAAAGTCAGTTCTCTGCAATTCCACCAAATATGTTTCAAGGATCCCAGTTCTTGTGTGCATCTCCAATATGTGTTGCTCGTAGGAATCTGAAATTTTGATAACCTGCTAGGAATCATATACCATCTATGTTAAAGCTTTAAATATATTTCATAGGTGGATATACAGTGAACTGTTTTCCTTGTCAAAGTTAAAGATTCCATCCATGCCTCCAAAGTGAACTCTTGTCCCAGCTCCTCCTCCAATTTTATCATTACTCTCATTTTATCATCATTTCGTTGTCTATAAAATGTTTTATTAATCTTAGAGATAGTTTTTTTGTTTTCTATCCATTTTAAACAAAGGATCAATAAAGGTTTCCTAGTTCTCAAAAAAAGTTTTAATTCTTAAATAGGAAAAGCATTCCTTTTCCAATTTTTATTTATTTCACACATCTGTTGAAAAGTTTTTATTTTAAAATCGGGAAGAAAAATATCTCCCATGTGTTTTATACCTGCATCCCTCCACCTACTTATATTTAAATTTTCAGTATAAATATTCAAAATTCCTATTGGCGTACTCAGAGAAAAATAGTCGCTCACTATAAACTTCTTTTTAATATTCCTCATACTGTAGTAAATATCTTCTAACACAATGTTTTTATTGCTCAACTTTTTAAAGGTTGGGAAATCTACCCAGTATAATAAAATAGGGTCAGTATTATTATAGCTATATTTCTCATACTTACACAATGTTATCTAAGGAACTCACATTATTCCAAGCTAATAAATGTGACACCATTATAGATTCATATGTCTGAAAAATATCTGGAAAGGATATTCCTCCATCTGCTAGTTTCCTAATTAAATTATTTGGTAACATTCTAGGCTTTTTTCCCCCATACGTATCTTAATAACAGTTTATGAAATTGCTTTAATATTATTTTGGGTACTTTTAATTGGATTGTCCTCATTGGATATTCTATTTTCAGCATCAGATAAGACCTTATTGCGTTAATTCTTCCTAACCATGAAACACACAAGTTGTTCCATTTTATTAAGATGTTCTTTATTTCTTGATTTAAGTGGTTATAATTTTTCTCAATTATCTGATTCAACGTCAGATTTAATTTAATGCCCAAATAGTTCAAATCCCTCTTGGACCAATTAAATTCATATTCTTCCCTCAGTAGTTCTAACTGTGCCTCAATTACATTGCCCACTACTACTTGAGTTTTTTTAAGATTTAATTTATAGTTAGAAAAACTACTATATTCTTGAATACACTTTACTACTGACCTTATTGATTCTTCCAGATTGGCTAGAGTAAGTATTATATAGTCTGCATACAACACAATTTTACTTTCTTGATTAGCCGTTTGGACCCCTTTTATCTCAGTTATTGTCTAATATGTGAAGCCAGAGGTTCTATTGAAGGGACATAGAGCAGTGGGGACAAGGGACACCCCTGCCTTGTCCCGTTACCAATCCCATACCATTCCGAAGCAAATCCTGTGCCCACTATTCTAGCAACAGGTGTTTCATACAGATTCATAATTAAGTCATAGAATATCCCTTTAATTCCATGCATATTTAAGGCATTTGACAGAAATTGCCAGCTAACTCTGTCAAAGGCCTTTACCACGTCTAAGGCTATAAGGCTTACTGATATTGGATTCATTTTGACTTCCTGAATCAGATTTATGATCTTCTGGACATTATCTCCTCCCAACCTGTTTTTTATAAATCCTGATTGATCTACATGTACCAGTTTAGGGATATACTCTTTTAACCTATCCGCCAGAATTGATGAGAAAATCTTAATATCAGTAATCAGTAGTGATGATCGAGCACCCCGATGCTCGGGTGTTCGGGTGCACTGGCCGAGCGCCCCCGGAGGCTCGAGTGCTCGGCCGAGCACCCGAGCCCCATTGAAGTCAATGGGAGGACTCGAGCATTACACCAGGCACCCCCTGCTCTGATGAGGGGAGGGTGCCTGGTTCATAGGAAAAGGTCAGAAAATGATGGAAACACCACAGAAATGGTTCAGGGACAGCATAGGGAGGATGTCTGGATGCATCTTGGACTCCAACGTCGCTGCTGGGAACAATGTTTCGCCCGTAGTACGCCATTTTTACAGACTGACCGTAAAACACACAAAAAGGATGATAAAAACGATTTTTGGCGAAAAATTGTTACCAAACAGTATTTGCTGTATATTTACTTGTATATCATCTGCAAATTCTGCAAAAAATTTCATCGATTTTTCGGAACTGGGGCCATGATTAAGAGGGAAACGTGCGCAGCGTAAAGCAGGTGTTCAACGTGGTTATGGCCCGGGTAAGGTACAGCATTCAGGAACGGAGGCCGCAGCTACCACAGGTTTTACAACATGTCCGTTTGCCCTTGTTAAGTCCAAAATTTATAGTCGGAACAGTGGGGTCTGATCCATTGAGTAAAAGTGACGAAGTGACTTAGTGGATGAAGCCAAGAACTACCTTCTGCTCTGTCGAACACCCCAGCCCTATTTAATTCAATGGGAGGACCTGAGGCACTCCGATACAACCTGTATATCACAAAATGGAGGGCCTCATTCACATTGTGGTACAATAGTTCAGGTAGTGGTCCAACACTCATAAAGCCTATGCACTAAGTGAAAGGGCTGCCAAAAATTAGACTGAAATGTCACTCCAATACACCCTTTATTACACATAAAGGAGGGCATCATACACACCCTTGAAAAATTAGGATTAATGGCCTGCTGGTGACCCTCTAAAACATTAGGGGCGAGGGCATGCCGCTAAGCTGACCATCTAAAACATTAGGAATGAGGGCCTGCTGCTGAGCCGACCATCTAAAACATTATGGGTGAGGGTCTGCTGCGGAGCTGACCATCCTAAACATTATATGCGAAGGCCCGCTAGTGAGCTGACGCTATAAAACATTATATGAGAGGGCCCGCTAGAGAGCTGACCCAATAAAACATTATAAGAGAAGGCCCGCTGGTGAGCTGACCTATACAAAAATTGTCAAACAGGGCCCGCTGGTGAGCTGGCCCTATATAAAAATTATATCACAGGGCCCGCTGGTGTACTGGCCCTATATAAAAATTATATCACAGGGCATATGGAAGAGGAGGAGGAGGATGAGAAGATTAAGAGTCAACCATATACCCGTTTTTTGGGTGGAAGGGGTGAATGGGAATACAGAGTATTCCCATCATTGTAAATAACATATCTAAAGTGACTTTATGTTCACCCGGGGCTTTCCTCCAGTGGAGTGGAGAAGTCAGGGGAAATCCAGGCCTTGTTCATTTTTATAAGTGTCAACCTATCAGCATTTTCGGTGGAAAGGCGGATACGCTTATCTGTTATGATGCCACCAGCAGCACTAAATACCCGCTCAGACAGAACGCTGGCGGCAGGGCAGGCCAGCACCTCCAAGGCGTAGAGTGCCAGTTCATACCACGTGTCCAGCTTGGACACCCAGTAGTTGTAAGGCACAGAGGGATCAGTGAGGACGCTGACACGGTCTGCTACGTACTCCTTCACCATCTTCCAAAACTTTTCCCTCCTTGTGACACTAGGCCGCGCATCAGGGTGAGGGTGCTGGCGGGGTGTCATGAAGGTGTCCCACGCCTTGGAGAGTGTTGCCCTGCCTTTGTCGGAACTGCTGTGTGCTCCCCTTTTCTCCCCTTCTCGGTTAGCCAAGGTAGCACGTACTCTGCCGCCAGCGTTGTCAGATGGAAAATTTTGGAGCAATTTTTCGACAAGAACCTTCTGGTATTGCACCATTTTGCTTGTCCTCTCCACCGGAGGAATGAGAGATGAGAAATTCTCTTTGTAGCGGGGGTCCAGAAGGGTGAACACCCAGTAATCCGTGTTGTCTAAAATGCGTATAACGCGTGGGTCACGGGAAAGGCAGCCTAACATAAAGTCAGCCATGTGTGCCAGAGTACCAACAGGCAAGATTTCGCTGTCCTCACCAGGAGGATGACTCTCAATCTCCTCATCCTCTTCCTCCTCTTCTGCCCACCCACGCTGAAGAGATGGAAATAAAGTTCCATGGCTACCCTCTGTAGCGGAGGCAACCGTGTCTTCCTCCTCCTCCTCCTCCTCCGCCTCCTCCAATTGTCGCTGAGAAGACGAAGTGAGGGTGCTCTGGCTATCACCTTGTGTAAGCTCTTCCTCCCCCATTTCCACCTCTTCCACATGCAAAGCGTCGGTTTTAATTGTGAGCAGCGAGCGTTTCAGTAGACACAGAAGTGGGATGGTTACACTGATAATAGAGTTATCGCCGCTCACCATCTGTGTCGATTCCTCAAAATTGCGTAAAACCTCACAGAGGTCTGACATCCATTCCCACTCCTCACTTCTGATTAGAGGAAGTTGAACGGAGAGGCGACGACCGTGTAACAGCTGGTACTCCACTACTGCCCTCTGCTGCTCACAAAGCCGGGCCAACATGTGGAAGGTGGAGTTCCAGCGCGTGCTCACGTCACACAGCAGCCGGTGAGCTGGCAATTGTAAGCGCTGCTGCAGCGTCAACAGGCCGGCTGAAGCTGTAGATGACTTATGGAAATGTGCACACACGCGGCGCACCTTCATCAAGAGATCATGCAAATTGGGGTAGGTTTTTAGAAATCGCTGAACCACTAAATTAAATACATGCGCTAGGCATGGTACGTGTGTGAGCTTGCCGAGCTCCAAAGCCGCCACCAAGTTACGCCCATTATCACACACAACCATGCCTGGTTGCAGGTTGAGTGGCGAGAGCCACTGCTCGGTCTGGTGACTAATCCCCTGCAACAGCTCTGAGGCCGTGTGCTGTTTGTCCCCAAGGCAGATCAGCTTCAGCACGGCCTGTTGACGCTTCCCCACTGCAGTGCTACACTGCTTCCAGCTACCGGCTGATGGGTGAGTGGCGCTGCGCGCAGAGAATTCGGAGGTGGAAACGGAGGAGGAGGAGGAGGAGCCAATAACGTAGGTGCTGGCGGAAACCCTGATGGAGGTAGGGCCCGCAATCCTCGGCGTGGGTAGCACCTGTGCCATCCCAGGGTCCGAGTCGCTCCCAGCCTCCACGACATTCACCCAGTGTGCCGTCAGGGAAATGTAGCGTCCCTGGCCACAAGCACTTGTCCATGTGTCAGTCGTTAAGTGGACCTTCCCAGTAACTGCGTTGGTCAGGGCACAGGTGATGTTAAGGGACACATGGTGGTGTAAGGCGGGGACGGCACACCGGGAAAAGTAGTGGCGGCTGGGGACTGCGTACCGAGGGACAGCTGCTGCCATCAGGCTGCGGAAGGACTCAGTGTCCACAAGCCTAAATGGCAGCATTTCGATGGCCAGTAATTTGGAAAGGTGTGAGGTTAGTGCTATGGCCTGTGGGTGGGTGGCTGGGTATTTTCACTTGCGCTCAAATACCTGGGGTAACGACATTTGGACGCTGCACTGGGACAGGGAAGTGGATTTGGTCACTGATGGTGCTTCAGATGGTACAGGTGCAGGGCGGGAGGTATGCGGGCCTGCGCCTTCGACAGGCGATTGGCCGGCACCGAAAACAGGGGAAGAGGAGGCAGTGGTGTGGCCTGCAGACACAGATTGGCGATCCGGGCGTTCCTCCCACTTATTACGGTGCTTGGATGCCATGTGTCGGATCATGCTGGTGGTGGTGAGGTTGCTAGTGTTCATGCCTCGGCTCATTCTGGTGTGGCACAGGTTGCAAACTACAATTCTTTTGTTGTCCGCACTTTCCTTAAAAAAACGCCATACCGCGGAACACCTAGCCCTTGGCAAGGGAGATTTACGCAAGGGGGTGCTCCGTGGAACATTTGCGGGCCGGTTTGGTGCGGTCCGCCTTCTTTCTTTAGCCACACCACTGCCTCTTCCAGCCTGTTGCGGTGCTGCAGATGGCTCACCCTCAGGACTGCTGTCATCGCTTGGCTTTCCACCTTCCCAGGTGGGGTCAGTCACCTCATCGTCCACCAAGTCCTCCTCCACTTCCTCACTCTGATCATCCTCCTCATTTCTTGATCCCACCACATCCTCAGTCATTGACAACTGTGTATCATCCTCCTCATCAAGGTCTTGAGACAGTAATTGTGGTTGATTTGATGGCAACTGTGTCTCATCATCATCATCCACTTCCTTTGACCTTAAATGCCGTTCCCCTCTGTCATCTTCTTGTGATTGGGTACCCTCTAGAGGTTGTGAATCAGGGCACAAGATCTCATGTTCCTCTGCAAGCGTGCTTGGAGAGAGGTTCAAATCAAGGATTGGTGATGAGATGAGCTCCTCACTATATCCCAGTGTGGGATCACTTCTTTGGCCAGACCCTCTATGGTGGGAGGAAGGATGATCAGGGTGAGGATTATGTTGACCAGACTCTTGGCTAGTGAGAGTGGACTTGGTGGAAGACAGGGTGGTGCTTAACCGACTGGAAGCAGTATCAGCTGAAATCCAACCGACCACCTGTTCGCAGTGGTCTGACCTCGAGAGTGATGTCCTGCGACGCCCTGTAAACTGAGACATGAAGCTAGGTATGGTGGATGTCTTTCTTTCTTGTGCTCTGGCACCAGGCACAGTTTCTACGCGTCCTGACCCGCGCCCTGAACTATCAGGATCACGTCCACTTCCCCGTCCCTTTTTACCCGCCTTCTTCATATTAAACGGAATATATGCCGGTAATCTGCGGCTAGGCACACAAAACAGAATGTGACGCTAATCTGCGGCTAGGCACACTAAACAATATGTGACGCTAATCTGCGGCTAGGCACACGAAACAGAATGTGACGCTAATCTGCAGCTAGGCACACTAAACAATATGTGACGCTAATCTGCGGCTAGGCACACTAAACAATATGTGACGTTAATCTGCGGCTAGGTACACTAAACAATATGTGACGCTAATCTGCGGCTAGTCACACGAAACAGAATGTGACGCTAATCTACGGCTAGGCACACTAAACAATATGTGATGCTAATCTGCGGCTAGGCACACTAAACAATATGTGACGTTAATCTGCGGCTAGGCACACTAAACAATATGTGACGCTAATCTGCGGCTAGGCACACGAAACAGAATGTGACGCTAATCTGCGGCTAGGCACACGAAACAGAATGTGACGCTAATCTGCGGCTAGGCACAGTGAACGGAATATGTGACGTTAATTTGTGAATTTGCACACTAAACAGAATGTGACAATAATCTATGGCTAGGCACACGTTTAAAATGGCCCTTTTTGTCGCTGCGTTGTAAAATCATTGGCCCTGTGCACCTAACAGAATATGTCAGCTTGTCACTGCACTGTGAAATATTTGTCCCTGTGCACCTAGTACAATGTCACCTTAGAACATGTCCCCCCCCACAAAAAAAGGAAATTGTGCCCCCCCAAACAAAATATAAATGCTGCCCCCACACACAACAGTCCTAAAAAGGACTTTTGGGTCTTGAAAGAGTTTCAACAATTTTATTCTCCCTACACTGACTTCCTGTGCATCTAGTATTATATGTCACCTTAAAAATATCCCCCCCACAAAAAAAAGGAAATTGTGCCCCCCCAAACAAAATATAAATGCTGCCCCCACACACAACAGTCCTAAAAAGGACTTTTGGGTCTTGAAAGAGTTTCAACAATTTTATTCTCCCTACACTGACTTTCCCTGCCTAAGCGCATCTCTCCCTGGCTAAGAATGAGCCGAACTCGCGTGTCGGGTGCTATACAGCACCCGATCACGGGTTCTGGCCAGCCAATCAGTGTAATGCCAGCAGCCAACATGGCTGCTGGCATTACACTGATGTCAGAGCCTCCCCGCACGTTTATTGGCTGCGCAGCAGCCGCGAAACGTGCGGGGAGGAGACCCGAACATGGTGGGCGAGCATGAGCATGCTCGCTCATCACTAGATGTCATAATTACAAAAAAGTGAAGGATTATTATTTTGCTAAAATCACATATCTATCTATCTATCTATCTATCTATCTATCTATCTATCTATCTATCTATCTATTTATCTCTCTCTCTCTCTCTCTCTCTCTCTCTCTCTCTCTCTATATATATATATATATATATATATATATATAAAAGAAGAAACCTGCGTCTCTGTGAAAATCTCTGCAAGGAATTGCAGGTGCCTTCAATACATATACAGGCAACATACACACCATAATACATACAGCACATAAGCAATATATACACACAAGACACACACACAGTACATATGTACAACACAGACAAAACACACACGCACAACACACACACTCAGTACATACATGCAATACACATGCATAACACAGTCAATACACATACACACACACAATACATGCATGCAATACACATGCACAACACAGACAATACGTAAAGACACAGACGATACATACACACACAACACACAGGCTTACAACACTGATGTCCACACACACGCAATACACACACCACAACACACACATTACACACACACACTCAGTACATACATGCAATACACATGCATAACACAGTCAATACACATACACACACACACAATACATGCATGCAATACACATGCACAACACAGACAATACGTAAACACACAGACGATACATACACACACAACACACAGGCTTACAACACTGATGTCCACACACACGCAATACACACACCACAACACACACATTACACACACATGCACAAATATACACAATACACCACAACACACACACAACATACACATGCAATACACACATGCACAACACACAGAATACACACACACACACACTATACAACACACAAATGCACAACAAACACACACACACAAAACACATGCAAAAAACACATACAAACAGCAACACATATGTAATACACGCACAGCAAACATCTACAACACACAATACAGCCACAACACACAATAAACACACATATGCAGTACACACATGCACAACACACACACAAAACACACATATACATGCACATAACACACAATGCACATCACACGCAATACATACACAAGCAATAAACAAGCATAACAATACACACGCATCAAACACAATACACACATACCACACACGCAATGCACTCACATCAAAGACGATATACATACACAACACACTCATAATACACACAAATAGACAATATACACACAAGCAATACACATTCACACACAAACACAGTATACACACACACAAACACTATACATACAAAACATGCATACAATACACGCAACACATACAATAAACATAATACTCACACAAATACACACATAATGTACACAAAACACACATACCCACAATATGGAAAAGACACACACACACATACCCACAATATGGAAAAGACACACACAATATGCAAGATGCTATACGCAAAACACTGAAAGGAAACTGCTCTATGCAAAAAGCAAGATGCTATATGTAATACTCTATACGCAAAATGCAATATTCAAAACTCTATCTGCAAAAAGCAATATACAGAAAGATGTACACATCACACTGTATCTAATGCACAAAATGCTTTATGCTATATGAAAGATGCAATATGATCTACGTAATATGCTATGCGCAAAACAATATACTCAAACACCTATGTGCAAAACGATATATGTAAAATGCCAAACGCTGTGAGCACAATGCTATGCACAATACACTATACGCAAACCTATCTACTCAAAATCCTATATGAAAAATGCTGTATGCACGTAGCAATACAAATCCCGCTATACACAGAATACAGTACGAAAACCTAAATATGCTGTACGTTGTATGCAATATGTAAAACACTATACACAAAGCGCAAAATGATATGCGCAAAATGTTTTACGTAAAACGCAATATACAAGACTGTATTCTATACTCAAAACGCTATATGCTATATGCAAACTTCATATGCAAAATGATATACACAATAATGTATATGCAAAAAAGATATATGCTATATGCAAAATGCTGTAAGCAAAACACAACAGGCAAAATGCTATATGCTGTGTGTAAAATGTTATATGAAAAATGCCATACGCAAAAAGTATACGCGAAATGCTAGAAGCAAGACTCTATGGGGTAGATTTAAAGGCAGGTATTAGTAAAAAAAAACAAAACATTAACGGGTGCATTAACGTCTGGTAAGCCATTCAAAGGTCTGTGTTAAGAACAGCTAATGGCAGTTCACAAATCCCTAAGGCCGATAGACTGACGTGCATTGAGAAGCATGGAACAAGAGTCACCAGAGCCATTCAAAGGCTTGCGGTACTGTTAATGGTGGAAAAATAGATACACTTAACGGACAAAACTTAATACCCACTCTTCTTAGCTGTTAGACACTTAACGGGCAAAACAAAACACCCGTTACATAGGAAAACAGACAAAAGGCTTATCGCACAAGCATGTAAATGGAAAAATTAACCCGTGCAATGCCAAAAGAACAGAAAAACATGGATAGACACCACAAATCACTGTCACACAGAACAACAAGCAACACCACAGGGACAAGGATGCCCAAAAGAACACCAACACAACATGGCAAGGAACAATGCGGGTTATCACACAACACGGACACCTGCCAATACAAAACAAGCTCACATGTACAACATCACCACACGATCCAGACTCAACCTGCACCCCACAACTTCACACCCGCAACTGACAGAGACACAACAATCAGAACACACCACAATTTAAAACACAGACACACCTGCAAACACTTACCTGGACAACAAACATCTTCCCATTGGTCATCACTCTCTTCATCACCACACCTACACAATGTCCTACCAGGTACTTAAAGGGAAAACTCACCACACTCATTTGTGGCTTGTTTTCCACTCAGGAAGAGAGAGAGAGATGGAGAGAGAGACAGAGAGAGATAGAGATAGAGAGAAAAATAAGTATGTTGGGATTCTTATTGATGACAAGACTGCGGAGAAGGTGTGCAAGGGTGAGAGCTAGGGAACACCAGCACGCTCCAGGTGCACCTGATCAGCACCCTTCACCTGTTGCAAGTGAGGAGGCTCTGGCTCAACAGCCACACAGAAGCTCATGACCATCTGGAGGACAGCACCTGCCTGCAGATGCACAGCTGCAGCAACAGGATGCTCCCCAGCTGCCACATGGATCCCCGCAGCAGTGGAGGATGCATAGATGACCACCAAGGCCCAGGGTATACCGCCCAAGGGTCAACATCTTTGGTATGACCGATGATGAAGTGATTGATCGCTACAGGTTGAGGCCACACAGCATCATTGCCTCGTATGAGGTCATCGAGGATCAGGTGGATTCCATCTACATCCACAACCATGCTCTATCTGACCTGCACACAACCATGCCCTATCTGGCCTGCAAAAACTTTTCTGTGCCATACACTTCATGGCAAGTGGTGCTTTACAGTCCAATGAGGGTTATGCATCTGGCATGTCACAGGCCACATTCTCCAGAGTGCTGGCCCAGATCATGCCAGCCCTCAAAAGCAAGGCCAGTACCTACATACATTTCCCCACCACTGACATGGACTGGATACATCTCAAGAGGGCTTTTACGTAATGGGAGGCATGCCCAGGGTCATGGGTGCTATAGATTGCACCAATATCCGTATCAAAGCCCCAGCACGTGACGCAGAGCTATTCATTAACAGGAAGAACTTCCACTCCATAAACGTGTAGATGGTGTGTGACAGTAACATGAGGATCATGAATGTCTGTGCAAAATATCCTGGCAGCTCTCATGATTCGTACATTCTCCAAAACTCCTCAGTACACAGAAACTTTGAGAATGGAACGTATACAGGGGGATGGCTTCTGGGTGAGTTCACAATTCTGCATCACACCACATCCATAGGTGTACACACAACACTGCTCACCATGCTCCTGACCCACAGCTAGTTCGTCCACAACACAAAACATCATTCACACAACATGTGCTCTCTGTCTCAACATGTCACTCACTTTCCACAGGTGATACTGGCTATGGCTGCAAATCCTGGCTACTGACCCTGGTTGCCTATCCACAAACAGATGCCCTGGAAAGATACAGCCAGGCTCATAGCAGAACGAGGAATACCACTGAGTGAACCTTTGGCCTCCTCAAGTCCCGATTCAGATGTCTGGACCACTTGGGAGGAGCATGGCAGTATGCACCTGGAAAAGTGTGTGACATTATAATGGCGTGTGTAATGCTGCACAACATCGCAGTGGACACCAGGCTGGTGGATGATATCCAGGCCCCCCCCTTACCTGAAGTGCTAATGGACATCGGCCATGTTGAGGAGACCCTGAGAGGGGAGCAGATCAGAGACAGGCTCATCACTGAACACTTTACCTGTGAGTATAACACAGGCATGCAAACAATCCATGCAAGTCCCCCCATCAGTCCTGTGAATTGGTGCCAACACACTAACCACACCGCACGTGATGTTCTGTCTCACCCCACAGGAACATTGATACAGCACTGCACTGGCAGCAGTCTGGCCCAAAACATCATCCATACCATGGATGTAGAATACTGTGTGTGGGGATTCCAAAACCATCTTCCATTCCCTCCTCCAAGTTGACATAGATACCTCAAGGATATCACACACACCCCGAGGAGAAACAAGGTACAACACATAACCCATGTTCATCACCTTACAGGGCTTGATTGACAGCAACTAATGTGATTTGCCAGGATCATAGCCAGAGCAAAGCAACCATGGTAGCCTTGTAGCGAAAGTGATTCAATGCAATGCTTTGGATAACACTCTGTCACATCAGGGGTTAAAGGGCCATTGGCATCAACATGGGACTTGTACTTTGCTAGAGTTGAGAAGAGCAGCAGAGGGTCATGAAACATGGCTCAGATTTCCAGGGACACCATGCTGACCTGTGAGTGTGCAGTGATATGTGGCCCTGACATGAATACATACATCAACAAATATGTCCTAATAGTTCCATGGAACAAATAAACTTGGGCTGCCATTTTCACTCTCACAGTGGCAGCCCATATACATTAGTTTCATGGAGCTCTCAGAACATACTTGTTGATGTGTGTATTCATGTTAGGGACACATATCCCTAGGGCTGCTTCACATTTCCTACGTTCACCACATAATGGGTTACAGACGAGTACACAACACGTTACAAAGCAATGGTTTGTGTACTCACCTGTAACGAAAGAGATTGAGGGGATTATGAAGTTGAAGTTATTGCATGCTGATCAGTTCGAGGGTGCTGCTCCAAATCCTGTGCTCCTGTCCCACAAGCATCCATAGAATGATCCATTCCTGAACTGAAGATCTTCCATGTGACTGGATTGATGTCTTGACAACACTTCTATGAAGCTCACTCCTTGCTGTTTTAAGTGATTGGTGTTGGTGATGCAATGTTTGACCTGAGGTTCACAGCAACCTCTACTGGAGCATTCTCATATAGACATAGAAAACACAAATTCATGTGTGTACTAACCTGTACAGTTACGATGCTCATCTACAGAGTTGTCAAACCTTGTGGGCAACACATGAGCAGGGCAGCAGTGTTACTAAAGTAGTACGATTTAGTTTCAAAGTACATTTAGTGTTCTCATACAAGTGTTCAATGCATATAGGCAATATACCCAGAAAACGCATGTACGTTCTAATGTACTTTGAGACACAATAAAGAACAACCATCACTATTCATTCTGTAAAAATAAACAAAGATTGTAAAAAAAAGCACTCCAGTGATACAACCAAAAGAACAGAGCTGTTAGTATATAGTACCTTATGGTATAAAATATATATGTAAATATGGATATAAATAATCAAAGATGAGCCAGATATAAAATGCACAAATATATGTGGATAAATAAAAGAGGGGTAATAAGCCTTATGTAGAAATATGAAGATGATGATGATGAGATGGAAGTCAAAATGGAGATGAAATGGAAATGATGATGAAAAGATGATAATGGTAATGATGATGGGTATCAGCTTCTCTCCAGTATATGCAGCAGATGAGAATTGTAAAAGTGGCCTTGTCCACTTATTTAGAAACACTGTGCCTGTAACAACTCAAAAACAGAGCAAAGTAACAAAAAGGAGAGAGGAGGAATCCATCTAAGTGTAGATATTTATTGATGAAAATAGTAATAAAAGTAAGAGGTATTGCACTCACATTTGCCCTTCTTGGGCTTAATGCACATTAAAGGGTCTATCTCCCAATAGCCAGTTTTCTGTGTTCTCCCGATCTCCTGTCTATCTCGCCTGTTCCTCAAAGGTCCTGGAGATTCACTCCTTGAATGGATGGAAAAAAGCTCTTAAAGATGAACAGCATCCAAAAAGAGTCAGGGAAGTTGTACCAATCCTTAGACGGTAGAATACATAAATATTGATGGATAAAGTGCCTTGTGACAAGATTCCTTTTAGGACGCAGCAACAGCTTGGACTTGTTTGAAAATCGCGGGTAATTCAGGGAAGAGGTGGAGCGGAGAATAACCACGGGGGCGTGGAGAAAGACCTGTCGTCTGTTGACAGCACAGACCGGCCCAAACATTTTCGCAGATCACTTTCTGCTTCCTCAGGGGCATAAAACAGAGTGTCTCCTAAAGCCTTTCTTAAATAATTAACATTCAAATTGTCAAATGATCAAATGTGACCTCAACATCCAATCGCAACAAATCACAAAATACCATTGCGTCCACTGTGGCAGCCAAAAAGTGTCAAACAATGGGCGCATTGTAAACAGTAAAACACATTACAAAGAATAAAATAATTGGATAAGTACACAATACAAACTTAAAAGAATGTGTATGTGAGAATTTTAACTCCCTGTGTGCGAGTGAGGGCACGCAACACACTGTAAGCCAATGTGTCACGCAACACCACCATCACCCAAAGGGTCAAAAAACTATATAAATAAAATATGTAATAAGATATTGATGTTGTGATTGTATAGGGTAGGAGAATGTAAATATTCATGATTCCCCGTGTATTGCAACATTGTTTTCATTTAAATGCTTCCTTTTTTAGCATCACTTTATTATATGCACAAATACATAATGATTATAATTTATTACTATTTCTTTGACATTCATATAACACTTTACTGTATAAATTTTCACACTACTGTTACACCGCACAAATATTTACACTACCGCTTATTAATTTCATTGCTCTCAAAAACATATAGTAGTAGTATATGCTGATTTTTACATTCTCCTACCCTATACAATCACAACATCAATATCTTTTTACATAGAAGCTCAATTTCCCAGGCCAGAAGAGCTAAAGAGGCCTGCGAGGTGAGCAAGAGCCAGGCCCCCTGAGAGGCTTATCCCTTGCGATGGGCCAGGCAGAAGAAGGAGCAGAAGTCATAGGCCATATGTTGCACGTACTGAAGGAGAGAAGCTCTCAGCGGAAATGAAGCAGGAAAGTAGAACAGTGGCTACAGATAGTCAGCTCACATCAGTATTATGAGCCAGGATACGTTGTGAGGATGGCCACTAAGGCAAGAGAGGAGACCACAATTTAAGAGGCAAAGAATATACAGCATTTTGGGATAGTAACAAGAGGGGACAGTACAGCACTTCAGGTGAGGCTCCTGGAGGAGCAAGGAAGCTGCAGAGCAAGGGACAAGACATGTAGAGGGAATGCAGCAGGACATGGTATCACAGTGCCTGTGATTCCTGTCAGTCTCAGCTATGACAGATACTGATTTGCTGTGTTGGTTTGGCCCGCCCCCTGGTGACCTTTTTATACCGGGTGTAACAGATGTTATCCGTTACTTAGGCTCTTGTCTGGACCACGAACAATTCACTCAGAGACTATGGCCTTGTGGCCTCATTTGAACTCTGATAGGGGTTTCCCTATCATTATGTTACAAGGTTTTTATGTCAAATGTTGTACGTTTTATATTGTCGAATGTCGAAGGTTTAATGTATTGTATGGTTTAATGTACGAGGGATACACGATCATCGAAGCCGGTGGTTCCCCGGGTCCTTTGTTCGAGGCATCAATGCCGTCTCGAACGCAGGAAACCGGAGGCAGTGAGTCGACGCCGGATTGGCCGTCGTACGACTCACTGCGCACACTGATTGGCCAGGGTTGAAGCCGCATATTCAAACTAGTGTGTACGTGCTTCAACCCCTGGCCCAGTCCTCAGATGTGTATTCCCTCTAGTCAGTCCATTGTCTTTGTCCAGACGTTAATTAATCATGTTAAGTCTCACAGTGTCCACATTGTGTTCAGTAGCCCATCTTCCATTGGCTTGTTTCCTTGGGCTACCATTGGTCCCTCTGTTTCCCCTGCCATTGGTCCATTGTTCACTGTCACCATTGGTCTGTTGTGTATGCCCATTGTGTTGGATTGGTCCCTGGGCCAAGCCTGCATTAGAATGCCTGGCCCTTCCCCTTCCTATTGTGGTACCATGTTGTAAACTGTATAAAAGTTGAATGTCTTGTTTAATAAAGTGTGTTACTGTTTGGAGTGAACCTGAGTCCTGGAGTCTGTCTGTTCCTGTGGTAAAAGCGGCCACTCTGCCGCCCATTCGAACCAGGTTCCTGTACGTTCGTCCGTCTGCTGCCAGGATCCTGCTACCGACCTTTGTATCCTGTCAGTCGGCGACGTGGACTCTGCCCTTTGGTTTCCTGTTTAAGCTCCAATCTTCGAGTCGAGCACCGGAGTGCTCGAACGGCTGGGAATATATCCACTTGCTTCCTGCTACATTTTCCCTGATTCAATCCTGTGTACGTGTTCGACGGCGTTCGAGTGCCGTGACCCCTCCGGTAGCCGCATCCTTCGAGCAGATTCGGTCTTTCCGAGGTTCGACGCCGCTTTGAGTCGACCTCCGGAACGCTGATTTGTTCGACCGGTGCACTCGACGGCGCCAGTTCGGCGTCGAGAAGGAGAGACCCGGGAACAAAGACGGAAGTCGACCGCGGTCCTCGCGCTTCCTTCCGTTACATTGGTGGCAGCGGTGGGATTTCTCCTTCTTTCATCGTGTGTACCAGTTGAGAGATGACGGCCAAAGCGCTACTACCGGAGGCCATAGGCGTATTCGAGATGCGGTACCAGGGCATCGGAGACGACATGGCGGCCACACCTGTGCTGGTGGACACTCTGGGATCTTACAACGACCGGTATGACAACATTCGAGTCCGATGGAAGAAACAGCTAGGCGATATTGTTGACGAGTTCGACAGGGAGCTGGCCTGGTGTCTCGAGGAAGAGCTCAGAGTACAAGACGAGTACTGGGAGCTGGTCAAGCACATGGAACGAGAGTATGGGCCCGGAATTCTTGTGGACTTTAACCCATACCTCTTGCAGTATGTGATTCGAGGACTTGTGTGGGAGGCCTACCGCCAGGATTTCGCTTTTGGTTGCCCAGGCCCCAGCCGATACTGGGAGATCTGGGACAAGAGAGAAGCCATGCTTGGGGGGTACATCCCTGGGGAGCTCCATGGAAATTTCAATGTCCTGATTTTATGGGAATGGGACCTGGAGCAAAGATACACTGGCTTTGTGCGAGAAATCAAGGAGTTTCTACGAGAGGAAGAAGAATGGGGGGGCCACTCATCTGAGGAGGACCTCAGTGAAGCTGAGGACTTGGATGGAGCTGGCCCTGTTCACTCCACACTGGTGAGGGGGGATGGGTGCCTCACCAGTGCCCCTGTTACCCCTGTTTCTATGGACTATGTTTTCCCTGAGCTGGGGGGTGGGAATTCGTTCCCCCCCAGTGAAGGAGATGCCCTGGGAGCGGAGCCGTGTGTGCTCCCCAAGGTCATGAGTGATGCCGCCTGGAGGGATGGGACTGCAGTCTCCCTCCAGGCAGAAGAAAGGCCGGTGTATGATGGCCTGCAAGAGGAGGACCCCAGTGGGCTGGGAGAAAATAGTGCCGCTGGCCCTCCTACAAATATGGACTGTGAACTGATGGGTGGGAGCAAGCCCATCAGTCCCCCTGAGACCCCTGATGTACTGGGTGAGAGAGAACCCAGCAGCAGCCCCAAAATGTTGCCCCTGGTGGGGGTGGAAGATGGCCTGGAAGCGGAGCCGTGCGTGCTCCCCAGGATTACCAGTAATGCCGCCTTGAGGGATGGGACTGCGGTCTCCCTCAAGGCAGAAGAGAGGCCTGTGTGTGATGGCCTACCAGAGGAGGACCCCAGCACACTGGAAGGAAGCAGTGCTGCTGGACCTCCGGAGGATGTGTTATATGACCTGATGGGTGGGGAAGAGTGCCCCATCAGCCCCCCTGTAGACCCTGGCCTGGTGAGTAGGAGCGAGCTCACCAGGGCCCAGGATACCCCTGCTGTGGGAAAGGAGACGCAGGTCCCCACCAGCAGTCCTAATCTGTCCTCTGTTGTTGGTGCCCTGGAGAAAGGGAAGATGGTGTTCTCCAGGTGCTTGAGTAAGATTGCTGGGAGGTTTGGGAGTGCCTCCCTGCTGAAGAAAGGAAGTGGCCCTGAAGAGGAGGCCCTGCACGCCAAGGAGATCAGCAGATTGCCTCTTTGCAGCACTGATTCCTTGGACACCCCCCTCTCTGTAAACCCTGACTTGGTGCATGGAAGCAAGCGCACCAGGTCATGTGAAGCCCTGGCTGGGATGAGTGGGACGGCCATCCTCATCCCCAGCCCAACACCTGTTCTGCCTTTCCCTGAGACCCCTGGCCTAGTGAATGGGGGCCCAGTCATGCTTAAGGAGCCTGTTTTTACCCCTACACTGGAGATCCCCACCTTGGTGAGTGGGACCGCGATCCTCACCAAGGATATTTGTGTTGCCATGTCCCCTGTTGACCCTAGCTTGGTGGGTGGGAATGTACTCCCCATCAGGCCCATACCTGATTTGACTCAGGAGCGTGGGAACTGCATCCGCTCCTGTCCCTCTGGGGCCCTGGCCCAACTAAACGGGGGAGATGTGTCTTTCTCCCCAAACTCTGCTGCCCAGAAGCCAGCGTCATCATTGCCTCAGGGAGATCCCCCTTATAGACTGGCTCTGGACCCTGAGCCACTGGCCCCAGACCCAGAAGGATTTGACTGTAGCACTGCCTGGAGAAGGGCCCAGGAGAGGCCCCCTAATCTGCTATTGGTCAGGGCAACCCAGTATCAGTTCCCCTGGCCCAGGACTAAGGACAAAGGAACTGGCATTCTCCTCACTGGCCCAGGAGCAGGGCCTTGTGCACCACTACCCGGCCCAGACAAAGGGCTCCTGTTTTCCCCTGGCCCAGGACAGAAAGACGATTTCAATCTCCGGCCCAGGACAAGGGGCCCCACAGTTAAAACTGGCCTAGGACCAAGGCCTCCGGACTAATGTACTGTCCAGACAAGTGCCTCACCATCTCTATGCCCTCCTACAGCTCCAAGCCAGCGTTTCCTGCTGTACCCGCTGGTTTGGTACTAAAAGGGGGAGAAATGTAACGGATGTTATCCGTTACTTAGGCTCTTGTCTGGACCACGAACAATTCACTCAGAGACTATGGCCTTGTGGCTTCATTTGAACTCTGATAGGGGTTTCCCTATCATTATGTTACAAGGTTTTTATTAGTGATGAGCGAGCACCCCAATGCTCGGGTGTTCGGGTGCTCTGACCGAGCACCCCTGGAGGCTCGAGTGCTCGGCCGAGCACCCGAGCCCCATTGAAGTCAATGGGAGGACTCGAGCATTACACCAGGCACCCCCTGCTCTGATGAGGGGAGGGTGCCTGGTCCATAGGAAAAGGGCAGAAAATGATGGAAACACCACAGAAATGGTTCAGGGACAGCATAGGGAGGATGTCTGGATGCATCTTGGACTCCAACATCGCTGCTGGGAACGATCTTTCGCCCGTAGTACGCCATTTTTACAGACTGACCGTAAAACACACAAAAAGGAAGATAAAAACGACTTTAGGCGAAAAATTGTTACCAAACAGTATTTGCTGTATATTTACTTGTATATCATCTACAAATTCTCCCAAAAATTTCCTCGATTTTTCTGAACTGAGGCCATGATTAAGAGGGAAACGTGCGCAGAGGCAAATTCTCCAAAAAATTTCCTTGATTTTTCTGAACTGAGGCCATGATTAAGAGGGAAACGTGCGCAAAGACAAATTCTCCCAAAAATTTCCTCGATTTTTCTGAACTGGGGCCATGATTAAGAGAGAAACATGCGCTGAGCCGACCATCCAAAACATTATGGGTGAGGGTCTGCTGCGGAGCTGACCATCCTAAACATTATATGCGAAGGCCCGCTAGTGAGCTGACACTATAAAACATTATATGAGAGGGCCCGCTAGAGAGCTGACCCAATAAAACATTATATGAGAAGGCCCGCTGGTGAGCTGACCTATACAAAAATTGTCAAACTGCGCCCGCTGGTGAGCTGGCCCTATATAAAAATTATATCACAGGGCCCGCTGGTGAGCTGGCCCTATATAAAAATTATATCACTGGGCCCGCTGGTGAGCTGGCCCTATATAAAAATTATATCACTGGGCATATGGAAGAGAGTCAACCATATACCCGTTTTTTGGGTGGAAGGGGTGAATGGGAATACAGAGTATTCCCATCATTGTAAATAACATATATAAAGTGAGTTTATGTTCCCCCGGGGCTTTCCTCCAGTGGAGTGGAGAAGTCAGGGGAAATCCAGGCCTTGTTCATTTTTATAAGTGTCAACCTATCAGCATTGTCGGTGGAAAGGCTGATACGCTTATCTGTTATGATGCCACCAGCAGCACTAAATACCCGCTCAGACAGAACGCTGGCGGCAGGGCAGGCCAGCACCTCCAAGGCGTAGAGTGCCAGTTCATACCACGTGTCCAGCTTGGACACCCAGTAGTTGTAAGGCACAGAGGGATCATTGAGGACGCTGACACGGTCTGCTACGTACTCCTTCACCATCTTCCAAAACGTTTCCCTCCTTGTGACACTAGGCTGCGCGTCAGGGTGAGGGTGCTGGCGGGGTGTCATGAAGGTGTCCCACGCCTTGGAGAGTGTTGCCCTGCCTTTGTCGGAACTGCTGTGTGCTCCCCTTTTCTCCCCTTCTCGGTTGGCCAAGGTAGCACGTACTCTGCCGCCAGCGTTGTCAGATGGAAAATTTTGGAGCAATTTTTCAACAAGAACCTTCTGGTATTGCACCATTTTGCTTGTCCTCTCCACCGGAGGAATGAGAGATGAGAAATTCTCTTTGTAGCGGGGGTCCAGAAGGGTGAACACCCAGTAATCCGTGTTGTCTAAAATGCGTATAACGCGTGGGTCACGGGAAAGGCAGCCTAACATAAAGTCAGCCATGTGTGCCAGAGTACCAACAGGCAAGATTTCGCTGTCCTCACCAGGAGGATGACTCTCAATATCCTCATCCTCTTCCTCCTCTTCTGCCCACCCACGCTGAAGAGATGGAACTAAAGTTCCATGGCTACCCTCTGTAGCGGAGGCAACCGTGTCTTCCTCCTCCTCCTCCTCCTCCGCCTCCTCCAATTGTCGCTGAGAAGACGAAGTGAGGGTGCTCTGGCTATCACCTTGTGTAAGCTCTTCCTCCCGCATTTCCTCCTCTTCCACATGCAAAGCGTCGGTTTTAATTGTGAGCAGCGAGCGTTTCAGTAGACACAGAAGTGGGATGGTTACACTGATAATAGCGTTATCGCCGCTCACCATCTGTGTCGATTCCTCAAAATTGCGTAAAACCTCACAGAGGTCTGACATCCATTCCCACTCCTCACTTCTGATTACAGGAAGTTGAACGGAGAGGCGACGACCGTGTAACAGCTGGTACTCCACTACTGCCCTCTGCTGCTCACAAAGCCGGGCCAACATGTGGAAGGTGGAGTTCCAGCGCGTGCTTACGTCATACAGCAGCCGGTGAGCTGGCAATTGTAAGCGCTGCTGCAGCTTCAACAGGCCGGCTGAAGCTGTTGATGACTTACGGAAATGTGCACACACGCGGCGCACCTTTGTCAAGAGATCATGCAAATTGGGGTAGGTTTTTAGAAATCGCTGAACCACTAAATTAAATACATGCGCTAGGCATGGTACGTGTGTGAGGTTGCCGAGCTCCAAAGCCGCCACCAAGTTACGCCCATTATCACACACAACCATGCCTGGTTGCAGGTTGAGTGGCGAGAGCCACTGCTCGGTCTGGTGACTAATCCCCTGCAACAGCTCTGAGGCCGTGTGCTGTTTGTCCCCAAGGCAGATCAGCTTCAGCACGGCCTGTTGACGCTTCCCCACTGCAGTGCTACACTGCTTCCAGCTACCGGCTGATGGGTGAGTGGCGCTGCGTGCAGAGAATTCGGAGGTGGAAACGGAGGAGGAGGAGCCAATAACGTAGGTGCTGGCGGAAACCCTGATGGAGGTAGGGCCCGCAATCCTCGGCGTGGGTAGCACCCGTGCCATCCCAGGGTCCGAGTCGCTCCCAGCCTCCACGACATTCACCCAGTGTGCCGTCAGGGAAATGTAGCGTCCCTGGCCACAAGCACTTGTCCATGTGTCAGTCGTTAAGTGGACCTTCCCAGTAACTGCGTTGGTCAGGGCACGGGTGATGTTACGGGACACATGGTGGTGTAATGCGGGGATGGCACACCGGGAAAAGTAGTGGCGGCTGGGGACCGCGTACCGAGGGACAGCTGCTGCCATCAGGCTGCGGAAGGACTCAGTCTCCACAAGCCTAAATGGCAGCATTTCGATGGCCAGTAATTTGGAAAGGTGTGAGGTTAGTGCTATGGCCTGTGGGTGGGTGGCTGGGTATTTTCGCTTGCGCTCAAATGCCTGGGGTAACGACATTTGGACGCTGTGCTGGGACAGGGAAGTGGATGTGGTCGCTGATGGTGCTTCAGATGGTACAGGTGCAGGGCGGGAGGTATGCTGGCCTGCGCCTTCGACAGGCGATTGGCCGGCACCGAAAACAGGGGAAGAGGAGGCAGTGGTGTGGCCTGCAGACACAGATGGGCGATCCAGGCGTTCCTCCCACTTATTACGGTGCTTGGATGCCATGTGTCGGATCATGCTGGTGGTGGTGAGGTTTCTAGTGTTCATGCCTCGGCTCATTCTGGTGTGGCACAGGTTGCAAACTACAATTCTTTTGTCGTCCGCACTTTCCTTAAAAAAACGCCATACCGCGGAACACCTACCCCTTGGCAAGGTAGATTTACGCAAGGGGGTGCTCCGTGGAACATTTGCGGGCCGGTTTGGTGCGGTCCGCCTTCTTTCTGTAGCCACACCACTGCCTCTTCCAGCCTGTTGCGGTGCTGCAGATGGCTCACCCTCAGGACTGCTGTCATCGCTCGGCTCTACACCTTCCCAGGTGGGGTCAGTCACCTCATCGTCCACCAAGTCCTCCTCCACTTCCTCACTCTGATCATCCTCCTCATGTCTTGATCCCACCACATACTCAGTCATTGACAACTGTATATCATCCTCCTCATCAAAGTCTTGAGACAGTAATAGTGGTTGATTTAATGGCAACTGTGTCTCATCATCATCATCATCCACTACTTCCTTTGACCTTAAATGCCGTTCACATCTGTCATCTTCTTGTGATTGGGTACCCTCTAGAGGTTGTGAATCAGGGCACAAGATGTCATGTTCCTCTGCAAGCGTGCTTGGAGAGAGGGTCAAATGAAGGATTGGTGATGAGACGAGCTCCTCACTATTTCCCAGTGTGGGATCACTTCTTTGACCAGACCCTCTATGGTGGGAGGAAGGATGATCAGAGTGAGGATTATGTTGACCAGACTCTTGGCTACTGAGAGTGGACTTGGTGGAAGACAGGGTGGTGCTTAACCGACTGGAAGCAGTATCAGCTGACATCCAACCGACCACCTGTTCGCAGTGGTCGGACCTCGAGAGTGATGTCCTGCGACGCCCTGAAAAATGAGACATGTAGCTAGGTATGGTGGATGTCTTTCTTTCTTGTGCTCTGGCACCAGGCACAGTTTCTACGCGTCCTGACCCGCGCCCTGAACTATCAGGATCACGTCCACTTCCCCGTCCCTTTTTACCCGCCTTCTTCATATTACACGGAATATGTGCTGCAAATCTGCAACTGTGCACAGTACACAGAATGTGCTGCTAAACTGCGGCGAAGCACACTGAATAGAATATGTGACTTTGATATTTTACAGTTTGAAGACTTAACAGTATTTTTTCCTATTCTGCAACTGTGCACAGTACACAGAATATGCTGCTAAACTGCGGCGAAGCACACTGAATGGAATATGTGACTTTGATATTTTACAGTTTGAAGACTTAATAGTATTTTTTCCTATTCTGAAACTGTGCACAGTACACAGAATGTGCTGCTAAACTGCGGCGAAGCACACTGAATGGAATATGTGACTTTGATATTTTACAGTTTGAAGACTTAACAGTATTTTTTCCTATTCTGAAACTGTGCACAGTACACAGAATGTGCTGCTAAACTGCGGCGAAGCACACTGAATGGAATATGTGACTTTGATATTTTACAGTTTGAAGACTTAACAGTATTTTTTCCTATTCTGAAACTGTGCACAGTACACAGAATGTGCTGCTAAACTGCGGCGAAGCACACTGAATGGAATATGTGACTTTGATATTTTACAGTTTGAAGACTTAACAGTATTTTTTCCTATTCTGAAACTGTGCACAGTACACAGAATGTGCTGCTAAACTGCGGCGAAGCACACTGAATAGAATATGTGACTTCGATATTTTACAGTTTGAAGACTTAACAGTATTTTTTCCTATTCTGAAACTGTGCACAGTACACAGAATGTGCTGCTAAACTGCGGCGAAGCACACTGAATAGAACATGTGACTTTGATATTTTACAGTTTGAAGACTTAACAGTATTTTTTCCTATTCTGCAAATGTGCACAGTACACAGAATATGCTGCTAAACTGCGGCGAAGCACACTGAATGGAATATGTGACTTTGATATTTTACAGTTTGAAGTCTTAACAGTATTTTTTCCTATTCTGAAACTGTGCACAGTACACAGAATGTGCTGCTAAACTGCGGCGAAGCACACTGAATAGAATATGTGACTTTGATATTTTACAGTTTGAAGACTTAACAGTATTTTTTCCTATTCTGCAAATGTGCACAGTACACAGAATATGCTGCTAAACTGCGGCGAAGCACTCTGAATGGAATATGTGACTTAGATATTTTACAGTTTGAAGACTTAACAGTATTTTTTCCTATTCTGAAACTGTGCACAGTACACAGAATGTGCTGCTAAACTGCGGCGAAGCACACTGAATGGAATATGTGACTTTGATATTTTACAGTTTGAAGACTTAACAGTATTTTTTCCTATTCTGAAACTGTGCACAGTACACAGAATGTGCTGCTAAACTGCGGCGAAGCACACTGAATGGAATATGTGACTTTGATATTTTACAGTTTGAAGACTTAACAGTATTTTTTCCTATTCTGAAACTGTGCACAGTACACAGAATGTGCTGCTAAACTGCGGCGAAGCACACTGAATAGAATATGTGACTTTGATATTTTACAGTTTGAAGACTTAACAGTATTTTTTCCTATTCTGAAACTGTGCACAGTACACAGAATGTGCTGCTAAACTGCGGCGAAGCACACTGAATGGAATATGTGACTGATATTTTACAGTTTGAAGACTTAACAGTATTTTTTCCTATTCTGAAACTGTGCACAGTACACAGAATGTGCTGCTAAACTGCGGCGAAGCACACTGAATGGAATATGTGACTGATATTTTACAGTTTGAAGACTTAACAGTATTTTTTCCTATTCTGAAACTGTGCACAGTACACAGAATGTGCTGCTAAACTGCGGCGAAGCACACTGAATGGAATATGTGACTTTGATATTTTACAGTTTGAAGACTTAACAGTATTTTTTCCTATTCTGCAACTGTGCACAGTACACAGAATATGCTGCTAAACTGCGGCGAAGCACACTGAATGGAATATGTGACTTTGATATTTTACAGTTTGAAGACTTAACAGTATTTTTTTTCTATTCTGCAACTGTGCACAGTACACAGAATATGCTGCTAAACTGCGGCGAAGCACACTGAATGGAATATGTGACTTTGATATTTTACAGTTTGAAGACTTAACAGTATTTTTTCCTATTCTGCAACTGTGCACAGTACACAGAATATGCTGCTAAACTGCGGCGACGCACACTGAATGGAATATGTGACTTTGATATTTTACAGTTTGAAGACTTAACAGTATTTTTTCCTATTCTGCAACTGTGCACAGTACACAGAATATGCTGCTAAACTGCAGCGACGCACACTGAATGGAATATGTGACTTAGATATTTTACAGTTTGAAGACTTAACAGTATTTTTTCCTATTCTGAAACTGTGCACAGTACACAGAATGTGCTGCTAAACTGCGGCGAAGCACACTGAATGGAATATGTGACTTTGATATTTTACAGTTTGAAGACTTAACAGTATTTTTTCCTATTCTGCAACTGTGCACAGTACACAGAATATGCTGCTAAACTGCGGCGACGCACACTGAATGGAATATGTGACTTTGATATTTTACAGTTTGAAGACTTAACAGTATTTTTTCCTATTCTGCAACTGTGCACAGTACACAGAATGTGCTGCTAAACTGCGGCGACGCACACTGAATGGAATATGTGACTTTGATATTTTACAGTTTGAAGACTTAACAGAATGTGCTCTAATCTGCAACTTTGCACACTAAACAGAATGTGCTCTAATCTGCAACTTTGCACACTAAACAGAATGTGCTCTAATCTGCAACTTTGCACACTAAAAAGAATGTGCTGCTAATCTGAAACTTTGCACACTGAACAGAATGTGCTCTAATCTGCAACTTTGCACACTAAACAGAATGTGCTCTAATCTGCAACTTTGCACACTAAACAGAATATATGTTTTTTTTTTTTTTCCCCCCACACAAAATAAACTGCTGCCCCCACACACAGTAGTCCTAAAAAGGACTTTTGGTTCTTTTTTTTTGTTCAACAACACTTTTCTTCTCCCTACACTGACTTTCCCTTCCTATCCTCATCTCTCCCTGGCTAAGACTGAGCCGAACTCGCTGGTCAGGTGCTATACAGCACCCGACCACGGGTTCTGGCCAGCCAATCAGTGTAATGCCAGCAGCCAACATGGCTGCTGGCATTACACTGATGTCAGAGCCTCCCTGCATGTTTATTGGCTGCGCAGCAGCCGCGAAACGTGCGGGGAGGAGACCCGAACATGGCGGGCGAGCACATGCGGTACTCGTACGAGTACCGCCATGTGCCGAGCAGAGCGATGCTCGAGCCGATCCGAGCATCGGCCGAGCATGCTCGCTCAACACTAGTTTTTATGTCAAATGTTGTACGTTTTATATTGTCGAATGTCGAAGTTTTAATGTATTGTATGGTTTAATGTACGAGGGATACACGATCATCGAAGCCGGTGGTTCCCCGGGTCCTTTGTTCGAGGCATCAATGCCGTCTCGAGCGCAGGAAACCGGAGGCAGTGAGTCGACGCCGGATTGGCCGTCGTACGACTCACTGTGCACGCTGATTGGCCAGGGTTGAAGCCGCATATTCAAACTAGTGTGTACGTGCTTCAACCCCTGGCCCAGTCCTCAGATGTGTATTCCCTCTAGTCAGTCCATTGTCTTTGTCCAGACGTTAATTAATCATGTTAAGTCTCACAGTGTCCACATTGTGTTCAGTAGCCCATCTCCCATTGGCTTGTTTCCTTGGGCTACCATTGGTCCCTCTGTTTCCCCTGCCATTGGTCCATTGTTCACTGTCACCATTGGTCTGTTGTGTATGCCCATTGTGTTGGATTGGTCCCTGGGCCAAGCCTGCATTAGAATGCCTGGCCCTTCCCCTTCCTATTGTGGTACCATGTTGTAAACTGTATAAAAGTTGAATGTCTTGTTTAATAAAGTGTGTTACTGTTTGGAGTGAACCTGAGTCCTGGAGTCTGTCTGTTCCTGTGGTAAAAGCGGCCACTCTGCCGCCCATTCGAACCAGGTTCCTGTACGTTCGTCCGTCTGCTGCCAGGATCCCGCTACCGACCTTTGTATCCTGTCAGTCGGCGACGTTGACTCTGCCCTTTGGTTTCCTGTTTAAGCTCCAATCTTCGAGTCGAGCACCGGAGTGCTCGAACGGCTGGGAATATATCCACTTGCTTCCTGCTACATTTTCCCTGATTCAATCCTGTGTACGTGTTCGACGGCGTTCGAGTGCCGTGACCCCTCCGGTAGCCGCATCCTTCGAGCAGATTCGGTCTTTCCGAGGTTCGACGCCGCTTTGAGTCGACCTCCGGAACGCTGATTTGTTCGACTGGTGCACTCGACGGCGCCAGTTCGGCGTCGAGAAGGAGAGACCCGGGAACAAAGACGGAAGTCGACCGTGGTCCTCGCGCTTCCTTCCGTTACACCGGGCTAGCAAGACTGTCAGGCGCCCTTTCGTGGTGTCTCTGTGCCAGTTATTGTGCTGTGTTCCTGTGTTCCGGATTCCTGTGTACCGACTTGGCTTTTCTTGACTATTCTCCTGTGTTCCTGCTCGTGTATGACCCGGCTCGTCTGACTACCTCCTCTGGATCCTGACCTGGTTTGGCTGACGTTCCTGCTTGTGTACGACCCGGCTTGTATGACTACCTTCTACGTGCTCCGACCCGGCCTGGCTGACTTCCCGCTCCGAAGAACGACTCCGGCTTTCTACAGTGACCTGTGTTCCAGTTGTCGCCGCCGCAACATTTCTATCTACTGTTCCAGCTTTTGGTGTGACTGCCTTGCCTGGTGTACTCCGATCAGTGCTGTGCTTTTACCGTTGCAGAGTTGGGCGTACCCGTGCCTCCCTCAGACTGCAGAGCCTTGCTTTACCGCTGATAAGCCTCGAGTAAATGTGCTAATTAACCCTAGCAGTGCCGCTGGGTTCCACTCTATCGCTAATCCTGTAAGAGTCTCTTTCTCAGTGAATACTACTGCTGAGCTGGCCGCTCTTCGTCGGCAGCTTCACACATCCTTGCAGAGTATTTACATCCGTTCAGGCCGGTTGGGCGCCTGAGACCCTTTCTCTTGTTCAGTAGCGATCCAGCTTTCCCGAGTGGTGGCAGGCACAGGCATCAGCATTCGTATTCCGGTAATCACGCCCGTGGGGGCTGTCGGCTCTAGCGTATGCTTTCCCATTATCCGGTTTAGTCTGAGGAGGCTTGGCAGCTATCGCCTTGAAGGCCGGTTCCAATTACACCCGTGGGGGCCTTATGCACTTGCACTAGTTGAAGCAGTTCCAGTAGGTACGCCCGCGGGGGCTACGGGGACTTTGGTGCTTCTTACTGAACACTGTGGCGGGGCAGTCCAGTATCCAGCCGGTGATAGTCTTGGTCTCCAGCATCAGCCTTATAACACCCAGGGCGTTCCAAACATTCACATCTGAGACTGACTGTTATCAAGGACTTAACCCCTGAGGGGTAAAATCCTATTTCTGTGTAATTGTACTTTATGGTAATTTGTGCATTTACCATTATAAATATATATATATTATCTGTATATATTTACCACCACTAGAGGGCGTGTTATTGCCTTATCTTATTTTAATAAAACTGTGTTCTTATTCACCCAATGGTCTGAGTGTCTTAAAAGAAACCGTGAAACATGGTCAGGACCAGTTAGAGGTCAGATTGCCCCCTTACAGGTCAGCTCCTGCACATTTTTCCCATGTGGAAGTATTAGGGTTAAAAAACATTCTCATCTCGCCATGCCCTGCTTTCGAGGCGGTGCCCTACACTCTTCCTGTGTCCTCATCTGCTCAGCGACTTCAGGTGGGAGGGAGAGAGTGGGACTGAGAGAATGGGCATACCTGGGCAAGAGGCACAAGGTTTCAGAGGGGGTGCCCAAGCAACAGAGAACAGAATGGCCAAGACTTTAGTGGATTATTCAATCTCTACAAAGGCCATGAGGCACTCAGGATCTCTGCTGGAGCTGAATCAACAATGTCCAGCAGTGTGATGCCTGTATTACTGTCTGCGCAGGATCTACCTTCTGGTCAGCAGGGACTAGGTCAGGGGTTTGTGAGTAAAAAATGCTGAATTTGAAAATCTGTTCAGGGTGTGAAACAGTTAATTGAGATGTATCAAGGGCGGTCAAGGAATGAGGGACTTTCCTTAGAACAAAGGGCAGCAGGATCATGAGGAGCAGGGATGGGCCAACAAGGGGTATTAAGACATTACATATCTACTCCTAGAGGTCCAGGCAGTCCTTACGAGCCAAAGGTTATAGCTGGCTTTGGTAAGACGTAGGTCCCCATTAAGGCATAGACAGCAGAAGGGTCTCAGGTAATTGTCTAGGCCTGGGGCCCCACAGAATCATTTAAATCGGGCTTGGCTTCCTTTCAGTTTGGCGTCAGGGGGTTGGGGCTCCCCAGCATGCAGCTATCCACAAAAAAGAGTGGATATTGTTTTCAATTCAACAACGCCCAGTTCAAGTTCGGGGCAGGTTGCAAATTTCAACATGTGTTCTCCAATTGTGGTGGAACTCACCCACAATCAAAATGCTTCCAGCCTGGGAAGAAAATGGAAAAAGGGAGTGATTCTGCTGTAACAGGGAAGACTCCAGACATCAGGGAAAACAAGTTTCTGTGGTTAAAACTCTATAAGGATAAGAAAGAGCCTCAGCTTATAGGTGGTTTTAGATGGGGTTTCCGTACACCATTTTTATTTCAGGAGGTGGGGGTCGTTATCGGGTAACTTATGTTCAGATGTTGAATTTCCAGAAATAGTAGCAGAAAAACTGAATATGGAGCTATCACTGGGGCACATGGCAGGGTTGTTTGATCAGTTCCCCTGGCCCATTATGAGGGTTTGCTCACCTGGTGTAGTGCTGGAAGGTTCCATCTCATACATCATCTATCATATCCTTTTGGTGATTCAGTTAATGACGGATTGACCCTTCATTGTCCAGGGTATCATACACATCATTTGACAGGGCATTAATTCTAATTGCAGCCAAAGGCCCAGGGGGGGTGGATGGCAAAAGTAGATATTGAATCAGAATTTTGCCTGCTGCCCGTCCATCCAGATTGCTACCACCTCTTAGGTTGCTGTTTTGACTTAAAATGTTTTGTTGATTTGTGTCTGCCCATGGGTGCTCTCTGTAGTGTGCCCTGTTCAAAAAATTAATCACTTTCATCAATTATACACTATTTCAAAGATTTTTTTGTGCGTAGGTCCAGCAGGTCAGTAAGTGTGTGATTTGTTGCTTCATACATTGGCAGGGGTGGCAAATTGTTTCCGGATACCACTGGCACAAAGCAATACTGAAGAGCTGACTATGTGCCTCAGCTTTTAGGACTCTAAACAGATTCCAAAGAGATGGAATGCAGCATACAGCAGCAGAAGCTGTTGAATTTAAAAAATATGGTCAATTCTTGTTTAGCGGCATCCAAAATAACCCTCCACCACTTGCAATAGTTATTGGGAAAACTAAATTTTGTATGTCACATCATGCCGATAGGCCTGGTTATCTCAAGATAACTTGCTCAAGCTACAGCAGGCATAAAAAAAACATATCATTTTGTTAGAATTACAGCCAACCTAAGGGAGATTTATAAGCGTGGAGCTCTTTTTTAGGTGCATACAATGGGCAGTCATTCTGACAAGCTCCCACTGCGTTCAATGTGGAGTTGGATTTACACACTGAAATGGTGGATTTGATTGGTTTTGGAGCAATTCTGGGAAGGGAATGGTGTCAGGAATGTTGGCCTCTTGATAAGTGGAGAAAGGCCTTACAAAAAGTAATTCCCAGTTGTGGTTGCATTGTCCTTGTGGGGTGACAGGTTACAGGATAGGGAGGTTTTATTTCATTCAGACATTATGGGAGTGGTAACAGCGGTCAACAGCCTCATGGCTTCATCCAAGCCAGCGCTAAGGTTGATGAGGTCACTTGTATTGAGATACCTAACACTTAACATTTTGTTTAGAGTGACGCATGTGCCAGGGATTCTTAATACAACAGTTGATGCCCTCTCTTGATTTCAGGTAATCGAGTTCCATTGGGCTTGGCTATGGGCCAGTGAGGTGGGAGCTATCTGCCCAGAGGAGTTGTGGGCGCTTGGGTGAGAGACGTAGAGTGATGGGTCCATTATTTCGTGCCTCCGGCCACTTGGGTGCGGTATAAGAAGGTATAGGTAGACTGAATAGACCTGGAAATAGAGGTGAGGGGACTGTATGATGATGGGACACACTACATGGAGTCCTTTAGTTGGTCTAGCATTGAGGTGATCAGAGTTTGTCACCTTCAGCATTGAGTGTCAGAATAGCAGGCCTAGCATTCTGGTTTAAGCTCTTTGGCTGGAAGGATGTCACCAAGGAAGTTGTGGTATGAATGGCTATGTGGGGATTAAAGAAAGGTACGGCATCAAGTGATTCATAAAAGCCTATATCTTGGAGTGCTGCCAAGCATTTGCAGTTCAGAGTATGAATCCATATTGTTCAGGGTAGCATTTAGTTTAGTATTTTTTGGGGGCTTTGAGAATTGGGGAGGTGGTCAGCAAAAGCAAAACAAGTTCTGGGGGTGTAGAGGGGGATGACATTCAACTGTATGATGATCATATGGACTTTAAGATTGAAAATGGTTCCCATGGGAAAAAGGGTTTGTGCTTTTTTTTCAGAGTACCCCACCTGGAATTTTGCGCGGTGGGGCTGGCAAAGATGTTTTTGGAAGTACACCCAAAAGAGCTGGGACCATTGTTAGCTCATAATTAATGATACCATTATCAAGATTTCAGTTTATCAAAGTATTTAAAAAATGTTTATCACACTTGGGTAGGGTGCCAGAAGATTATGGGGGGCACTCTTTCCGTATTGGACTGGGTTTGGGGAATGAGGTGGTAAAAAAGATTGGGAGATGGGAATCTAACCAATTCAGATTGTATGTTAGGCCACACATGTTATAGTGGAGCTTCTTCAGTAAGTTGTAAGTTTACCCTCCTTACCCTCCAGGAGGAATTTGTCTTCACCAGCAAGGCATTGAAGTATTGTCTTCTGTTTTTAGGTCTTCCCTATGAGGTATGGATTATAGGTCACTCATTCGTCCACAGGGTGAAGGAAAGAGAAGCCATCAGAGTCAGTGGTTTATAGATGTCAATTAAAAAAGAAAAAGCCAGGTGTTTTGGTTTGGGTTCTCTGGGGATGTACTGGGGGCATCTATTGGGAGAAATATGTTATTTAATCAGGCTGCGGGGCCAGAGCCCAGATATTTTGGCTATTCCCTGGACAGAAATGATCTGAGGAACTTTCAAATGTGGAGTTTAGGTGAAAAACTTAAAGTGGACATATTACCCTTCAACAGTTATCATATGGTCAGAGATTATCCCTAGACATTGTTGGAGGCTGGTCAGGGACATAAAAGCATTAAATATGACATGTAGCTGCTAAACACGAGAATTTCCAAGTTTGTTGTCGCTTAGGGGGTGAAACAGTCAGACACAGGGTATTTGAAGAGATTAATCAAGTTCTTATACTTGATGATGGGGTGCACCCAAATGATATTGGATTTTTTCAATTTGGAGTTCGTAAATGCAATTGAAAGGACCATGGTTTTATTTTGGGGGGGGGGGGGAATTCTGATGATTAGGTAATATCAGTCAGATTTTATGGAGGTCATGTCCTTGCCAGGCAGAGAATGGAAAGTGGAAGTTTCTTAACATGGTAGAACCAGCGTGGAGGTCAACGGCCTAAGTGATGTTCTGCCCGGGTTTCGGCCGGTATATATATTCCTGTACCCATTGGACTACTCGTTTCCAGCCAATGGGGTACAGTTTACAGTTTGGCATTCATGATTGGACAGTTATCATTAAGTATATGTAAATGTATTAAGCTGGCAAGGACCTTTTAAGTTGTTTATGCAATAAAGCCATGCTATTTCCCATATCCAGTGTCTTTGTTTTATTTAACCTTCAAGAACCTTTTTACCTAGACAAGGACCTTGTTGTAGTGGGGAAGCAGACTAAGCAGAGAGGGGCATGTCTAGGGAGAAGGTTAAAAAGTGAGGTGTTAGGTGGGCGTAACACACTGCTGGGCAGGAAATAAGAAGAACTGCGCTTCATAAAGTTAGTGTGGTTCTATCAAGCAAAGGATCGGCATTCTACCCTCCCTCCCTGTGAGTTATGTGTGGCTTGTTAAAAAACAATCATTTTTATGTAAAAAAAAAACACTGTAAAGTAAGAATGCTTTCAAAAATAGACATGTTAATAGTTTATTTTTATCAATTAACAAAATGCAAAGTGAGTAAACAGAAGAAAAAAATAAATCAAATCAATATTTGGTCTGACCACCCTTTGCCTTCAAAACAGCATCAATTTTAGGTACATTTGCGGACAGTTTTTTAAGGAACTATGCAGGTAGGTTGTTCCAAACATCTTGGAGAACTAACCACAGTTATTCTGTGGATTTAGGCAGCCTCAGTTGCTTTTCTCTCTTCATGTAATCCCAGACAGACTCGATGATGTTGAGATCAGGGCTCTGTGGGGCCATACCATCACTTCCAGGACCCCTTGTTCTTCTTTATGCTGAAGATAGTTTTTAGTGACTTTTGCTGTATGTTTGGGGTCATTTTTATGCTACAGAATAAATATGGGGCCAATCAGATGCCTCCCTAATGGGGCTGCATGATGGATAAGTATCTGTCTGTACTTCTCAGCATTCAGTAGACCATTAATTCTGACCAAATGCCCAACTCCATTTGCAGAAATACAGTCCCAAACTTGCAAGGAACCTCCACCATGCTTCACTGTTGCCTGCAGACACTCATTCTTGTACTGCTTTCCAGCCCTTCGGCAAACAAACTGACTTCTACAGCAAAATATTTCAGATTTTGACTCATCAGTCCAAAGCACCTGCTGCAATTTTTCTGCACCCCAGTTCTTGTGTTTTCTTCCATAGTTGAGTCACTTGGCCTTGATTCCATTTCTGAGGTATGGCTTTTTGGCAAGGTTTCCGTGAAGACCACTTCTGACCAGACTTTTCTGGACAGTAGATGGTTGTACCAGGGTCCCACTGTTTTCTGCCTATTATGAGCTGACAGCACTGCTGGACATCTTCCAGTTGTGAAGGGAAGTAAGCATGATGTGTCTTTCATCTGCTGCACTAAAATTCTTTGGATGACCACTGCATCTATGCTTCTCAACGTTTCCCGTTTCTTTGTGCTTCTTCAAAAGAGCTTGGACAGCACATCTGGAAACCCCTCTATGCATTGAAATTTCTGCCTGGGTGAGACCTTGCTGATGCAGCATACCTACCCTGTGTCTTCTTGCTGTGCTCAATCTTGTCATGGTATATGATGTTTGACTTTAAATTGTCTTCAGCAACCTCGCCTTGTTAGCTGAGATTGGCTGTTCCTCGCCCAGTTGTATTCCTCCTACACAGCTGTTTCTGTTTCAGTTAATGATTGTGCTTCAAGCTACATATTAAACTGATGATCATTAGCACCTGTTTGGTATAATTGTTTAATCATACACTTAACTGTTTACCTACAAAATCCTTGACTTTGTGGAAGCATACCTAGAAGAACTGATTCTGTTTTGAAGGCAAAGGGTGGTCACACCAAATATTGATTTGATTTAGATTTTTCTTCTGTTCACTCACTTTGCATTTTGTTAATTGATAAAAATAAACTATTAAAGCATTCTTACTTTACAGCATATTTTCACACCTGCATAAAACTTTTGCACAGTAGTGTATATGTATGTATATGTGTATATATATATATATGTGTGTGTAGGTGTGTATGGATGGGGATATATAAACATATATAGGTATATATCTATATCTATCTATATAACTACTAACGGAAGCACTCTCAAAAATGATGTGAATGCCTGGGTGCCAATAGATAATTCAATACAGATAATGAAGATCAGCACTCTCAGGACTACTCTTTAGGAAAACAAAAAATCAGCTTTATTAGATCAACGTTTCGATCCTATACCAGGATCTTTATCAAGATAGCAAGTGATACAAAACAGTCCATCTATATACCCTGTGACTCGTGAAGACTTCCCACCAATCTAAGGTTACAAACAAATATATTCCATAAGTGTATAAAACTAATTAAAATGTATCTAAGTATACAATAAACCTAGACTTTACATATATAAAAAACCTTTCTGTGAGTTTTTATAGTTTAACATACACCCGTGAATGATTAAAAATAAAACATTGATGTCATCAGTGTCAAATGGCTTAACCTTTGTCATCATCCCGCTCTAGACCATTATATTTAAACTAAAGAAACAACATTTCAATCACAGTGCTGTAATATATCAATTAGATTATTCAATACACATACTAAAAAATCATGTGTATGAATAAAAAACAAGTTATCAGTCGGGTATCCGAACAATATCTTCACAAGATATCAAGTAAACATATGTATCCACATACTTGGAAACATAGATGAACAATGTATTCACTTGAATAGATAATCCACTGGGCATCCCTCACATTGCACCACTTGCGCTTGTGGGAATCTTGCGCCTGTGGGAATCCCGTTCTGAATCAACATATAAATTCAAATGAATACATTATTGCAAAGCAATATATCTATGAGCCATGGAGTAGATAATACACTCACACATATATCTCTCTCCTCATACACAGTATACCAAGCGGTTGGTATCGATCCTGTGATTCCCATTGCATATAGGAAATACAAGTGAGATAAATATGACGTTGGAAAGGGGTGTTGATCACAAAGTATACATGTACTCCCCGTCATGTGTCTACCCTCATAGACTGAATTAATTTAAGCAACATCAGATCATATTGGTCAAGAAGACCCTAAGGATATCAACAATCTTATAACAGGGAAACCTTATTGATGGGTACATGATACTGCTATCACAGTATTCCTATATGAAGAACTAATAATTAACCTAAATTACAGTTAAAATACTGACACATATATTTGCATTGCATTTTCATCGGAGACCAAGTTCATCATGTATCCTGAGTTAACCCAAATAACGCACATTTCAAGGAGGTATAACCCGACTGTTGTACAACAAGTATTAAATATCAAATATAAAAGAGGGGAGCAGTTGATAACATCAACAAAATATTTACAAAAATGCAAAAATTTTGAACAAAATTCAACTAATAAAGTCTTAAATGAAACAAAATCATCATGATCTACATATGTATCCCTAATGTCCACAGTTCACCAGATAATATCGATCTGCATAAATATATAGTTGCCAATTCCACAGTTCACAAGGCACTATACTACACTATAATCCTCTAGGGAGATGTAATCATACTCACAGTTCACCAGACAGTATTGTTCCATTATTGAGGTAGAAAAATCCCTTCAATGTAATCCAAGTGCCAGCTGAATAGAAGGATATATATGCTCTCATAACAGCCCCGTTGATGGCCTCCAACCTCATTAGCCCCATGGGTTCAATGGGACAACGACATTGTCCACGGCTGTGACCAGTGACTACTATATCAGATGCCTACCCCAAATTAAGGAGAGGGCATGAACTGAACAGAATCCACCGTCTTAGAGCAAAATCCAAATAGATAACTTCCATTTTCAGCATTCTTATCGGCTATGGCTACCTCCACCTTTCCTGGTGGATTAGAGTAGCATAAAATATATAATAGTGTAATAGAGATCCAGCTATCTCCACTTATCTCAGTGGATTAGAATAACTCATCCAGGGTATGAATTACTGCCTTCATTCCATTGTCCAGCGAATCTTCAATATTACCATCTCCAAATCCAAATACTTTAATATTGATAATCTGGTAAAAAAGTAATAAAAAACAGTAGTATGTTAGATTTTCATTCAGACCATTGGGAGCTAATGTGCCAAGTCTTTTAATCCAGCGTAGTTCTCTCTGTAGTAAGCGCTTACCCCGGTCCCCGCCTCTAAGGTTAATAGGTTCTTGGTCAATTAACATATATTGCAGTGTGTTAATTGGATGATTGAATGAAGCAAAGTGCCTTGCTACTGGTTTGTCCGAATTACCAGTTTGTAATGCATCCCTGATGGATTTGCGATGGTTAGCCATTCTTTCTTTAATAGTAGTGGTTGTTTTCCCTATATAATACAGGGAACATGGACATCTGATGAAATATATAATATATATGTCGAAGCACATGTAAGTTTATACTCAATTTTTATATTCCTACCGGATCTTGGATCTTTAAATGTAGGCCCAGTAAGCAGGTTCTTACATGTTATACAGTTAAGGCATTTAAAACACCCATATTTGTCTTTTGACAACCATGTCTCCTTTTCCATAGTATAACAATGTTTAGGGTCTGTCTTCACCAAGAGGCTTCTCAGATTAGGGCCTTTTTTGTATGCCACCAAGGGGGGATTTCGAAATATTGGGGGAAGTGTTCTATCCCTGGCTATGATATGCCATTGCCCCTGTATAATTCGTTTAATACGTTCTGTAGTATCTGTAGTATCTATCTATCTATCTATCTATCTATCTATATATATATATATATATATATATATATATATATATATATCTGTATATATGTATGTATGTATGTATAAGGAGTAATTGTCATGGCTTGACGGTCATGCCCATGCAAGTCAGAGAATGAAAAATAGAAGGTTCTTAACATGGTGCAACCAGTGTGGAGGCCAATGGCCTAACTGATGCTCCTCTTGGGTTTTGGCCGCTGGATATATGTTGCCTTACCCATTGGGCTACTTGTTGCCAGCCAATGGGGTACAGAGTTTCAAGTTTACAGTTTGGTGTATATGATTGGACAGTATCACTGTGCCCGTGATTTGTGCTATCCAGTGTCTATCACTTGCAGGAGGCTCCCCATTAGCTGTCTGCTGTCAGCCCGCCTCACATTGCCTTTTTAAACTCAGTCCGGGCACCCTCTGGTTGCCCTTTCATGGTGTCTCTGACAGCATCCTTTCTGTCCTGCCTGCCATGCTGATTGGGCCTGAGTTCCAGAGTTCCAGTGTTCCAGTGTTTCAGAGTTCCTGAGTTCCTGAGACTACCTGTTCCTGTGTACCTGCCTGCTTGCCGTTCCAGTCAGTTCCGGTTGTTCTCCGTGGTTGCTGATATTCACAGCATTTCCCGAGGCTGCCTTGCCTGGCATGGGTAAGGCCGGTAGAACCGGTATATTCCACCTCACGGTTGCCTTACCCGGTATTGGCAAGGCCGGTAGAACCTGTTCTATTTCTCAATTGCTATTTTATTGTATGTATATGTATGTGAACCCTATGGGGATTGCTTTAACTTCTCAATAAAGTTATGCTTTTACCTAAACCTTTTGTCTGAGCGTCTTAACAAACAGTGACAGTACGAAAGGGCCATGACCTCAGACACTAAGAGTGATGGTAATACGCAGAATATCCATTGGAGGATGGATATGCACGAGCAACGTTTGGATCAGTTGGCAGTTGCTATCCAAACTATTCTTGAACGCACAGTACTTGCTGATAAGTCCGGTTCCAACCCGGTGGTCTTGCCCAGTCAGACACCAGAGAATGATACTAGGGCCCTTGGGGCTGCAATAAAAGGGTTAACGGCTTCTGCACCCTTACCACTAAGATATGATGGAGACCCCCAACTCTGCAGAAGGTTCATCAATCAGCTGGAAATTTTTATGGAATTGACGGCACATTCATTTCATAATGATCATAGCAAGGTTGGGTTCATGATATCCTTGCTGACTGGTAGAGCATTGGCTTGGGCTAACCCTTTGTGGGAAAATGCTAAACCTTGCACTATGAATTTCTGTGAATTTGTGCAATCCTTTCGGAGAGTATTCGAGCGTCCTGGTAGAACCACCTCTGCTGCTAAACGTCTTATGGAGATACAACAGGGCAGGTGCACGGTGGGCGATTATGCCATCGAATTTTGCACTTTGGCAGCAGAGGTAGGGTGGAATAACGAGGCTCTGATGGCAGCATTTGCCCAAGGTTTGAGTGACCAGATTAAAGATGAAATCGCAGCAAAAGATTTGCCTACTGATCTTGATGATTATATTGAATATGTTATTCTAATTGACTCCAGAATACGGGACAGAGTAACTGCCAGAGATCGTAAAATATGATCTAAGAATAATGGGTCTAGTAACACATTTTTCCCACCCACCTCCCCCTTGGCAGCTAAACCTAGTGTACCAGTACAGGAACCAGGGGAACCTATGCAAGTGGGTTTCACTAGGTTAACCGAGGAGGAAAGAACATATCGCAGGAAACAAGGGTTGTATTTATACTGCGGTAAAAATGGGCACCTGTTAAGACCTTGTCCGGTACGTCCGGGAAACGAACACAACTAGGGTACCTTGGGGGACAGGCCCTAGGTGGTGTGCAATCGTCCCCAACGATTGGTGCTCTTAAACCCACCATACAGGTGGTATTATCGTGGGCACAACGCTCAGTGCAGGTTTTGGCCCTGGTTGATTCTGGTGCAGCTGGGTATTTTATGGATAATACCTTTGCTGAATTGCATGGAGTACCACGCATTGAAAGAGAAATCCCTCTTGCTATTGAAGCGATTGATGGCAGACCCCTGGAACCCGCTCAGGTTACTTTTGAAACTATGCCATTGTCCATGACTATTGGGGCTCTCCACAAGGAAGAGCAGCAGTTTCAATTAATTAACTCTCCTCACCATGCCGTGATATTGGGTTTTCCTTGGTTACAGTTGCATGATCCACAATTTGATTGGCAAAAATGTGAGATCTCTGCTTGGTCTCAGTTCTGTATGGATAAGTGCGTCACCCATCCTGTTAAGGTCTTGTGCACCTCCCCTTCACTACCTGACGTTTACCAGCAGTTTAGCGATGTTTTCAGTAAGGGAGAGGCTGGCGCCTTACCTCAGCACAGACCATATGATTGTTGCATCGAATTCATTCCTGGAGCGGTGCCTCTTAGGGGACGCACATACCCATTGTCTTGTTAGGAGAACCAAGCTATGGAAGAATACATTTCTGATGCCCTTAATAGAGGCATCATAAGGAAGTCTACCTCTCCGGCTGGGGCCGGGTTCTTTTTTGTTAAGAAGAAAAATGGCGAATTGCGACCATGCATCGACTACAGTGGGTTAAATAAGCTGATGGCAAAGAATGCTTACCCGATACCACTCATCACTGAGCTTTTTGATAGACTTAAGGGTTCCTCGATTTTCACCAAATTGGACCTACGGGCGGCATACAATTTGATACGTATCAGAGCCGGTGATGAGTGGAAAACTGCCTTTAACACGAGATCTGGGCATTATGAATATCTAGTCATGCCATTTGGTCTGTGTAATGCTCCCGCAGTATTTCAAGAACTGATTAATGACGTTCTTAGAGATATGTTACAGTCATGTGTCGTAGTCTACCTTGACAATATACTTATCCACTCCAAAGACTTCTCACAACACATTAAGGATGTGTCTGAAGTATTGCGGCAATTACGTGGTATTGTCTTGGGCACAGCGCTCTGTGGAGGTTTTGGCCCTAGTCGATTCTGGTGCAGCTGGGTATTTTATGGATAATACCTTTGCTGAGTTGCATGGGGTGCCATGCATTGAAAGAGAAACCCCTCTTGCTATTGAACCAATTGATGGCAGACCCCTGGTACCCACTCAGGTTATGTTTGAAACTATGCCATTATCCATGACTACTGGGGCTCTCCACAGGGAGGAGCAGCAGTTTCAGTTAATTAACTCTCCTCACCATGCCGTGATATTGGGGTTTCCTTGGTTACAGTTGCATAATCCACAATTCGATTGGCAAAATTGCGAGATTTCTGCTTGGTCTCAGTTCTGTATGGAGAATTGAGTCACCCATCCTGTTAAGGTCTTGTGCACCTCCCCTTCACTACCTGAGGCCTATCAGCAATTTAGCGATGTTTTCAGTAAGGGAGAGGCTGGCGCCTTACCTCAGCATAGACCATATGACTGTCGCATCGAATTAACACCTGGACGCACGTACCCATTGTCTTGCGAGGAGAACCAAGCTATGGAAGAATATATTTCTGATGCCCTCAATAGAGGGATCATTAGGAAATCTACCGCTCCGACCGGGGCTGGGTTATTTTTTGTTAAAACGAAAAATGGTGAATTGCAACCTTGCATTGACTACCGTGGGTTAAATAAGCTGATGGCAAAGAATGCTTACCCGATACCACTCATCACTGAGCTTTTTGATAGACTCAAGTGTTCCTCGATTTTCACCAGACTGGACCTACGTGCTGCCTACAATTTGATACGAATCAGAGCCGGTGATGAGTGGAAAACTGCCTTTAACACGAGATCTGGGCACTACGAATATCTAGTCATGCCATTTTGTCTGTGTAATGCCCCCGCAGTTTTTCAAGAACTAATTAATGACGTCCTTAGAGATATGTTACAGTCATGTGTCGAAGTCTACCTCGACGACATACTTATCCACTCCAAAGGCTTGTCACAACACATCAAGGATGTGTCTGAAGTTCTGCGCCGATTACGAAAAAAAAATAAGTTATTCTGTAAAGCGGAGAAATGTGAGTTCCACAAAACCAGTGTACCGTTTTTGGGGTTTATAATTGGCAAAGACGGTATTGCCATGGACAAGGAAAAATTGACGGCAGTCCTACAGTGGCCTAAACCTAAGAGTCTGAAAGCCATCCAACGATTTCTAGGTTTTGCCAATTATTATAGGAAGTTTATTAAGAATTTCTCTTCCATTGTGAAACCCCTGACTGACCTCACACATAAGGGAGTTAACCCAGCTCTTTTGCCGGTGGCTGCGGAAGAGGCCTTTGAGAAACTGAAGGTAGCCTTTGCTAACGCTTCTGTGTTATCCCACCCCAATCCATTACTTCCGTTCACCTTAGAGGTTGACGCCTCAGATATTGGGGTTGGGGCAGTACTCTCTCAATGACAAGTCAAAGGTGGAACACTCAGACCCTGTGGTTTCTTTTCAAAGAAATTAACAGGAGCCCAAAGCCATTATGAGATTGGTGATAGAGAGTTACTGGCCATTATCCTCGCTCTCAAGGAATGGCGTCATTTACTTGAAGGCACAAAAAATCCTGTTTTGATTCTGACTGATCATAAGAATCTGACATATCTCTCTGAGGCCAAAATATTGTCCTCTCGCCAGGCGCAATGGGCATTATTCCTTTCTCAATTCAATTTCATTGTATCATACTTGCCTGGATCAAAGAATATTAGGGCTGATGCTCTGTCAAGACAATTCGAGGCTGAGATTGACAGAGAAGAAGCACCAGCACCTATCATCCAACCTGACCGTATTTTGGCCACCATACGTACTAGTATCACTTCTCCACTTGGGGATGAGATTTTGGCCTCTCAGGCCTCTGCTCCCCATGAAACTCCAGTGGGCAAATGTTTTGTCGCTGAACCTTTCCGTACTTTATTACTTGAAACCTACCATTCCTCTAAGGCTGCGGAACATATTGGTAGAGACCAATTGTTATGGTCCCTCTCTCAATTATTTTTGTGGCATTCTATGAGATCTGATTGTGCCGATTTTGCCAATGCCTGTGCCACCTTTGCTCGTGCCAGAACCCCTAGACATCTCCCAGTGGGATTGCTCCAGCCAGTGCCTAATGGCGAACGTCCTTGGTCTCATGTCTCTATCGATTTTATGGGAGAATTGCCTAGGTCTAGGGGGTATTCCTTCATATTGATGGTTGTAGACAGGTTTTCTAAAATGACTCACTTCATACCTCTCCATGGCCTTCCCTCTGCTAAAGAACTGGCAATGGTGTTTGCTAGAGAAGTGTTCTGGTTGCATGGGGTACCCAGGGTACTGGTGTCCGACACGGGGAGCCAGTTTGTATCCAGATTCTGGAGGGCGTTTTGCGCACAGATGGGCATACAGCTATCCTTTTCCTCTGCATATCATCCCCAGACTAATGGGGCCGCTGAGCATGCCAGTCAAGGCTTGGAACAGTATCTGCGATGTTTTGTGACTGAACATCATGACAATTGGGCCGACTTGTTGCCTTGGGTGGAGTTCGCCAGGAACTGTGCGGTTAATTCTTCTTCCGGGAGCTCTCCATTTTTGATTAATTATGGCTTCCAACCCTGCCTGCTCCTGGATTCCTTTCAGGCACAGCAGATTCCAGCTCTGGATGAGCATATCGAGCAACTCCGTTCCACATGGGCACAAGTTCAGAGGGCACTGGGTCAGTCCTTTCAGCGCCATCAGCGCCATGCTAATTGCAGGAGGCTTCCAGCGGTTTCCTTCCAAGTTGGGGATAGAGTATAGCTGTCTTCTAAGAACTTGAAGCTCCAAGTCCCATCTAATAAGTTGGCACCTCGGTTCATTGGTCCTTACAGAATTATTCGCAAAATGAACCCCGTTTCCTATGCATTGGATTTACCTGCATCCATGCGCATTCACAATGTATTTCATGTGTCTCTCCTTAAGCCTCTGGTGTGCAACCGTTACACTACTACACCTGTAATGCCAGGGCCCGTTGAGGTTGAAGGGCAAGAGGAATACAAGGTACAGAGTTTCATTGACTCCCGTAGGCTTAGAGAAAGGTGCAGTACTTGGTGCATTGGAAAGGCTATGGTCCTGAGGATCGATCTTGGGTGGACAGTAGGGACCTTCATGCACCAAGATTACTACGAAATTTTGATGCCAAGTACCCTCAGAAGCCTAGACCCCATTCTAGGAGAGGGGGTCTTTGAAGGGGGGTACTATCACGGTGCCCGTGACTGGTGCTATACACTGTCTATCACCTGCAGGGGGCTCCCATTGGCTGCCTATTGTCTGCCCGCCTCTGATTGCCTATTTATACTCAGCTCGGGCACCCTTTGGTTGCCCTTTCGTGGTGTCTCTGACAGTACCTGTTTGTTCTTCCTGTCTTGCTGTTTGGGCCTGTTCCAGTGTTCCAGAGTCCAGAGCTACAGAGTCTTGAGTTCCAGTGTTCCTGATTCCACCTGTTCCTGCTCCAGTCTGCTTGCCACTCCGGTTGGACTCCTCCGTGACGGCTGACGCTCCGGTTGTTCCGTCTGGCTTGTTCCGGTTGCCGTCTGTTCAGCGGTGCTCACTGTGCTCCACCTTCATTTGGTCTCAGTATTCCCATCCGGTAGTCGCTTGGCGACATTGCTCTCTCTTTCGCCTCGGCGATATTCTCACTGTGTCATTCCAGCGTGCGGACGCTGGTTTTCTCCATTAACCTGCTGGCTGCCGAGACTGTAGGTTCCAGCGTGCGGACGCTGGTTAACTCCATTAATCTGGTGGCATATTAGACTGTTGGTCCCAGCGTGCGGACGCTGGTTTACTCATTTACCTGGTGGCATATTATACTGTTGGTCCCAGCGTGCGGACGCTGGTTTACTCCATTAAACCTGGTGGCATATTATCCTGTTGGTCCCAGCGTGCGGACGCTGGTTAACTTCATTAAACCTGGTGGCATATTATACTGTTGGTCCCAGCGTGCGGACGCTGGTTAACTTCATTAACCTGGTGGCATATTATGCTCTTGGTCCCAGCGTGCGGGCGCTGGTTTACTCCATTAACCAGGGAGATTACTACTGTTGGTTCCAGCGTGCGGACGCTGGTTGCTCCATACTACAGTCTAGTGCTGTTGGTTCGTGTCCCTGTCATTGTCTCTTGACAACCATTGTCACCTGTTGGTCTCCTCCTTTGGGGCTGTCCTGCCCGGTATTGGTGAGGCCGGTAGAACCAGTACATTCCATCTCACGGTTGCCTTACCAGGTATTGGCAGGACTGGTAGAGCCTCTTCACAGTATTCCTTGAGGCTGCCTTGCCCGGTATTGGTAAGGCCGGTAGAACCGGTACATTCCATCTCACGGTTGCCTTACCAGGTATTGGCAATGCCGGTAGAGCCTATCCACAGCATTTCCCGAGGCTGCCTTGCCCGGTATTGGTAAGGCCGGTAGAACCGGTATATTCCACCTCACGGTTGCCTTACCCGGTATTGGCAAGGCCGGTAGAGCCTGCTATTGCTATCCTTTATAGCCGCCTGGGCTGCCTTGCTCGGTATTACTGGCAAGGCCGGTAGAACCTGTTCTATTTCTCAATTGCTATTTTATTGTATGTGTATGTATGTGAACCCTACGGGGATTGCTTTAACTTCTCAATAAAGTTATGCTTTTACCTAAACCTTTTGTCTGAGCGTCTTAACAAACCATGACAATAACCTATTCACGTTGCCATCCTTAGGTTGCCTTACCCGGTATTGGCAGGGCCGGTAGAGCCTTCTCATAGTATTCCCTCAGGCTGCCTTGCCCGATATTGGTAAGGCCGGTAGAAACGGTACGTTACCATCTCACGGTTGCCTTACCCGGTATTGGCAAGGCCGGTAGAGCCTGCTACTGTATTTCGTTTGAGTCGCCTGGGTTGCCTTGCCTGGTATTATTGGCAAGGCCGGTAGAACCTATTCATATGGTCATTTGTATATTTGTATTGTTTGTATGTGTATAATAACCCTATGGGATTGCCTTAACTTTTCAATAAAGTTATGTTTTTACCTAAACCTTAAGTCTGAGAGTCTTAACTAACCGTGACAGTAAGAAAGGGACATGACCTCAGGCACTAAGAGTGACAGTAATACACAGAATATCCATTGGAGGATGGATATGCATGAGCAACGTTTGGATCAATTGGCGGTTGCAATCCAAACTATTCTTAAACGCACGATACTTGCTGATAAGTCCGGTTCTAGCCCGGTGGTCTCGCCAAGTCAGACACCGGAGAATGATACTAGGCCCTCAGGGGCCGCAGTCAAAGGGTTAACGGCTTCTGAACCCTTGCCGCTAAGGTATGACGGTGACCCTCATCTTTGCAGAGGGTTCATCAATCAGCTTGAAATATTTATGGAATTGACGGCACACGCATTTCCTAATGACCGCAGCAAGGTTGGGTTCATGATATCCCTGCTGACTGGGAGAGCATTGGCTTGGGCTAACCCACTGTGGGAAAATGCTAAACCTTGCACTAAGAGTTTCTGTGAATTTGTGCAATCCTTTCGGAGAGTATTCGAGCCTCCTGGTAGAACCACCTCTGCTGCTAAACGTCTTATGGAGATTCAACAGGGCAGGCGCACGGTGGGCGATTATGCCATTGAATTCCGCACCTTGGCAGCAGAGGTAGGATGGAATAACGAGGCTTTGTTGGCAGCATTTGCCCAAGGCTTGAGTGACCAGATTAAAGATGAGATTGCAGCAAAAGATTTGCCTACTGACCTAGATGATTATATTGAATATGTTATTCTAGTTGACTCCAGAATACGTGAGAGATTAACCGCCAGATATCGTAGAATATGGTAAAAAAATAATGGGTTTAGTAGCATATTTTGCCCACCCACCCCTCCCTTGGCATCTAAACCTAGTGAACCAGTACAGGAACCAGGTGAACCTATGCAAGTGGGTTTCCTCTAACCAAGGAGGAAAGAATGTATAGCAGGAAACAAGGATTGTGTTTGTACTGCGGTAAAAATGGGCACCTGTTAAGATCTTGTCTGGTACGTCCGGGAAACGAACACACCTAGGGTACCTTGGGGGACAGGCCCTAGGTGGTGTCCAGTCGTCCCCAGAGATTGGCACACTTAAACCCACCATACAGGTGGTATTATCATGGGCACAACGCTCAGTGCAGGTTTTGGCCCTGGTTGATTCTGGTGCAGCTGGGTATTTTATGGATAATACCTTTGCTGAATTGCATGGAGTACCACGCCTTGAAAGAGAAATCCCTCTTGCTATTGAAGCGATTGATGGCAGTCCCCTGGAACCCGCTCAGGTTGCCGGTTGCCTGTCAGTTCAGCGGTGCTCGTTCTGGTTGATCCCCTGCCTGGTCTCTGTGTTTCCCTGTCTGCAGTCGCTGAGGCGACATTGCTCTTATTTCGCTCCGGCGATATTACTACTGTTGGTCCCAGCGTGCGGATGCTGGTTTACTCCATTAAACCTGGTGGCGCATCCTACTGTAGGCTCCAGCGTGCGGACGCTGGTTTACTCCATTAAACCTGGTGGCGCATGCTACTGTTGGTCCCAGCGTGCAGACGCTGGTTTACTCCATTATACGTGGTGGCTTATACTGCCGTTGGTTCCAGCGTGCGGACGCTGGTTTACTCCATTAGACCTGGTGGCTCATACTACTGTTGGTTCCAGCGTGCGGATGCTGGTTTACTCCATTAAACCTCGTGGCCTATACTACTGTTGGTTCCAGCGTGCGGACGCTGGTTTACTCCATTAAACTTGGTGGCTCACACTACTGTTGGTTCCAGCGTGCGGACGCTGGTTTACTCCATTTACCTTGTGGCCTATACTACTGTTGGTTCCAGCTTGTGGACGCTGGTTTACTCCATTAAACCTGGTGGCTCATACTACTGTTGGTTCCAGCATGCGGACGCTGGTTTACTCCATTAAACCTTGTGGCCTGTACTACTGTTGGTTCCAGCGTGCGGACGCTGGTTTACTCCATTAAACCTGGTGGCTCACACTACTGTTGGTTCCAGCATGCGGACACTGGTTTACTCCATTAACCTTGTGGCCATTACTACTGTTGGTTTACTCCTGTACGCCTTGCGGTTCACATTTCTGTCAGTTGGTCTCAGCGTGCGGATGCTGGTTTACTCCCTGACTGTAGTCAGGTACTGTGAGGTCCGAGTTGCTGTCCAGTCCCAAATGCAGTGGTCTTGTAGTTCTCTGGCATGAGACTTCTGCTTGAGTGAGACCGCTTGTCCTAGTTGCTACCTTACCCATCCTACTGTTATTGTCAACTGACAGTCAGTTGGTTTCAGGAAGGTCTCCTCTCTTGGGCTGCCCTGCCCGGTATTGGTAAGTCTGGTAGAACCTATTCACGTTGCCATCCTTAGGTTGCCTTACCCGGTATTGGCAGGGCCGGTAGAGCCTACTCATAGTATTCCCTCAGGCTGCCTTGCCCAGTATTGGTAAGGCCGGTAGAACCGGTACGTTACCATCTCACGGTTGCCTTACCCGGTATTGGCAAGGCCGGTAGAGCCTGCTGCTGTATTTCGTCTGAGTCGCCTGGGTTGCCTTGCCCGGTATTATTGGCAAGGCTGGTAGAACCTATTCATATGGTCATTTGTTTATTTTTTATTGTTTGTATGTGTATGATAACCCTATGGGATTGCCTTAACTTTTCAATAAAGTTATGTTTTTACATAAACCTTAAGTCTGAGAGTCTTAACTAACCGTGACAGACAGTCATTATTAAGGTATGTAATAGTATCAAGCTGGGAAGGACCCTTTAATTTGTTAAATTTATGCCTAGTTGTGAAACACTGGATATTCAAAATCACACACTATGCACAGATCTACTGGCTGTTAGCCATATGGAATAGGGGGACAAGAGGGACAACCTGGATGCATTCAACAAATATTAACAGCACACCTAGTATATCTGCTAACTCTTTATTTTCCCCAACAGCTTCCCTTCCTGAAGCACAGTAAATTGCTATATTACCAACTCTTGCACTCCATAAATTGCTTTCTCTCACTCATGATCTCATCCACTGTCATAGCAGACTTGTGCTCAGCAGACACAGGGATGGGGGAAAGTTGGCTTGGTTAGTTTTCTTTCTCTACTTCTTATCCTCTTGGTTTGGCTTGTTAAACTCAACCACACAAGAAATTATGCTGGGAAGGGCTTTTCTACTTTTTTGTTTAAACAAACATGAAAGATAGACAGTGGTGGTTCAAGCAGCTTGACAGGGAGCTTTTCCCTTTGTTGAAACTACTCATAATTCCTACCAGCCACTGATCCTTGACTGCATTGTCTGCGTGGCACAGGCAGTGGACGGCCTGAGATGGAGCTCTCATTTATATTGAGCTACTGCTATTATCACCTTCTGTAGAGTCGAATATGAAATACATCTGGTATGAGAAACCAGACACTCCGATGTCTAGTCCCACTACAATATTGTTTATGTACACTTTTCATGAACTAACCATTACCAAATAAACAGTTTGGGGGGGGGCATTGTGGAATTATTTGCCTTCAGCAAGCTGTGTTTGAAGATACTGTAGAGGCTTTCAAAAACATAATGGATACTTTTCTAGCTCAAAACAATACTGAGAATTATGACAGTTGGTTTCAATGCAGAAAGAACGTTGATTCAGGAATATATCCAACTGTGTTTTAGAGTCATGAAGGAATGTTTTTACCCACTTGTGGCTTAGCTGGAAATGACTTCAGTAGGGTTTTTTTTTACTTCCTCTGGATAAAAAAGAGTGATTTACCAGAGGCTGAACTTCTCGGATGCATGTCTTTTTTAAATCTCATCAACTATATTATAATCTCATGACTCTGCTTTCCCAGATCATGCTTCCACAGCATCAGGTTGCAGTACTAAGCAGGTGCTGCAACCAGCAACAAAATAATTCGTGCCATTTTGGCAAGGCAAAGACCACATTTGACTCTTCACTGATCAACTTCACATTAGTATGTGCTTGTGTCACCACCTCATTCTTTTACCACTTGTGGAGCGTTATATAAGGCTGCAAAGTTGCAAGTTTGATATGAACCATTGCATCCCTACATCATAGGTGGACAGCCCTTGGATTTCCAGCTGTTTGTGGATTACAACTCCCATTATCATCAGTCAAGCACAACTGGTGGGTAGATCAGTATTATGGAAGTTGTATTTCAGCAAAATATGGGGAGGCAGATATTGCTTATCCTTGGCCTATCGCTATAATGATGGTTATGCACCCCAGTAGTATACTCATATAATCAACATCTAACCACATGCCCTCTTGACCCAATCCCATCTCAGCTCATTCAAGCACTTCCCCCTTTACTAACTCCAATCCTTACTCACTTATTCAACCTGTCTTAGTTACCTGCCACCTTCCCTTCCTCAAACATGCACTAATCACTCCCATCCTAAAGAAACCCACCCTGGACCAAAACTCACTGTAAAATTACCGACCAATTTCTCTACTCCCATTCGCATCCAAGCTCCTTGAGCATCTTGCATAAAACTGGCTCCCTAAATTATACTGTTCCCATTCCCTGCTAGATCCCTTGCAATCTGGATTCCGCCCTCATCACTCCACTGAGACTGCCCTCACTAAAGTGGCCAATGACTTGCTCTCCACCAAGTCAAAAGGCCACTACTCCCTACTCATTCTCTTGGACCTGTCAGCCACCTTTGACACAATAGACCACCCACTCCTCCTCCAAGCTCTCCACTCCCTAGGTCTCTGTGACACTGCACTCTCCTGGTTTTCATCTTATTTCTGCAACCAGTCCTTCAGTGTTTCCTACTCTGGCTCCACTTCCCCGTCCCCTCCCACTGTCTGTTGGAGTGCCTCAAGGATCAGTACTGGGAACCTTGCTCTTCTCAATCTACACTGCTTCCCTTGTAAAACTAATTAACTCCTTTGGGTTTATCATCTCTATGCTGATGACACTCAAATACATCTTTCCTCCCCAGACCTCTCCCCTTCCCTCCTGTCCTGAGTATCTGACTGTCTGCTTGCTGTGTCTTCCTGGATGTCCTCCCGTCAACTCAAACTTAACCTTGGTAAAACTGAACTAATTATCTTCCCTCCATCTACAACGAGCCTTACCCCAGATATTACCCTCACTGTTAACAACACTACTATCACACCAAGCCCTACAGCATGCTGCCTGGGGGTCACATTTGACTCTGCCCTATCCTTCATTCCTCACATCCAGTCAATCTCCAACTCATGCCACCTCCACCTCCGCAACATCTCTAGAATCTGACCCTTTCTCACACAAGACACTACCAAAATTGTAATCCAAACACTCATCATGTCCCTTCTTGACTACTGTAACTCATTACTAATTGGCTTCCTCTCGCGACTAAACCCACTACAGTCCATGATGAACTTTGCTGCAAGACTAATCTACCTCACTCATCACTTCTTTAACCCCAAACCCCTCTGTCAGTCCCTACACTGGCTCCCATTAGCATACAAAATTAAATTCAAAATTCTGGTGCTAACTTATAGAGCCCTCTCTAACACCGCACCCCCCTATATTTCATCTCTCATTTCCAAATACACTCTCACCTGCCATCTTCGCTCTGCACACGATCTTCTGCTCTCCACAGCTCTAATCACATCCTCCCACTCCCACCTACAGGACTTCTCCTGTGCTGAACCTCAGCTCTGGAATTCCCTCCTCCACCCAATCAGACTCTCCCCCAGCCTTCAGACCTTCAGACGCTCCCTGAAAACGCACCTCTTCAGGGAAGCCTATCAACTGCATCCATAAACTTTATCACAAAGATTTACCCCTTGCCCGGACCACTGCACTCAACAGCACTTCTTACTCCCACCCACTGACTGGCAGTTCATGTGGCAGGAGGCACTTAAACCCAATAGCACTTACTCCCTCTGTGTCAAACCTACCTTTCTCTAGACTGTACGTTCTCATGAGCAGGGCCCTCTGATCATCTGATCCTGTTCTCCACATCTGATTGTACTATTTAATACCTCTGTATGTCTATTCCCAATTATACAGCACTGCAGAATTAGTTGTTGCTACTTTTAATAAAGTAATAATAATAGTAATAACATCTGGAAGTAAAAGGGACCTGGCACTTTAAGTTTAGTTTGTTTTATGGATAAATAAAATGTGTCTTTCAATCCCTTCTGTAAAATAAATGATGTTTCTCTAATATCCATGGATGATTCAGGGACAAGATGTAATCCCTGTAGAGCCACAATCAAATACACTGATAAACCACAGACATCTGTATAACAGTCACTCACTCCTCAATTTAAAATTGCATGAGATATATAGACTGAATATGTAATGGTTATTTTCACAGTTATACACCTGTCTGTTAACATCAAAGTCAAAGACAGTTCCGTATAGAGAAGAACAAACATATACTCTCCTCAACTGACTGAATATCCACTAGGAACCTTCATTTGGTTCAATATTGTGGACCGGAACAACTCTGGTTCTCCATTATATCAGTAGTTTCTCTTTCAGAGGTATATCCACTTGTAAAGTTTGATATGCAAAGAGGATCAGCAAAAACAACACTTCAGGATCATACAAGAGGTCTGGAGTCGGTGTGTAATAAAAAACAGAGGTAAACTCCATTATCAAAAGTGGAAGCGAGAGCAAATATTTATTCTTCTCAATAGGAAAGTGTCTTTGACTGTGGTCTTAACAGACAGATGTATACCTGTGAAAATAACCATTACATACTCATTCTATATACAGTTGTGTGAAAAAAGAAAGTACACCCTCTTTGAATGTTATGGTTTTACATATCAGGACATGATAACAATTATCTGTTCCTTAGCAGGTATAAAAATTAGGTAAACACAACCTCAGATGAACAACAACACATGACATATTAAACCGTGTCATGATTTAGTTAACAAAAATAAAGCCAAAATGGAGAAGCCAAGTGTTAAAACTAAGTACACCTGATTGTTGTGGAGGAATTTTGGCCCACTCTTCTTTACAATGTTGCTTCAGTTCATTGAGGTGTGTGGGCATTTGTTTATGCATAGCTCTCTTAAGGTCCGGCCACAGCATTTCAATCAGGTTGAGGTCTGCCCTTTGACTGGGCTATTGGTACAACTTGATTCTTTGCTTTTTCGGCCGTTCTGTTGTAGATTTGCTGGTGTGCTTGGGATCAGTGTTCTGTTGCATGACCCAATTTTGTCCAAGCTTTAGCTGTCAGACAGATGGTCTCACATTTGACTCTAGAATACTTTGGTATACAGAGGAGTTCATGGTCGATTCAATGACTGCAAAGTTCCCAGGTCCTGTGGCTGCAAAACAGGTCCAAATCATCACCCCTCCACCACTGTGCTTGACAGTTAGCATGAGGTGTTTGTACTGATATGCTGTATTTGGTTTTTGCCAAATGTGACACATTGTTCCAGAAGTCTTATGGTTTGTTCAGTTGCAACTTTACAAACCTAAGCCGTGCTGCCATGTTCTTTTTAGAGAGAAGAGGTTTTCTCCTGGCAACACTTCCAAACAAACCATACTTGTTCAATCTTTTTCTAATTGTACTGTCATGAACTTTAACATTTAACATGCTAACTAAGGCCTGTAGAGTCTGAGCACTGCAAGGTCTGACCTTGTGGTGAATTTGCTGGGATGTCCACTCCTGGGAAGATTGGCAACTTTCATGAATGTTTTCCATTTTTTAATAATCTTTATCACTGTAGAATGATGGACTTTAAATGGTTTGGAAATGGCTATATAACTCTTCCCAGATTGATGGGTAGCAACAATTGCTTCTCTAAAATCATTGCTATTGTCTTTCCTCCTTGGGATTGTGTTAACACACACCTGAATGCTCCAGAACAGCAAACTGCTTTTTATAGAGGTGGTCACACTTGCTGATGATCAAGTGAATCAAGGGCATTTGATTAGCAGCACCTGTCTGCTACTTAGAATCTTAATACCTATGGAAGCAGTAAGGGCGTACTTAGTTTTTTTACACATGGCTTCTCCATTTTGGCTTTAGTTTTGTTAAATAAATCATGACACAGTGTAATATGTCATATGTTGTTGTTCATCTGAGATTGTATTTAACTAATTTTTAGACCTGCTAAGGAACAGATGGATGTTATTATGTACTTTCTTTTTCACATGACTGTATATCCTGCAATTTTAAGTTGCATGAGGGATGCAGGGACCATAGTTATAGAGGAGTCTCCTTTATGGAGGTAGGGCACTCTACTAGGAAAGCTTCTCTCACTGCCCACCCTCAATACCCCCACACCAATCAGGGTGGTTTTCTTCTTGGGGGGGATCCTTTACTTTATTTTATATTTAACTTATATTTAATTTCATTTATCTTTAGCCAAAGGAACCCTCTCATAGTGAGGAGAGTTCCTAGGAATATAAGTCCATTCTCTGTTGCTCCACTTTCAAGTAGGTATTGAGGAGCAGAGGAATTTGGTAACAATAGGTGCATTCAGTGTATCTGTTACTCATATACTAATACATAAGAAGACAGTCTCATGAGGCTCCAGTGAGGAGAACAGTGGGCTTAATTAAATTTGGAATATCTTTGCTGACTATCTGGTTGATTGCAGGTTGTATTTTTTCTGCTTTCAGTTAGTCATTCGCTCTACTGAAGGAATGCATGACGTGGACACTGACATAGCAACAATCTGTTCAACAGGAGCATTGTGCATGTGCATGACTGATAACCCTGTCGGAGGGAACGAACAGTAACAGAAATATTGCACAATACAAATTCAACACACCACAGTCATATCTGAGTCAAGGGACACAGATACTAGACTCAAAGGGTCCAAACATAAAAAGGGGAGAGCAAACTTAAGGAGGTCAGAACCTTTAAAAGCCCCCATGACATTCCCTTGCTTGTCATTAGGGGGATACTGATGCTGATTCAGTCATTACTGGACCCTCATCTTCATCTACTGGAGAAGTACAACCTGTTTTGGAACCGGATTGCGCCAGGGCATTATCAAACTCCTTTATTACCTAAAGAGATACTGTACTTCGTAAATGGATACTGGAGCCACCGGGTGGCTAGACTAAACATCCTAGGTTGATGGCCCTTTCTCAGGGACAGATTATTTCAACATTCAGAGTACACTGAACCTTTAATTAGGGCTACATTGAAAGTTTTACAGGTCTTGGACAAGGTGTCCTGGACTCAAGAACAAGAAGTGGGCCAGTACTGTAGATAACACAATCTTTATTAAGATATACACATACAGAACGAACGGCAACAGCAGGAACACAATACAATATAGCAGATGTCAGAAGGCAGGCTGGAGATAAACCATCTCAGGTCCGCACCTGAGGATCTACTACACGTCTGCATCTGTATTGACAAGGTTCCTGAGAAAGGCTACTGCGCTACAGGTCCGCACCTGTATAGACAAGGTTCCTGAGAAAGGCTCCTGCACTACAGGTCCGCACCTGAACACCGCAGTATATGGACAGAGACAAGGAGACGTCTGTCAGAGCCACCAGGAGTACCCAACCAGTTATCCACTGGAGAGCTGGTATGTTGGGTGCACAGTGGACAACCCCAGGTAGCACCAAAGTGGGTAGTCAGACAAATCGGAATATACACGGAGCAATTCGTAAACCAGAGCCACAGGTCGCACCAGATTGGTTATCAGACTAGCCAGGGTCATACACAGAAGGGGTAGTCGGACAGAGCCACAAGTCAGCACCAAGACAGATAGTCAGCCAGGCCAAAGGTCATACACAGAGGAGTTAGTCTACCAGAGCCGCAGGTCCACACCAGAAGGAATGTCAGCCAAGCCGGGGTCATACACAGAGCGGGTAGTCAGACAAACCAAAGGTTGGCACCAGAACGGGTAGTCAGACGAACAAAGTAATGCACAGCAGGGGGAGGAGCCCACACGCACAGCCCAGCGGAACAGCATCAGGGATGCCAAGGGGACCGGCTGCAGAAATGAGCACTAGGACAGCCGGCTCCCTAGTAAAGGTAAGCGTGAACGCTTACAGTACCTCCCCCTCAACGCCCCACCCCTGCGGAGGTGGTGGAGGCTTACATGGAAAACGTAAATTAAACCTTCGTATGAACGCGGGAGCATGCATATCAGTAGAAGAAACCCAGGAACTCAGGTCCATACCCTTTCCAATGTACAAAATACTGTAATCGACCTCGTACCCTACGAGAATCAAGAATGCTCTGCAACTCTCACGGGAGCCGGACGCACAGGAGCAGAAGTATACCGGTTGCAGACTAAGGGTTTTAGTAATGGAACGTGGAATACATTGTGAATGCACATATTGGCTGGCAGTTCTAGGGCTTAGGAGACAGGATTGATTTTATGCAGGACACAGAAAGGACCCACAAACTGGGGAGCCAGTTTTCTACAGGGTACTTGTAGGTTCAGGTTTCATGTGGACAACCAGACTCTCTTCCCCACCTGAAATACTGGTGCCTGTAACCGTCTATGATCGGCCTGTCTTTTTTGCTGTTGGTTGGACTGTTGCAGGGTTCTTTGTAGCCATACCCATGTGGAGCGGAGTTCCCTTAAATGCTCCTCCAGAGCTGGAATATTTTGTGCCTCAAATGACTCAGGAAATACAGAAAGCTGGAAGTCATAGTTAATCATGAACGGGGAATTCTGAGTAGAAGAGTTCATGGCACAAATCCGGGCAAACTCGGACCACTGTAACAGGCTCACCCAGTCATAGTGGTGGTCCGAGATATAACAGAGTAAGAACTGTTCCAAAGCCTGGTTCGATCTCTCTGCCGCAACATTAGACTGTGGGTGATAGGCGGAGGAGAAAGAGAGCTGGATGCCCAATTGCGCACAGAAAGCCCTCCAAAATCACGACACAAACTGTCTTCCCCGATCTGATACAATTACTTCAGGCACCCCATGGATCCGAACTACCTCCTTGGCGAAGATCTTAGCCAATTGTTGGGCAGTTGGTAATTCTTTAAGTGGTACAAAATGAGCCATTTTAGAAAACCGGTCCACAATCATTAGTATGACAGTGAATCTGTCGGATGATGGTAACTCCACCATAAAATCAATCGAGATGTGAGACCAAGGACGCTCCCCATTAGGAAGCAGAAGACCCACTGGAAGGTGCCGAGGAGTCTTAGTTATAGCACAGGTTTGACATACTGCTACAAAGGCAGATACATCTTTACAGATGCTGGGCCACCAGAATAATCGTGATGTGGACCAAAACAATTGATCTCTACCAATGTGCCCAGCTGCTTTAGAGGAGTGGTAGGTCTCCAATAGTTTGGCCCTTAAGGTTTCGGGTACAAAGCATCTCCCATGCGGTTTCTCAGCCAGGGCTGTCCCCTGAGCCGCCAATATCAAAGACGCCAGAGGGAAGTAATACTGGTGCGAATGGTTGCTAGAATATGATCCAGCAAATCATAGGTGTAGGATCTCACTCCTCTTTAGACAAGGACCCAAACTGATGGGACAAGGTGTCTGCCCTAATGTTTTTTGTACCCGGCAGATAAGATACCACAAAATTAAAACGCTACAAGAATAATGCCCATCGAGCCCTTTGTGGGGACAAGCATTTAGCCTCAGAAAGGTACAACAGATTTTTATGATCAGTAAGGATCAGAAATGGAACGGAAGTGCCCTCAAGTAAGTGTTGCCATTCACGTAATGCCAGAATAATGGCCAACAATTCACGATCTCCAATATCATGCATGATCTCTGGCTTAGAGAGTTTATGTAAAAAGAACCCACACAGAAGCAACAGCTCGTTAGGAGATGACCGCTGAGACAGGAGGGCGCCTACTCCCATCTCAGACTCATCATCTCCAGAGTAAATGGCAATTTCGGATTAGGATGTCTCAGAAGCTGAGCTGCCACAAAAGCTGCCTTGAGGGTTTCAAAGGCTTGGAGAGCACCAGGAGACCATTCAGAGGTATTAGCATCCTTGTGCGTCATATTCGTAATAGGTTTGACAATAGTTGAAAAGTGTCTTATGAATTTTCAATAATAATTGGCAAAGCCCAGGAATCGTTGCATTGCTTTGAGTCCCATAGGAAGAGGCCATTGGAGTACTGCCGACAGTTTCCCAGGGTCCATAGCCAAACCCGATGTAATGGTTTTTTAAGACGCTCAGACCAGTTGGTAAGATAAAACACAGTTTTATTAAATGAAAAGTAAGGTAACCGATCGCCCTCTACAGGCAACACAAAATAATAGAAAAATATGGACAGATATGCCCCCACAGGCCCAGTATACAGAACCAGAGTATCACATATACTGTCTCAGGACAGGCACGTAGTAGTGAAATACATTAAAGGGTTAAATGCACTAAGCAGTCAGCCTCTGTTGTGGAGTTTGGCACGCCCAAGGTGGTGATAGGAAGTTAAAGTGTAGATGGTGCAACTCGTAAGACAGGAATGCTGCTAGGCAATATGTGACCAGAGGTAGAATCAGCAGAACAGTTGACCAGAATAGCTCCCGCGGGCGTAGCCACAGATACAACTGAGTCTGTAAGTGTGTGAGTCAGTAGCCCCCACGGGCGTAACAACGGTAAAGCTTGCACTGCAAGAGCTGGCTAATAGCCCCCACGGGTGTACTAACGGAGACCAACGGAACAGAGATAGTTTGAGCCAATAGCCCCCACGGGCATATACCAACAACAACCTGCCAGAGCTTTGAGCCAGTAGCCCCCACGGGCGTAACAACGGAGACCACACTGTGCTGCAAGCGGAGAAGCCAATCACCTCCCACTGGAACCTACCCTTTGCTGTACTAGCTTGAGCCTTTAGCCCCAACGGGCGAATGCAAGAGCACAAACGTATGAGCAAGAGCCAATGGCGCCCAACCGGGATCGTTACTGAATGTGACTACTCTGCGGTTTCACAGGATGAGCCGCCGACCAACCAGAACATATAAGTGTCCAACTCAGCAGACGTAGTGCAATATAGCTTAGGCTCTGTACCGGAGAGAGAAGGCTCAGCTAAGGATAAGGCAGCACAGCAAGGGTTAATATGCAGCTTTACGGATCGAAGGCTCAGTATAGCGGAGTAGCTCTGCAAGTATCACGGAGGCTCAATGACGGAAGCACAGCTCTGCGAGTGAGCATGGAGAATCAGCACTGGGAACAATGCACAGCAAGGGTGAAGTAGGTCACACTGCCAGTCTGGCAGACAGCAGCAGCGGAAGTCAGAATGTCGCTACGGCGACAACTGAAGCGGGAAGCAGGAACAAGCAGGTTACTGGAACAGGCCGGTTGCGGGTCACGGAGCAGGAAGTCAGCCAGGCCAGGTCGGATAACGGAGGTGGTTCTCAGACAAGCCAGGTCAATCACGAGCAGGAACACAGTAGCGTAGTCAGAACAGGCCAAATCGGTACACAGGAATCCGGAACACAGGAACTCAGCAACAGTAACACTGGCTCTGAAACACCACGAAAGAGCACCTGACAGGTGTCACGGCCAGGCATAAAAAGTCACCAGGGGCAGGCCAAATCAACTCAGCAAATCAGAGCCTACCACAAGTGAGAGTGACAGAGGAGGATCACAGGCACTGTGATAGTACCCCCCTCTCAAAGACCCCCTCTCCCTGCAGGAGGTCTTGGTTTCTGAGGATATTTAGAGTGGAAGGTGCGCAAAAGTCTAGGCGCATGGAGGTCCTTCTTGTCTACCCAAGAATGTTCCTCAAGGCCATAACCCTTCCAGTGGACCAAATATTGCAACTTCCCTCTAAGTCTCCTAGAATCAATGATGCTCTGGACCTCGTACTCCTCTTGGCCCTGAACATGCACCGGCCCAGGAATCACTGGAGTGGTAGTGTAGCGGTTGCAAACCAAGGGTTTCAAGAGAGACACATGGAACACATTATGAATATGCATAGAGGCTGGAAGTTCCAATGTATAAGTGACAGGATTGACCTTGCAGATGATTTTAAAGGGACCAATGAACCGGGGAGCCAACTTATTGGAGGGTACCTGCAGATTGATGTTTCTAGAGGAGAGCCATTATCACGGTGCCCGTGATTGCTGCATTTCTATGTCTATTACCGGTAGGGGGATCCCATTGGCTGTCTGCCTTTAGCCCACCTCACATTGCCTATTTAAACTGTGTCTGGGCACCCTTTGGTTGCCCTTTCGTGGTGTCTCAGATTGCATCCACTTCCACTATGCTACAGACGCTTATTGGGCCTTGTTGCTGTGTTCCTGAGTTCCTGAGTTTCTGACTTCATCCTGTTCCTGAGCCTCCTGTCTGCAGTGCTGGTTCCAGTACCTGTTCCGGTTGAGTCTCCAGAGGTTGCTGTTCCTGCTGCCAGTCTTCGTTGCCATTCCTGATCCGGTTTATCATCCTTGCTGGTTCCTGTTCGTCTCCTGGGCCCGGTTCCTGTGTCTCTGGCGACTTTCTGCTTCGGTCGCTTTGGCGACATTCTCTGCTGGTTCCAGTGTGCGGACGCTGGTTCGCTCCACAAGCCTTGCGGCTATACTATACTGTCTGTTGGTCCCAGCGTTCGGACGCTGGATCGCTCCACAAGCCTTGCGGCTATACTATATTGTCTGTTGGTCTCCAGCGTGCGGACGCTGGTTTGCTCCACAAGCCTTGCGGCTACACTATACTGTCTGTTGGTCCCAGCATGCGGACGTTGGTTCGCTCCACAAGCCTTGCGGCACTGGTTCGCTCCACAAGCCTTGCGGCTATACTGTACTGTCTGTTGGCCCCAGCGTGCGGACGCTTGTTCGCTCCACAAGCCTTGCGGCTATACTATACTGTCTGTTGGTCCCAGCGTGCGGACGCTGGATCGCTCCACAAGCCTTGCGGCTATACTATACTGTCTGTTGTTCCCAGCGTGCGGACGCTGGTTCGCTCCACAAGCCTTGCGGCTATACTATACTGTCTGTTGGTCCCAGCGTGCGGACGCTGGTTCGCTCCACAAGCCTTGCGGCTATACTATACTGTCTGTTGGTCTTAGTGTGCGGACGCTGATTCGCTCCACAAGCCTTGTGGCTATACTATACTTTCTGTTGGTCCCAGCGTTCGTACGCTGGTTCGCTCCACAAGCCTTGCGGCTATACTGTATTGTCTGTTGGTCTACAGCGTGCGGACGCTGGTTTGCTCCACAAGCCTTGCGGCTATACTATACTGTCTGTTGGCCCCAACGTGCGGATGCTGGTTTGCTCCACAAGCCTTGCGGCTATTCTATACTGTCTGTTGGTCCCAGCGTGTGGATGCTGGTTCGCTCCACAAGCCTTGCAGCTATACTATACTGTCTGTTGGTCCCAGTGTGCGGACGCTGATTCGCTCCACAAGCCTTGCGGCTATACTATACTGTCTGTTGGTCCCAGCATGCGGACGCTGGTTCGCTCCACAAGCCTTGCGGCTATACTATACTGTCTGTTGGTCCCAGAGTGCAGACGCTGGTTTGCTCCACAAGCCTTGCGGCTATACTATACTGTCTGTTGGTCTCAGTGTGCGGACATTGATTTGCTCCACAAGCCTTGCGGCTATACTATACTGTCTGTTGGCTCCCAGCGTGTGGACGCTGGTTCGCTCCACCTCTCAAAGCTACCACTATAGCTTGTAGGATACCAACGCGCGGGCATTGGTTCGTTCCATGACCTGTGGGTTAATCTATGTCCTGCTTGTTGGTTCCCAACGTGAGGGCGCTGGTTTACTTCCTTGTCTCCTTACGCAGGTAGTCTGATTATTCACTGTGCGCTGTGCAGTCCTAGACAGCTAGTATTCCTGCTGTACACGGGAGCTGCAGTATACAGACTACAAGGTGATACCACTGGATCATGCAGGCTATCAATTACTACTAGACTGTCATTGCCATCTGACAGTTATTAAGATCACTGTGGTTAACACCTACGCTTTTGGGCTGCCTTGCCCGGTATATTGGTAAGGCCGGTAGAACCTTACATATTCCATCCTGAGGTTGCCTTACCCGGTATTGGCAAGGCCGGTAGAGCCTATATTGGTATTCTTTTGGTTGCCTTGCTAGGTATATTGGTAAGGCCGGTAGAACCTTTTACGTTATTCCATCCTGAGGTTGCCTTACCCGGTATTGGCAAGGCCGGTAGAGCCTAATACTTTGGGTTTCCATTAGACTGCCTTGCCCGGTATATTGGCAAGGCCAGCAGAGCCTACTACTTGGGTTTCTGTTAGGCTGCCTTGCCCAGTATATTGGCAAGGCTGGTAGATCCTACTACTTGGGTTTCCGTTAGGCTGCCTTGCCCGGTATATTGGCAAGGCCAGTAGAGCCTTTTATTCCTTATTCGCTCAGGCTGTCTTGCCTGGTATATTGGCAAGACCGGTAGAGTCTGCATTACTATAGTCCTTATATCTGTTATTCTATGTATTGTACGTATGTGTTTAAAATCCTGTGGGATTATCTTAATCTTTTCAATAAAGTTGTGTTTTTACCTAACCTTACGTCTGAGAGTCTTAACAAACAGTGACAGTACGAAAGGTCCATGACCTCAGGCAACAAGAGTGATGGTAACACACAGTATATCCATTGGAGGATGGATATGCACGAGCAACGTTTGGATCAATTGGCGGTTGCAATTCAAACTATTCTTGAACGCACTGTACTTGCTGACAAGTCTGGATCTAGCCCGGTGGTCTCACCCAGTCAGACACCGGAGAATGATACAAGGCCCTTAGGGGCTGCAGTCAAGGGGTTCACGGCTTCTGCACCCTTGCCACTCAGATATGACGGTGACCCTAATCTTTGTAGAGGGTTCATCAACCAACTTGAAATATTTATGGAATTGACAGTACATGTGTTTCCCAATGATCGCAGTAAGATTGGGTTCATGATATCCCTGCTGACTGGCAGAGCTTTGGCTTGGGCTAACCCATTGTGGGAGAACGCTAAACCTTGCACTAAGAGTTTCAGAGAATTTGTGCAATCCTTTCGGAGAGTGTTTGAGCCTCCTGGTAGAACCACCTCTGCTGCTAAACGCCTTATGAAGATACAACAGGGCAGGCATATGGTGGGCGATTATGCCATTGAATTTCGCACTTTGGAAGCAGAGGTAGGGTGGAATAACGAGGCATTGTTGGCAGCCTTTGCTCAGGGCCTGAGTGACCAGATTAAAGATGAGATTGCAGCAAAAGAATTACCTACTGATCTAGATGACTATATTGAATATGTCATACTAATTAATTCCAGAATACGTGAGAGACTAGCTGCTAGAGATCGCAGGATACGGTCTAAAAACAATGGGGCTAGTAGCATATTTTGCCACCCATTCCTCCCGTGGAATCCAAGCCTAGTGAACCAGTACGGGAACCATGTGAACCGATGCAAGTAGGTTTTACTAGGCTAACAGGAAACAAGGGTTGTGTTTGTACTGCGGTAAGAATGGGCATTTACTAAGATCTTGTCCGGTACGTCCGGGAAACGAACACACCTAGGGTACCTTGGGGGACAAGCCCTAGGTGGTGTCCAATCGTCCCCAGTGTTGGGCAAACTGAAACCCACCATACACGTGGTACTGTCCTGGGCACAACGCTCAGTGGAGGTTTTGGCTCTGGTTGATTCTGGTGCAGCAGGGTATTTTATGGATAATACCTTTGATGAATTGCATGGGGTTCCACGCATTGAAAGAGAAACCCCTCTTGCTATTGAAGCAATTGATGGCAGACCCTTAGAACCTGCTCAAGTTACATTTGAAACCATGCCATTATCCATGACTATTGGGGCTCTGCATACAGAAGAGCAGCAGTTCCAACTTATTAATTCTCCTCACCATGCTGTAATATTGGGATTTCCTTGGCTACAGTTTCATAATCCACAATTTGATTGGCAAAAGTGCGAAATCTCTGCTTGGTCTCCGTTTGGTATGGACAAGTGCGTCACCCATCCAATTAAGGTCTTGTGCACCTCCCCTGCAATACCAGACGAATACCAGCAGTTTGGCGATGTTTTCAGCAAGGGAGAGGCTGGCACCTTACCTCAGCACAGACCATATGACTGTAGCATTGAATTGCCTCCTGGAGTGGTACCCCCTAGGGGACGCACATACCCATTGTCTTGTGAGGAAAACCAAGCTATGGAAGATTATATTTCTGATGCCCTGGCTAGAGTGATCATAAGGAAATCTACCTCTACGGCTGGGGCTGGGTTCTTTTTTGTAAAAAAGAAAAATGGCGAATTGAGACCATGTTTCGATTACCGTGGTTTAAATAAGCTTATGGCTAAGAACGCTTATCCGATACCACTCATCACCGAGCTTTTTGACAGACTCAAGGGTTCCTCGATTTTCACCAAATTGGACCTACGGGCTGCATACAATTTGATTTGAATCCGAGCCGGTGATGAGTGGAAAACTGCCTTTAACACTAGATCTGGGCACTATGAATATCTAGTCATGCCATTTGGTCTGTGTAATGCACCCGCAGTATTTCAGGAACTGATCAATGACGTTCTCAGAGATATGTTACAGTCATGTGTCGTGGTGTACCTTGACGATATACTTATTCACTCCAAAAATTTGTCACAACACATTAAAGATGTGTCTGAAGTATTGTTACGTTTACGTAAAAATAAATTATATTGTAAATTGCAGAAGTGTGAGTTTCACAGAACTAGTGTGCCATTCTTGGGGTTCGTAATTGGCAAAGAAGGCATTGCTATGGACAAAGAAAAATTGACAGCAGTCCTACAATGGCCACTGCCTAAGAGTCTTAAAGCCATCCAGCGATTTTTGGGCTTCACTAATTATTATAGGAAGTTTATTAAGAACTTCTCTTCCATTGTCTGACCTTACGCATAAGGGCGCTAATCCATCTCTTTGGCCAGCGGTTGCTGAGGAGGCCTTTAAAAAATTGAAGTTGGCTTTTGCTGATGCTCCTGTGTTATCCAACCCCAACCCATTACTTCTGTTTACGTTAGAGGTTGATGCCTCAGATATTGGGGTTGGGGCAGTGCTTTCTCAACGACACATTAAAGGTGGAACACTCAGACCCCGTGGGTTTTTCTCTAAAAAGTTGACCGGAGCTCAAAGCCACTATGAGATAGGGGACAGAGAATTATTGGCCATTATCCTTGCTCTCAAGGAATGGCGTCATTTACTTGAAGGCACAAAAAATCCTGTTTTAATCCTGACGGATCATAAAAATCTGACTTATCTCTCTGAGGCCAAGAGATTGTCCTCTCTCCAGGCCAGATGGGCACTGTTCCTATCCAGATTCAATTTCATTGTATTATATTTACCGGGATCTAAGAATGTTAGGGCTGACGCACTGTCAAGACAATTTGAGGCTGAGATAGACAGAGAAGAGGCACCAGCACCTATCATTCAACCCGATCGAATATTGGCTACTATACGCACCAGTATCACTTCACCATTAGGGGAAGAGATCTCCAATGAAACCCCTGTGGGCAAATGTTATGTCGCTGAACCATTTCGTACTCGATTACTTGAAACTTTCCATTCCTCTAAGGCTGCGGGACATATTGGCAGAAACGAATTGTTATGGTCCCTTTCTCAGTTATTTTGGTGGCCTACTATGAGAACTGATTGTGCCGATTTTACTAATGCCTTTGGCACCTGTGCCCTTGCTAAAACCCCTAGACATCTTCCGGTGGGCTTGCTTCAGCCGGTGCCTAATGGTGAACACCCCTGGTCTCATGTTTCCATTGACTTTATGGGAGAATTGCCCATGTCTAGAGCGTATTCCTTCATATTGATGGTGGTGGACAGGTTTTCTAAAATGGCTCATTTCATGCCCCACCGTGGCCTTCCATCGGCTAAAGAATTGGCAATGGTGTTTGCTAGAGAAGTGTTCCGGTTGCATGGAGTACCCAGAGTACTGGTGTCCGACAGGGGGAGCCAGTTTGTGTCCAGGTTTTGGAGGGCATTCTGCGAACAGATGGGCATACAGCTATCCTTTTCCTCTGCTTATCACCCCCAGACCAACGGAGCCGCTGAGCGTGCCAATCAGGGTTTGGAACAGTTTCTACGCTGTTTCGTTACTGACCATCATGACATTTGGGCCGACTTGTTGCCTTGGGCAGAGTTCGCCAGGAACTGTGCGGTCAACTCCTCATCCGGGAGCTCTCCGTTTCTGATTAATTATGGATTCCAACCCTGTTTGCTTCCGGATTCCTTTCAGACACAACAGATTCCAGCTCTGGATGAGCATATTGAGCAACTCCGTTCCACATGGGCACAAGTTCAGAGGGCACTTGGTCAATCATTCCAGCGCCATCAGCGATATGCTAATCGCAGAAGGCTTCCAGCGGTTTCCTTTCAGGTTGGGGACAGAGTATGGCTATCCTCCAGGAACCTTAAGCTTCAAGTGCCATCTAATAAGTTGGCTCCTCGGTTCATCGGTCCTTACAGAATTATCCGCAAAATGAATCCTGTTTCCTATGCTTTGGACATACCTGCATCCATGCGCATTCATAATGTGTTCCATGTGTCTCTCCTTAAACCTCTCGTATGCAACCGTTGTACTACTACACCTGTGGTGCCAGGGCCTATCAAGGTCGAGGGTCAGTAGGAGTATGAGGTGCAGAGTATTATTGATTCTCGAAGGCTTAGAGGAAGGGTACAGTATTTGGTGCATTGGAAAGGTTATGGTCCTGAAGACCGATCTTGGGTGTATAGTAAGGACCTTCATGCACCCAGGTTATTACAGACCTTTCATGCTAAATACCCTCAGAAACCCAGACCCTATTCTAGGAGAGGGGGCCTTTGAAAGAGGGGTACTATCACGGTGCCCGTGATTGCTGCATTTCTATGTCTATTACCGGTAGGGGGCTCCCATTGGCTGTCTGCCTTTAGCCCGCCTCACATTGCCTATTTAAAATGTGTCTGGGCACCCTTTGGTTGCCCTTTCGTGGTGTCTCTGATTGCATCCACTTCCACTATGCTACAGACGCTTATTGGGCCTTGTTGCTGTGTTCCTGAGTTCCTGAGTTCCTGACTTCATCCTGTTCCTGAGCCTCCTGTCTGCAGTGCTGGTTCCAGTACCTGTTCCGTTTGAGTTTCCAGAGGTTGCTGTTCCTGCTGCCAGTCTTCGTTGCCGTTCCTGATCCGGTTTATCATCCTTGCTGGTTCCTGTTCGTCTCCTGGGCCCGGTTCCTGCGTCTGTGGCGACTTTCTGCTTTGGTCGCTTTGGTGACATACTCTGCTGGTTCCGGCGTGCGGACGCTGGTTCGCTCCACAAGCCTTGCGGCTATACTATACGGTCTGTTGACCTCAGCGTGCGGACGCTGGTTCGCTCCACAAGCCTTGCGGCTATACTATACTGTCTGTTGGCCCCAGCGTGCGGACGCTGGTTCGCTCCACAAGCCTTGCAGCTATACTATACTGTCTGTTGGTCCCAGCGTGCGTACGCTGGTTCACTCCACAAGCCTTGCGGCTATACTATACTGTCTGTTGGTCCCAGCGTGCGGACGCTGGTTCACTCCACAAGCCTTGCGGCTATACTATACTGTCTGTTGGCCCCAGCGTGCGGACGCTGGTTCGCTCCACAAGCCTTGCAGCTATACTATACTGTCTGTTGGTCCCAGCGTGCGTACGCTGGTTCACTCCACAAGCCTTGCGGCTATACTATTCTGTCTGTTGGTCCCAGCGTGCGGACGCTGGTTCACTCCACAAGCCTTGCGGCTATACTATACTGTCTGTTGGTCTCAGCGTGCGGAAGCTGATTCGCTCCACAAGCCTTGCAGCTATACTATACTGTCTGTTGGCTCCCAGCGTGCGGACGTTGGCTTGCTCCACAAGCTTTGCGGCTATACTATACAGTCTGTTGGCTCCCAGCGTGCGGACGCTGGTTCGCTCCACCTCTCAAAGCTACCACTATAGCTTTTAGGATACCAACGCGCGGGCGTTGGTTCGTTCCATGACCTGTGGGTTAATCTATGTCCTGCTATGTCCTGCGCTGGTTTACTTCCTTGTCTCTTTACGCAGGTAGTCTGATTATTCACTGTGCGCTGTCCAGTCCTAGACAGCTAGTATTCCTGCTGTACACGGGTGCTGCAGTATACAGACTACAAGGTGATACCACTGGATCATGCAGGCTATCAATTACTACTAGACTGTCATTGCCATCTGACAGTTATTAAGATCACTGTGGTTAACACCTATTGGCAAGGCCGGTAGAGCCTATATTGGTATTCTTTTGGCTGCCTTGCTAGGTATATTGGTAAGGCCGGTAGAACCTTTTACGTTATTCCATCCTGAGGTTGCCTTACCCGGTATTGGCAAAGCCGGTAGAGCCTAATACTTCGGGTTTCCATTAGGCTGCCTTGCCCGGTATATTGGCAAGGCCGGTAGAGCCTACTACTTGGGTTTCCGTTAGGCTGCCTTGCCCGGTATTTTGGCAAGGCCGGTAGAGCCTTTTATTCCTTATTCGCTCAGGCTGTCTTGCCCGGTATATTAGCAAGACCGGTAGAGTCTGTATTACTATAGTCCTTATATCTGTTATTCTATGTATTGTACGTATGTGTTTAAAATCCTATGGGATTATCTTAATCTTTTCAATAAAGTTGTGTTTTTACCTAACCTTGCGTCTGAGAGTCTTAACAAACCGTGACAGCCATACTCTGTCCCCAACCTGGAATGAGACCGCTGGCAGCTGTCAACGATTGGCATGCCGCTGATGTCACTGGAATGACTGACTGAGGGCCCTCTGAACCTGTGCCCACGTGGAGCAAAGTTGCGCCATATCCTTATCCAGGGCAGGAATCTGTTGTGACTGAAATGAGTCCAGGAGCAGGCATGGCAGGAACCTGTAATTAATTAGAAACGGGGAGCTCCCGGATGATGAATTAACTGCACAATTCCTGGCAAACTCTGCCCACGGCAACAGGTCGGCCCAATTGTCATGATGATCGGTTATAAAGCAGCACAGGAACTGCTCCAGTCCCTGATTGGCACGCTCAGCGGCTCCGTTGGTCTGGGGATGGTAGGCGGAGGAGAAGGACAATTGGATGCCCATCTGGCCACAAAATGCCCTCCAAAACCTGGATACGAACTGGCTCCCACAATCGGAGACTATCACTCTGGGTACCCCGTGCAAGCGAAACACTTCTTTGGCAAAGACTACAGCCAATTCCTGAGCTGACGGAAGGCCAGTGAGAGGCACGAAATGAGCCATCTTAGAGAACCTATCGACCACCATAAGAACAAACGTATACCCCCTAGAGGATGACAACTCTCCAAAAAAGTCGATGGATATATAAGACCATGGACATTCTCCATTAGGCACCGGTTGGAGCAGGCCCACTGGGAGATGTCTGGGGGTCTTGGCACGAGCACAGGTGGCACAGGTAGCAGTAAAAGCGGAGCAATCGGCTCTAAGGGAGGGCCACCAGAATAACTGTGAAAGAGACCATATGAGTTGATCCCTCCCGATATGCCCAGCCACTTTAGATGAATGGTATGTCTCCAATAGACGGGTACGGAATGGCTCATCCACAAAACACTTGCCAACTGGGGTTTCTGGTGGAGCCCTTGATTGAGAGGCCAAAATCTCTTCCCCCAGTGGCGAAGTTATACTAGTACGAATACTAGCCAGGATACGATCTGGATGAATGATAGGTACTGGTTTTTCCTCCCTCTCAGGATCCGACGCAAACTGTCTGGACAGAGCATCTGCCCTAACATTCTTAGAGCCTGGGAGGTAGGACACTACGAAATTAAACCGGGATAAAAACAGCGCCCACCTAGCTTGTCGTGAGGACAGTCTCTTAGCTTCAGAGAGATATGTCAAATTCTTGTGATCAGTAAGGATTAATACTGGGGTCCTAGTACCTTCCAATAGGTGGCGCCATTCTTTAAGTGCCAGAATAATAGCCAGTAGCTCCCTGTCGCCAATCGCATAGTGGCTCTGTGCACTGGAGAGTTTCTTAGAGAAGAACCCACAGGGTCTCAAGGTGCCACCTCCCACAGGAAGTTGGGAGAGCACTGCCCCAACCCCAACCTCCGAGGCATCAACTTCCAGGGTAAATGGCAGGGAGGGATTGGGGTGGGACAGCACTGGGGCATACGCAAAGGCAGATTTCAAGGTCTCAAACGCATTTTCAGCTGCCTCGGACCACTGAGAGGGAGTAGCACCCTTATGTGTCAAATCAGACAAAGGTTTCACAATCGTGGAAAAGTTCTGGATGAACTTTCTATAATAGTTGGCAAAGCCCAAAAAAACGCTGAATAGCTTTTAACCCCTTGGGGCGAGGCCATTGCAGGGCTGCTGCCAACTTATCTTGGTACATAGCAATGCCATCTTTAGAAATTACGAACCCCAAAAATGGTACTTGAGACGTATGAAATTTGCATTTCTCTAGTTTACAGAACAGTTTATTTTTGCGCAGTTGAAACAAGACTTCAGAGACATCCTTAACATGCTGGGTGAGGTTGGCAGAGTGAATCAATATATCATCTAGATATACCACCACACAGGACTGAACAGTCCTCCTTCCAGGCTAGATGGGATGCAGAGCAGGCAGAAACCAAGGCAGGTGGTGGTAATAGGGGACTCTATTATTAGGAGGGTAGATAGGGTAATCTGCCGCCAGGAACGTGAATGCCGAACAGTATGCTGTCTCCCGGGTGCTCGGGTTCGGCATGTTGCGGACAGGGCTGACAGATTATTGGGAGGGGCTGGAAGTGATCCAGCTGTCTTGGTACATATTGGAACCAATGACAAAATAGGAGGAAGATGGAAGTCCCTAAAGAATGATTTCAGGGATTTAGGGTGCAAGCTCAAGGCAAGGACCTCTAAGGTAGTATTTTCTGAAATACTACCTGTGCCATGCGCCAGTGCAGGTAGGCAGAGGGAGCTCAGGGAGCTTAATGCATGGCTCAAGCAATGGTGTAGGAAGGAGGGTTTTGGGTTTTTAGAATACTGGGCAGACTTTGCTCTTGGGTACAATCTATATGGAAGAGATGGATTGCACCTAAATGGTAGAGGAGCCTCTGTGTTAGGGGACAGAATGCTAGGAAGCTTGGAGGAGCTTTTAAACTAGGAAAGGGGGGGTATAGATAGCAAAAATGGGATAGATAGAGCAGATAGGAACTGGGTCCAAGTAAATGACCAGGGGGGTGGAGAAAGGGTGGGGAGAAATTTAGTCAGTAGGGAGGAACTCCTAGTAAATGAAGGTGAAGAGAAAAGGCATGTAGGGATTAATATATATAAAGACTTCAAAATCAATTGTATGCTAGCAAATGCAAGAAGTACGGTAGATAAAATAGGAGAACTAGAATTGCTGGCGGTTAATGAGCAATTGGACATAATTGGAATAACAGAAACATGGTGGAACGATGCACATGACTGGACTGTAAATATAGAGGGTTATTCCCTGTTTAGAAGAGACAGAATTAATAGAAAAGGTGGAGGTGTGTGCTTATATTTGAAAACAGAGCTAAATCCAGTTTTGCGAGGTGATATTAGTGAGGAAAATGGCCAAACTGTGGAGTCCATGTGGGTAGAAATCGAGACTAAATGTGGTGTGAAAGGTAAAAAAAAGTTGTTGGTGGGCATATGCTACAAACCACCAAATATCGATGACAATGATGAGGCCCAACTGCTATTGCAAATGAGGAAAGCTGCCCAGTTTGGGCATACTATAATTATGGGAGATTTTAATTATCCAGATATCAACTGGAAAAATGAGACCTGTCAGAGTGCTAAGGGTAGCAGGTTTTTGAACACACTTCGTGAAAGCTACATGTCACAAATGGTGGAAGCACCGACAAGAAATAACAATGTATTGGACCTAGTGATCACTAATAACACAGAAATGGTATCCAATATTAAGGTAAGAGAACATTTGGGAAACAGTGATCACAGCATGGTTACATTTGAGATCAGTCTGGCAAAGCAAAAATGTATAGGTTCAACCAAAACTCTTAATTTTAAAAAAGCGAACTTCAGATTGTTAAGGGCCTCAATGCAACACATAGACTGGGATATCTTATTTAAAGGCAAAAATACTGAGAAAAAATGGTCAGAATTCAAATTTAGATTGCAGAAATGTACCCAACAGTATATACCAATGGGGATCAAGTGCAAAAGAAGTAAGTCACGCCAATGTGGTTAACTGCCCATGTAAAGAAGGAAATGGCAAGGAAAAAAAACGCATTCAAATTATTTAAGTCAGAAGGAACTGAACAATCTTTCTTAAAATACAGGGAGTGCAACAAAGATTGCAAAAAGGCAATTAGGGTAGCAAAAATAGATAATGAAACTTGAATTGCAAGGGAAAGCAAGACTAATCCAAAAAAGTCTTTCAAATATGTAAATAGCAAAAAACTTAAGAGGGAGTACATTGGACCATTCAAAAATGAGATGGGTAAGTTGGTTAGTGAGGATAAGGAAAAGGCCGATGTTTTAAACACTTTCTTTGCATCAGTATATACAAGGGAGCAAGGAATAGTAGAAGAGCTTCCGCAAGTAACAAATAAAACAATACAATTAATAGATATTGGGTTAACTCAAGGAGATGTCATGGGAAGACTGAACAAAATTAAGACCGACAAAGCACCGGGTCCTGATGGTATACATCCAAGGGTTCTTCAGGAACTCAGTGCAGTGTTAGCAAAACCCCTATATTTACTCTTTAAAGATTCTATTACCACAGGTTCAGTGCCACAGGATTGGCGAAGAGCTAACATAGTGCCTCTATTTAAAAAGGGAACTAAAACAGAACCTTGGAATTATAGACCAGTGAGTTTGACCTCTGTAGTGGGAAAACTGTTAGAAGGGATAATAAGGGACTATATTCAGGATTACAACACAAAAAATAAGATCATAAGCACGAATCAACATGGTTTTATGAATAATAGATCATGCCAAACTAATCATTTCAGTTTCTATGAGGAGGTAAGCAGCAACCTAGACAATGGCAAGGCAGTAGATGTAGTATATCTAGACTTTGCAAAGGCATTTGATACAGTGCCACACAGAAGGCTGGTGTATAAAATAAGGAAATTGGGGCTAGGAGATAACCTTCGCAATTGGATACAAAACTGGCTGAAGGATAGGGAACAGTGTGTGGTTGTAAATGGAAAATTCTCCAGTACAGTTAAAGTGGAGAGTGGAGTACCTCAGGGTTCAGTATTGGGTCCGCTGCTTTTTAACATGTTTATAAATGACCTGGAAATAGATATAGAAAGCAAAATATCAATATTTGCAGATGATACTAAATTATACAAAGTCATTAATTCAGAACAGGATATTTTCTCTACAGAGGGACTTGCATACAATGTCAGATTGGGCAAACGTGGAATATGAAGTTTAATGTGGGGAAGTGTAAAGTCATTCATTTGGGAGGAAACAATCCCAAGGCTACTTATAAACTTAATGGAATAATTTTAGGCCACTCTTTGCTAGAAAAAGACCTGGGTATCCTTGTCAGCTACAAACTTGGAAACAGTGACCAGTGTCAAACAGCAGTAGCAAAGGCAAACAAAGTCCTGTCTTGCATAAAAAGAGGTATCAAAGCAAGAGTGGATAACATTATTTTGCCATCATACAAATCATTGGTAAGACCTCATCTTGAGTATGCCGTGCAATTTTGGGCACCGGTTCTGAAAAAGGATATACTAGAACTAGAGAGGGTACAGCGGATAGCAACAAAATTAATTAAGGGAATGGAGGACTTGACATATGAGGAACAACTAAACAAACTTGGTTTATTTACTCTAGAGAAAAGACAACTAAGAGGAGACCTTATCACATTGTACAAGTATATGAGAGGTCAATACAAGGATCTCTGCGGTGAGCTATTTATTCCAAGGCCTGATCAGGTGACCAGGGGACACCCCTTGAGATTAGAGGAAAGGAGGTTTAAACTTCAGCAGAGGAAGGGTTTTTTTACGGTAAGGTCTGTCAAATTGTGGAATTCATTGCCCAGGGAGGTAGTTATGGCAGATACAATGGATACATTTAAGAGAAGATTAGATACATTTCTTTCAAAAGGGAACATACAGAGTTATACTGTTTATCAGTAGGATGATCAGGAAGGTCTAATAAAGACTAATTTAATTGGTAGCAGGAAAGCTATAAAATTCTCAGTTACTGAGGTATGAGGCAAAGGTTGAACTTGATGGACTTGTGTCTTTTTTCAACCTAATTTACTATGTTACTATGTTACTATGTCGCGCAGGATGTCATTAATAAATTCCTGGAACACCGCAGGTGCATTGCATAGGCCAAATGGCATCACCAGATATTCGTAGTGCCCTGTTCTGGTATTAAATGCCGTCTTCCACTCATCTCCAGCCTTAATTCTGATCAGGTTGTAAGCAGCCCGCAAATCAAGTTTAGTGAAGATGGAAGAGCCCTTTAACCTGTGAAACAATTCAGTAATGAGTGGAATAGGGTAGGCATTCTTAGGCATCAGCTTATTCAACCCCCGGTAATCAATACATGGTCTAAGTTCACCATTTTTCTTCTTTACAAAGAAGAATCCGGCACCAGCCGGAGAGGTAGACTTGCAAATAATTCCTCTATTGAGGGCGTCCTCAATGTAGTCCTCCATAGCCCTGTTTTAATCACATGACAGTGGATAAGTGCGACCCCTAGGGGGTACCACACCCAAGTGCAGATCAATAGCGCAATCATAGGATCTATGCTCGGGCAATGCGCTGGCCTCTCCCTTGCTGTATACGTCACTGAATTCCCTATATTCAGCTGGCACAGAGGGAGAGGTACACAAAATCTGAACAGGAAGCGATATGGTGAGGAGAACAAATTATTTGGAAACGTACTTCCTCTTTGTGGAGAGCCCCAACCGACATAGTGATAGGAATCGTTTCCATGGTAATAAATGCAGGTTCCAAGGGTCTGCCATCAATGGCTTCAATCGCCAAGGGAGATTCTCTCTTACATAACGGAATACTTTGCAATTCGGCAAAGGATTGGTCCATAAAGTACCCGGCTGCACCGGAATCCACCAGTGCCATGACCTCCACGAGCACGTCTGCCCAAGAGAATACCACCTGGATGGTGGGTTTCATTGTACTTGGATCTAGGGACTGCTGTACACCACCTAGGGCCTGTCCCCCAAGGTACCCTAGGTGCGTCCGTTTACCGGCCGTACCGGACAAGTGCGTAAAAGGTGCCCAGGTTTGCCACAGTATAAGCATAGGCCTTGCTTCCTACGGTACACCCTCTCCTCCTTAGTAAGTCTGGTGAACCCAGGTTGCATTGGTTCTCCAGCCTCGGTTGAGCATTCAGGAGGAATGGGTGGTGAGGGTGGGTTAAAAAGACTGCCATGACCATAGTTTCTGGATCTCGCCCTCTTTGCCAACCGTCTCTCACGAATGCGGGAGTCAATGAGCATGACATAGTCAATGTACTCATCCAGATCACTAGGTACATCTCGAGCAACTATTTCATCCTTAATGGGTTCGGATAGACCCTGAGCAAAGGCTGCAACTAAAGCCTCATTGTTCCATCCCACCTCTGCTGCCAAGGTCCGAAATTCAATAGCATATTCGTCCAGAGTACGCTTGCCCTGCTGTATCTCCATTAACCTTTTGGCAGCAGGGGCAGCCCTGCCAGGAACCTCGAACACTCTGCGGAACTTCCTTACAAACTCGTTAAAGTTAAAGAGTGCAGGGTTTGGCATTTTCCCACAAGGGGTTCACCCAAGCCAGTGCCTTGCCCGTCAATAGCGATATCATAAATCCGACCTTGCTCCAGTCGTTAGGAAAAGCCTGGGGCGTCAGCTCCAAAAATATTTCCAACTGATTAATAAAGCCCCTGCATTGTGAAGGTTCACCATCATATCTCAATGGTAACGGTGCCACCGCCGTTAAGCCTCTGGTAGTTGTAGGAGGGGCTACAGGCAGATTATCCGGTGTCGTAGCTGGGGAGACCAACGGATTCTGATTAGGCTTGTCAAGGTGTACCGTACGCTCAAGTAAGGTTTGTAATACCAGTGCCAATTGGTCTAGGTGCTGCTCGTGGACATCCATTCTCCAGTGGATGTTTTGTGTGTTACTTTCACCTTTACTGTCTGAGGTCATGGCCCTTTCGTACTGTAACGGTTTTTTAAGACACTCAGACCAGTTGGTAAAATAAAACACAGTTTTATTAAATGAAAAGTAAGGTAACCGATCGTCCTCCACAGGCAACACAAAATAATAGCAAAATATGGACAGATATGCCCCCACAGGCCCAGTATACAGAACCAGAGTATCACATATACTGTCTCAGGACAGGCACGTAGTAGTGAAATACATTAAAGGGTTAAATGCACTAACCAGTCCATCTCTGTTGTGGAGTTTGGCACGCCCAAGGTGGTGATAGGAAGTTAAAGTGTAGATGGTGCAACACTTAGAGTTCGTAAGACAGGAATGCTGCTAGGCAATATGTGACCAGAGGTAGAATCAGCAGAACAGTTGCCCAGAATAGCCCCCGTGGGCGTAGCCACGGATACAACTGAGTCTGCAAGTGCGTGAGTCGGTAGCCCCCACGGGCATAACAACGGTACAGCTTGCACTTTAAGAGCTGGCTAATAGCCCCCACGGGCGTATACCAACAACAACCTGCCAGAGCTTTGAGCCAGTAGCCCCCACAGGCGTAACAACGGAGACCACACTATGCTGCAAGAGGAGTAGCCAATCGCCTCCCACTGGAGCCTACCCTTTGCTGTACTAGCTTGAGCCTTTAGCCCCAATGGGCGTATGCCAGAGCACAAACGTATGAGCAAGAGCCAATGGTGCCCAACCGGGATCGTTACTGAATGTGACTACTCTGCGGTTTCACAGGATGAGCCGCCGACCAACCAGAACATATAAGCGGCCGACTCAGCAGACGTACTGCAATATAGCTTAGGCTCTTTACAGGAGAGAGAGAAGGCTCAGCTAAGGATAAGGCAGCACAGCAAGGGTTAATATGCAGCTTTACGGATCAAAGGCTCAGTATAGCGGAGTAGCTCTGCAAGTATCACGGAGGCTCAATGACGGAAGCACAGCTCTGCGAGTGAGCACGGAGACTCAGCACTGGGAACAATGAACAGCAAGGGTGAAGTAGGTCACACTGCCAGTCTGGCAGACAGCAGCAGCGGAAGTCAGAATGTCGCTACGGCGACAACTGAAGCGGGAAGCAAGAACAAGCAGGTCACTTGAACAGGCCGGTTGCGGGTCACGGAGCAGGAAGTCAGCCAGGCCGGGTCGGATCACGGAGGTGGTACTCAGACAAGCCGGGTCAATCACGAACAGGAACGTCAGCCAAGCCGGGTCAGATCACAGAGGTGGTTCTCAGACAAGCCGGGTCAATCACGAGCAGGAACACAGGAGCGTAGTCAGAACAGGCCAAATCGGTACACAGGAATCCGGAACACAGGAACTCAGCAACAGCAACACTGGCTCTGAAACCCCATGAAAGGGCACCTGACAGGTGTCACAGCCAGGCATAAAAAGGTCATCAGGGGCGGGCCAAACCAACTCAGCAAATCAGAGCCTACCACAAGTGAGCGTGACAGAGGAGGATCACAGGCACTGTGATACCCGAAGAGGAAATCACATACCCCAGGAAGGTCACCTGGGACAGGTGAAATTCACATTTCTCCAACATACAGAAAAGATGATTGGCCCTTAAGAGTGACAACACTTTTGCAACATCTTTATGGTGTTGATCAATATTTGGGGAATGGATGAGAATGTCATCCAGATAGACGACCACACAACTCATCAAAAGATCATTAATAAACTCCTGGAAGACACGGGAGCACTGCACAGACCGAAGGGCATTACCAGATATTCATAATGCCCGCTCCTACTGTCTTCAATTCATTGTTCTTTCTGATACGCACCAGGTTATATGCGGACCGTAGGTCAAGCTTAGTAAAGATTGTTGATCCTCGCAACCAGTCAAATAACTCTGTTATCAGGGGAATGGGGTACGCATGTTTGATAATAATTTTATTGAGCTAATGGTAATCAATACATGGCCTTAATTCGCCATCCTTCTTCTTTACAAAGAAGAACCCCGCTCCTGCCAGGGAGGTGGATTTTCTAATAATCCCTCTTGAGAAAGCGTCCTCCATATAGTCCTCCATTGCCTGGTTTTCAGCCATGGAAAGGGGGTACACAAGACCCTTAGGAGGAATTGTCCCTGGCAACAATTTGATAGCACAGTCATACAATCTATGAGGCGGAAGGGTCATGGCCTGCACCTTGTTGAAAACCTCAATGAAGAATCGATACTCCTTAGGTAAAGTGGAGGAGGAGGTGGAGGAGGAAGAAGAAGACAAGCCCAAAATTCTAATAGGACGGGTCAGACATGCCTCTGTACAACGTGGAAACCAAGACAAAATGTCGCAACTGTGCAAGTCCTTCCTGGGGTTATGTTTTTGAAGCCACGGAAACCCCAGAATGACCGCATGATGTGTTTATGATGTGTGAGTTTATGATCTGAAACTGGAGTGCCTCATGATGTAGGGCTCCCACCAACAGGTCTACAGCAATGGTCTCATGAGTCACCTGAGGCGGTTGGAATGGCCTGTCATCGATAGAATCTATCATCAATGGAGATGCCCGTGGCAATACAGGAATGGTATGTTTCTCCACAAAACCTTCATCAATGAAGTACCCCGCTGCTTCAAAATCAATTAGGGCCGGGGTTATAACGGAGGAATTGGCCCAAGAAAGGATGACCTCCAGAGTGGGTTTCTCCTGGGGACTGTGAGACCCCACCTAGAATTTATCCCCTAAGTGACTCTAGGTGTGCCTGTTTCCCGGACGTACGAGACAAGTGCACAACAAATGTCCGGGTTTACCGCAATATAGGCACAGCCCTTCCCTTCTGCGGAATGCTCTTTCCTGTGCCGACAGTCGGGTGAATCCCAACTGCATAGGCTCCCCCCGCCCAGGTCGGAACCAGGAGGCTTGGGAGGTGAGGGATGAATGGGTTGGTGGGCAATTAAAGGTCGGTGGCAGTCGTACTGGAGGCTTCCACGGACGTTCCTTAAATGACAGTCTCTCTCTGATACGAGTATCAATCAAGATAATAAACAACATCAAATCGTCTAAATCCTAAGGTAACTCCCTGGCCGCAATCTCGTCTTTGATGACATCATTTAGGTCAGCTACAAGTGCCTCATTATTCCATTCCACCTCCGCTGCCAATGTGCGAAACTTGATCGCATATTCAGACACCGTACGACTGCCCTGGTGGATAGACATTAATTGTTTAGCAGAAGAGGTGGGACAGGTATGTCAAACACATGTTTAAATGTGGCTACAAACCTAACAAGATTGTGAATGATGGGTTTATCGTTCTCCCAAAGTGGATTGGCCCACGCCAAGGCCTTGCCAGACAAAAGTGAGATCAGTAATCCGACCTTATTGCGCTCATTTGGGAATGCATGCGGTACCATTTCCATATAAATGCCCACCTGGTTTAGGAAACCACGACACAGCTGGGTCTCCCCCATACCGCTCAGGAAGCGGCGCTCGACTGGAAAAACCCCTGATCATGCCTGCATCAGGGGCAGTTTGCACTGCCGGTGCCGGGTTATCAGCGGGGGAGGCCACCGGTTGTCCAACAGGACAGTCAAGGTGTGCAGTTCGGTTCAAAAAAGTCTGTAATGTAAATGTTATTTGATCAATTCGATATTCCTGAGCCTCCACCTTGGCTAGGAGGTGCTGTGCAGAAGGGTTAACAGTACCGTCCGTAGACATGGCCCTTTCGTACTGTCACAGACTCAAGAACGAGAAGTGGACCAGTACTGTAGGTAACACAATCGTTATTAAGATATACACATACAGAATGAACGGCAACAGCAGGAACACAATACAATATAGCAGACATCAGGAAGGAAGATGCTGCTGTGGAGGTACCGAGCTGAGTGTCACAGAGTGACTAGGAAATAACGAAACTTGACAAGTACAGATAAAATTAAAATAAACTTTATTTTAAACACAATAGTGACAGTAAAGAATAATACACTCTTATAAGTCCAGGGAAGAACAGTGCACACTTTCTTCACCCTTCACTAGGCAAGTGTGGTAAAACTCTCATCTGTTCCCTAATGCTAGAGTACCCAGGCAAGAGAAGAGAGTATCTTCAGAACTCTGGAGTGACACAGTAGCGACTTAACTCCACCACCTTCTGGTGGCCAGGTGTGAGGACAGTGCAAGACACTTCCTCAGCTGACAGCAATAGATAGCATAGAGAGAACCAGTACCCGCGTACTGGGGACACAATATCTCAAAATCGGTACAATAGTACTCAGATGTGGTGGAGCGAACCAGTACCCACGTACTGGGGAGACCAATCTCTCATCCGGTGCAACAGCAGCCGGTGAATAGGAGCGAGCTAGTGCCCACGTACTGTAATCATAAACTGTACCGGTGCAACGGCAGCTGGTAGTCGGTGGTGCAAACCAGTACACGCGTACTGGGGAAACCGTCTCTCTTCCAGTGCACAGCAACCGGTTGAATATAAGCAGACCAGTACCCGCGTACTGGGAGCACAAATCTCTATAGGTGCAACAGCAGCCGGGTGGCTATGGAGCAAACTAGTACCCGCATACTGGGGACACAAATCACAATTGGTGCAACAGCAGCCAGGTGGCTGTGGAGCTAACCAGTACCCGCGTACTGGAACACAAATCTTCTATCGGTGCAATAGCAGCCGGGTGGCTGTGGAGCAAACCAGTACCCACTTACTGGGAACACAAATCACTATCGTGCAACAGCAGCCGTGTGGCTGTGGAGCGAACCAGTACCCACGTACTGGGAACACAAATCACTATCGTACAACAGCAGCCGGGTGGCTGTGGAGCGAACCAGTACCTGCGTACTGGGAACACAAATCACTATCGGTGCAACAGCAGCCGGGTGGCAATGTAGCGAACCAGTACCCGAGTACTGGAAAAACCAGCAAGGAGTAGAAATGTCGCCAAGGAGACTATGGAGGACTAGCCGACTACAGGCGATACTGGATCAGGAGCACAGCAGGTGAAAACAGGAACCAGCATTCCAGTCATTCAACCGGATCAGGAACGGCAGCAGGGACTGGCAGCAGGAAGCAGCGACACAACGGCAACCTCAACCGGATCAGGAACGGAAACAGGAACCAATGGACTGGTAACTCAGGAACATGACGATCTCAGGTTAGCAGGAACATAACCAGGGGCCCAGGAAGCTCAGGAACACAATGGAGATGCGAGCAGCATAGAGACAACACGAAAGGGCATCCAAAGGGAGCCCAAGCTCAGTCTAAATAGGCAATGCAGGGAGGGCTGAAGGCAGACAGCCAATGGAGAGTCCTCTACAGGTAACTGACAGAAAAAGGCAGCAATCACGGGCACCGTGATAGTACCCTCCTCTCAAAGACCCCCTCTCCTAAAATAGGGTCTAGGTTTCTGAGGGTATTTAGAATGAAAGATTCTCAGTAACTTGGGCGCATGAAGTTCCTTACTATCCACCCAGGGTCGTTCTTCAGGACCATAAGCTTTCCAATGCACCAAATACTGCACCTTTCCTCTAAGCCTGCGGGAATCAATGATACTCTGAACTTCATACTCCTCCTGACCTTCAACCTCAATAGGCGCTGGCACCACAGGGTTAGTAGTATAACGGCTGCATAGAAGAGGCTTGAGGAGAGATACATGGAAGACATTATGAATACGCATGGATGCAGGAATGTCCAAAGCATACGAAACAGGGTTAATCTTGCAAATAACTTTGTAAAGACCAATGAATCGAGGAGCCAACTTATTAGATGGGACTTGAAGTTTAAGATTCCTGGAGGAAAGCCACACTCTATCCCCAATCTGAAAGGAAACCGCTGGCAGTCTTCTGCGATTAGCATGGCACTGATGGCACTGGAATGACTGACCGAGTGCCCTCTGAACCTGTGCCCATGTGGAGCGGAGTTGCTCGATATGCTCATCCAGAGCTGGAATCTGTTGTGCCTGAAAAGAATCCGGGAGCAAACAGAGCTAGAACCCATAATTAATCAGAAACAGAGAGCTCCCGGATGAAGAGTTAACCGCACAGTTCCTGGCGAACTCTGCCCAGGGCAACAGGTCGGCCCAATTGTCATGATGGTCAGTAATGAAACAGAGCAAGAACTGCTCCAATCCGTGATTGGCTCGCTCAGGGCCCCATTGGTATGGGGATGGTAGGCGAAGGAAAAGGACAATTGTATGCCCATCTGTTCACAAAATGCCCTCCAAAATCTGGACACGAACTGGTTCCCCCGGTCAGACACCAGCACTCTGGGTACTCCATGCAACAGAAATACTTCTTTAGCGAACACCACCGCTAATTCTTTAGCAGAGGGAAGGCCACAGGGGGCACAAAATGAGCCATTTTAGAAAACCTGTCCACCACCATCAATATGAAGGAATACCCTCTAGACATGGGCAATTCTCCCATAAAGTCAATGGAAACATGAGACCAGGGGCGTTCACCATTAGGCACCGGCTGAAGCAAGCCCACCGGAAGATGTCTAGGGGTTTTAGCACGTGAACAGGTGGCACAGGCATTAGTAAAATTGGCACAATCAGTTCTCATAGAAGGCTACCAAAATATGCCAATATGTCCCGCAGCCTTAGAGGAATGGAAAGTTTCAAGTAATCGAGTACAAAATGGTTCAGCGACATAACATTTGCACACAGGGGTTTCATGAGGAGCGGAGGCCTGGGAGGCCAAGATCTCTTCCCCTAATGGTGAAGTGATACTGGTGCGTATAGTAGCCAATATTCGATCGGGTTGAATGATAGGTGCTGGTGCCTCTTCTCTGTCAATCTCAGCCTCAAATTGTCTTGACAGTGCATCAGCCCTAACATTCTTAGACCCCTACAAATAAGATACAATAAAATTAAATCGAGAAAGGAACAGTGCCCACCTGGCCTGGCGTGAGGACAATCTTTTAGCCTCAGAGAGATAAGTCAGGTTTTTGTGATCGGTCAAAATTAAGACAGGGTTTTTTGTGCCTTCAAGTAGGTGGCTCCATTCCTTAAGGGCAAGGATAATGGCCAGTAATTCTCTGTCCCCTATCTCGTAATGGCTTTGAGCCCCGGTCAGTTTTTTAGAGAAAAACCCACAAGGTCTGAGAGTTCCTCCTTTAATAGGTCGTTGAGAAAGCACTGCCCCAACCCCAATATCTGAGGCATCAACCTCCAACGGGAGAGATGGGTTGGGGTGGAATAACACAGGAGCATTAACGAAAGCAGATTTCAATTTCTCAAAGGTCTCCTCTGCAGCCACTGACCATTGAGATAGTTTAGCACCCTTGTGCGTAAGGTCAGACAATGGTTTAACAATAGTAGAGAAGTTCTTAATAAACTTCCTATAATAATTAGCGAAGCCCAAAAATCGTTGGATGGCTTTAAGACTCTTGGGCCATGGCCATTGCAGGACTGCCGCTAGTTTCTCTTTGTCCATGGCAATGCCTTCTTTGCCAATTACGAACCCAAGAATGGCACGCTAGTTCTGTGAAACTCACATTTCTCCAATCTGCAGTATAATTTGTTTTTACGTAGACGAAGCAACACCTCAGACACGTCTTTAATGTGCTGTGACATATTTTCGGAATGAATGAGTATGTCGTCAAGGTAGACAACGACACAAGACTGCAGCATATCCCTGAGGATATCATTGATTAATTCTTAAAATACTGCGGGTGCGTTACAAAGACCAAATGGCATGACTAGATATTCATAGTGCCCAGATCTAGTGTTAAAGGCAGTTTTCCACTCATCACCAGCTCTGATCCGAATCAAATTATACGCAGCACGCAGGTCCAACTTGGTGAAGATAGAAGAACCTTTGAGCCTGTCAAATAGCTCGGTGATGAGTGGTTTCGGATAAGCATTTTTAGACATTAACTTGTTTAAGCCACGGTAATCAATGCATGGTCTCAGCTCGCCATTTTTCTTTATTACAAAAAAGAATCCGGCCCCGACCAGAGAGGTAGATTTCCTTATGATCCTTCTCTTAAGGGCATCAGAAATATATTCCTCCATAGCTTGGTTCTCATCACAAGACAATGGATACATGCGTCCCCTAGGGGGCACCACCCCCGGAGGCAATTGATAGGCATAACAGAAACATGGTGGGATGACACACATGATTGGTCAATCAATTTGGAGGGCTACATGTTATTTAGAAAAGATAGGTCAAACAAAAGAGGTGGTGGGGTCTGTCTGTATGTCAAACCAGCATTATTGCCTCAATTGCGGGAAGATATACGTGATGACAGTAGTGAACATGTGGATTCCCTGTGGGTTGAAATAGTCACTGGGGGTAAAACTGCCCCAAAAATATTAGTGGATATTTGTTATAAACCACCAAATATTGGTGACCTTGAGGAATCAAAGCTATTAATGCAAATAGAAAAGGCTTCTCAAATAGGGAGAACTTTAATTATGGGCGATTTTAATTATCCAGAAATAGACTGGAAAAATGGAACAGCTAATTCTGCTAAAAGCAGCAAGTTTCTGAACTTGTTGAATGACAGTTTTGTCTCAACTAGTGCAGACCTCAACCAGAGGGAACACATGTCTGGATCTGGTAATAACTGACAATGAAGAACTTATCTCTAACATCCAAGTTAGGGAGCACTTGGGGAATAGTGACCATAACATGGTATTGTTTGAGATAAATTCAAAAAAGCTATTTAGTATGGGTCCCACCAAAACACTGAATTTTAAAAAGGCCAACTTTAGCAGATTTAATTCATCCCTTGGTCTCGTTGACTGGGATAAAATATTTTCAGGAAAAAACACAGAAGGTAGGTGGAATGCATTCAAAATAACATTGCAAAAATACACATATAAATTTATCTCTGTTGGAAACAAATACAAAAGAAGCAAATTAAAGCCAATGTGGCTAACCAGTAAAGTAATTTATGAAATAAATAACAAGAAAGCGGCATTTAAACATTACAAAGCTGAGGGATCAGCAGAGGCATTTGCAGTATACAAAATGTCAACAAAACCTGCAAAAAGGCTATTAAATTAGCTAGAATGGAGAATGAAAAATATATTACTAAGGAGAGCAAGAGCAACCCAAAGAAATTCTTTAAATACATTAATGGAAAAAAATTTATGTCTGATAATGTTGGGTACTTGTTATCTGAAACAGGTGAGATGGTCAAGGAGGACAGAGAGAAGGCAGATATTTTAAATAATTTATTTTCTTCTGTTTTTACCAAGGAAGACCCAATGGACAAGAATCTGCAGACTATTTTTACAGAACAGTCACAGCAAGCATGGGACTGGCTAACACAAGAAAAAGTGTTAAAATATTTGAATGGTGTTAAGGTAGACAAAGCTCTGGGGCCAGATGGTATACACCCACGGGTACTTAAAGAGCTAAGTCAGACCCTGGCCAGACCATTATATTTGATTTTCAGGGATTCTTTTATTTCAGGTATGGTGCCCATGGATTGGCGTAAAGCAGATGTGGTGCCCATATTTAAAAAGGGATCAAAGTCACAGCCAGGAAATTACAGACCTGTAAGCTTGACATCTGTGGTAGGGAAGCTGTTTGAAAGGTTGCTAAGGGAATATATTCAAGAATTCTGCTGGAACAGGAATATCATTAGCAATAGCCAACATGGCTTTGTGAAAGACAGATCTTGTCAAACTAACTTGATTGCATTTTATGAAAAAGTGAGTAATAATATAGATGCGGGAGCAGCGGTTGATGTGATCTATTTAGACTTTGCAAAGGCATTTGATACAGTTCCACACAAGAGGTTACTGTACAAATTGAATGAAATAGGCCTAGGGGAAAATGTTTGTGTGTGGATTGGAAATTGGCTGAAAGATAGAATGCAAAGAGTGGTAGTAAATGGCAAGTTCTTCAGTTGGATAAATGGGATAAATGGAGTACCTCAGGGATCTGTCCTGGGTCCTCTTCTTTTTAATTTGTTTATTAATGACCTCCCAGAGGCATAGGGAGCCATGTATCAGTGTTTGCCGATGACACAAAATTAAGTAAGGTAATAAAGTCTGAACTGGATGTGTCTTCATTAAAAGAGGATTTGGACACATTGAGTAACTGGGCAGGCAAGTGGCAAATGAGATTCAATATAGACAAGTGTAAAGTTATGCATTTTGGGTATAATAATAAAAATGCAACATATAGTTTAAATGGTGTTTCTCTGGGGAAATCTACTAATGAAAAGGATTTGGGAGTAATGGTAGACAATAGACTTAACAGTAGCATGCAGTGCCAGCTGGCAGCTGCAAAGGCCAATAAGATATTGGCATGTATTAAAACGGTTATTGACTCAAGGGAGGAAGATATAATTATGACTCCTTACAGGTCCATGGTAAGACCCCACCTAGAATATGCTGTGCAATTCTGGGCGCCCTTTCTGAAAAAGGACATTATGGAACTAGAGAAAGTGCAGAGGAGGGCTACAAAACAAGTAAGGGGAATGGAAAGTTTTAGTTATGAAGAGAGGCTCGAAAAATTAAACTTGTACACACTAGAGAAATGGCGTCTTAGAGGGGATATGATAACACTATATAAATATGTTCAGGGCCCATACAAAGGGCTCTCCAAAGACCTGTTCATTAACAGAACAGTACACAGGACAAGAGGCCACCCGCTTAGACTTGAGGAAAGGAGATTTAGGGCTAGATTTAAAGGCAGCCGTTAAACCAGCCGCTAAGTGAAAAAGGCACATCGCTCGCAAATAATACAGGAGTTACGGCAGATTCAATAGCTACTCTACGAGAATAGCTATCGAGCGTAGGCACACAAAAAACACGTAACAAAAAAGCCGTTGTCGCTCATGTTAATGCACAACGGGCGGCCAAATCACACGATAACAGCGCTCAAAACAACATCTAACATAACGGCTGCCGTTGTCTAGCAACAATGATTGATGCAAAAACAAATTCAAACACACAGCCAATCACAAAGCCCCAATGTATCAAATAACTTCAAATACACCTATATATACCCAAAAATAACCGTCACACACTGTCTGTTATCGAGTTCTTCAGAGCCAGATATCAGGACCCAGGAGCGAAGGATAGTGATTAGAGAGAGGGAGACAGCAGCGTATATTGGAGGTAGAGGAGTTTTGCAGTTTGGAGAGAGGAGAGCATTGCACATAATACGACACATAGCACACCTTTGCACATATTACATACACACATACAAACACAAACACATACACATACATACACATAGTCCTTTTATTTTATAACACCTCACACAGTTTACATTTTATTTTGACAGTGTGAATCTGTGAGTGAAAGTGTGTGACAGAGAGTGAGTGGAGCGAGTGTGTCTGTGAGGGCCTGTGGGAGTGTGTGGGTGTGACTGGGTGAGTGATGGCCAGGAGAGGAGGACAGGAGAGAGGGATGGGGAGAGTAGTGGAGGAGGAGGAAGCTCAGGAGGGGATCCCTCAGCAGAGCAGGGGTGGGAGAGGGAGATCTGCAGGGCGGAGGGGGACCCGACCCACAAGAGCAGGCACACGCAGGACAGGGACAGAACCTGCAGTGGGACGAGGGGTAGTTGCTGGGGAGCACCCCACACAGTCAGGGTCAGACCAGGCAGGGCACTCCGGCTCAGAATCCTCCCATGCCGGAGCTGACGAGGGCAGGATCAGGGACCCCAAATACACAGAGGAGGAGAACACGGCTCTCGTGGAAGCTGTCCTGGAGAGGCAGAGTGTTCTCCACCCGACAGCGAAGGTCCCTGGCCTGTCAGCGAGGAGGAAAGCAGCCTGGAACCAGATATGCAGCAGGGTCAACGCGGTGGCTCCATGCAGGCAGGACGTGGAGTTCATCAAAAAGAGATGGGGCGACTGCCGGAGGGTCGTCAAAAACAAGATGACAGAGCTCGCCAAGCACGCCCGAGGCACTGGAGGTGAACCAGCAGTCTCTATCACCTTCTGCGGCTGGGAGGAGATGGTGCGGCAGACCATGTCCCCGACCCTGATCGAGGGGGTCATTGGAGGAACTGACACTGGGGATGAGAGGAGCCTCCACACTACCGGTAAGTGCAACACTACAGAACAACACACTACAGCAACCAACACCAGCTGCACACACAGTCACACCTCAACACATGTCCATCACTCAGCCATACAACTGCAGCAACACAGCACCCTGAGGGTTAAAAAAAGGACACAACACCTGGACAAATGGCAACGTCCAACTTGGGACAAACATTTCAAAGTCCTACTTCAACCCTCCTGTCGCTGTGCTCATCACACACAATACACAAAACGTTATGTTCAAAATGTCGTCTGTTAAATATCATCACTGTTCACACACAATGTCACCCATGTCCCCACCCTAAACCCTTGAGTGCTAGAGGGATCATCAATGCATCAATCAACAATGCATTGGCAACCCCTCTGGTACTCAAGGGGTTAACCAGGCAACAAACAAATCAATAGGACAACGATCACATGCTACACAGGGGACATTCACTAAGCGGTGACAAACAGATGGTGGACACAAAGTAACCCTCACACACCCTCACTTCACCAATACCAGTGTTAGTCCATGGAGAACATGCAACAACAAGAATCAAGTTTATAAGGTCCCATTGTACAGACTCCATGGAAAACACTGGAAATGGGGAAAGGAGATCACTGGAGATGTCACCATCATGTTCACCTCATCAGTTCAACATCACCGCTTACTGAATCACAAAAAGGGGGCATCAGGTCACACATCACAGTGTCACACAGAATAAATGCTTGTAGGTGCAACACACAGGCCGAAAACTATTCCACAGATTTCAAGCTGGAAAAAGTAGGCATTGGTGTTGTGGCTGCAATCATTTACTCTGACTTGAAATGACGTATCCCATATCTGATTCCCACATGGATCCACAGGGGTGCTGATGCCATGGATGGATGGTACACCAGCTGCTTTTTGCAGGATACACATGGGAAACAAAAAGCAAACATCATTGTACCTTGGTCACCAACAGGCCATGACTGATGGATATCTAGGATTGAGTACGGTTGCCTCACACAGAAGGATGGATGGGCTCATACACAGAGAAAAAGGCCTCAATCAAAGATATCCCTCACTACTGGCTGGATTGTTGCCCTTAGGATTCAAATGTTACTAAATATGTTACAACACGATGTGAACACAGAGATCACTTCACTGGATGTGATTGCCTTACTGGCCAGATATGTGCACCCATCACAAATCAACCTAAATTGCTACCATCCAAATACACATGCATAGTATATCACACTCTACGTAGATGGGATATACGAGGTATGTTCATATCCATCATATCAATACAATGTCTTGTTGGATGGGTGCACATGTATAGCCAGTAAGACAATCACACCTACTGAACTGCTCTCTGGCTTCACATCTTGGAAGGATATTACTGTATCCATATGAAGGGAACATATCCACATACATATATGACCATTTCTACTTGTGTGTCACTGTAATGGGATAGCAATGGGTAATGTCATCATGATGTCATATCATTGCCATCGTTAACAGATGTGTCTTGATCTAAGTCCCATCCCTCCAACACTCATGGTTATACAGATATTGCTCTATGTGACAGGTGGAGATATCTATCATTTGACCACACGGAGGCTCTTCAGCAGAGCCAAAGTCACAACATTTCGAGATAAATACCTCTTTCGAATGGTCCACAGAGTGTGCTTGCAAACCAGACACACTCTGTACACCATTCCAGTTAAGTATTGTTCTCTAAATGGGGCGATTTGGGCTCTGCTGAAAAGCCCTCGTGTGGACAAATGACTGAAATCTCCATCTGTCACATAGAGCAATATCTGAACAACCATGAGGGTAGGAGGGATAGGACTAACAGCGAACAACATCTGTTTTCACAATGTCTACAATATGACATCAAGGTGGACTTAACCTTTGCCATCCCCCTGGAGGGATAGCCATCCCTACAAGTTGTGAAGATAAATATATGTTGTTGGATTCACCCCCCTCCCCCGAGTTAAACAATGGTATTCCTACTGTTGAAAGGTGTGTTGATTCAAAAGGTATCACAGCTCAGAAATGGATATGTCAGGGGCAATACCCCAGTGGCCTGAAATTGTACAGTGGTGCTGTTACTACACAATCATGTGGACAGCTCTGGTACAGGGACCAGATATCTACATGGGAGGGTGTTGCAACAGCCCCACTGTACTATTTTGGCCCACTGTGATATTGCACCTCAAAATGAAACCTTCACCTATAATAACTCAAACAACACCTTTCAGCAGTGGATGTACCCTTGTTTACCCAGGGGGATTAACCCAAACACATATAATTTTCTTCACCACATATCAAAGTATAACTGTCTCCACAAACATATGGCTAAGGTCACTAATCACAACATCTTATTTCTCCACACAGCTTACGGCCCTCAAGCCCAGCGGGAGACAGTGAGGAGGACACAGAGGAGGGGACCAGCCGGTGGTCACCTTACCCACCATCACCATCCCCTCCAACACAGGCTGCACCACCACCTACTGCACCCCTTCAAGCTGCACCACCACAGGCTGCACCCCTTCAAGCTGGACCACCACAGGTTGCACCCCTTCAAGCTGGACCACCACAGGCTGCACCCCTTCAAGCTGGACCACCACAGGCTGCACCACCACAAGCTGCACCTCCCCAGTACAGTGGCTGGATGCAACAGGAGGAGAGGTAGACCCATCCAGCCACCTCTACCAGCTACTACCCTCCATCAGCAGCACCACCACCGCCAGGGAGGCAATGGCTGCCAGGGACAGTGGCCACCACCCAATATGGGCCATATGCCTCCCAGTTAAACCCACCCTCCTGGATGGTTCCACAGCATGCCCCAAGGTATGATCCCAGGTGGGGTCCAAGCATCTATCAGTGGCCACCATATGACCCATGGCCACTGGACTACCCACACCTGGGCCTGATTGGTGAGCCCCAGCGCCCCCTACCCAGGGACATTTTCACACCTCCACCAGCACACACATCATTGGGCAGCTCGAAGTCACTTGATGTGGTGGGCATATGCCCATCATCTGCACCAGCCACTCCAACAACTTTCACAGCAGCCACAGCACCTCCAGCAGCACCAGAGCAAACAGCACCCTCAGCACCAGAGCAAACAGCACCTCCAGCAGCACCAGAGCAAACAGCACCCTCACCACCAGAGCAAACAGCACCCTCAGCAGCAGAGGAAACAGCACCCTCAGCACCAGAGCAAACAGCACCCTCAGCAGCAGAGGAAACAGCACCCTCGGCAGCAGAGGAAACAGCACCCTCATCAGCAGAGGAAACAGCAGCACCAGTGACACCGGGCACATCTACCTCCAGCACCGCACGCCTCACAGGGATGGAGGCGGAGTGTATGGCCCTGCAGAGGAGACTACTCTGGTCGAGCAGGAGTACTGACAACAACATTAGAAGGAGCAGGAGGCAATCCAAAAGGAACATTGCACAATTGGAGACCAGGATCCAAGGCTTGGAGTCGGTGGTGGCCAGGGGGAACACACTACTCCAGCAGCTCAGGACTGGTGTGATGGACATGTTAACACAGGTCCTTGTGGAGTTGAGGGAGATCAACCGCAGGGAGAACCTGAGGATGGAGAGGGAGAACTTGCGTTCCACTGAGGGGTCTACTGCAACCACCACCCCCTCCAGTGTTACCCCTGAAGCCACACCTAGGGGGCAGAGGATTACCAGGAGTTCAACAAGGGCATCCACCTCTGGCACCCAGGCTAAGGCCCCCCACCCAAAAAGGAAAAAATGAAAGGCCCAACCTGTCAACTTTCCCCTCAATAAAAAAAACCTTTTTTTGTATTCCTGCCTAATCTGTTGTGTCTTCAGTTATGGATTGGGTGGCAGGGTTGTCTCCAATGCATTGCCATACAATGCAGTGAACACAACCTCTGCCTGGGTGAAATGTTAGTGGGATGCTACAACATGGGTTCACACACACACACCGTTGTACAAATTCAACTTGTAATACATCCCTGGAGCCATATTACACCACTGTGTTATATGGCGGTGTTGTGTGTTGAATTTGAACAACAAAACATACCCCTTAGCACAACAAATTGCACAACACTGAACATTTGTCTACATCATATGTTGTGTTTAACCCTTTGAGTGCCAGAGTGGTAGGCAACGCATTGTAAAGAAATGCGTTGGGGACCACTCTTGCACTCAGTGGATTAATGGGATAACCAGACAAACAGCTCTGTGACTTAGCAGGGACATTATAAGCAGGACAGATAAATGTGACATGTATCCATATTGTCTTGGATTCACACACTCATTGTGCAACTGACTTACTGGGGAAGCCAATGTTTTTAACCTAGGATTTCAATGTGTAGCACACACATTGATATCCTGGGCTGAGCACTGGGGTCTCCAGTAAGTTGAGTTGCTGTTTCCCTAAGGGTGTAACAGACTTCACCAGTGATAACACATGTCCACTTAGTCTGGTTGTTCGTTGATATAGCCCATGTACTGAGATATGTCAAAGTGGAGCAATATCTCAGAACATGGATTATACTGAGCAATACATATACTGTGGACAGGTATTCACTGTGGAAGTATGTCCCCTGTATCACCTCTTCATCACTCCCACAACACATTGGTGCATCACTGCCACCATCATCTGTTTGCATGGATACATCACAGAGTCCACTCACTGGCAAACAAGTGGTGGACTCCTGTGATGTGGGTGATGCCTTTCCATGTATGGGGGATACTCTACCCTGGGTGTGGTAACGCATTGACAAATGTGTTCTCAAATATATCCTCCTACAGACACACTATAGAATGGTGATGGTTCATCTTTATTGTGTCTCAAAGTACATTAGAATGTACATGTGTTTCCTGTATGTATTGCCTATATGCATTGAACACCTGTATGAGAACACTAAATGTACTTTGAAACTAAATCGTACTACTTCAGTAACACTGCTGCCCTGCTCATGTGTTGTCCACAAGGTTTGACAACTCTGTAGCTGAGCATCCTAACTGTACAGGTTATAACACTCAAGAGTTAGTGTTTTCTGTGTCTATATGAGAATGTTCCATTAGAGGTTTATGTGAACCTCAGGTCAAACTTTGCATCACCAACAACATCACCATAAACAGCAAGAGGTGATCTTCATGAAGGTGTTGTCAAGACATCAATCCAGTCACATGGAAGATCTTCAGTTCAAGGATGGATCATGTTAGTTTCACAGGACTGATGGGGGACTTGCATGGATTGTTTGCATGCGTGTGTTATACTCACAGGTGAAGTGTTCCGTGATGAGCCTGTCTCTGATCTGTACCCCTCTCATGGTCTCCTCCACATGCCCAATGTCCATGGCCACTTACTGTATGGGGGGGTCCGGGATGTGCTCCAGCAGCCTGGTGTCCACTGCGATGTTGTGCAGTATTGTGCACGCCACAATGATGTCACACACCTTAGCCGGTGCATACTGCAGTGCTCCCCCAGAGTGGTCCAGACATCGGAATCTTGACTTGAGGAGGCCAAATGTTCGTTCAATGGCATTCCTCGTTCTGGCATGAGCCTGGTTGTACCTTTCCTGGGCATGTGTTTGGGGATTGGCCAGAGGGGTCAGTAGCCAGGACTTGCATCCATAGCCAGCATCACATGTGTAATGTGAGTGACATGGTGAGACAGGGAGCACATGTTGTGTGAATGATGTTTTGTGTGGTGGACGTAGTAGCTGTGGATCAGGTGCATGCTGAGCAGCGTGGTGTGTACGCCTGTGTATGTGGTGTGATTTTGTTTTGTGAGCTCACCCACTAGCCATCCCCCTGTAAAGGTTCCATTCTCAAAATCTCTCTGGACTGAGGAGTTTTGTAGAATGTATGCATCATGTGAGCTGCCAGGATATTTTGCACAGACATTCATGATCCTCATGTTGCTGTCACACACCATCTGCACGTTGATGGAGTGGAAGTTCTTCATGTTGATGAATAGCTGTGCGTCACGTGCTGGGGCCTTAATCCGGACATGGGTGCAATCTATAGAACCCATGACCCTGGGCATGCCTCCCCTTGCGTAAAAGGCCTGCTGGACGTGTATCCAGTCCATGTCGGTGGTGGGAAAATGTATATAGGTACTGGCCTTGCTTTTGAGGGCTGGCAGGACCTGGGCCAGCACTCTGGAGAATGTGGCCTGTGACATGCCAGATGCGTAACCCTCAGTGGACTGGAAGGCCCCGCTTGCCATGAAGTGTATGGCACAGAGTAGTTTCTGCAGGCCAGTTAGGGCATGGTTGTGGATGTAGATGGGATCCACCTGCTCCTTGATGACCTCATACAAGGCAATGATGCTGTCAGGCCTCAACCTGTAGCGATCAATGACCTCGTCATCAGTCATTCCAAAGAGGGTGACCCTTGGGCGGTATACCCTGGGCCTTGGTGGTCGTCTATACATCCTCTGCCCTCCAGGTGGGGATGGACTCCTGTGTGGCTGCTGAGCCAGAGCCTCCTCACTTGCAACAGGTGAAGGCTGTTGATCAGGCGTGCTTGGAGGTTGCTGATGTTCCCTAGCTCTCTCCCTTGCACGCCTTCTCCGCAGTCTTCGCAACAATATGTAACCCAACATACTGTTTGCTCTCTCTATCTGTCTCTATCTGTCTCTCTCTCTCTACCTCTCTCTCTCTATCTCTCTCTATCTCTCTCTCTCCCTCCCTGAGTGGAAAACAAGCCACAAGTACTTGCTAGGGCGTTGTGTAGGTGTGGTGATGAGGTGAGTGCTAACCAATGGTGTGTTGTTTTTGTCCAGGTAAGTGTTTGCAGGTGTGTGTGTGTTATAAGATGTGGTGTGTTGTGCTTGTTATGTGTGTGCCATTTGCGGGCGTGCAGTTGTGGGGTGCAGGTCGCGTGTTGATGTTGCCCAGGTGAGCTTGTATTTGCAGGTGTCCGCTTTGTGTGATAACCCCCATTGTTCCGTGCCATGTTGTGTTGTTGTTTTTTTTGTGTCGTTGTCCCTGTGGTGTTGGTTATTGTTGTGTGTGGAGTGATTTGTGTTGTGTGTGCATGTTTCTGTGTTGTTTTGGCATTGCACGGGTTAATTTTCCCATTTACATGGTTGTGCGGTAAGCATTTTGTGTATTTTCCTATGTAACGGGTGTTTTGTTTTGCCCGTTGTCTAACGTGTGAGAAAAGTGGGTCTTAACTTTTAGCCATTAGGTGTGTCTTTTTTTCAGCCGTTATCAGTACCGCAAGCCTTTGAATAGCTCTGGGGTATGTTGTTACATGCGTCTGAATGCACGTAAGTGTATTGGCCGTAAGGATTGTGAAACTGCTGTTAGCTGTTCTTTAGGCGGATCTTTGAATTGCAACATGACGCTTAACACACACATTAGTGATTTTTTTTACTAACGGCTGCCTTTAAATCTAGCCCTTAATCTACAACAGCGGAAGGGTTTCTTTACAGTAAGGACAATAAAGGTATGGAATTCACTGCCTGAGGAGGTGGTGCTATCGAAAACATTAGATGCCTTTAAAAGGGGCCTGTATGTATTTAAAAGAACATAACATAGAGGGCTATGTACGTTAGTATTGGGATGAATATTTAGTTGGGGCTTGTTGATCCAGGGAGGAATCTGATTGCCATTTGGAATCAAGAAGGAATTTCCCCCCCCCATTCAAGGCAGAATTTTAAATTGCTAATTGAGGGGGGTTTTTTTTGCCTTCTTTTGGATCAAAGATGGTAAACAGGAATAGGTTAAGGTTGAACTAGATGGACGCAAGTCTTTTTTCAACCTAAATTACTATGTTACTATGTTAGTTCAATACTACAGTCATAAGATCTGTGCTGGGGTAGGGTGCCAGCTTCTTCCTTATTGAATACATCACTGAACTGTTGGTATTCATCTGGCAGTGAAGGGGAGGTACACAACCGGGTGGGTTACGCAATGATCCATACAAAACTGGGACCAAACAGAGGTTTCACACTTTTGCCAATCAAACTGTAGATTATGCAACTGTAACCAAGGAAATCCCAAAATTACTGCGTGGTGTGGAGAACTGATAAGTTGGAACTGCTGTTCCTCCTTGTGAAGTGCCCCAATAGTCATAGTTAATGGCATTGCTTCAAAGGTAACCTGTGCAGGTTCTAAGGGTCTGCCGTCAATTGCTTCAATAGCAAGAGGGGTCTCTCTCTCAATCCGCGGAACCCCATGCAATTCAGCAAAGGTATTATCCATAAAATACCCAGCTGCGCCGGAATCAACCAGGGCCAAAATCTCCACTGAGCGTTTTGCCAAAGAAAGTACCACCTGTATGGTAGGTTTCAGTGTACCCAAACCTGGGGACGATTGAACACCACCTAGGGCCTGTCCCCCAAGGTAACCTAGGTGTGTTTGTTTCCCGGACGTACAGGACAAGATCTTAGCAGGTGCCCATTCTTGCCACAATATAAGCATAGCCCTTGTCTTCTGCGATATGTTCTCTCCTCCTTGTTAGCCTGGTGAAGCCTAATTGCATAGGTTCACCTGGTCCCCGTAACTGTTCATTAGGCTTAGATGCCAAGGGAGGGATGGGTGAGCAAAATGTACTGCTAGATCCGTTATTTTTTTACCGTAGTCTGCGGTCTTTGCCCATTTATCTCTCACGGATCCGGGTGTCAATTAGGATAACATACTCAATATAGTCATCTAGATCAGTGGGCAACTCTTTAGATGCAATCTCATCTTTAATCTGGTCACTCAGGCCCTGAGCGAAGGCTGCCAACAATGCCTCATTGTTCCACCCTACCTCTGCTGCCAAGGTGCGAAATTCAATGGCATAATCGCCCACCGTACGCCTTCCCTGCTGTATCTCCATAAGGCGTTTTGCAGCAGAGGTGGTTCTGACAGGAGGCTCAAACACTCTCTGAAATGACTGCACAAATTCTCTGAAACTCCTTGTGCAGGGTTTCGCACTCTCCCATAACGGATTGGCCCATGCCAATGCTCTACCAGTCAGTAGGGATATCATGAAACCAACTTTACTGCGGTCACTGGGGAAGGCATGCGCCATCAATTCCATAAATATTTCAAGTTGGTTGATAAACCCTCTGCACAGATTAGGATCACCATCGTATCTGAGTGGCAAAGGGGCGAAGGCAGTTAACCCCTTGACTACAGCCCCTGAGGGCATAGTATCGTTCTCCGGTGTCTGACCTGGGGAGACCACCGGACTAGGAACAGACTTGTCTAAGAGTACAGTGCGTTCAAGAATAGTTTGGATCACTACCGCTAGCTGATCCAGGCGTTGCTCATGTACATCCATCCTCCAATGGATATTTTGTGTGTTACCATCACTCTTATTGTCTGAGGTCATGGGCCTTTCGTACTGTCATGGTTTATTAAGACTCTCAGGCGCAAAGTTAGTTAAAAACACAACTTTATTGAAAAGTTTAAGACAACCCCATAGGGTAACATACACGTTCATACATATATATTGCAATGACAGGAAACAAGCAATAATAATAACGATACAGGCTCTACCGGCCCTGCCAATATACCGGGCAAGGCAGCCAGGAAGTTGGTACAAGGAATAGATAGGCTCTACCGGCCTTGCCAATATACCGGGCAAGGCAGCCAGGAAGTTGGTACAAGGAATAGATAGGCTCTACCGGCTTTGCCAATATACCGGGCAAGGCAGCCAGGAAGTTGGTACAAGGAATAGATAGGATCTACTGGCCTTGCCAATATACCGGGCAAGGCAGCCTGGAGACTAGTACACGGAGAATTAGTAGGCTCTACCGGCCCTGCCAATATACCGGGCAAGGCAGCCTGGAGACTGATACTCGGAGGATTAGTAGGCTCTACCGGCCCGGCCAATATACTGGGCAAGGCAGCCTGGAGACTGGTACTCGGAGGATTAGTAGGTTCTACCGACCCTGCCAATATACCGGGCAAGGCAGCCTATAGGTAGACAGTAAGTATAAAGGCTCTACCGGCCTTGCCAATACCGGGTAAGACAACCCAAGATGGTACAGAGAGGAATAGGTTCTACCGGCCTTACCAATATACCGGACAAGACAGCCTAATACGGAGTGGGTGGCAACCACTAAAGCCTCAGTGACTGGCTAGGTGGCAACAACAGTCACAAGGATGACATGCAGAGGCTAAAGGAGTTAAAGTGGCAAGCCAAAGAAATATACAGGAGACCACCAGTACCCGCGTACTGGAGAACCAACGGAGCTGCCTAGGACTTGACAGCAAGAGATAGCATAGAGAGAACCAGTACCCGCGTACTGGGGACACAATATCTCTAAATCGGTACAATAGTACTCAGATGTGGTGGAGCGAACCAGTACCCATGTACTGGGGAGACCAATCTCGCATCCGGTGCAACAGCAGCCGGTGAATAGGAGCGAGCTAGTACCCACGTACTGTAATCATAAACTGTACTGGTGCAACGGCAGCTGGTAGTCGGTGGAGCAAACCAGTACACACGTACTGGGGAAACCGTCCCTGTTCTGGTGCACAGCAACCGGTTGAATGTAAGCAGACCAGTACCTGCGTACTGGGAGCACAAATCTCTATAGGTGCAACAGCAGCCGGGTGGCTATGGAGCAAACTAGTACCTGCATACTGGGGACACAAATCACAATTGGTGCAACAGCAGCCGGGTGGCTGTGGAGCTAACCAGTACCCGCGTACTGGGAACACAAATCACAATCGTGCAACAGCAGCCGGGTGGCTGTGGAGTGAACCAGTACCCGCGTACTGGGAACACAAATCACCATCGTACAACAGCAGCCGTGTGGCTGTGGAGCGAACCATTACCCGCGTACTGGGAACACAAATCACTATCGGTGCAACAGCAGCCGCGTGGCTGTGGAGCGAACCAGTACCCGCGTACTGGAAAAAACAGCAAGGAGTAGAAATGTCGCCAAGGCGACTATGGAGGACTAGCCGACGACAGGCAATACTGGATCAGGAGCACAGCAGATGAAAACAGGAACCAGCAATCCAGATGGTCAACCGGATCAGGAACGGCAGCGGGGACTGGCAGCAGGAAGCAGCGACACAACGGCAACCTCAACCAGATCAGGAACGGAAACAGGAACCAATGAACTGGTAACTCAGGAACATGACGATCTCAGGTTAGCAGGAACATAACCAGGGGCCCAGGAAGCTCAGGAACACAATGGAGATGCGAGCAGCATAGAGACAACACGAAAGGGCAACCAAAGGGTGCTCAAGCTCAGTCTAAATAGGCAATGCAGGGCGAACTGAAGGCAGACAGCCAATGGAGAGCCCCCTACAGGTAACTGACACAAAAAGGCAGCAATCATGGGCACCGTGATACAGATGCATCCACCTCCAGGGTAAGAGGCAATGTGGTGTTAGGATATACCAATACTGGAGCCACTGAGAAGGCAGATTTCAAGGCTTCAAAAGCACTGTTGGCCTCAGGGGACCAAACCAATGGGTTAGCTCCCTTATGAGTTAAATCAGGCAAGGGTTTGACCAAGGTCGAGAAATTTTGAATTAATTTTCTATAATAATTCGCAAACCCAAGGAATCTTTGTATGGCCTTCAGGTCCATAGGACGTGGCCATTGCAGAACTGCTGAGAGATTTTCAGTACCCATAGCAATACCTTGCACAGAAATAACATAACCCAGGAAGGGTACCTGGTCTTTAGGAAATTTGCACTTCTTTGCAATAGAAGTTTGTTTTCCCGCAGTTTTTGCAATACTGTAGCAACATCTCTCCTATGTGTCTCGATGTCAGGAGAGTGTATCAAGATTTCATCCAGATAAACCACTACACAGGACTGTAGTAGGCTTCTCAAAACGTCGTTTATGAACTCCTGGAAGACCTCTGGAGCATTGCATAGCCCAAATGGCATGACCAAACACTCATAATGGCCACTATGAGTGTTAAAAGCGGTCTTCCACTCATCGCCCTCCTTGATTCTGATCACGTTATATACTGCCCTCAAATCAAGTTTCGTGAACACAGAGGAACCCTTCAGGCGGTCAGATAATTCCGTAATTAATGGAATGGGGTATGCATTTTTCACCATCAATTTATTTAGACCTCTATAGTCGATGCAGGGTCTAAGCTCCCCATTCTTTTTCTTCACAAAAAAAATCCATGCCCTGTGGGCTAGGAAGATTTTCTAATTATGCCTCTGGATAATGCATCAGTAATGTATTCCTCCATGGCCCGGTTTTCCTCCACCAACAGAGGATAGGTGTGGCCTTTGGGAGGTATCGAGTCTGGCATCAAATTAATAGCACAATCATACTGTCTATGTCCCGACAAAGTGCTAGCCTCCCCCTTACTGAACACCTCACTGAAAGACTGGTACTCTGAGGGTAACGAGGGGGAGTTACACAATATCTTGATAGGTTGCTTTAGACAGGTCCCTTTACAGTAGTCAGACCACAATAATATGTCACAAGTCTCCCAGTCCACTCTGGGATTATGTCTCTGGAGCCATGGGAAACTCAGAATGACGGCATGGTGTGGAGACTGAATAACCTGAAATTGTAGAGTCTCTACATGGAGAGTTCCTACCCTTAGGGAAAGCGGAAAAGTTTCATGTGTGAAATGGGATGGTTCAAGTGGACGACCATCAATAGCCTCTACAGCCAATGGAGACTCATGGAGTATCACGGGAATATTATGTGTCTTAACGAATTCACCATCAATAAAATAGCCAGCAGCACCAGAATCAATCAGGGCTGGGGTAGCCACTGAGGAGTTAGCCCAAGAAATAGCCACCTGTAGAATGGGCTTGCTTAAATCCTGATTTGGGGACCGACTGACTCCCCCTAGGATATGTCCCCTCAGAGATCCTAGGTGTGTGCGTTTCCTGGACGTACCGGACAAGCTCGTAACATTTGTCCAGACTTCCCACAATATAGGCATAGACCCTCTCTACAGTGGAAGGACCACTCCTCCCGGAACAAACGTGTAAAGCCAACCTTCATAGGCTCAACCTTATTATCCTCCATGCTAGGTGGCAAGGGCAGTGAGGGAGGCAAGGGTGGGAACTCCATGTTCTGTACCAAACGCAACTCATGCCTTTGCATGTGGTTCTTGTATGTGGACCATTCTATCATGGTGCCCGTGCTCCCTTGTTTTTGTTTTCCTGTCAGTTATCCTGTGTAATGCTCTCATTGGTTGTCCTGTGTTGAGCCCGCCCAGTATGGCCTTTATATATGGGGCTCCTGCACCCACACGGGGCCCTTTCGTGGTGTTCCTGTACCAGTGCTAACTTACTGCTCAGTGTTCCCAGTGTACCGACTTGGCCTGCCTGACTTCTCTTCAGTGTCTGCTCCTGTGTATCGACCCGGCCTGGCTGACGTTCCTGCTCCTGTGTACCGACCCGGACCGGCTGACGTTCCTGCTCCTGTGTTCTGACCTTGCCTGGCTAACGTTCCTGTTCCTGCGTACCGACCCGGCTTGATTGACGTTTCTGCTTCTTCAGTATTGTCGCCTCAGCGACATTCTTAGTCAGCAGACTATCCGGTTGTTTGGCTTGCCCTCTGCTACTGCTCCTGCAGGTTGCCAGTGTTGTCTCAGTTACTGCTCTGGCAGTGCGCCTTTGGCCTAGTCCTCCGTTACTGTCATACCGGTTGCAAGTGTGAACCTCCGTGATTGCTCCAGTAGACGCCATTAGCTTGTCCTCCGCTACTGCTCCTGCAGGTTGCCAGCGTTGTCTCAGTTACTGCTCCGGCAGTGAGCCTTGGCCTAGTCCTCCGTTACTGCTACACCGGTTGCAAGTGGCTGCCTCCGTGATTGCTCTGGTAGAGTGTCATTGGCTTGACCTCCGTTACTGCTATTCCGGTTGCAAGTGTCTGCCTCCGTTATTGCTCCGGCAGTGCTCATTACTACATCTGTTGAGCTCTGGCAGTTCACGTTTACCTGCTGACCTTGGGCGATCTGGAGTTTGGTATAAGTACTATTGCAGTACCTTCACCCATGGGACTGCTTACCATCATTGATGAACTTTAACTCCTGCAGTACCAGAGTCCTGGGAACTTACTCCTCTTGCCTGACCTGAGTCAGCCTAAACTGTCTGTACCTACATGTTATGCTGGACCTGTGTGGGCATTGTATCTTAACCTGTCGAGTGTCTGTATTATACTGTCTGTATACTACAGGACCTGTGTAGGTTCTTTTTGTGAATTCAATAAAACTGTGTTTTAATCCTAAACCACTGTGTCTGTGAGTCGAACAAACCTTTACACTTTCTCTTATACGGGTGTCAGTTAGCATGATGAACAAAATCAACTGATCCAAATCAACTGGCAGTTCACTTGCTGCTATTTCATCTTTGATCGCATCATTCAGTCCCTGCGAGAAGGCTGCCACCAGAGCTTCATTGTTCCAGCCTACCTCTGCCGCTAATGTGTGAAATCCTATAGCATATTCTGCTACAGTGCGGGTGCCCTGTTGAATCGTCACCAATTTTTTTGCGGCAGAGATTGACCGGCTTGGTACATCAAAAACCCTTTGGAAGGCCACAACAAATTGAGAGATATTAAAGGTTAATGGTTTAGCCGTCTCCCACAACGGATTGGCCCATGCCAAAGCTTTGCCGGTCAACAAGGAAATCAGGAAGCCTACTTTGCTTCTCTCGGACTGAAACGATGGAGTACCAATTCCAAAAAAATTCCGATTTGGTTAATGAACCCACGACACAACATGGGATCCCCATTGTATCTTAGGGGAAGTGGAGCGGTACCAGACAACCTTCTAAAGCACGCATTCTCCACCTGAGTGGTTGTTACAGATGCTGATACTGAGGAGACCATCAGCGGTTGCCCAACTTTATCAAGACGGTTCGGTCTAGGAGTGTCTGCAACACTACCGACAACTGATCGAGACCTTGTTCCTGCATGTCCTTCCCGGACAAGATATTCAGCGGCTGCCCATTACTGGCATCAGTACTGTCAGTGTTCATGGCCCTTTTGTACTGTCATGGAGTGACTAGGAAATAACGACTCTTGACAAGGACAGATAAAATTAAAATAAACTTTATTTTAAACACAATAGTGGCAGTAAAGAATAATACACTCTCACGAGTCTAGGGAAGAACAGTGTACACTTTCTTCACCCTTCACTAGGCAAGTGTGGTAAAACTCTCATCTGTACCCTAATGCTAGAGTATCCAGGCAACAGGAGCGAGTATCTCAGGAACTCTGGAGCAACACAGTAGCGACTTAACTCCACCACCTTCTCGAGGCCAGGTGTGAGGACAGTGCAAGACACTTCCTCAACCCTTCACTAGGCAGGTGTAGCTAGTAACTGAACAGCCCTAGTGTAACGGTTTTAAGGACACTCAGACACGGAAGGTTTTGGTAAACACACAGTTTTATTGAAAATACAGAAATTAGAGTAACCCACACGGGTCCAGTATATACTGACAGATATAATACTGACACAGGTCAGGTTACAATAGTAATCAGTAACCCACATGGGTCCAGTAAAACACAATTGGTTCAATACTGACACAGGTCAGATTACAGTTCGTGTGAATCCTTGATGAGACAGTGGAGATTAGGGCGCTACTAGGCCAAGAGATACAAACAGGTCCTAGTAGTACTGAGACCCAAAGGACACTCTCTAGGAAGAGAATGACAACAATAGCGACTGAGGCCACACAAAGGCAGTCGAAGGCCCTGAACAACTGACAGACTGCCGGAACAGTCAGAGGGTGACTGAGCCTGTATATCACGGGGTATCACCAAGCTGAGGCTGCAAACCAACCTCGGATTGTATGCGGAGGACAGGTCAAGCGTACCGTGGTGCAACCAAACTGATCTCCAGCACTGGGGTGTAAGGATCACGAGGCGCATGAACCGGAGACTGGGTCACAGTAAAGCGAAACTGCTGTGGCAGTGTAAACGAGGCAACCAGAGAATCTGTCTAGTAGACAGTTGTGAGCACCAGAGGCAAGCCCTCCAGACGGAACAACGGATGGGACAGAGAGCACGACCGGGTCGGTACTCAGAGCAGGAACGTCAGCCAGGCCGGGTCAGTACACAGAGTAGGAACGTCAGCTAATCCGGGTCGGTACACAGAGCAGGAATGTCGGCCAGGTTGGTACACAGAGCAGGAACATCAGCCAATCCGGGCCGGTACACAGAGCAGGAATGTCAGCCAGGCCGGGTTGGTACACAGAGCAGGAACGTCAGCCAAACCGGGTCGGTACACAGAGCAGGAACATAGACAGGCAGAGTAGTCAGACAGTCCGGGTCATACACAGGATTCACACAGGTCAGGAACAAGCGCTAGCAACTGGAACACCACAAAAGGGCAGCGCTGAAGTGACAGGGCTCAGTATAAAAGGGCTAGAAATGGGTGGAGACAAACCTCAGTAGCCAATAAAAGGGAATCAGGAAGTTGTCCTGACATAACAATGTCGCCAGCAAAAGCACGGGTACCATGATAGTTAGGTAACCTTTGCAGATGGATAGAAGGACAGTGCACGGTACTTCCTTAGTCACACCAAGCAGGTGAATCGTATCGCAAAAGATTCGTAAAAAGTATAAAAACCCCAATATAATTTGGATTCGACTAGTGTTGAGCGAGCACCCCGATGCTCGGGTGCTCGGGTGCTCTGACCGAGCACCGCCGGAGGCTCGAGTGCTCGGCCGAGCACCCGAGCCCCATTGACTTCAATGGGGCGACACGAGCATTACACCAGGCACCCCCTGCTCTGATGAGGGGAGGGTGCCTGGTCAATGCCCCCTTCATCTCCACAATGTCCCCCTTCATCTCCGCAATGTCCCCCTTCATCTCCGCAATGCCCCCTTCATCTCCGCAATGCCCCCCTTCCACAATGTCCCCCTTCATCTCCACACTGTCCCCCTTCATCTCCGCAATGCCCCCTTCATCTCCGCAATGTCCCCCTTCCACAATGTCCCCCTTCATCTCCACACTGTCCCCCTTCATCTCCGCAATGCCCCCTTCATCTCCGCAATGTCCCCCTTCATCTCCACACTGTCCCCCTTCATCTCCGCAATGCCCCCTTCATCTCCACAATGTCCCCCTTCATCTCCACACTGTCCCCCTTCATCTCCGCAATGCCCCCTTCATCTCCGCAATGCCCCCGTACCTCCAGTCCCTGGTGGTCCAGCGGAGCGTCTTCAGATCTGTGCCTCCTTCGGCACAGATCCCCGCCACCCGAACATGGCGGGCGAGCACATGGCGGTACTCGACGAGTACCGCCATGTGCCGAGCAGAGCGATGCTCGAGCCGATCCGAGCATCGGCCGAGCATGCTCGCTCAACACTAGATTCGACCAAAAAAGATGGCTTTAAAACAGCTTAAAGAAGACAACACTATTGTGATCTGACAGGCTGATAAGGGGGGGAATCTGTATATTAGATATAGATGATTATGTTTGTGAAGCACAGAGATTATTATCTGACAATAATACATATCGGCAAAATGATTCAGCTGTGCTCAGACGTGAAAATAATACACTCCCATTATAAAAGAAGTCTTCTTTATTGATCCTCAGTTTAAAAAATATAATGCGTAAGTCACAAAATGGAATACGGTGGAGGTGAGACAGGACACATAAGGAAAGGACCCATTAGTCTAACGTGTTTCGTGCTAAATAGAGCTTACTCATAGACTTGAAACATTAACACACCCAACCTACTAACATAACCTCGGAGAAAGGGTGATAGGTTAAAATTCAAACAGGGAAATCCCACGATTGGGAACCTTTACCTGTCATCACAATACAGATTAATCTAGACAGAATAGCCCTACTAGATACATATGTATCCACATAAGAAAGAGCAGGACATAAAAATAGAAGTGGAAATAAAGAAGAATACTATGATATCCAAATACAGAAACCAATGGACCTTCTTCTTATCATTTCCACTCACCTCATAATACGATCTCATTCATCCCCCAAAAGGTATAAGGATATAGTATACAGAGAGTACACATTACCAATTGAAGCACATATCACAAAAACAATAATATTAAAATATATAAAGATATATATGGAAAGAATATAGCCAAAAATACAAAATATGTAATAATAATAAACAAAACATAAATATTCAGTCAGGCAACGTGCACTACCCTATATAACCAGGTCCTCATGATAATAATAATGGGGGCCAGCCTTGGTACATATAAATGATAATAAGATGTTTAACAATAAAGCCCACCATACATATTACCGCCACATGGGATCATCAGGTCCATCAGCCCACCTCTAGGCACCTCAAAAGATGTGGCTGATGCCCCGTTCAGAATTCAATCCTTATGGCGCACGAGTCCCAAAATGAAAGATCCAAATCAGCTTCGCATTTGTTAATAAGAGAAATAATATCTCCCCCACGCCATTGGAGCCTAACCCTTTCAATCCCATGAAATTCAAATGATAAAAGTCTGCCTTCATGGCATTCTAATATATGTTTTGCAACTGCAGACTCTGTTTTGCCACATTCTGTCTTACTGATATGCTCCCTTATGCTGTGTTTTAGGTGGCGAATAGTACGACCTACATCCTGCTTCATGCACACCTTGCATGTAACTAGATATATAACATACTCTGAGTTACAATTAATGTAACCAGTGATGTTGTGAGTAGTTTTGTGTGTTGTACTCTTGAAACAGCCCGAAACACAGGCATATTGGCAGCACTTACAGACAGAAGCTCCACATTTAAAAAACCTTTGTGTCTCAACCATGTCGGTGTGATCTGTTTGTCACAGACTAGGTGACACTCGATTACCTATAGTAGGTCCTCTTTTGGCCACAAAATCACACCCATCCCGGAGAATGGAATCCAACTGCAGTTGCAAAGCATATATTAGAATGCCATGAAGGCAGACTTTCATTCATTGAATTTCACAGGATTGAAAGGGTTAGGCTCCCATGGTGTGGGGGAGATATAATTCCTCTAATTAACAAACGAGAAGCTTATTGGATTTCATTTTGGGACTCATGCGCCATAAGGATTGAATTCTGAATGGGACATCAGCCACATCTTTTGAGGTGCCTAGAGGTGGGCTGATGGACCTGATGATCCCATGTGGCAGTGATATGTATGGTGGGCTTTACTGTTAAAAATCTTATTATTATTTATATGTACCAAGGCTGGCCTCCATTATTATTAATGTAATGTGTACTCGTTGTATACTATATCCTTATGCGTTCTGGGGGATGAATGAGATCGTATTATGAGGTGAGTGGAAATGATAAGAAAAAGGTCCATTGGTTTCTGTATTTGGATATTTTATTTATTTATTTTTATTTATTTAGAAAATGTTTTACCAGGAAGAATACATTGAGATTTCTCTCGTTTTCAAGTATGTCCTGGACAATTTTCAGTAGAGGGTTGCATATTTACAAAAATTGAGAAACATTATATATTACATGTTATTAAATATACATACGAATATACATACATATGGAAATTTTAAAATTATAAACAGTTACACATATCATAGTATCCTTCTTTATTTCCAATTCTATTTTTATGTCCTGCTCTTTCTTATGTGGATACATATATATATATCTAGTAGGGTTATTCTGTCTAGATTAATCTGTATTGCGATGACAGGTAAGAGGAGGAGTTCCCAGTCGTGGAATTTCCCTGTTTGAATTTTAACCTATCACCCTTTCTCCGAGGTTATGTTAATAGGCTGGGTGTGTTAATGTTTCAAGTCTATGAGTAAGTGCTCTTTAGCACGAAACATGTTAGACTAACGGGTCCTTTCCTTAAGTGTCCTGCCTCACCTCCACCGTGTTCCATTTTGTGACTTATGTGTTATATTTTTTAAACTGAGGATCAATAAAGAAGACTCTAATACTCAGAGTCCTCACCAAGAAAAGGAGGGAAGAGATTCACACTCATCTTATCACTCCATTCTGGCCAAGGACATGGTTTCATCAAGTAATAGAGGTGCCTGTGGAACCTCCATCGTGTTTGCCAACAATGCAGGACCTTCTATATCAAGGTCCCATTCATCATTCCAATCTAAACAACCTCACCTTAAGGGCATGGGACTTGAGGCTGACACTTTGCACTACAAGGGACTGAGTGATTTGGTTATCTAGACCATCCTAAAAGCTTGTAAACCTGTGTCAGCCAGAGTCTACCACTGAGTTTGGTGGATTTACTTCACTTTTTGTGAAGCTTGAAACATCGATCTCTTGCAATTTCATCTTCCAAACCTTTTGTAATTTTTACAATTGGACTACAAGTCAATTCTCTAACGGTTCAGAAATCTACTTTGTCTGTTCTTTTCTAACATAAGATCACAGGCATTCCAGAGGTTCAAATTTTTCTGCAGGGGGTGATTCGTATTCTTCCACCCTACAGGGCTCCTATACCTTTGTGGAATCTGAATCTGGTGTTGGAGGTACTTCAGTCTGCCCCTTTTGACACTCTGTCTTTGAGTTTTCTTAAAGGGATAGTAACACTTCGTTTTAACTTTATTTTATTTTGTAGGCATTAAAAAAACATGAAGAATGATATAAGTCTTATCTCTCAAACCTTTATGGTTTATGAGATATTCACAAGCAAAGTTCCCCTCCCCGCCCCTTTTTCCTAGTGTAAGCCATCTCTTCTCAGATGTGGATCAGGTTGTATGACAGTACAGATAACAGAAGGGGACAATTTTCTTTGTATGAAAGCAATGAAAGCCCTTCCCCCCTTGAAAAGTTTTTCAGCTTTTTCCATTATCTTAATTGAAGATTGTCCCTCTCTGCAGTCTACCTGGGCATCTCCCTTCTTATCTGGTTGAACAGGGGGGGGATACTTTGTTTGTGAATATCTCTTAAACCATAAAGGTTTCAGAGATAAGACTTATATCATTCTTCATGTTTTTTTAATGCCTACAAAATAAAATAAAGTTAAAATGAAGTATTACTATCCCTTTAAACATTTGACTTGTAAGATGTTTTTTCTTACAACTATTGCAACAGTGAGGAGAGCTTCTAAATTAAGTACTGGATCTTGCAGATCTCCTCACATGATATTTCATCATGGAAAAGTTGTCATGAGGACTGTATCTAGATTTCAACCTAGGGTTGTTTCTGATTTCAACACCAGTCCAGGAAATTCTTCTTCCCTCCTTGCGTCCTAATTCTGCCAATCCATAGGATGAAGTTCTCCATACTTTGGATGTAGTTTGCCTTCTCCATAAATATATGTTCATTCTACCCAGTGTTTTTCAACAATCGGACATCCAGCATCAAAGATGACAATAGCTTTGTGGATAAAATGGACTATCAGACACGCTTATGTACTTAAGTCCCATCTGGTTCCATCTCAAATTATGGCTCAAATTACGGCCCATGATGCAAATAGCTCATCATTTAGGCCTCTGTAGACAAGCTTTGGAAGAAAACAACTTTGTCACCTGTTCACACTTTCTCTAAGTTTTATAAAGTTAATATTTTTGCATTAGTTCTGTATGTAAAGCTTTGCAGGTGGTTGCTCCTTAGTTTTCTCCCCATGGTCCCTGCATACCTCATGGACATTAGAGAAAATGGAATTTTTATACTTACACTAAATACTGTTTTGGAGTCCATAAAAATAACATTTTATCTAGTTTGTGACTATATGCACAATTCCTCTATTGTTTTACGTTCCCTGTACTCATGCTCCCTGCATCCCTCTATGGACTATGAGAAAAGTATTTATCAATAAGTATAAAATCCCATTTTTTTACATTAGCAATTATATTTTATTGATACAATGCTAATCACAGTATGCTAACTGGTTATGTTCAAGGCCAAACTTACAGCTTGCAGAGCTATTAAAATTAACCCAGTGTGAATTCCATCTAGATTGAAGTGTTTAAGTTAGGTTCTCAAGAGCTACCAACAAGCCAGGATTTAAGGGCATCCCTGATTAAATACAGGTAAGTTAATACGTGGTTCAACAACTTTGACTGACTTACTTGTTATCATGGAGGGAAATCCTTCAATCCTGGACTGTTGGTCCTTGATGATCAAACTTTGGCATCCCTGGTTTTAGATTTATGCACAGCACTGTATGTGGTAATGCTGACTCAGAATAAAATTAATTATCATATATCGCCACACTGTGCCACTAAGAAATAAATGTTAATTTCTCTAAATATATTTACATTATAAACAAATGGTTATTACAACATATGGGAAGTTTTTAATTATTTATAAAATTAATTAAACTTATTTTTGGGTGACAGGCCCACTTTAAAGGGATGAAGTGGCAAAAGTATTCAACAATAGAGAAGTTTGCTTGATTTTGAAAGAGGTACATCACATGCCAGAATCTAGTCTGGCAGAGAGGTGTGACATGGGTAGTAGAGTAGCCAGTTGTTGGAGGGGGTAATAAAAGAAAGCTGAAAATGTAAAGGCACATTGCAATACATTCCCTGATCAGGGATGGAACTATTGCTGGTGCAAGGGGACTATGTTACTTATCTTGGCATTTGAATTTGTGTTTCCACCCAGGGGTGCTGTCATCCCTTATAACCATTTGAGTGTCAATGGGATTTGCAACACATTGAGCTCTTTGCAACACATTGAGCTCCTCTCAGACACTTTAAATGTTAAATTATGCATGGGGAACATGATGATGTAGGAAAGACGTAGCGCACGTTTCAGGTACAGAGTGGAGAGCTGGGCAGTTGGAGAGCATATATCTCCGATAAAATAGCTTGTGCTAAAGGCGGCTAATAAGAAGAAAGCTACCCGGGCTGGTGCCGTGGTAGAGAGCCTTACATGCGGTTGTATAGTGGCTGGGGGAGGCTTGAGGTACGAGCCCGCCAGCTGTGGATTGGAAGGCTCTGGCACGGACCATGAAGCTGAGCAAAAGCAACAGAGATCGTTGCTGAGTGCTGGGGGAGGAAGCTAATGCACCTGCCAGCTGTAGAAATCTATTTCAAGCTCAGATGAAAAGATTTATGCTCAACGTGAAATGAAATAGCCGGTTTCTCCATAGCGTAACGATCAGCTCTCCAGCCGTCTTAGGAGGTTGATGTTGACAGACCGGAAGACTCTTATGTAAGCGAAGCAGTGTGACAGGGAACATTGCCGAGTGCTGGGGGAGAAAGTTAATGGACTCGCCGCTGCAGAAATCGATCTCAGGTTTAGATGAAAAGATTCAGGCTCATTACGTTGCTAAACTGCCAATTTCTTTATAGAGCAATGACAGGTTCTCCAGCTGTCCTTGGAGGTTGATGTTAGCCCCTTCAGTGCTACAGGCTTGGGCCATTGCCTGTACCCTGCAGGCCAGACACTTTTTCAGCATTTCTGCTATCCTTCCGTTTAGGCTTGATTTCCTCTGGGGATTTTTAGTTAAATATGGAAAACTATATATGTTTTTTCAGAACGAATTGAGCTTTCTTGTGGTATCTGACATGAAGAGAATTTTACATCGTGCAAAAAGTTATGATGTCATAATGACAAAAAAAGTGAAAATTTACTCATTTTGCTAAAATCACATACTATGTATCAAAAACATTTACCTTGATTGAAAAAGTTTCAATTATTTGAAAAAGCCCCGAGTCCCCCATGGCTAGCGTAGAGCCCCAATCACAAGCAGCGTAAAATGACATTTTCAACTTTATAAACGAAAATGCGCATTCTAGGGTTTTTGTGGTAAAACTACCCTATATAACTATATATTTCTGAAAAGTAGACAACCTGCCGCATCTAATGAGGGGTAACTTGCCTTCTTGCCCCAAGCCTGTTGTGCCCAAATGCTTCCAGAAGGTGGCACTATAGGAAAAAAATGGCATTTTCTTACATTTCTGCCCTTTCAGCTGTACTGGAATCTGTGAAAACCATGGAATTTCAAACTATATTCATTAGCTAGTGCTCTTGGGAGAAAAATGACACCCCGTTGATATGGGTTCACTTACCTCAGGGGATGCTAGAAGTGCAAAAAGACACCTACTACAACTTCTAAATTTTCTAACATTTTCTCAAACATTACTTGTCTATACAAAAATGGTTATAACAACAAGAGAAGTAAAGAAAGGCTACACAAACCATACCATTTTGGAAAGAAGACAACCTGCCGCATCTAATGAGGGGTGAATTGCCTTCTTACCCCAAGCCTGTTGTGCCCAAATGCTTCCAGAAGTTGGCACTATAGGAAAAAAATTGCATTTTCTTACATTTCTGCCCCTTCATCTCTACGGAAATCTGTGAAAACCATGGAATTTCCAACTGTATTCATTAGCTAGTGCTCTTAGGAGAAAAATGACATCTCATTGGTATGAGTTCACCTACCTTAGTGGGCGCTGTAAGTACAAAAATATACCTATTGCACCCTCTAATTTTTCTAACATTTTCTCAAACATTACTTGTCTATACAAAAATGGTTATAACAACTAGAGAAGTGAAGAAAGGCTACACAAACCATACCATTTTTGAAAGAAAACAACCTGCTGCATCTAATGAGGGGTAAATTGCTTTCTTACCCCAAGCCCGTTGTGCCCAAATGCTTCCAGAATGTGGCACTATAGAAAAAAATGGCATTTTCTTACATTTCTGCCCCTTCATATGTATGAAAATCTGTGAAAACCATGGAATTTCTAACTGTATTCATTAGCTAGTACTCTTAGGAGAAAAATTACACCCCATTGGAATGAATCAACATACCTTAGGGGTGCCAGAAGCACATAACTACACCTACCTGTTTGCTTCTTCGAAAATGGCTGCTTGTACTAAAATGTTCATTACTGTTAGAATCATGAAGGAAAGGTATAAAATATATACCATTTTGGAAAGTAGATATTCTCCCGCATGAAGTGAGGGGTCACTTGCCTTTCTACCCCCTGTGCTGAAGTGCACAAATATTTCCAAAAGGTGGCACTATGGGAATAAATACATGTTTTTTTTACATTTCCACCACTTCAAAGATACTAAAATCTTTGAAAACCATAACATTTCCTGCTGTATTCATTACCTGCTACCAACATGAGAAAAATGATAGCCCATTTGTGTGGGTTAACATACAATATGTGAGTGCTAGGAACACGTATGTAAACCTGACACTTTTGTTTTTGAAATTATCTGCTTGCACTAAAATGGTTATAACCATAATAGATATGCAGGAAAGGTAGAAAACAATGCCATTTTGGAAAGAAAACAACCTGCCGCATCTAATGAGGGGTCACTTGCCTTCATACCCAAAGGCTGGTATGCACAAATGCTTCCAGGAGGTGGCGCTAATAAAAAAAAAAAAAAGGCATTTTCTTACATTTCTGCCCCTTCAAATGTATGGAGCTCTGTGAAAACCATGGAATTTTCAACTGCATTCGTTAGCTAGTGCTCTTAGGAGTCAAACGACACCCCATTGGTATGAGCTGAACTACCTTAGGGGGTGCTAGAAGTAGAAAACTACACCTACTACAAACTCTGATGTTTCTAACATTTTCTCAAACCTGACTTGCCTGTATGAAAATGGCTATAACACCTTCAGAAGTGAGTAAATGGTAGATAAACTATACCATTTTGGAAAGAAGACAACATGCCGCATCTAATGAGGGGTCACTTGCCTTTTTACCCCTAAGTTAGTTGGCACAACTATTTCCAGGATGTGGTGCTACAGGAAAGCAAACAAACATTTTTTTTACACATCAGTCACTTCAAAGATACTAAAATCGTTCAATGGCGTGGGATTTCCTAGGAGGACTTATTGCCAACCTAAGAAAAATGGTACTCAACTGCTGTGGGTTGACATACCAATTTAGGTGACAGGAGCGTAGCTACCAGTGAAACAGGAATGGGAAAGCAAACAGTGTATGTGTGATTTTATGGCTAACAGATGAAAGAAGCTAGGGCGTCTGCCAGTGTGTACGCGTGGACCTGTGACTACCAGTGTAACAGTGTGGGACCATGTCACCGATGACGTTGGGAGGCTTCCCCTGGTCCCGCCCACTCCTACCCGGAAGTTCGGGTAGGAGAGCTGGGAGAGGAGAAACTGCGCTTCTCTTGCGTTATTGATCTCCCAGCTTGATTGGCTGGGAGATCAATAACTGGGGAGGCATGAGGAGTGATCCTCATGCCTCCCCACGAGTGCCAGGCTTTTTTTTTTGTAAATGCGGCCACTGCATGCCGGTTATACCGGCTTATGCAGTGACTGCATTTCACTCTTACGGCGTACGAGCGTGGTACAGCTGTATCCACTCATACGCCGTAAGTAGCTGGCACTCTAGGGGTTAACAGATGAGAAGACCCTTAAAGGGATAGTAATGTTTCATAATAAAAGCAGCTCTAATTAATCATCATAGTATTTGGACTTTGGAGAGTGTTATTTCAATACTAGAGAACAAAAGGAAGGGGCGCTCCTAGTGAAATACCACTGGAACCAAAACCACCACCACTATATCACCTTACTTACAAAATGTAAGGGATGTCTGCATATATGAGGAATTCAAGACAGCCCGCACTCTGTCGCTTCTCAACTGTATGTAGTCTGCAGCTCTTTCAAAAAAAGACTCCAGAAGTACTGGACACCCTTGAACAAAACAAACACCAGAGAGGACACAAGAACACAATGTGTATGCTGTAGAGTAAATATATGATAAGATACTCACAGCTGTAATGTAGAATTGGCTCCACGCTTCCAAAACTGGTTAGAGCTAACGGGGATTTTAAGATCCGCCCCAATTCGGACTCAACTCAAAGGTAATAGATCCACCATTGATAAAGTAAATATTTAATAAAATATAATAATTTGACAATAATACATGGGTTTACGTGTTTCAAAGTACAAGACTTCATCAGAACCCAAAATCTCACAAAATATTGTCACAATAAAATCAAAAGAACACACTTACCAAGCTGCATGGCCCAAAGATTCACTTTTAAAAAAGCCAACTCGAGCTGTACAAACGAGCAAGGCGGAAGTGACTAAATCGCGCCACAAATCAATAGGAAGTGTATGTGTTCCAGCCCGACCCGCCCTCACCAGGAAGTAAATAAATACCATTGGTTAGCGAAGTGAGAGAACCCAACAGGATCTACAAAACCATACCCAGAACAGAGTGCGTCTCAGGCCGCATGCGCATGCCTTTAAAAGGATAGTAATACTTCATTTTAACTTTATTTTATTTTGTAGGCATTAAAAAAACATGAAGAATGATATAAGTCTTATATCTCAAACACTTTGTCATTGAATTACTCCTGAACTACAACTCTGACAGAATTGAAATAATAGATGAGAGTTGGTACCGTGTTAGCCGTAGAAATACAGGATGCAAAAATTTTTTTGTAAAGTTGATACCTTTATTGGCTAACTAAACAGATTTAAAATGCAAGCTTTCAAGACTTCTTAGGTCTCTTCCTCAGGCATGTTATACAGATAAATATGAAAACTTCTCTCTTAAATACAAGTACACATTACATTGTTTATAATAGAAATCAGATAAGAACGTTAGTCCAGATACCAATTCCTTGATCAGTCAATGGTAGAGGATGTGATTTAAATAGCATTCTTCCTCTGGGTCCAGGTATTTATGATTCCAGAGGGACGGTCGTAAAAGTTAATTCACCATTAAGTACTTTGTCAGGAATTCTCTGTCCCTGTTCATGCCATAGGTCAAAGAGTCAAATTGTAACATTAATTTTACCTCCCATAACTTTCTGTCCCTCTGATTGTGAAATTGTCCCATTAGTACAGTCAATTTAATATCCCTGATACTGTGCCCACTCTGGCAAAAATGTTCTCCCACTGGTGTCTCTGTCTTTTTGTTGTTAATGCTGGATCTGTGGGAATTAAACCTCTTATGTAATTTCTGTCCTGTTTCCCCCACATAAAAAGCTGTTGGGCATTTTGCACACATGATAAGGTATATTACATTGGATGATTTGCAGGTGAAATTACCATTGATCTTATGGTGTAACTGGGTGTTTGGTATGGGTATCTTGTCTGTGGTATAAATGTGTGCACAGGTTTTACACCTACTTTGTAGGCAGCGTAATGTGCCATTTTTTGTATTTTTGTTCAGGGCACTCCTTACCATCAGTTGCTTTAAATTGGGAGGCTGTCTGAAGGAGAGTAAGGGAGGCTGTGGAAATATGTTCTTAAGTCTTTCATCTGTGTGTAAGGTTGCTTGAAGTTCTCTTGATATTTTGCGCAGAGCTTCAACCTGGGGGTGGTAAGTGACAACAAGTGGCACACGGTTTCCCTTATGCTGTTCTTTGTAGCTCAACAGATCTTTTCTTGGTATATGGGTAGCTTTCTGTATCTGACTGTCAATAATCCTTGCACTGTAACCCTGTCTTATAAAGTCCCCTCTGAGTTTCTGGAGGTGCTTGTCACGGTCCGCCATGTCAGAACAGATGCGATTATATCTGATGGCTTGGCTGTATATGATGGAGTTCTTTGTGTGTTTTGGGTGAAAGCTATCATTCCTCAGGTAGGTTGGTCTGTCTGTTGGTTTACGGTACAAGGATGTGTGGATGGAGTTGTTCTGAATACTGATAGTCGTGTCTAGGAAGTTAATGTTTGTGCGTGAGTGACTGAGTGTTAGATTGATACTGGGGTGGAATGCATTGTAATTTTTGTGGAATTTGAGAAGTTCCTCTTCACTGGCTGTCCAGATGATAAGAACATCATCTATGTAGCGGAGATAGACCAGGGGTTTTGTCTGGCAGGTGGACAGGAAGTCCTCTTCTAACTTTGCCATGAACAAGTTGGCATATTGTGGTGCCATTCGGGTACCAATTGCAGTCCCCATTTTCTGGAGGTAGAGGTCCTGTCCAAATTTGAAGTAGTTGTGGGTGAGTATAAAGTGTATGAGTTTTGTTATTGGTTCCGTGGCTGTGTTATTTCTTTCTAGATATTCTTGGCATGCTGCTATGCCATCTATGTGTGGAATGTTGGTATAAAGGGATTCTACATCCATAGTGGCAAGGATGGTGCTCTCTGGAATGGGGCCCAAGTGTAAGAGGTTCTGTAAGAGTTTACCTTGATGGGAGTCCGTAGTGCAGAGATGTAGCTCACCCTTGCAGATAAACACAGCCCAAAGTGACCAGGTAAAAAGCCACCTGGGCTGTGAATCTGTGCACGGGGGCTGGCAGGAACAGGAACCGGATGCTTAGAATCAGACAAGGCAAATCCAGAAGAGTGGTCAGGAACAGCAAGCTGGGGTCACAAGCCAAATCAGTCTGGTAATCTGGAAACAAACCACAGGAACAAAAATACAACAATGAACTGACCCAGCCCTCAGGGAGAGGCAGTGTTTTATACCCAGGTAATTAGCAGCTTAATTAACAAGCTGCCTCAGGTGGACTCTGAATGACAGGTGAAATCTGATAGCAGCAGTCCAGCCCCCTAGTGCTGCAGGCAAAGCAAATAATACAGGCTAGAATCACACTGATGGAACAGATACAGCAATGGCTCAAAGGCAAGAAAGCAGGAACAGAGTACATAAGGACACTGGTTCAATTCCACCATGATACGCCAGAGGGATGACCACGCCTGGCAGTCTGCCTAGACAGGGGCAGACCGTGACAGTACCCCCTCCTCAAAGACGCCCTCCGGGCGGAACCAGACTTGTTAGATACTACATCGACCCTGGGATCAAAGTCGCTCTCATCCTCGGAGAAGTCAAAGATGTCGTCTGACATGATGGCAACTCTTCCCTTCTTCCCATTCTTTTTGGACTTAGATGCTTTCAAAGAACTCACAGGGGAAGTATTTGCAGCTTGCAATGCCTTTTCAAATATCTCAAGATCCTGCTTGCGAACGATAGTGCCATTTGAGGCATAAGTACAATCACATGCCAGGACTTGTTCTGCAGGGCAGGAAGTGGTATAGGTGCTTACCACAGCAGATGTAGTGATGGTTTCTGGAACAGGCATATTGTCAGAAGGAATAGGAGAAGCCTCTGGATCAAGTGGAAGGGGAATCTCAGGGATCTCAGGTGCAGGTTCAGGCTGAGGTGCAGTGATGACAGGGTGGACTTTAGCAGTACCCAAACGAAGGGCCAATGGCGGAGCAGGCGTTCCGGAAACAGGTTCACATGGAATAGTGGAAGAAGCTTCCTCAGCGACACAAGTACTGCTTTGAGGTGACAAACATGCTCCAGTGCAACAGCAACCTTGATGCCTGATAGAGTTGTCAACTGTCTTAACAGGGCAAACATAGACTGTACCCACACGTGTAGTTTTAGACGGACGTGTAGGGCAGTGGGAAATGAAGTGCCCTCTCTCACCACAGTAAAAACAGAGGCCACAATTTCTCCTCCGCTCTCTTTCACCAGGAGACAATTGAGTCCGGACAAGCCCTATCTCCATAGGTTCTTCAGTGTCTGGGGGAGGAGCAGAGGATACCTCAGGAGTGTCTCTTGAAACCTGTCCATATGGCGGCAACATGGAGGTTTTGCTCGGGTACAGGGTCTCTCTTTCATGGGGAAGCCGTGATCTGCGTGAACGTGAAACAGACCTTTGAACAGTGGTTTTTCTAGAAATCATGCACTGCGAGTCCATAGCAGTCATGAAGGCCCCCCAGCTATCGAGGACAGGACTCTTTGCCAGCAACATCTGGTGTGCCCATGTCTTGATCCGTCCAGACAACAAATTGATAGCTGCACGGACCATGATATAGTCAGTGGCATATGTCCGTGGCTTTAAGGCAAACAACAGCTCACAATCCACCTTAAAGTACTGGAAGGAAGCACGGCTACCATCAAATCTCTCAGGCATTATAACAAATGGCTCAGGATATACAGGTTCCGGGGTTGGGTGTACTATCCCTTTAAGAAAAAAAATATTTTGCTGCAGCTCCGAAACAGTCTGGGTCATGTTGGACAATTGCTGGGTAAGGATGGTAAGCGACTTGCACATCTCTGCGGACTCCATAGTGGTCAGTTCATTCTGTAAGAGGTTCTGTAAGAGTTTACCTTGATGGGAGTCCGTAGTGCAGAGATGTAGCTCACCCTTGCAGATAAACACAGCCCAAAGTGACCAGGTAAAAAGCCACCTGGGCTGTGAATCTGTGCACGGGGGCTGGCAGGAACAGGAACCGGATGCTTAGAATCAGACAAGGCAAATCCAGAAGAGTAGTCAGGAACAGCAAGCTGGGGTCACAAGCCAAATCAGTCTGGTAATCTGGAAACAAACCACAGGAACAAAAATACAACAATGAACTGACCCAGCACTCAGGGAGAGGCAGTGTTTTATACCCAGGTAATTAGCAGCTTAATTAACAAGCTGCCTCAGGTGGACTCTGAATGACAGGTGAAATCTGATAGCAGCAGTCCAGCCCCCTAGTGCTGCAGGCAAAGCAAATAATACAGGCTAGAATCACACTGATGGAACAGATACAGCAATGGCTCAAAGGCAAGAAAGCAGGAACAGAGTACATAAGGACACTGGTTCAATTCCACCATGATACGCCAGAGGGATGACCACGCCTGGCAGTCTGCCTAGACAGGGGCGGACCGTGACACCAAGTCTGCTAGTTTGTTCAAGAGATCTGTGGTGTCTTGAAGGAAGCTGGGTGTTCGTTTTACCAGGGGTTTCAGGGTATTTTCTACCCAGCCAGAGATATTTTCTGTGAGTGTGCCAATTCCGGAAATGATGGGTCTCCCTGGGTTTCCTTCTTTGTGTATTTTTGGTAACATGTAGAAAGAGCCCGCTTTTGGATCTGTTGGTATTAGGGGCCTTATCTGTTCTACAATGTTGGAGGGCAGTTCTTTTATGATCATGTTGAGTTGTTTTGTATATTTTTTTGTGGGATCCTCTTGTAGTTTCATATAGTGTTGAAATAACACTCTTCAAAGTCCAAATACTATGATGATTAATTAGAGCTGCTTTTATTATAAACCATTACTATCCCTTTAAGTAAAAATCTGTCTTGTAATAGAAGATAAGATTTAAAGAAAAATAGCCCTGGATAAAGGACACAGAGAAGTGGAGACCAAGGGGCGTATACAGGTCATAGTTCTGTATTTGATTGGCTATCTAATTGACTGGGCACACGGGAGATCATCCAGGCAGCATCCATTCAGTACGTATTCTGGAGATATAGGCCATAAATCAACAATCTCAGATAAGTAATCTGAACTAATGTATATAATGTGACTGAGATATTCAACATTGGCTAAAATGACGTGTTAAAATTAAGAAAATATAAGTTGAATAATTTAACCTCTGAACCAGAACTGTTACCAGAAGTTTTAGGTATTAACTTATCCAGGGGAAACTCCTAATTAAGGAATGAACAAGGAGATGTGAAGGAAAAGGCCACGTGCAGGATGGATATGATAGATTGGGATAAATTAATGTGTTGGAACTATGTGGATGTGCTGACAATTAAAGGATGATAACTGGGGTGCTAATGACATAAATTAACAGAATATTAGCATTTGAACAGGGACACTTTTAAGATTAGCACTATATGGTACAAAAGGGATATTTGGACTTTGGATAATTAAAATGGGTCCAAAAAAGGATAAAAGGGATGGTGGAGAAAAACAAGATAAAAGTAAAACAATGAACACTTTTTACTCTCCGAAAGCTAGTGTCCAAACAGCAAGAACACAGAGATCCTCATTATCCCCAAATGTTCAAGACCTAATTGGCTCGGATAGTACAGATGCTGAGAATATATCTCAAACAAGGGCAGTTTGTCAGGAGAGTCTTGTAGCGGCATTGGAATGCATGTAAGAGAAGATTAAACAGGACCTTAAAGACTCTGTTCTAGAGTTAAGAAATTAAGTAGAGGACATCAAGGATAAGATAGTGGCCCAATATATGGACTTTATAAATATACAAACAGAGTTCAAATTACTCCAAACCCAAAATAATACTGTGACAAATTTAGTGAAGACTTTGGAAATAAAAGTTAATGAGTTAGAGGACAGATCAAGACGGAACAACATCCGAGTTAAAGGGGTATCAGAAGAAGTTAGCTATGAAAAATTAGGAGAATTCAGGATGTATTATTTACTGCAATTTCTGGATCTACAACAAATAGGCTTTTGAAAGATGTCATAGACTCCGTAAACTGCCAAATATTAATGATTCAGAGCCACGAGATGCAGTTTATGAATTCTTCTGTCAAAGATGTATTGATACAAAAAGTCAGATTTGGAACACGAAGGGACACTAAATATAATGGAATAAAAATATACCCAGATCTCTCAATGGCTATGAGGAACAGTCGTAAACAATTTCAGGAGATTTCGGCTCTTCTTATAAATAACATTTCATACAGATGGGGTTTCCTGACTAAACTGATGATATTTAACTTGTTTAAATTGGGCATTAAAATAAATGTGAAATGAGAGTACTTGGTGGGTAGTGTTTCTGGCTCCGGAGGTATGTGAGGAGGCACGGATTGCCAATTTATGGCTTATGACATCCAACTTCATCCATTTCTGGTGATAGAAACTAATTGATAGTGGGGAATTTCTAAGATAAGGGTTTGAGGAGGATGGGAGAGATATTCCTTGGGTCGGGGGGGAGAGGGGTGCTGCGTGCCAACAATGACGGGGACTAACCCTTACCCGGACGGCCGGGAAGCCCAGGACACTAGGAAAACTAGGAGGGATGGTTAAGAGATACCTTACAGTGGGCAGGGGTCAGATATGTAAAAGAGCACTGAACTAACTATGTATTTTAGAACAATTAATGTATGGGATTTTTCTTAGATGGGGGTGGGGGAGGAATTGAGAGATTAGAAAAGTATTAGGGAGGTTATAGGGGAGAGACGAAAATATGAATTTCCTTTTTTTTTCTCTTACAAGTAAAGGGGATAGATAAGTGGGAAAAAGGAGAAGTATTAAATACAAAGATAGGTAAGAAATTAGAGAGATCATTCACTTGAATAGTTTAAAGAGATATAGAAGAAGAAGTAAGGGAAGGGGGGAAGAAAGAGGAGAGAAAATGGTGTAAAATATAGGATAAGGGGTAGGGATAATGATTGAGTAGGAAGTTAGAAATAGTGATTTAAATTAGAAACACAATATGGGGTGGCACTAGGGGGAAACTGGATTACTGTGTTGATATGAGAAGAGTTATAAATGGTGGTGATAGCACTTAAGTATAATTATATAGAAAGTGGATGCATATGTTATTTTTATTTCAACTTTCCTCCTCTCTGTCCTCCCTAATTCCCTTTATTAAAGCAAGGTATAATTCCTCCTAATACTCCACTCCGTCAGCAACTGAGTGCTAGCTGGTAAATTTTTCTTTTTGGCTAGGTGGACACCTTATAGACAAAGGTCATAAGGTGGAATAATGGTGATAATGTGGTTTTTTGGAATGAATGGTGTAAATGTGATAGGGAATCACTGTGGGAATTGGATGGGGGAGAGGATAAAGAGGGTTAAAGGCCCATCGTTGGATATTAGGGTATGCCAGTCCGGAACATCTGTTAGATGGTACCTAAAGTTATGACTATTAATGCCCAGGGTTTAAGCACTCTGCATAAGAGAGATTTTTTATATCATACATTGATTGAGAATAAGACGTGGGTTTTATACAAGAAACACACTGGAAAGATAATGATATATTACGCTGGAAATTTGCATGGTATCTAAAAATATTCAAGTCAGGTCTACAATGTAAAAAAAAAGGTGTGTCGCAATTGTGTTTTCAGCACAAATAAAGTTTGAGTTCATTCAGGAAGAAAAAGATACAGATGGAAGATATTTAATTATTATATGTAAAATTAATGATGAGATCTATACACTTGTAAATATATATGCTCCAAATGACTTTTCTCTGAGCTTTTTCAGGAAAATCTTCAATAAAGTTGAGAAGGTTAAGACAGGAGCTTTGTTGATTGCTGGGGACATGAACACGACACCGGAGGGTAAGGTAGACAGAACACATAGAGGAGTTAATATATCCGTAGAATGGAGGGTATTAGTAGAGCTTTCCAGGATGTCCTGTTTGATTTTGACTTTTTGATGTATGGAAGGTACAACACCCTAAGGACAGGGATTACTCTCATTTTTCGAAGGTTCATAGGACTTACTCGAGAATTGAGTTAATAACAAACTCTAAATCTCTGGAGAGTTTCGGGAATTCTAGAATGGATCCAATATCTTGGTCAGATCATGGACCAATATTTGTAGAAGTTAAGGACGGCTATCGGAGCATGGATAGGACATCCTGGAGAATGGATAAAATTATATTTCAGTCTCATGAAAATATAAAATAACTCATTAATCAAGCAGAGGAGTTTATCAAGGTCAATGATAACAAGGAGGTCTCTATTGGCACACTTTGATGTACTTATAAATGTTATATGGGAGGCATATTGAATAAAATGGGGTGAAATATAAAGAAAAAACAAGGGAAAAAGTTATCTGAATTGTATATTCTGTTGGACAAGAAATTAAAAAAAAAATATCAGAAAAAGTTATAACCCAAATTAAAGAAATTCAACTTAAAATAAAAAAACTGGAAGCTAAAGTACATAATGCTATTATGACAACACAGGCAAGGGGTGCATCACTGTCCGGCAGAAATCATAACAGCCAACTCCAGCACATCACTTCCATAAAACGTACTTTATTGGATACAACATTGTTTAAAAGGCAATTCTTTTGCCAACGAGCAAGGCAACTCCTATACAAACATGCGTTTGATGCTCTCACCACCTAACGCGTTTCATGCTTCCGCACTTAGTCATAGGTCTATAGGTCTATAGGACCTATGACTAAGTGCGGAAGCATGAAACGCGAACAGTGGTATTATGGGGATAACAGAACAAGTCAAATTTTTCCAATAAACTTAAACAAATTAAGAAGATTATTGAAGGGGATCTGGTCCATATGTCTCCAAATGATATAGATAAGGCATTTGGAACATATTATAAAGCGTTATACAAATTGTCAGGGGTTCAAAGATAGGCTGCGGACGTGGAGGATTTCTTGAAGAGAGTAAATTACCTAAATAAGATGAAGATGAACTTGAAAAATTTAACTCATCCCTGTTCCCAGTCGAGATATCGTGGACAATAAGAAACCTAAAAATTGGGAAGGCCCCAGGACCTGACGGGCATTATTTTACAAATCACTTGAATTGGTAATTACTCCACTATTGTATAGGTTGTTTAATGATATTAGAGATAAAAAGTCCATCCCCTCAGAGATGTTACAAGCAATAATAACCCCGATCTCGAAACCAGATAAGGACCCAAGTTTTGTCACAAATTATCATCCAATATCATTACTGATTACTAGTGATGAGCGGTTCGGTTCGGCTCGAGCATCGCTCTGCTCGGCACATGGCGGTACTCGTACGAGTACCGCATGTGCTCGCCCGCCATGTTCGGGTCTCCTCCCCGCACGTTTCGCAGCTGCTGCGCAGCCAATAAACGTGCGGGGAGGCTCTGACATCAGTGTAATGCCAGCAGCCATGTTGGCTGCTGGCATTACACTGATCGGCTGGCCAGAACCCGTGATCGGGTGCTGTATAGCACCCGACGCGCGAGTTCGGCTCATTCTTAGCCAGGGAGAGATGCGCTTAGGCAGGGAAAGTCAGTGTAGGGAGAATAAAATTGTTGAAACTCTTTCAAGACCCAAAAGTCCTTTTTAGGACTGTTGTGTGTGGGGGCAGCATTTATATTTTGTTTGGGGGGGCACAAGTTCCTTTTTTTTGTGGGGGGGATATTTGTAAGGTGACATATAATACTAGATGCACAGGAAGTCAGTGTAGGGAGAATAAAATTGTTGAAACTCTTTCAAGACCCAAAAGTCCTTTTTAGGACTGTTGTGTGTGGGGGCAGCATTTAATTTTTTTTGGGGGTGGCAGAATTTCATTTTTTTGTGGGGGGGGACATGTTCTAAGGTGACATTGTACTAGGTGCACAGGGACAAATATTTCACAGTGCAGTGACAAGCTGACATATTCTGTTAGGTGCACAGGGCCAATGATTTTACAACGCAGCGACAAAAAGGGCCATTTTAAACGTGTGCCTAGCCATAGATTATTGTCACATTCTGTTTAGTGTGCAAATTCACAAATTAACATCACATATTCCGTTCACTGTGCCTAGCCGCAGATTAGCGTCACATTCTGTTTCGTGTGCCTAGCCGCAGATTAGCGTCACATTCTGTTTCGTGTGCCTAGCCGCAGATTAGCGTCACATATTGTTTAGTGTGCCTAGCCGCAGATTAGCGTCACATATTGTTTAGTGTGCCTAGCCGCAGATTAGCGTCACATTCTGTTTCGTGTGCCTAGCAGCAGATTACCGGCATATATTCCGTTTAATATGAAGAAGGCGGGTAAAAAGGGACGGGGAAGTGGACGTGATCCTGATAGTTCAGGGCGCGGGTCAGGACGCGTAGAAACTGTGCCTGGTGCCAGAGCACAAGAAAGAAAGACATCCACCATACCTAGCTTCATGTCTCAGTTTACAGGGCGTCGCAGGACATCACTCTCGAGGTCAGACCACTGCGAACAGGTGGTCGGTTGGATTTCAGCTGATACTGCTTCCAGTCGGTTAAGCACCACCCTGTCTTCCACCAAGTCCACTCTCACTAGCCAAGAGTATGGTCAACATAATCCTCACCCTGATCATCCTTCCTCCCACCATAGAGGGTCTGGCCAAAGAAGTGATCCCACACTGGGATATAGTGAGGAGCTTGTCTCATCACCAATCCTTGATTTGAACCTCTCTCCAAGCACGCTTGCAGAGGAACATGAGATCTTGTGCCCTGATTCACAACCTCTAGAGGGTACCCAATCACAAGAAGATGACAGAGGGGAACGGCATTTAAGGTCAAAGGAAGTGGATGATGATGATGAGACACAGTTGCCATCAAATCAACCACAATTACTGTCTCAAGACCTTGATGAGGAGGATGATACACAGTTGTCAATGACTGAGGATGTGGTGGGATCAAGAAATGAGGAGGATGATCAGAGTGAGGAAGTGGAGGAGGACTTGGTGGACGATGAGGTCACTGACCCCACCTGGGAAGGTGGAAAGCCGAGCGATGACAGCAGTCCTGAGGGTGAGCCATCTGCAGCACCGCAACAGGCTGGAAGAGGCAGTGGTGTGGCTAAAGAAAGAAGGCGGACCGCACCAAACCGGCCCGCAAATGTTCCACGGAGCACCCCCTTGCGTAAATCTCCCTTGCCAAGGGCTAGGTGTTCCGCGGTATGGCGTTTTTTTAAGGAAAGTGCGGACGACAAAAGAATTGTAGTTTGCAACCTGTGCCACACCAGAATGAGCCGAGGCATGAACACTAGCAACCTCACCACCACCAGCATGATCCGACACATGGCATCCAAGCACCGTAATAAGTGGGAGGAACGCCCGGATCGCCAATCTGTGTCTGCAGGCCACACCACTGCCTCCTCTTCCCCTGTTTTCGGTGCCGGCCAATCGCCTGTCGAAGGCGCAGGCCCGCATACCTCCCGCCCTGCACCTGTACCATCTGAAGCACCATCAGCGACCACATCCACTTCCCTGTCCCAGCGCAGCGTCCAAATGTCGTTACCCCAGGCATTTGAGCGCAAGCGAAAATACCCAGCCACCCACCCACAGGCCATAGCACTAACCTCACACCTTTCCAAATTACTGGCCATCGAAATGCTGCCATTTAGGCTTGTGGACACTGAGTCCTTCCGCAGCCTGATGGCAGCAGCTGTCCCTCGGTACGCAGTCCCCAGCCGCCACTACTTTTCCCGGTGTGCCGTCCCCGCCTTACACCACCATGTGTCCCTTAACATCACCCCTGCCCTGACCAACGCAGTTACTGGGAAGGTCCACTTAACGACTGACACATGGACAAGTGCTTGTGGCCAGGGACGCTACATTTCCCTGACGGCACACTGGGTGAATGTCGTGGAGGCTGGGAGCGACTCGGACCCTGGGATGGCACAGGTGCTACCCACGCCGAGGATTGCGGGCCCTACCTCCATCAGGGTTTCCACCAGCACCTACGTTATTGGCTCCTCCTCCTCCTCCTCCTCCGTTTCCACCTCCGAATTCTCTGCGCGCAGCGCCACTCACCCATCAGCCGGTAGCTGGAAGCAGTGTAGCACTGCAGTGGGGAAGCGTCAACAGGCCGTGCTGAAGCTGATCTGCCTTGGGGACAAACAGCACACGGCCTCAGAGCTGTTGCAGGGGATTAGTCACCAGACCGAGCAGTGGCTCTCGCCACTCAACCTGCAACCAGGCATGGTTGTGTGTGATAATGGGCGTAACTTGGTGGCGGCTTTGGAGCTCGGCAAGCTCACACACGTACCATGCCTAGCGCATGTATTTAATTTAGTGGTTCAGCGATTTCTAAAAACCTACCCCAATTTGCATGATCTCTTGACGAAGGTGCGCCGCGTGTGTGCACATTTCCGTAAGTCATCTACAGCTTCAGCCGGCCTGTTGACGCTGCAGCAGCGCTTACAATTGCCAGCTCACTGGCTGCTGTGTGACGTGAGCACGCGCTGGAACTCCACCTTCCACATGTTGGCCCGGCTTTGTGAGCAGCAGAGGGCAGTAGTGGAGTACCAGCTGTTACACGGTCGTCGCCTCTCCGTTCAACTTCCTCTAATCAGAAGTGAGGAGTGGGAATGGATGTCAGACCTCTGTGAGGTTTTACGCAATTTTGAGGAATCGACACAGATGGTGAGCGGCGATAACGCTATTATCAGTGTAACCATCCCACTTCTGTGTCTACTGAAACGCTCGCTGCTCACAATTAAAACCGACGCTTTGCATGTGGAAGAGGTGGAAATGGGGGAGGAAGAGCTTACACAAGGTGATAGCCAGAGCACCCTCACTTCGTCTTCTCAGCGACAATTGGAGGAGGCGGAGGAGGAGGAGGAGGAGGAAGACACGGTTGCCTCCGCTACAGAGGGTAGCCATGGAACTTTATTTCCATCTCTTCAGCGTGGGTGGGCAGAAGAGGAGGAAGAGGATGAGGAGATTGAGAGTCATCCTCCTGGTGAGGACAGCGAAATCTTGCCTGTTGGTACTCTGGCACACATGGCTGACTTTATGTTAGGCTGCCTTTCCCGTGACCCACGCGTTATACGCATTTTAGACAACACGGATTACTGGGTGTTCACCCTTCTGGACCCCCGCTACAAAGAGAATTTCTCATCTCTCATTCCTCCGGTGGAGAGGACAAGCAAAATGGTGCAATACCAGAAGGTTCTTGTCGAAAAATTGCTCCAAAATTTTCCATCTGACAACGCTGGCGGCAGAGTACGTGCTACCATGGCTAACCGAGAAGGGGAGAAAAGGGGAGCACACAGCAGTTCCGACAAAGGCAGGGCAACACTCTCCAAGGCGTGGGACACCTTCATGACACCCCGCCAGCACCCTCACCCTGATGCGCGGCCTAGTGTCACAAGGAGGGAAAAGTTTTGGAAGATGGTGAAGGAGTACGTAGCAGACCGTGTCAGCGTCCTCACTGATCCCTCTGTGCCTTACAACTACTGGGTGTCCAAGCTGGACACGTGGTATGAACTGGCACTCTACGCCTTGGAGGTGCTGGCCTGCCCTGCCGCCAGCGTTCTGTCTGAGCGGGTATTTAGTGCTGCTGTTGGCATCATAACAGATAAGCGTATCCGCCTTTCCACCGAAAATGCTGATAGGTTGACACTTATAAAAATGAACAAGGCCTGGATTTCCCCTGACTTCTCCACTCCACTGGAGGAAAGCCCCGGGTGAACATAAAGTCACTTTAGATATGTTATTTACAATGATGGGAATACTCTGTATTCCCATTCACCCCTTCCACCCAAAAAACGGGTATATGGTTGACTCTTAATCTTCTCATCCTCCTCCTCCTCTTCCATATGCCCTGTGATATAATTTTTATATAGGGCCAGCTCACCAGCGGGCCCTGTTTGACAATTTTTGTATAGGTCAGCTCACCAGCGGGCCTTCTCATATAATGTTTTATTGGGTCAGCTCTCTAGCGGGCCCTCTCATATAATGTTTTATAGCGTCAGCTCACTAGCGGGCCTTCGCATATAATGTTTAGGATGGTCAGCTCCGCAGCAGACCCTCACCCATAATGTTTTAGATGGTCGGCTCAGCAGCAGACCCTCATTCCTAATGTTTTAGATGGTCAGCTTAGCGGCATGCCCTCGCCCCTAATGTTTTAGAGGGTCACCAGCAGGCCATTAATCCTAATTTTTCAAGGGTGTGTATGATGCCCTCCTTTATGTTTAATAAAGGGTGTATTGGAGTGACATTTCAGTCTAATTTTTGGCAGCCCTTTCACTTAGTGCATAGGCTTTATGAGTGTTGGACCACTACCTGAACTATTGTACCACAATGTGAATGAGGCCCTCCATTTTGTGATATACAAGTTGTATCGGAGTGCCTCAGGTCCTCCCATTGAATTAAATAGGGCTGGGGTGTTCGACAGAGCAGAAGGTAGTTCTTGGCTTCATCCACTAAGTCACTTCGTCACTTTTACTCAATGGATCAGACCCCACTGTTCCGACTATAAATTTTGGACTTAACAAGGGCAAACGGACATGTTGTAAAACCTGTGGTAGCTGCGGCCTCCGTTCCTGAATGCTGTACCTTACCCGGGCCATAACCACGTTGAACACCTGCTTTACGCTGCGCACGTTTCCCTCTTAATCATGGCCCCAGTTCCGAAAAATCAATGAAATTTTTTGCAGAATTTGCAGATGATATACAAGTAAATATACAGCAAATACTGTTTGGTAACAATTTTTCGCCTAAAATCGTTTATAATCTTCCTTTTTGTGTGTTTTACGGTCAGTCTGTAAAAATGGCGTACTACGGGCGAAACATTGTTCCCAGCAGCGACGTTGGAGTCCAAGATGCATCCAGACATCCTCCCTATGCTGTCCCTGAACCATTTCTGTGGTGTTTCCATCATTTTCTGACCTTTTCCTATGAACCAGGCACCCTCCCCTCATCAGAGCAGGGGGTGCCTGGTGTAATGCTCGAGTCCTCCCATTGACTTCAATGGGGCTCGGGTGCTCGGCCGAGCACTCGAGCCTCCGGGGGCGCTCGGCCAGAGCACCCGAACATCGGGGTGCTCGATCATCACTAATGACATCATAACTTTTTGCACAATGCAAAATTTACCTCATGTAAGGTACCATGCAAAAGCTCCATAGTTTTCTATATGTAACTAGAAATTTACAAACAGAAATCAAGCCTAAACAGATGGATAGCAAAAATGCTGAAAATGTGTGTGTCCTATAGGATACAGGAAATCAAATCAAACAGTCGTCAAATCCCTGATGTCGTTGATTCCGTGTCGAAGGATGCGAGTTGAGGAGGGTTCAACGAGGCTCCGGTCTCGTCGACGAGTCGCAGGCTGGAACTCCAGGCAGTGGAGAGTGAGGCCTCTGCTCCCGGTCTACGAATAACAGGAAAACTGTAGCAGGACCACAGATAGCTCTTTGTCGAGCAGGTTCGAGCACGCTGTAAGCTCAAGTCAAATGTTCACTGGAACCGCAGGAAGTAGAAGACGGAGTCCACATCGCAGCCTGACAGCATACAAAGTTGGATTGCAGGAAGCTGGCAACAGGTGGTCACCGATTCAGGATACTTAACGCAGTTGGGTATCAAAGTGGATACTTTATACCATAAGCAATACAAAACTCCAGGACTCCTTGTTCACTCAGAGTAACTCAGCTTTATTAAGCAAACCACACATATTTATAAACCAGACCCACATTGAAATATATGGGCAGGCAGGATACAATAGGTGACTCACAGGGATAATATAATCACAATATACAAGGCAAATAACCAACCACAGAAGGTCCCAGCAATTACAATAACACAGACCTGATTGCATTACTACACAAAAGGCTAGCAACAAATGGTACAACACAATACAAAGGCCAGACGTGATTAGGTTAGCACACCACAGGGGGTCTTACTACAGTTCACAAACCTACAATGACTGGAGTGGCTAGAATACACACAGAGCTTGGGTGACGGTGAACAATGAAACAAAGGCTTGAAGGACTGCAATATACATTTACAGCATCCTTGGCCAAACTGAAATACTTAACCCTTAACGGCCCAGTCCCCTGAAAAGCAGGCTATGATTTTTAGTCCTTTTGGCATAGCTGTACACCAATATAACGTCCCAAAGTTCTACACAGCTTGCGACACTGGGCTCGTAATCCATACACCTAGACAGGGGTTGTTTTAGGCATGACAGAAGTATCCACAGTTCCTTGTGTTCCTTGTTTAACAGTCTCAGGCCCAAACAAAGGCTCCAGTAACAGACTATGATCCCTTACATTTCTCCCCCTTTTTTGTACCAAGCCAGAGGTTGCTGGAGTAAATGCTGGCTTGGGACTCTGGGAGAGCCATGCTGATGGGAGCCCCTTGTCCTGGGCTGAGAGCACAACTTGAACCCCTTGTCTGGGCCTGGAAACAATAAGTGAGCACCTTGTCCTGGGCCAGGAGTAAAACTGGGGTCCTTGATCCTGGGCCAGGGAAACTGGTACCTCTTAGTCCTGGCTATCACCAGGTTGGGTGACCTCTGTTTTTCCATGGTCCAGGCAGATCTGGGGTCAGACCCTCTTGGGTCTGGGGCCAGTGATGTTGTATCCAGAGCCAGTCTATGGGGTGAATCTTCCTGTGGCAAAGGGGTCTCCCTTGCCGTCACTGTGCTGGGGAGAGGCTGAGACTGGCAGCCACTCTGAGTTCTCAAGGGGTGCAGCTGAGGACCAGACTGTGGGGAGATAGGAACATCTCCCCCTTTTACTTGGGCAAGGGCCCCATGGTGGCAGGAGAGGAGGCTGCTCCCACTCTCTGGAGTTGGGGCAATATTCAAAGGGCCGCTGGGAAAACTGGTGGTCCTACTTCCCAGGGTAGGATCATCCGGAGGCCTGGTGAGGAGTGTACTGTAACGGAAGCTGAGAAGGGACCGCGTCGCCTTCCGCCGTCGTTCCCGGGTCTCTCCTTCTCGACGCCAGATAAGCGCCGTCGGATGCACCAGTTGAAGTATGGACAGTCACTGGAAACAGCCGCAGGATCGCTGGAAGCAGGGAAGCAGGGAAGAGTCCACGTCGCCGCCTGACAGTCCACAAAGTTAGGTCGCAGGAAACTGGCAGCAGGCGGTCGGCGATTCAGGATACTTGGCGCAGATGGGTATCAGAGTGGATACTTTAGACCATAAGCAATACAAGAATCCAGGACTCCTTGTTCACTCCAAAACAGAACTCACTTTATTGAAACAAACCACACATATTTATAGTCAAACCTTACATTCAAATAAATGGATCAAGCAAATACATTAGGAACATAATTCAATCACACAGTAGACAAAAGGTCAATGGTCTAACAAATACAATGACTCAGACTTCATTACATATCAAATACAAAAGGGTTGCTGAACTCACACAATGGACATAAAGACTGGAGGGACTTGAATGAACTATCACACAGCAGGGGGTCTCAATACAATAGCTTTAGTTCCTACAATACACATTGCAAGTAACATTAGGTAAACTCAAATTATTAACCCCCTAATGGCCCTGTTCCCTGAAAGCAGGCTATGATTTTTAGTCCTTTTTGGCACATCTGTCCACCAATATAATATCCCAAAGCTCTACATAGCTTGCGTCACTGGGCTGACAATCCATATGCCTAGACAAGGGTTGTTTTAGGCATGACAGAAATGTCCACAGTTTTTGGTTAAACAAACTTATGGCCAGATAAGGCCTAAGTAACGGATAACATCCGTTACATTTCTCCCCCTTTTAGTACCAAGCCAGCGTGTACAGCAGGAAACGCTGGCTTGGAGCTGTAGGAGGGCATAGAGATGGTGAGGCACTTGTCTGGACAGTACATTAGTCCGGAGGCCTTGGTCCTAGGCCAGTTTTAACTGTGGGGCCCCTTGTCCTGGGCCAGAGATTGAAATAGTCTTTCTGTCCTGGGCCAGGGGAAAACAGCAGCCCTTTGTCTGGGCCTGGTAGTGGTGCACAAGGCCCTGCTCCTGGGCCAGTGAGGAGAATGCCAGTTCCTTTGTCCTTAGTCCTGGGCCAGGGGAACTGGTACTGGGTTGCCCTGACCAATAGCAGATTAGGGGGCCTCTCCTGGGCCCTTCTCCAGGCAGTGCTACAGTCAAATCCTTCTGGGTCTGGGGCCAGTGGCTCAGGGTCCAGAGCCAGTCTATAAGGGGGATCTCCCTGAGGCAATGATGACGCTGGCTTCTGGGCAGCAGAGTTTGGGGAGAGAGGCACATCTCCCCCTTTTAGTTGGGCCAGGGCCCCAGAGGGACAGGAGCGGATGCAGTTCCCACGCTCCTGAGTCAAATCAGGTATGGGCCTGATGGGGAGTACATTCCCACCCACCAAGCTAGGGTCAACAGGGGACATGGCAACACAAATATCCTTGGTGAGGATCGCGGTCCCACTCACCAAGGTGGGGATCTCCAGTGTAGGGGTAAAAACAGGCTCCTTAAGCATGACTGGGCCCCCATTCACTAGGCCAGGGGTCTCAGGGAAAGGCAGAACAGGTGTTGGGCTGGGGATGAGGACGGCCGTCCCACTCATCCCAGCCAGGGCTTCACATGACCTGGTGCGCTCGCTCCCACGCACCAAGCCAGGGGTTACAGGGGGACTGGAGAGCTCGCTCCTACTCTCCAGCATGAGGAACTTGGGGCAACATCCAGGGTTTCCAGGGGCAGTAGCAGCACTGCAGAGTGGCAGCCTGCTGTACCCCTCTTCTTCTTGGCCCCTCACATCAGGGCCATCTCTTGTCTTCTGGAGGAGGGCAGTCTCAATCCTCCTCGCAATCTTAGTCACATACCTGGAGAAGACACTCTTCCCCTTCTCCAGGGCAGTAGCAACAGGGGATGGACTGGGGCTGCTGGTGGGGACCTGCATCTCCTTCACCACAGCAGGGGTTTCCCAGACCCTGGTGAGCTCGCTCCCACTCACCAGGTCAGGGTTTACAAGGGGGCTGATGGGGCACTCTTCTTCACCCATCAGTTCACACAACATATCCTCAGAAGGGCCAGCAGCACTTCTCTCTTCCAGTCCGCTGGGGTCCTCCTCTTGTAGGCCATCACTTTCCAGGGCCTTCTCTGCCTTGAGGGAGACCGCAGTCCCATCCCTCAAGGCGGCATCCTCTGTGGCCCTGGAGAGCACATACCGCTCCACTTCCAGGGCGTTTTCCAACCCCACAGGGGGCATCATTTTGGGGCTGCTGGTGAGCTCTTCCACACTCACTACAGCAGGGGGGTCATAGGGACTGATGGGCTCTCTCCCACCCATCAGCTGGGACATACAATCGCTGCTGGTGGGGACCTGCATCTCATCCACCGCAGCTGGAAAGACAGGGGAAGGGGCAACATGCCTATCAGCGGAGACGTCTGTCCCATCCCCTGATGCCGAGGCATCTTCTTCACTGAGGAGGAACGCATTCCCACTCCTCAGCTCAGGGAAAATACAGTTCAGGGGCAAAGGGGTATCAGGAAGGACGATTTTCCCACTTCCTGATGCAGGGGCAACAACAGGGGCACTGGTGAGGAATGAATTCCCACTCACCAGTGTGGAGTGAACAGGGGTAACACAATCCTGGCCCTCAAAGTCGCTGAAGTCCTCCTCAGATGCGTTACCCCCCCATTCTTCTTCCTCTTTTTGGAATTCCCGGACCTCTCGAATGAACCCAGCATATAGTTGCTCCAGGTCCCATTCACATCCTGCCAGAATATCCAAATTTCCCTGGCAGTCCGCAGGAATGTATCCACCAAAACGGTCCTCTCTTTTGTCCCGGATCTCCCAGTATCTGCTGGAGTCAGGGCACCCAAAAGTAGAGTCCATGTGGTAGGCGTTCCATACCAGCCCTTGGATGTCCCATCGCAAGCGGGCTGGGCACCAGTCAAAAAGGCCCTCGGATCCATATTCCTGGTCCAGGTATTTAACAAAGTCCCAGTACTCCTCCTGTACTCTGAGCTCCTCTGTAATGCACGCATCCAACTCTGGAACGAAGTCGTAGATAACATCGCCCAGCCGGGTCCACCACTGTATTCGGATGGCGCTGTAGCGATCCTTGTATGCTCCCAGAGTGTCTGCCAGCACTGCTTCATCTGCCATACCTCAATTGCTGCACCCAATATGAAGGAGAAATCCCACCGCTATGCCACCAATGTAACGGAAGCTGGCAAGGGACCGCCTCGCCTTCCGCCGTCGTTCCTGGGTCTCTCCCTCTCAACGCCAGATAAGCGCCATCGGATGCACCAGTTGAAGTATGGACAGTCACTGGAAACAGCCGCAGGATCGCTGGAAGCAGGGAAGCAGGGAAGAGTCCACGTCGCCGCCTGACAGTCCACAAAGTTAGGTCGCAGGAAACTGGCAGCAGGCGGTCGGCGATTCAGGATACTTGGCGCAGATGGGTATCAGAGTGGATACTTTAGACCATAAGCAATACAAGACTCCAGGACTCCTTGTTCACTCCAAAACAGAACTCACTTTATTGAAACAAACCACACATATTTATAGTCAAACCTTACATTCAAATAAATGGATCAAGCAAATACATTAGGAACATAATTCAATCACACAGTAGACAAAAGGTCAATGGTCTAACAAATACAATGACTCAGACTTCATTACATATCAAATACAAAAGGGTTGCTGAACTCACACAATGGACATAAAGACTGGAGGGACTTGAATGAATTATCACACAGCAGGGGGTCTCAATACAATAGCTTTAGCTCCTACAATACACATTGCAAGTAACATTAGGTAAACTCAAATTATTAACCCCCTAATGGCCCTGTTCCCTGAAAGCAGGCTATGATTTTTAGTCCTTTTTGGCACATCTGTCCACCAATATAATATCCCAAAGCTCTACATAGCTTGCGTTACTGGGCTGACAATCCATATGCCTAGACAAGGGTTGTTTTAGGCATGACAGAAATGTCCACAGTTTTTGGTTAAACAAACTTATGGCCAGACAAGGCCTAAGTAACGGATAACATCCGTTACATGTACTCCCGCCCACCAGTCCAGGGTTAACAGGGTTACTGGGAAGGACACTGGTCCCACTTCCCAAGGGGCAAATCACAGAGCCATCAGGGAGGACAGTGGTCCCACTCCCTGTGGCCGGATCAACAGCTGACCTTGTGGGGAATGAATTTCCACCACCAGGCTGCGGTCAACAGGGGTCAATGCAAACAAGGGGTCAGTATGCCCCTCAGGGAGGACAGTGGTCCCACTCCCTGGGGCAAGGCCATCACTTGTCCTGATGGGGAACGCATTCCCACCCACCAGGCTGGGGTAACAAGATCCAGGGGCAATAAAGGAATCCCTGGTGAGGACCGTGGTCCCACTCACCAAGGCTGAGATCTCAGGGAAAGGGGCAACAAGCTTTGGACTGCTGATGAGGACTGGTGTCCCACTCATCACAGCCGAGGTTTCAAAGTGCCTGGTGGTCTTGCTCCCACTCACTAGGCCAGGGGTCACATAGGGACTGGTGGGCTCACTCCCACCCCCCAGTTCAGGGTTCCTTGAGGCAGCAGCACTGTATCCATGCAGCCTGCTGGGGCCATCGCCATCAGGCCCAACACATTGGATTCCGGTGAGGACCTGGGTTCCACTCATCATATCCGAAGGCACAGGGCCACTGGTGGGCTTGCTCCCACCCACCAGTTCACAGTCCACAGTGACAACAAGAGGATCAGCAGCACTGTTTCCCTTCAGTCCACTGGGATCCTCTTTTTCAAGGCCACACACTTCAGGGCCATTTTTCTTCTTGAGAATGAACGCATTCCTAATCCTCCTGGCAATAGTATCCCTGCACCTGGAGAGCACACTTTTCCCCTTCTCCAGGGCAGTATCCAACATCAAAGGGCTAATACTCTTGGGGCTACTGGTGAGCTCTCTCCCACCCACCACAGCAGGGGGTTCACAGGGGCTGATGGGCTCTCTTCCACCCACCAGTTCAGGGAGAACGTTGCTGCCGGTGAGGACATTTGTACCACTGACCTCAGCAGGAAAAGCAGGGAAAGGGCCAACGTGTCCATAAGGGAGGACGTTTGTCCCACCCCCTGATGCAGGGGCATTCTTGGGGCTGAGAAGGAGCGAACTCCCACTCCTCAGGTTAGGGTTAACATGATCCGGGGCAAAAGGTTCATCAGAGAGGACAGTGGTCGCACTCCCTGATGTAGGGGCAAAACAAGGGGCACTGGTGAGAAGCTGATTCCCACTCACCAGTGCAGCGTGAACAGGGGTAACTTCATCAAAGTCCTCAGCTTCACTGAGTTATTCCTCAGATGAGTTGCACCCCCAGTCTTCTTCTTTTCTTTGGAACTCCAGGATCTCTTGAATGAACCCAGTGTATAGTTGCTCCTGGTCCCATTCACATTCTGCCAAGATGTCCAAGTTTCCCTGGCAGTCCTCAGGAATGTACCCCCCAAATCGGTCCTCCCTCTTGTCCCTGATCTGCCAGTATCGACTGGAGCATGGGAAACCAAAAGTAAAGTCTGCGTTGTAGGCCTTCCACACCAGCCCTTGGATCTCACGTCACAAGCGGGCTGGGCACCAGTCGAAGAGGCCCTCGGAGCCATATTCCTGGTCCAGGTAGTTGACAAAGTCCGAATATTCCTCTTGTACCCGTAATTCCACTGTAATGCAAGCATCCAGCTCTGGGACCAAATTGTCGATAGTATCGCTCAACCGGAACCTCCACTGGAACCAGGTGATGTTGTAGCGGTTGTCGTACGATGTCAGAGTGTCTGCCATGTCTCACTTGATGCAACCAATGAAAGAAGGAGAAGATCCCACCGCTGCCACCAGTGTAACGGCAGCAAGAAGGGACTGCGTTGCCTTCCGCCATCATTCCCAGGTTTCTCCCTCTTGACACCGGACAGGCGCCGTTGGATGCACCAGTCGAGCAAATGGACGGACTTAATACAACTATGGTGGCGCACAAATGAAACAGAGAGGTATAACAAATACTCAGCAGCCGGACCTAGAACTACTACTCCACAAGTTCTCAAACCAATTTATAACAAAAATTAATCTGGCGCTTCGAGCATTTATGGGAACTCCGTTGTGCAGATATCCACACAAGAGACAAGAAATTAGTTAAAAAATATTTCAATAATCCAATGTTCAAAAACAATAATCTCATCAATTAAAAATATGAAAAACAGGAATCACAATCTCAATTTCCTATGACACATAAAATGAAACCCAATGTTTCTATTTCACCATGTAAAACAGTGGGATAATAATCTGAGGCACCCCAAACACTATAACAGTTTTAATGCCACCGATCTACACCTTAAAAAATGAAGGAATAATACTCTGGGGCACCTCAAACACCATAAAAGTTACGATGCCACAGATCCTTCCCTCAGTATATTCTCAACATTTAGAGAGCCACTGCAATGTAGACATCTACCGCATGGCAATCGTTCATGTTACATATAAATCAATCATCTATACAGGGTACCACTAAGATTCTCAAATTACCCCTAACAGAAAAAAACCCACAAACTTTCCCTCTCTATATACCGGTATATTTAAAAAATCAGAAAAAAAGTCCAAAAACATGTGAGCAGAGTAGAGCTACAAAATAATATTCAAGGAAGAGTAACCACACCATAAAAAAGCTACAAAGTAGCAATCAAAAAAGAATATCCATATCGCTGTATTCGACACTTCTATTGAAAGTGCAACTACATGTGGCAAAGACAGAGATCCATATATGCCTCTTTATCCCACACCAGACCAAATCCAACCGTTATCTGGTGTTTAGCGAATCCACTCCGTCTCACAGACTGATCACCTTCCTTCACTGGACAACCGGCTCTCATATGATTTGAACGGCAGAAGACGCTACAAGAATCAGGATATTCATACACAACATACAGTCCACATATATCGCTTCATCATACGCCAGTATGAATTATTGCACTTATCTGGTGTCTTTAAAGCCTGCTTTAACACACAGCTGGATCGCCAATCCTTGCTGAATAACAGATTTTCATACGCTTTAACTCGCAGCGACTCTCCAGCTTGCTCAGCAGTCAGTCAGCATGTTGTTGGATGTCCAAATGCTGTAAGTCTTCTCTCTTCCGCTTCCGTTAGATATATTAGTGATTCCACCTCCGAATCTTTCTCAAGTAAGATAAAAAAAAGGGCTCTCACTCAATGTTCTCCTTCAACGCATTTCAAAACCACGCAGGTTTCTTCTTCAGGGAGTTAATATATACATACATAATAGATCCTAACTGGCCCTATATACCCCTATACTCCTCCCATCCCATGGTTCAACCTATACGTATCATTATTACCTCCCACAATTAATTCAGGTGTGTATAATCTAACACACCTCCAAAAAGTAATAGAAAATAAAAAATACAAAATGTTACAAAATAATAAAAAATAAAATAAAAAAATAACTATTAAACATAATACCAAAAAATAGCACCAATCTAAAATGAGACCAAACAGAAGTGGATCAAAAACGTCCACTTCAGACTAGTATGCATACAAAGTATGTGTATATCTATCAAGCCACTTGTTTACACTTAACAATTATAATTATGATTATTACTCATTCAATTTATTATTCTATATCATTCAATTTAAATGTGAATTCAAATATTATCTATACATATTAAACTATCATTTAAATAAACCCAATATACTCAATATGTGAAAATAATATATTAACCCCATCTAGTGTCAACAAATCCCCATATCCATATACATTAATTAACATACATTTAATGCATGAAACCAGACAGAAAATCATAAGGGGAAACGGAGAAACTATATATATATATATGTAAAATAACACATAAATTAAACAAATATTAACCCAAGGAAACCATATTGCACCTTTCATGTCCAACATCTTCTAAGAGAAAAAACAAGGAAAAATATATATTCTAATATTGGTCAACCAATTTTCCGAAACTCCACTCCTAATACTATTCCGTACAGTAGGGGCCAACTTAGCACTTAAATTTGCTGCCTTCGTAAATACAATAGTAGGTTTATTTGGCAACACCTCCATTAACATCCTATCCTCCTTCAATACATTCCAGTGTCTATTGATGCTTTGTCGAATCTTATAATGATCTGTATTGAAAGGAAGGACAATAGATATATTCTCATCCCTCTTCCCACGAACACTCTCCTCCAATAAAGAACCTCTATCTTTCCTCTCAATTTGTTTACTACATACTTCAAGCATCTCCTCTGGATATGTCTTTTCTAAAAACCTGTTTTTAATAATTTCAACTTGTTCCTCAAACATTTGATTATCTGTACAGTTCCTCTTAATTCTCATCATTTCCCCCTTGGGGATATTATTTAACCAAGGGGAAAGTGACAGCTGTTTAAAGCAATATAACTATTGCAGTCAACAGGTTTAAAAACAGTTTTAGTCTTCACATTTCCTTCCTCTATATAGATAATTAAATCCAGAAACTCCACTTCTATATGACTTGATTTCACTGTAAACTACAGATTATATTGATTATCATTGATATAATCAATGAATTGATTGAGGGATTCAACTGTTCCTCCCCACACAAAAAACACATCATCAATGTATCTTCGCCATAGCACCAGGCTCGCGCCAAACCCATCCTCAAGCCAAATGTACTGGTCCTGCCAGAACCCCATGTACAAATTGGCGTAGCTTGGCGCGAACCTTGTGCCCATGGCGGAACCCTGCAACTGTAGAAAAATGTCACCTCCATACCAAAAATAATTGTGGGTCAATATAAACATTATAAGACCACACAAAAAATCAATTTGAATAGCTGTTAATATATATTTTTTCTCCAAAAAATATTGTGTTGCCCTCACCCCTTTTTCATGATCGATGATTGTGTACAATGATGTGACATCTGATGTCACCAATATATAATGTTCTTGCCATTCTAGATCTTTTAATATCTTAATAATTTGAGTTGTATTTTTAAGATAGGCCCTCAGATCTTTTACATAACTTTGTAAATAGTTGTCAATATATTTACTTAAATTTGCCGTTAAAGAGCCAATCCCAGAGATAATAGGATGGCCTGGAGGTTTTTCTAAATCTTTATGTATCTTTGGGAGAAAGTAAAAAACAGGTAACCTGGGATGTAGGTTATATATAAAATCAAACTCTTTTTTTATACAATATATTTTTTTCCAAACCTTCTTGTAAGATGTTCCTAAGTTCCTCTCCAAATTCCAATGTGGGATCACCACTAGTGTTGAGCGAGCACCCCGATGCTCGGGTGCTCGGGTGCTCTGACCGAGCACCCCCTGAGGCTCGAGTGCTCGGCCGAGCACCCGAGCCCCATTGAAATGCATGGGGCGACACGAGCATTACACCAGGCACCCCCTGCTCTGATGAGGGGAGGGTGCCTGGTCAATGCCCCCCTTCATCTCCGCTATGCCCCCTTCATCTCCGAATGCCCCCTTCATCTCCGCAATGTCCCCCTTCATCTCCGCTATGCCCCCTTCATCTCCGCTATGCCCCTCTTCCACAATGTCCCCCTTCATCTCCGCTATGCCCCTCTTCCACAATGTCCCCCTTCATCTCCTCTATGCCATAGAGGAGATGAAGGGGGACATTGTGGAAGAGGGGCATAGCGGAGATGAAGGGGGACATTGTGGAAGAGGGGCATAGAGGAGATGAAGGGGGACATTGTGGAAGAGGGGCATAGCGGAGATGAAGGGGGACATTGTGGAAGAGGGGCATAGACTCTATGCCCCTCTTCCACAATGTCCCCCTTCATCTCCGCTATGCCCCTCTTCCACAATGTCCCCCTTCATCTCCGCAATGCCCCCTTCATCTCCGCAATGCCCCCGTACCTCCAGTCCCTGGTGGTCCAGCGGAGCGTCTTCAGATCTGTGCCTCTTCCGGCACAGATCCCCGCCACCCGAACATGGCGGGCGAGCACATGGCGGTACTCGACGAGTACCGCCATGTGCCGAGCAGAGCGATGCTCGAGCCGATCCGAGCATCGGCCGAGCACGCTCGCTCAACACTAATCACCACATAACTTTCTATATGTGACCCTATCTGATAGAATTCTGATAGCTTCATCATTATACTGTTGATAATTCATAATGACCACCCCTCCACCTTTATCCGCTGGGCGTATAACCAACTCCTCATTCTGCTGTATACTCTTCATTGCCTGCTAATCCTCAAAAGACATGTTATACATTTTTTTCTTTTTATTATTAGTCATTCTAATATCTCTCTCTACCAAACCCATAAATTGTGTCATCTGATCACTTATTTCATTCCTAGGGAAAAAGGATGACTTAGCTCTAAACTCAGTGTGGACAAATGTACCGTCCACAACATCCATATCTTGTCCCACCTTATTTTTACAATAATATTTCTTCAAACAAAGCTTTCTCACAAACTTTTGCATCCCTATGTATGTTTGGAATTTATTCAACGGGGTACTAGGTGCAAACTTCATACCTTTATTCAGGACATTCATTTGATTAACATTCAAAATATGTCCACTCAAATTATAAATTCCAGAATACGCTGGCTTCTCAGATTGTATCAATAACTTCCTCTGGAGGCATCTTCCTCCCCTCTTACCTCTAAGCTTATTGCTCCTTCTTCCATGTTCCATTACCAATAACTTCTCATCTACACTAGATGTCACAACCTCCATATTTTCATCCTTTATAGAAATATCATTAGCAATAGGCTTTGTACCTACTTCCAATACCTCTGTCCCCTTCTCTGTGAGAATCTGGCATATAATCCCCCCCTTCTGTACCCCCTTTGTGAAATCCAACTCTCTTGTTCCCAATAACTCCCATTCCTCTGGGGTATACTCATGCGTCTTACATCCCTGTATTCCTTTAAATGAGTCATGTCCACATTGTCCATTTGCTGTTTCTCCCAATTCATATTCATCTCTTGGTAATTGTTGTTGCTTTTCCTTAAATTTCCATTCTGCTGTCCCTCCCAGTTGTTGGTCCTCGGGTGGCACATGTTGTTTCTCCTGTAACCTCTCACATAGCCTCTCCCTCTGCCTAAAAAAGGGAGACTATAAATTCTTCCATCTTTCTTCCTTTGTACATTAGCGGTGGTATCCTGTTTACTCTCATTAATATTAGGATCCACCTGATCCTCCACAACATCAACTACTTCATCCCCAGAAATACTAGCTCAAGGTTCCTGTAAATCTTCAAGCGTGGAAAATGTATTGCTGACCTCAGTCTCATCACTCTCGCCCTCATCCACAAGATGTTTCCGTTTACTCGCCCTTTTACCCGGCTGAACTTGCTGCCATGACTCACTCGGAGTCTCTCTAACTGCTTTCTTTGATTTCTCGATATCCCTATGAGGAGGGCTACAAAACTAGTAAGGGGAATGGAAAGTTTTAGTTATGAAGAAAGGCTAGAAAAGTTAAACTTGTACACACTAGAGAAACGGCGTCTTAGAGGGGATATGATAATACTATATAAATATGTTCAAGGCCCATATAAAGGGCTCTCCAAAGACCTGTTCATTAACAGAACAGTACACAGGACAAGGGGCCACCCGCTTAGACTTGAGGAAAGGAGATTTAATCTACAACAGCGGAAGGGTTTCTTTACAGTAAGGACAATAAAGGTATGGAATTCACTTCCTGAGGAGGTGGTGCTATCAAATACATTAGATGCCTTTAAAAGGGGCCTGGATGCTTATTTAAAAGAGCATAACATAGAGGGCTATGTATGTTAGTATTGGGATTAATATTTAGTTAGGGCTTGTTGATTCAGGGAGAAATCTGATTGCCATTTGGAATCAAGAAGGAATTCCCCCCCCCCCCAATTCAAGGCAGAATTTTAAATTGCTATATTGAGGGTTTTTTTTTTTTTGCCTTCTTTTGGATCAACGATGGTAAACAGAAATAGGAAAAGGGTTGAACTAGATGGACGCAAGTCTTTTTTCAACCTAAAATACTATGTTACTATGTTAAATTTCTTCTCTTTTCTTTCCACAATTGTAGTCTCAATCTTATTTACTGTCTGATAAGTCCTAGTCTCTAATCGTTCATATCTCTCACTACCTTTATATTTCTCCAATTGCTTCCAAATATTCTTAATTTCTACTTCTATATTTACCATCTCTTCCTGCCTATGAGACACTATCAATTTCAACAGTTGTATTGAACAATCATGTAAAATATCATTCCATTTCTGCATAAACCTAGATTTATTTAGGTCATATGCAGGTTCTTTTTTTATTTGTAATCCCATAGGAATAACATTTTTTTCCACATATTTTTCAAGTTACATAGTCCCAAAAGTGCTTAGTCTCCCTTATCAATACTTTCTCCAAATCTCTGAATCCCCTTATAATATCTCTATCATCTCCAACATGAGTCTCACAAAGATTGATTCCAAAAAACGATTTTACCTTGTCTCCTTGTTGGCTCTAAATCTACACAAGTCATCCCCACTACCCCCCTGTTCCATTATGCTGCCTACCCGGAGTAATACACAAAGCGTAAAAGAAATAATACAACTATGGTGGCGCACAAATGAAACAGAGAGGCATAACAAATACTCAGCAGCCGGACCTAGAACTACTACTCCACATGTTCTCAAACCAATTTAGAACAAAAAATAATCTGGCGCTTTGAGCATTTGTGGGAACTCCATTGTGCAGATATCCACACAAGAGACATAAATGAGTTAAAAAAGATTTTAATACTCCAATGTTCAAAAACAATAATCTCATCAATTAAAAATATGAAAAAAAGTAATCACAATCTCAATTTCCTATGACACATAAAAATGAAACCCAGTGTTTCTATTTCACCATGTAAAACAGTGGGATAATAATCTGAGGCACCCCAAACACTATAACAGTTTTAATGCCACCGATCTACACCTTAAAAAATGAAGGAATAATACTCTGGGGCACCTCAAACACCATAAAAGTTACGATGCCACAGATCCTTCCCTCAGTATATTCTCAACATTTAGAGCGCCACTGCAATGTAGACATCTACCTCATGGCAATCGTTCATGTTACATATAAATCAATCATCAATATAAATATAAACATATAAATCATAAATCAATACAGGGTACCAATAAAATCCTCAAATTACCCCTAACAGAAAAGACCCCACAAACTTTCCCTCTCTATATACCGGTATATATAAAAAATCAGAAAAAAAGTCCAAAAACATGTGAGCAGAGTAGAGCTACAAAATAATATTCAAGGAAGAGTAACCACACCATAAAAACGCTACAAAGTAGCAATCAAAAAAGAATATCCATATCGCTGTATTCAACACTTCTATTGAAAGTGCAACTACATGTGGCAAAGACAGAGATCCATATATGCCTCTTTATCCCACACCATACCAAATCCAACCGTTATCTGGTGTTTAGCGAATCCACTCCGTCTCACAGCCTGATCACCTTCCATCACTGGACAACCGGCTCTCATACAATTTGAACGGCAGTAGACGCTACAAGAATCAGGATATTCATACACAACATACTGTCCACATATATTGCTTCATCATAAGCCAGTATGAATTATTGCACTTATCTGGTGTCTTTAAAGCCTGCTTTAACACACAGCTGGACCGCCTTTCCTTGCTGAATAACCGATTTTCATACGCTTTAACTCGCAGCGACTCTCCAGCTTGCTCAGCAGTCGGTCAGCATGTTGTTGGGCGTCCAAATGCTGTAAGTCTTCTCTCTTCCGCTTCTGGGCAAGGCAGCCAGGAGGACAGAAGGACAGCTCCACTAATGCTGAATAGATGGAACAGCAGCATAAGATGGAACAGTGGAGCAAATCAGTAACACAACCAGGGAGGCCAAACCGGTGCAATAATGGAGGCAGTAGCAACCAGTGAATAAAGGGTGAACCAGTACCGTGCACTGGACAACAGTATAGCAAACTGGTTCTATAATAGATGGATCAGCAACCGGTAATGTGGAGTAAACCAATATCGTGTACTGGACAACAGGAATGCCCAACCGGTTCAGTCAAAGAGGGATCAGCAACCGGTGAATGTGAGTAAACCAGTACCGCGTACTGGACAACAGTGACGCCCATCCGGTTCTATACTAGCAGAATCAGCAACCGGTGAATGTGGAGTAAACCAGTACCGCGTACTGGACAACAGTAACGCCCAACCGGTTCTATACAGCGGGATCAGCAACTGGTGAATGTGGAGTAAACCAGTACCGCGTACTCGACAACAGTAACGCCCAACCAGTACTATACTAGCGGGATCAGCAACCGGTGAATGTGGAGTAAACCAGTGATCAGAATGTCGCCCAGGCGACCCAGCAGCCAGACGATGACAGTCAGAATACGGCAGCAGGAACAGCAGACAAGCCAGGACAACCACTGGAATGACAGGACTACCAACCAGGTCAGGAACGGAGCAAGAACAACAGCAGCACGGGATCAGGAATGGAAGCAGGAACAACAGCCCAACCGGATCTGGAATGGAGGCAGGAACCAAGCTGGAGAGGCACTGATGCTGGAGAAACGCTGACACTGGTAGCAGAGCGAAACAGGCCCAAGGATACAGGTACAAGGCAGGTGACTGCTGACATAGAGACACCACGAAAGGGCAACCAAAGGGTGCCTCAGCCCAGTCTATATAGGCAATACTGGGCGGGCAAAAGACAGGTGGCCAATGGAGAGTACACACACCTGACTGACAGCAGAAGTCAACAATCACGGGCACCATGATAATAACGTCCCAAAGTTCTACATAGCTTGCGACACTGATCTGGCAATCCGTATGCCTAGACAGGGGTTGTTTTAGGCATGACAGAAATATCCTCTGTTCCTTGTGTTCCTTGTTTAACAGTCTCAGACCCAGACAAGGTCTCCAGTAACAGACTATGATCCGTTACAAAATAAAACAGATGCGCTGTGGCAGCCATATTGTTAGACGCATCTAAGGTAAGCACAAGCATCACAGTCAAGTGGTGCATGTGTCAGTTGAAGAAAAACAAATCTTGCTCTGTATTGTAGCAGTTAAAGGACAGGTTCTTCATACCCCTACGCCAGGGTTCAAATCCTCCTTACAGCTTCTCCTGACAAGGAATTAAATATATTAGATAGATAGATAGATAGATAGATAGATAGATAGATAGATAGATAGATATACATACCTGGGAACTCTCCGGATTTGCCTCAGAGATTCCAGTTTTGACAGAGCTTTACTGGGTCTCCGGGGCAGATGCTGATTCCTTCGGATGTGGGGAGTTTCTATTGAAACTCTGCCCACATCTGCTGTTTCTCACAGTGTTCCTCCTTCCCCAGCCCTCTGTGTGACATCTTTAAGCCATGCCCCCCAGCGCATCAAGCCCCACCCCTTTTTGACGCAATTTGCGTCATTATTGTCACCCTCTGCTGCACCAGAGGTCTCAGGTATATATATATATATATATATATATATATATATATATATATATATATATATATATACCAGATAAATAGGCTGTGCATTCACAATTTAATGGTGAAAAGATGCAACGTTTCGGTCCTCAGATCGGGACCTTTGTCAAGCAAACATGTTTGCTTGACAAAGGTCCCGATCTGAGGACCGAAACGTTGCATCTTTTCACCATTAAATTGGTTTATTTGTATCGTTAAATCCGTGAGTGCACAGCCTATTTATCTGTTACATACGCTACTGGAGCACCCGGTTCTGTTGTTAATCATCGGTGAGAGTGCTTAAACCTTGGCAGTATATATATATATATATATATATATATATATATATATATATATATATATATATATATATATATGTAAAAAAATGCATCTCTTCCACACACACCCAGGGGGACACAAAGAAGCAGATATGTAAATCTTCCATATCCTGGCTGTCCAGGAGATACAGGGGGTGTGATTTTGACAGGAAAAGGAGCTGACCCTCCCCCACTATCTCCTCTTGCATAAAAACAAAGCCTTTTGACCCCCTTTTGACTCCTGTGAAAATCTCTGCAAGGAATGGCAGGGGCCTTCAATACACATACGTGCAACACACACAGCATAATACATACAACACACACGCAATACATAGACACGCAAAACACACACAATACATATGCACAACATAAAGTCAAAACACACAAACACACAAGCAATACATACATGCAATATACATGCACAACACAAACAGACAATATACAAACACACAGACAATACACACACACATATACATACACCACAATATACAATACACACAAACTCACTACAAACAATACACACGCAATACACTATACACACACACTGAACACAAACACACGCCACAGACACAGACAATACAAAAACACACATGCACAACACATATGCTTACAAAACACATGCTTATTACACTCATGCCCACAACACACACAATACACACTCCAACACACACACATGCACAAAAACACATACACAATACACACACAACACACACAATACAACACACACGCACAACAAACACACACAAAACACACATGAGCAAAACACACACATGAAGAACAACACACATACTCATGCACAACACACACAAAGCACATCACACACATACACAAACAAGCAACAAACACTCACAACACATGCAATACACACGGATCAAACACAATACACACACCCACACAAACCACACGCAATACACACACATCAAACACAATATACACACACAGCACATAAAACACTCATGATACACATAAACACACAATAAACACACAAGAAATACACAAACACACACAAACACAGTATGCACGCACACACAAACACAATATATACAAAACATGCACACAATACATGTAGCACATACAATAAACACAATATGCACACAAATACACACATAATGTATACAAAACACACCCACACACCCACAATATGCATAATAAACATACAGATTATGCAAAACGCTATACGCAAAACACTATGCGCAATACGGTGTACGATATATGCAAAATGCTATATGCAAACCACTATAAAGAAACTGCTATACACAAAATGCAAGATGCTATATATAATACTCTATATGCAAAACTCAATATTCCACGCCTAGCCCCACCCATATCCACACCTTTAACCCCACCCATATTCCCACCTTTAACCCCACCCATCTTAAGTTCTATGTTTTATTCAGCATATGGGACAAAAACTGTGCAAAATCCCAACTGTTTTAACCCCCTGAATGCTAGCATGGTCTACGACACATAAGCCTCTCAAGCACTATAGCAGTTAAATGCTTCATTTAAATAATGTGAAAGTGTTTTGTATGACACAGAAACACACATACACATACATACACGCACACACATACACACACACGCACACTGATGGAACAGAGCAATACTGTGGAACATGCAAGTGTCTTCATGGTGGTAACTAGGTTCTGAAGCTTAAAATTTCTGGAACTGACTGAGCACAACTGAATCATTTACCCTACAGCCAAACAAAGATATAAAGCATCAGAACCTATTTACCACAGGGGAGACACTAATGCTTTGTAACGTGGTGCTGTCATCGGACTGTCCAGACAGCAGGGAGGGAAAACTAGTTATTTTGAAAGTGGCGGGAGTGACCACAGTGGAAAATTAGTCACAACATGGGGCAGTTTTTTATGTTTGTATTGTAAATTGATTACCACCAGACTCAGTATTTGTATTATAAATTATATACCGTCTGCCAACTATACTAAGTCCTGCAGACTCCTTGTTATAACAGGACAAGATTTAGTTTAGTGTGCACTGTATAAACAATTTATCATACATACACGTGTGTGACTAATTCATACCCTCTGTCCCCTCCTGCTACATATAATAGCAGCAGGAGGAAACTATTATTTACTGTGGAAAAAATGGAGCATGGTCAGTGAAGAGAACTAGAGAGCTTAGTGGCAGCTAAATCCAGGCTGGCTCCAAACTGGGTAGAACCCTAAAAAGAAATACCCCCAAAGTTTTTTTTAAAATAAAATGGTACATGTTGTATGGTCTGAATAACTTTACTTTCAGGGACAATTTAATATGTTGGTTTTGTGGTGGGCACTCTTCCAAGATCTGTTTGACACAGCAGATATTGCAGTTTAATGACCCACATAACAAATTAGAGTTTGCATTTATGTGACCTCCATGATACACCAGAGCTTCCAATCCAATGACGCCCCTTACACAGTGCTTGCAATCTAGTAACCACATGAGAAGACCACTTACAAAGTAGTGACCCACATAATATGTCAGACTTTAACACTAAAAAGAAAATCCTTGGAAACTTAAAACTCTTTTAATCAGCTCAAAACCATTTGTGAAGCTTTTTCAGCTATAAGGCAACATTCATAGCCTCTGATAAATATATATATCACTCATTTGCATGTGCTAACAGCTGCAATTTAATCAGTGTTCTATTCCCATTCCCTAACCATATTAATGATTTTTTTTATGGTGCCATGTAGTTTTAAAAACTAGTTTTATATATATATAGCACTCAGCACTTCATAAAAAACAGCATATAGATACTACGAAGCAGCACTGAACTAGCAAACATGATACCATAAAGAGTGAAACTCTCACTCTTTCTGGTATCATGTTTTCTAATTCAGTGCTGCTTGGTAGTGAGTCTATATGTTGCTTTTTATGAAGTGCAGAGTGCTATATATAAACAACTAGTTTTTAAAACTACTTGTTGTTTTACTTTCTTACCAGCGTTGCACCAACACTTGGCATGCAACAACACTCTCCGCCCTATATCTCAGTGCTGTCAGACTGAGTCAGGCATTTACTTACACAATGCGGTGTGCCTAACTCAGCGCTGTGCTTCTCTGCAATATAAGGAAGAGGGTTATGTAGGCCTGATTCTCAGCACCACCAAAACTAAAGTGACCAGATTTTTAAAATTAAATCCGGGGACATTTTTTTCTCCATACCCTGTCTACACCATAGCCACTTCCACACCCTGTCCACACACTGTCCACACACTCTACACCTCCACATGCTGTACACACCCTGCCCACACCGAGTCCACCTTCAAACTCTGGCCACACACTGCTCACACTCTGTCCACCCTCACACCCTGTCCACACACTGCTCACACTCTGTCCACCCTCACACCCTGTCCACACATTGCTCACACTCTGTCCATCCTCACACCCTGTCCACACACTGCTCACACTCTGTCCACCCTTACACTCTGTCCACCATCACCACACACTGCCCCACCCTGTACAACCTCACACCCTGTCCACCCTGCCCCCCTCAAGACTTTCCACCTTGCCCACCTCCACACTGCCCACCCTGTCCTCCTTCGCACACTGCCCATCTCCACACATACCGTCCACATTGCCCGCCTCCACACTGCCCACCCCATCCTACTCCACAAACTGTCCACCCTGTCCTCCTCCACACACTGCCCACCCTGTCTTACGACACACACTGCCCATCCTGTCCACCTCCACACTGCCCACATTTTCCACCTCAACACTGCCCCTCCTACACACTGCTCACCCCCACATTTCCCACACTGTCCCCCCCACATTGCCCAGCATTAGATCATGCTGACTACGCTGGGTTAGTCCCGTTGATTAATATCTGATCGGTGTGCAGGTGTATGTCAGACAGGCAAACCAGACAAGCCCCAGTACATCTAGGGTTATATCTCATGATAACTAATTGCTACCGAGAATCGGAAGACTTTTGTTTTCTAATAGTCTTCTGTGTGTTTTTACACACCCTGCACAATCGCAAAGGGAGGTCATCACGGCATCAGTACCCTCCAGTTATCCAATCACTACAGAAAAATATTGTAATAGGCCCAGTCAGTGCGTATGGGGGCCTTTGTGAAGGCACTGATTGGCAGATAACTCTGAGGTAATGCCGTTCATGCTTTCCAATTGATAATGCAGCTGCATTGTAGATCCGAGGACAGATCCGGGGACACATGCTGTCCGGGAATGTGCCCTCAATCCGGGGACTGTCCCCGGAAACTGGGGACGTCTGGTCACCCCGTCCAAAATGGCACTCAAAGGGTTAGTATATACGCTGTGCTGCTCTGCAATATAACGCAAAGTAAAGGCATTTTTCAGTCTGGCTTCTTATGATATTTGTGTGTTAACCCTTGCACTCAAAAGGTTTACACAAACATTGTAAGAATCCATTCTGAAGAATGCCTTTACTTTTCGTTATATTGCAGAGCAGCACAGCGTGTACCTTAACCCTTTGAGTCCTATTTTTTTTAATGGTGCTGAGAATCAGGCCTAAATAACCCTTCCTTATATTGCAGAGCAGCACAGCGCTGAGTTAGGGACACCACATCATGTAATTAAATACCACGGCTGGATGGGATACGCTATCCTCTTCTCCTCCTGGCGGCCTGATGTCTCTGGTGTCATTGGACTGAGGCCAGGCATGGAAGACAGGCACTAAGATGGGCAGGACAGCGGGGCTTCAATTTCCACTCGCCCCCACTCAATTTCTACTCACCAAATGCGAGGAGGCGAGTGGAAATTTTGAGCCCTGCAATAAGGTATATACAAAATGCTGGAAGCTAAACTCTAACCTTTATAATATAAAAGGCCAGATGTATGTTTATCCAATTCAGTCATTCACAGTCGAGACTGCCCGAACACAGGCCGATGCAGTCATGCACAGTTTTACGCACTTTGGCCTGTGTACATGGTGTCACTACCAGTATGCTATAATCAAAAAGGTATATGCTATACGCAAAACACTATACACTATTCAATAAACTTAAAATGCTATGCACAAAATGCTATATGCAAAATGCAATGCATAAAAAGCAAAGCACTACATGCAAAATTTGCATTACATGCACACCTATACTCTTACATATGCTTCCACACTCACACACACTCATGCTCACTGATGGAGAGGTATATAACGCAGTGCTTTGCAATGTGTTCTACACTGTTTTGGAGTTGAAAGGGCTAAGCCAGTGATTCTCAACCAGGGTGCCTTGGCACTTTGGTGTGCCACGGACATCAAATTAGGGTGCCCCATGTTTTCTAGGAAGACTGACAAAAATGTGAATATCGTCTTTTAAATTGTAGAAATATGGAAATTTTTATGCACAACAACCTAATAATATCTGGATATTCATGAACTGTACCCTTTATTATGCTCTAGAAAAATTATATTAAACATGTTAGAGGTGCTCCGAAAGTTGCATTGAGAACTACTGGGATAAGCACTGAAAATTCAACAATCCAGTAATTAAGAACATTGTCTCCTTTCTGGATTTACCCAGATGCCTAGGGAAAATAGTTCTACATATAAATCCACTTAAAGGGATAGTATTACTTCAACATTACTATCCCTCATATTGTAGCCCTTAATAAACTGATTTAACTGACACCAGCGGCATCTCTCAAACCTTTATGGTTTAAGAGATAGCCGCTTTCTGCTGCCAGCAGGATAATCCGGTCCCAGGACAGGCGGAGGCTCTTAAACAGAGCCGATATCTCGTTATGGAAGGATACATGTTTCATTGAAACAGTCTTCTACGTGTGCTTGGTTACCAAGCACACGTAGAAGACTGTTTCAATGAATCATTTTTCCTTCCATAACGAGATATTGGATCTGCTGAAGAGCCTCTGCTTGATTCAGAGACCGGATTCTCCTGCAGGCAGCAGAACGCTGGCAGCAGAACGCTGACAGCAGGGGAGATGAAACTTTGAAAGCGGCTATCTCTTAAACCATAAAGGTCTGAGAGATGCCATTTAAGGGCTACAATATGAGGGATAGTAATTTTGAAGTAATACTATCCCTTTAATTGTTTAACCCTGTTACTATTAAACACGTATAACATACTGTGCTTATTTAGCCATGCATACAACTGCATGGGACTTTTTTTTTTGGGGGGGGGGGGTATTTATTTTATTAACACATTGGCAAAGCCCTACCAATAATGCCAGTATATATCTACATAGATAGATAGATAGATAGATAGATAGATAGATAGATAGATAGATAGGTAGATATAATGAAATATATAAATGAATATATATAAAAAAATGAATACAGAGCCAAAGTCTTGTGGATAAAGCAGATACCTTCCACGCATAATGCACTAATGGAGGGGGTGAGGTAAATAGCTGGGGAAGATGGAGGCCAATGGCTGAGTGCACACTTGGCAGCCCTGCCACAGCAGCCCCCTGAGGGGCCTACAGAGAATACTTTCCAGGTGTAGGCCCTAGAGGAATATCAGCCATGGGGACAAAGGTCAGACATTTAAGCACCCAACCATGTTTGTCATGTCAACCCCAAACAAGGGAGCATACCTCCTATCTCAGTGGAGGTACAGTACAGCAGCAGGTCACATTAGCTGATTAGAGACAGTGAATAGGCCTGGTGTGAGTGGAATGCAGCACTAATTTCTGAGGTGGAAGATGGCCTTCAGCTGATAGTTCCTAGTACTAGCAGTATACCTGAACAGGTGAGAGACTCACAGGTGCTGGTCACCTCAGCAGACGCTGTAGGTTGTTGTATTTTGGAATCAGAAGGCATAGGGGTGGTCCCTGCAGCTCTTCAGCTTTTACAGGTGTACAATTCCCCTGTGTATGCTTCCCATGTGGCAGGTAATAGAGAGGAAGGAGAATCACTGACCTTGAGTGTGAGTCAGTTGAGGGGCTGGGCTAGCCCCATCACCCAGGAGACCTTCTTTACAGTGCAGTCCTGCACATGTTTCCGATGCTGCAGAAAGCAGGGATGTGGCCCACCTTGGTGGAGCTTCATTTCCACCTGTGCATGCAAGTGTTATGATTGATGTTGCTGGTTATCAGCCTGTGCTGGCAGGTGTGGGGCTCCCCATTGTGGGGCAGCCATATGCCAATACATGGCAGTCAGTAGACTGGGCAGTTTATGCTAATCCTTCTTCTACTTTGAATGTATATGCAGTTACAGTGGGGCCAGAGCTGAGCCTCTTCTGGCAATGGGGTGTCTGTTTCTTCGCCCACCACAGAGGGGTCCTCAATGATGACAGGTCAACTTTATGGAGGATTGAGGGGTCAGGTTTCCAGGGTTCCAACATTCAGGCCCTGTTGCTAGGGGTTCAACAATTGTTGGCTAGCCCTTGGTAAGCTTCCACTCAAAGGGTTGGGTGTTCCTTGGGTCTGCTAGTCACGGGTTCTTGGGTATTGTGAGTGGGGTAGGGGAAAAGGGGATCTGGGGGAACTCTTCCCTAGTCAGCTGCTTGCCAGAGTTCTTGCAGCTTGCACCCTCTATATCATTTTCATTGGCCCTTTGTGCAGGGGGTGGGGTTTCAGTAGAGCCACAGAATTCAGTCATCTTGGGCAGCATGTTAAATGTTCAGACTGGTTCACAATCAAGGATTTCTAGTCCACGGCTTATTTTCCGGCCTCAGTGACTTCTTTCTCTGCAGCTGCGGGGACCTCTAATACCTCCCCACCTGCTACTCAGAGTACAGATGGGGTCATGTCAGCTACCTCTGCTAATCCCATTTTTGGAGTTTCAGTGCCCACCGGAGTGATTTCTGGGTTTCACTCGGTTATGGATATGCAGTCATTGGAGACTGAGTCTTCCTTGAGGGTTTCTGGAGCGTTACCAGGGCCGGTCCTTCCAGGAGTCTAAGTCAACTTATAAAGCCACATCAGATATACTCTCTTCTCCGTTTTGAGGAAGGTGCTGCAGAGAAGGACAAGAAGAATGACTCCAAGAACTGGGTGCGTGCATTTGCTATTCTCGTCAATGTCATCGGCAAACAGTTTCCACAAAGATGTTCAGCATTATTTTGTTATCTAGATATAATCTGGAGTGCGTGTTGAGTATATGGTGGCTTGTTTTAGTGGTACTATGATGAGCAATTCCACCAAAGGATATCTGTGTGACCATCAATGGCATGGGATCAATTGGAATCGACATTGGCTAGCCAATATGACATGTCCAACGCCTTTCACATGGGTTTGGCATCCTCTCAGGCCTGCGATAGGGGTTGGGTCTCCCCATTTCGCAGACTGCGGAAAGAAGGGTGGATACTGCTTCCAACATAACGATGATCAATGTAAATTTGGAGCCGGGTGTAGGTATCTGCATATGGGCTTCGGGTGCATTGGTCTCACCTGCAATCCTGTTGCACCTGCAAGGGACGGTCTGGCAAACGTGGAGGCAATTCAGCTGGAAAGGCAGAGGACTCAGGTCAGTGTGGAAAGAATGTGTCAGTGGTTAGTAATCTATAAGAACCTTCATGCGGCACAGCTCTTAGTAAAGGGTTTTATGTGACATTTCCTTATTCCTTTCACGAAGAGGGTATTTGGCTCTGTCTCAGGCAATCTTTGTTTGAATTTCCCGGGGTGGTATAGGAGAAGGTGGATAAGGAGGTGGTATTGGGGCGCATGGCTGGTCCCTTTGATTCCCCACCTTGGTTTTATCTTCACGTGTTACTTCTGGGGGTGGTCCCCAAAAATAACCCTGGAAAATTCTGGCTAATCCACCATTTGCTCCTATTGAGACGCTTAGTCTTAAGGTTGTCTACAGCTTAATGTTTTGTTTTGGGCCACTCATGTTCCAGAAGTGCTTAACACAGCTGCAGATGCCCTCTCTCGCTTTCAGATGGTGGAGTTTCGGGGAGCGTGCCTATAAGCCAGGGCAGAAGGGGTGCCCTGCCCAGAGGAGCTGTGGGAGCTTGGGTGAGAGATTTAGCGACTTGGGTGTGGAATTATCACCGGACGCATGAGTGCAGTACAAGATCATCTGGGACGGATGGGCTGACGTGGAAATTTCAATTGGGGACCTGCTGAATGATGTGGGAAGACATGCACAGGTGTACTGTGGTTGATCTGGCAGTGGGGTAATCTGGGGTTATCCTCTTCGGTCCTGGGAGCCAGAATGGAGGCCTTAGCATTCTGGTTCAAGCTAAGGAGCTGGAAGGCTGACCTAAAAGATTTTGTAGTTAGAATGGCTCTGAAGGGCTTGTGCAGGGGTTGCATATCTCATGATGTTCGCAGGCCTGTTTCTTTCACTAAACACAAACAGAAAAGAGTCCTGCATCAATGCATACCCACACTGAGATTTTATTAATTTATTCAGAGGAGGAGCTGACAGGAGTACCAACACTTGTCTTAAGAAAAGGAGGTTAAGAGACAAAAGGATTGATTTAAAGTCAGCTGACGCAAAAAAAAAAAAGTGACCGCATTTGAAAATTATATAAACACCACGAGCTGCCATTTAATAGACTGTGTTAGCCCAAAAGATCTGATAAGAGACTCACTTTTGCTCATGAAATTTAAAACACAATTTTTCTCTGACTAAAGTGCCTTATTGGATCTTTAGTCAGCCGAAGCAGATATTGAAAGCAAAAAAAAAAGTCCCCTGTGGATGTATTGATATGGGGCCCTAAGCCCCATCTCATTACATCCAATGTACCTACAAAGTGTCCAAAGTTAGTAGAATTAACCCTAGGAGTGCCATTGGGGTATAATTATCCCTCCGGCACTCATAGGGTTAACCCTAAGTAACAAACCCAGATCACATAAAAAGTAAAACTTACCACTAATCCCGGTGTCCAGAGGAGTCCTCAGCACCCTGGTCAGATACTGTCCATCTTCCTTCTCTTTTCTGTTTTCTCTTCTGTCTTCTCTCTTGTATCTTCTTTCTTCTTGTCTTTTAGCTGTAAAAAGAAAAATAAATATATGTTTTCATTAAATAACCCACACACTTATACATAGTTTAACCCCTTGAGTGCCAGAAGGGTAAGTGTTTCCCACCTCTCCGGGGCTCAATGGGTTAAACCATGTATTAGTGTGTGGGTGAATATCAACATGCCTCCAGTTATTAAAATGTTGTGTACAAATGTTATGTACAAATAAGTATTCTGGAATTTGAGAATAAATGTACTTAGCTTTTTTATTTTTCTCAGCTGCCCTGGGTGACCGCAGAGATGGCTGCAGTGGAGACGGTGATGTGTGGCACAGACCCCCCTCCCGCCCTCATCCTTCCCTCACTGGCCGATTCCCCTTCCACACTGATGGAATTTGAACAGAGAGTGCCTTTATATATGGGCAGTCTCTGTTCAAAATCCCTCACAGCCATTGGCTGGGATGTGTGCAAGCACACACATCACTGTCTCCGCCACTGCCTCTGCGGAGTGGCGAAGACAAAAAGCTAAGTACATTTATTCTCAAACTTATTTTTTTACACAGTTGGAAACATTTTAATAATTGAAGGCATGATGATATTCACACACACACTAATACATGGTTTAACCCTGTGTGTGGGTTATTTGATGAAAACCTGTATTTATATTTATTTTTCTTCTTACAGCTAAACGGCAAGAAGAAAGGAGATACAAGAGAGAAGACAGGTTTGAAGTTCCCAATATTGTTGCTATTTTGCAGCATTTTGGAACTTAACACACAAAATGGATGTTTGGCCACACGATCTTTTCTGTGTCCTAACGTCCGTTCTGCTTTTAGCTGGTAGGGCCTTTGAATACCGACTTAGGGCTAGATTTAAAGGCAGCCGTTAGTAAAAAAAAGCACCAACGGGTGCGTTAAGTTCCATGTAGCAATTCAAGGATCCGTCTAAAGAACAGCTAACGGCAGTTTCAGAATCCTTATGGCTGATAGACTTACGTGCATTGAGACGCATGGAACAAGATTCTCCAGAGCCGTTCAAAGGCTTGCGGTACTGTTAACGGCTGAAAAAGACACCTAACGCGAAAAAATTAAGACCCACTTTTCTTAGACGTTAGACACTTAACGGGCAAAACAAAACACCTGTTACATAGGAAAATGCACAAACTGCTTACTGCACAAGCATGTAAATGGAAAAATTAACCCGTGCAATGCCAAAACAACACAAAAGCATGGACAGACAACACAAATCACTCCACACACAACAAGCAACACCACAGGAACACCAACACAACATGACACGGAACAATGGGGGTTATCACACAAAACGGACACCTGCAAATACAAGCTCACCTGTGCAACATCAACACGCGACCTGCACCCCACAACTACACACCCGCAAATGGCAGACACATAGCAAGCACAACATACCACATCTTATAACACACACACCTGCAAACACTTACCTGGACAAAAACAACTCTCTATTGGTCAGCACTCACCTCATCACCACACCTACACAACGCCCTATCAAGTACTTAAAGGGACAACTCACCACACTCACCTGTGGCTTGTTTTCCACTCAGGGAGGGAGAGATAGAGAGAGACAGAGAGAGATAGAGAGAGAGAGAGAGAGAGAGAGAGATAGACAGCACAATCAGTATGTTGGGTTACATATTGTTGCGGAGAAGGAGTGCAAGGGAGAGAGCTAGGGAACACCAGCAACCCCCAGGCACACCTGATCAACAGCCTTCACCTGTTGCAAGTGAGGAGGCTCTGGCTCAGCAGCCACACAAGAGTCCATCCCCACCTGGAGGACAGCACCTGCCTGCAGATGCACAGCTGCAGCAACAGGATACTCCACAGCAGCAGAGGATGTACAGACGGCCACCAAGGGCCAGGGTATACCGCCCAAGGGTCACCCTCTTTGGAATAACTGATGATGAGGTCATTGATTGCTACAGGTTGAGGCCTGACAGCATCATTGCCTTGTATGAGGTCATCAAGGATCAGGTGGATCCCATCTACATCCACAACCATGCCTTATCTGGCCCGCAAAAACTACTGTGTGCCATACACTTCATGGGAAGTGGGGACTTCCAGTCCACTGAGGGTTAAGCATCTGGCATGTCACAGGCCACATTCTCCAGGGTGCTGGCCCAGGTCTTGCCAGCCCTCAAAAGCAAGGCCAGTACTTATATACATTTCCCCACCACCGACATGGACTAGATACACGTCAAGCAGGTCTTTTACGCAAGGGGAGGCATGCCCAGGGTAATAGGTGCTATAGATTGCACCCATGTCCGTATTAAAGCCCCAGCACGTGACGCACAGCTATTCATCAACAGGAAGTACTTCCACTCCATCAGTGTGCAGATGGTGTGTGGCAACAATATGAGGATTATGAATGACTGTGCAAAGTATCCTGGCAGCTCACATGATTCATACATTCTACAAAAATCCTCAGTCCACAGAGATTTTGAGAATGGAACTTTTACAGGGGGATGGCTTTTGGGTGAGTTCACAATACAAAATCACACCACATCCACAGGTGTGCACACAACACTGCTCAGCATGCTCCTGACTCACAGCTAGTACGTCCACCACACAAAACATCATTCACACAACATGTGCTCCCTGTCTCACCATGTCACTCACATTACACAGGTGATGCTGGCTATGGCTGCCATGTCACTCACATTACACAGGTGATGCTGGCTATGGCTGCAAGTCCTGGCTACTGACCCCTGTGGCCAATCCACAAACACATGCCCAGGAAAGGTACAACCAGGCTCATGGCAGAATGAGGAATGCCACTGAGCGGACCTTTGGTCTCCTCAAGTCAAGATTTCAATGTCTGGACCACTCGGGGGGAGCACTGCAGTATGTACCTGGAAAGGTGTGTGACATAATGTGCGCAATACTGCACAACATTGCAGTGGACACCAGGTTGCTGGATCACATCTAGGACCCCCCCATACATGAAGTGCCCATGGACATCGGCCATGTTGAGGAGACCTTGAGAGGGGCGCAGATCAGAGACAGGCTCATCAGGGAACACTTTACCTGTGAGTATAACACAGGCATGCAAACAATCCATGCAAGTCCCCCATCAGTCCTGTGAATTGGTGCCAACACACTAACCACACTGCACATGATGTTCTGTCTCACCGCACAGGAACATTGACACAGCACTGCACTGGCAGCAGCATGGCCCCAAACATCAACCATACCATGGACGTGGCATATTGTGTGTGGGGATTCCAAAACCATCCTCCATTCCCCTCTCCGCGTTGACATACAGACCCCAAGGATATCACGCACACCCCCAGGAGAAGCAAAGTACAACACATAACCCATGTTCATCGCCTTAAAGGGCTTGATTGACAGCAACTAACTTGATTTGCCATGATCATAGCCTGAGCAACCATGCTAGCCTTGTAGCGAAAGAGTATTATCCAATGCTATGCATTGGATAACACTCCGTCACATCAGTGGTTAAAGGGCCATTGGACTCAATATGGGACCTGTACTGTGCTAGAGCTGAGAAGAGCAGCAGAGGGGTGGATGTACAGTGGTATTGTTACACAACGTAGAGGTCAAGGAATGTAGATCAGATTACCAGGGACTCCATGTTGACCTGTGAGTGTGCAGACATATGTGCCCCTGACATGAATACACACATCAACAAATATGTCCTAATAGTTCCATGGAACAAATGACATTGGGCTGCCACTGTCACTTTCACAGTGGCAGCCCAAATTCATTACTTCCATGGAGCTCTCAGAACACTTGTTGATGTGTGTATTCATGTCAGGGGCACATATCCATAGGGCTGGTGCACATGTCCTTAGTTCTCCACATAATTGGTTACAGATGAGTACACAACACATTACCAAGCAATGGTTTGTGTACTCATCTGTAATTAAGAAAATTGAGGGGATTTAAAAGTCAAAATTGTTGTTGCTTGATGATCAGTTCAGGTCTACTGCTCCAAATCCTGTCCTCTTGTCCCACAGGCATCCATAACATGATCCATCCTTGAACTGAAGATCTTCCATGTGACTGGATTGATGTCTTCACAACACCTTCCTGAAGCTCACCCCTTGCGGTTTCTGTTGATTTTGTTGGTGATGCAATGTTTGACCTGAGGTTCACAGCAACCTTTACTGGAACATTCTCATAAAGACACAGAAAACACAAATTCACAAATATAATGACCTGTACAGTTAGGATGCTCATCTACAGAGTTGTCGAACCTTGTAGACAACACATGAGCAGGACAGCAGTGTTACTAAAGTAGCACTATTTCGTTTCTAAGTACATTTAGTGTTCTCATACAAGTGTTCAATGCATATAGTCAATACACACAGAAAACACATGTACGTTCTAATGTACTTTGAGACACAATAAAGAAGAACCATCACTATTCAATCTGTGTCTGTATGAAGATATATTGGATTACACATTTGTCAATGCGTAACCACACTCAGGATAGAGTATCCCCGATACATGGAAAGGCATCACCCATATCACTTGTTTGCCAGTGAGTGGACTCTGTGATGTATTCATTAGTGTTGAGCGAGCATGCTCGGCCGATGCTCGGATCGGCTCGAGCATCGCTCTGCTCGGCACATGGCGGTACTCGTACGAGTACCGCATGTGCTCGCCCGCCATGTTCGGGTCTCCTCCCCGCACGTTTTGCGGCTGCTGCGCAGCCAATAAACATGCAGGGAGGCTCTGACATCGGTGTAATGCCAGCAGCCATGTTGGCTGCTGGCATTACACTGATTGGCTGGCCAGAACCCGTGGTCGGGTGCTGTATAGCACCTGACCATCGAGTTCGGCTCAGTCTTAACCAGGGAGAGCTGAGGATAGGAAGGGAAAGTCAGTGTAGGGAGGAAAAAAACCAAAATTGTGAAAAAAAAGAACCAAAAGTCCTTTTTAGGACTACTGTGTGTGGGGGCAGCAGGTTATTTTGTGTGGGGGGAAAAAAAAAAAAAATATATATATATATATTCTGTTTAGTGTGCAAAGTTGCAGATTAGAGCACATTCTGTTTAGTGTGCACAGTTGCAGATTAGAGCACATTCTGTTTAGTGTGCAAAGTTGCAGATTAGAGCACATTCTGTTTAGTGTGCAAAGTTGCAGATTAGAGCACATTCTGTTAAGTCTTCAAACTAAAATATCAAAGTCACATATTCCATTCAGTGTGCGTCGCCGCAGTTTAGCAGCACATTCTGTGTACTGTGCAGAGTTGCAGAATAGGAAGAAATACTGTTAAGTCTTCAAACTAAAATATCAAAGTCACATATTCCATTCAGTGTGCTTCGCCGCAGTTTAGCAGCACATTCTGTGTACTGTGCAGAGTTGCAGAATAGGAAGAAATACTGTTAAGTCTTCAAACTAAAATATCAAACTCACATATTCCATTCAGTGTGCTTCGCCGCAGTTTAGCAGCACATTCTGTGTACTGTGCAGAGTTGCAGAATAGGAAGAAATACTGTTAAGTCTTCAAACTAAAATATCAAAGTCACATATTCCATTCAGTGTGCTTCGCCGCAGTGTAGCAGCACATTCTGTGTACTGTGCAGAGTTGCAGAATAGGAAGAAATACTGTTAAGTCTTCAAACTAAAATATCAAAGTCACATATTCCATTCAGTGTGCTTCGCCGCAGTGTAGCAGCACATTCTGTGTACTGTGCAGAGTTGCAGAATAGGAAGAAATACTGTTAAGTCTTCAAACTAAAATATCAAAGTCACATATTCCATTCAGTGTGCTTCGCCTCAGTGTAGCAGCACATTCTGTGTACTGTGCAGAGTTGCAGAATAGGAAGAAATACTGTTAAGTCTTCAAACTAAAATATCAAAGTCACATATTCCATTCAGTGTGCTTCGCCGCAGTGTAGCAGCACATTCTGTGTACTGTGCAGAGTTGCAGAATAGGAAGAAATACTGTTAAGTCTTCAAACTAAAATATCAAAGTCACATATTCCATTCAGTGTGCTTCGCCGCAGTGTAGCAGCACATTCTGTGTACTCTGCACAGTTGCAGAATAGGAAGAAATACTGTTAAGTTTTCAAACTCAAATATTAAAGTCACTTATTCCATTCAGTGTGTGTCACCGCAGTTTAGCAGCCTATTCTGTGTACTCTGCACAGTTGCAGAATAGGAAGAAATACTGTTAAGTTTTCAAACTCAAATATTAAAGTCACTTATTCCATTCAGTGTGTGTCACCGCAGTTTAGCAGCCTATTCTGTGTACTCTGCACAGTTGCAGAATAGGAAGAAATACTCTTAAGTTTTCAAACTCAAATATTAAAGTCACATATTCCGTGTAAGATGAAGAAGGCGGGTAAAAAGGGACGGGGAAGTGGACGTGATCCTGATAGTTCAGGGCGCGGGTCAGGACGCGGAGAAACTGTGCCTGGTGCCAGAGCACAAGAAAGAAAGACATCCACCATACCTAGCTTCATGTCTAATTTTACAGGGCGTCGCAGGACATCACTCTCGAGGTCCGACCACTGCGAACAGGTGGTCGGTTGGATGACAGCTGATACTGCTTCCAGTCGGTTAAGCACCACCCTGTCTTCCACCAAGTCCACTCTCAGTAGCCAAGAGTCTGGTCAACATAATCCTCACTCTGATCATCCTTCCTCCCACCATACACGGTCTGGTCAAAGAAGTGATCCCACACTGGGATATAGTGAGGAGCTCGTCTCATCACCAATCCTTCATTTGACCCTCTCTCCAAGCACGCTTGCAGAGGAACATGACATCTTGTGCCCTGATTCACAACCTCTAGAGGCTACCCAATCACAAGAAGATGACAGATGTGAACGGCATTTAAGGTCAAAGGAAGTAGTGGATGATGATGATGATGATGAGACACAGTTGCCATTAAATCAACCACTATTTCCGTCTCAAGACCTTGTTGAGGAGAATGTTATACAGTTGTCAATGACTGAGTATGTGGTGGGATCAAGACATGAGGAGGATGATCAGAGTGAGGAAGTGGAGGAGGACTTGGTGGACGATGAGGTGACTGACCCCACCTGGGAAGGTGTAGAGCCGAGCGATGACAGCAGTCCTGAGGGTGAGCCATCTGCAGCACCGCAACAGGCTGGAAGAGGCAGTGGTGTGGCTACAGAAAGAAGGCGGACCGCACCAAACCGGCCCGCAAATGTTCCACGGAGCACCCCCTTGCGTAAATCTACCTTGCCAAAGGGTAGGTGTTCCGCGGTATGGCGTTTTTTTAAGGAAAGTGCGGACGACAAAAGAATTGTAGTTTGCAACCTGTGCCACACCAGAATGAGCCGAGGCATGAACACTAGAAACCTCACCACCACCAGCATGATCCGACACATGGCATCCAAGCACCGTAGTAAGTGGGAGGAACGCCTGGATCGCCCATCTGTGTCTGCAGGCCACACCACTGCCTCCTCTTCCCCTGTTTTCGGTGCCGGCCAATCGCCTGTCGAAGGCGCAGGCCCGCATACCTCCCGCCCTGCACCTGTACCATCTGAAGCACCATCAGCGACCACATCCACTTCCCTGTCCCAGCACAGCGTCCAAATGTCGTTACCCCAGGCATTTGAGCGCAAGAGAAAGTACCCAGCCACCCACCCACAGGCCATAGAACTAACCTCACACCTTTCCAAATTACTGGCCATCGAAATGCTGCCATTTAGGCTTGTGGACACTGAGTCCTTCCGCAGCCTGATGGCAGCAGCTGTCCCTCGGTACGCGGTCCCCAGCCGCCACTACTTTTCCCGGTGTGCCATCCCCGCATTACACCACCATGTGTCCCGTAACATCACCCGTGCCCTGACCAACGCAGTTACTGGGAAGGTCCACTTAACGACTGACACATGGACAAGTGCTTGTGGCCAGGGACGCTACATTTCCCTGACGGCACACTGGGTGAATGTCGTGGAGGCTGGGAGCGACTCGGACCCTGGGATGGCACGGGTGCTACCCACGCCGAGGATTGCGGGCCCTACCTCCATCAGGGTTTCCGCCAGCACCTACGTTATTGGCTCCTCCTCCTCCGTTTCCACCTCCGAATTCTCTACACGCAGCGCCACTCCCCCATCAGCCAGTAGCTGGAAGCAGTGTAGCACTGCAGTGGGGAAGCGTCAACAGGCCGTGCTGAAGCTGATCTGCCTTGGGGACAAACAGCACACGGCCTCAGAGCTGTTGCAGGGGATTAGTCACCAGACCGAGCAGTGGCTCTCGCCACTCAACCTGCAACCAGGCATGGTTGTGTGTGATAATGGGCGTAACTTGGTGGCGGCTTTGGAGCTCGGCAAGCTCACACACGTACCATGCCTAGCGCATGTATTTAATTTAGTGGTGCAGCGATTTCTAAAAACCTACCCCAATGTGCATGATCTCTTGACCAAGGTGCGCCGCGTGTGTGCACATTTCCGTAAGTCATCTACAGCTTCGGCCGGCCTGTTGAAGCTGCAGCAGCGCTTACAATTGCCAGCTCACCGGCTGCTGTGTGACGTGAGCACGCGCTGGAACTCCACCTTCCACATGTTGGCCCGGCTTTGTGAGCAGCAGAGGGCAGTAGTGGAGTACCAGCTGTTACACGGTCGTCGCCTCTCCGTTCAACTTCCTGTAATCAGAAGTGAGGAGTGGGAATGGATGTCAGACCTCTGCGAGGTTTTACGCAATTTTGAGGAATCGACACAGATGGTGAGCGGCGATAACGCTATTATCAGTGTAACCATCCCACTTCTGTGTCTACTGAAACTCTCGCTGCTCACAATTAAAACCGACGCTTTGCATGTGGAAGAGGTGGAAATGGGGGAGGAAGAGCTTACACAAGGTGATAGCCAGAGCACCCTCACTTCGTCTTCTCAGCGACAATTGGAGGAGGCGGAGGAGGAGGAGGAGGAGGAAGACACGGTTGCCTCCGCTACAGAGGGTAGCCATGGAACTTTAGTTCCATCTCTTCAGCGTGGGTGGGCAGAAGAGGAGGAAGAGGATGAGGATATTGAGAGTCATCCTCCTGGTGAGGACAGCGAAATCTTGCCTGTTGGTACTCTGGCACACATGGCTGACTTTATGTTAGGCTGCCTTTCCCGTGACCCACGCGTTATACGCATTTTAAACAACACGGATTACTGGGTGTTCACCCTTCTGGACCCCCGCTACAAAGAGAATTTCTCATCTCTCATTCCTCCGGTGGAGAGGACAAGCAAAATGGTGCAATACCAGAAGGTTCTTGTTGAAAAATTGCTCCAAAATTTTCCATCTGACAACGCTGGCGGCAGAGTACGTGCTACCTTGGCCAACCGAGAAGGGGAGAAAAGGGGAGCACACAGCAGTTCCGACAAAGGCAGGGCAACACTCTCCAAGGCGTGGGACACCTTCATGACACCCCGCCAGCACCCTCATCCTGATGCGCAGCCTAGTGTCACAAGGAGGGAAAAGTTTTGGAAGATGGTGAAGGAGTACGTAGCAGACCGTGTCAGCGTCCTCAATGATCCCTCTGTGCCTTACAACTACTGGGTGTCCAAGCTGGACACGTGGTATGAACTGGCACTCTACGCCTTGGAGGTGCTGGCCTGCCCTGCCGCCAGCGTTCTGTCTGAGCGGGTATTTAGTGCTGCTGGTGGCATCATAACAGATAAGCGTATCCGCCTTTCCACCGACAATGCTGATAGGTTGACACTTATAAAAATGAACAAGGCCTGGATTTCCCCTGACTTCTCCACTCCACTGGAGGAAAGCCCCGGGGGAACATAAACTCACTTTATATATGTTATTTACAATGATGGGAATACTCTGTATTCCCATTCACCCCTTCCACCCAAAAAACGGGTATATGGTTGACTCTTAATCTTCTCATCCTCCTCCTCCTCTTCCATATGCCCTGGGATATAATTTTTATATAGGGCCAGCTCACCAGCGGGCCCTGTGATATAATTTTTATATAGGGCCAGCTCACCAGCGGGCCCTGTGATATAATTTTTATATAGGGCCAGCTCACCAGCGGGCCCTGTTTGACAATTTTTATATAGGTCAGCTCACCAGCGGGCCTTCTCATATAATGTTTTATTGGGTCAGCTCTCTAGCGGGCCCTCTCATATAATGTTTTATAGCGTCAGCTCACTAGCGGGCCTTCGCATATAATGTTTAGGATGGTCAGCTCTGCAGCAGACCCTCACCCATAATGTTTTAGATGGTCAGCTCAGCGCACGTTTCCCTCTTAATCATGGCCTCAGTTCAATAAAATCAAGGAAATTTTTGGGAGAATTTGCCTCTGCGCACGTTTCCCTCTTAATCATGGCCCCAGTTCAGAAAATCAAGGAAATTTTTGGGATAATTTGCCTCTGCGCACGTTTCCCTCTTAATCATGGCCTCAGTTCTGAAAATCAAGGACATTTTTGGGAGAATTTGCCTCTGCGCACGTTTCCCTCTTAATCATGGCCTCACTTCAGAAAATCAAGGAAATTTTTGGGAGAATTTGCAGATGATATACAAGTAAATATACAGCAAATATTGTTTGGTAACAATTTTTCGCCTAAAGTCGTTTTTATTTTCCTTTTTGTGTGTTTTATGGTCAGTCTGTAAAAATGGCGTACTACGGGCGAAAGATCGTTCCCAGCAGCGATGTTGGAGTCCAAGATGCATCCAGACATCCTCCCTATGCTGTCCCTGAACCATTTCTGTGGTGTTTCCATCCTTTTCTTCCCTTTTCCTATGGACCAGGCACCCTCCCCTCATCAGAGCAGGGGGTGCCTGGTGTAATGCTCGAGTCCTCCCATTGACTTCAATGGGGCTCGGGTGCTCGGCCGAGCACTCGAGCCTCAGGGGGTGCTCGGTCAGAGCACCCGAACACCCGAGCATTGGGGTGCTCGCTCATCACTAGTATTCATGCAAACAGATGGTGGCAGTGATACACTAATGTATTGTGGGAGTGATAAAGAGGTGATACAGGGGACATACTTCCACAGTGAATGCCTATCCACAGTTTCTGTGTTGCTCAGTATAATCAATGTTCTGAAATATTGCTCCACTTTGACATATCTCAGTAGATGGGCTACATCAACGAACAACCAGACTAAGTGGACAAGTGTTATCACTGGTGAAGTCTGTTACACCCTTAGGAAAACAACAACTCAACTTACTGGAGACCCCAGTGTTCACCCCAGTATATCAATGTGTGTGCTACACATTGAAATCCTAGGTTAAAAACTTTCTTTGCAATGCGTTGCCTACCACTCTGGCTATCAAAGGATTAAAGACAACATTTGATGTAGACGAATGTTCAATGTTGTACCATTTGTTGTGCTAAGGGGTATGTTTTGTTGTTCAAATTCAACACACAACATCACCATATAACACAGTTGTGTAATATGGCTCCAGGGATGTATTTCCAGTTGAATTTGAACAACGGTGTGTGTGTGTGTGTGTGTGTGAACCCATGTTGTAACATCCCACAAACATCTTACCTAGGCAGAAGTTGTGTTCACTGCATTGTTTGGCAATGCATTGAAGACAACTCTGCCACCCAATCTATGACCAAATACAAAGCAGATCAAACAGGATTCAAAAGTACAATGTTCCTTTATTCAGGGGAAATGTAACATGTTGGGCATTTTATTTTTTTTTCTTAGTGGGGGGGGGCTTAGACTGTGTGGCAGAAGTGGATAACCTGAATGGCCTCCTGGTCACCCTTTGCCCCCTAGGTGTGGCTTCGGAGGTCACATTGGAGGGGATGGTGGGGGCAGTGGATCCCTCTGTGGAAGGCAGGTTCTCCCTCTCTAACCGTAAGTTCTCCCTGCGGTTCAGCTCTCTCAACTCTACCAGTACCTGTGCAAGCATGTCCATCCCCCCCATGTGGAGCTGATGGAGTTGAGTGTTGATCCTCATGACCTCCGACTACAGGTCATGGATCCTTGCCTCAATCCGGTTTGTGTTTCTCTGGGATTCCCTACGGCTCCTGGTGATGTTGTCACTGGTGCAGTGGCTTAACCGGAGTAGTCTCCTTTGCAGAGCCATACACTCTGCTTCCATCCCCGTGGGGCGTTCACTGCTGGTGATGGTTGTGCCTGGCGAATCTGCTGCTGCTGTGTCCTCCTCAGCTGGTGCTGTGTCCTCCTCAGCTGCTGCTGTGTCCTCCTCAGTTGGTGCTGTGTCCTCCTCAGCTGGTGCTTTATGTGCTGCAGATGGGTATGTGCCCACCACATCAATGGACTCACTGCTGCCCACTGATGTCTGTGCTGGTGGAGATGGTGGGGTAAACACGTCCCTTCGCATAGGGTGTTGGGGCTCCCCAAGCAGGCCCAGGTGTTGGTAGTCGAGTGGCCAAGGGTCAAACCTTGGCCACTGGTATGTGCTTGGCCCCCACCTGGGATCATACCTGGGGCCATGCTGGGGAGCCATCCAGGAGGGTAGGTCGATTGGGGACGAGTATGGCCCGTATTGGGTGGTGGCCACATCCCCGGGCAGCCATTGCCTCCCTGGTGGTGGTGGTGGTGGTGCTGCTGCTACTGCTGGAGGGTAATAGCTCCTGGAGGTGGTGGGGTGCATCCAGTCACTGTAATATGGTGGAGCAGCCAGAGGTGGTGCAGCCAGAGGTGGTGTAGCCAGAGGTGGTGCAGCCAGAGGTGGGGCAGGCAGAGGTGGTACAGGCAGAGTTGGTGCAGCCAGAGGTGGGGCATCCAGTTGGGCAAGAGGTGTGGATGTTGTTGGGTACGGTGCCCACTGGCTGGTCCCCTCCTGTGTGATCAGTAAACTTAGCCATGATGGTGTCAAATTGATATTAATACTCGAAATGTGGAAAGCGAAATATATGTTGTAGGGTTTATCCCTCTGTGTGAAACAACGGTACTCCTAATGGTGAAGGGTGTTTTATTATTATTATATACATGTATCGCAGCTCAGAGTTGAATTCCATTGGTGCCACATCCCAGTGGCCTGAAATTGTACATTTGCGCTGTTGCTACATCATCCTTTGTGGATTTATGCTCCCTGGACCAAAGCTGGCCAGAGGATGGTCTTGCAATATTGGCATAGTACATTTTCAGGCCACTGTGATATTGTCCATGGAGTATTCAACTTTGAGCTGTTATATTCTTGGAATGAAACACCTTTCAGCAGTGGGAATACCCTTGCTTTACCTGGTGGATCAATCCTATAACATATATTTTTCCTTTCACATTTTAGGTATTACTATCTCTTTAACGGGATAGCAATGGTTAATTTCACCTTGATGTAACATTGTAGGCATCATAAAGAGATGTTTAGACAGATGTTGCTGTATGTGACAGCTGGAGATGTCAGTCATTTGACCACATGGAGGCTCTTCAGCAGACTCAAAATTGACCCATTTGGAGATAACTACATCTTTGGCATTGTCTACAAAGTGTGCCTGGTTTGTAAGCACACTCTGTGGACCATTTCAATGACGGATCCATCTCCAAATGGTTCAGTTTTGGGTCTGCTGAAGAGCCTCCGTGTGGTCAAATGACTGACATCTCCAGCTGTCACATACAGCAACATCAGTCTAAACATCTCTTTATGATGCCTACAATGTTACATCAAGGTGAAATTAACCATTGTCATGCCAAGGTACACAGAGAGGAATATAGGAATATAGTCTGATATGTGTGTATATGTACTTTTCATATGGGTACAAACATGTCCTTGATAGATATGAACCCAGAAATCTGTTCAGTACATGTGATTGTCTTACTGCCTATATATGTGCAGCCATCACAAACTAACTTTCATTGATACCACTGATGATACCCATCCAAGTAAGGTGTAATATACTAGGTATGTGTACTCTGATAATGATATCAATATGAGTTAGTTTGTTAACGGTGCACATATATGGGCAGTAGGACAATCACATGTACTGAACTGAACTCTGTGTTCACATCTTGTTGGGACATATTTGTTCCCATTTGAAAGGGACATAGCCACATACATATATGATCGTTTTCCTTTCTGCACATGTCTTTTGGTAATTGCTCTGCAGTGTGATTCAAGTGGTATTCGTCCTTATGTTATCAGTTTATCCCGTACAGTGCTGGATTTTGTCTGATTTGACATGTCACTCTCTGGTTGTCATGATGGTATCCTATGCATTGCATTGTGATGCATGGAATATCACTGTGGCAATCAGGGATTGATGTACATTACAGGATCCTGTCCATGAGGTCTGCTCAAGTTGAATCCTGAGGGGCAACAATCAAGCCAGTATTGAAGGATATCTTTGATTGAGGCCTTTTTTTTTTCCTGGATCAGCCCATCCATCCTTCTGTGTAAGGCAGCCAGACCCGATCATAGATATCCATAATTCATGGCCTGTTATTGACCTCAATGGTTCATACTTGGTTCCCATATGTATCCTGCAAATAGTGGCTGGTGTACCATCCATCCATGGCATCAGCACTCCTGAGGATCCATATGTGAATCAAATGTGAGATATGTAAATTCAAGTTAGAGTAAATGATTGCATACACAACACCAAGGCCAACTTTTTCACCTTTAGTTATGTGTAATTGTTTTTGGCCTGTGTGTTGCACATACAACCAGTTATTCTCAGTGGCACTGTGATTTGTGACGTAATCCATCCTTTTGGTGATTCAGTAAGCGGTTAAGTAGACCTGATGAACTGATTATGATGCTGACTTCTCCAGTGATCTAATTTCCCCATCTGCAATGTTTTCTATGTAGTCCATGCATTGGGGCCTGTGCAGCTTGATTCATGTTATTGAATATTCTCCATAGGCTAACATTGTAATTGGTAAAATAACATAGTAACATAGTAGATAAGGCTGAAAAAAAACATGCGTCCATCAAGTCCAGCCCATGCCAATAACACCCCTGTTGATCCAGAGGAAGGCAACAAAAAAGCCCTCTGGAGCAATTTCCAGTGTAGGTGTGTGTGTGTGAGTGTGTCAAATAGTTCCCCGGCTCAATATCCTATTTGCTTTGAAGCCATCTGTCATAACTGTCAATATTGTTCTGTGCTAGATAGGCATCCATTGCTTTTTTGAATGCAGTTACATTATCTGCAAGCACAGCATCCCGAGGCAAAGAATTCCATAGCCTTACCGCCCTTACTGTAAAGAATCCCTGCCTGTGTTTTAGTCGAAAGCGCCTTTCCTCAAGTCTTAATGGATGACCTCTTGTTCTTAGCTCAGCTCTTTGCATAAATAATTCATTGGATAGTTCTTTGTATTGACCTTGAATGTATTTGTAAATGGTAATCATATCACCCCTTAGACGTCTCTTTTCTAATGTAAACAAACCCAGTTTGGCTAGTCTCTCTTTGTAACTCAGATCCTCCAATCCCTTTATCAGTTTTGTTGCACGTCTCTGCACCTTTTCCAGTTCAGTAATGTCTTTTTTTAGAACAGGCGCCCAAAATTGTACTCCATATTCTAGATGAGGCCTAACCAAGGATTTATACAGAGGTAGGATAATATTAGCATCCCTTGCTTCTACACCTCTTTTTATGCAGGCTAGTACTCTATTTGCTCTTGCAGCAGCTGAGTGACTATGCACACTGCTGTGAAGACTATTGTCTATCAGTACACCTAAATCTTTCTCTAATGAGGATTTCCCAAGTTGTTTCCCATTTAGAGTATATGTAGCAAGTTTGTTTCTACAACCCAAATGCATAACCTTACATTTATCTACATTAAATGACATCTGTCACTTTTCTGCCCATTCACTTAGTTTATCTAAATCCTTCTGTAGGGAAAAAACATCGAGCTCTTTATGTATTTCCTTACATAGATTGAGATGCTACTTTCAATTCCCACTTCTAGATCATTAATAAACAAATTAAAAAGCATTGAGCCCAGGACTGAACCCTGCGGCACCCCACTTATAACCCTAGACCAATTTGAAAAAGTTCCATTTACAACAACTCTCTGCCATCAATCATTTAACCAGTTCTCAATCCATGTACAGATACCACCACCCAAACCGAAGCCTTTTAATTTATGCAGTAACCTGTTGTGAGGCACTGTGTCAAAGGCTTTTGCAAAATCCAAGTATACTACATCAACAGCAATTCCCCTGTCCAATTTACTACTCACTCTTTCATAAAATGCAAGTAAATTAGTCTGACATGATCTGTTCTTCATGAAACCATGCTGATTCCTACTAATGATATTGTTTGTCTTCACATAGTTCTGAATACTATCAGTTAATAACCCTTCTAGTATCTTACCCACTATGGAAGTCAAGCTCACAGGTCTATAATTTCCTGGTTTGGATCTTGCTCCCTTTTTAAACAATGGAACTACATCAGCTTTCCTCCAATCACAGGGCACTATGCCTGATGAAAGCGAATCAATAAATATTAAGTATAATGGTTTTGCTATTACTGAACTAAGTTCCTTAAGTACCCTTGGGTGTATACCGTCCGGTCCAGGCGCTTTATTCACTATAACCCTTTCCAGTCTCTTTTGGACCTTGTCCTCAGTAAGCCATGTAGATGTTGGAGGAAATTCCATGGTTTGCCCATAGCTTGTCATTTCTGCTTCCTTTGTATATACTGAAGCAAAGAACGTATTTAGGGCCTCAGCCATAGCTTTATCCTCACTAATCAATTCACCTGTTTCAGTCCTAAGAGGACCAATATCAACCTTAACGTTTTTGTTGTTAATATACTTGTAGAATTGTTTAGGGTTTTTCTTGCTCTCGTTTGCAATGTTTCGCTCATTTTCTATTTTAGCTAGCTTAATTGCTTGTTTGCAGATTTTATTACATTCTTTATATTTTTTAAATGATGCATCTGACCCATTTGACTTAAACACCTTAAAAGCCTGCTTTTTATTTCTCATTTCCCTGCTAACCACATTATTAATCCACATTGGTTTTGCTTTACTTCTCTTGTGCTTATTCCCCAATGGTATATATTGACGTGTATATTTGCCCAAGAGCATTTTAAATACATTCCATGACTCTTGTGCATTTTTATCTTTGAAAATTACATCCCACTGGATATCCTTTAAAGCTTCTTTTAACTTTGTAAAATTAGCCTTTTTGAAATTGAATGTTTTGGTTAAACTCTTGCTATTGGGTTTCTCATAACAAACTTCAAAGGATACAATATTATGGTCACTGCTGCCCAAATGTTCCCTTACCTGCACACTGTTTACAATGTCAGAATCGTTTGAGAGCACTAGGTCAAGCAAGGCCTCTTTTCTAGTTGGCTCCTCTACTAGTTGGGACATAAAATTATCATTTATCATACTTAGAAAAATATTTCCCTTTGTTGTGCCTGAAGTCATATTGCTCCAGTCAATTTCAGGGTAGTTGAAATCTCCCATTATAATTACCTTTGCTGACCTAGCAGCCTTTTCCATTTGCAGTAAAAGTTGGGCTTCCTCCAACTCCCCAACACTAGGTGGCTTGTAGCAAACCCCCACCAATATATTTTTATTATGTGTGCCCCCAGTGTGTATTTCAACCCACAAGGCCTCTACCTTTTCATTGGACCCTTCATTTATATCTTCCCTTAAACTAGGTTTTAAGGCCTGCTTTACATATAGGCATACCCCTCCTCCCCTTTTATTAACCCTGTCCCTCCTAAAAAGTGAAAAAGTGAGGGTATGTAAGTGTAAAATTCCCTACATCAGCTCTTTTTCACTGCTTAATGAATGTCCTCTATGTGTCATGTAATTGTTAGCCTATTGACATGTGTTTGTTGTCTGGTTAACCCTTTGAGTACCGGAGGGGTTGCCAAAGCATTGTTGATCGATGCTTTGATAATCCCTCTAGCACTCTTGGGGTTATGTGCTGGATTCCCTGTGGGAACATGGGTAACATTGTGTGCAAACAATTGTGATGTTTGACATACAACACTTTTCTGAGCATGGTTTGTGTGTATTGTGTGTGATCAGCACAGCAACATGAGGGTTAACCAGGGAGTTGGACAGGTTTTGGCCTTGTTGAACCTTGACATTTGTCCTTGTCTTGCATCCTGTTTAAACCCTCAGGGTGCAGTTGTGTGGATAAATGAAGGGCAAATGTTGGGATGTGACTGTGTTTGTTTGTGATGGGTGTGTGATTTGAGGTGGTGTGTGGTTTTGGGGTGATGCACTTACCAGTGGTGTGGAGGCTCCTCTCATCCCCAGTGTCTGATCCTCCAGGGACCCCCTCAATGAGGGTAGATGACAGGGTCTGCCGCAGCCTCTCCTCCCATGCGCTGAAGGTGATGGGGACAGGTGGACCACCTCTGGTGCCTCGGGTGTGCAGGGCGGCATCCCCTATCTTCTTCTTCACCTGCCTATTGCAGTCGCCCCATCTCTTCTTGATTGAGTCCACATCCCATCTGCAGGTGGCCACCGCATTAACTCGGCTGCAGATTTGGCTCCAGGCATCTCTCCTCCTCGCATCCAGGCCAGGGAGCCTCTCCCCCGGAAAGAGGACACTCTCCCTCTCCAGCACAGCCTCCACGAGGGCCATGTTTTCCTCCTCGGTATATTGGGGATCCCTGACCCTGTCCCCCTCAGCTCCGGCATGCAAGGAGTCAGAACCGGAGTGTCCTGTCTGCTCTGCCCATGCCTGTGTGTGGTGGTCCCCAGGAACTACCCCTCATCCCACTGCAGGTTCTGTCCCTGTCCTGCGAGTGCCAGCTCTTGTGGGCCTGGTCTCCCTCCGCATCTCCCTCTCCCACCCCTGCTCTGCTCAGGGATACCCTCCTGACCTTCCTCCTCCTCCACTACTCTCCCCATCCCTCTCTCCTGTCCTCCTCTCCTCACCATCATTCACCCACTCACACCCAGGCACTCTCACAGGCCCTCACAGACACACTTGATCCCACTCACTCTCTGTCACACACTTTCACTCACAGATTCACACTGTCAAAATAATGTTTAAAATGTGTAACGTGTGATGAAAAAAAAAAGGCTATGTGTAGGTATGTGTATGTGTTTGTGTTTGTATGGATGTATGTGCTATGTGCAAAAGTTTGATATGTGTCTATTTAAATGTAATTCTCTCCTCTCCAAAATCCTTCTACCTTACTCCTCTGTATGCTTCTTTCTATCGCTCCCTCTCTCTAAACACTATCCTCCACTCCTGGGTCCTGTGATCTAGCTTGCTGAAACTCAAAACACAGACAGGGTGTGACCGTTATTTTGGGGTATATATAGGTGTATTTGAACATTTTTGCAACTTTGGGGCCTTGGGATTGGCTGTAGGTTTGAATTTTGTTTGTGCATCTATCAGGGTTGCTAGACAACGGCAGCCGTAATGTTACATTTTGACTTTAGTTGTGTTAGCCCTTCCACATATTTTATTGCATTCCTTTAAATCGAGCCCACAGAGTCCTAACCTAAAGAAACCTGTTTAACTGGTGCTCATCAGGGTATAAAATGAATCTTTTTTGATATTCATTAAAACAAATGAAAACACAGGAATTTAGGGAAATACAAGGGAATTTTAAAATAAATGCTATCTCATGGATAAATAATATCTGGAGAGAAAATTCTATATAAGCTATAAGGCTTAAAAGGGGTGAATTAAATGGATTTTAGAACACTGTGTCAAAACTGACACTATCCTGTATGTATAGTTTGATACTAAGCCTCACCCGGTAAAGAGATTTATAAATTAGGCATCTATCTCACTAGTTTATATATAATCCAGTGTATGTTCCTTGTTTATTTATTATACTCGCTATCAGACAGAAATTATCTCAGATTCTATCAGAGTCTGCCTCTTAATTGGACGAGAACTGTATTTATCATAACATACGTGGGGCGTGATTTTCACAGGAGTGTGCAGGGGAATCTGCCCCTGCCCACTCCTGTGAAAATCTCTGCAATGAATTACCCCGTCTTCAATATATGTAGGAGAATGACTTTCACAGGAGTGGTGAGGGGGCCGAAGGATTAAACTCACACCTTACTACAGGTGTATACCTTATCACTTTATGCACTTCTCCTTCTTCCACAATCAAACTCTTCTTACCATTGCATCCCACATCTTATACCCCGCCTCCACAGCATCACACCAAATGATTCACATTAACCCCTTCTCTACCAGCCAATTATACAAGCCATTGCTTTTCAATGTCTTTTATACCACTCTGCAACGGTATATCATGTCACCTTGTCTGCTGAATATATTCCCATACATGCTGTTATGTTGCAGTTGTTTGTACAGCTGAATAGTGGAATCCTGAGCGGCCAGGAAGTGGCAGGCAAAGGGTTAAGCTCCTTCCATTGTGTTCCCCCACTACCCATCCTCTTCTCCTGCTTCCCCAGCTTACTCAGTATATATATTTTTTTTCCTTTTTTAACCTCCACCTCCACTCATGATTAACCCCTTCAGTGCCAGAGGCTTGGGCCATTTCCTGTACCCTGCAGGCCAGACACTTTTTCAGCATTTTTGCTATCCTTCTGTTTATGCTTGATTTCCTCTGGGGATTTTTAGTTAAATATGGAAAACTATATATTGTTTTTTTTCAGAACGAATTGAGCTTTCTCGTGGTACCTTACATGAAGAGAATTTTACATCGTGCAAAAAGCTATGATGTCATAATGACAACAAAAAGTGAAAATGTACTCATTTTGCTACAATCACATAATATGTATCAAAAACATTTACCTTGATTGAAAGAGTTTCAATTATTTGAAAAAGCCCCGAGTCCCCCGAGTAAAAAAATACCAAATTTGTATAGTTTTACCTACGTCCATGGCTAGCGTAGAGCCCTAATCACCAGCAGCACAAAATGACATTTTCAACTTTATAAACTAATATGCGCATTCTAGGGATTTTGTGGTAAAACTACCCTAAAACAGTGGAATAACTATATAAAACTATATATTTCTGAAAAGTAGACAACCTGCCGCATCAAATGAGGGGTAACTTGCCTTCTTACTCCAAGCCTGGTGTGAACAAATTCCTCCAGAAGATGGCGCTAATGAAAAAAAATGTACTAAAATGCTTGAAAACCATGGCATTTCCAACTGTATTCATTAGCTACTGCTCTTAGGAGAAAAATGACACCCCATTGGTATGAGTTTAGCTACCTCAGGGGGTGCTAAAAGTGCAAAACGACACCTACTACAAACTCAAATTTTTCTAACATTTTCTCAAACATTACTTGTCTGTACACAAATGGTTATAACAACTACAGAAGTGAAGAAAGGCTACACAAACCATACCATTTTGGAATGAAAACAACCTGCCGCATCAAATGAGGGGTGAATTGCCTTCTTACCCCGAGCCTGTTGTGCCCAAATGCTTCCAGAGGATGGCACTATAGGAAACAAATGGCATTTTCTTACATTTCTGCCCCTTCATCTGTACGGAAATCTGTGAAAACCATGGAATTTACAACTGAATTCATTAGCTAGTGCTCTTAGGAGAAAATTGATACCTCACTGGTATGAGTTCACCTACCTTAGGGGGCGCTTCAAGTACCAAACTACACCTATTGCAACCTCTAATTTTGCTAACATTTTCTCAAACATTACTTGTCTGTACAAAAATGGTTATAACAACTAGAGAAGTGAAGAAAGGCTACACAAACTATACCATTTTGGAAAGAAGACAACCTGCTGCATCTAATGATGGGTGAATTTCCTTATTACCCCAAGCCTGTTGTGCCCAAATTCTTCCAGAAGGTGGCACTAAACAAAAACAATGGCATTTTCTTACATTGCTGCCCCTTCATCTGTATGGAAATCTGTGAAAACCATGGAATTTACAACTGTATTCATTAGCTAGTGCTCTTAGGAGAAAAATCACACCCCATTGGAATGAGTCGACCTACCTTAGGGGTGCCAGAAGCGCATAACTACACCTACCTGTTTGCTTCTTCGAAAATGGCGGCTTGTACTAAAATGTTCATAACTGTTAGAGACATGAAGGAAAGGTATAAAAGGTATACCATTTTGGAAAGTAGACATTCTCCCGCATCAAGTGAGGGGTCACTTGCCTTTCTACCCTCTGGGCTGAAGTGCACAAATATTTCCAAAAGGTGGCGCTATGGGAATAATTACATGTTTTTTTACATTTCCACCACTTCAAAGATACTAAAAACCATAACATTTCCTGCTGTATTCAGTACCTGCTGCCATCATGAGAAAAATGGTAGCCCATTTGTGTGGGTTAACATACAATATGTGAGTGCTAGGAACACGTACGTAAACCTGACACTTTTGTTTTTTAAATTATCTGCTTGCACTAAAATGGTTATAACCATAATAGATAGGCAGGAAAGGTAGGGAAACAATGCCATTTTGGCAAGAAAACAACCTGCCGCATCTAATGAGGGGTCACTTGCCTTCTTACCCAAAGGCTGGTATGCACAAATGCTTCCAGGAGGTGGCGCTAATGAAAAAAAGGCATTTTCTTACATTTCTGCCCCTTCAAATGTATGGAGCTCTGTAAAAACCATAAAATTTTCAACTGCATTCATTAGCTAGTGCTCTTAGGAGTCAAACAACACCCCATTGGTATGAGCTGAACTACCTTAGGGGGTGCTAGAAGTAGAAAACTACACCTACTACAACCTCTGATGTTTCTAACATTTTCTCAAATGTGACTTGCCTGTACAAAAATGGCTATAACACCTTCAGAATTGAAGAAAAGGTAGATAAACCATACCATTTTGGAAAGAAGACAACCTGATGCATCTAATGAGGGGTCACTTGCCTTCTTACCCCAATACTGGTGTGCATAAATGTTTCCAGAAGGAGGCGATATAGGAAAAAAATTGCAATTTTTTACATTTTTGCCCCTTCAAATGTATGTAGCTCTGTGAAAACCATGGAATTTTCAACTGCATTTGTTTGCTAGTGCTTTTAGGAGTCAAATGACACCCCATTGGTATGAGTTGAACTACCTTAGGGGGTGCTAGAAGTAGAAAACTACACCTACTACAACCTCTGATGTTTCTAACATTTTCTCAAACCTGACTTGCCTGTAAAAAAATGGCTATAACACTTTCAGAATTGAAGAAAAGGTAGATAAACCATACCATTTTGGAAAGAAGACAACCTGCCGCATCTAATGAGGGTTCACTTGCCTTTTTACCCCTAAGTTAGTTGGCACAACTATTTCCAGAATGTGGTGCTACAGGAAAAAAAACAAACATTTGTTTTACACATCAGTCACTTCAAAGATACTAAAATGGTTCAATGGCGTGGGATTTCCTAGGAGAACTTCTTGCCAGCCTAAGAAAAATGGTACCCCACTGCTGTGGGTTGACATACCAATTTACGCTACAGGAGCGTAGCTACCAGTGAAACTGAAATGGGAAAGCAAACAGTGTATGTGTGATTTTATGGCTAACAGATGAAAGAAGCTAGGGTGTCAGCTGGTGTACGTGCGGACCTGTGACTACAAGTGTAACAAAGTGTGTGGGAGGGTGAGGGATTAGGCAGTGTGTGTGGGTATGAGCAGAGGAGCAAGGATGGTGGTGATGGTGGGGCAGTATATGATAGTGTGTATAGGAGATCTGTGACTACCAGTGTGCAATATATGTCCCCTCACACAAAGCACTGCGTTGGACCCCCCCTCCTGTGGCACGTGCATTTTTTGGGGCTTTTTCCCCCAATATGTTTGTGTAGACCTCATTGGGGGCATCAGAACCCATACAATGAGGTCTAAATAAAAAATAAAGGGGAAAAAAATCCTTTGTGTGCCACAGGGGTGTCCAGTGGATTGCAAAGCAATGCATTTGGGCCCCTGTGGCATACAAAGGGTTAAATTTTTTTATCGTTACTTTGTATTCAGATGGCCACCAAACAAGCTCTGATCACAAAGTAATGATAAAAAGTCCTGTGTGTGCCACAGGAAGGGGGTCGGCATTGAACCCTCCTCCCAGTGGCACACACAGGGTTAATTTTTGTTTTAATTATATTTTTTTATATACCTCATTGAGGGGCGTCAGGACCCCCTGATCCCTCCCCAATGAGGTCTTAGTAAAAAAAATATATATATATATGTCCACAAAAGGAGTGACCCTGTGAGTGCCACAGGGGTCTCCAGCGCATTGCAAAGCAATGCATTGGATCCTTGTGGCACTCAGAGGGTTAATTTTTTTTATCATTACTTGGTAATCAGAGCTTGTTGGGGGGCCATCAGGACCAATCCTGATGGCCCCCCAACAATCTCTGATAACGAAGTAATGATAAATGCCCTGTGTGTGCCGCAGAAGGGGGGCTGCATTGGCCCCCCTTGTGGCACACACAGGGTTAATTTTTTTTCTTTACATTTTTTTTATTATGGACCTCATTGGTGTGTATCAGGACCCCTCTGATTCCCCCCAATGAGGTCTTACCAAAAAAAAAAAAAAAAAAAAGGAATCAAAATAAATGTCCCTGTGAGTGCCACAGGGGTCTCCAGCGCATTGCAAAGCAATGCATTGGACCCTTCTGGCACTCAGAGGGTTAATTTTTTTTTTTTTTATTACTTTGTAATCAGAGCTTGTTGGGGGGCCATCAGGACCAATCCTGATGGCCCCCCAACAAGCTCTAGTAACAAAGGAATGATAAAAGCCCTGTGTGTGCCACAGGAAGGGGGTGCATTGGACCCCCCTGTGGCACACACAGGGTTAATTTTTTTTTCTACATTTTTTTTTTAATCATAGACCTCATTGAGGGGCATCAGGACCCCCCCCCGATCCCCCCAATGAGGTCTTGCAAAAAAAAAAAAATCCCCCCAAAAGAAGTGACCCTGTGAGTGCCACGGGGGTCTCCAGCTCATTGCAAAGCAATGCATTGGACCCTTGTGGCACTCAGAGGGTTAATTTTTTTTTTTATTATTACTTTGTAATCAGAGTAATCTCTAGTAACAAAGGAATGATAAAAGCCCTGTGTGTGCCACAGGAGGGGGGGTGCATTTGACCCCCCCGTGGCACATACAGGGTTAAATTTTTTTAAATTTTTTTTTTTTAATCATAGACCTCGTTGAAGGGCATCAGGACCCCCCCTGATACCCCCAATGAGATCTTTAAAAAAAAAAAAGAAAACCCCAAAAGAAGTGACCCTGTGAGTGCCACAGGGGTCTCTAGCACATTGCAAAGCAATGTGCTGGGGACCCCTGCGGCACTCACAGGGTTACTTATGCATTTTTTTATTTATTTATTTTTTTTTTTTTTTATTTATTTCAGACCTCATGGGGGACATCAGGACCCCTCCTGGTGTCCCCTCAGTTATTGATCTCCCAGGAAAAGCTCTTCTGCCTTTCACTCCTACCACTGGTAGGAGTGAATCGGGTAAGGAAACTTCCCTAACATCATCAGTGATCATGTCACCGATGACGTTAGGAGGTTTCCCCCGGTCCCGCCCACTCCTACCCGGATGTTCGGGGTAGGAGAGCGGAGGAGGGAGAAGCTCTGTTTCTCAGAGCTGCTCCCTTGGCGATATAGATCTCCCAGCGTGATCGGCTGGGAGATCACTACCTGGGAGGACATGAGGAGTAATCCTCATGTCCTCCCAAGAGTGCCAGGCTGCATTTCAGCTGAAATGCGGCCACTGCCAGCCGGTTATACCGGCTTAAGCAGTGATCGCATTTTAGCTGTCAAATGTATGTGCGTGGCACAACAGATACAGCTGTGCCCACTCGTACATTGTACCCATCTGGCACTCTAGGGGTTAAGCACCGACCCCTTTTGATGAAAATTGCATAATTTTTTTTCCCTAGCTGAACCACAGGACTCTCCTCTCCAGAAAACTTCAACAAACACATCCCAGGTTGTAGCAAATGCTAAAGGCTGTGGACAAGAAACCCTGCAACACTGAAACTGATACACACTTTCATTACCTACCCACCATAATACAAAACAACACACATACACTCACGTTAAGTCCTACTTCATAGGGTCCACCTTGATGTGGTAAGCAGGCTATAAGTGCATATATACCTTCCCACTACTCGGAAGAAGTAAATATATATCTAATGTCTGCATCATATGTCTAAGAGACCTGTTCCTCACGTCCTATGGTCAGCTGGTAGTGAGCAATATAATGGTAGTATAAAAAGAACAGTAAGAGCAGAGCTTTGTAAATTCAGCAAATACTTCTGTCTTATTACATAAGAGAATTAGAATACTGGGTTCATATGTTTAAAGCCTTTCCCATTGAGTGGAATGTCATGATTTAATCTTGCACTCATATGTTTTATGAAAGTCCCCAGGTCTTCAGAGGAGAAATATTAACTTCTTAAGCCCTAGATATAGTAAACGTCCTCAATTTATATCTTGTAGCTTTACTCACTAACAGGGTTACCTACTCAGAGTCCATGTAGTGTATTACAGAAATAAGTTTTAGGTCAATATATTTCCTATTGCCTTTTATCCCCAGAACAGACCCTAATAAGTAATTGGCAATATGAGTGAGATAGCAAAGCAAAACAAAATTATTTAAAATAAAAAGGCTGAAACGGAGGGAGAGAGATATAGCTCTCCCCACCCACCTAATTTCAAACAGTTTCGCAGATTGGGTTTTTCATGTACATGGAGGGGTACTGGAGAATATAGCTCCACATAATTAAAAAATGTCACTTGTAAACTTAATGGATGGATGGATGGTAAATTATGTTTATTGAAGAGTTTAGGATCAAAACAGCCTTATTAAGATTTGGAATCATTTTAAAATTCTTATGAAGTAGATTTCAGGCTAGGAAAAATTTCCACTAATTGTATGTCAGTTGTTTATAATGTCCATATATGAGTAGCAAGAATTACATTAAATCTTAGAATATTAATATTGATCATGTATGCAGACAATAAGAAACCATTGCTGAGAGAAATTTACAAGAGTAGGGGAGCATCCATATTATTTATGCAAGATCCATTTAAGTTCTTCATTCATCCCTCTTGGTACAAGGGTGTCAAGATAAAAGATCCACCGATTTTCCTTTTGTATCAGAATATCGTGGATGTTCCCTTTTCTGATACAAAGACTGATTTTTTCCAGACCCCAAGCTCTGAGTCAGCTGGAATTACTTTTATGTTTTTCCCAGAAGTGCCTACTGACAGATGTTAAAGAAGTGGGTACTTTTTCCCGCATTATTGCTGGTGCATTTCTTATATTACTTAAATGTTTCCCTCTGCGGGTTTTCATTTTCCTTGTAGCCATTCACACATACATTTTTTGCATGGACATTGTAGCCATTAAATTACTGCTGTAGAATTACAATTTGAATATTGTTTGATTTTTCTGATGTTCCCAAATCTGTCAATAATATCCTGTTTTTTAATGAAGAATGCGCAGTTGATGCAATTGCCACATCTGTAGGAGCCAGTTACCTGTTTCATTACATTTATGATGGGTATAGTGTCTAGAGACCGATGATCATTGAGTGTTGGTGCTCTCCTGCAACTAGTCAAAAATCCTATCACACAGACATTTTGCAAGAATTGAATCTGTTTGGAGTGCCAGTGTTTTTGCATTATTTTGATTTTTGACCAATGATGGTTATAGTTTTTTAAAAATCTGGATGCCTGGGTTTCATTAGATCTCAACTTAGGCATAAGTAATGAGTCCCTTTCCATCTGCAGGGCTCTATTGTAGCCCTTCTTAACTGATGTTTTAGCAAAACCCATGTTTATTAATCTCAACTTCAATTCTTCTGCTTTTTTTAAAAAAAAAGGGTTAGTGTTGAGCAATTCCTGTATATAAAAGGAACTCACCTATTAGTCTAGAATTCTTTAGTGAGGGTAAGTGGTGACTTTGACAATTTAGCAAGATTATATCTCACAGCCCAAATATTTTTTTGAATAATAATAACTACTGGTCTAATGTTGTATCAACACAAAAGAAATGATGAATCTATAGAAATAAAGACAATGCACACATTTATGAAGCAGATCCCTGCTACCAGGTGATTTATACATGATAGCTTAAAACTTGATGTATTAACCAGTGTGACCTGTATGTTATGATGAATACAGATCTCATCCAACCACTAGACAGACCCTGATATTTTAAAATTCCCTTGTCTTTCCGTACATTCCTGTGTTTTTCATTTGTTTTAATGAATATCAATAAAGATTAATTTTATACTCTGATGTGTGCCAGTTAAACAGGTTTCTGTAGGTTAGGACTCTATGGGGAGATTCACTAAGTGGTGATAAAGAGGTGATAAAGTGTAGATCACTTCTCCAGTTTATCACTTCTCCAACTCCTATGTTAATCTACGGAGCCTATGCACTAAGATTTCTTGAACTTTGGAGATCTTAGTGCATAGGATCTATAGAGTAACATAGGAATTGGGGAAGTGATAAACTGGAGAAGTTATCTTGACTTTATCACCTCTTTATCACTGCTTAGTTTATCGCTTCCTTTCTCTCTTAACCTCCTTTTCTTTCACTTTTCTGCGTTTGCTCATCTGGCTATGAGACATTACTGTTTTCCCTGTCCTTTAGTTTAGCTTTCTTTGGGGCTTTACGCATTGGGGAACTAGTGAGCAGGTCCAAGAGTTGTCCTGGGGTACTGGGATGGATCAGGTTCGCATTCATACTGACTGTTTGTCACTTAAGATCCAAAAGTCAAAAACTGATCCTGAGGGCTGAGGGGTATGAGTTTCTTTGTTTGGGGTTTCCTATCTGGAATTTTGCCCTGTACAGATAGCTTGTTCCATTCTAAGTGTATGCCCACAGGTAGTGGGCCCACTTCCGATCCACATAACAGGGACCCCTCTGACAAGGTTTCAAGTTGTCTAGGTCTTTAAGACTTGCCTGTAATGCCTGGGCCTTTCTCCAAGGGACTACAGAGGACATTCCTTTCATATAGGGGCAGCTACAGAGGTGGCGAGGCTCGGATTGGAAGAGGAGAAGAGAAGAAAATAGGGAGATGGGTGTCCAACCGATTTCTGCTGTATGTGTGACCTAACCTCTTCCTGTAAGCTTCTCCTTACCCTTCTGGACAGTGTGTCTCCCTTTCTCCAGAGGGGAGGGTAGCTTCATTGTTTGAGATAATTGAGTTATGTTTAATTTTGTTTATGTATCCTTCAGGCTCTGTCACGGTTTGTTAAGACTCTCAGACGTAAGGTTAGGTAAAAACACAACTTTATTGAAAAGTTTAAGATAATCCCATAGGGTTTCATACACATACAAACAATACATAGAACAGGCAGGTAATATATGACAATAGGTTCTACCGGCCTTACCAATATACCGGGCAAGGCAACCTGGACGAGAAGTAATAGGTGGCTCTACCAGCCTTGCCAAAATACTGGGCAAGGCAGCCCAACGGAATACCAATGTAATAGGCTCTACCGGCCTTGCAAATACCGGGTAAGGCAACCTCAAGTTGGAGTAATGAAAGGTTTTACCGACCTTACCAATATATCGGGCGAGGCAGCCTGATGGAATACCAATGAGTAGGCTCTACCGGCCTTGCCAATACCGGGTAAGGCAACCTTGAGATGGCATAATAGAAGGTTCTACCGGCCTTACCAATACACCGGGCAAGGCAGCCCAAGGGAAGGTGACACCAACAATGACCTTGGTGACTGTCAGATGGTAATGACAGTATAGATGTAAGATAGAGGCTACCAGGTCAGTGGTTACACTAATAGACAGAAACTCAGTACCCGTGTACTGTAAGAATAAGTAGCTGTCTAGGACTGGACAGCGCACTGGAAACCATCAAGTGCATGAGCATAGAGACAAAGGAGTAAACCAGCGTCCTCAAGTTGGGAAACATCAAGCAGGATATTGAGTAAACCCACAGGTCATGGAGCGAACCAACGCCCGCGCGCTGGTAACCAACAGACAGCTAAATATTGCCACAAGGCAGTGTAGCAAACCAGCGACCGCACGCTGGAAGGAACAGACTAGTAATAGCCCAGCCGCAAGGCTTGGGGAGCGAACCAACAGTACAATGTATAAGGCCACAAGGCCAAGGAGCAAACCAGTGTCCGCACACTGGAACCAACGGCCGCAAGGTGTAGCCGCAATGCTAGTGGAGCGAACCAGCGTCCGCACGCTGGGAACCAACAGTACTGTGTATAGTACCATAAGGCCAAGGAGCAAACCAGTGTCCGCACACTGGAACCAACAGGCCGTAAAGTGTAGCCGCAAGGCTAGTGGAGCGAACCAGGGTCCACACGCTGGGAACCAACAGTGCTGCATATCGGGCCGTAAGGCCAAGGAGCAAACCAGTGTCCGCACACTGGAACCAACAGGCTGTAAACTGTAGCCGCAAGGCTAGTGGAGCGAACCAGCATCCGCACGCTGGGAACCAACAGTGCTGTGTAACGGGCCGTAAGTCCAAGGAGCAAACCAGTGTCCGCACACTGGAACCAACAGGCCGCAAAGTGTAGCCGCAAGGCTAGTGGAGCGAACCAGCGTCCACACGCTGGGAAACAACAGTGCTGCGTATCGGGCCGTAAGGCCAAGGAGCAAACCAGTGTCCGCACACTGGAACCAACAGGCCGTAAAATGTAGCCACAAGGCTAGTGGAGCGAACCAGCGTCCACACGCTGGGAGCCAACAGAAGGAATGTCGCCGAAGCGACAGAGGTACAATGTCACCACTGATGCAGGAACTGGAAACAGGATGAACAGGAACCAGAGGAGATGGTCAACCGGATCAGGAACGGTAATGAAGACTTGGCAGCAGGAACAGCAACCTCCGACGATCACAACCGGAACCGGTACTGGAACCGACATAGCAAGCAGGATACTCAGGAACAGGACGACTCAGGAACTCAGCAACAGGCCCAAATAGCCACAGTAGCAAGGTGGAAGTGGATGCTGTCAGAGACACCACGAAAGAGCAACCAGAGGGAGCCCAGACTGAGTTTAAAAAGGCAATGTGAGGCGGGCTGAAAGCAGACAGCCAATGGGAGCCCCCTACAGGTGACAGACACAAGAATGCAGCAATCACGGGCACCGTGATAGTACTCCCCTTTCAAATACTCCCTCTCCTAGAATAGGATCTGGGTTTCTGAGGGTATTTAGCATGAAAAATCTGCAGTAACTTGGGTGCATGAAGGTCCTTACTATCCACCCAAGATCGATCTTCAGGACCATAACCTTTCCAATGTACCAAATACTGTACCCTTCCTCTAAGTTTTCGGGAATCAATGATACTCTGCACCTCATACTCCTCCTGACCCTCAACCTCGACAGGCCCTGGCACCACAGGTGTAGTAGTGTAACGGTTGCATATGAGAGGCTTAAGGAGAGACACATGGAAAACATTATGAATGCGCATGGATGCAGGTATGTCCAAAGCATAGTAAACAGGATTCGTTTTACAGATAATTCTGTAAGGCCCAATAAACCGAGGTGCCAACTTATTAGATGGGACTTGAAGCTTAAGGTTCTAGGAGGAGAGCCATACTCTGTCCCCAACCAGGAAGGAAACCACTGGAAGCCTTCTGCGATTGGCATGGCGCTGATGGCGCTGAAATGACTGACCAAGTGCCCTCTGAACTTGTGCCCATGTGGAACAGAGTTGCTCGATATGCTCATCCAGAGCTGGAATCTGTTGTGTCTGAAAGGGAGCCGGGAGCAAACAGGGTTGGAAACCATAATTAATCAGAAACGGAGAGCTCCCGGATGAGGAGTTGACCGCACAGTTCCTGGCGAACTCTGCCCAAGGCAACAAGTCGGCCCAATTGTCATGATGGTCAGTAATGAAACAGCATAGGAACTGTACCAAGCCTTGATTGGCACGTTCAGCGGCTCCGTTAGTCTGGGGGTGATAAGCGGAGGAGAAGGATAGCTGTATGCCCATCGGTTCGCAAAATGCCCTCCAGAACCTGGACACAAACTGGCTCCCCCTGTCGGACACCAGTACTCTGGGTACTCCATGCAACCGAAACACCTCTTTAGCAAACACCATTGCCAGTTCTTTAGCCGAGGGAAGGCCACGGAGGGGCACGAAATGAGCCATTTTAGAAAACCTGTCCACCACCATCAATATGAAGGAATACCCTCTAGATGTGGGCAATTCTCCCATAAAATCAATGGAAACATGAGACCAGGGGCGTTCACCATGAGGAATCGGCTGAAGCAAGCCCACCGGGAGATGTCTAGGGGTTTTAGCACGGGCGCAGGTGGCACAGGCATTAGTAAAATCGGCACAATCTGATCTCATAGAAGGCCACCAAAATAACTGAGAGAGGGACCATAACAATTGGTCTCTGCCAATATGTCCCACAGCCTTAGAGGAATGGTAAGTTTCAAGTAATCGAGTATGGAATGGTTCAGCGACAAAACATTTGCCCACCAGGGTTTCATGGGGAGCGGAGGCCTGGGAGGCCAGGATTTCTTCCCCTAACGGTGAAGTGACACTAGTACTTATGGTAGCCAATATTCGATCAGGTTGAATTCTAGGTGCTGGTGCTTCTTCTCTGTCAACTTCAGCCTCAAATTGTCTTGACAGTGCATCAGCCCTAACATTCTTGGATCCCGGCAAATATGATACAATGAAATTGAATCGGGACAGGAACAATGCCCATCTGGCCTGGCGAGAGGACAATCTCTTGGCCTCAGAGAGATAAGTCAGATTTTTATGATCCGTCAGGATTAAAACAGGATTTTTTGTGCCTTCAAGTAAATGACGCCATTCCTTAAGAGCGAGGATAACGGCCAATAATTCTCTGTCCCCTATTTCATAATGGCTCTGAGCTCCGGTCAACTTTTTAGAAAAGAACCCACAGGGTCTGAGTGTTCCACCTTTAATGTGTCATTGAGAAAGCACTGCCCCAAACCCAATATCCGAGGCGTCAACCTCTAAAGTGAACGGGAGTAATGGGTTGGGGTGGGATAACACAGGAGCATTAGCAAAAGCTAATTTCAGTTTTTCAAAGGCTTCGTCCGCAACCACTGGCCAAAGAGATGGATTAGAGCCCTTATGTGTGAGGTCAGACAGAGGTTTAACAATGGAAGAAAAGTTCTTAATAAACTTCCTATAATAATTAGTGAAGCCCAAAAATAGCTGGATAGCTTTAAGACTCTTAGGCCGTGGCCATTGTAAGACTGCTGTTAACTTTTCCTTGTCCGTGGCAATGCCTTCTTTGCCAATTACGAACCCCAAGAATGGCACACTAGTTTTGTGAAAATCACATTTCTCCAATTTACAAAATAATTTATTTTTACGTAATCGTAGCAATACTTCAGACACATCGTTAATGTGTTGCGATAAATCTTTGGAGTGAATAAGTATATCATCAAGGTAAACCACGACACATGACTGTAACATATCTCTGAGAACGTCATTGATCAGTTCCTGAAATACTGTGGGTGCATTACACAGACCAAATGGCATGACTAGATACTCATAATGCCCAGATATTGTGTTAAAGGCAGTTTTCCACTCATCACCGGCTCTGATTCGAATCAAATTGTATGCCGCCCGTAGGTCTAATTTGGTGAAAATTGAGGAACCCTTGAGTCTGTCAAAAAGCTCGATGATGAGTGGTATTGGATAAGCGTTCCTTGCCATAAGCTTATTCAACCCACGGTAATCGATACATGGTCTCAGTTCGCCATTTTTGTTTTTTACAAAAAAGGACCCGGCCCCCGCCGGAGAGGTAGATTTCCTTATGATCCCTGTAGCAAGGGCATCAGAAATATATTCTTCCATAGCTTGGTTCTCCTCACAAGACAATGGGTATGTGCGTCCCCTAGAGGGCACCACTCCAGAAGGCAAATCAATACAACAATCATTTGGTCTGTGCTGAGGTAAGGTGCCAGCCTCTCCCTTACTGAAAACATCGCCAAACTGCTGGTATTCGTCTGGTAGCGAAGGGGAGGTGCACAAGACCTTAACTGGATGGGTGACGCACTTATCCATACAAAACTGAGACCAAGCAAAGATTTCGCATTTTTGCCAATCAAATTGTGGATTATGCAACTGTAACCAAGGAAATCCCAATATTACAGCATGGTGAGGAGAGTTAATAAGTTGGAACTGCTGCTCTTCTCTATGGAGAGCCCCAATAGTCATGGATAATGGCATAGTTTCAAATGTAACTTGAGCGGGTTCTAAGGGTCTGCCATCAATTGCTTCAATAGCAAGAGGGGTTTCTCTTTCAATATGTGGTACCCCATGCAATTCAGCAAAGGTATTATCCATAAAATACCCAGCTGCACCAGAATCAACCAGGGCCAAAACTTCCACTGAGCGTTGTGCCCAAGATAGTACCACCTGTATGGTGGGTTTTATTGTGCCCAAGACTGGGGACGATTGAACACCACCTACGGCCTGTCCTCCAAGGTACCCTAGGTGTGTTCGTTTCCTGGACGTACCGGACAGGATCTTAGCAAATGCCCATTCTTACCGCAGTACAAACACAACCTTTGTTTCCTGCGATATAATCTCTCTTCCTTGGTTAGCCTAGTGAAACCTACTTGCATAGGTTCACCTGGTTCCCGTACTGGTTCACTAGGCTTAGATGCCAGGGGAGGGATGGGTGGGCAAAATATGTTACTAGACTCATTGTTTTTGGACCGTATCCTGCGATCTCTGGTGGTTAGTCTCTCACGTATTCTGGAGTCAATTAGTATAACATATTCAATATAGTCATCTAGGTCAGTAGGCAATTCTTTTGCTGCAATCTCATCTTTAATTTGATCACTCAGGCCCTGAGCAAAGGCTGCCAACAATGCCTCGTTATTCCACCCTACCTCTGCTGCCAAAGGTGCGAAATTCAATGGCATAATTGCCCACTGTGCACCTGCCCTGATGGTATACATCCAAGGGTTCTTCAGGAACTCAGTGCAGTGTTAGCAAAACCCCTATATTTACTCTTTAAAGTATTACCACAGGCTCAGTGCCACAGGATTGGCGAAGAGCTAACATAGTGCCTCTATTTAAGAAGGGAACTAAAACAGAACCTGGGAATTATAGACCAGTGAGTTTGACCTCTGTAGTGGGAAAACTATTAGAAGGCATAATAAGGGACTATATTCAGGATTACAACACAAAAAATAAGATCATTAGCATGAATCAACATGGTTTTATGAAGAATAGATCATGCCAAACTAATCTTTTCAGCTTCTATGAGGAGGTAAGCAGCAACCTTGACAATGGCAAGGCAGTAGATGTAGTATATCTAGACTTTGCAAAGGCATTTGATACAGTACCACACAGAAGGCTGGTGTATAAAATAAGGAAACTGGGGCTAGGAGATAACCTTTGCAATTGGATACAAAACTGGTTGAAGGATAGGGAACAGTGTGTGGTTGTAAATGGAAAATTCTCCAGTATAGTTAAAGTGGAGAGTGGAGTACCTCAGGGTTCAGTATTGGGTCCGCTGCTTTTTAACATGTTTATAAATGACCTGTAAATAGATATAGAAAGCAAAATATCAATATTTGCAGATGATACTAAATTATGCAAAGTCATTAATTCAGAACAGGATATTTTCTCTCTACAGAGGGACTTACATACAATGTCAGATTGGGCAAACATGTGGAATATGAAGTTTAATGTGGGGAAGTGTAAAGTCATGCATTTGGGAGGAAACAATCCCAAGGCTACTTATAAACTTAATGGAATAATTTTAGGTGACTCGTTGCTAGAAAAAGACCTGGCTATCCTTGTCAACCACAAACTTGGAAACAGTGACCAGTGACAAACAGCAGTAGCAAAGGCAAACAAAATCCTGTCTTGCATAAAAAGAGGTATTGAAGCAAGAGTGGATAACATTATTTTGCCATTATACAAATCATTGGTAAGACCTCACCTTGAGTATGCAGTGCAATTTTGGGTACCGGTTCTGAAAAAGGATATACTAGAACTAGAGAGGGTACAGCGGAGAGCAACAAAATTAATTAAGGGAATGGAGGACTTGACATATGAGGAACGACTAAACAAACTTGGTTTATTTACTCTAGAGAAAAGACGACTAAGAGGAGACCTTATCACATTGTACAAGTATATGAGAGGTCAATACAAGGATCTCTGCGGTGAGCTATTTATTCCAAGGCCTGATCAGGTGACCAGGGGACACCCCTGGAGATTAGAGGAAAGGAGGTTTAAACTTCAGCAGAGGAAGGGTTTTTTTACGGTAAGGTCTGTCAAATTGTGGAATTCATTGCCCAGGGAGGTAGTTATGGCAGATACAATGGATACATTTAAGAGAAGATTAGATACATTTCTTTCAAAAGGGAACATACAGAGTTATACTGTTTATCAGTAGGCTGATCAGGAAGGTCTGATAAAGACTAATTTAATTGGTAGCAGGAAAGCTATAAAATTCTCAGTTACTGAGGTATGAAGCGAAGGTTGAACTTGATGGACTTGTGTCTTTTTTCAACCTAATTTACTATGTTACTATGTTACTATTTCCATAAGGCATTTAGCAGCAGAGGTGGTTCTACTGGGAGGCTCAAACACTCTCCGAAAGGATTGCACAAATTCTCTGAAACTCTTAGTGCAAGGTTTAGCATTCTCCCACAATGGGTTAGCCCAAGCCAATGCTCTGCCAGTCAGCAGGGATATCATGAACCCAATCTTACTACGATCATTGGGAAACACATGTGCCGTCAATTCCATAAATATTTCAAGTTGGTTTATGAACCCTCTACAGAGATTAGGGTCACCGTCATACCTAAGCGGCAAGGGTGCAGAAGCCGTTAACCCCTTGACTGCAGCCCCTAGGGGCCTTGTATCATTCTCCGGTGTCTGACTTGGCGAGACCATCGGACTAGACCCAGACTTGTCAGCAAGTACAGTGCGTTCAAGGATAGTTTGTATTGCAACCACCAACTGATCCAAACGTTGCTCATGCATATCCATCCTCCAATGGATATTCTTTGTATTACCATCACTCTTTTTGTCTGAGGTCATGGCCCTTTCGTACTGTCACGGTTTGTTAAGACTCTCAGACGTAAGGTTAGGTAAAAACACAACTTTATTGAAAAGTTTAAGATAATCCCATAGGGTTTCATACACATACAAACAATACATAGAACAGGCAGGTAATATATGACAATAGCAATACAGGTTCTACCAGCCTTACCAATATACCGGGCAAGGCAACCTGGATGAGAAGTAATAGGTGGCTCTACCGGCCTTGCCAATATACCGGGCAAGGCAGCCCAACGGAATACCAATGTAATAGGCTCTACCGGCCTTGTCAATACCGGGTAAGGCAACCTCAAGTTGGAGTAATGAAAGGTTCTACCGGCCTTACCAATAAACCGGGCGAGGCAGCCTGATGGAATACCAATGAGTAGGCTCTACCGGCCTTGCCAATACCGGGTAAGGCAACCTTGAGATGGCATAATAGAAGGTTCTACCGGCCTTACCAATATACCGGGCAAGGCAGCCCAAGGGAAGGTGACACCAACAATGACCTTGGTGACTGTCAGATGGTAATGACAGTATAGATGTAAGACAGAGGCTACCAGATCACTAATAGACAGAAACTCAGTACCCGTGTACTGTAAGAATAAATAGCTGTCTAGGACTGGACAGCGCACTGGAAACCATCAAGTGAATGAGCAAAGAGACAAAGGAGTAAACCAGCTCCCTCACGTTGGGAAACATCAAGCAGGATATTGAGTAAACCCACAGGTCATGGAGCAAACCAACGCCCGCGCGCTGGTAACCAACAGACAGCTAAATATTGCCACAAGGCAGTGTAGCAAACCAGCGACCGCACGCTGGAAGGAACAGACTAGTAATAGCCCAGCCGCAAGGCTTGGGGAGCGAACCAACAGTACAATGTATAAGGCCGCAAGGCCAAGGAGCAAACCAGTGTCCGCACACTGGAACCAACGGCCGCAAGGTGTAGCCGCAATGCTAGTGGAGCGAACCAGCGTCCGCACGCTGGGAACCAACAGTACTGTGTATAGTACCATAAGGCCAAGGAGCAAACCAGTGTCCGCACACTGGAACCAACAGGCCGTAAAGTGTAGCCGCAAGGCTAGTGGAGCGAACCAGCGTCCACACGCTGGGAACCAACAGTGCTGCGTATCGGGCCGTAAGGCCAAGGAGCAAACCAGTGTCCGCACACTGGAACCAACAGGCTGTAAAGTGTAGCCACAAGGCTAGTGGAGCGAAGCAGCGTCTGCACGCTGGGAACCAACAGTGCTGCATAACGGGCCGTAAGGCCAAGGAGCAAACCAGTGCCCGCACACTGGAACCAACAGGCTGTAAAGTGTAGCCTCAAGGCTAGTGGAGTGAACCAGCGTCCACACGCTGGGAACCAACAGTGCTGTGTATCGGACCGTAAGGCCAAGGAGCAAACCAGTGTCTGCACACTGGAACCAACAGGCTGTAAAGTGTAGCCGCAAGGCTAGTTGAGCGAACCAGCGTCCGCATGCTGGGAGCTAACAGAAGGAATGTCACCGAAGCGACCGAGGTACAATGTCGCCACTGATGCAGGAACTGGAAACAGGATGAACAGGAACCAGAGGAGATGGTCAACCGGATCAGGAACGGTAATGAAGACTTGGCAGCAGGAACAGCAACCTCCAACGATCACAACCGGAACCGGTACTGGAACCGACACAGCAAGCAGGATACTCAGGAACAGGACGACTCAGGAACTCAGCAACAGGCCCAAATAGCCACAGTAGCAAGGTGGAAGTGGATGCTGTCAGAGACACCACGAAAGGGCAACCAGAGGGTGCCCAGACTGAGTTTAAAAAGGCAATGTGAGGCGGGCTGAAAGCAGACAGCCAATGGGAGCCCCCTACAGGTGATAGACACAAGAATGCAGCAATCACTGGCACCGTGATAGGCTCTCCTTATCAGGTGTGGATTGTAGGCCATTCCGTTGTGTGTTGGTCCAAGGAGAGAGCTGCCCTCAGAGTGAATGGTCAGCAGATGTCCCTTGATGAGGGGGAGGCAAAAGTTTCCTGGTTTGATTTTCCGGGTATGTGTTGGAGTCAGCTTATGGAGGAAGTTTTGCAATTGGCGAGAGAGCAAGGATGTGGTCCAGATTTTCTGGCTCTACATTTCAGCGTTTCCAGTCTGGTGCCTTGGGGAGAAGTTTAAACGAGATCTCACTGTATTGTGGGCTCAGTACCCAACTCTCTGAATTATTTGGTCAGAAATTATACCCAGACGTTACTGGAGACTTGACAGGGATCTTAAAGTTCTGGTTAAAGCCAGAATTCATATCAAAAGAAGAATGAGTAAGTTTGTTATTTTGCATGTGGGCTGTCAGTTAGGCACAAGGTCTTTGAGGAGCTTGACAAAGCTTTGTTCAGGTGCACGGGGTGCACCCCAAGGACGTAGGGCTGGATTTAGTTTATTTGAAATTGATGGGGGCCATTGAGTGGGCCATAGATTTATTGCGTGGTGGTGAATCCGGCTGATTAGGGGGTAATAGGCTGGATTTAGTAGTGGTTATGTCCTTGCCAGGAATTGAAATTGGTCAAAAGTGGTAAGGTTTTTAATCTGTTTAGAACCAGTGGGGAGACCAATGGCCTCAAAAGTGAGGTTTCGTCCAGATGACAGATCCGGAGCAGTGAGGCAGCATGGAGGAGGAGCAGCATGCCCGGCGCATATATATATAATCAGATGCACTCTGGGGGCCATTTTGCCAGATGCATCTGAGGTAAGCACAAGCACCCTCCCCTTGTCATTTGTTTTAGTGTATTGTCACAGCTGATGGTTATGTCCTTGCCAGGCACAGAAAAGTGGGAAAGTTCTGTTTAGAACCAATGGGGAGACCAATGGCCTCAAAAGTGAGGTTTCGCCCAGGTGTCAGCCACGGCAAATTGTTGCTGTACCCATTGGGCTACTCGTTGCCAGCCAATGGGGTACACAGTTGAATGGTATAAGCTGGTCCATCTTTGGACAAAAGGTTCATGTTTAAATTAATGGTTAAGTGTCTGCACGGCAAGGACATTTTATGTGATATCATTACTTAAGAAAGCTGCAGCTAGTTTTAAAACCATATTTGGTGTTTGAATCTCATTTATTTTCTGGTACCTATTACCCGGACATGAAAATTTTATAAGTAAATGAGAATTTTACCACATGACAGGAGGATTCATATTTGCATCACTTTCTTTCATTAAAACTCCATAGCAGCACATCATAGAAACCAAAAGTAACCAATCAGCAGTCAGTAAAGAGGTAATATAAGGCCCAACCAAACTAAGCCCCGCCTCTTTCTTTGCTGCTCCACAAGCAGGACAGGTTTTGGTTTACTATTTTCTCTTGTGTATTGGCATATTCTCTTATGTGAGGTTCTAATGTATTTTCTACATTTTCTAACTAAGGGTTATTCACTGTACAATGGGACTGTAGCTGTGCTAGTCTTGGGTGTTTTAGTGTGAACTGCTTCTTTCTACAGTTTGTTTTCATCTGTTCATTGCTACTGTCTTTTTAAACATTATAGAGACCTTGCTGGGACCCTTTCTGAGGCTTGGGGTGGCATCTCTCCCCTTTGTTCTTTGGGGTTGGGACACACCTCTGGTGTTCTTCGGTGCCCTAGCGGGTCTCTGTTTGTACTAATTAATTGTGCGGTATCGCTGTCCCGCATCTGGGTGGCTTGTAGAGGTGGTTATCTCTTTCCAGGGACCTGTTGGCCGCCGCCCTCAGGGCTTATTGCGGTGCAGGTTCTTCCCCGTTTCCGCCATCTATAGGCTGCTCCAGCGCGGGGTAGGGGCTCTGCGTTTGTGTTGCTAACCTTTATTCTTGCGTATAGCTGGTAGCGGTCCGCAGGAGTTTGTCCTGTCGGGTCCGCTACGCGGCTGGGCCGTCTCAGATCTCGCAATCAGCGTGATCCACGGCGGCCATCTTTGATTTCCCCAGGGGTTTCTATATGGCCTGTAACGCCGCGCTGTGTTTTGTGCAGTGTTTCCAGGTCCTGTGCTGGGGCTCCCAAGGTTTCAGGGGCATATTGCCTGAGTTTGTTTCTGATTTCCACAACATTCCACAAAATAAAGGTTAAACATCACCACTGTGTTCTCCTACTCTGGTTGCTATTTAATGTGCCTGGAGTGAGCCCCCGCTACACAACTGGGGTGAGCCCCCTTGTTACGTAGAGGTTCTTGCTGGATCTCTGTCTTGATCTCTGTGCATGTTCACAGGTTTTGTTGGGCATATCGTTTGGCCTTTATGCTGGGGGTGAGACCTCCTTAGTATCACTTGGGGTGGGGTGATCCCCCGCTTCCATGTGCCACCTGGGTTTGGGTTTTTGCACTGGTGGCTGGTTTTTCTAGTACAAGTTATCCCTATTGAGAAAAAAAAAAAAATTATTACACAAATAATTATACTGTTTCTACGAAGTTGTTGTCTGCCTCTGATTTGATGTATGCCTTGGCCGCATACCCTTCTTTGTCGCGCTGGGTGAGCCCCAGTTGTGTTAGCGAGGGGGATACTCCACTGCTGGTGCAGCGTTATTGATTGTGGGTTGCTCTGTTTCTAGGTTCTCACTGCCATCTGGGATCCCTGACGCTGTGACTATGGGCGATTTTCCTCGACCCTTAACTGACTTGCAGGGGATGATCAATGCAGTGGTTGCCGCCTCGCTGGAGAAGGCTTTATCCACAGCGCTTAACCCATATCCGTTGGGCCCTCAGCTATCGGGTCCTGGCTCTTCAGTCGATCTTGAGGATTCTTCGCCTGCTGATGCTAGAGCTTCTGGAGCTATGACACCTAAGAGGCATTGGAAGGGTGCATCCTCTGGTGATGGTCGAATGGGCAAAGCTCCCCTCAAGTGGCCTCGCATGGGACAGGACTTTGATGATTCAGATCCAGGCCCGCGGTCCTCGGGGGAGGCGGACTACCCAGTGTCTTCACCTTTGGCCCTTGTGGACGCATGGCCGGCAGATGACTACGCCTCTGAGGATGATCTTGAATGGAGGCAGGAACAGGTTGGGGAGTCGAGTTTTGTGAAGGAATCTGTGGACCCAGTTGCGGTTGCTCCTGAATCGGATACTCCTACGGGGGATGGAGAGTTGTACGACCCTCAGGGTACCCTGATGTTTGACCCAAGAACCATTTGACACCCCCGCTCCTCTGAATGGAGTCTGCCAGAACACTTGACGAAGTTCATCCATTTTTGCATCCGGAAGCCGTTGGATCGCGAGGTTCATAGCAGACTTTGTGCAGAATGTCCTCGTCCATTGTTGCCGGATAAGGTGGCTCTGACGCTGGAGTTCGACCCCAATGTATTGCTTTCATGTCCAGGTCGGGTCGTGATCCTCGCAAAGGCATCGAAAAAGGCCTGAAGTCTTCTCAGGACAAGTTCCTGGACGTGCTTGGTCCTTTGGCCAGAATGTTGTTCTTCGCTGATGAAGCCTTGTCCCAGGGAACTACGTTGGATGCTTCTGCGGTTCGTGAATGGGCCTTGCGGGAAGTTTGTCTGCTAGGGAATGCTAACTCCGCCCTGTGCACGAAAAGAAGGAAGGCAGCTCTTCTTAGCCTCGATTCCAAGTTGGCTGATCTGAGTACCAAAGAACTGGGTCCGGCGGCTGCCGGTCTTTTATTTGGGGAACAGTTTATCCCTGAACTGAAAAAACATGTCAGCCTGTTTACCACCCTCAATAAAGCTCAGGCTTCCATGAGACAAGTCTTTAGACCTGCGCCTTCCAGAGGTGTTTTTGGCAGGGCTGGACGCCAATGAGGCCGTGCCTCCAGCCGGTTTTGGACATCAGGCCTCAGACCACAGCCTCCTTCAGCAGCCTTCTTTCTGTCACCCAGTATCGCCCCACCTTCGGGAAAGGTGCCGACAAGTTCCGTGGACAGAGGAGCCGAGGACGTGGCAGAGCAGACACAGGTAAATGTGCTGGGTTGTCTGTGTCCTCTGACTGTTACTGCATGCAGACTGGGTTTTTTCTTTCAGAATTGGAGGAAGATTTCCACAGACGCATGGGTCCTTCAGATGGTGAGGGGTTACGTCATCGAGTTCACAGCTCCCCCGGTGCAGTTAGCCCCTCCTCCGGATCCGGTAAACACCAGGGAGGCTACGGATTTGATAGATGCAGAAATTCAGGTGCTTTTTTCCAAATGCGCCATGCAGTTCCCTCCAGATGATGGGGGATTCTTCAGCAACATCTTCTTAGTGCGAAAAAGATGGGAGATTTCCGACCGGTCATCAATCTGCGCAGCCTGAACGCGTTTGTCATCTACAGGCATTTCAAAATGGAAGGGATTCATATGTTGCAGGACCTTCTTCTTCAGGAGGACTGGTTCACACATCTGGATCTCAAAGACGCCTACCTTACGGTGCCGGTGGCGTTTCAGAGTCTTCCTTTCCTTCGGTTCCGGTGGCAGGGTCGCGCGTGTCAGTTCACGTGCCTGCCTTTCGGTCTCAGCTCGGCGCCATGGTGCTTTACCAAGCTGATGAAGCCGGTGGTAGCGCATTTTCGCAGTCACGGAATTCGATGTCTCATTTATCTCAATTTTCTGCAGCGACAGGTCTCTGCTTCTATCTCAGACGGACTTTGTGATTGGATTTCTAGAAGACTTGGAGTTTATTGTCAACAGGGACAAGTCAGCTCTGGTGCCATCTCAGGTGGTTCAATTCTTGGGGTTCGAAATAGACTCGGCGAAGTGTCAACTCCGTCTTCCCGCAGCCAAAATTGCGGCAATCCGAAAGGAGATTCATCATGTGCTTCGCCTCGAACGGGTGCCTTTACGGTTTTTGGCACATATTGTGGGTCTCCTCTCTTCGTCCATCCAGGCGATCTTTCCTGGACCCCTTCATTATCGAGCGATGCAGAGGCTGAAGGCGCATCATCTGCGGTCTGGTCGTTCTTACGATCACGCTGTCGTTCTGTCTTCAGATGTTCGCACTGAGCAGAGATGGTGGCTTCTTCATATGCAGGCCTGGATCGGCACTGCTATTTTCGGGCCGCAGCCGAATTTTGTGATGGAATTGGACGCCAGCCTTTGGGGCTGGGGGGTGCATTGCGCAGGAGTGTCCACTGGGGGGCCTTGGTCGGCGGCAGAGGATGGTCTGCATATCAATTGCCTGGAATTGATAGCCGGTTCCTTCGCTCTTCGCAGTTTCGCCAGGGGCAAATCAGATTGTTGCATTCTCCTTCATATGGACAACATTTCAGGGGTCCAATACATCAATCGCCTGGGCGGCGCCAGGTCTCGGGAGCTTACAAAAGCGACGAAAGAGATTTATCAATTTTTTTTCCATCGCAACATTTCGCTCAACGCGGAGTATCTTCCGGGAGTGTCCAACATGACAGCAGATTGGTTTTCCAGTTATTGGAGGGACACCAGTGACTGGAAGCTTCACAAGACAGTGTTCCACCAATTGGAGGCGAGCCGGGGCCCTCTAGTGCTAGATCTGTTCGCCTCCAGGACAAACAGTCAACTTCAGGAGTACTTCAGCTGGCTTCCAGATCCAGCTTGCAAGGCGGTCGACGCCTTCCTACAGAAGTGGCCACTGGAGGGAGAGTATACATTTCCTCCTTTCGCAATGCTATCGAGAGTTCTTCATCAGATACGGGTGCAGCAGGTGTCGCTGATCCTAATCGCCCCATTGTGGCCCAGTCAGCCGTGGTTCCCGGACCTTCTGGAGTTGTCGTTTCGGGATTCTCTTCTTCTTCTGTCGTTTCCCCTACTGCTTTCGAATCCCCAGGGAGACCCATATCCGTTGGTGCTTCAAGATCATCTGCACCTGGTGACCTGGACGCTTTCAGGTGAGCTTGGACTGTCGACGGCTCATCAAAGACAACGAGGATCTGCTGTGGGACTCCGAGGGGTAGATTTAAAGGCAGCCGTTAGCAAAAAAAATCACTAACGGGTGCGTTAAGTGACATGTTGCAATTCAAAGATCCGTCTAAAGACCAGCTAACGGCAGTTGTAGAATCCTTACGGCCGATACACTTACGTGCATTCAGACGCATGGAAAAACATACCCCAGAGCTATTCAAAGGCTTGCGGTACTGATAACGGCTGAAAAAAAGACACACCTAACGGCTAAAAGTTAAGACCCACTTTTTTTAGCCGTTAGACACTTAACGGCCAAAACAAAACACCCGTTACATAGGAAAATACACAAAAGGCTTACCGCACAACCATGTAAATGGGAAAATTAACCCGTGCAATGCCAAAACAACACAAAAACATGTACACACAACACAAATCACTATACACACAACAACAACCAACACCACAGGGACAACGACACACAAAAAAACAACAACACAACATGGCACGGAACAATGGGGGTCATCACACAAAGCGGACACCTGCAAATACAAGCTCACCTGGGCAACATCAACACGCCACCTGCACCCCACAACTGCATGTCCGCAAATGGCACACACAGAACAAGCACAACACACCACATCTTATAACACACACACACCTGCAAACACTTACCTGGACAAAAACAACTCACCATTGGTCAGCACTCACCTCATCACCACACCCACACAACGCCCTAGCAAGTACTTAAAGGGACAACTCAACACACTCACTTGTGGCTTGTTTTCCACTCAGGGAGGGAGAGAGAGAGAGAGATAGAGAGAGAGAGAGAGAGAGATAGATAGATAGATAGATAGATAGATAGATAGATAGATAGAGACAGATAGAGACAGATAGAGAGAGCAAACAGTATGTTGGGTTACATATTGTTGCGAAGGCTGCGGAGAAGGCGTGCAAGGGAGAGAGCTGGGGAACATCAGCAACCTCCAAGCATGCCTGATCAACAGCCACCACTTGTTGCAAGTGAGGAGGCTCTGGCTCAGCAGCCACACAGGAGCCCATCCCCACCTGGAGGGCACAGGATGTATAGACGACCACCAAGGCCCAGGGTATACCGCCCAAGGGTCACCCTCTTTGGAATGACCGATGATGAGGTAATTGATCGCTACAGGTTGAGGCCTGACAGCATCATTGCCTTGTATGAGGTCATCAAGGAGCAGGTGGATCCCATCTACATCCACAACCATGCCCTAACTGGCCTGCAGAAACTACTCTGTGCCATGCACTTCATGGCAAGCGGGGCCTTCCAGTCCACAGAGGGTTACGCATCTGGCATGTCACAGGCCACATTCTCCAGGGTGCTGGCCCAGGTCCTGCCAGCCCTCAAAAGCAAGGCCAGTACCTATATACATTTCCCCACCACCGACATGGACTGGATACAAGTCAAGCAGGCCTTTTACGCCAGGGGAGGCATGCCCAGGGTCATGGGTGCTATAGATTGCACCCATGTCCGAATTAAGGCCCCAGCACGTGACGCACAGATATTCATCAACAGGAAGAACTTTCACTCCATCAACGTGCAGATGGTGTGTGACAGCCATATGAGGATAATGAATGTCTGTCCAAAGTATCCTGGCAGCTCACATGATTCATACATTCTCCAAAACTCCTCAGTCCACAGAGATTTCGAGAATGGAACTTTTACAGGGGGATGGCTTTTGGGTGAGTTCACAATACAAAATCACATCACATACACAGGCGTACACACAACGCTGCTTAGCATGCTCCTGACCCACAGCTACTACGTCTACCACACAAAACATCATTCACACAACATGTGCTCCCTGTCTCACCATGTCACTCACATTATACAGGTGATGCTGGCTATGGATGCAAGTCCTGGCTACTGACCCCACTGGCCAATCCTCGAACACATGCCCAGGAAAGCTACAACCAGGCTCATGGCAGAACGAGGAATGCCATTGAGCGGACCTTTGGCCTCCTCAAGTCAAGATTCCGATGTCTGGACCACTCGGGGGGAGCACTGCAGTATGCACCTGGAAAGGTGTGCGACATCATTGTGGCGTGCGCAATACTGCACAACATCGCAGTGGACACCAGGCTGCTGGAGCACATCCAGGCCCCCCCCATACAGGAAGTGCCCATGGACATCGGACACGTTGAGGAGACCCTGAGAGGGATACAGATCAGAGACAGGCTCATCACGGAACACTTTACATGTGAGTATAACACAGGCATGCAAACAATCCATGCAAGTCCCCCATCAGTCCTGTGACACTAACCACACTGCACATTTTGTTCTGTCTCACCCCACAGGAACAGTGACACAGCACTGCACTGGCAGCGGACGTGGCAAATTGTGTGTGTGGACTCAAAAACCATCCTCCATTCCACTCTCCACGTTGACATACAGACCCCAAGGATATCACGCACACCCTCAGGAGAAACAAGGTACAACACATAACCCATGTTCATCGCCTTACAGGGCTTGATTGACAGCAGCTAACTTGATTTGCCATGAGCATAGCCAGAGCAACCATGCTAGCCTTGTAGCGAAAGAGTGTTATCCAATGCTATGCATTGGATAATACTCCGTCACATCAGGGGTTAAAGGGCCATTGGACTCAATATGGGACCTGTACTGTGCTACAGCTGAGAAGAGCAGCACAGGGGTGGATGTACAGTGGTATGGGCACACAATGTAGAGGTCATGAGACGTAGATCAGATTACCAGGGACACCATGCTGACCTGTGAGTGTGCAGACATATGTGCCCCCGACATGAATACACACATCAACAAATGTGTCCTAACAGTTCCATGGAACAAATGACATTGGGCTGCCACTGTCACATTAACAGTGGCAGCCCAAATTCATTACTTCCATGGAGCTCTCAGAACACTTGTTGATGTGTGTATCCATGTCAGGGGCACATATCCATAGGGCTGGGGCACATGTCCTTAGTTCTCCACATAATTGGTTACAGATGAGTACACAACACATTGTCAAGCAATGGTTTGTGTACTCACCTGTAACTGTGAAAATTGAGGGGATCAAAAAGACTAAATTGTTGTTGCTTGATGATCAGTTCAAGTCAACTGCTCCAAATCCTGTCCTCTTCTTCCACAGGCATCCGTAACATGATCCATCCTTGAACTGAAGTTCTTCTATGTGACTGGATTGATGTCTTGACATCACCTTCATGGAGATCACCCCTTGCTGTTTATGTTGATGTTGTTGGTGATGCAAAGTTTGACCTGAGGTTCACACAAACCTCTACTGGATCATTTTCATATAGACACAGAAAACACTAATTCCTGAGTTTTATAACCTGTACAGTTAGGATGCTCAGCTACAGAGTTGTCAAACCTTGTGGACAACACATGAGCTGGGCAGCAGTGTTACTAAAGTACTATTTTTTTGTTTCAAAGTACATTTAGTGTTCTCATACAGGTGTTCAATGCATATAGACAATACACAGAAAACACATGTACATCCTAATGTACTTTGAGACACAATAAAGATGAACCATCACCATTCTATCTGTGTCTGTAGGAGGATATATTTGAGAACACAGTTGTCAATGCGTTACCACACCCAGGGTAGAGTATCCCCATACATGGAAAGGCATCACCCATATCACAGGACTCCACCACTTGTTTGCAAGTGAGTGGACTCAGTGATGTATTCACGCTAACAGATGGTGGCAGTGATACACTAATGTGTTGTGGGAGTGATAAAGAGGTGATAAAGGGGACATACTTCCACAGTGAATTCCTGTCCACAGTTAATGTGTTGCTCAGTATAATCAATGTTCAGTGATATTGCTCCACTGGGACATATCACAGTACATGACCAAGTGGACAAGTGTTTTCACTGGGGAAGTCTGTTACACCCTTAGAAAAAACAACAAGTTAACTTACTGGAGGCCCCAATGCTCACCCCAGGATATCAATGTGTGTGCTACACATTGAAATCCTAGGTTGAAAACATTGGCTTCCCCAGTCAGTCTGTTGCACAATGAGTGTGTGAATCCAAGACAATATGGATACATGTCCCATTTATCTGTCCTGCTTGTTATCTCACCGCTAAGCCGTTTGTTTGGTTATCCCCTTAACCCTCTGAGTGCCAGAGTGGTACCCAACGCATTTCTTTGCAATGCGTTGCCTACCACTCTGGCTATCAAAGGGTTAAACACAACATATGATGTAGATGAATGTTCAATGTTGTACCAAATGTTGGGCTAAGGGGAATGTTTTGTTATGCAAAATCAACACACAACATTGCCATATAACACAGTTGTGTAATATGGCAACAGGGATGTTTTTACAGTTGATTTTGTACAACGATGTGTGTGTGAACCCATGTTGTAACATCCCACAAACATCTTACCTAGGCAGGAGTTGTATTCACTGAATTGTTTGGCAATGCATTGGAGACAACTCTGCCACCCAAATCTATGACCAAATTCAAAGCAGATCAGACAGGATTCAAAAGCACAATGTTCCTTTATTCAGGGGAAATTTAACATGTTGGGCATTTTATTTTTTTTTCTTGGGGGGGGGGGCTTAGACTGTGTGGCAGAAGTGGATAACCTGGATGATCTCCTGGTCACCCTTTGCCCCCTAGGTGTGGCTTCGGGGGTCACATTAGAGGGGGTGGTGGGGGCAGTGGATCCCTCTGTGGAGCGCAGGTTTTCCCTCTCCAAACGTAAGTCCTCCCTGCGGTTCAGCTCTCTCAACTCCACCAGTAGCTGTGCAAGCAGGTCCATCACCCCCGTGTGTAGCTGATGGAGTTGAGTGTTGATCCTCATGACCTCCGACTCCAGGGCATGGATCCTTGCCTCTATCCTGTTAGTGTTTATACGGGATTCCCTACGGCTCCTGGTGATGTTGTCATTGGTGCGGAGGCTTGACCTGAGTAGTCTCCTTTGCAGAGCCATACACTCAGCTTCCATCCCCGTGGGCCGTTCACTGCTGGTGATGCTTGTGCCTGGTGAATCAGCTGCTGCTGTGTCCTCCTCTGCTGGTGCTGTATCCTCCTCTGCTGGTGCTGTATCCTCCTCTGCTGGTGCTGTGTCCTCCTCTGCTGCTGGTGTGTCCTCCTCTGCTGGTGCTGTGTCCTCCTCAGCTGCTGCTGTGTCCTCCTCTGCTGGTGCTGGTTGTGCTGCAGATGGGTATGTGCCCACCACATCAATTGACCCACTGCTGCCCACCGATGTCTGTGCTGGTGGAGGTGGTGGGGTAAACACGTCCCTTCGCATAGGCTGTTGGGGCTCCCCAAGCAGGCCCAGGTGTTGGTAGTTGAGTGGCCAAGGGTCAAACCTTGGCCACTGGTATGTGCTTGGCCCCCACCTAGGATCATACCTGGGGCCATGCTGGGGAGCCATCCAGGAGGGTAGGTCAATCTGTGGGTATGGCCTGTATTGGGTGGTGGCCACATCACCGGGCAGCCATTGCCTCCCTGGTGGTGGTGGTGCTGCTGCTGCTGCTGGGGGATAATAGCTCCTGGAGGTGGTGGGGGGCATCCAGTCACTGTAATAAGTCGGTGCAGGCAGAGTTGGTGCAGGCAGAGTTGATGCAGGCAGAGTTGGTGCAGGCAGAGTTGATGCAGGCAGAGTTGGTGCAGGCAGAGTTGATGCAGGCAGAGTTGGTGCAGGCAGAGTTGATGCAGGCAGAGTTGGTGCAGGCAGAGTTGATGCAGGCAGGGTTGGTGCAGGCAGAGTCGGTGCAGGCAGAGTCGGTGCAGGCAGGGTTGGTGCATCCAGCTGGCCAAGAGGTGTGGATGTTGTTGGGTACGGTGCCCACTGGCTGGTCCCCTCCTCCAAATACTCCTCACTGGGTGGTGAGGTGGCCTCCTCCATGGGCTCCTGATGTGCTGGAGACACATAACCTGTGTGGAGGATTGAGATTGTGTGATCAGTAAACTTAGCCATGATGGTGTCAAATTGATATTAATACTTGAAATGTGTAAAGGAACATATATGTTGTATGGTGTATCCCCCTGTGTGAAACAACGGTACTCCTACTGGTGATGGGTGTTGTATTCTACATGTATTGCAGCTCAGAGTTGAATTCCTTTGGTGCCATATCCCAGTGGCCTGAAATTGTACATTTGCGCTGTTGCCACATCATCCTTTGTGGATATCTGCTCCCTGGACCAAAGCTAGCCAGAGGATAGTCTGGCAACATTGGCATAGTACATTTTCAGGCCACACTGATATTGTCCATGGAATATTCAACTTTGAGCTGTTATACTCTTGTGATGAAACACCTTTCAGTAGTGGGGATACCCTTGCATTACCCGGTGGATCAATCCTATGACATGTATTTTTCCTTTCACATTTTAGGTATTACTATCTCTTTAACGGGATAGCAATGGTTAATTTCACCTTGATGTAACATTGCAGGCATCATAGAGAGATGTTTAGAAAGATGTTGCTGTATGTGACAGCTGGAGATGTCAGTCATTTGACCACACGGAGGCTCTTCAGCATACTCCACATTGACCCATTTGGAGATAACTACATCTTTGCCATTGTCTACTAAGTGTTCCTGGTTTGTAAGCACGCTCTGTGGACCATGTCAATGATGGATCCATCTCCAATTGTTTCAATTTTGGGTCTGCTGAAGAGCCTCCGTGTGGTCATATGACTGACATCTCCAGCTGTCACATACAGTAACATCTTTCTAAACATCTCTTTATGATGCCTGCAAGGTTACATCAAGTGAAATTAACCATTGCCATGCCAAGGTACACAGTGAGGAATATGGTCTGATATGTGTGTATATGTACCTTTCATACGGGTACAAACATATCCTTGATAGATATGAACCCAGAGATCTGTTCAGAACATGTGATTGTCTAACTGCCTATATATGTACAGCCATCACAAATGAACTTTCATAGATACAAGTGATACCCATCCAAGTAGGTGTAATATACTGGGTATATGTACTCTGATGATGATATCAATATGAGTTATTTTGTTGATGGTGCACATATATGGGCAGTTGGACAATCACACGTACTGAACCGAACTCTGGGTTTACATCTTGTTGGGACATATGTGTACCCATTTGAAAGGGACATATCCACATACAAATCTGGTTGTTTTTCTTTCTGTACATATCTTTTTTGAATAGATCTGCAGTGTGATTCAAGTAGTATTCATCCCTATGTTATCAGTTCATCCCGTACAGTGCTGGATTTTGTCAGATTAGACATGTCCCTCTCTGGTTGTCATGATGGTATCCTATGCATTGCATTGTGATGCATGGGATACCACCGTGGCAATCAGGGATTGATGTACATTACAGGATTCTGTCCATGAGGTCTGTTCAAGTTGAATCCTGAGGGGCAACAATCAAGCCAGTATTGAAGGATATCATTGATTGAGGCCTTTTTTTTCCTGGATCAGACCATCCATCCTTCTGTGTGAGGCAGCCAGACCCGATCATAGATATCCATAATCCCTGGCCTGTTATTGACCAAACCTCAATGGTTCATATTTGGTTCCCATATGTATCCTGCAAATAGTGTCTGGTGTACCATCCATCCATGGCATCAGCACTCCTGAGGATCTATATGTGAATCAAATGTGAGCTATGTAAATTGAAGTTAGAGTAAATGATTGCATACACAACACCAAGGCCAACTTTTTCACCTTTACTTATGTGTGATTGTTTTTGGCCTGTGTGTTGCACATACAAGCATTTATTCTCTGTGGCACTGTGATTTGTAACCTGATACATCCTGTTGGTGATTCAGTAAGCGGTTAAGTGGACCTGATGAACTGATTATGATGCTGACTTCTCCGCTGACCTCATTTCCCCATCTGCAATGTTTTCTATGGAGTCCACACAATGGGGCCTGTGCAGCTTGAATCCTGTTATTGGATGTTCTCCATAGACTAACATTGTAATTGGTAAAGTGAGGGTATGCAAGTGTCAAATTCTCTACATCAGCTCTTTTTCACCGCTTAGTGAATGTCCCCTATGTGTCATGTAATTGTTAACCTATCGACATGTGTTTGTTGTCTGGTTAACCCTTTGAGTACCAGAGGGGTTGCCAAAGCATTGTTGATCGATGCATTGATGATCCCTCTCGCACTCATGGGGTTATGTGCTGGATTCCCTGTGTGAACATGGGTAACACTGTGTGACAACAATTGTGATGTTTGACATACAACACTTTACTGAGCATGGTTTGTGTGTATTGTGTGTGATGAGCACAGCAACATGAGGGTTAACCAGGGAGTTGGACAGGTTTTGGCCTTGTTGAACATTGACATTTGTCCTTGTCTTGATTCCTGTTTAAACCCTCAGGGTGCTGTGTTGGTGCAATTGTGTGGTTGAATGAAGGGCAGATGTTGGGATGTGAGTGCTTGTTTGTGATGGGTGTGTGGTTTGGGGTGGTGTGTGGTTTTGGGGTGATGCACTTACCGGTGGTGTGGAGGCTCCTCTCCTCCCCAGTGTCTGATCCTCCAGGGACCCCCTCAATGAGGGTAGACGACAGTGTCTGCCGCAGCCTCTCCTCCCATGCGCTGAAGGTGATGGGGACAGGTGGCCCACCTCCGGTGGCTCGGGCGTGCAGGGCGGCATCCCCCATCTTCCTCTTCACCTGCCTTTTGCAGTCGCCCCATCTCTTCTTTATTGAGTCAACATCCCGTCTGCAGGTGGCCACCGCATTAACTCTGCTGCAGATATGACTCCAGGCAGCTCTCCTCCTCGCAGACAGGCCAGGGAGTCTGTCCCCCGGGAAGAGGACACTCTCCCTCTCCAGCACAGCCTCCACGAGGGCCGTGTTTTCTTCCTTGGTATATCGGGGATCCCTGAGCCTGTCCCCCTCAGCTCCGGCATGCGAGGAGTCAGACCCGGAGTGTCCTGCCTGCTCTGCCCCTGCCTGTGTGTGGTGGTCCCCAGGCACTACCCCTCGTCCCACTGCAGGATCTGTCCCTCTTCTTCTTAGTGTGCCTGTTCTTGTGGGCCTGGTCCCCCTCCGCCCTGCGTATCTCCCTCTCCCACCCCTGCTCTGCTGAGGGATCCCCTCCTGACCTTCCTCCTCCTCCTCCACTAGTCTCCCCATCCCTCTCTCCTGTCCTCCTCTCCTGGCCATCATTCACCCACTCACACCCAGGCACTCTCACACGCCCTCACAGACACACTCGATCCCACTCACTCTCTGTCACACACTTTCACTCACGGATTCACACTGTAAAAATAAAGTTTAAAATGTGTAAGGTGTGATGAAAAAAAAAAGACTATGTGTATGTATGTGTATGTGTTTGTATGGATGTATGTGCTATGTGCAAAAGTGTGCTATGTGTCTATTTAAATGTAACTCTCTCCTCTCCAAAATCCTTCTACCTTACTCCTCTGTATGCTTCTCTCTCTATCTCTCTCTCTCTCTCTAAATGCTATCCTCCACTCCTGGGTCCTGTGCTCTAGCTTGCTGAAACTCGAAACACAGACAGGGTGTAACCGTTATTTTGAGGTATACATAGGTGTATTTGAACATTTTTGATACTTTGGGGCCTTGGGATTGGCTGTAGGTTTGAATTTTGTTTGTGCATCTATCAGGGTTGCTAGACAACGGCAGCCGTAATGTAACATTTTGAGTTAAGTTGTGTTTTAACGGGTGTTTGGGACGCACGGTGATGCAAAATCAGGTGCGACGCTGGTTTTTGTTTAACATGTTTTTGTAGTGCCTACGCCCGATAGCTATTCTTGAACGCTTACCTTTGAATCTGCCGTAAACCATGTGTTCTTTGCGGCCGACGTGCCTTTTTTACTTAGCGGATGGTTTAACGGCTGCCTTTAAATCTAGGCCCTAGTCTCCTGGCACGAGAAGTTGTTATAGATCAGCATGGAATTCTTGGTCTCGCTGGTGTGTGGAGAGGGGCTGCGATCCCTTTACGGCACCTGTTCATATGATTCTGAATTTCCTATCTTCTCTTTTTTCCTTAGGGAGGTCTTTTCGTTCCATTAATGTGGTTCGATCCGCTATTTCGGCAGCGCATGTCCCTTTGTCAGGGGTACCAGTTGGTAGGGATCCTCTGATCTGCAGGTTGCTCAGAGGGATCAAGTTGTCTCGGCCTCCTGGACCGAGATATCGGCGGCTCTGGGACGTAGCAGTGGTGCTGCAGTTCTGGCCACCAAATGCAGAGTTATCGTTGCGCCAACTGTCGGCTAAGCTTACGTTGTTATTGTGTTTGGTGTCATTTCGTAGAGTTTCCGATGTGAGGGCATTTGACGTGGACAGATTTGTGGTTCTCCCGGAGGAAGTCTCGTTTTCAATAGATTGTCATACTAAATCGGATTTGGTAGAGATCTCTTACCCCTTTTTCAGGGACGAGCCTCGGCTTTGTGTGGTTACCACTTTATTGAAGTATGTGGAGGTCACAGCTCATTTAAGAACTTCGCAATCAGGTCGATTATTAGTGTCCTATGTGAAGCCACATAAGCCAGTCACTTCTACTACTTTGGCACAATGGGTTAGATGGTTGTTAAAGTTGGCCAGTGTGGATTCCACCTTCGGCGCCCATTCAGTCAGGGGTGCGGCGGCAACGGCCGCTTTTTCAGCTGGTGTGTCTTTGTCTTTGATATCTTACATGCTGCGGATTGGTCTCATGAACATACCTTCCGGGTCTTTTATTTCCGTCCTTCTTCTCATGCTTCTTTGTTGCTGATCGCGCAGCGTTAAAATTGCAAATACGAAGCCTCCTGTCATGTGGTAAAATTAAGATTATAAGTACACTACGTTAGCATAATCTACATTTATATAAGCAAGATTTCTATAAAAATATAATGGGAAACTTGTAGATAAAGCCAAGTGACAAGGTCATCCACCTTCAATGGCATACAGCCCTATATTCTCACGCACTGTCCAGATGGTATGTGTACTAACCACTGACTGCCAGCAGTGTCTGCAACTCAGTGTCCAAGCTAGGTGTCTGACTGTAGCACCATAGATTTGTTCTAGGATCACAAGGAGTTAAAATGTTTGTTCTTCAATTGTAACATGTGGTGTTTAATCCTAATTTATGCAATAATATAGTCCTTTTTTTCACTAACCCCTGGTAATCTGTGTACTGGTCTGTTTTACATGTAATTTTGAGACGGGCTTGGGGATCTTCGAGATCATGCTGCCTTAATCCTCAAAGGATCAGGAAGGTTTGCAAAGCATTGCTTTGCAAATTATTGTGCACATTCTGGTTCTTAAAGAATTGATGTCTAGTATGCTGGCATCAACTCACTGATAGCAGTACATGCATTCATGCCCACACACCCAGTGGCGTAACCACAGGGGTCACAGGGGTCACACCCGCGACCGGGCCCCGCTGTAGTAATACGGAGTGCTGGGAGATTACATAATTTCCCAGCGCTCTGCATTCCAGAAGAGGGAGCGCAGGAGCTCAACGCTCCAACCTGTCTCTCCGGCCACTTGTCACGGTTTTTGTAAGAACATTCAGACAAGTACAGTTTAGGTAAAAACAAGGTTTTTATTAAAAAATAAATATCAAGGAAATATGCACTTCACCAACCCACACAGGTCCTGTGGAGGACAGTACAGTAGTACTTCCCAGCAATGACACAGGTCAGGTATGGAGACAGTGCAAGCTCACAGAGAGGAAGACTAGTCTTCAGATTGACCCAGGAAAAAGTATAGGAACTGACTAGTGGAGATGAAGGCAGAAACTAGTCAAAAAAGTTCCTCGACCCAAAAATAGAACCTTCCAATAGTACACTATTGGATCATACTGGTAATAGGCAACAACCTACAGAGGGTAGATACCCTCAGGCTAGGCAACGGTAATGACCTCAACCTCTGAGGTTATAAGTAGGTACCAGGCAGCAGGAAGGAAACTTACAGAATGGATCCCTAGTATGCTTAGGGAACATAGGCAACAGGCTACTGGAAATGGAATGGGTGACTGGAAAGGAGCCCCCTCGGACAACCCTAGAACTCTAGGGATGGCAAAAGGCTACTGGAAATGGAATGGGTGACTGGCAAGGAGCCCACTCGGACAAACCCTAAAACGCTAGGGAGCATAGGCAACAGGCTACTGGAATTAGACTGAAGGCGACTGCGAGGAGGACCACTCGATCAGCCCTAGAACGCTAGGGCAAGCCAGCAGACAGTGGAAGTACGTAAGCAAATCCCCCCAAGCGGGGATAGATGATAGAAGCGCTTCGCACAGAATGATACTGAGTCTGCAAGGAAACTAACTGATCAGGTGCCGGAGCCTTAGGGTAATATGAGTGGGTAGTCCACAAGACAGTGAGGAAACAGAGGAGTCAAAACCAGAGCCGGGTCAGTGCACAGAGCAGGTAGGCAGCCAAGCCGAGTCAACCACAGGAGCGAACGTAAACCAGAGCCAGGTCAGTACACAGAGCAGGTAGGCAGTCAAGCCGAGTCAACCACAGGAGTGAACGTAAGCCAGAGCCGGGTCGGTACACAGACGGGTAGTCCTACAGAGCAGGGTCAGAACCAGAATGGGAAAATCAGCCAATGCCGAGGTCAAACAAGGAACAGAGCGCAGCAGAGGATGAAGAGGAAATTAGAGTCTCTAGCCAAGGGTCATACACGGAACATACGTAGCAACAAGAGATTCACTAGATGCAGGTACACCATGAAAGGGCAATCAGGAAATGTGTGAGCTGGGTATAAAAAGGCAAATGGTGGGAGGAGCTCATACCCGATCTTCAATAAGAGCGTAGTAAGGAATAGTGGAAATGACTATGTCTCCCACCAACAATACAGTACAGGCAGGAATCACTGCACCGTGATAGTACCCCTCTCTCAAAGACCCTCTCCCAGCAGAGGAGGGCCAGGCTTCTGAGGGAATTTAGAATGGAATCTGCGCAGCAATATGGGAGCATGCACATCGGAATGGTTAACCCAGGAACGCACCTCAGGGCCGTAACTCTTCCAATGTACCAGATATTGGATTTGCCCACAGACCCTCCATGAGTCCAGAGTACTCTGTATCTCGTATTCTTTAGGATTTTGGATGCGTACAGGCCCAGGAACCACAGGAGCAGAAGTGTATTGGTTACATATCAGTGGTTTAAGTAACGACACGTGGAACACATTATGTATTCAAACCCCACAGGGAGGTCCAAGGCATAGGTGACAGGGTTCACTCTACTGAGCACCTGGAACAAACCCACAAACCGGGGAGCCAACTTATTGCCTGGTACTTGTAGGTTCAGGTTTCTGGAGGACAACCATACCCTATCCCAACCTGGAAGACTGGAGCAGGCAATCTCCTGCGATCAGCATGCCGCTGGTGGTGCTGTAAGGATTCAGGTAGGCTGTTCTGAACCTGAGCCCATGTGGAGCAGAGCTGCTCAATATGCTCATCCAGAGCCAGAATCTGCTGTGCCTGAAAGGAATCCGGGAGCAAACATGGTTGGAATCCATAGTTTATTAGAAATGGGGAGCTCCCGAAAGAGGAATTAATGGCACAGTTCCTAGCAAACTCTGCCCACGGCAACAAGTCAGCCCAATTATCATGATGATTGGAGATGAAACAGCGCAGGAATTGCTCCAACCCCTGGTTGGATCGTTCGGCGGCCCCATTAGTCTTGGGGTGGTATACTGATGAGAAGGACAATTGTATGCCCATTTTGCCACAGAAAGCCCTCCAGAAACAGGATACTAAATGACTCCCACAATCAGAGACCAGGACTTTGGGCATCCCGTGGAGCCGGAACACTACTTTGGCAAACACACCCGCCAATTCCTTGGAAGAGTGCAACCCTGGGAGAGGCACAAAATGAGCCATTTTAGAGAAGTGATCTACCACCATCAAGATGACCGTGCACCCATTAGACCTTGGCAGGTCCCCCATAAAGTCAATTGAGACATGGGACCATGGGCGGTCACCAATGGGAACAGTCTGTAGTAGACTTACATGGAGGTGTCTCAGGGACTTAGAGCGAGCACAAGTAGTACAGGCTGCAGTGAAAGTGGAGCAGTCAGCCCTTAATGTAGGCCACCAGAATAACCGTGACAATGACCAAATTAGCTGGTCCCGACCCATGTGACCAGCTGCACGTAAAGCATGGTATGTCTCTAGTAACCGGACACGGAATGGCTCATCAATGAAACACATCACCCACAAGTTTCTCAGGAGGTACATTGGCCTGCAAAGCCAAGATCTCCTTGCCCAAGGGTGAAGTGATGCTTGTGCATAAGCTGGCTAAGATCTGGTCCGGGGGTATGATAAGCACCGGCACGCTCTCGTTCTCCACCTCTGGACCAAATTGCCTGGACAAGGCATCAGCCCAGACATTCTTTGAACCAGGAAGGTACGATACAATGAAATTAAAGCATGACAGAAACAATGCCCATCTGGCCTGCCATGGTGACAATCTTTTAGCCTCAGGGGAGGGACGTCAGATTCTTATTATCTGTTAAAATCAAAATAGGTGCCCTAGTTTCTTCTAGCAAATGGCACCACTCACGTAAGGCAAGGATGATTGCAGGGAGTTCTCTGTCACCAATATAGTATAAACTCTGAGCCTTTGTCATCTTCTTTGAAAAGAACCCACATGGCATCAGGGTCTTTGACAGACCAGGTCTTTGTGATAGTACTACCCCCACACCTGTCTCTGAGGCATCAACCTCCAATGTAAATGGTAAAGCAGGATTCGGATGTGACAACATTGGAGCTACAGAAAATGCAGATTTCAAGGATTCAAATGCCTTGACGGCTTCTGGGGACCAAACTGAGGCATTAGCCCCTTTATGTGTCATATCGATCAAGGGTTTCACAACCATGGAAAAGTCTAGAATAAATTTCCTATAATAATTTGCAAAACACAAGAATCATTGTAAGGCTTTGAGGCCCGTGGGATGTGGCCATTGCAGTATAGCTGAAAGCTTCTCTTTGTCCATAGCAATGCCATCAGAAGAAATAACATACCCCAGGAAAGGCACCATAGACTTGTGAAAGACACACTTCTCCAATTTACAGAAGAGTTTATTTTCTCTCAACTTCTGTAATACTGTAACAACATCCTTCCGATGCATCTCAATGATGGGGGAATGTATGAGTATATCATCCAGGTATACCACTACACAGGACTGCAACAAATCCCTTAGGACATTGTTTATGAACTCCTGAAATACTGCCGGAGCATTACATAGCCCAAAGGGCACGACCAGATATTCGTAATGGCCTTTACCAGTATTGAAAGCGGATTTCCACTCATCAACTTCTTTTATCCTGATCAGGTTATAGGCCGCTCTTAGATCTAGTTTAGTGAAAATTTAAGAGCCCTTCAATCGATCGAACAGTTCAGTTATGAGTGGAATGGTGTATGCATTTTTAGTCATAAGCTTGTTAAGGCCTCTATAATCGATACAGAGCCTAAGCTCCGCATTCTACTTTTTTACAAAAAAGAATCCAGCCCCCGCAGGCGAGGAAGATTTTCTGATTATACCCCTAGATAGTGCATTGGAAATGTACTCCTCCATAGCCTTGTTTTCATCAATGGACAATGGGTAAGTCCTTCCCTTCAGAGGCATAGTAAAAGGCGTGAGATGTATAGCACATTCATATGACAGATGTTGTGGCAACGTGCTAGCCTCTCACTTACTGATCACATCACTGAATGATTGGTATTCAGGGGGTAAGGAGGGAGTGGTACACATTATCTTAGTAGGGTGACGCACACAGTGCTCTTTACAATAATCTGACCATGCCAGAATCTCACTCACAGGACCTCCAGTCCATTCTGGGATTATGCATATGCAGCCAAGGGAATGACCGCATAGTGAGGAGACTGAATAATTTGGAAACGCAGGGTCTCCACATGGAGAGCCCCTATTTGGATGGACAGAGGGCCTGTTTCGTAGGTGAGATGGTACTAAAGGTCTGCCATCAATGGCCTCAATAGCCAATGGGGATTCACGTGGTACCAAAGGAATATTGTGTTGTTTCGCAAATTCCTCATCCATAAAATACCCAGCCGCACCACAGTCAATCAAGACCTGGGTTATAATGGAAAAATCAGTACAGGAGGCCACCACCTCCAAGATTGGTTTATTCAGTTCAGCATCTAGGGACAGATGTACACCACCTAGGACCTGTACCTCATGGGAACCTAGGTGCATGCGTTTCCCCGCCGCACCGGACTGTTAAGCAAAATATGTCCAGCTTTACCACAATAGATGCATAGACCTTGTCTGCACCGGAAGGACCGCTCTTCCCTTGATAGATGCGTAAAGCCCACCTGCATGGGCTCAACAGAATTACCCATAGTACCAGGAGGTATGGGAGGTGAGGGAAGGAAGGGTGGGAGTCCCAAGCTAGGTAACACTCCAGATGAGGACCTCTGCCTACGGTCTTTAAGAGGAGTTCTCTCCCTTATTCGAGTGTCTATCAATATAGTGAATGCAATAAACTTGTCCAGATCCTCTGGCAAGTCACGAGCTGCTGTCTCGTCCTTGATTCTCTCATCGAGGCCTTGTGCAAAGGCTGCCACAAGGGTCTCGTTGTTCCACCCAACCTCTGCTGCCAGGGTGCGAAATTCAATCGCATAATCTGCAACTGTACGGGTGCCCTTTTGGATTCTCATCAATTGTTTGGCAGCAGAGGTGGCTCATCCACGAACTTCAAAGACATTACGGAAAGCACTCACAAATTCAGAGAAGTTTGTGGTAATGGGTTTTGCTGTCTTCCATAGTGGGTTCGCCCAGGCCAGCGCTCTTCCTGTCAACAAGCATATCATGAAGCCTACTTTGCTTCTTTCACTTTGGAATGCGTGCAGTACTAATTCCAAAAAAATTTCCAGCTGGTTAATGAACCTACTGCACAACAGGTTCCCCATCATATCTCAACAGAAGTGGAGCTGTTGCGGACAACCCTCAGGGAGTGGTGCTTAGTGCATTTGACTGAGCTACGTGTGCCAAAACGGAGGGGCCCCCGGCAACTGCACTGGTTTGTCAAGGTGCGAGGTGTGCACAAGGATAGTCTGCACAGCCAGTGACAACTAGTCCATACGTTGCTCGTGTAAATGCATTCTCTAATGGATGTTCTGTGAGCTACCTTCACTTGTCCTGTATGAAGTCATGGCCCTTTCTTACTGTCACAGTTTTTGTAAGAACACTCAGACAAGTACAGTTTAGGTAAAAACAAGGTTTTTATTGAAAAATAAATAACAAGGAAATATGCACTTCCCCAACCCACAAAAGCCCAGTGGAGGACAGTACTGTAGTACTTCCCAGAAATGTCACAGGTCAGGTATGGAGACAGTGCAGGCTCACAGAGAGGAAGACTAGTCTTCAGATTGACCCAGGAAAAAGTATAGGAACTGACTAATGGAGATGAAGGCAGAAACTAGTCACAAAAGTGAAGTTCCTTGACCCAAAAAGAGAACCTTTCAATAGAACACTATTGGATCAGACTGGTAATATGAAACGACCTACAGAGGGTAGATACTCTCAGGCTAGGCAACGGTAATGACCTCAACTGCTGAGCTTATAAGTAGGTACCAGGCAGCAGAAAGGAAACCTACAGAACAGCTCCCTAGTACGCTTAGGAAGCATAGGCAACAGGCTACTGGAAATGGAATGGGCGACTGGCAAGAAGCCTCCTCGGACAACCCTACAATGCTAGGGGTGGCAACAGGCCCCTCGGACAAACCCTAGAACACTAGGGAGCATAGGCAACAGGCTACTGGAATTAGATTGAAGGAGACTACAAGGAGGACCACTAGATCAGCCCTAGAACGCTAAGGCAAGCCAGCAGACAGTGGAAGTACGTAACAAATCCCCCCAAGCGGGGATAGATAATAGGAGAGCTTCACACAGAATGATACAGAGTCTGCAAGGAGACTAACTGATCAGGGGCCAGAGCCTTAGGGTAATATGAGTGTGTAGTCTGAAAGACAGTGAGGAAACAGAGGAGTCAAAACCAGAGCCGGGTCGGTTCACAGAGCAGGTAGGCAGCCAAGTCGAGTCAACCACAGGAGCGAACGTAAGCCAGAGCCGGGTCGGTACACAGAGCGGGTAGTCATACACAGCAGGGACAGAACCGGAACGGAAAATCAGCCAATGCCAAGGTCAAACCAGGAACAGAGCGCAACACAGGATCAAGCAGAAATCGGAGTCAGTCTAGCCAAGGGTCATACACGGAACATACATAGCAACAAGAGATTCACTAGATGCAGGTACACCACGAAAGGGCCATCAGGAAGTGTGTGAGCTGGGTATAAAAAGGCAAATGGTGGGAGAATCTCATACCCAATCTCCAATAAGAGCGTAGTAAAGAATAGCGGAAATGACAATGTCGTCCACAAAACAATACAGTACAGGCAGGAATCACGGGCACCATGATACCACTTCACTGGACCACCAGGGATTGGTAGGTAGGAGATATGGGAATTGTGGAGGGTCTGGGGGCCAATGTGGTCAGGGGGTGGGGGGGCCCACGGCACTTCTTGCACCAGGGCCTGGAGGGTTCTAGTTATGCCTCTGCACACACCTTACTAAATCAGAAGTGGGAAACGTATCCCCCAGCTCTGTTTAGAATTTAACTCAGCAGCTGGCCATCTGACGATGGTGGAGTCTGATCTAAGAACAGTTGAAAGACTGTAGGTTCCTCATCTCTGCTATAAAGAAAGCTACAGGATCTTGCGGCCCTTTGGTTGGAAGTAAAACTGCTACACTCCACCTGGGGGACCTTTCCTTGGGCACCAGGATTTGTAGCCATGGATTTGTATATTTAGGCATTCCTGGAGCCCGATGGAAAGGCTTTTTGTACCAACTAACATTATGGGAATGTACAATTAAGTATAAGTATGAGAAAATATTAGCTACTTGTGTAGATATCTATTAGGACATTTATCTCTATTATAAGGATGTTATATATAATGTGTCAATACAATTTACTTGGGATGCAGTGTAGATTGATACGTTCATGCTTGGGGTATTTTCTGCTGATTATCTGTATAACTCATTTTTATAAGTCTGAACACTGCGGCTTGGCAATATATGATGCATTTGTCCTTATTATATTTTCTGCGCTTGGTTATGACTCACCATTTTGGTGCATATATTTGATATATCGCATGTTTCCACAGTGCATATGCGCATGTTGATTAGGATTTGTTTATCGCAGATATATTTGCCTGCACCTGAAAATTACTTATGCACTTTATGTGTGCCCGTTTGTTTATTTACTTCTTTGTCTATCTAGGTATTTATAGGGAGCATGCGCATGTATAGAATGACCGCTTAACTGCATAACGATGTAATCGAGTGTCTTATAATGACTCACATGTACTTTACTACTTGAGAAATTATAAATGATATAATTCTCTTTTGTATATATGTACTTTTTCATCTTTTTATGATTACTATATACTATCTATTTGTGTTCCCCCGATGGATCACACGGGAGACCTTGGGGATCACATGATGACTATTGTCATGTGATTCTTTTTTCCATCACGTGCTCTCTATGACTTTTCTTATTGGCTTACTGGGATTCAAAAAGCTCAGAAAGATATCCTGCTTTTATCCCTTGAGGAAGACTGGTAACAGGCGATACGAGCTGGGACGGCTGGGTTTGGAGAGGGCTCTGCGGTTGGATTCCTTTTTGTATTCACTTGATAAGTACACAATTTCTTTTTGTTTACTGTTATTTTACTGTCATCATGTTTTTTGTTCCTATTTATCACCTTATTTATTATATGCTGCTAAGTATGTATCATATTATCATTTATCTTGAGTATAAACTTTGCGCAGCCATTATCTGATTAGCCCATAGGTTTATGCCTATTGTACTTTTGATATTTATTGAGTTGATAATCATGGGATTTAAAGGTTCCTTCTGATATCCCTCTCCTAAGAGTGTTTTTAATTGTTTTGTTTTTTTATTTATTTTCACTAATAAAATGATTTTTTATTCAGTTATTATTCCTGAGTTGAGTGCCTCATTTTAGAGACTCACTTTTTTGGGTTGGGCTTGTCTCTCACATCCTATGTTTTTGTGTATAAGCTGATTTTTGAGTCTGTGAGTGCACCACACTATTATAGTGGGTATACTTAGGAGAATTATTTATATACCAGTGCTGGCTTTCACTTTCACTAGATTTATGTGAACTCATCTGCACAGCGACTTCAGGCGGCTCAGAGGGGGTGGGTATACAGAGATAAGGGATCCTTTCCTTCATCTGGGCAAGAGGTGCAAGGTTTCAGAGGTAGTGCCCAAGAAGCGGAGAAGAGAATGGTCGAGATGTTGAAGGATCAATTGGATGGGACGCCGCTGGCAGTCAGCTGGGAAGTTTTAAATTATCCTCTTTCCATTTCATAGGTCACTACTGAAGGCATGGGGTGCACAGGATCTCTGCTGGAGCTGAATCAAACTATGTCCAACAGTGAGATGCCTGTATTACTGTCTGCATAGGATCTACCTGCAGTTCAGCAAGCAGTCACTGGGTTGTTGAATTTTAAAATCTGTTGAGGGTTGTGAAGCAGTTAACTGAGATGTGTCAAGTGGGGCTCAAGGAACGAGGGACTTTCCTTAGAACAAAGGGCAGCAGGGATGGGTCAACAAGGGGTTTTAAGGGGTTACATAGCTTCTCCTAAAGGTCCAGGCAGTCCCAACGAGTCAAAGGTTACAGCTGGCTTTGGTCAGATGCAGGTCCCGATTAGGTCAGAGTTAGAAGCAAATGCAGAGACCAGCCCAGTAGCAGGTCAAGTAGACTTGCAGACAGCATTGTCAACAGCAGGAGGGTGCTCAGTTCACTGTCTAGTCAGGGGCCCTGCCATTTCTATACAAGTGTTGACTTATCACGGTGCCCGTGCTCCCCTTGCTGTTTGCTGTCTGTCTACTCTGTGCTTTGCTCCCATTGGCTACTATGTGTTTGTCCCGCCCAGTATGGCCTTTATATACTGGGCTCTGGCGCCCCTCCGGTGCCCTTTCGTGGTGTTCCTGTACCAGTGCTTGTTTCTGCTCAGTGATTCCCAATGTACCGACTTGGCCTGCCTGACTACTCTGCATCTTGTCTCCTGCCTGTGTACCGACCCGGATTGCCTGACTATTCTTCTGTGCCTGCTCCTGTATACCGACCCGGCTTGGCTGACGTTCCTGCTCCTGTGTACCGACCCGGCTCGGCTGATGTTCCTGCTCCTGTGTACCGACCCGGCTTGGCTGACGTTCCTGCTCTGTGATTCGACCCGGCTTGATTGGCATTCCTGCTCTGGCTGCCTTTCACCTTGGCGACATTCTGATCCATCAGGCAATTGTGTCTCAGTTACTGCTCCTGCAGAGTACAAGTGGCCTAGTCTCTATTACTGCTACGGCAGTGTGCCATTGGCCTAGTCTCCGTTACTGCACCCGCAGAGTGCAAGTGTCTGTCTCCGTTACTGCTACGGCATTTTTTCCATTGGCCTAGTGTCCGTTACTGCTCCTGCAGAGTTTACGTGTCTGTCTCCGTTACTGCTACGGCAGTGTGCCATTGGCCTAGTCTCCGTTACTGCTCCTGCAGAGTGCAAGTGTCTGTTTCTGTTACTGCTACGGCAGTGTGCCATTGGCCTTGTCTCCGTTACTGCTTCTGCAGAGTGCAAGTGTCTGTCTCCGTTACTGCTACGGCAGTGTGCCATTGGCCTTGTCTCCGTTACTGCTCCTGTAGATTGCAAGTGTCTGCCTCCGTTAATGCTACGGCAGTGTGCCATTGGCCTTATCTCCATTACTGCTCATGCAGAGTGCAAGTGGCCAGTCTCCGTTACTGCTACGGCAGTGTACCATTGGTCTTGTGTCCGTTACTGCTCCGGCAGAGTGCGAGTGGTCTGGTCTCCTTTACTGCTACGGCAGTGTCCTATGTTGCTCAATTCCTGATATTACTCTGGCAGTTCACGTTTGTTCTGCTAACCTGTTTCTGGGTGTTACGTATCCTTAAGCTCTCTATATGGAGAGAGCTCTATCACAGACCTCTCTGCACATGGGACTGTTTACACTCATTGAAGACCATTAACCCATGCAGTACCTTTCTTCTGGGAATTCTACATATTCTGCCTGACCTGTGTCAGTATAGACTGTTATGGACTTTATGGTTATACTGGACCTGTGTAGGCATATGTATATGTAACCTGTCGTGTGTCTGTATTATTCTGCTTAAATACTACAGGACCTGTGAGGGTTATTATATTACTGTGATTTCAATAAAACTGTGTTTTATCCTAAACCACTGTGTCTGTGTGTCGAACAAACCGTTACGTGACTTCAGTGAAGCCGTCAGGAATTTTGTCAAGTCAAATGAGTCAGAACATGTTAGGCCAACTTTCTGTCAGCTGGACAGAGGATTCGGAGTCTCAGTTGCTGGGAACCACTTCAACCACGATGCCCAGTGTACACTGGGTAAGACTTGAAGGTGTTCATGAGGCTGCATATGGTGTGGCTTTCCTGTGATGGGCATGTCCTGTTGGGCTTCATTTAAAAGGGGAAGTTCAGGAAAACATTTTTAAAGGGAAATATATTGAAATGAATTCACTCCTCCCGATGGAGGAAGGCACTGCAGAAAAAGAAGACACCAAAAAGGAGGAAAAGGAGCATCCAGAGATACCGAAATAACCCCAAGGATTTTGGATACTAGGTGCATGCTTTTGCTATCTTAGCAAGCGTTATTGGAGAAAAATTACCACAAAAATGTTCTCCATTGTTTTGCTACCAAGGCAATATATGGAATGCATGTCGTATATAGGGGAGGTTGTGGTATTACGGCAAACAATTGACAGTTCGTCCATCCATTTCTTGGGACCAGATGTATATAGTCCTGTGGTTGGCGATAATGACTAGACCATCATCGTTTCAATCGGGCTCTGCGTCCTTTCAGTTTGGTGCTGGGTGGTTGGGGCTCCCCAGCATGCAGCTGGTCACAAAAAAAGTGGATTTTGTTTTCAATTCAACAATGCCCAGTTCAAGTTTGGGGCAGGTTGCAACTTTCAACATGTGTGTTCCAATTGTGGTGATACTCAGCGGCAATCAAAATTCTACTGGTCCAGGAAGAACATGGAAAAAGGGAGCGCTTGGGCTGGAAAAGGGGAAGACTCTAGTCAACATGAAAAACATGTGTCCATGGTTAAAACTCTATAAGGATAAGCAAGTGGCTTAGGTTATAGAAGGTGGTTTTAGATGAGGTTTCCATATACCATTCTTATTTTGGGAGGTGGGGTCTTTATTGGGTAACCTATGTTTGGCTGTTGAATTTCCAGAAATAGTGGCAGAAAAAATTAATAAGGAGGTGTCATTGGGGCACATGGCAGGGCTGTTCGATCAGCCCCCCTGGCCCAGTCTGAGGGATTCTCCATTTGGTGCGGTGCCAAAAAATGATTCTGTAAAATTTTATCTGACACATCATCTATCTTATCCTTTTGGGGATTCAATTAATGGCGGGATTGTCCCTTCATTGTCCAGGGTATCATACACATCATTTGATAGGGCATTGATTCTAATCACAGCCATAGGCCTAGGGGCATGGATGGCAAAAGCAGACAGTGAATCGGCATTTTGCCTGCTGCCCATCCATCCTTATTGCCACCATCTCTTAGGTTGCTGTTTTGATGGAATTTTTTTGTCAGTTTATGTCTGCCCATGGACTGCTCTCTCTCGTTTGAAAAATTCTGCACCATTGTAGAGTTGGTGGTGAGAAGACAATCAGGTTTCTCTTCAATCATACACTATTTCTTTTTTGTGTGTAGGTCCAGCAGGTCAGGAAGTGTGTGGTTCATTGCTTTGTACATAAGCAGGGGTAGCAATTTTTTTCAGAATACCACTGGCACAGAGCAAGACCAAAGGGCAGACTACGTGCTTCAGCTTTTTAGGAATCAAAATAGATTCCATAGCGATGGAGTGCCACCTACCAGAGCAGAAGTTGTAGGATTTAAAAAATGTGGTAAATTCTTGTTTAGCTGCATGAAAAATAACCCTTTGACACTTGCCACATCATGCCAATGGGCCGAGTTTTCTCACAGTGGCTTTCTCAAGCTAAAGCAGGCATTAAAAAACAAACATATTTTGTGAGAATTACAGCTAGCCTAAGGGAAGATTTACAAGTGTTGATCTGTTTTTTGGATTTATACAACGGGCAGTTGTTCTGGCAAACTCCCATTAGCCAAAGTCGAGTTGTATTGTGATGCCTAAAATGTAACATTTCATTTAGCTCGATACATATGCCAGGGATTCTTAATACAGCAGATGATGCTCTCTCTCGATATTAAGCAGTCAAGTTCCATCAGGCATTTCCAACTCATGCAAGTGCCGCCCAGCATTTGCAGTTCAGAGTATGAGACCATATTGTTCAGGTTCTCTTTTAGTTTAGCATTTTTGGGATCTTTGAGAATTGGGGAGCTGGTCAGCAAAAGCAAAACAAGTCCAGGGGGTTTAGAGAGGGATCAGATTCAGCTGTATGATGGTCATATGGATTTTAAGATACAAATGGATCCCATGGGTAAAGGGGTTTGTGTTTCTTTGTTTAGAGTACCCCACCTTGAGTTATGCCTGCTGGAGCTGGCAAAGATGTCCTTAGAAGTATGCCCAAAAGAACTGGGACCATTGTTGGTTCATTATTCAGGGGTACCAGTTACAAGATTTAAAAAAATGCTTTTTGCATTTGGGTTGGGTTCCAGAAAATTACGGGGGGCACTCTTTTTTTTTTTTCAGATAGAGTTTTATTTGCATCACACAACAGATGAAATAGTACAAAGGCATCGCACAATATGCATGGTTATAGAAAACATAATATGTATAAGGAACAACATACTTCTATCATAGGTACAAACAAGTCATTATCATGACTATGTACAACAAAGCTGCAATATGATTTATCTGATTGCAGAGTAGTATGAATACTCACTGACGAAAACTTGTGACTTAAGTACTGAATGATCTCAATGTTAGAATGTTAGATGGTGGATAGCCACCATCATATATTCGGAGTTCGGATGTAAGTTCCCAGACAAAAAAAACAGAGGGGGGTTGAATAGCAGCGGGAAAGAAGGCAGCAGATGGGGGAGAGGTAGTAAAGAGAGGAAAAGAGCACAAATATAGGGGTGGAAAGGAAGTGGGTAGGGTAGAGGGAAAGAATTTGGATAGTGGTGGGTATACAATAAATATCTAGCTTAATATAGGCTATATATGTTCCATCCAAAGACAGGAGTATTAAGGGGATTGCGGCCATGTATCAATCACTCACACCAGTGGAGACTACTGCGGGGACACTTGATATCCCTCCCAGGGGAACCAGAGCTCATGAAAGGCGCCCAGGCTATTAGTTGCTGTGGCATGCACCCGTTCAAGAGAAAAGACCAACTGCACTCGTGTATGCCATTGAGTGATTGACGGAGGTGCTATATTTTTCCAGTGAAAAAGAATAAGTCTCTTTGCTGCATTTACTAAAATGTAGAACAAGAATTTCCATGATTTTTTAAGTGTGGTCGGCAAGGGAGGTGATAGGAAGAAGAGTAATGAGGCAGGTAGACAAGGAATTTGAATCCGTAAGATTGAGGCTATTCCCATGGATACTTTGTTCCAAAAATCTAAGACTGGGGGACAAGTCCACCACATATGGTAAGAAGCAGCAGGTGCATGATCACATCGCCAGCATGCGTCTGACAGAGAAGAGTCAAAAAGTGAGAGGTGGCGGGGAGAGTGGTGCCATCTGGAGATCAATTTGAAGTTGCATTCCCTAGTCGCCGTATCTTTTGACGAGTTCCACAATGTCAAGCCCAATCCCAACCAGAGATCTGATAACGATACACCTGTAAGCTCTGTATCCCATTTGCTGAGAAAGTATGGCGTGGGGATGCATAGCTGCTCAAGGATGACCTTGTAAAGTTTAGAGACAGAATTGCAATTTATCTTCGGAGAAAGATAACGGTACGCTGGGTTACTCCACTAAACCTGGTTGCAATATACATTGTTGGTTCTAGCGTGCGGACGCTGGTTTACTCCACTAACCTGGTTACCTTACACATTGTTGGTTCCAGCGTGCGGACGCTGGTTTGCTCCACTAAAACTGGTTGCGATATACATTGTTGGTTCCAGCGTGCGGACGCTGGTTTGCTCCACTAAAACTGATTGCGATGTACATTGTTGGTTCCAGCGTGCAGACGCTGGTTTGCTCCACTAAAACTGGTTGCGATATACATTGTTGGTTCCAGCGTGCGGACGCTGGTTTGCTCCACTAAACCTGGTTGCGATATACATTGTTGGTTCCAGCGTGCGGATGCTGGTTTGCTCCACTAAACCTGGTTGCGATATACATTGTTGGTTCCAGTGTGCGGTCGCAGGTTTGCTCCATTAAACCTGGTGACGCTATTTACCATTAGTCCCAACGTGCGAATGTTGGTTTGCTCCTGAACATCCAGTACTGTGGTCAGTCGCTGTCCACTTCCTTGCAGTTGTCTGATTATCCCTGGCATAGACTTCTGCTGATTAAGGTCTCTATACTTATGCTCTCTGCTGTCTTAGTCACCTGACAGCTGGTCTACTTGCTCAGGCTGCCCTGCCCGGTATTTGTGAGGCCGGTAGAACCTTAATGATCCATCCTGTAGGTTGCCTCACCCGGTATTGGCAGGGCCGGTAGCGCCTACTACAGTACTCCTTTGGGCTGCCCTGCCCGGTATTGGTAAGGCCGGTAGAACCTTGTATTCACCATCTTTTAGGTTGCCTTACCCGGTATTGGCAGAGCCGGTAGAGCCTACATTCGGCATTCCATTGGGCTGCCTTGCCCCGTTTTGGTAAGGCCGGTAGAACCGGTATACGTCATCTCACAGTTGCCTTACCCGGTATAGGCAAGGCCGGTAGAGCCTGTCATTAAAACTGTCACTTGGGTTGCCGTGCCCGTTATTTAGGCAAGGCCGGTAGAACCTATTGTATATACTATTACTGTTGTATTGTTATGTATGTTTACCCTACGGGGACTGCCTTTAACTTTTAATAAAGTTAAATTATTTTACCAAACCTTAAGTCTGAGAGTCTTTAAAAACCGTGACACTCTGACACCCATGAGAACGGGCAACTTGACTTCAAGGACTTCACTAGTATCCGGGCTGACTTAATGTTTAAAACCTCAGATTTGGTCATATTGATCTTGAATCGAGATACAGTGCCATATTCCTCCATTAGAGTAAGTAAGGATGGCAGTGAGGTGACAGGAAACGTTACATAAAACAGTATATCATCTGAATATGCGTATAACTTGATGGCGTTATATGTCGGTTGTATACTCCTGATCAAAGGAGAGTTATGAACCATCTGCAGGAGGGGTTCAAGGACCAGAACAAACAATAGCAGCAAGAGGGGACACCCCTGCCTAGTACCATTCATAATGGGGAATGGCCAAGATAGGTATCCGTTGGCCTTGACTCTTGCCGAGGGACGAGGGTAAACAGCTTGTATAGCTGTAAGGCAGTTACGTCCCAATCTAATATGTTCCAGTACTGCAAACAGGAAATCCCAGCTCACCCTGTTAAACTCTTTTTCCACATCAGTACTCAACAGGATGGCCGGGTTTCGATGTTCAAGAGCATGATGTATCAATGCGTCCGCCTTGGAAGTGTTGTGTTTAGAAATTCGTCGGGGAACAAATCCTGCCTGGTTGGGATGAATCAAAGTAGATAACAGTAGAGCTAGACGTTTAGCGATGAGTGTCGAGTAGAGTTTTAAGTCAATGTTGAGAATGGAAATCGGCCTGTATTTTTAACAAAGAGATGAGTCTTTGTCCTTTGTTTATGAAGCACTGCATTATGAGATTCAAAGGCGTGTCGAGGGATGGAAGAACCTTGCATCATGGCATAATAGGCCTCCAACATGTATGGAGATAAGATGTCTACAAAGGACTTGTAATAAATTATTGGGAAGCCATCATGTCCGGGACTTTTCCCTTTAGGGGAGGATTTAATTGCCAAAAGCAATTCTTGACAAGTAAATGGTTGTTCCAGTAAGTCCACTGAGTCCGGAGACAGACATGAGAGGTTAGCCCTATCCAAGAAGTGTTTGATATTGGGAATGAAAGGCGGGATGTGATCCGGAGGTGTTCAATCTTTGAGGTTATAGAGCTCCTCATAATACGCACGGAATGATTCCGCTATGTCTGGGAAAGTCTTGCAATCTCGTCCGGAGGAAGATTTCACTGAATGAATAAATTGTGCCTTCCTCTTGATCTTAACGATTTGGGGGCACTCTTTTTTTAATGGAGCAGCCACCGAAGCCACCAGACTGGGAGTGGACCATGAGTTGATAAAAAAGCTTGGGAGATGAGAGTCTAACTGATTCATATTGTTATAGTGGAGCTTCATAAGTAAGTTAAAAAAAGCAATGGATACCTATCTAGCACAGAACAATATTGTGGATAATGACAGATGATTTCAATGCAGATAGGTTGTTAATCCAGGGAACTATCTGACTGCCATTTGGAGTCAGGAAGGAATGTTTTATCCACTTGGAGCTAAATTGGAAATGGCTTCAGTGTTTTTTTTTTCCTTCCTCTGGATCAAAAGGGGTGTTTTGGCATGGGCTGGACTTGATGAACTCAAGTCTTTTTTTCAGCTACTATGTTACTATATTACTATGTATGTTTACCCTCCCCACCAGGATGGATATGTGTCATCACCATGAAGACAGTGAAGTATTGTCTTCTGTTTTTAGGTCTTCCCTATGAGGTATGGATTATAGGTCACTCATCCATCCACAGGGCCAAGGAAAGAGCAGCCATCACAGCCAGTGGTTTACAGATGTCAATTAAAAAAGAAAAAGTCATATCAGTTCCCCTTCCGGGTACACCTCTCCCACCGAAATTGAAACTCCTGATGAACCTGACCTGGTCACAGTCCCATTATTATTGCTGGTGCTTACGTCACCCTAACTCCCTTGACTAAACCTTCTTTTCCCACCCCCATGGCCACTACCCAAGACTGGACTATATCTTTGCTTCACAATCCTTGTTTGAGGACCTCTCTGCAATGAAAATTCATCATCTGACATGGTCTGACCACGCTATAGTGGGATGTACTGTCCTTCACCCTCTTGGCCCCCCCCCCCCCACTTCTCCCTAGCGGCGATTCAATGACAACCTCCTGTTAGGTCCTTGTCTTAAATAGGATATTTCTGCAGCACTAGCAGTCTATTTTCTTCTTAATCAAACCCCGGAGACCTCAATAGCTACTTTGTGGATGGCCAATAAGGTGGTCATGCAGGGTAAATTTATTGGTATCACTTCACACTTCTGAAGCATTCTGTGCTGCTGAATGTCAGCAACTACCTTCACTTTTACATGCTGCTACGAAGTCCCATATACAGGCTTTTACTATGGCTAACCTTCTCGAAGTTACATATCTGAGAGGGGAACTAAACCTCTTGTCCCAGAAGGTTCTTCGAGCACTCCAGTGGATGAATCAGAAATTCTTTGAAAAAGGTAACAAAACTGACTCTGTCAGCATCAAAGCTTCGACAACAGGTTCAACAGAGTACCATTCGAGCCATCAAAACCAGTATGGGCTCAATGACTCGTAAGACTACCCAGATAGCTTCATCTTTTGCTCTCTACTATGAGAAACTGTATGATGGTCACAAGGTTAACCGTTCCCCTTCTCTTAAACCTGTCTTGTATTCCTTCCATCAATCTTGCCACCTTCTCCTTATCCCACTTTCTGATCTGGAAAGTCTGAATGCTGATATCATGGTCGAGGCGCTTGGGTTAGCTCTACATTCCTTTAAAACCTCTAAAGCCCCTGGTCCAGATGGTTTTACTGCTTCTTACTATAAAGCTTTTCAACCAATCCTTCTCCTCCACTTGATCTCTCTATTCAACACTTTCTTGCACAGGGACGCCCCCCCAGATGCTTTCTGCAAAGATTGTGATTATCCCTAAAGAAGGCAAAGATCCTACCTCTTGTGCTAGCTACTGCCCCATTTCCCTTATAAATGTTGACATTAAGCTTTATTCCAATGTGCTGGCCACCCACCGTGCCCGCATCATGGTCCTTTTAATCCATTTGGATCAGGTTGGGTTCATCACGGGCTGTGAGGCTCCTGATAATATTTGAAGCACCAAGGATCTAATCCATGCAAGTCCTGTCCTGGACTCCCCCATGATGCTCCTTTCCTTCGATGGTGGAAAGGCGTTTGACCACGTGGATTGGGGCAACATGTGAGAGGTCCTCCATGCCTGGATTTGAGGGATGGATTGTACTGGGCATCCAGGCGCTTTACACAGACCCCTCGGCAGTGGTTTCCATCACTCGTACTCAATCACGGGCCTTTCCTATCCGGAATGGGAATAGGCAGGGATGTCCCCTTTCCCCTCTGCTTTTCACCCTCTGTATAGAGCCCCTGGCATGCCCAATCCACCTCAATCCAGATATTACAGGACTGTCTATCGGGGAGGTGGCGTATAAGAGCAATCTGTTTGCTGTTAACCTTGACGTATCCCCTGACATCTCTCCCTAACCTGTATTCTCTCCTTGGTCAATTCTCCTCTGTCTCCGGTTTTAAGATCAATAAGTCCAAATGTGAAGCCCTTAATATTTCTCTCCCTGCTCATACTGAAAAGTTTCCCCCTCCTCAGGTCCCTCTGAGATGCTTTTCGGACATGGAAATCTTATTCTATTTCTTGGTTTGACAGGATCTACGCTGATAAAATTACCTTATTGCCCAAACTCCTGTACCTATTTCGGACCCTGCCTATTCCTCCTAAACAACAAGATGTCCTTTCCCTGCAGAAACATATCTCTCAGTTTATCTGGGCCTCGTGAAAACCCCATATTTGGTTGTCCTGCTTGCATCGACCCAGATCTGTGGGCGGACGATTTGTTCATCTGTGATCTTACTACAAATCAGCCCAATTGGACAAAGCTTTTCAGCTCCTTCTTTGTTACAATTCCCCTAGATGGGTTAACCTGGAGGTTTCCCTGTGTAACATTCCTCCTGCTGCGGATCTTCTGTGGCTCTCTACAATTTTACTTTGTTTGGTGTCTTGTAGCCCACCCCTTCATCACACACTGCCCTTATGGCACAAACACACTCAGAAAGACAATCTTGTCAGTAATCGTACTCCAATGTTCCCTTTGTGCTGTGATTCTACGAATCCCTCTTGCCTTAACCCTTCCCTCTTTGGATGGTGGATTAGTGCAAGTGTTACCAGAATCCAGGATCTACATTTTGCTAATTTTCTCCTGACATGGGATCAATTTAGGGACAAATATGATACACCCCTGGCAGAATATTTCCACTTCCTACAGGTGCAACACTTTATTCTCACTTACTTTAAGGATGGCCCTCCCCCCCCGTAAATCTAAACTTAAACAGCTGTGCTCTTCTTCACGTCACAGTAAAGCCTTTATTTCCAAACTGTATTTCCACCTCATATCTATCACTTTCCCTCAATCTCCCCCGTACAGATCTATGTGGGAAGCAGACCTGAGATGGCCCTGGACCCGAGGAGTGGAAGACCATTACAGCTAACACTTGTAGTTTGACCTCTTGTACCCTGATAAAAGAGAACAGCTGCAAGGTCCTTTCTAGATGGTACCTATGCCCGACTAAATTGATCCATATTTCCCTCACCGTTTCCCCCTTATGCTTCCGCTGTTGCGTTCAGATGTGCTCCTATGTACATATGTGGTGGGAATGTCCCTCAGTGGCCACATTGTGGACCTATGTCTTCTGGTGCTTGAGTGGAGTCCTTGGGTTCACCTTAACTACAGAGCCCTGGACAGGCCTGCTTAACAGGCCTTATCAACCACAGGTCCTGTCTGTTCATGCTAACAAACTTGATTTTCGAATATGCATGGCAGTTCGCTGCCACATTGCTTACCATTGGAAATCTATCGCCCCCCCAGACACAACATGACTAGACAGCCGCATATGACAACTCTTGAGAATGGAGAAATTGACGGCTTACATTCACAATACATCTGCCTCCTATCTCAAAATTTGTCGCCGTGGATCGAACATACCACCCCCTGGGATTTCATTGTAACCTACTTTTACAGAAACTCCCTTTGACTACCCCCTCATTTTTCTTCCCCCTCCCCACCCCATCTCCAGAATAGTGTATCTGGCATATGCCTTAGTACCCACCTCCTTTCTCCTGCCACTGTGTACCCTCAGGAGGCTAATGAGGGTTTGTATTTGCCTATCTCCCTATGTGTATACTTCCTGTCTCATGTACTCTGTTATTTGGCTACTCTGTATCTCCTTTCCTTTTTTTGACCAATCTCTATTACATACCTTGCCATTCTGTTTGTCTGTTGTAAACTTTATAAACACTGAATTAAAAAAAAAAGGTATAGGTGTTTTGGTTTGGGTTCCCAGGTATGTGCTGGGGGCAGCTATTGGGAGAAATGCTTTATTTAGTCAGAGCGAGGGCCATGGCCCAGATATTTTAGCCATTCAAATAGGCGACAATGATCTATGGGACTTTCCAATGTGGAGTTAAGGTGAAAAAATAAAAGCGGACATATCAAGATTAAATATGATTTATCCTTCACTGGTTATGATATGGTCAGAGATTATTGTTAGGGGTTGTTGTTGAAGGCAGGCCAGGAACATAAAAGCGTTAAATAAGGCACATATCTGACTGAACAGGAGAATTTCCAAGTTTGTTGTCACCCAGGGGGGTTTAACAGTCAGGCACAGGGTATTTGAAGAGTTGGACCAAGTTCTTATACATGATGATGGAGTGCACCCAAATGATATTGCATTGGATTTTTTTAGTCTGGAGTTGGGTGATGCGATTGAAAGGGCCATGGTTTTATTGCAAGGGGGAAATCCGGATGACTAGGTAAAATCAGTCTGATTTTGTGGAAGTCATGTCCTTGCCAGTCAGAGAATGAAAAGTGTAAAGAACCAGTATGGAGGCCAATGGCCTAAGTGATGTGCAGTCAAGGTTTCAGCTGCAGGATATATGTTGCTGTACCCATTGGGCTACTTGTTGTCAGCCAATGGGGCATATGGTTTCAAGTTTACAGTTTGTAGTCCATTATTGCACAGTTATAATTAAGTATATGTAAATGTATTAAGGTGGCAAAGGCACTTTAAGTTGTTAAGTTTATGCAGTAAAGCTGTGGCTGTGTTATATCCTATATCCATTGTCTGTGTTTTATTTCACCTTCCAGTAGCCTTTTACCTAGACATGACCTGTTGTGTGTCCCTAAGAACCTTGAGAAACACTGCTCTACATCTTCACACTTACTATTATTTTTATTAAAACAAAATAAATAAAAAAAGCTTAACCACAGTATGTAATCTAAATTGCTGCCGCATACAATTGGTATATATATCACACCAAATTGGAGCAATTCTGGTGTAAAACATCAGCACCACATTCATTAAAGAACAAACACCTTAACCCTTTGAGTGCCAGAGGGGTACATAATGCATTGCAAAGCAATGCATTCCCTACCCCTCTGGCACTCAAAAGCTTAATGGCTTGGGCCTTATGTATGAAGGAAACCTGGAGCACTTATGTGACAAACAAACTGCACCATAGGTTATACAAATTTCCCAGATACCCAAATCTAAGTCAGAGAGTTACCTAACTCATTGTGTTGTAATGTGCTGGAAACCTGCCTGGAACACATATGGTTAAAAGCACCATGGGGACAAATGAAAATCCCACAATATCCATATATATAAATGGTGCTATAAAATGTGGATATATACCAGGGAAAAAATACTGAACAAAATTTCCAAAGGACAAAAAAACATAGTTTTCTAAAGAAAATTTTATTTTATAAATATAGAGCTATGGTTTAGCCCAGAGATTGTTGACAATATGAAATATGAAATTGTACTGCATCGTTACAATGCAGTTTTTTTAGTGAAAATGGCATGCTATACACAAGGAGACTGCAACCCCTCCCTTGAAATCTGCAGTTATTTTGGAGCGATCAACTACATCACTGGGGGAGGAAATAAAAGTTTGTGCTTATTTAAATGTGTTCTTTAACCCCTAGAATGCTATAGAGGACTGCAATCCATTCCAGAGAAATGTGTTAAAGATATTGCTAACCATCTTTATGAATGGGAGTTTGGGGATTTTGTATTTTTGCCCTAAAGGGCTTTAGTCTGTCCCAGAATTACTTCAGGGGGCTGTACACTAAGGTGTCAAAAAGATATGATATTTTCTCAAGTGAGAGAAATGTTGCATTTTCTGTGTTATTCTATGAAGCCTATGCACTAAGATTTATCCTAATCCAGACATATATCATTATAGCCTGAGAACTGATCTCACTTTGTTATCTCTCTCCATGGAATAATTTAGGAACTCAAGCTATTACCACATAGGGGTAAGTTATCTCTTCTTTGTCATCTTTTTTTTATCACACCTTAGTGCATCCTCCCTGTTATTCTTAGTATATCAGCATCTCAATGCATAGGCTTATTTATGAAAGCTTCAGGGTATGTGTATAAGGACTTTTATGTGCCAGTCAGTTCATGTTAAGAATAATTTACTGAATATTAGAGAAGTCTCCATTGTATTGCAAAGCAATGCAATAAAGGACTATCTTTCTTCCTTGCTTATACAAATTGGTTTGCAACAATTTTCTATACAACATTTACATTAATATCTGTACCAGGGCTGTCCAAGTTCAGCCCTCAAGGACCACCAAAAGGCCAGGATTCAAGTATTTCCCTACTTAAGCACAGGTGTCAATGAAAACTAATAAGTCACTGATTAAGTCACCTGTGCTTAATCGGAGGAATCCTTAAACCTTCCTGTTGGTGGCCCTTGATGACTGATCTTGGAAGCCTTGATCTATACAGTGAATTAATGTTTGTCTAACCCTTTGAGTGCCAGAGGGGTATCCAACTCATTGCACTACAATGCGTTGGTTACCTTTCTGGAATTAAGACAACCTCCAAAACACAAGAAAACCCCAGTTATTTATCTATGAATTTATGGTATGGGACAGTCTCCAAACGCTTCTATGAAGATCCTCATGCACACTTGATTGGGGATGGATTAACCCATACCATGTCATACGGGTGATGAAATATGGAACAGACTACATTATGCTCCAATGTGATTAAAAACATGCGGACACCGTGGGTATTATGTTTTTTAACCTTTTTTAGGCTGAGAGAAAAGTGCAAAGCATTGCATTGCCAGACGTTCCACATCCCTGGGGTCCTTAACGGGTTAAGCAGAGGTTCTTACAAGGGCAAAATAAAGTTACAAGTATACATTGATAATACAAGGCACGATGTTACTTAGAATAAGGAGCCTTATTCATCAAGCTCATGAGGTGCACTTCTGAAGCAAACAATTTACACCATGTATGGGGATTAAATTCTAGTTGACTAAAATCACCTTCTAACCTCTTCAAAACTAGAAAGATATCCAATGCACTGCTTCTTAATGCGTTAAATAAATAGTAATCTATAGGATTTTCATTTAAATCCTTTGGTACAGTTGCTTTGCTCCAAAATCGCATCTCTTTAGCTTGATGAATAAGACTATAAAGTTAACACTTTAAATAATCTATCCCTATCAAGTTGAGACATACATATTTAACCCTTTGAGTGCCAGAAAAGTGCCCAACGTCTTCCTTTGTCATGCGCTGGAAACATTTCTGGCATGCAAAAAGTTTAAGGGAAAAATGTAACCCATGATTAGTGGATTAATGGTTTTTACTCTGATTAACAGATTTTAATTACAATATTGAAATAATCCATACAACAATCGAGAATATATATATATATATATATATATATATATATATATATATATATATATATATTCTGCATTATATCTGCAGTTTCTAGAATATAGCGATATATATTTATGAAGTCTGCCTCTATATCATACACCCTCACCACAAAGAATTGGCTCCAGTAGACCTTAATGACCAATCTTTATGAAATTAAATATACGTTAGCAGTCGACTACATGAGAGATCACAAGCAATTAAAATTATACTTAGATGTCAGTGGTTGCTGTTTCAAGGACACCTGCATAAGTAAATTCCTCTGATAAACAAATTATTATAGTTCCCTTTTAAACATCAAACGACATGTAAATGCTCAGTCTATCTAATCTAAGTTGTATATTATTGAGAAGACATACAGGGTCTCCCATCCTTTATTAAACTGTTTATAGAAAGGGTGTGGGGGTAGAACTGCTACACTGTAATATTAAACGTATATGTTAATAGGTGACAATTTTAGGAATCCTGCAACTCCTGGTGCAGAAACATCACACTTCGCCCTCTTACCTCAGAATATACGTATTTATACGTTCTATTTACAATATACGTTCTATTTACAATACTGGAAGCCAAAGAGGTGCAGTTTGACGCACCATAGAAGCAAAACAAGTATTCTTAAAATTGTCATTGAGTTTAATGAGGCTTTTAACGCCTTGATTGCTGCGTTGGGGACCTCTATAGCATTGTAGAGGTTAAAAGTCCAGTTTAAATCAATGGAAATGTTTGTTTTTTGGTTCAGTTGATTTGCTTTAGAACTGCACATCTCTGGTTTCCATAATTGTGTATTTCGAGTTATGATACAGCCACTAGATATAACACATGACATATGTTGGTCCTTTAAACCTTTAAGGGCCAGTTGTACACCATTCTGGTCCTTAAAGGGTTAAACACCACATGAGAATTTACTTGGTGAATGGAGCTTGCACAGACTTTGAGGTAGTACACGGTAACTGTATCTGTGGTCTATCTAGTCCTATATTAACTCTCCCCTCTTCACCCTCCGTTTCATTTCCTTATATGGAATTACCTTCCAGCTCTTTCCTTTCCTCGCTTTCTCTCTCGTTTTCTCCTCAGCAATTCATTTATTTCACATTCACGGTATCTTCGGATGCCATTCTACCTCCAATGTTTGGTTATTATGTGGTATTTTTGCATATTTCCCCACGCTGATTTACAGCGTTTTTTTGTTAATTTTTCCTTTACTCCAGTTCTTATTTTGCCCCGCACTGATTCATCTTGCCCTCAAGCCTTCCTACCCTATATTATTTTACCCCGTTCTCTGGTGTTTTCCCCATCGATTACCATATGCTTTGTGTCCTGCTATGGAAAGAAGCCAGAAACAACATGGAGGAAAGGCAGAGAGAATGCTGTGCAGGTTCTTGATTGTCTCTATAGCCAAGCCGTAGAAAATATAGACCTATGTATAAAACCTGCCAGACTGAAGGATGCCCTCCAAAATATCAGCTGTCCACACCACCTAAGTCACCCGGACAAAACACACACACACACACACAAACATACACTCAAACATATTTAGGAAGACAAACACACACCTATTTATAGACAGAAACGCACAAACATACAGACAAACATACATGTGCGTGTGTACTCCACACATCACATATGTATATGTGCACACACATACGCATATATATATATATATATATATATATATATATATATATATATATATATGCGTATGTGTGTGCACATATCTATATATATGTATATATATATATATATATATATATATATATACACGCACATACATACATAAATACATATATATACACAGGTTTTTACACGTATAGACACGCAAACATATTTATAAACATACACACAAAATATTTATAGACATACACATCTGTATAGTGCTCTTTGTCTTGCCTCCCAGTAAACAGAAGACGTTGTGCCACCAGCCACAGAGATACATTGTATTATGGCTGGATGCATTTTAGGAACTAGCAACAGAGCTCAAAATATGTGAGCTATATGTGTGTAACAGCTTCGAAATTGGTGGATTAAAGCACTCAGAGTGGATTAAAGTATCTAGGATTCTCCTTGTTTCTACCTTCAGTGTATGCCTACCTTTATTAACCCTTTGAGTGTCAGAGGAGTATCCCTCTAAAGTGTGCTGGACACCCCTCTGGAACTTAAAGGTTTAATATGCAAGCGCTTCTGCATTACCTAGAATACCAAAGCCTTATTTGCTTCCCACTCACATACACGCTTTAGCTCATAGTCAATTGTAATAAGACGAATCGCCTCATTCACCACGCTAAAGATGTGCAATTGTGAATCGAAGCAACTGCACTACATGATTGAAATCAAAATTTCACAAATTCCGTTTGATTACATTGGACAGTAACCCCCTGAATGCTTCGTAATGCTTTGGCGCCCTCTCTAGCATTCAAGGGGTTAAAAAAACCTAATTTATGTTAAAAGAATGTTTCATAACCCCTTTATGCTCAGACGGTTTACTCAAGAAATGCAACTCTTTAGCTTGATGAATTAAGGACTAAATGTATATCCGCAAAATAAAATAATTTAAGAGCAAAGGAAAGAAACCCCATATAATTTGGGACTTTCTGTCAAACCAAAACTGAGAAATTCTGAGGTAAAAGAAAAAAAAAACGGCATCATTTTATCAATGGAGAAACCCCCAAACCTGCGAACAAATATACTGCATTTGATTTGATAAATGTGCCCATTATCAGAGGCAGAGCATATCCTTGTATTCATTAGGTAACCCTAAAATGATCAAATATAACTAGATGTGCCAGCTCTTCCCTTTAAATGAAGACACAAAAGAAAAATACATGCTGCACTGATTCATGTGAAGCATCTCTCTCAATCCCTCTCTCAGGTGTGCACAAACACACACATCCAGAGCGCAATAAGTTAAAGGGATAGTAATACTTAAAATGTAAAAAAAAGATGTTGTAGGGTTTATCCCCCTGAGTAAAACAAGAGTACTCCCACTGCTGAAAGGTGTTTCATTCAAAAGTTATTAATTTTCAAACTTGAATTTTTTAGGTGCAATATCACAGGGGCCTGAAATTGTACAGTGGCGCTGTTGCTACACCATCCTATGGAGATATATGGTCCCTGGACCAGAGCTGTCCATATGATGGTGTAGCAACAGCGCCACTGTACAATTTCAGGCCACTGTGATATTGCACCTAAAAATTTCAACTTTGAAAATTAATAACCTTTGAATGAAACACCTTTCAGCAGTGGGAGTACTCTTGTTTTACTCAGGGGGATAAACCCTACAACATTTTTTTTTTTACTTTTAAGTATTACTATCACTTTAAAGAAAAGTTGCACAACCCTGACTGGAGATCAAGTGGGATTTAACTCTATAAGGACCATGTGCGTGTGCAATGCGCTTTAAATTGAACTGTCACTTTAATAGGAATAGGGAGAGCTGGACGGGATGTATGGGGTGCATGAGCCTACAATATTATTCTGAGCATAAATATTACAGTATAATGAACGTCAAATTAATTATAATGGATTATCAAAGTGTATAATAAAAGAATAGTTTATATTGGTAAAAAGTTTAGCTATTATAAGGGAGATCAGAAACCATGGCTCACTAGCTCTTGAATGATAACAGCTAAGGATGATTCGAGTTGAAGTTCAGAGGAAACTAGAGGGTCTCTATAATTACCATTGATATTACCCTCAAGCAAGCTTAATCACTTGACAGACTTTCAGCAAATAGGGACTCCAGCTCCCATCCCTTTGTCTAGTTGGGGGTGATGGAAGACGTCGTCACTGACAGCAGGTTATCAAACAGTTGACTACCACTGATTATTCAAGTATTCATATAATTTTGAAATATGGCCAAATATGTGAGATATTGGGCATGTATATTAACCGGATATATCGTTCCTCATAGATAGATAGATAGATAGATAGATAGATAGATAGATAGATAGATAGATATTTAGTCGTTATCAAATGAGAAATGTAATATTGTAAATATTTCAGAATGTTTGGTGGATAGACAAGGTAGACAGATAGATAGACAGACAGACGGATGATAGATAGACAGACAGACAGAAGGATGGATAGATGGATGGATGCCTGGTTTATATACGCAAAAGACTATAGGCCATATGTAGAACTTCGAAAGTGGGGAAATTCTGGGGAAAACCAACTGCCCCATGGGGAACAAATGATAGCATTCAGCATTCTTTCCCACTGACTTACAATGGGCTACTGGTCACTTAAAGGCTAAGATGGCTACCAATGAATCGTCAGAGGCCTATTTTAGTATGCAAGGAAACTAAAAGACCATATTAAATCAATGGCAATCATTTAAATATTTGCCCTTATGCGTATGGTTTTATACGCAGGGCTGGTTTTCTGGAAAAGGGATGCTGTACTATAGAGCTTTTTATGTATTGATTTAATGAATCATTGATTTATTAGCCCGTTAAACACCTGGGTATGTACGTGTGTGTGTGTGTGTATAGTTTTAATTTTTGACACCCCTTAATTGTCCTGTATAGACTTATGATTGCATTACAGTCTTAATTAGAAGTAACATAAAAAAGTCTAAATTTTAGTAAATGTTTTAAATCTTTAAGTGCCAGAGGGGTATCTTACGCATTGTGTTGCAAGGCGTTAAATACCTCCCTGACACGCGACAACAGACGTGCAACATAAGGCTGATGGGGATGAAAAAACACCTGCTTCCATCAAGTTCAGCCCCTGCCACATCACCCGTGTTGGTTGTGTTTGTGTGTGTGATTATCCATGCATAATGCATAAACATAGAGCTGCGTGCGCGTCTATGTCTCGCCTATTGAAAGAACCAATCACAAACTTGAAAGGGTTAAGGACCAGATAGTTGCGCAATGCGCCTCTTGGTATTCAAGGGTTAAGATTCTACGCATAATTTCAGTTTGTAGAACTACCTGAATACCTTGTGAACCCTACACGCTCCAAGGTTCTTATTATAACCGGAGGCGATTGGAAGGGGTTAATTATAAGCCATCCAATATCTCAGTTACCTCATACGGCACAGCAATTAGCAGGTGAATCCAAAACGTCACAGCTCATCCTAAATTCAATGTTTTGACACAAATCTCTTTGATTGATAATGATTTTCATGATTTCATGAGACTTGTGCATATTTTAATTGTTTGAAAATAATCTAGATATATGTGGCTCTTAATTAGATAAATTAGCTCGACTAGATAAGAATCCTTTATACAACAATCAGGTGACTATCTCTCTCTGTTTAGATATATTTTATAATTAGATAGATAGATAGATAGATAGATAGATAGATGCACGAAGCAAAACTTGGTCAGGATGTCTTGTTGGAGAAATAGTAGAAGTTGTTGTGAGTGCTGCCCTTCCATCTCTACAGGTGCACACACATTTTTTTTCACATGTGTGGGATGTATCAGAGATTGAACCTGACATCTGTGTCTTGGTTCAACTTAATATACTCTGGTATTATGTAGCTCTCTCTAGTAAGTCTACACTCACTTTGGGTTGGATTCAAATGCAGGAGATGAATGTTACCGCCCCTTTTATCAAAAATGTTCTTATTGAAGTCTATGGGGATACCTGGAGATAAAAGAAGAGATAAATTAGCACCTGCATTTGAATCCAGCACCTAGAGAGGTGTCCTTCATACAGCATTTAGATAATTCTCTCTCTCTCTCTCTCTCTCTCTCTCTCTCTCTCTCTCTCTCTCTTGTCATCTCTACTAGGTCTGCCTCCTGGGAGGAGATGCACTAATGTGTGATGAATAAGTGATAAAAGAGAAGATAATGTCTGCAGTGAGATAATTTCTCCAGTCCCTATGTTATTCTATGGCACCTATACATTAATGCCCAGCTTGAAACATCTATGTGAATAGGTACCATAGAATAACATAGGGATTGGAGAGAATATCACACTGGGAAAATGATCTCCTCTTTCTCACTCTTTATGATACCTTAGTGCATCTTTGCCCTGTCTACACCACATCACAGTAAACAATGGGATTCAATTTACTTTAATGACTTGTAAGAGACACCAAGTATCAGATTGTAAACTGAAACCGTTAGCAGTGGACTACAAGCAATACTAAAAAACAAAAAACTTTATTTCTGTGCTGTTTCTGCCTAACACCTATTTTCTCAGCTTTTTACACAGAACATTCTGTTATTTACGCTGCTTGTGCAAGGTGAGGGCAGTGTAGGAGTGTATGAATAATACATGGAGAAAATCTGTGTATACATGTTCTTCTTCCCTGCTATAGGGGTGACATAGATCTTGCATAGCTAGTTGATTTCTTGCACTAGTATAATTAAACCTTTTCAAGTTGGTCTAGAGTTTTAAATGGTGTGCCACAGGGTTCAGTTCTGGGCCCAATTCTTTTTAATGTATTTATTAATGATCTAGAAGAGGGAATTGAATGGAGAATCTCAATCTTTGCTGATGTCACTAAGCTGTTTAAGGAACTATTTAGAGGGATGGATGTTTTCTCTGCAGAATGATTTAGATAAACTGAGTGAATGGGCAGTGGTAGATGACTTTTAATGTAGATAAATGTAAGGTTATGTATTTGGACCGTAGAAATAATGCTACATATACACTAAATGGCAAAAAACTTGGGGAATCCTCATTAGAGAAAAATATAGGTGTACTGACAGATGATATACTTCACAGCAGTGTGCAAAGTGCTCAGCTGCTGCAAGATCAAACAGGGTACTATCCTGCATAAAAAGAGGTATAGATGCACGGGATGTTAATATAATTCTACCTCTATATTAATATTTGATAAGACCTCATCTGGAGTGAGGAGTACAGTTTTTACCAGTTCTTAAAAAATACATTATTTAGCTGAAAAAAGTGCAGAGATGTGCAACAAAGCTGATAAAGAGATTGGAGGATCTAAGTTATAAAGAGAGACTAGCCAAACTGGGTTTGTTTACATTAGAGAAAAGACATCTAAGGAGTGATATTATTAATTTACAAATATATTCATGGTCAATATAAAGCACTAGACAATTAATTATTTACATAAAGAGCTGAGCTAAGATCAAGAGGTCATCCATTAAGACTAGTGCAAAGCAGGTTTCAACGAATACAAAGTCAGGGATTTTTTACCGTAAAGGCGGTAAAGCTATGGGATTCTTTGTTTCGGTATATTGTGCTTGAAGATACTGTAACTGCTTTTAAAAAAGCAATGGATATATATCTAGCACAGAACAATATTGAAAATTATGACAGATGGCTTCAATGCAGATAGGTTGTTGATCCAGGGAACTATATGACTGACATTTGGAGTCAGGAAGGAATGTGTTTACTTGTTTGGGGCTTAATTGGAAATGGATCAAATGGGGTATTTTTTTTTTTGCCTTGCTCTGGATCAACAGGGTTATTTGGCATGACCTAGACTTGATGGAAGCATGTCTTTTTTTCACTCATCAGTTTGCTTGGGCATAATATAATTATGGGAGATTTTAACTATCCAGATACAAACTGGAATAAATAGACCTGTCAGAGTGCTAAGTGAAGCAGGTTTGTGAGCATGCTTCAGGAAAGCTACATGTCACAAATAGTGGAAGTGCCGACAAGAAATAACAATATATTGGACCTAGTGACAACGAATAACATAGAAATGGTATCCAATATTAAGGTAAGTGAACATTTGGGAAACAGTATTATTATTATAAACAGCTATCCAGATAAAATATAGCAAAGTATATGGCCACAATGCAATACATAAAAAATATATAGCTGTTATACAAAAAAATAAAAAAACAAAATCAATAAAATAGAGCTCTACTCCAATACTCCTACCCTACGCGTTGTGTGATCAAAAATCACTTCATCAGGGGTCTATCAGATAGATTCCTGATGAAGTGATTTTTGATCACGCAACGCGTAGGGTAGGAGTATTGGAGTAGAGCTGTATTTTATTGTTTTGTTTTTTTTATATATAACAGCTATATAATTTTTATGTACTGCATTGTGGTCATATACTTTGTGTATATTTTACCTGGATAGCTGTTTATAATAATACATGTGTTGTATGAGCTACAATAAATAAATAACTTTTTGTATATTTTTGATAAGAATTGGCAATATCAGTGTTTGATTCATATCAGGTCTCAGTACAGTTTTTTCTCCCAAGTATATGTATTCTAGTCCCATATTTGGCTAGCCCCTAGATATAGAGCCCCTAGGTAGGTCCATATAGCTATTATATTGGCAGACGGATAGCTGAAGGAGCACTCTGGGTGGAGTCTAAGTTGGATTGGAAGAAAACAAGAGAGGGGAGATATACAGAGTCCTGCACTGGGGGTAATCCAGTGAATGCTGTGAAACTGTGAGGCAGTGCCGGATTTACATCTAAGGAGCCTGTAGGCACAGAAATCTGAAGCACCCCACTGCCCACTGGCTATCTCCACTGGACACCTCCACAATGCTCCTAATCTCCACATTGTCCCTATCATCTCCATATTGCCCTCACATTGCCCCCATCAGCTCTATATCGCCCTCACATTGCCCCACTATCAGCTACAACTTGGCCCCATCAGCTGCATATTGCCCTCACATTGCCACCCATCATCTCCATATTGCCCTCGCATTGCTCCCTATCAGCTCCATATTGCCCCATCATCTCCACATTGCCCCCATTGTCTCCATATTGCCCTCACATTGCCCCCATCATCTCCATACTACTATCACATTGCATTGCCCCCCCCATGTCCATTTCCTACCTCCCTGGGGGTCCAGTGGCAGGAGAGGTCTGTGCCTCCTTAGGCACAGACCTGTAGCTGCTGGAGCTCCCGTACGATCTTCTCTTCAGTAATGCAGAGCACTAGGAGATGATGACATATCTCAGCTCTCTGCATTACTAAAGAACTGATGATGGAGCTCAGCAGCTACAGGTCTGTGCCGAAGAAGGCACAGACCTCACCATGTTGCTCCGCTGGGCAGGGGAGGCTAATTTAAAAAAATAAATAAAAAAAAAGATCACAATGACAGGCGCCCCTCTGTGGGGTGCACCTGTAGGCAGATGCCTACTCTTCCTAATTATAAATCCGGCCCTGCACGTGGGCATGTGGTGATGGTTCAACACAGATAAGAGCAGTCTGCACTTATAGCGTGTGCGCTTCTCTTCTTTTTGTCTTTTCTGAACAAAATTAAGACTGACAATGCACCGAGTCCTGATGGTATATATCCAAGGGTTCTTCAGAAACTCAGTGCAGTGTTAGCAAGACCCCTATTTTTACTCTCACCACAGGCTCAGTGCCACAAAATTGGCGAAGCCTCTGTTTAAGAAGGTAACTAAAACAGAACCTGGGAATTATAGACCTGTGAATTTGACCTCGGTAGTGGGAAAACTGCTAGAAAGGATACTAAGGGACTATATTCAGGATTACAACACAAAAAATTAGCAGGAATCAACATGGTTTTATGAGGAATAGATCATGCTGGACTAATCTTTTCAGCTTCTATGAGGAAGTAAGTAGCAACCTAGAAAATGGTAAGGTAGTTGATGTAGTATATCTAGATTTTGCAAAAAACATTTGATACAGTGCCACACAGAAGGCTGGGATATAAAATAAGGACATTGGGGCTAGGGGATAACCTTTGCAATTGGTTGAAGGATAGGGAACAGTGTGTGGTTGTAAATGGACAATTCTTCAATACAGTTAAAGTAGAGAGTGGAATACCTCAGGGTTCAGTATTAGGTCCGCTGCTTTTTAACATGTTTATAAATGACCTAGAAATAGATATAGTAAACAAAATATCAATATTTGCAGATGACACTAAATTATGCAGGGTAATTAATTCAGAACCCCTGGGTATCCTTGTAAACTACAAACTTGGAAACAGTAACTGGTGTCAAATAGCAGTAGCAAAAGCAAACAAAATCCTGTCTTGCATAAAAAGGGGTATTGAAGCAAGAGTGGATAACATCATTTTGCCATTGTATAAATCATTGGTAAGACCCCACCTCGAATATGCAGTGCAGTTTTGAGCACCAGTTCTGAAAAAGGATATACTAGAAATGGAGAGGATACAGAGAAGAGCAACAAAATTAATTATGGGAATGGAGGACTTGACGTATGAGGAACAACTAAAAAAACTTGGTTTATTTACTTTAGCTTGTTTTTTACTCTAGAGAACAGACGACTAAGAGGAAATCTTATCACATTGTACAAGTATATGAGAGGTCAATACAAAGATCTGTGTGGTAAGCTATTCATTCCAAGGCCTGATCAAATGACCAGGGGACAACCCTTGAGATTAGAGGAAAGGAGGTTTAGACTTCAGAAGAGGAAGGGGTTTTTTACAGTAAGATCTGCTGAATTATGGAATTCCTTGCCCAAGGATGTGGTTATGGCAGATACAATGGATACATTTAAAAGAAGACTGGATACATTCCTTTTAAAAGGGAACATAATAATAACAACTAGTATTTATATAGCACCTTTTTCACAGTGGGACTCAATGCTCTTGCACACTCTCAGATTCAACAAACTTGGCAGCTGAAATAAGAGATCTTATTATTACCCAATCAATAGCACTCGCTTATGACCTTGGAAGGATGAAGGGCTGAGTTGATTCTGCCAGGATTTGAACCTGCAACCTTGAGGTTGGAGCAAGCTTTGTAGTCCGGAATTTACCACTGAACTATCTCACTAGCTGCAGGGTTATAGTTTGTATTAGTAGGTAAATCAGGAAGGTCTGATAACTGACTAACTCATTTGGCAGCAGGAAAGCTATACAATTCTCATGTCGCTGGGGTATGAGGCAAAGCCTGAACTTGATGGACTTGTGTCTTTTTTCAACATAATTTACTATGTTACTATCAACTATGTTACTATGTTAGTATGCATAAAATTGGTGGTGCATAGGTTCTGGAGCATACTTTTTATGCTAAAATATAGGCACAGAAAATGAGCTATGTTGGTGTATTTTTACATTCCCACCACAAAGGAAAGTACACAACCATTCCCCTGCTCCCAGGTGCAGACTATGTACAAACTGGATGTACAGGATATAGGAACATAAAGCCTCCTTTTCCTTATCCCTGTTGTAGGTGTAGTGTGCTGCAGGGGTTATTCATATTGTGTACTGGAGGAGCTGTGCACCAAAATGTATATAAACTCATGTGCACATTTAGCATAATTACATAGAGTTCATCTACTGCTCCCTCACTTCATACCTTCCCCTCCTGGAGAGGTATATGCAGACAGAGAAAGGAATTACTTTATTTGGCTATCAGTGGAGCTCTGCACATTATTGATCTGTTGCAATACTTTACACATTGCAGCAGTTATGAAAGTAGTCCAGTAACCATTTTACTGCTCTGACAAAACATGTTTGGACTATATCTGAAGCGTAACTGTTACTCCTGCCACAGCTTTGAAGAACTAAAATATATGTGTTTAATGTTTTGTTAAACATTTGTTAAATAACGATGCATGAGTAACAACAAGTTGCTTACGCTGTTTTTGAAAAAAAAAAAATAATAATAATTCTAAGCTGTGAAACAGTTGATCATTTAAAATATTCAGTGCTATTACCTTTGCTAACTATAATTGTTTGCAAAGGCATTTTTGAACTCTAACACAGTATTGCCAGATAAGGCTACAGATGTCCTATATTTTCCACAATAGGGAGTGCAGAGGGTGCAGTTGTGCTGGGCCCCAGAGTCCAAGAGGGACTGATGTGCCCCAGGGTCCAAAAGGTTTTAGTTATGCTTATATGAAAAAATATGATAGGGAACCCAGAAAATGTTTGCACTGGATCCTTAAAATGACTAGTTAAGGCAACCCTCAGCATAACATATTTCTTTGCATTTAGGAACTTGCTAATTAAGCAATTTAAGTATAAATGTCATATGGATCTCAATGAGATGCATTAAGTTGTAATACAGGTGAGGTGAACTCTCCAATGAGCTACATTCTGAAATTCCTATACTGTTCTATGGAGCCTCTGTTTTCATGTTGGAGAAACCTTAGTGACCAAGATCTCTCCAACATGAAAAAGAGGCTCTATACAATCTATATATATGAAAGAAGACTTCTGCGTGCCTGGCAAACACACCCAGGGGCAGCAGTAACAGGAGTTACTGCTCCCATTGGGTGATTCAATGGGGGCGTGTTGCCCCCCCCACACTATCCTGCCCACCTACCACTACCCAACTGATGAAAAAAAAATGGCTGCCACTTGCTTCTACACCACGGACGCACACACATGCCCCACTCACACAGCAGCAAACACACACACACATATGCCATCCTTGATGATGGTGGAAACCAGCCTCAGAAAGGTAGGACTATTAGTTACTAAACAACTTTCATAAACTACTAATAGGTTAGCTGTGTGTGACTTACTGGAACCTGTCGCTCCAACTGTATTGGTATTGCAGTACCCACTGCTTACGGTCTTTCTGAACCTGTGTATATAATGATGTCCACACTTTACCTGGAAGGCGGCTCACTTATGTTCCTCCCTGCTACCTTCTACAATACCCTTCTGTCCAGCACAGGGGACTACACAGCCATTGGGCGTATGAACCGTTGTGGCTCTACAGCTCAGCAGGCCTAGGAGGATGCGCGGGGCAGCGCAAACTACAGGGCCCAGGGACCATTGTACTCGTCTATCCACCCACTCGTTCACTTATACTCCGATCACTCGTCCGATATGGCGAAGCCGTCTCACTGGCATTCTCCACTGCCTCTGACCACTTCACATTTATATCCACTCGGTATTATGATCACTGCAGCCAGGGTTGTCTTCCTCCCGTCTGTTAAGGAGTAGCCTTCTTCTTTAAACTCCGATGCGAGGGAATATTGTGGCCTACAAATCAGCTCCAAAGCTCATAAAATATATTTTTCATATATAAACATAACTTTTGTAGGATGACACACTTCTAAAGCGTTTCATGCTATACCTTCTCTGAGGAATGCACTATACCACGACACGTGTTACAAGTCTCTCAGCCTACGTGATTTACATTTACAGTATATATCTTTTATATATATAGATGAAAACATATATTTTACCACCTTTGGAGCTTCAGTCAAAAATTGTGTATTTGCTGATTTCAAGCCCACAATATCCCCTCACATCAATGACAAGGCTACTCCATAACGGACAGGAAGAAGGGAACCCTGCCCGCAGTGATCATAATACCGACTCAAAAGCTCATGTTTTGGAGAACTGAAGCTCCGCACTTTCTGCTGTTGTCTCTTTGAAGCCAACAATATCCCCTCACATCAAGGACAAGCCTACTGCTTAGCACTCGGGACGAAGAGAACCCTGCCCGCACTGATCAATAATACTGAGTGAAAAGGTGACGTTTCTTATAATTAAAACCATGTTCACAACATCGCCCTTCTATGCATAGAATAGCATACTCTCATACAAAGAATACCAAGGGCGATACTGAATACACAGAAAGTCACAAGGACACCGTTACAAATCTTTGTTTGGACTACACTTCACCAGGGCCACTACAGAGAGGGACAGATTCTTAACACTTTCAGTGACAGAGGACTGTGAAATACATTTACTACACCTCTGCCACTCAAATGGTTAAATCTGTTATACTTCCATTCCCTTTCTCTCCCCCCACCTTCCCCTGTTTTTGTTGCTGTATGCATATATGTGGGGGTGCGTGTGTCTGTATGAACGTCTGTATGTGGCTGTGTCTGTATGTATAACTGTGTCAGTCTCTAGGTGTCTGTGTATGAATATATGGTAGTGTGTGTCTATGTATGAACACAGTCTTCTCAATATGTATTGTAATGTGAGTCTGTCTCTGAGTCTATGTATGAACCTAGAATTCACAATACAGTTTTACAAATAAAAACAGACGGGCAACGCCGTCCCACACTGCTAGTAACAAATAATTTGGAAATATTGTATCACTGGATAGTTTCTTATTTTTATCATACCCTATTCTCACCTTAAATGAACACTAACAACAAAAAGTGAAATAGGTTCATATACTTTTATATATCAGGTACTTACAGTTAGTATTGGAAAAATTAGTTATACATATATTACATGCCTAAACTATAATACTAAACTTGATTTAATGTATATGTAAGTTATTTTCTTCAGAGAGCATTTATTTAGTGCTGTCTATGCTGTTGGTATTTAGAGATAAGAGCAAAGTCAGTAGATTGATTGTATTTGGTCCCACAGTTCTTGTTTTCAGAAACGTTATCTTTTCTCAGTCCATTCAGCTTCAATGTTGGGCAATCAAATAGGAGCCCAGGAAAAGATTGGAAGGTCTCTTCCCTTCTAGCATATTTAAAACAATATGTTAGGTCCCAGAAAAGAAATACATATTTTTTTTTACAGATGTTAGCATGAAGTACAGCTTATTTAAATGTATATCACCCTAGTTAATTTTAAGTGTCAGTGTTGTTTTAATATTGTATCCCCAGGATTGTGTTTTAGGATGAGGGGGAGTAAACAATAAACAGAAAGGACTGGATATGTTTTTCTGGAGATTTCTGTTATATAAACTCTCAGTTGTGTCAGGCTACTTCTGTCTAATTCTATTTACTCATAACTGCTTGTATGATCTCTGTCTGGCTATGGACCTATCCTTCAGAATATGCCCAAAACAATAAGACAAAGTAAACATTATGTTCTTATTGTGGAATTCCTTGTATTTAGTTTTTACACAGATGTTCTCTAACATTTTAACCCCTTAAGGACCAGATGACATGTTATGACTGTCACAGTTCTTATACCTTTAATTAAGGGCCAGTGATAGTCATAGCATGTCACATACTTTTTACTTACAGCGCTCTACCGGGAGCGCTCTAAGTAAAAACGGGGTCTAAAATTGACCTCTCCAAGACTGGAGCGGTCTCTCTTAGGCCCCAAAGTGGTGCGCCGGTAAGCAAAACAGATCATGTGTACCAACATGTTGACAAGGATCAAAGCGGTCCTTAAGGGAAGGTAACTTCCCTGGACCACTGGTCCTTAACTCCTTAACGACCCTTGACGGTCATAGCACGTCATGGGATGTTTTGACTTAACGACCCATGACGTGCTATGACCGTCATGGAATTCCGGGCTCCCCCTGTGGCTGCACGCCGTTCAGGGGGTCTGGAATCCAAATCGGCAAAAAAAAAAAAAAATGCTCCGTGGTCCTTTAGTGACCACAACGTGCCTGCGTGGCCGGTCGTTAAAGGGTTAAGGGGTTAAAGGAGAAGTAGTACAGTATCTCCTAATAATAACCCACACATTCGTTACCATGGCCAGAAAATCCAAATTACCCTATGAATTTTGCCATTGTGCCTTTTGTTCAAAAGCAGTAGATGCCTAACTAGCAAAGAACAATATTGCAAATTATGACAGATGGCTTCAATGCAGATAGGTTGCTGATCCAGGGAACTATCGGACTGCCATTTGGAGTCAGGAATGATTTTTTTTTACCCACTTGTGGTTAAATTGGAAATGGCTTCAGAGGGTTTTTTTTTTTTTTTGCCTTCCTCTGGATCAACAGGGGTGTTTTTGGCATGGGCTGGACTTGATGTTTTTTTTCAGCCTCATCAACTATCTTATTAACCCATTGGGTACCACATGAGTGTCCAAAGTATTCGGGAAGATTTTTTAATAATAAAGGTACCAATGCACCTTTCTTTGTGGAAAATAGTAGAAAAACGTACAGTCACTAATAAATGGTACTGTCACAAACAAAATGTACCGGGTCACTAACAAAAGGTACTGGGTCACTGACCTGGAATGATCTGGCTGAAAATCATCTCTGAGAGTATTGCAAAACAATGCCTAGGACACCCCAGTACTTAAAGTGTTAAACTGTGTAATGTTTATTGATCTACAGCCTCACTTCTGTTATTATCTCAGCATGTATTGAACTGCGCCCCATGATCCAGTGTGCATGAGCTTGGGGGAGCACTATAAGATTAAATTACTGAACAGGTGACAGGGTATATGCAGGTACCCAGAGAAATGACTGTCTCAGATATCAGTCCATGTTGGTACAGCCTGCATCTATAAATAGACATTTAACTGGGACATGTTCATCATGGACTTTGACACCCCCATGATTAGTTCCCTCCAGCTTTCCAGGCAAATATTACAAGTGGGAGGGGGATTTTCAACCTCCGTATTTACGTGTCACCATGAGAAATATGCCTAGTGTAGGTAATTGTTTGGAGGTCTGCGAAGCTCAAACATTATCACTTCACTGCAAGTTAAAGTGAGTGCTGGGGTGGGGAAGGGGTCATAAGAACAGACAGGCGGAGTGTACAGAGTGTGATGACAACAGAGTGCTGGAAGGGAGGAGGGGTTGACAGAATGGCCTAGCTTGCGCTTACTAGTTTTTTTGACAAGGAGAGAGCTGGTTGCTGTGATACTAGAGAGCCAATCACACAACACCACCTCAACCAGAGCCTTCGCACTGTTTCCCTATATGGAGCCTGTATTCTGCAGGGAGCCTTGCTCAGCACCATATATGGATATGGGCCCAAATCCGGGATCTACCTATTGCTTCTGTTTCAGATGGAGGGTTTCAGGCGAAAGATAGAGGGCTGAACATTGCTGGACCGTGGAAGAGAGGAGGGGGTATGGGGGTAGGGTGGGGGCTCTTTTACATGGACTGCCACTGCAGTTGCTTCAAACGAAATATAATGAATTCTAGGCTGGAGATTAGGTTAAATGCTAATGAACAATGATTCGCCTCTAATTGTTTCCATGAACATAGATTCATTATATTTATAGATGGGGACTGTAATGGCGAGGGAAATAGAAGGGGAAGGAGAATGGTGGACTGACAGGCGAGAGATAAAAATAACTAAGACGTCATAATTTGAAAAATTCGAAGTAACTGCAGAGTAAATTAGAAATAGAGTGGAAGATAAAAGGGGCCTTAAATAAAGTATCAAATATCAAGAACGCACCAAGAAAACCAATATATTACCAGCATAAACGTGGATTCCACACACATCCATTTAAGGCAATGCTGTTCCCTTGCTCGCGGGGGCGGAGGCGCCTCTAGCTCTTTTTCGTAAATCCTGTACCATTTATGTATTAACATAGGGGGTTTGCTGTTTAAACCTTAAAGAACCAGAATGGGACGCAATCCATTGCTAAGAAAGACGTAGCACGCCCTTATGGTGCTTAACGGGTTAACGTACGTTTGCTTAAATACATTTGCATTACGTGTCGGAAACACCAGTCATTTAAGCAGTGAAAGGAATAGTGTTTGATATTGGCTGTGCCGTTGTTAACCCTGTGAGTTCCAGATAGGTGTGAAACGCAACCCCTCTGACTCTCAAAGGGTTTCCACATGTCGTGCAATTGGGATGAGGGACTGTCCATCTGACTCACATAATGTATCTTTCAGGGTCCCAGAGGTGTGCTTCACGCATTGGATACCCCTCTGGCATTCAAAGGATTAAACCCTAAGTCTAATGAAAATTGGAAGAATGTGTCATATAAATCATTCAAACTCTGTTAGTTAATGCGTACGGGGTCTCGAAGACTAGTATGTAAACAGAATAACATGCATTGCGGACAAGGTTGCATATGTTTGGGGTGGGTGTGGGGTGAAATAAAACCCCTTCCTCCTGTGTGTGGGGGTGTCACAGTTCGCAGTCACACTTCATTACAACTGTCAAACATCAATTTCTGTCTCCAACACTGTTTTCTTTGGCGATGAGCTGGTTGCCATGTTGATACTACATGCTCTTCCTCCATTTAAGGTGCAATTATGGTAGCGGGAAGGTGTAAACATGTTTTAGCAAACCATGTACACAACAGGGTACAAATAAACACTCACACGTTTTCCCATTTATGTAAAAGAAGCTCATAACACCTTGAATGCTTCGCAATGCTAGCATCTAAGGGGTTAAAGCCACATTTCACCATTTTAGTGCCCGAGAGGAATCCAACGCATTGCACCTAAAGGGTTAAATGAATGGTGATGCGCTTCAGATTTGCACTTTTTTCCGTTGGATGAATGTTACACTAAAGCAATTTTAGGCTTAAAGCGATTCTACCAAGCAGGATGTTTGTATTAGTCTGTCTGAGTCATGAAAAACGTAATTTGGACGTTCTTTCAGTGACATATGATATATGTTTCAGGTGTTTGTCCATCTCTTTAAATCGAGATACTCATGCAATATGCATTTTACGTATGTATACTGTTTGAAAGGGATGACCTGAGAATCCTACATGTATGTAATATATATTGCGACTGCAAACTGTTTTTAATTTTTAATAAAATTCCAGTGCACTTCCCCAGAACAGGGGTTCTGAAAAGGAATTTTTTATTCTAGGAGCTCTGCAATGCGTGGCGTACCCCTCTGAGACTCAAAGGGTTAATATAACTGAAGGACTTGCGTATGTAGATATCCTTCATACAGCAGTCAGAACACGGTACCAACTCTCATCTGATTTCTACAAACTGTTTTAGATGTTTTTATCTCTCTTGTAATTCACTGATTATTGTTTCATTTACAAGCTGATAACGTGGGTCCCTTATGATACATTCAGGTCTGTCGAAGCCCGCTTATTGTTGTCAGGATGTGTGTCTAAAGGTAAAATCCAGTAGAGATAGATACATTTATTTCTATGGTACAGTTCTTCATACGACTTCCTAATAATATGCCCACCATGGACTTGAATCACAGCAAAGGGTAGCTCACCCCCTCAAATTTTCCTGTACACCCAGAAAACAGTAAATCCAGTCACTGAGCTACTCAGTTTAAATCATATGGAGCCTCTATACACAATGTGGCTCTCATGCTTATTTCCCTATTATGCCCTGCCCCCTCTCAAGTAATTTACCATTTTCCTCTTGCATTCTATTTTCATCATGTATTCTCATTGCACATGGGGATATTAAAATGCATTTCAAAATCACATAAAAACATACTAGTAATTATCTGGAACGGTAAGGCATCTGAAACCAACCTAAGGTTTCACACATCTACCCAATATATTGTACATGCATGCATACATATATACATACATACATACCTTATAAACTTTTCAGTGATTTCCAGTGACTGTCCATAGTTCTGTATCTCTGTCCGGGTAATAACCATTTGAGTGCCAGATAGGCACCCAAGGGTTTGTAACGCAATGCATTGGATACCTCTCTGGCACTCAAATAGTACTGGGACTTTGCCCCCCTTCCCTTATGAAAATCTTTAGAAAATTATCTCCTTTTGATACCACCCAACAGATACAGCCCAGCAGATTCTCAAATACGTAATTCCAGGTGGATGACCCTGGCATTACAGGAGACCAGCAGGGCAATACATCATTATATATCACCTGCCAGGCAGTTGTTCATAAATGTGACCATGTCTAGATCTATTTTATTAATGAATCAGCTATACCTCTGTACAAGACACCCAGGGTTGTAATGTGACTAGGCCCCCAGCAATTGAGTTGTTTATTACTGTTCTTCCTTGAGGGGAATGTGAATGAACACCACATTGCAAGACAAAGGGGGTTATTCACTAAGCGGTGATAAAGAGGTGATAACGTGGAGATGACTTCTCCAGTGATACCACTTCTCCAATTCCAATGTGCTGAACACCCTTTTGGTCTGCAATGGATGTTAGCAACTATGCAAACCTTTGTACCTGAGGTTATGCACTAAGGTAAGATAAAGAGGTGATAAAGTGGAAATTACTTCCCCACCAGTACCCTATGTTATTCTATGGAACCTAAAATCCCTTCAAACTGGGAGAGATCTCACTGCATAGGCTCCATAGAATAGCTTGGTAACTGGAGAGTTTATAACATTAGATAAGTCATCTCTACTTTTAGCACCCCTTTATCACACCTTAGTGCATAACCCCCTTCTAATCACAAGACTTAATTTATCCTTATCAATTTATCCTTATCATAAACTGTCGCCATTTCAGCGCCAGATTGATGCCACACTGCATCCTTGACATGCAGGTATTAAACCATTCACTACATTCCTGATTAGAAGATTCTGAATTATAAAGGAATAAGAAGCGTTTTAGCAAATAAAGAGGGGCTTTAAAACAAACCTGAATGGTTTATGCATTTCATATAAAACACAGATAGAACACCAACACATTGTATTCCCATTCAAGTAATTGGGGAAATGTATAGCTCAAACTAGTAACAGAAGTTATCACCTGCAATGGAATCCAGCCGATGTTTTGTGAAGTACAGATATAACACCAACTAAAAATATTAATACAGTCCTTAAAATATTATATTTTATTAAATGATGCACCATCGGTAATGAAATGTAATATTTTAAGGAATATAGGTGTTCGGATTAATACTTTCTAGTTGGTGTTCTACCTGTGTTTCACAAAACATCGGCTTTATTCCACTGCAGGTGATAACTTGTATTGCTAGCTTTTAGCTACACAGTTCCTCAGTGACTTCAATGGGAATACAATGCGTTGCTCAACCCTCTGCCCCTCAAGGGGTTAAACCAGTGCTAAACGTATCACCTATCTACAATGTAACCCAGTCCTAATTAGAATATTGTGCTGCACATAGAAAACCAGCATGGATAATTGCATCTCTTAATACTCCTAAACTAGGCTTTGACTGGCTTTTAAATTTGTATTATATATTTACTTTTTACTCAGTTATTTTAATATAGTTTACAGACATGCAAAAGTAATTTAGAGCGATTGATCAACTTTAACCCTATGAGGGCTAGAGCGATATGCAATGTATTGCACACCCCTCTGGCACTCAAATGGCTAAAGCCCCTGTTGATTTGCTTTTTTTATTCATTTATAAATGTCCAAAATCCCGAACATAAGGGAGCAGTTTTAACCAACTGAATGCATTGCTTTGGACACCCCTCAAAGGGATACAGTTTCCAACCTAATGGGATAACGTCATATGCTTCCGTTGAAACCTGACAGACCCACTTTAATATGTTTGATGTTATTACGGGTATGACCAATAATATGCCATTCAAGTGAGACTCATAAACACAGAAATTATGTCTTAAAACTCAGTGTGATAGTTAGCAATCTACACTTTTGGTATTAATGATAAGTCGAGTTTGTCATTGCTATTTAGTTAATGTGGCGTGGTGTGTCCAGTTATAATTCGCTCGACTGTATTCTGGATCTATATTCAGGAAATCCGGATAATCAGGAGACCATCAAATTAGATTATTTAGCGAAGTATATGATCTGACTTTGAAAGTGACAGAATATGCAGTTGTGGAAGTTAAAGCAATTCTGATGCAAAACAACTGTCCCATATGGGACAAATATATATTCATAAAAAACATTGGTTTAAATGGAGTTTATTATCCCTTGAACGTTAAAGAGATTTCCAGCTCATTGCTTTGCAATGCTTTGGGACCCTTTCTATCATTCACTAGGTTAATGTGAATTTTGATTTGTCCCCTACAGTGCAGCTTGATTTTTCCAGAATTGTTCTTCCATAGTTATCAGAGACTACAATTGCATCCAATTATTCTGACTGGCAGTGTCGCGATATTAATGTCATATCCCTTAATCCCTAAACAAGGAAATACAATACATAAATAGATAAAATTGTTATTTTCAATTACACTTAAACTAGTGAGATTGAGCGATTCCAGTCTATGATTTTCCACGTGCGCCACTTTATTTGCAGACTCATGATGCCATCTACAGAGATATTCAGGAATCAGTAGACGATAGGAGGCTTGCCAGTTCACCTCACTATAGCTAGACTGTTTAAGCAGGCTGGTAAGATGGGTAAGAGGTTCGATATTTGTGGCAGATTAGGAAAGCTTTGAATCTATATAGGAATGTTGAGGATGGAAAATGGAATATTATGCAGCATTGCACGTTGTTTTGCGTCCCACAACAAGCCATGTGCCATGTATGTTTACTAGATCATCAGCTCTATTTGTAGATCAACTCCACTAGGATGCTAAAGAGATTAGAATCCTTTCTAAAAACCACGAGCATTTTTGTGGGCAACCTGAGGCCCTCCAGCGGTCCATAAATACAGTTCCCATCATCCTCAAATTAAGGATTATGGGGATTCTCGTCCTGAACAGCTGATGGACTTCCGGTTCTCCCGTCGTATCTATAGATTAAAGCCTGTTTCTTAAGCCTTTAAGGACCAGAAGGGCGTACAACTCATTGCTATGCAATGAGTTACATACCCTTCTGGTCCTTAAAGGGTTAAATATGAGCATTTTATTTCTTAAAGGTGCATAAATATGGTATTTTGATTTGGTATATTTTCAATTCAATTGTCACAGATATTATTTTAAAAATGGCATTTCTTGTAAAAACAAACAAAAAAAATCCCCAACAAAACACAGCGATGCAGATATGCAATTAACCCACAGAGGATCAGAGTGGTATACAACGTATCACTTAAATTTATTTATGACCAGGGTTTTCATTTGACCTATTTTGCATATATTTCTGTATGAAGCAGGGGCTTTGTTAGTTCTGTAATCCTAAAGCAGTACTGAATAATTCCTGATTTTAACGACTATTATATAAAATAGCACAACATATAAAAAGTAACACGATAACTGGTTATATGGTTATAAATACATACTGGGAGATCAGGTAAACCCTAAAGATAGACTAGCACCATAAATAAATACATCAATAATGAAATAGGTTGATGTAACTTTAAATATCAATTATTTAGGGCTAGCATATGTAAAATTATATATTCATGTGTAATATCCATACAATATAATCATAAAATAGCGTTTAATTCATATGTAAACATATGTTTAAGCAGTTTGTATTGAGAGATAAGAACTAAAGTCAATGAATTCATTAATGGGTTATAAGGCAAAGGTTGAACCTAATGGACTTTTGCATTTTTCAGCCTAATTCACTATGTTACTATGTAATTGATTGTGATTAGTGTCTATTGTTCTTCTGTTCAGAAAGGCTGCTATCTTATCTCAGACCATTAACAAATAATCTTGGAAATCAATGGGAGCCCTGAAGCCCTGAAAAAGACATGACGTGCTGCTTCTTCAGAGTATATATATATATATATATATATATATATATAACTACATTTAGGCCTCAGAAGACATATATATTTTTTACAGATGCTAGCGTGTGGTACATGGGATTTAAGAGCCTATAACCCTAGCTCATTTAGGAATTAGTGTTCCTTTAAGCACAAGAACAGTGTGTAACGCACTTTCTCAATACATTTCACCCACCTGATCCCAAATCAGAATACTGTTTGTAGTGTATACACATATAAGGCTCAGTCCTGCGTTTTTTGGTCCTGGTCATTAAATGACTTATTTTGCACATGAAAGAGAATTATACATGTGTGTGTGTGGATATATATAGCGAGAGAAAGAGAGAGAGAGAGATGTGCTGAATTCAAAACAAAATTGAACGAATATTAGTATACAAGTGACAATAGAAATAGTGCGATGTTTCACTTAATCGGCTTGTTTCTGATATTGTTTTAAAAACGTAATGTAACATCAGTGTTTTGTGTAATATCTGTAAATATCCCTGTGTTGTTTTAATATCACTGTAAGGAAATTAAAGATCTAAGCAACCTAGGCTCCTTGGTCTTATTCAACAAGTTAAATATATTTAATTCTACAAACCATTTGCATCAGAGGGTTGAAAGTCAAACTCATTAAATTCCTATCCATCTCAGCCTTTTGAATGCTAGGGAGGTCTTCAACGTTTTGCGAAACAATGCGTTGGGTAACTCTCTTGCAGTCAAGTGGTTTAACCCTTTGAGTGCCAATGCGTTGAATACCACTCCGGCACTCAGAGAGTTAAATCAACGAGCAACCTACTTCTCACCGTTAAGTGCAGTTAGTTTGCTCAAGAATTGCACATTTTTACCGTGATAAATAGTGCCTTTTATGCAAGAAAGAAAATGGCGCAATACTGAGATGAATCAACTGCATAAACAAGGTACACATACAGCTTTCGTCTGATTTATGATTTGAACCCTTTGAATGCTAGAGAGGTCTCCAACGCTTTGCTTCGCGACCTCTCTATCATTCAAGGGGTGAAAGTTCCATGTAAATTATAGGGCATTTTTGGAAACTGTATATGCCCCATATTGAGCAGGTGGTTTGTTCCTGAATTACTCCAATTCTTAGCGACTCTTCGCTTGCAGATAGCTAGAAATGTGCTGTGTTCATCAGTTTCTAGAAACCTAACGAATGTATTCGCTGTCTCTCATATGGCAATATCAGAAACATTTCTCTAGATCGCTAATAGAATTGGTTCCTGATCCATTATTCCCCAAGGTGACATCCAGTTGGCTACAGCATATACAGAATACCAAAGATAAAGAAAGTGTGTGTGTGGGGGGGAGACCAACTGCACTAGGATTATGAAATTAACGCAATACGTTTAGCATTTCTCAAACCAGGCGTTAAAATCCCATTTGAACTAGTATGATTTTGTCCACCTGTTACAAAAAATCCAGTTGTTTTGCCCGGGAATTGCTCCAGTTCTGTGTACTATTTTATATTTGTTTGCCTGGGTGTTTAAACCTGTGTGTGTATAAACGCAGTTTGTATTTATTATACTTTAAGATAAAGTTACTTTTAAAACTAAGAAACAAAGAGTAGGAGTGAGAGTTGGGATGGGGAGAGAGAGGAAGAAAGAGAGAGAGACGGAAAAAGAGGGAGGAGACAGTGAGAAAACGGATGAAGGGGAAGAAATTAGGAATTCAGAGAATAATCTCCCTCTTGAAAGACAAAAAAAAATAAATGCTGTTTTGTGTTAAACACTTCAAGTGCCAGAGAACTGTGCACAATTACCCTGGCAGTAGGAAATCTGTCTGGGGGTGTTTTTTACTATAGTAACGTCACACTGAGATCACTCATAAACTGAGCTGCCCCAGAACAGCCACTGTGGAATTTCATAGAATACCAAACCAACAGAGATCCCCATGCTAAAGGAGACAATAACAACAACAGGGATGTTTGAAATCAATTGCACATCACAGTCTTACAGGCTGGACAAAGAGCTTTGTTTTATTAGATCATCTTGCTGGTACTTTAGATCATATCGAAAAGTTATCCTGATACATAGCAATATAAATATCATGAGCGACTGTATGTGCCTTTGATCCATTTTAGCTCTTCAGTTGTGTTAAGAATCTTTATATTTCACAAATATATAATGATTTGTCCCCTCACACTCTGTATATGAGAAGACAGATTACATTTCTTACTGATCACCTGAGAAATGTAAATATAAATGGGCCTTTCCATTTTCTCTTTCCTCCACCTATAATGGTGTTACAGCTACTCTGCAGAACCCTGAGGAGATTTTCTTATTCTGCTCAACACTTGGCATATCTTTGCCCCCACAACCTACAACCTCAAACAGTTCCTCATCCCAGAAATCCCAGCGCAGACAGGTAGGATCACCGGTATCTCAGAGTAATAAGAAAAGACTAAGACGTCAAAGCCAGGGAGAACAGCCAACTCCCTCCACTTCCCAAAATTGAACATGAATACCAGACACAAGATATTGGAAATATAACTGTCCTGAATATGGGATCTTCTGATTAGGAGGATATCATTTATATCCTAATCCCACTCTTCATACTCAGAGAAGAAATGATGCAGCAGGTATTTCGGCCATCCATATCTTACCCCTTCTTCCATTTCCTCCACGCTGATTGAATACAAACTTTAATATTCGCAGTGAGGAGAAGGGCTTTAATATTACAGGTAACACAAAGTTTCTTTTCCTATCCTCTTATAAAATCTATTGTCCCTTTGTCCCTTTAAATGTCAGTGATATTCTCATGGATTTGCCCCCTTCTCTTTATATATTGACTTCCATTAAACACATTGCTACAGATCCTTTTGAATCTGCTCTTTTGATCTATTTACTCCTTTAAAAGTTATTGAATATGGTTGATCTATATGTTGATCTTGTGTTAATTGTGGTGGATTAACTCTAAATTCACTGTATCATATATTCATGAGACGGATGTTTCTCATAGTTTGTATTAGAAGTTAATGTTATAGTTATATTTCATGTTAGCTAAAGAAGAAATGTTTCTGAGATACTACTACCATTTAGTGTTAATATAGATAGATTCAATTTTGTTTTTTTTATTGCGGAGAGTGCAAAAACGTTACTTTACATTTTGAAAAGTATAGTCAACAAATTTCACAGTTTTAAAATGGTATTAGTGTAAAGAGTCTCTTACTATTCATTTAGGTACAGAGGCTCATAATTTCCTATAAAATATTTAATCTGCTCTAACAGATCACACCTCTATTTTATAGGATATCAGTGATCTAATAATTTGAATAGCGTTTGTAATGTCTATTGTTCTGACACTGCTTATAGTGTAGATAATAATAAGTGATTTACACATCATAATTGCTTATTTAGTTGATTTATCTTATTCCTCTATTAGGCCCATATCAACCTTATGAAATTCATTGCTTTTAAGATCCACCTTCATTACTAAATATTTATAATTATTAACAAATCTCAAATATTACTATCTTGGAAGTAGATGTATAACCTTTCAGACATATAGAGAATGACCCCCATAATTCTCTTCTCTGAAAAATAAGATCCTATTAGCTAGATCCCCACTCAAGCCCATTTAGTTGTATTTTAATTTTTATTATTTTTCCTTCACCTTAGGTTTCTAAATTTGAAAATTAGGTCTCAGACATATACCTCAGTTATATGTCAGACGGAGAGATGAAATGCACACACTGTTCCTTTATAAACATTTCTTACTTTCATTTCTCATGTCCAAGATACAATAGAAGTGAATGGGAAAAATTAATGCAAACCAAGCTTGGAAAATATAATTGGACAATTATCAATCTGATATAACTTTTATAGGTAAAATTCGATTCATATATAAACATGGTGTGAGATCAGCATTAAATCCTGGGAATAGACTATATAATTGGCCCATTGGGTGCCGGAGGGGTAAGTGGCGCATTGCAAAGCAGTGTGTTGCGTGCCCCTCTGGCGCTAGGGGGGTTAAATCACCTTCTTAATTCGTAGAATCTGGTGATTCCTTCATTCCTATCCAATTACTGTTATATAATACATTATGGGATGCATCTCGTCTTGTCGTTTATAATAATATATGACAATGTAGATATGTGCATGTGTATGTGTAGGCATATATACAGATATATATTTGTATGTATGTGTACATATATGTGTGTGTGTGTGTGTGTGTGTGTATATATATACAAATGTTATGTTTTCCAATGTTTTCATAGATATGTCATCTACTTGTATAATGTCCTTTTCCTCACAGAAGGGGAGAATACATAAGTTTCTAACATTAATTACCTGATTTGTATGCTTCTGAATGAGTAAAGCTAAGATTAGTAGGAGTATGCTGTATACATATCCTTTTCCTTTTGCACTATTTAAACAAATTAAACCATTTTTAAAATGTGTCAGTCAAATGGATTACAAAGACAAAATATATTTGGATTGCACATCACTTCAGTTCCATCCACTTGTTTTTCATACTTACCATATTATATTATTAACTAAACCTACTCAGATACTAAGCCCTCAACATGGCATATAATGTCAGACCTTATCACTGACAAATATTTTGAGCTAATTTACATTTAGATATAACCTCATTTTCTTCCGTATTGATAAATCTAATTTCTAGTAATTCATATCTCTGCACCCAAACAAGATATAACTAGTGATGAGCGAGCACCCCAATGCTCGGGTGTTCGGGTGCTCTGACCGAGCACTCCCTGAGGCTCGAGTGCTCGGCCGAGCACCCGAGCCCCATTGAAGTCAATGGGAGGACTCGAGCATTACACCAGGCACCCCCTGCTCTGATGAGGGGAGGGTGCCTGGTCCATAGGAAAAGGGCAGAAAAGGATGGAAACACCACAGAAATGGTTCAGGGACAGCATAGGGAGGATGTCTGGATGCATCTATGACTCCAACATCGCTGCTGGGAACGATCTTTCGCCCGTAGTACGCCATTTTTACAGACTGACCATAAAACACACAAAAAGGAAAATAAAAACGACTTTAGGCGAAAAATTGTTACCAAACAATATTTGCTGTATATTTACTTGTATATCATCTGCAAATTATCCCAAAAATTTCCTTGATTTTCGGAAGTGAGGCCATGATTAAGAGGGAAACGTGCACAGAGGCAAATTCTCCCAAAAATTTCCTTGATTTTCAGAACTGAGGCCATGATTAAGAGGGAAACGTGCGCAGAGGCAAATTCTCCCAAAAATTTCCTTGATTTTCAGAATTGAGGCCATGATTAAGAGGGAAACGTGCACAGAGGCAAATTCTCCCAAAAATTTCCTTGATTTTCAGAACTGAGGCCATGATTAAGAGGGAAACGTGCGCTGAGCTGACCATCTAAAACATTATGGGTGAGGGTCTGCTGCAGAGCTGACCATCCTAAACATTATATGCGAAGGCCCGCTAGTGAGCTGACGCTATAAAACATTATATGAGAGGGCCCGCTAGAGAGCTGACCCAATAAAACATTATATGAGAAGGCCCGCTGGTGAGCTGACCTATATAAAAATTGTCAAACAGGGCCCGCTGGTGAGCTGGCCCTATATAAAAATTATATCACAGGGCCCGCTGGTGAGCTGGCCCTATATAAAAATTATAGCACAGGGCATATGGAAGAGGAGGAGGAGGATGAGAAGATTAAGAGTCAACCATATACCCGTTTTTTGGGTGGAAGGGGTGAATGGGAATACAGAGTATTCCCATCATTGTAAATAACATATATAAAGTGAGTTTATGTTCCCCCGGGGCTTTCCTCCAGTGGAGTGGAGAAGTCAGGGGAAATCCAGGCCTTGTTCATTTTTATAAGTGTCAACCTATCAGCATTGTCGGTGGAAAGGCGGATACGCTTATCTGTTATGATGCCACCAGCAGCACTAAATACCCGCTCAGACAGAACGCTGGCGGCAGGGCAGGCCAGCACCTCCAAGGCGTAGAGTGCCAGTTCATACCACGTGTCCAGCTTGGACACCCAGTAGTTGTAAGGCACAGAGGGATCATTGAGGACGCTGACACGGTCTGCTACGTACTCCTTCACCATCTTCCAAAACTTTTCCCTCCTTGTGACACTAGGCTGCGCATCAGGGTGAGGGTGCTGGCGGGGTGTCATGAAGGTGTCCCACGCCTTGGAGAGTGTTGCCCTGCCTTTGTCGGAACTGCTGTGTGCTCCCCTTTTCTCCCCTTCTCGGTTGGCCAAGGTAGCACGTACTCTGCCGCCAGCGTTGTCAGATGGAAAATTTTGGAGCAATTTTTCAACAAGAACCTTCTGGTATTGCACCATTTTGCTTGTCCTCTCCACCGGAGGAATGAGAGATGAGAAATTCTCTTTGTAGCGGGGGTCCAGAAGGGTGAACACCCAGTAATCCGTGTTGTTTAAAATGCGTATAACGCGTGGGTCACGGGAAAGGCAGCCTAACATAAAGTCAGCCATGTGTGCCAGAGTACCAACAGTCAAGATTTCGCTGTCCTCACCAGGAGGATGACTCTCAATATCCTCATCCTCTTCCTCCTCTTCTGCCCACCCACGCTGAAGAGATGGAACTAAAGTTCCATGGCTACCCTCTGTAGCGGAGGCAACCGTGTCTTCCTCCTCCTCCTCCTCCTCCTCCTCCTCCTCCGCCTCCTCCAATTGTCGCTGAGAAGACGAAGTGAGGGTGCTCTGGCTATCACCTTGTGTAAGCTCTTCCTCCCCCATTTCCACCTCTTCCACATGCAAAGCGTCGGTTTTAATTGTGAGCAGCGAGCGTTTCAGTAGACACAGAAGTGGGATGGTTACACTGATAATAGCGTTATCGCCGCTCACCATCTGTGTCGATTCCTCAAAATTGTGTAAAACCTCGCAGAGGTCTGACATCCATTCCCACTCCTCACTTCTGATTACAGGAAGTTGAACGGAGAGGCGACGACCGTGTAACAGCTGGTACTCCACTACTGCCCTCTGCTGCTCACAAAGCCGGGCCAACATGTGGAAGGTGGAGTTCCAGCGCGTGCTCACGTCACACAGCAGCCGGTGAGCTGGCAATTGTAAGCGCTGCTGCAGCTTCAACAGGCCGGCCGAAGCTGTTGATGACTTACGGAAATGTGCACACACGCGGCGCACCTTGGTCAAGAGATCATGCACATTGGGGTAGGTTTTTAGAAATCGCTGCACCACTAAATTAAATACATGCGCTAGGCATGGTACGTGTGTGAGCTTGCCGAGCTCCAAAGCCGCCACCAAGTTACGCCCATTATCACACACAACCATGCCTGGTTGCAGGTTGAGTGGCGAGAGCCACTGCTCGGTCTGGTGACTAATCCCCTGCAACAGCTCTGAGGCCGTGTGCTGTTTGTCCCCAAGGCAGATCAGCTTCAGCACGGCCTGTTGACGCTTCCCCACTGCAGTGCTACACTGCTTCCAGCTACTGGCTGATGGGGGAGTGGCGCTGTGTGTAGAGAATTCGGAGGTGGAAACAGAGGAGGAGGAGCCAATAACGTAGGTGCTGGTGGAAACCCTGATGGAGGTAGGGCCCGCAATCCTCGGCGTGGGTAGCACCCGTGCCATCCCAGGGTCCGAGTCGCTCCCAGCCTCCACGACATTCACCCAGTGTGCCGTCAGGGAAATGTAGCGTCCCTGGCCACAAGCACTTGTCCATGTGTCAGTCGTTAAGTGGACCTTCCCAGTAACTGCGTTGGTCAGGGCACGGGTGATGTTACGGGACACATGGTGGTGTAATGCGGGGATGGCACACCGGGAAAAGTAGTGGCGGCTGGGGACCGCGTACCGAGGGACAGCTGCTGCCATCAGGCTGCGGAAGGACTCAGTGTCCACAAGCCTAAATGGCAGCATTTCGATGGCCAGTAATTTGGAAAGGTGTGAGGTTAGTGCTATGGCCTGTGGGTGGGTGGCTGGGTACTTTCTCTTGCGCTCAAATGCCTGGGGTAACGACATTTGGACGCTGTGCTGGGACAGGGAAGTGGATGTGGTCGCTGATGGTGCTTCAGATGGTACAGGTGCAGGGCGGGAGGTATGCGGGCCTGCGCCTTCGACAGGCGATTGGCCGGCACCGAAAACAGGGGAAGAGGAGGCAGTGGTGTGGCCTGCAGACACAGATGGGCGATCCAGGCGTTCCTCCCACTTACTACGGTGCTTGGATGCCATGTGTCGGATCATGCTGGTGGTGGTGAGGTTTCTAGTGTTCATGCCTCGGCTCATTCTGGTGTGGCACAGGTTGCAAACTACAATTCTTTTGTCGTCCGCACTTTCCTTAAAAAAACGCCATACCGCGGAACACCTACCCCTTGGCAAGGTAGATTTACGCAAGGGGGTGCTCCGTGGAACATTTGCGGGCCGGTTTGGTGCGGTCCGCCTTCTTTCTGTAGCCACACCACTGCCTCTTCCAGCCTGTTGCGGTGCTGCAGATGGCTCACCCTCAGGACTGCTGTCATCGCTCGGCTCTACACCTTCCCAGGTGGGGTCAGTCACCTCATCGTCCACCAAGTCCTCCTCCACTTCCTCACTCTGATCATCCTCCTCAAGTCTTGATCCCACCACATACTCAGTCATTGACAACTGTATAACATTCTCCTCAACAAGGTCTTGAGACGGAAATAGTGGTTGATTTAATGGCAACTGTGTCTCATCATCATCATCATCATCCACTACTTCTTTTGACCTTAAATGCCGTTCACATCTGTCATCTTCTTGTGATTGGGTAGCCTCTAGAGGTTGTGAATCAGGGCACAAGATGTCATGTTCCTCTGCAAGCGTGCTTGGAGAGAGGGTCAAATGAAGGATTGGTGATGAGACGAGCTCCTCACTATATCCCAGTGTGGGATCACTTCTTTGACCAGACCGTGTATGGTGGGAGGAAGGATGATCAGAGTGAGGATTATGTTGACCAGACTCTTGGCTACTGAGAGTGGACTTGGTGGAAGACAGGGTGGTGCTTAACCGACTGGAAGCAGTATCAGCTGTCATCCAACCGACCACCTGTTCGCAGTGGTCGGACCTCGAGAGTGATGTCCTGCGACGCCCTGTAAAATTACACATGAAGCTAGGTATGGTGGATGTCTTTCTTTCTTGTGCTCTGGCACCAGGCACAGTTTCTCCGCGTCCTGACCCGCGCCCTGAACTTTCAGGATCACGTCCACTTCCCCGTCCCTTTTTACCCGCCTTCTTCATCTTACACAGAATATGTGACTTTAATATTTGAGTTTGAAAACTTAACAGTATTTCTTACTATTCTGCAACTGTTCAGAGTACACAGAATAGGCTGCTAAACGGCGGTGAAACACACTGAATGTAATATGTGACTTTAATATTTGAGTTTGAAAACTTAACAGTATTTCTTATTATTCTGCAACTGTACAGAGTACACAGAATAGGCTGCTAAACGGCGGTGAAACACACTGAATGGAATATGTGACTTTAATATTTGAGTTTGAAAACTTAACAGTATTTCTTATTATTCTGCAACTGTACAGAGTACACAGAATAGGCTGCTAAACGGCGGTGAAACACACTGAATGGAATATGTGACTTTAATATTTGAGTTTGAAAACTTAACAGTATTTCTTATTATTCTGCAACTGTACAGAGTACACAGAATAGGCTGCTAAACGGCGGTGAAACACACTGAATGGAATATGTGACTTTAATATTTGAGTTTGAAAACTTAACAGTATTTCTTATTATTCTGCAACTGTACAGAGTACACAGAATAGGCTGCTAAACGGCGGTGAAACACACTGAATGGAATATGTGACTTTAATATTTGAGTTTGAAAACTTAACAGTATTTCTTATTATTCTGCAACTGTACAGAGTACACAGAATAGGCTGCTAAACGGCGGTGAAACACACTGAATGGAATATGTGACTTTAATATTTGAGTTTGAAAACTTAACAGTATTTCTTATTATTCTGCAACTGTACAGAGTACACAGAATAGGCTGCTAAACGGCGGTGAAACACACTGAATGGAATATGTGACTTTAATATTTGAGTTTGAAAACTTAACAGTATTTCTTATTATTCTGCAACTGTACAGAGTACACAGAATAGGCTGCTAAACGGCGGTGAAACACACTGAATGGAATATGTGACTTTAATATTTGAGTTTGAAAACTTAACAGTATTTCTTATTATTCTGCAACTGTACAGAGTACACAGAATAGGCTGCTAAACGGCGGTGAAACACACTGAATGGAATATGTGACTTTAATATTTGAGTTTGAAAACTTAACAGTATTTCTTATTATTCTGCAACTGTACAGAGTACACAGAATAGGCTGCTAAACGGCGGTGATACACACTGAATGGAATATGTGACTTTGATATTTGAGTTTGAAAACTTAACAGTATTTCTTACTATTCTGCAACTGTTCAGAGTACACAGAATAGGCTGCTAAATGGCGGTGAAACACACTGAATGGAATATGTGACTTTAATATTTGAGTTTGAAAACTTAACAGTATTTCTTATTATTCTGCAACTGTACAGAGTACACAGAATAGGCTGCTAAACGGCGGTGAAACACACTGAATGGAATATGTGACTTTGATATTTGAGTTTGAAAACTTAACAGTATTTCTTACTATTCTGCAACTGTTCAGAGTACACAGAATAGGCTGCTAAACGGCGGTGATACACACTGAATGGAATATGTGACTTTGATATTTGAGTTTGAAAACTTAACAGTATTTCTTACTATTCTGCAACTGTGCAGAGTACACAGAATAGGCTGCTAAACGGCGGTGATACACACTGAATGGAATATGTGACTTTGATATTTGAGTTTGAAAACTTAACAGTATTTCTTACTATTCTGCAACTGTGCAGAGTACACAGAATAGGCTGCTAAACGGCGGTGATACACACTGAATGGAATATGTGACTTTGATATTTGAGTTTGAAAACTTAACACTATTTCTTACTATTCTGCAACTCTGCAGAGTACACAGAATGTGCTGCTAAACTGCGGCGAAGCACACTGAATGGAATATGTGACTTTAATATTTGAGTTTGAAAACTTAACAGTATTTCTTCCTATTCTGCAACTCTGCACAGTACACAGAATGTGCTGCTAAACTGCGGCGACGCACACTGAATGGAATATGTGACTTTGATATTTTAGTTTGAAGACTTAACAGAATGTGCTCTAATCTGCAACTTTGCACACTAAACAGAATGTGCTCTAATCTGCAACTTTGCACACTAAACAGAATGTGCTCTAATCTGCAACTTTGCACACTAAACAGAATGTGCTCTAATCTGCAACTGTGCACACTAAACAGAATGTGCTCTAATCTGCAACTTTTCACACTAAACAGAATATTTTTTTTTTTTTTTTTTTTTTTTTTTTCCCCCCCACACAAAATAACCTGCTGCCCCCACACACAGTAGTCCTAAAAAGGACTTTTGGTTCTTTTTTTTCACAATTTTTTTTTTTCCTCCCTACACTGCCTTTCCCTTCCTATCCTCAGCTCTCCCTGGCTCAGACTGAGCCGAACTCGATGGTCAGGTGCTATACAGCACCCGACCACGGGTTCTGGCCAGCCAATCAGTGTAATGCCAGCAGCCAACATGGCTGCTGGCATTACACTGATGTCAGAGCCTCCCTGCACGTTTATTGGCTGCGCAGCAGCCGCAAAACGTGCGGGGAGGAGACCCGAACATGGCGGGCGAGCACATGCGGTACTCGTACGAGTACCGCCATGTGCCGAGCAGAGCGATGCTCGAGCCGATCCGAGCATCGGCCGAGCATGCTCGCTCAACACTAGATATAACACATACTCAGACTTAGATCTGTCTCAAACACACAACCCCATACATGACATTCTATACCACCCCCACGAGCCATTTGGCATCTGCCGAAAATTATACCAATTTGTACATACTTTATACATTCACCATTATCTTATCAACATTATATACCTTTTGTCACATCTCAAATTGTTCTATCAACATACTGCTTAGCTCTTGGCACCCCCTTCCATTTATAATTATATTATCAAGGTATCTTCTTTCCTCCTTATCCCCTCTTTTGTTTATTTTCTTATTTCCTTTTTCCCCACACCTGGTCTGATCAGCTAGCACAAAAACTCCTTACTTACTTATACCACAGATTAAGGTGACCACGCTCAACATTAGGGGTCTCAACTCTCCTAAAAAAGTTCCATGGCTCCTAGATCTATTGATCATCTTAAATCAGATATTGTACTGATACAGGGAACCCATTTCAACTCAATGAACCCTCTACATTTTTCTAACAAAACATTTCCCACCACCTACTTTGCATCTGCAAATGAAAAAAAAGGGAGTTGGTATACTCATTAGAGCTTCTGTGGAAACTCTTGGAACTTAAAGAGGATACAGATGGCAGATTCCTTATACTGAAAGGTCTATTATTCAACAAACCGTATGTCATCATTAATGTTTATTGTCCCAATACTAAACAAATCACTTACCTTCTGAATTTTCTTAATGACCTAGATCACACATTAGAGGGGAGAATAATTATAGGTGGTGATTTCAATATAGCTTTGGAACCTTTATTAGACACATCTGCCAAGAAATAATCTTTTACATTTTCTCACCTTAAGAAAATTAATTCCAAATTTGCTGACCTACAATTGGGTGACGCATGGAGATCTCTCCACCCACACAATTCAGACTTCACTTTTTTCTCAGTTTTTTCTGTTCATTTCTCAATTCTTTCTACATTCTCTTACTTCAGCTTCCATTGAACCAATCTCTTGGTTGGATCATGATGCAGTGTCTATATGTCTATCCTCTCCGTAAATCCCTGAAACTACCTTTACTTGGGGACTCAATGAAACCTTACTGCATGACTAAAAAGTTAAAACCTCACTAACTAAAGAAATAGATGAATACTTTTCTTTTATTTCTTCTCCTGAAGTATCTGACCCTATAGTCTGGGAAGCACATAAAAGTGTTTTACTCGGTTTATTAATGAAGATACGAGCAATTTAAAAACATCTAAAATGGAAACGCATAGATGACATCCTAATCAAAAGTCACTCCTTAAAAGCTAGCCGCAAAAAGATCTGTCTACTTCAATATTAGCAGAAATGTATAAACTGAAAAACTAAATGAATTTACTTTTAAGGCAAGATTGCATGAAATCCCATATGTGGGTAAGATATCATAGATATATACACAATGATAAATGTGGTCGATCGCTAGCCCGTCTTGTTCAACGCAAAAGATGCTCTATGGCATTTACACAAATTCGTACTAAATCGGGGCAAATACAGAAAACTCTTCCCCAAATAGCCAATGCTTTCAGAGAGTATTATAATCACCTATATAACCGCTCCCCTTCATCAGATAGATCCTCTGATATCTGGAGAAAACACCTTGAATCCTTTCTTCTTAGAGCTGGATCTCCCACCCTTTCAACAGCTGAAGCTAACCTGCTCAAAACGCCAATTTCTGAGAAGGAAATAGAAGTAGCGATCAAGTCTATGGCCCTATGGAAAAGTCCTGGTCCAGATGTATTTTCATTATTATATTATAGGAAATTTCAAGACTCTCTAATACCTTATATGTTGAAAACATTTAATTCAATTATTCGGGGTCAACATTTCCCATCACATGCTCTAGAAGCACACATAGTAGTAATTCACAAAAAAGGGAAAGATCCCTCGATCTGTTCTAACGATCGCTTTAACGGATCCTACCTGTTACTGGAAGCTCTTGTCAGGGCATGGAACATATTCACCCCTGGGCTCAGGGGTTATGGACAAGGAATAGACATTTTCCCTTACTGGACAGCCTTATGGGACTACGCGTACGACTATTCGAACCATAGTCATACGCTAAAGAGACTAGAGGCACTGTAACCTATGGAACAATATGGTGTGACTGGTTATAAACCTCTCAAGCCCTGGTTGTGCACTAAAAGACTTTTGATAGACTTTATGTGAATGGGGCTAATGTATTGTATTACACAAAACTGCCCTGTGTTAGACTGGTGGCTTGCTTCCAAGGGAAGGGGCAATGAGGGGTTAATTCTTCGAATGTGCATTGCAATCCCTCAAGCCATTGTATTGTGTATTGTAAGATGTATTGAGACCCCCTGCTGTGTGTTAATTCATTCACGCCCCTCAGTCTGTGAGACACCTATTGTATAACTTGAAACTCTGTTTTCAGTCCTTTGTATTAAATGTTGTGAATTGATTACCTCTGTGAATGCTCCTATTGTGTCAGTCCTTACAATTTGCTGCTGGTTCCTTGTCTTATGCTTGGATTGTATTATGCCTGCCCCTCACCTTATTGTATCTGGTTGGCCAATGTATTTCAATGTAGTTGATCTGTATAAATATGTGTGGTTTTGTACAATAAAGTCAGTCTTATTCTGAGGGAACAAGGAGTCCTGGAGTCTTGTATAGCTTATGGTCTAAAGTGTCCACTCTGATACCCATCTGTGCCAAGTATCCTGAATCGTCGACCACCTGCTGCCATCTTCCTGCGACCCAACTTCGTATGCTGTCAGATGGTGATGTGGACTCCATCTTCTCATCGTTGGGTTCCTGCGACATCTTCCAGTGATCCTTTGACCGGAAGTAGAGGCCTCACTCTCTACTGCCCGTGCTTCCCTGCTTCCAGCGATCCTGCAACTGTTTCAGTGACCATCCATACTTCAACCGGTGCATCCGACGGCGCCAGTCTGGCGTCGATAAGGAGAGACCCGGGAACGATGGCTTAAGGCGACGCGGTCCCTTCTTAGCTTTTGTTACATTGGTGGCAGCGGTGGATTTCTCCTGATGTTCATCGGTTTTATCGAACAAGTCAATGGTGGCCAAAGCACGACTACCGGAGGCCATAGGCGTATTCGACATGCTGTACGACTGTATATTGTACCGATGGCAGACACAGCTGGGAGATATTGTTGAGGAATTCGACAGAGAGTTGGCCTGGTGTGTTCAAGAGGAAATTCAGATACAAAATGAGTACTGGGAGTTGACCAAATACCTACACTGGGAGTATGCTGAGGTTATGGTCAACTTCTTCCCATTTGACTTATGGCTGGAGCTCCAAGGGCTTGTGTGGGCAGCTTATCACGAGGATGCCCACTTCAGCTACATGGATGCCAGGAGATATTGGGAGATCCGTGCTAATAGAGAAATTATGTTTCGAAAGTATTTTCCTCCGGCTCTCAAGGAAAACCTGAGCAGTTTAGCCGAGGATGAATGGAACTTGGAGCGCCAGTACCTCAGATGGATACAGGAAGCCCGGGAAATCCTGGACGAAGAAGAATGGAGGGGGAACTCATCTGAGGAGGACCTCAGTGAAGCTGAGGACTTGGAGGGAGTTTCCCCTGTTCATTCCACACTGGTGAGTGGGAATCCGCTCCTCACCAGTGCCCTTTGTGTTGCCCCTACATCAGGGAGTGGGACAATGGTCCTCCCTGATACCCCTTTGCCCCGGGATTATGGTTTTCCTGATCTAAGGAGTGGGAACTCGTACCTCCTCAGCCACGAGGATGCCTCTGCATCAGAGGATGGGACAAGCGTCTTCCCTGATAGGCATGTTTCCCCTTTCCCTGTTTTCCCAGCTGCGGGGGATGAGACGCAGGTCCCTACCAGCAGTAACATTATATCCCAACTGATGGGTGGGAGAGAGCCCATCAGCCCCTGTGAACCCCCTGCTGTGTTGAGTGGAAGAGAGCTCACCAACAGCCCCAAGGAGATGCCCTATGTGCTATTAGAAAATGCCCTGGAAGAGGAGCAATGTGTGCTCTCCAGGGCCGCGAATGATGCCGCCTTGAGGGATAGGACTGCTGTCTCCCTCAAGGAAGAGAATGGCCCTGTGGTTGGTGGCCTACAAGAAGAGGACCCCATTGGACTGAAGGAGAGCAGTGCTGTTGGCCCTCTTGTGGATATGGACTGTGAACTGGTGGGTGGTAATGTGTTCCCCACCAGTCCCCTTGTAACCCCTCTCCTGGTGAGTGGGACTGAGCCCACCAGGCCCTGTGAGACCTTGGCAGTGATGAGTGGGACACCAGTCCTCATCACCAGCCCACCTGTTATTGCCCCTTTGCTGGAGACCCCCATCTTGGTGAGTGGGACCACGGTCCTCACCAAGGATGCTTTTGATGCCCCTGTGAACTGGTGGGTGGAATGTGCTCCCCATCAGCCCCCCTGTGACCCCTGGCCTGGTGAGTGGGACCACGGTCCTCACAAGGGATGTTGCTGTGTCCCCTGGATTCTTTGATCCCAGTCTGGTGGGAGGGAATTCGGTCCTCACCAGGCCAACTATTGACCCAGCCAAAGGGAGTGGGACCACTGTCCTCTCTAAGGAAGTTGGGATTTGTCCCAGTTTTTCAATCCGCACAGAGTCTGTTTGCCCTGGATTGGTGAGTGCGAGCATGCTCCTCACCGGTCCTTTGGATGCCCCTACCCTGGGCAAACAAGTCCCCAGCGTTGCCAACACTTCTCTGGATGTTGCCTCAGCCCAGGAGAGTGGGAACAGCATCCTCTCCTGTCCCTGGGGGATACTTGCCCTACCAAAAGGGGGAGATGTCTCCAGTGTGCCCCAAGTTGACCCCCAGGCCACTGAGGATCCAGAGACACAATTGCCCCAGGGAGATCCACCGTATGGACTGGCTATGGACCCTGAGCCACTGGCCCCAGGCCCAGGAGGGCCTGACCTCAGCTCTGCCAGGAGCATGGCCCATGAGAGACCTCCCAGCTTGGTGCCAGCCAAGACCAAGAGGCACCAGTTTCCCTGGCCCAGGACCAAGGACCAAAGTTTTTTTCCTGGCCCAGGACAAAGGGCGTGTGCATTGTTTCCAGGCCCATACAAGGGGCTTACATTTTTTCCTGGCCCGGACAAGGGGCTCAAGCCTTTCCCTGGCCCATGACAAGGGGCGTGTGCATTGTTTCCAGGCTCGGACAAGGGGCTCACGTTTTCTCCTGGCCCGGACAAGGGGCTCAAGTCTTTTCCATGATACAGGACAAAGGGGTCCACATTGGTTTCTGGCCTAGGACCAAGGCCTCAAGACTGGTGTACTATTTAAGACTAGCATGGCTCTCCCGGAGTTCCAAGCCAGCATTTACTACCGCAACCACTGGCTTGGTACAAAAAAGGTGGAGAAATGTAACGGATCCTACCCGTTACTGGGAGCTCTTGTCAGGGCATGGAACATGTTAACCCCTGGGCTCAGGGGTTATGGACAAGGAATAGACATTTTCCCTGGCTGGACAGCCTTATGGGACTATGCGTACGACTATCCGATCCATAGTCATACTCTAAAGAGACTAGAGGCACTGTAACCTATGGGACAATATGGTGTGACTGGTTATAAACCTCTCAAGCCCTGGTTGTGAACTAAAAGACTTTTGATAGACTTTATGTGAATGCGGCTAATGTACTGTATTACACAAAATTGCCCTGTGTTAAACTGGTGGCTTGCTTCCAAAGGAAGGGGCAGTGAGGGGTTAATTCTTCAAGTATATATTGTAGTCCCTCAAGCCATTGTATTGTGTATTGTAAGATGTATTGAGACCCCCTGCTGTGTGTTAATTCATTCACACCCCTCAGTCTGTGAGTCACCTCTTGTATAACCTGAAACTCTGTTGTCAGTCCTTTGTATTAAATGTTGTGATTTGATTACCCCTGTGAATGCTCCCATTGTGTCAGTCCTTATACTTTGCTGCTGGTTCCTTGTCTTATGTTTGGATTGTATTATGCCTGCCCCTCACCCTATTGTATCTGGTATTTCAATGTAGTTGATCTGTATAAATATGTGTGGTTTTGTACAATAAAGTCAGTCTTATTCTGAGTGAACAAGGAGTCCTGGAGTCTTGTATTGCTTATGGTCTAAAGTGTCCACGCTGATACCCATCTGCGCCAAGTATCCTGAATCTTCAACCGCCTGCTGCCAGCTTCCTGTGACCCAACTTCGTATGCTGTCAGGCAGTGACGTGGACTCCATCTTCTCATCCTTGTGTTCCTGCTACATCTTCCAGTGATCCTTTGACCGGGAGTAGAGGCCTCACTCTCTACTGCCCATGCTTCCCTGATTCCAGCAATCCTACAACTGTTTCAGTGACCATCCATACTTCAACCAGTGCATCCAACGGCACCAGTCTGGCGTCGAGAATGAGAGACCCGTGAACGACTGCGGAAGGCGACGCGGTCCCTTCTTAGCTTCCGTTACACTCTCCCTATATCTTTGCTTAATGTGGACATCAAGATCTTTTCAAAAATGTTAGCAAACCATTTAAAACCTTTCCTCCCACACTTAATTAATCCTGATCAGTGTGGCTTTGTTCCGGGTTGAGAAGCGCGTTTCAATACTTCTACAGCAATATCGCTTGTGCATTTGTCAAAAACGAAAAACATTCCTTCCATTTTTGTTTCAACAGATTCGGAGAAAGCATTTGATAGAGTTAGCTGGTCTTACATGAAAGAAGTTCTTAAACACTTGGGATTGGGACGACTAATGTTAACTGGAATCATGAGCTTATATTAAACTCCTTCAGTGAGAGTATTAGTTAATGATACTTTATCCGAAGCGTTCCAAATATCTAATGGTACAAGACAGGGTGCCCGCTTTCTCCTATAATCTTCATACTCACAATGGAACCTCTTCTCAATTTAGTTAGACACTTTCCAGAGATATCAGGACTATGCACAAGGAGACATATATTTAAAGTAGCTGCTTATGCCGATAACGTATTATACTTTCTCTTCAAACCAAAATCTTCTCTTCTGTACCTAATATCATTCTTAGAAGAATATTGCTCTTTGTCCAAAGCTCTCATTAATTACTCAAAGTCAGAAATTTTAAATATTAATTTACCTAGAACTAGATACACCTCTCTTAGTAAAACATTGCCCTTTAAATGGTCGTCTCCAATTATTAAATATCTAGGTATATTCCTTTCCTCTCAGATAGATTATTTACCGGAACTCAATTTCAAACCTCTCATCCAAGAGATAAGTGAAAACGTAACATTTTGGACGCATTTACCTTTGTCCTGGTTCGGAAGAACTAACTTGATTAAAATGAAAATTCTACCTAAAATTATTTTCCTAATTAATGCCTTGCCGATTGCTATTCCAGTTCATCTTCTTAATTCTATTCAAACCAAAATATCACTCTTTGTATGGAGGAATAAGAAACCACGAATTACACAAGAGATTCTTTCTATGAAATATGATAAAGGGGGAATTGGTATGCCAATAATCTTAAACTATTATAGAGCCTCTGCACTTACTAAAATATTTGACTTCTCCTCAGTGACTCAAGTTAGATTTGTAGATACACTCTCAGATATACTAGGTCCATTAGATCCCTTACAGCTATGTTGGGCTCATCCTAGCAGCAGGCCAATATGTCTTGCTCCTCACATTATTCTAGATCATATTCTTACACAATGGAAGCTGTTAAATAAATCTCTTGATCTCTCTCCTTACCCCTCACCTCTGGCCTCAGAAGTTGGAAATCCAGAATTTCCTGCTGGTGCATCACATTCATTTTTTCAGACACTCAAGATAGCTTCTCTTGATACATTGCAATCCATCTCCCCAGATAATACTTTTATCTCTTTGAATCAACTGAAACTAAGTCTTGGGGATCCAAAAATGCCATGGTGGGTATATTTACAAATCAAACACTGGTTCAATGCAGTGACCTCTAACTCATTTCCACTTTCGACAGATGACCCCATTTGAAAAGTCCATAACAACTCCTCATGTGGGAATTAGACCACTTTCTTATTGTCATAAACTCCTATATAAACAGTCCCCCGTGATGAAATACCATTTCCTAAAAATATGGGAAAAAGAGATTGGCACTGAACTTGAAAAAACAGAATGGTATAAAATGTTTTCTCTTCTCCACAATTCTGCCCGAGACTCAAAGACCCGTGAAATGAATTGCAAACTAATAACTCGTTGGTACATGACACCACAACGAGTAGCACAATTCTCAGTTTCCTCATCCCCTTTATGTTGTAGATGTAAATCGGAGATTGGATCTGTGTTACATATCTGGTGGACATGTCCTCTTATTTCCTCTTACTGGTCAGAATTTGCACAACACATTGATGTTATACATAATTTATCTCTCTCTACTGACCCTCTATTATTTCTCTTTCGTTACACTAGACACATTCCTTGTTTCAAAACACCTAGTAAATGGCACTGTATACAAATCCTACTGAATGCTGTAAAAGCACTAATCCCCTTACATTGGGGTGTTCAAACAATACCAATTCAATTAGAATGGATGCAAAATGGAATAGAATTTGCTAAGTTAGAGTACCTTCATGCAATGAAAGAGGATAAGACAGATAAATATCTAGACTTTTGGTCTGATTGGCTTCACTCTCACCCAAATTCCAGTTGATTCATTTTCCTTTATACAACATTGGAATGCACCTAGTATTGCTAATTTCCAGAGAGTCCTCCTGTGCTCTCTCTTTTTTTTCTCTCCCTCTATCTCCTCCCTTCTTCCTCTTTAATACTCTACTCCACAAATTAAAAGAAGGGGAAAAGAAGAAATAAAAAAAGAGAAAAACTATATCCCATCCATAAACGGAATAGATATAAAGGAGTTTAATACAAAACTCTTGACAAATTATTCTACAAATGTACCTTCTCACTAATTAATGAGCACTTTATCACACTGATTTTCACTTTCTCAAATCAAACAGAGATCCAGTTAGTAGTCAAAATTAGTTGAGTAATATTTATCTCATGAATGTCACCTCATATCATTAGTATACAAATATTAATTCTTTGCACAATTTAGACATGATGTATAGTTCACTACCACTCGCTAAGCAGTCCTTGTAATGTTTTTAGATATATGTTATTTGATTTCATATGTTATGTTCCTATACTTATACGTAGTATATTGAATATATTGATTGCAACATCACGTTTTATTTAAATAAAATAAATATAATTAAAAAAAAAAATAATAATCTTTATATTTCTGATATACTTATTATAGTCTTTTAACCAGCGTGTCGGTATCTCCACTTTACAGAAGTACATCGAACTAACATTAAAATGGCAGCAAAAAACCCTGGCTCTGCCTTACCAGCCAGGAGCTGACTAAGCAATCAGTTCAATTAGCTGAAAAAACAGCCAACAACATTTTTTCTAGCAAGGTAAGCTATTCAATCACCAGTGCTATGAAAAATATGCAGGCAAAAAAAAAACAAACAAAAACAGCCTGTTGTGAGATGTTAGAAGCGTTCACTCATTCAAAACAATAAAAACTCCACAAGATTCCAGTTGACCGTGTTATCCATTAAGATCCAATAAGAACCCAATTTATCACTGGTAATTTAAAGGGATAATAATGTTTCAGAAAAACAGCAGCTCCAATTAATCTTCATAGTATTTGAGCCATAGAGAGTGTTATTTTAATACTGTTAGAGTTGTAGTTCAAGAGTAATTGAATGATAAAGTTTCCCCCTCCCGCCCCTTTTACCTAGTGTAACACTGCTCACCTCAGATATGTAATCTGGTTGCTTGACCAGACAGATAACAGCAAGGGATAATCTTCTTACTGTGAGAACAATGAAAACCCTGCCCCCTTGACAGGTTTTTCAGCTTTTTCCTTTATCTTAATTGAAGATTGTCCCTCTCTGCAATCTACCTGGGCACGTCCCTGCTGCTCTGAGCTGGATCCATTCTAATTGAATTGGTATTGTTTGAACACCCCAATGTAAGAGGATTAGTGCTTTTGCAGCATTCAGTAGGATTTGTATACAGTGCCATTTACTAGGTGTTTTGAAACAAGGAATGTGTCTAGTGTAACGAAAGAGAAATAATAGAGGGTCAGTAGAGAGAGATAAATTATGTATAACATTAATGTGTTGAACTACAACTCTGACAGAATTGAAATAACACTCTCTAAGGCCCAAATACAATGATGATTAATTAGAGCTGGTTTTATTATGAAACATTACTATAAGACCAATTTTTTTTTTGTTGCAGAGTCCCTTATCAGATCTTAAAACAGCCGACGCCCTAACCATATCATTATAGCCAAAGTACCTAAAAAATGTGCCCAATGTTAGTAGAATTAACCGTTTGAGTGTCAGTGGCTATTCTTACCCCACTGGCACTCATAGGGTTAATCCGACTAAGTTACAAAGCAACTGCACCTGAAAAAAAAAACACCTGTAATCCTGATGTCCAATGAAGCCTTCAGCACCCTGGTCAGCTCCTGCCATCTTCTGTATGCTCTCTTCTTTATTCTCTTTTCTTTCTTCTTCTGGCCCATCTTGTTTCTTCCATCCTCTCATCATTTATCCGTAAGAAAAATCAAGCGGTATTAATTTACCATACAAATAACCCACAAATCTATGCATAGTTTAACCTCTTTAGTGCCAGAGGGGTACAAACCGCATTGCAGAGCAATCCGTTGCACACATCTCTGAGACTCAAAGGGATAAACAATGCTTAGATGTGCAGGTCAATATTTTACAAAAATGCCCAAAGTCATAAGATTTGTCCCCATTTTAAATCAAAACATTTTAAATCAAAATATGATTCCTTTTTGCATTTCTCCACTGCTTTGTGTGGTGGCGGCAAATAAAGTTAGTAGGAGCACACACCCCCTTTGAACCTCACAGGCCGATGCCCGTATCACTGTTGCTTACCCCTCTGACACACAAATGGTGAAGATAACCCCTTCATTAGTGAGTTCCTGTATGTATAAAATAATTAGCAGAACATTCATACAAGTGAAGCAGTATGGAGATAACATGCCTGAGTAAAGAGACAAAGCGTACAAAAATAGGAATAACTACAACCTGTAATTGAATAGAGAGAAGGAGGTAAGTTCCAGGGTCCTTTCCAAAATGTTGTACCCAGTTAACATCTTAAGGATCAAGGTCCTGGGAAGTAACCTTCTCTTAAAGGGATAGTAATACTTCGTTTTATCTTTATTTTATTTTGTAGGCATTAAAAAAACATGACGAACGATATAAGTCTTATCTCTCACACCTTTATGGTTTAAGAGATATTCACAAGCAAAGTTTCCCCCTCCCGCCCCTTTTTCCTAGTGTAAGCCATCTCTTCTCAGATGTGAATCTGGTTGTAAGACCAGACAGATAACAGCAGGGCACAATCTTCTTTGTATGAAAACAATGAAAGCCCTGCCCCCCTTGACAAGTTTTTCAGCTTTTTCCCTTATCTTAATTGAAGATTGTCCCTCTCTGCAGTCTACCTGGGCACTTCCCTTCTGATCTGGCTGAATGGGGGGGGATACTTTACTTGTGAATATCTCAAACCATAAAGGTTTGAGAGATAAGACTTATATTGTTCTTCATGTTTTTTAATGCCTATAAAATAAAACAGAGATAAAACGAAGTATTACTATCCATTAAGGACCACTTTGCTGACATGCTGGTACATGGGAACTGTTGCGTGTACCACCAGCATGTCGCTTAGGGATCTGAGAAAGACCGCTCTGGTCTTGGAGTGGTCAATTTCAGACTCCGTTTTTACTTACAGCGCTCCCGCAAGAGAGCTGTAAGTAAAAAGTAAATGACGAGCCATTACAGTCACCGGTCCTTAAGGCAAAAAACGTGTGATGGTCATAGCATGTCAAGTGGTCCTTAAGGGGTTAAATGGGCCATGTATTTGTAATGAATTCTTCAATAGTACAGTGATTCAGAATACCCTGGCACTTTTTGAATGTACCAAAGTAATAAAATACATTATATTGTTTAATTTTTTCATTTAAAGGTCAAACAAAGCAGTAACAGCTTAGAAAAATTACTAAGGGGCGGAAAATAAGAAACCGCATGCTACTCATTATGTCTTTGAAATATAAAAGACCCATGATGCGCAAGGATACAACAAGCTACACAATCTGCTTCAAGTACCTATAAGAGATATTATACTTAACAGAAATGCTGAAGAGGAGGCCATCAAAAAAAGCAATAATATATATATCAGAGCATAAACAAACTATTTTTTGTTTTCATGATTTTTCTTTTTAAGGTTTGATTCTGGCTCTCTGGTGGCTGATGTTTTCTTGTTCTCCCTTCCTTCCCTTCTCTTCACCTCTTCCTTACTTCATCTCTCTGTCTGGCTCTCAGTCTCCTCTCAGGTCTGCCTCTCAGTCTTCTTTCTGGTCTGCTTGTCTTGCGCTGAGAGGAGACTAAGACCTGAGAGGCGGAGCTGAGAGGGGACTGGGAGCCAGACAGAGCGACAGAGTAAGGAAGAGGTGAAGGGAAGGGAAGGAAGGGGCACAAGAAAACATCAGCCACCAGACAGTCAGGATTGAAACTTAAAAAGAAAAACCATGAAAAAAAAAATGAAGGAAACTTCAACATTTTTATTATTATGTTTTTCTACTCAGCACGCATGCAGTGTGGGTGGGGATGGGGGAGTGAGAGGGTATCCGATTGAAATGTTACCCTCTATTTGGCAACCCTTAAGAGTGCAACATCAGAATGTCACATTATGATCTCACCTTTTTGATGGTCTCCAAATAGAGGGCGACATTTCAATAGAATACTGGCATTTTGAATAGAGACTACCCATATATAAATGGTATAATCATAACAGATAAGAGATAGTGCCAGTGGTGTAGGGTACATAAAAATAAACCCAAAAGAGGAGGGGTGCATATTGAGCTCTCTCTTCTGAGTACCTCGCTTCTTTAATGTTATACAGCCTCCATTCAGCTTCTCATCTAGCACCCTGGAGTTCCTTAATGCCTCCTGAAAGCACCCAAGTCTAAAAAGAGGAATAAACAGCAAAAGTCGCTTCATGCGCATTCAGCAGACATATCATCCCTGTTAGATCATCTCCCGTCAATATCGCGCACAGAAACGCCACAATCTTCACTGGTAGACCAGTGCTCTGATCATATTCCTGCATTGATCTCTTCTGAGCCCTCTGGGGTGAGTCAAATCTACTCTCTCATGGAGCCAATCACTAAAGAGGACCTTTTGCAGCTCCCTAACAAGGGTGATCTTCAATCCTTGGCATTAATTATTAAAACCTTGCTCAAAGTGGACATTGCGGCCTTAACCTCTGAGATGCAATTTTTGGGACGTAGGATACAACAAATGGAAGAGACCATAGATGGGATGCAGTCCCAGATCCAAAATGTGGAACATTTTTTGTCTGATCATCAGGACACTATCTTAACTCTTCAATATAAACTGGATGATTTAGAAAACAGGAGCTGCAGGAACAATATACACCTCAGAAATATCCCTGAATGAGTACCTCCTAAGGACCTGCTATCCTTCCTGCACAAGTTTTTTTGCTCACCTTCTGGATTACCTCTGGACATTCAGCTCATCATTTATAGGGGCCATCTGGCCTTGGAACCCAGAAAATCCCTACTGATCCCCCGAGGGATATTATTTGCAGGTTACACTATTATTCGGACAAATATCGTCTTATGCTTAAATCCTGGAATTTGTACAAATTTAAATACACTGGTTGCGATATACAAATTAAATATAAATGGGAATTTCCCTTCCACATGCTGATCCAACACTACAGCCAAACGGTATCCATGCGACATCCGGAGGAAGTCACATCAGCCTGCACTACTCTGGGAATATCTCTCCCTTCCCCTACTCCGGAACCGAGAAAGTTGGCTTCAGTTCCACTAGCTGACAACCAGAGGCTTCTCTGGCATCTCATGGGGGAACCATCCACCACATGGCGCTTAGACAAACAATCACCTGATGGGCCTTGGGCTCCTTTGGACTTGGAGGCGACCTGAACCACCTGTGGTGTACTTACCATGGTTTACTTTTCCTGACTTTTGGACTTGGTAACTTCACACAAGTTCTGTATTTACTTATATTATTTTTTCTGTTCTTTGTTCATTTGTTTCTACACGTTTATTGCCTGATATTTATACAATAAGTAATCTCAAGAAAACCCAACCATTGGCTCACTTCACTGGTTACTTAGATTCCTCTGTGCAAAATAGTTACGGGCACATTGTAGTTAGGTGGGCTTTATTCTTTAGTGACTAAAGCATGCAACAGGGACTCCCAAATTATGAGTTACTTGACCTTTTCCTCTTTGCACCCCACCACCCCACTGGGATATGTTTCCTTATTATGTACGCCCCCTGTAGGTCCGTTCCAGTCAATAGATTTAAGATCACCGCACCTTTCCTCTACCTCATACTTCCGTGGGTTTTACACTTCCTATTTGACCCTGAAGTGAGTAAAAAGGGATATATTGAGATGCAGTCCACCTTTTCCACATACACTAGTCCCGCTAGCCTAAGCCTTATAATATTGCTCTTGCTCTTTATTGATTGATATATTGTTCCAACTCCAGTTGGGGATTATCCTCTATTCTGTCTCTTTACTCCTATGGTGAGAGTGAAAACAAGTGGAGCTTTATCTGACCCTATAAAGATATCTAGAAGGAAACCGCTGGAAGCCTTCTGCGATTAGCATAGCGCTGATGGCGCTGAAATGACTGACCCAGTGTCCTCTGAACTTGTGCCCACGTGGAACGGAGTTGCTCGATATGCTCATCCAGAGCTGGAATCTGTTGTGTCTGAAAGGAATCCGGGAGCAGACAGGGTCGGAACCCATAATTGATCAGAAATGGAGAGCTCCCGGATGAAGAGTTGACTGCACAGTTCCTGGCGAACTCTACCCAAGGCAACAAGTCGGCCCAATTGTCATGATGGTCAGTCACGAAACAGCGTAGAAACTGTTCCAAACCTTGATTGGCACGTTCAGCGGCCCCATTAGTCTGGGGATGATATGCAGAGGAGAAGGATAGCTGTATGCCCATCTGTTCGCAAAATGCCCTCCAGAACCTGGACACAAACTGGCTCCCCCTGTCGGACACCAGTACCCTGGGTACTCTATGCAACCGAAACACCTCTTTAGCAAACACCATTGCCAATTCTTTAGCCGAGAGAAGGCCACGGAGGGGCACGAAGTGAGCCATTTTAGAAAACCTGTCCACCACCATCAATATGAAGGAATACCCTCTAGACATGGGCAATTCTCCCATAAAATAAATGGAAACATGAGACCAGGGGTGTTCACCATTAGGTACTGGCTGAAGCAAGCCCACCGGGAGATGTCTAGGGGTTTTAGCAAGGGCACAAGTGGCACAGGCATTAGTAAAATTGGCACAATCTGATCTCATAGAAGGCCACCAGAATAACTGGGAGAGGGACCATAACAGTTGGTCTCTACCAATATGTCCCGCAGCCTTAGAGGAATGGTAAGTTTCAAGTAATCGAGTACGGAATGGTTCAGCGACAAAACATTTGCCCACCGGGGTTTCATGAGGAGCGGAGGCCTGGGAGGCCATAATTTCTTCCCCTAGTGGTGAAGTGATACTGGTACGTATGGTAGCCAATATTCAATCAGCCCTAACATTCTTGGATCCCGGCAAATATGATACAATGAAATTGAATCGGGACAGGAACAATGCCCATCTGGCCTGGCGAGAGGACAATCTCTTGGCCTCAGAGAGATAAGTCAGATTTTTATGATCCGTCAGGATTAAAACAGGATTTTTAGTGCCTTCAAGTAAGTGACGCCGTTCCTTAAGAGCGAGGATAATGGCCAATAATTCTCTGTCCCCTATCTCATAATGGCTTTGAGCTCCGGTCAATTTATTAGAAAAGAACCCACAGGGTCTGAGTATTCCACCTTTGATGTGCCTTTGAGAAAGCACTGCCCCAACCCCAATATCTGAGGCGTCCACCTCTAAGGTGAACGGGAGTAATGGGTTAGGGTGGGATAACACAGGAGTATTAGCAAGAGCTACTTTCAGTTTTTCAAAGGCCTCCTCCGCAGCCACTGGCCAGAGAGATGGATTAACGCCCGTATGCGTGAGGTCCGACAGGGGTTTAACAATGGAAGAGAAGTTCTTAATAAACTTCCTATAATAATTGGCGAAACCCAGAAATCGCTGGATAGCTTTCAGACTCTTAGGCCTAGGCCATTGTAAGACTGCTGTTAACTTTTCCTTGTCCATAGCAATGCCTTCTTTGCCAATTATGAACCCCAGGAATGGTACACTGGTTCTGTGAAACTCACATTTCTCCAATTTACAGAGTAATTTATTTTTACGTAATCGTAGCAATACTTCAGACACATCCTTGATGTGTTGCGACAAGTCTTTGGAGTGAATAAGTATATCGTCAAGGTAGACCACGACACATGACTGGAACATATCTCTGAGAACGTCATTGATCAGTTCTTGAAATACTGCGGGTGCATTACACAGGCCAAATGGCATGACTAGATATTCATAATGCTCAGATCTCATGTTAAAGGCAGTTTTCCACTCATCACCGGCTCTGATACGTATCAAATTGTATGCCGCCCGTTGGTCCAATTTGGTGAAAATCGAGGAACCGTTGAGTCTGTCAAAAAGCTCAGTTATGAGTGGTATCGGATAAGCGTTCTTTTCCATAAGCTTATTTAACCTACGATAATCGATGCATGGTCTCAGTTCACCATTTTTCTTCTTAACAAAAAAGAACCCGGCCCCAGCCGGAGAGGTAGGTTTCCTTATGATCCCTCTATTAAGGGCATCAGAAATGTATTCTTCCATAGCTTGGTTTTCCTCACAAGACAATGGTTATGTGCGTCCCCTAGGGGGCACCGCTCCAGGAGTTAACTCAATGCAACAATCATATGGTCTGTGCTGAGGTAAGGCGCCAGCCTCTCCCTTACTGAAAACATCGCTAAACTGCTGGTATACGTCAGGTAGTGAAGGGGAGGTGCACAAGACCTTAACTGGATGGGTGACGCACTTATCCATACAGAACTGAGACCAAGCAGAGATTTCGCATTTTTGCCAATCAAATTGTGGATTATGCAACTGTAACCAAGGAAAACCCAATATTACGGCATGGTGAGGAGAGTTAATAAGTTGAAACTGCTGCTTTTCTTTATGGAGAGCCCCAATAGTCATGGATAACGGCATAGTTTCAGATGTAACTTGAGCGGGTTCCAAGGGTCTGCCATCAATTGCTTCAATAGCAAGAGGGGTTTCTATTTCAATGCGTGGTACCCCATGTAATTCAGCAAAGGTATTATCCATAAAATACCCAGCTGCACCAGAATCAACCAGGGCCAAAACCTCCACTGAGCATTGTGCCCAAGATAGTACCACCTGTATGGTGGGTTTTAGTGTGCCCAAAACTGGGGACGATTGGACACCACCTAGGGCCTGTCCCCCAAGGTACCCTAGGTGTGTTCGTTTCCCGGACGTACCGGACAGGATCTTAGCAAATGCCCATTTTTACTGCAGTACAAACACAGCCCTTGCTTCCTGCGATATAGTCTTTCCTCCTTGGTTAGCCTAGTGAAACCTACTTGTATAGGTTCATCTGGTTCCCGTACTGGTTCACTAGGCTTAGATGCCAGGGGAGGGATGGGTGGGCAAACTATGGTACTAGACCCATTATTTTTAGACTGTATTCTACGAACTCTGGCGGTTAATCTCTCACGTATTCTGGAGTCAATTAGAATAACATACTCAATATAATCATCTAGGTCAGTAGGCAAATCCTTTGCTGCAATTTCATCTTTAATATGGTCACTCAGGCCCTGGGCAAAGGCTGCCAACAAAGCCTCGTTATTCCACCCTACCTCTGCTGCTAAGGTGCGGAATTCAATGGCATAGTCGCCCACCGTGCGTTTGCCCTGTTGTATCTCCATAAGACGTTTAGCAACAGAGGTGGTTCTACCAGGAGGCTCAAACACATTCCGAAAGGATTGCACAAATTCACTGAAACTCTTAGTGCAAGGTTTAGCATTTTCCCACAATGGGTTAGCCCAAGCCAATGCTCTACCAGTCAGCAGGGATATCATGAACCCAACCTTACTAAGGTCATTGGGAAACGCGTGTGCCGTCAATTCCATAAATATTTCAAGTTGGTTGATGAACCCTCTGCAGAGATGAGGGTCACCGTCATACCTTAGCGGCAAGGGTGCAGAAGCCGTTAACCCTTTGACTGTGGCCCCTGAGGGCCTTGTATCACTCTTCGGTGTCTGACTTGGCAAGACCACCGGGCTAGAACCAGACTTGTCAGCAAGTACAGTGCGTTCAAGGATAGTTTGGATTGCCACCGCCAATTGATCCAAACGTTGCTCAAGCATATCCATCCTCCAATGGATATTCTGTGTATTACCGTCACTCTTATTGTCTGAGGTCATGGCCCTTTCGTACTGTCACGGTTTGTTAAGACTCTCAGACGTAAGGTTTAGGTAAAAACATAACTTTCTTGAAAAGTTAAAGGCAATCCCATAGGGTTTTCATGCACATACAAACAATACATAGCAGATAATGACAATAGCAAATAGGTCCTACCGACCTTGCCAATATACCGGGCAAAGCAACCCTGGCGAGTCTGGAACAAGAGGCTCTACCGGCCCAGCCAATATACCGGGCTGGGCAGCCTATCGGGATACCAGTGTAGTAGGCTCTACCGGCCTTGCCAATACCGGGTAAGGCAACCTTAAGATGGAATAGTATGCGGTTCTACCGGCCTTACCAATATACCGGGCAAGGCAGCCTGACGGAATACCAATAAGTAGGCTCTACCGGCCTTGCCAATACCGGGTAAGGCAACCTTAAGGTGGCAAAGGAAAAGGTTCTACCGGCCTTACCAATATACCGGGCAAGGCAGCCCAAAGGAAGGTGACAACCACAGTAACCTAATGACTGTCAGATGATAATAACAGTAAGATGGAATATAGAGGTTACCAGGTCAAGTGGTTTCACAGTAATCAGAAACTCTCGTGCCCATATACTGTAGGAATCAATGCTGTTAGGACTGGACAGCACACTCGGAACCATCAAGAACCTGACTGCAAGTCAGGGAGTAAACCAGCGCCCTACGTTAGGAACATACAGGCAGAATGAGAGCTGCAAGGCTTAGTGGAGCAAACCAGCATCCGCACGCTGGGACCAACAGACTGAATGTAAGCAGCAAGGCTAATGGAGCAAACCAGCGTCCGCACGCTGGGACCAACAGACTATAATGTGAGCCGTAAGGCTAATGGAGCAAACCAGTGTCCGCACGCTGGAACCAACAGACTGTAATGGGAGCCACAAGGCTAATGGAGCAAACCAGTGTCCGCACGCTGGAACCAACAGACTGTAATGGGAGCCACAAGGCTAATGGAGCAAACCAGCGTCCGCACGCTGGGACCAACAGACTGTAGTGAGAGCCGCAAGGCTAATGGAGCAAACCAGTGTCTGCACGCTGGGACCAACAGACTGTAATGTGAGCCGCAAGGCTAATGGAGCAAACCAGCGTGTGGATGCTGGGACCAACAGACTGTAGTGAGAGCCGCAAGGCTAATGGAGCAAACCAGTGTCCGCACGCTGGGACCAACAGACTGTAATGTGAGCCGCAAGGCAAATGGAGCAAACCAGCGTCCGCACGCTGGGGCCAACATACTGTAATGTGAGCTGCAAGGCAAATGGAGCAAACCAGCGTCCGCACGCTGGGACCAACAGACTGTAATGTGAGCCGCAAGGCTAATGGAGCAAACCAGCATCCGCACGCTGGAACCAACAGGCTGAAATGTCGCCGAAGTGAATGAAGAACAATGTCGCCACAGATGCAGGAACTGGAAGCAGGAAACAACAGGAACCAGCAGAGAAGATCAACCGGATCAAGCGCGGCCAAGCAGACTGGCAACAGGAGCATCAGATACAGATGAGAACAACCGGAACCGGACTGGAACTGACAAAGCAGGCAGGAACTCAGGAACAGGTTGACTCAGGAACTCAGGAACTCAGCAACAGGCCCAATCAGCTACTGCAGTAAGGAGGAAGTGGATGCTGTCAAAGACACCACGAAAGGGCAACCAGAGGGTGCCCAGACTGAGTTTAAAAAGGCAATGTGAGGCGGGCTGAAGGCAGACAGCCAATGGGAGCCCCCTACAGGTGATAGACACTGAATTGCAGCAGTCATGGGCACCGTGATAATATGTTTGTCTTTCATTTGGTTCTATAAAAAATATAGGTTGCCATGAGCCCTATTCTATCAACCCCCATTGAAGGACGGATTGGGGACACCACACCTTCTTCTGTATTATAGAGCCTGCCAGGCCGCTATCTTCCCCGTTTATCATGGTGCTGGTTGGGTGCATGTCCTTACTGCTCCTTTCCAGGGTCTGTCAGTACATCAGTTACCTTGGTGAAGAAGCTCCACTGTCCCTAAGGCTTATCATAATCATCCCATAGTCGGGCATTTAACCTCCATGTGGAACAGTCTTAATTCCCTACATAACTGGGCCCCTTTCCGGTTCATGCTTATGCGAGTAGTGGGTAATCCTAGCTAGCCACCAGGGCTTAACTCTAAGGCTTTTGACAGCTGGTTGGGAATCTTTGTACAATACTTCGTCTGACAAGGGAGTACTTACTTTTAGGGACTTGCAGCTGAAATTTTCGATGCCTGACTCGGAATGGTGGCATTTCAGACAGGTGTCCCATTCCCTTTCTAGATCTGTGACTTGGATACCTGGTCCAGGTGGATCAACTACATCTGAGACCTTATTCCGAACAACTCACTTTTTATCCAAGACAATATCTTGAATGTATAAATTGTTACTGTCTGGCGTCCCCTCCTGGAGGTGGGGATTCCAGGAAGCTTGGGACAAGGACTTGGGTACTGTGGTAGCTTCAAAAGGTTGGCTTGAGATCTTTAATTAAACTCTAAATATGTCTTCTCGACATCCTTGTGGGAGTCTAACTACAAACTTCTTGCAAGGTTTTATCTCACTCCCTCCCTCACTCTGGTGGTCTTGCCCTCTGATAACACCCTAATGGGAGGGTATAGTGTCGGAACTTTGGTCTTTGGTCCTGGATATACCTCCCATGACCCCAGAATCTCTATTGCACAATCTCCTCCCATCTCATCTGTTTTCTCAGGGGCAGATTAAGTACTAATGGATGTTAGCTACTTCTCAGACTAGAGCCTGTATCCCGATGCATTGGAAAGATGCAATACCTCCAACTATTTGTGAGTGGAAGGGTCCCCTCAAATCCTTATCTGAATTAGAGTGCAAGCATGCTTTCGCTGTGGGGAAGTCCTCACAGTTTACGGACTCATGGGCCAGGTAGTACACATATTTTGGAATTTCCTTTCCTTCCTCTATTTAGACTTTTACCACTGCTGTCTGCATTGTCTGAGCTTCTACTCCCCTTTTTTTTTCTTCCCCCCCCCCTCATATTCTCCTTTCATATCCTCTTCCCTCACACTCAGGTCTGTTTTTCTTTCATTTCTGTCTTGGACATTTAGTTCTTGCCGTCACATTTTTATTTTGAGTCTCATACCTTCAGTGATGTATTTTGTACATTATACATTGTCAGATGTACCTCTGGCTCATTGCATTCACTCACTGTCTGTGAATATATTCTCTGTACTTCTTCGCTCCTGTTAAGATTTTTCAATAAAGCTCTTTTGAAAACGTAAAAAATAAATAAATAAACCCAAAAGAGATTGCTATGACTAACGAGATGGGGATGAAACTATATATATTGTGAAAAATGATATAGAAAAAGAGTATATGTGAATACCCAAGTGACAGGTAGTGCAATGCAGGATAGTACAGATGTGACACAGTTCTATAGGGAGAGATCCTGAGGGGGATATTGTGGAGAGGCTGGATCCGCCCGGACAGACCACTAGTCAGTGACTGGGGCTTGTGTGATCAATAGTGTCCTACGAGTACTGAGGGTCGGTGGAAAATTGTAAAACTGATGTTCATATGCGCTTACCAGACTCCTTCTTTACTCGAATGCCTTGAACTTGTGGAATCTCGGGTTGCACTGTTCCTCCCTTGTTTGCGTGCGGTCCTTACTCTGCTTTGCTCTCTTCTCTCTCCAGCGTTCTCCTCTCTCGGGTCTCTCTGTGTTGACGTGCCTGGTCAGCATCGTCCATTTGTAGATAGCTAATTGAGTGTATGGTAGAACTCTTGATTTTCGAAGAGTCCCTATCATATATCCTGCACTGGTAATAGTTTGTGTGGTTGGTAATGCCACACAAAAAACTGACCAGATAAATGTGTACTCAAATGTATTTTATTCATACTAGTAAAAATAAACAGAATGGAATAGGACTAAGAAATAGTAAAAGACAATATCAGTGCAATAAATAAAAACAAGATATAGAATAAGAAAAAAAAAGAAAGCTATATTAATGCATTTCGGGATATACTATATCCTTCATCAGGATAAATAAATTAAAATATACAATGTTACAGATCACTTGCAATTAAGGAACCTCTTATTTATACGTGTTTTAACCTATAAGGACCCCGGGCCTGGGGTCATGGTGGGTCAAAGTTGCAATCCACCAAAAGTGAAATGATGTGTATCACAAGAAAGGAACCACACATGGCTAAATATACATAACCCCTTCAAATGTGATACTGTTTTACTTGTTTATCTCTGTAAGTGTCTAGTGGACTGAAGTAATATTGTAACCTTCTACCTTCATCAATTTTGTGAAATAAAAGTTAATGTGCTGTTTATAATAAATAGAGTACTTAATATCCAAAAAAAAGATGATGAGCTGGTCAAAGATGTAGTCATGTTATATTTCTACTATATCACACTATGTGTCAGACTTACTGCTTAGAGATGTCAAGGATACCCGCATCATGAAATGTAAAATAATGTCCATGTATGTAGTATTACTTAATATCCCAAAAAAGGGTGATAGGCAGGTCGAAGATGTAGTCATGCTATATTTCTACTACATCACGCTATGTGTAGGACTTACTGCTTTGCGATGTCAAGGAGACCCACCCCGTGAAGTGTAAAATAGTGTCCATGGATGCCTAGCTAAATGGTGATATAAATGATCCAAAGGTGTGATGGTAATATAGAGAATACAATATGCAGAGAATACTAGCACGACAAAATAGATAGTGCTACATCCCCAAAACAGGTGCTGTGCAATGTTGTGCAACGTTTGGGAGACTAAGGCCGCAAAACTAAGGCCAGTGGGGCAAATTAATCCTCTGTGTGTGGTGACTGGTTCTGGGTAGAAGTCGATATAAGTACAACCTTATGTTTTTTTAAATAAAAATAACTAATTTAGCCTTTAAATTGGTGGCTTGTGGACCTTATAATTGCTCACAACTAAGCAGTTTGCTTGATATAAGCATAGCATTAATTGAACTATTGATTTTGGGACTGATGAGGTCCAAATTCCTGTAACATCTCATTTAAGTGGTTTTGAAATGAAGAAATGCCATAATAAATCAGACAATTAAAACGAGACTCACTGAAGATGGTGGTAAGACCTCAGTGTTTATTCATTAAATTAATTAAAATCAAAACATAATAACTAAATACAAAATATTCCTTATCAGCCATACCAGCCTGTTATGTCACAATTTAAAATGACCCAGCACAATGGCCGACGGAGAAAATTAAATATTTAGGTATTAATATGTTCGCTGATCTCCAAACCATGCAGTCAGACAATTATGCCCGACTAGTAAATGTAATAACGGGAGACCTTCAAAAATGGAACAAACTTTATTTGTCATGGTTTGGTAGAGTGAGTTTGGTGAAGATGATGACGTTGCCCAAAATTATGTATACATTTAGGACACTTCCCCTTAGCTTCTCCAGAACACAGATTAATAAACTTAAGTCTTTAATTAATGATTTCATCTGGGCATACATAAAACCGTGTCTACCTACATCTCGCCTTTATGAACCTTTAGATACAGGGGAAGTAGCACTTCCACACATCGCTAGATATTGTAAAGCGTCCACTGTCTCCCTTCTATTAGATGTCATTAAGGCCCCAGGGAAAGACTGGATACAGGCTCTGCCTTGTTCTCTCTCCATCACTATGATACAAAATGTGTATTGATTATGACCGAGAAATAGACCAAGAGAGTTTAGAACCCACCCGGTGCTTCACCACCTGATACACTCATGGGACTCTTTCAATTCTCTGACATCTGCAGCCCCTTTCCCGTCTCCTTTACTGCTCCTGGTGGGTAACCCAGGGTTTGATCCGGGCCTTTCGTCTAACTCTCTCAACTCTTGGACGAATACAGGTTTGCATACTCTTCAGCACTGGATGGGCGAAACGGGGATTCCACCTTTTGAAACATTGGAGGACACATACTCTCTGCCCCCTTCTGCTAAATGGGAATATATACAGATCACACACTATGTTAGATCACTACTAGCAGCAGGCCACACTCATAGAAATCTAACCGCTTTTGAATAAGCTGTTAGTTCAGGAACCATATTCACTAAAACTCTAACCAAACTTTACCGCCTACTCTTCAAAGATGATAGACGAGTAAAGCCTACTTTTATGATGGTCTGGGAGGCAGAAACGGGATTGATTTTCACATCTAAAAGGTGGTTTAATATTCTGAGGGAAATTGCTCTCAGTCACAACTAGTGTTGAGCGAGCATGCTCGGCCGATGCTCGGATCGGCTTGAGCATCGCTCTGCTCGGCACATGGCGGTACTCGTACGAGTACCGCATGTGCTCGCCCGCCATGTTCGGGTCTCCTCCCCGCACGTTTTGCGGCTGCTGCGCAGCCAATAAACGTGCAGGGAGGCTCTGACATCGGTGTAATGCCAGCAGCCATGTTGGCTGCTGGCATTACACTGATTGGCTGGCCAGAACCCGTGGTCAGGTGCTGTATAGCACCTGACCATCGAGTTCGGCTCAGTCTTAGCCAGGGAGAGCTGAGGATAGGAAGGGAAAGGCAGTGTAGGGAGGAAAAAAACCAAAATTGTTAAAAAAAAGAACCAAAAGTCCTTTTTAGGACTACTGTGTGTGGGGGCAGCAGGTTATTTTGTGTGGGGGGAAAAAAAAAAAAAAAAAAAAAAAAATATTCTGTTTAGTGTGAAAAGTTGCAGATTAGAGCACATTCTGTTTAGTGTGCACAGTTGCAGATTAGAGCACATTCTGTTTAGTGTGCAAAGTTGCAGATTAGAGCACATTCTGTTTAGTGCGCAAAGTTGCAGATTAGAGCACATTCTGTTTAGTGTGCAAAGTTGCAGATTAGAGCACATTCTGTTAAGTCTTCAAACTAAAATATCAAAGTCACATATTCCATTCAGTGTGCGTCGCCGCAGTTTAGCAGCACATTCTGTGTACTGTGCAGAGTTGCAGAATAGGAAGAAATACTGTTAAGTCTTCAAACTAAAATATCAAAGTCACATATTCCATTCAGTGTGCGTCGCCGCAGTTTAGCAGCACATTCTGTGTACTGTGCAGAGTTGCAGAATAGGAAGAAATACTGTTAAGTCTTCAAACTAAAATATCAAAGTCACATATTCCATTCAGTGTGCTTCGCCGCAGTTTAGCAGCACATTCTGTGTACTGTGCAGAGTTGCAGAATAGGAAGAAATACTGTTAAGTCTTCAAACTAAAATATCAAAGTCACATATTCCATTCAGTGTGCTTCGCCGCAGTTTAGCAGCACATTCTGTGTAGTGTGCAGAGTTGCAGAATAGTAAGAAATACTGTTAAGTTTTCAAACTCAAATATTAAAGTCACTTATTCCATTCAGTGTGTGTCACCGCAGTTTAGCAGCCTATTCTGTGTACTCTGCAGAGTTGCAGAATAGTAAGAAATACTGTTAATTTTTCAAACTCAAATATTAAAGTCACTTATTCCATTCAGTGTGTGTCACCGCCGTTTAGCAGCCTATTCTGTGTACTCTGCACAGTTGCAGAATAGTAAGAAATACTGTTAAGTTTTAAAACTCAAATATTAAAGTCACTTATTCCATTCAGTGTGTGTCACCGCAGTTTAGCAGCCTATTCTGTGTACTCTGCACAGTTGCAGAATAGGAAGAAATACTGTTAATTTTTCAAACTCAAATATTAAAGTCACTTATTCCATTCAGTGTGTGTCACCGCCGTTTAGCAGCCTATTCTGTGTACTTTGCACAGTTGCAGAATAGTAAGAAATACTGTTAAGTTTTCAAACTCATATATATTAAAGTCATATATATCGTGTAAGATGAAGAAGGCGGGTAAAAAGGGACGGGGAAGTGGACGTGATCCTGATAGTTCAGGGCGCGGGTCAGGACGCGGAGAAACTGTGCCTGGTGCCAGAGCACAAGAAAGAAAGACATCCACCATACCTAGCTTCATGTGTAATTTTACAGGGCGTCGCAGGACATCACTCTCGAGGTCCGACCACTGCGAACAGGTGGTCGGTTGGATGACAGCTGATACTGCTTCCAGTCGGTTAAGCACCACCCTGTCTTCCACCAAGTCCACTCTCAGTAGCCAAGAGTCTGGTCAACATAATCCTCACTCTGATCATCCTTCCTCCCACCATACACGGTCTGGTCAAAGAAGTGATCCCACACTGGGATATAGTGAGGAGCTCGTCTCATCACCAATCCTTCATTTGACCCTCTCTCCAAGCACGCTTGCAGAGGAACATGACATCTTGTGCCCTGATTCACAACCTCTAGAGGCTACCCAATCACAAGAAGATGACAGATGTGAACGGCATTTAAGGTCAAAGGAAGTAGTGGATGATGATGATGATGATGAGACACAGTTGCCATTAAATCAACCACTATTTCCGTCTCAAGACCTTGTTGAGGAGAATGTTATACAGTTGTCAATGACTGAGTATGTGGTGGGATCAAGACTTGAGGAGGATGATCAGAGTGAGGAAGTGGAGGAGGACTTGGTGGACGATGAGGTGACTGACCCCACCTGGGAAGGTGTAGAGCCGAGCGATGACAGCAGTCCTGAGGGTGAGCCATCTGCAGCACCGCAACAGGCTGGAAGAGGCAGTGGTGTGGCTACAGAAAGAAGGCGGACCGCACCAAACCGGCCCGCAAATGTTCCACGGAGCACCCCCTTGCGTAAATCTACCTTGCCAAAGGGTAGGTGTTCCGCGGTATGGCGTTTTTTTAAGGAAAGTGCGGACGACAAAAGAATTGTAGTTTGCAACCTGTGCCACACCAGAATGAGCCGAGGCATGAACACTAGAAACCTCACCACCACCAGCATGATCCGACACATGGCATCCAAGCACCGTAGTAAGTGGGAGGAACGCCTGGATCGCCCATCTGTGTCTGCAGGCCACACCACTGCCTCCTCTTCCCCTGTTTTCGGTGCCGGCCAATCGCCTGTCGAAGGCGCAGGCCCGCATACCTCCCGCCCTGCACCTGTACCATCTGAAGCACCATCAGCGACCACATCCACTTCCCTGTCCCAGCGCAGCGTCCAAATGTCGTTACCCCAGGCATTTGAGCGCAAGAGAAAGTACCCAGCCACCCACCCACAGGCCATAGCACTAACCTCACACCTTTCAAAATTACTGGCCATCGAAATGCTGCCATTTAGGCTTGTGGACACTGAGTCCTTCCGCAGCCTGATGGCAGCAGCTGTCCCTCGGTACGCGGTCCCCAGCCGCCACTACTTTTCCCGGTGTGCCATCCCCGCATTACACCACCATGTGTCCCGTAACATCACCCGTGCCCTGACCAACGCAGTTACTGGGAAGGTCCACTTAACGACTGACACATGGACAAGTGCTTGTGGCCAGGGACGCTACATTTCCCTGACGGCACACTGGGTGAATGTCGTGGAGGCTGGGAGCGACTCGGACCCTGGGATGGCACGGGTGCTACCCACGCCGAGGATTGCGGGCCCTACCTCCATCAGGGTTTCCGCCAGCACCTACGTTATTGGCTCCTCCTCCTCCGTTTCCACCTCCGAATTCTCTACACGCAGCGCCACTCCCCCATCAGCCAGTAGCTGGAAGCAGTGTAGCACTGCAGTGGGGAAGCGTCAACAGGCCGTGCTGAAGCTGATCTGCCTTGGGGACAAACAGCACACGGCCTCAGAGCTGTTGCAGGGGATTAGTCACCAGACCGAGCAGTGGCTCTCGCCACTCAACCTGCAACCAGGCATGGTTGTGTGTGATAATGGGCGTAACTTGGTGGCGGCTTTGGAGCTCGGCAAGCTCACACACGTACCATGCCTAGCGCATGTATTTAATTTAGTGGTTCAGCGATTTCTAAAAACCTACCCCAATGTGCATGATCTCTTGACCAAGGTGCGCCGCGTGTGTGCACATTTCCGTAAGTCATCTACAGCTTCGGCCGGCCTGTTGAAGCTGCAGCAGCGCTTACAATTGCCAGCTCACCGGCTGCTGTGTGATGTGAGCACGCGCTGGAACTCCACCTTCCACATGTTGGCCCGGCTTTGTGAGCAGCAGAGGGCAGTAGTGGAGTACCAGCTGTTACACGGTCGTCGCCTCTCCGTTCAACTTCCTGTAATCAGAAGTGAGGAGTGGGAATGGATGTCAGACCTCTGCGAGGTTTTACGCAATTTTGAGGAATCGACACAGATGGTGAGCGGCGATAACGCTATTATCAGTGTAACCATCCCACTTCTGTGTCTACTGAAACGCTCGCTGCTCACAATTAAAACCGACGCTTTGCATGTGGAAGAGGTGGAAATGGGGGAGGAAGAGCTTACACAAGGTGATAGCCAGAGCACCCTCACTTCGTCTTCTCAGCGACAATTGGAGGAGGAGGAGGAGGAGGAGGAGGAAGACACGGTTGCCTCCGCTACAGAGGGTAGCCATGGAACTTTAGTTCCATCTCTTCAGCGTGGGTGGGCAGAAGAGGAGGAAGAGGATGAGGATATTGAGAGTCATCCTCCTGGTGAGGACAGCGAAATCTTGACTGTTGGTACTCTGGCACACATGGCTGACTTTATGTTAGGCTGCCTTTCCCGTGACCCACGCGTTATACGCATTTTAAACAACACGGATTACTGGGTGTTCACCCTTCTGGACCCCCGCTACAAAGAGAATTTCTCATCTCTCATTCCTCCGGTGGAGAGGACAAGCAAAATGGTGCAATACCAGAAGGTTCTTGTTGAAAAATTGCTCCAAAATTTTCCATCTGACAATGCTGGCGGCAGAGTACGTGCTACCTTGGCCAACCGAGAAGGGGAGAAAAGGGGAGCACACAGCAGTTCCGAGAAAGGCAGGGCAACACTCTCCAAGGCGTGGGACACCTTCATGACACCCCGCCAGCACCCTCACCCTGATGCGCAGCCTAGTGTCACAAGGAGGGAAAAGTTTTGGAAGATGGTGAAGGAGTACGTAGCAGACCGTGTCAGCGTCCTCAATGATCCCTCTGTGCCTTACAACTACTGGGTGTCCAAGCTGGACACGTGGTATGAACTGGCACTCTACGCCTTGGAGGTGCTGGCCTGCCCTGCCGCCAGCGTTCTGTCTGAGCGGGTATTTAGTGCTGCTGGTGGCATCATAACAGATAAGCGTATCCGCCTTTCCACCGACAATGCTGATAGGTTGACACTTATAAAAATGAACAAGGCCTGGATTTCCCCTGACTTCTCCACTCCACTGGAGGAAAGCCGCGGGGGAACATAAACTCACTTTATATATGTTATTTACAATGATGGGAATACTCTGTATTCCCATTCACCCCTTCCACCCAAAAAACGGGTATATGGTTGACTCTTAATCTTCTCATCCTCCTCCTCCTCTTCCATATGCCCTGTGATATAATTTTTATATAGGGCCAGCTCACCAGCGGGCCATGTGATATAATTTTTATATAGGGCCAGCTCACCAGCGGGCCCTGTTTGACAATTTTTATATAGGTCAGCTCACCAGCGGGCCTTCTCATATAATGTTTTATTGGGTCAGCTCTCTAGCGGGCCCTCTCATATAATGTTTTATAGCGTCAGCTCACTAGCGGGCCTTCGCATATAATGTTTAGGATGGTCAGCTCTGCAGCAGACCCTCACCCATAATGTTTTAGATGGTCAGCTCAGCGCACGTTTCCCTCTTAATCATGGCCTCAGTTCTGAAAATCAAGGAAATTTTTGGGAGAATTTGCCTCTGCGCACGTTTCCCTCTTAATCATGGCCTCAGTTCTGAAAATCAAGGAAATTTTTGGGAGAATTTGCCTCTGCGCACGTTTCCCTCTTAATCATGGCCTCAGTTCTGAAAATCAAGGAAATTTTTGGGAGAATTTGCCTCTGCGCACGTTTCCCTCTTAATCATGGCCTCACTTCCGAAAATCAAGGAAATTTTTGGGATAATTTGCAGATGATATACAAGTAAATATACAGCAAATATTGTTTGGTAACAATTTTTCGCCTAAAGTCGTTTTTATTTTCCTTTTTTTGTGTTTTATGGTCAGTCTGTAAAAATGGCGTACTACGGGCGAAAGATCGTTCCCAGCAGCGATGTTGGAGTCCAAGATGCATCCAGACATCCTCCCTATGCTGTCCCTGAACCATTTCTGTGGTGTTTCCATCCTTTTCTTCCCTTTTCCTATGGACCAGGCACCCTCCCCTCATCAGAGCAGGGGGTGCCTGGTGTAATGCTCGAGTCCTCCCATTGACTTCAATGGGGCTCGGGTGCTCGGCCGAGCACTCGAGCCTCAGGGGGTGCTCGGTCAGAGCACCCGAACACCCGAGCATTGGGGTGCTCGCTCATCACTAGTCACAACCAATGCAATGATGAAGGAAGCTAGCTACAAATTCTTTACCCGGTGGTACTACACACCGGACAAGCTACACAAAATCTTTCCTGGATCCCCACAAATGTGTTGGAGGTGTTCAGCTGCAATGGGTAACCCCCTACATATTTGGTGGTCATGCTCACTGATTTCAGGGTTTTGGAACGAGGTAGTGAGACACCTTAACTCCATATTTGGGGTAGTGATCCCTCTAGATCCCACCGCTTGTCTGTTTATGATACTGCCACAGCACACTCTGATTCCCTCATGCCTTCAATCACACCTGAGATTACTGATACATCATGCACGACATCTGATCCCCAAATTATGGAAATTGACGTTATCGCCGACAATTACAATGTGGAGAGATGGGGCGGATCAGACGTTTGAGCTGGAGAGGTTACATGCAATGACTACTGGTCCCTTGGAGGCTTTTGAGGAGTTGTGGAGTACCTGGTGCTCCCACAGGTCGCTTGCTATTTAGTCACAATTAGGGCAGTAGCTGCAGCGCAACATCCCTTGGCTTTAACGATGTTCTGGCTGGGGGAACTGATACATTTGATACTCCAGTAACACAGGATGGTATCCATCCCCAACCAGATTCTTTCATTAGTACTAGAGATGGGGACACCAGCTAAAATTAAATACCCTACCATTGTCATTGCTTCAGCCACTATTACTATTAGACGGTATATTTGAGTGCGGAATATTGTTTGAGCTCCTTGCTCCCGTTCTACCCCCCCAGCTGCCTACTTCTTGATTCTTCATTGGAACATGATCTCAAACGAGATGCTTCATATTCAGTGGGATGTAATTTTCAAAGATAAACATGCAAAAGAATCATGGAATGTGTTTAAAATGCTCTTAGACACATATACACATCAATATATACCATTGGGGAATAAGCACAAGCGTAAAGTGAAACCAGTGTGGCTTAATAATGAGGTTTACAGGGAAATGAGGAAAAAGAAACAGGCTTTTAAAGTGTTTAAGTCAAACGGGTCAGATGCATCATTTAAAAATATAAAGAATGTAATAAAATCTGCAAACAAGCAATTAAGCTAGCTAAAATTGAAAATGAGAGAAATATTGCAAATAAGAGCAAGAAAAACCCGAAACAGTTCTACAAGTATATTAATAACAAAAAAGTTAAGGTTGATATTGATCCTCTTAGGACTATGACAGGTGAACTGATTAGTGAGGATAAGGCTATGGCTTACACCCTAAATGCATTCTTTGGGCAAACAGACAAAACCACAGAGTTTCCTCCACCATGTACATGACTTACTGAGGACAAGGTCCAAAAGAGAGTGGAAAGACTTATGGTGAATAAAGCACCTGAACCTAACAGTATACACACAAGGGTACTTAAGGAACCTACTTCACTAATAGGAAGACCATTATACTTAATATTTATTGATTCATTTTTTTCAGGTATAGTGCCCTGTGATTGGAGGAAAACTGATGTAGTTCCATTGTTTAAAAAGGAGTAATATCCAAACCAGGGAATTATAGACCTGTGGGCTTGACTTCCATAGTGGATAAGATGCTAGAATGTTCACTAACTGACAGTATACAGAACTATGTGAAGACAAACAATATTATTAATAGGAATCAGCATGGTTTTACGAAGAATAGATCATGTCAGTCTAATATACTTGCATTTTATGAAAGAGTAAGTAGTAATTTGGACAATGGAATTGCTGTTGATGTAGTATACTTGGAGTTTGCAAAAAGCTTTGATACAGTGTCTCACAACAGGTTACTGCATAAATTAAAAGGCTTCCGTTTGGGCGGTGTAATCTGTACATCAATTGGGAACTGGTTAAATGATTGATGGCAGAGAGTTGGTGTAAATGGAACCTTTTCAAATTGGTCTAAAGTTATAAGTGAGGTGCCGCAGGGTTCAGTCCTGGATCCAATGCTTTTTAATTTATTCATTATCTAGAAGTGGGAATTGAAAGTAGCGTCTCAATCTTTGCTGATGACACTTAGCTACTTAAGGAGATACATGGAGAGCTGGATGTTTTTTCTATGCAGAAGGATTTAGATAAATCGAGTGAATGGGCAGAAAAGTGGTAGATGACATTTAATATAAATAAATGTAAGGTTATGCATTTGGACTGTAGAAACAAACAATATACTCTAAATGAGAAACAACTTAGAGTACTAATAGACAATAGTCTTCACAGCAGTGTGCAGAGTCACTCAGCTGCTGTAAGAACAAACAGGGTGCTAGCCTGCATAAAGAGAGGTGTAGATACAAGGGATACAGATATTATCGTACCTCTGTATAAATCCTTGGTTAGGCCTCATCTAGAATATGGAGTACAATTTGGGGCACCAGTTCTTAAAAAAGACATTGTTGAACTGGAAAAATTACAGAGACATGCAACAAAACTGAAAACGGATTGGAGGATCTGAGTTATAAAGAGAGACTAGACAAACTGGGTTTGTTTACATTAGAGACATCTAAGGGGTGAAATGATTACCTTTTGCATATACATTCAAGGTCAATACAAAGAACTATCCAATTAATTATTTACGCAAAGAGCTGAGCTATGAACAAGAAGTCATCCATTAAGAGTAGAGGAAATGCACTTTTGACTAAAAGAAAGGCAGGGATTCTTTACAGTAAGAGCGGTAACGCTATGGAATTTTTTGCCTCGGGATGTTGTACTTGCAGATAATGCAACTGCTTTCAAAAAAGCAATGGATGCCTATCCACAAAACGATATTGAAAATGATGACAGATGGCTTCAGTGCAGATAGGTTTTTGATCAAGGGAATCATCTGACTGCCTTTTGGAGTCAAGAAGGAATTTTTGCACCCAATTGGGGCTAAATTGGAAATGGCATCAGAGGGCTATTTTTTTGTCTTCCTCTGGATCAACAGGGAAGACGCATGTCTTTTTTTAGTCTCATCAACTATGCTACTGTGTATGTTACTATGTTTACCAAACCTCCACAGCCAGCCCTTGACACCCACTGCACTAAGTGCCATCTCAGCTAAAGAATGTATGCCCAGATAGAAAATATCTAAATCAATATCTGAAAGTTGAATATTGTCCAGTATTGTAAAGGCCAGTACCACCATTTTCCAAATCAATGTGTCGATATGATAACCCCCCCAACCGATAAAACATTTTTGACAAAAAACTGTTGACCTTTTTTCTCGTTCGTTCCAGCGGCTTTAACTCTCTCTCTCTTGAAGCCAACATAATTCTCAGAAAACCCTAAGATGACTTTTGGGTATAAACTAATCATTCTGTTTGTTTAAAACCTTCTTGAGTAGAAAAACAAGATCAACAGATTTTAGAGGAGTTGTTACCTCCTGCATGAAAAATTATAACATCTGGGTAAGGGAAATTGTTCTGACAATAAATTAATTCACCTTCAACCTGCTCCCATCTGATCCCTCTCTTGTCATGCCACCATAGTCTGCACATTTCTGAGATAAATCCTAGGTTTTCTTTGTATGATCGAATAACTGCCCTTCTCCATGACCAATATAAAGTAATGACCTAGAATCCAAATTTCCAAAGGCTTTGAACCTAAAAGGAGAAATAACTTTACTTGTGAGATTCATTGGCTGCTACTAAATGATGGCAAATATAATGTTTAAATCTCTCAAATTTCCACCTCCCTATCTGTTTAATAGCATCACCCCCCTTGCCCAAATTAACCAAATTCTGTTGCTGCACCAATATGAAAAGTGTGCAGGGTAAATCTCTTCACGGACAAACCTAGTCTATGCAGACATAATGCTAAAACCCTATTAAACTGTAATTTTGAGACTGGTGAGCCATCACCTGCAGCCTAGTCTTAAGAAAACTTCCAATACTCAAGACCGGACATATGGGTGAACCTGTCAACTCTTTTAAATCTACCATTTTATCTTTTACTTCCTGGTCTGTCTTAGATCTTTAAACCAAAATTGACACTAGACCTTTTTTTAAACAAATGTGCTGATATAATAATTAACTATGTTCCTTCTTGTTCTTGGCCACAACCTCACTTACTCTAAATGCCCCAAAGAAAGACAGTAAGAACAAAGCTTGAAACAAAACAAACTCAAAATTATCAGTGCATACTATTTGTAACACCTCCAACAAATTTCTCAGCGAAACTGAATATGCTGGTCTCCTGTCATTAGTTGTCACATAGTAACATAGTAAATTAGGCTGAGTAAAGACACAAGTCCATCAAGTTCAACCTTTGCCTCATACCCCAGTGACTGTGAATTTTATAGCTTTCCTGCTACCAAATAAGTTAGTCTTTATCTGACCTTCCTAATCTGCCTATTAATAAACCTTATAACTCTGCATGTTCCCTTTTGCAATAAATGTATCTAATTTTCTCTTGTAGAAATTAATCCATTGTATCTTCCATAACCACCTCCTTGGGCAAGGAATTCCACAATTTAACAGACCTTACTGTAAAAAAACCCTTCCTCTGCTGAAGTCTAAACCTCCTTTCCTCTAATCTCAAAGGGTGTCCCCTGGTCAACTGATCAGGCCTTGGAATAAATAGCTCACCGCAGAGATCCTTGTATTGACCTCTCATATACACGTACAATGTGATAAGGTCTACTCTTAGTCGCCTTTTCTCTAAAGTAAATAAACCAAGTTTGTCTAGTCGTTCCTCATACGTCAAGTCCTCCATTCCCTTGATTAATTTTGTTGCTCTTCGCTGTACCCTCTCTAGTTCTAGTATATCCTTTTTCAGAACTGTTACCCAAAACTGCACTGCATACTCAAGGTGAGGTCTTACTAATGATTTGTACAATGGCAAAATAATGTTATCCACTCTTGCTTCAATACCTCTTTTTATGCAAGACAGGATTTTGTTTGCCTTTACTACTGCTATTTGACACTGGTCACTGTTTCCAAGTTTGTAGTTGTCAAGGATACCCAGGTCTTTTTCAAGCAATGAGTCTCCTAAAATGATTGCATTAAGTTTATAAGTAGCCTTGGGATTATTTCCTCCCAAATGCATGACTTTACACTTCCCCACATTAAACTTCATATTCCATTTGTTTGCCATTTTATGTAAATCCCTCTGTAGCTGTTATGTTGCCGCTCCGGTTCCCTACCTCCGCTCCGATCCTCGTCCTCGCCGGCCGCTTCGCGCATGCGCGGGCGGGTATTGCGGCTACTTCCGGGTTTTCCCCCGTGACGTCGGTAACGTGACGTCGGCCTGGGTCTGTATAAATATGCGCCGCGCTATTCTCTCGGCGCTCTTTCGTCGGGAAACTCCTAGTTCCCTGAGCTCCTGTGACTCCTGAGTTCTGCCTCCTTTAGCCCCCCCTGTTCTGGGTCAAGAAGTACAATTCCTCTTATCTCCTGCCTCCTGCTGTATTTTGAGGCTCTTTCCTTGGATTCCCTCTCTCTCCCCAGTAGCCTACTATACAGGTTTTGTGTGCTTTACTGTCTGTGCAGGTTCATCTCATCTTCTACTTACATATTATCTTTAGCTGTTTGCTAACCTCTGTGCTTACTCCTGCCCAGAGGAAGTTTTCAACCAGCTTACATTCATAACAGTAGAGAGCAATTATCCTGTTCTGAATTAATTACCCTGCATAATTTAGTGTCATCTGCAAATATTGATATCTTGCTTTCTATATCTATTTCTAGGTCATTTATAAACATGTTAAGAAGCAGCGGACCAAATACTGAACCCTGAGGTACTCCACTCTCCACTTTAACTGTATTGGAGAATTGTCCATTTACAACGATATACTGTTCCCTATCCTTCAACCAGTTTTGTATCCAATTGCAAAGGTTATCTCCTAGCCCAGATTTCCTTATTTTATACCCCACCCTTCTGTGTAGCACTGTATCAAATGCTTTTGCAAAGTCTAGATATATTACATCAACTGCCTTGCCCTTATCAAGGTTGCTTCCTCATAGAAGTTGAAAAGGTTAGTTTGGCATGATGTATTCTTCATAAAACCATGTTGATTCCTGCTAATGATCTTATATTTTTGTGTTATAATCCTGAATATAGCCCCTTATTATCCTTTCTAGCAGTTTCCCACTACAGAGGTCAAACTCACAGGTCTATAATTTCCAGGTTCTGTCTTAGTTCCCTTCTTAAATAGAGGCACTACATTGGCTCTTCGCCAGTCTTGTGGCTCTGAGCCTTACCTTACTTCAGAATTCTTTCAATTGTAAAGCTATTACAACCACTGTGAATGTTCAGTAATTTACTAAAGAAATTTAACCCAGATATATGCCTTTTGATAGCTGAACCTGACAACCCTTTTGACATCAAGATTTCTATATACCGTAAGCTTCCATTGAAAAGGATCAGCAGCCTTTTAGTTTCTTATCCAAAACCATTCATTCCACTCTGATAAGTAGCCTGCCCATGTAGATGGTGCCAGATAATTAATGATATACCGATTCATATTCCCTAGATCAATGCCAACACGTGTTGCAGGCATGGATGACCTTGAAGATCTGCTTGTGCTGCCAGCTTCCGAAACCTGTGCATCTGCAGTGGAGACAATGAATCAGCTAAATTATTAGTGAATCCTGGTATGTGTTTTGTGCTTAACCAGATATTTAATGACAAATATTTCAAAACCAAATATCTTAATAAAATAATGACTGGACAAGTTATTCACAGACAAGTTATTCACCGACTGTACTACACTAAGATTGTAACAAAGCACTAAATCTTTTGTTCTTGAAATGCTATCCCCAAATCTCCACTGCTACCAGAACTGGAAATAATTCCAATAATGTTAAGTTTTTGTTGTAACCATACTCTCCCCATTTTCTGGCCATGGTGGAGCACTCCACTGACCCTCCCAGAATGCCCCATAACCTGTGGAACCAGCTGCATGCGTGTATAAGTTGATCTCAGTATATAAACAACATTTCTTGAAACGCTGTTCTGACATTATAATTCTCCAGAAAAGAGTCCCAAACTGCAAGATCATCTCTGATTTCCCTAGGGACTTAAACCTAGCAGTGGCAGCTGACAATTTGCGTGAGAAAATCCACCCCATTGGCATGATTTTTTTTTTATATATTTCTTCATTACATTTTTCTTTTACTTTCTTCCATACTAAAAAATTCCAGCATAAATTAATCTAATATTAAAAATTTCAGCTCAAAACTCAACCGAATCTCAGTTAAAAGCTCTATTTACTCAAAAACAGTCCTTCATAACTCATTCACTAAAGTACATAACCACCATATATGCACGTAACTACCATTCGAAATACCACACCTCCAACATCTAGAATCTACGTGTCCATACATTTTTGCTAAATTGGCTGGAATCAAATACCACCTATTTGCTATTTAAAATAATTTTCTGTTATATTTAAACATTGTACCATGCTAGTTACCTCCCGTATCGATTAAAGCCAATCCCCATTGGATATACTCCTCTTTAAGTCCTTCTCCCAATTTTTAATTGCCCTGAAGGTATATATTTCCTTATACCTTCTTATAAGAGCCGATATTTTTGTAATCATTCCTTCTACCTCTCCTCTAGTACATATAAACTCAAAATGCTTCAGCTCTCCATCTCTATTTAATATTCTATGTTTCATTAGAAAGAACTTAACCCTTAAATAAGGAAATATTTCCCTAGCAGACAATGAAAACTCCTCCTGTAATTGAATGAAAGACTTAATTACGTCTCCGGATATCAAATCCTCTACTTTTCGAATCCCTGCCACCCTCCAGTTTTTCAAATTTAAATTCTCTATATTCGTTGAAATAATTCCCAGCGACAACAAATCACAAATTGTATCATAAACTCCCAACTTTTCCAAACCATATTTTCAATAAATTCCTCATCACCAGAGATTCTTCCAATTTACCATAATTAATATTATTTCTATCTATTAACCAAATTAATGATGACAAATCTGGACATCCCAGCATCTCTGTCTCTATTTGATACCAGGTTTTCTTTTTTATCTCCTTTACCTGAGTTGCCAGAACATGAGCCAGCATACACGCATTGTGATATTCAACTATATTCGGGCTCCTACCCATCCCTCTCTGGTTTTCCGAGATAACAAAGCTAGGCTTATCCTTGTTTTTTTTTCCCAAATGAACTATATAAAGGCCATATTCAGCCAAGCCTTAGGAACCTGTACAGGTATCATTTGGAACAAATAGTTCCATATTGGCAATATATATGTCCAAATAGTGTTAATCCTACCTGTCCATGAAATTTCCCTTTTCTCCCAATCCTGAAGAAGCTTGTTTGTAGAGTTTATTAATTGTAGAAAATTAATCTCTACAGTTGTAGTAGGGTCTTTAGCAATTTTATTCCCCAAATATTTAATACTATCCTTAGCCCAAGAAAAATCAAAACTATTTTTTATATCCTCTATCTCCTCTGGTCCTAAATTTATAGGAAGAACTATCGTTAATTTTATATTTAATTTATAGTTCGAGTATTTGCAATAATGTCCTATTACGCTCATCAGTTCTATCAGAGATAATTTTGGTTGTTCCAAGAAAATAAGGACATCGTCCGCATACAGATTGATCTTACACTGTACCGACTTCAATCTGAAACCAACAACATCCTCATTTTCTCTGATATCTCTAGCCAAGGGCTCAATCAACAATACATAGAGCAGGGGTGACAAAAGGCACCCCTTCCGCGTGCCATTAGCAATCAAAAATCAATCGGCATCAATTCCAGGTCCGACCGTCCTAGCTAACGGGCAAGTATATAACTTCCTAATGGCATCATATATACTGCCCCCTAACCCACATGCCTTTAATGTCTGACCCAGGAAATCCCATCTGACCCTGTCAAAAGCCTTCTCTGCATCCAATTACAGGGTTAGAAGGGGGACCCGGGATCTATGTACAACATCAAAGATATCCACCACTCTTCTGGTGTTATTTGCAGCCTTCCTCCCCAGGATAAATCCCATCTGATCCGAGGACACCAAATCCGTCACCACACCCTTTATCTTGTCCGCTAAAACTGTTGCATATATCTTAACATCCCCATTTAAGAGGGAGATAGGCCAATAATTTGAAAGAATCTCTGGGTCTTTGTCTGGCTTAAGTATAGGGGCTATATTGACTCTTAACATCTCAGCAGGGAAAGAACGAATTCTAATCACCTCATTAAAAGTATCTGTCATCTTTTCAGCAAGTACATCACTAAATACTTCTATTCTAATCCTGTATACTCTGCTTGACTGTTTTTTCCCGTTTAGTTTATTAGTAGTGATGAGCGAGCACCCCAATGCTCGGGTGTTCGGGTGCTCTGACCGAGCACCCCCGGAGGCTCGAGTGCTCGGCCGAGCACCCGAGCCCCATTGAAGTCAATGGGAGGACTCGAGCATTACACCAGGCACCCCCTGCTCTGATGAGGGGAGGGTGCCTGGTCCATAGGAAAAGGGCAGAAAAGGATGGAAACACCACAGAAATGGTTCAGGGACAGCATAGGGAGGATGTCTGGATGCATCTTGGACTCCAACATCGCTGCTGGGAACGATCTTTCGCCCGTAGTACGCCATTTTTACAGACTGACCGTAAAACACACAAAAAGGAAAATAAAAACGACTTTAGGCGAAAAATTGTTACCAAACAGTATTTGCTGTATATTTACTTGTATATCATCTGCAAATTCTGCAAAAAATTTCATCGATTTTTCTGAAGTGAGGCCATGATTAAGAGGGAAACGTGCGCAAAGGCAAATTCTCCCAAAAATTTCCTCGATTTTTCTGAACTGGGGCCATGATTAAGAGGGAAACGTGCGCTGAGCCGACCATCTAAAACATTATGGGTGAGGGTCTGCTGCGGAGCTGACCATCCTAAACATTATATGCGAAGGCCCGCTAGTGAGCTGACGCTATAAAACATTATATGAGAGGGCCCGCTAGAGAGCTGACCCAATAAAACATTACATGAGAAGGCCCGCTGGTGAGCTGACCTATATAAAAATTGTCAAACAGGGCCCGCTGGTGAGCTGGCCCTATATAAAAATTATATCACAGGGCATATGGAAGAGGAGGAGGAGGATGAGAAGATTAAGAGTCAACCATATACCCGTTTTTTGGGTGGAAGGGGTGAATGGGAATACAGAGTATTCCCATCATTGTAAATAACATATATAAAGTGAGTTTATGTTCCCCCGGGGCTTTCCTCCAGTGGAGTGGAGAAGTCAGGGGAAATCCAGGCCTTGTTCATTTTTATAAGTGTCAACCTATCAGCATTGTCGGTGGAAAGGCGGATACGCTTATCTGTTATGATGCCACCAGCAGCACTAAATACCCGCTCAGACAGAACGCTGGCGGCAGGGCAGGCCAGCACCTCCAAGGCGTAGAGTGCCAGTTCATACCACGTGTCCAGCTTGGACACCCAGTAGTTGTAAGGCACAGAGGGATCATTGAGGACGCTGACACGGTCTGCTACGTACTCCTTCACCATCTTCCAAAACTTTTCCCTCCTTGTGACACTAGGCTGCGCATCAGGGTGAGGGTGCTGGCGGGGTGTCATGAAGGTGTCCCACGCCTTGGAGAGTGTTGCCCTGCCTTTGTCGGAACTACTGTGTGCTCCCCTTTTCTCCCCTTCTCGGTTGGCCAAGGTAGCACGTACTCTGCCGCCAGCGTTGTCAGATGGAAAATTTTGGAGCAATTTTTCAACAAGAACCTTCTGGTATTGCACCATTTTGCTTGTCCTCTCCACCGGAGGAATGAGAGATGAGAAATTCTCTTTGTAGCGGGGGTCCAGAAGGGTGAACACCCAGTAATCCGTGTTGTCTAAAATGCGTGTAACGCGTGGGTCACGGGAAAGGCAGCCTAACATAAAGTCAGCCATGTGTGCCAGAGTACCAACAGGCAAGACTTCGCTGTCCTCACCAGGAGGATGACTCTCAATCTCCTCATCCTCTTCCTCCTCTTCTGCCCACCCACGCTGAAGAGATGGAACTAAAGTTCCATGGCTACCCTCTGTAGCGGAGGCAACCGTGTCTTCCTCCTCCTCCTCCTCCGCCTCCTCCAATTGTCGCTGAGAAGACGAAGTGAGGGTGCTCTGGCTATCACCTTGTGTAAGCTCTTCCTCCCGCATTTCCACCTCTTCCACATGCAAAGCGTCAGTTTTAATTGTGAGCAGCGAGCGTTTCAGTAGACACAGAAGTGGGATGGTTACACTGATAATAGCGTTATCGCCGCTCACCATCTGTGTCGATTCCTCAAAATTGCGTAAAACCTCACAGAGGTCTGACATCCATTCCCACTCCTCACTTCTGATTACAGGAAGTTGAACGGAGAGGCGACGACCGTGTAACAGCTGGTACTCCACTACTGCCCTCTGCTGCTCACAAAGCCGGGCCAACATGTGGAAGGTGGAGTTCCAGCGCGTGCTCACGTCACACAGCAGCCGGTGAGCTGGCAATTGTAAGCGCTGCTGCAGCTTCAACAGGCCGGCCGAAGCTGTAGATGACTTACGGAAATGTGCACACACGCGGCGCACCTTGGTCAAGAGATCATGCACATTGGGGTAGGTTTTTAGAAATCGCTGAACCACTAAATTAAATACATGCGCTAGGCATGGTACGTGTGTGAGCTTGCCGAGCTCCAAAGCCGCCACCAAGTTACGCCCATTATCACACACAACCATGCCTGGTTGCAGGTTGAGTGGCGAGAGCCACTGCTCGGTCTGGTGACTAATCCCCTGCAACAGCTCTGAGGCCGTGTGCTGTTTGTCCCCAAGGCAGATCAGCTTCAGCACGGCCTGTTGACGCTTCCCCACTGCAGTGCTACACTGCTTCCAGCTACCGGCTGATGGGGGAGTGGCGCTGCGTGTAGAGAATTCGGAGGTGGAAACGGAGGAGGAGGAGCCAATAACGTAGGTGCTGGCGGAAACCCTGATGGAGGTAGGGCCCGCAATCCTCGGCGTGGGTAGCACCTGTGCCATCCCAGGGTCCGAGTCGCTCCCAGCCTCCACGACATTCACCCAGTGTGCCGTCAGGGAAATGTAGCGTCCCTGGCCACAAGCACTTGTCCATGTGTCAGTCGTTAAGTGGACCTTCCCAGTAACTGCGTTGGTCAGGGCACGGGTGATGTTACGGGACACATGGTGGTGTAATGCGGGGATGGCACACCGGGAAAAGTAGTGGCGGCTGGGTACCGCGTACCGAGGGACAGCTGCTGCCATCAGGCTGCGGAAGGACTCAGTCTCCACAAGCCTAAATGGCAGCATTTCGATGGCCAGTAATTTGGAAAGGTGTGAGGTTAGTGCTATGGCCTGTGGGTGGGTGGCTGGGTATTTTCGCTTGCGCTCAAATGCCTGGGGTAACGACATTTGGACGCTGTGCTGGGACAGGGAAGTGGATGTGGTCGCTGATGGTGCTTCAGATGGTACAGGTGCAGGGCGGGAGGTATGCGGGCCTGCGCCTTCGACAGGCGATTGGCCGGCACCGAAAACAGTGGAAGAGGAGGCAGTGGTGTGGCCTGCAGACACAGATGGGCGATCCAGGCGTTCCTCCCACTTATTACGGTGCTTGGATGCCATGTGTCGGATCATGCTGGTGGTGGTGAGGTTTCTAGTGTTCATGCCTCGGCTCATTCTGGTGTGGCACAGGTTGCAAACTACAATTATTTTGTCGTCCGCACTTTCCTTAAAAAAACGCCATACCGCGGAACACCTACCCCTTGGCAAGGGAGATTTACGCAAGGGGGTGCTCCGTGGAACATTTGCGGGCCGGTTTGGTGCGGTCCGCCTTCTTTCTGTAGCCACACCACTGCCTCTTCCAGCCTGTTGCGGTGCTGCAGATGGCTCACCCTCAGGACTGCTGTCATCGCTCGGCTCTACACCTTCCCAGGTGGGGTCAGTCACCTCATCGTCCACCAAGTCCTCCTCCACTTCCTCACTCTGATCATCCTCCTCATGTCTTGATCCCACCACATACTCAGTCATTGACAACTGTATAACATCCTCCTCAACAAGGTCTTGAGACAGTAATAGTGGTTGATTTAATGGCAACTGTGTCTCATCATCATCATCATCCACTACTTCCTTTGACCTTAAATGCCGTTCACATCTGTCATCTTCTTGTGATTGGGTACCCTCTAGAGGTTGTGAATCAGGGCATAAGATGTCATGTTCCTCTGCAAGCGTGCTTGGAGAGAGGGTCAAATGAAGGATTGGTGATGAGACGAGCTCCTCACTATATCCCATTGTGGGATCACTTCTTTGACCAGACCGTCTATGGTGGGAGGAAGGATGATCAGAGTGAGGATTATGTTGACCAGACTCTTGGCTACTGAGAGTGGACTTGGTGGAAGACAGGGTGGTGCTTAACCGACTGGAAGCAGTATCAGCTGACATCCAACCGACCACCTGTTCGCAGTGGTCGGACCTCGAGAGTGATGTCCTGCGACGCCCTGTAAAATGAGACATGAAGCTAGGTATGGTGGATGTCTTTCTTTCTTGTGCTCTGGCACCAGGCACAGTTTCTCCGCGTCCTGACCCGCGCCCTGAACTATCAGGATCACGTCCACTTCCCCGTCCTTTTTTACCCGCCTTCTTCATCTTACACGGAATATGTGACTTTGATATTTGAGTTTGAAGACTTAACAGTATTTCTTCCTATTCTGCAACTGTGCAGAGTACACAGAATAGGCTGCTAAACTGCGGTGAAGCACACTGAATGGAATATGTGACTTTGATATTTGAGTTTGAAGACTTAACAGTATTTCTTCCTATTCTGCAACTGTGCAGAGTACACAGAATATGCTGCTAAACTGCGGTGACGCACACTGAATGGAATATGTGACTTTGATATTTTAGTTTGAAGACTTAACAGTATTTCTTCCTATTCTGCAACTCTGCACAGTACACAGAATGTGCTGCTAAACTGCGGCGAAGCACACTGAATGGAATATGTGACTTTGATATTTAAGTTTGAAGACTTAACAGTATTTCTTCCTATTCTGCAACTCTGCACAGTACACAGAATGTGCTGCTAAACTGCGGCGAAGCACACTGAATGGAATATGTGACTTTGATATTTTAGTTTGAAGACTTAACAGTATTTCTTCCTATTCTGCAACTGTGCAGAGTACACAGAATATGCTGCTAAACTGCGGCAAAGCACACTGAATGGAATATGTGACTTTGATATTTGAGTTTGAAGACTTAACAGTATTTCTTCCTATTCTGCAACTCTGCACAGTACACAGAATGTGCTGCTAAACTGCGGCGAAGCACACTGAATGGAATATGTGACTTTGATATTTTAGTTTGAAGACTTAACAGTATTTCTTCCTATTCTGCAACTGTGCAGAGTACACAGAATATGCTGCTAAACTGCGGTGACGCACATTGAATGGAATATGTGACTTTGATATTTTAGTTTGAAGACTTAACAGTATTTCTTCCTATTCTGCAACTCTGCACAGTACACAGAATGTGCTGCTAAACTGCGGCGAAGCACACTGAATGGAATATGTGACTTTGATATTTGAGTTTGAAGACTTAACAGTATTTCTTCCTATTCTGCAACTGTGCAGAGTACACAGAATAGGCTGCTAAGCTGCGGCGAAGCACACTGAATGGAATATGTGACTTTGATATTTTAGTTTGAAGACTTAACAGTATTTCTTCCTATTCTGCAACTGTGCAGAGTACACAGAATATGCTGCTAAACTGCGGTGACGCACACTGAATGGAATATGTGACTTTGATATTTGAGTTTGAAGACTTAACAGTATTTCTTCCTATTCTGCAACTGTGCAGAGTACACAGAATATGCTGCTAAACTGCGGCGAAGCACACTGAATGGAATATGTGACTTTGATATTTGAGTTTGAAGACTTAACAGTATTTCTTCCTATTCTGCAACTGTGCAGAGTACACAGAATATGCTGCTAAACTGCGGTGACGCACATTGAATGGAATATGTGACTTTGATATTTTAGTTTGAAGACTTAACAGTATTTCTTCCTATTCTGCAACTCTGCACAGTACACAGAATGTGCTGCTAAACTGCGGCGAAGCACACTGAATGGAATATGTGACTTTGATATTTTAGTTTGAAGACTTAACAGTATTTCTTCCTATTCTGCAACTGTGCAGAGTACACAGAATAGGCTGCTAAGCTGCGGCGAAGCACACTGAATGGAATATGTGACTTTGATATTTTAGTTTGAAGACTTAACAGTATTTCTTCCTATTCTGCAACTGTGCAGAGTACACAGAATATGCTGCTAAACTGCGGTGACGCACACTGAATGGAATATGTGACTTTGATATTTGAGTTTGAAGACTTAACAGTATTTCTTCCTATTCTGCAACTGTGCAGAGTACACAGAATATGCTGCTAAACTGCGGCGAAGCACACTGAATGGAATATGTGACTTTGATATTTGAGTTTGAAGACTTAACAGTATTTCTTCCTATTCTGCAACTGTGCAGAGTACACAGAATATGCTGCTAAACTGCGGCGAAGCACACTGAATGGAATATGTGACTTTGATATTTTAGTTTGAAGACTTAACAGTATTTCTTCCTATTCTGCAACTGTGCAGAGTACACAGAATATGCTGCTAAACTGCGGCGAAGCACACTGAATGGAATATGTGACTTTGATATTTGAGTTTGAAGACTTAACAGTATTTCTTCCTATTCTGCAACTGTGCAGAGTACACAGAATATGCTGCTAAACTGCGGCGAAGCACACTGAATGGAATATGTGACTTTGATATTTTAGTTTGAAGACTTAACAGAATGTGCTCTAATCTGCAACTTTGCACACTAAACAGAATGTGCTCTAATCTGCAACTTTGCACACTAAACAGAATGTGCTCTAATCTGCAACTTTGCACACTAAACAGAATGTGCTCTAATCTGCAACTTTGCACACTAAACAGAATATATGAAATTTTTTTTTTTTTTGTTTTTTTCCCCCCACACAAAATAAACTGCTGCCCCCACACACAGTAGTCCTAAAAAGGACTTTTGGTTCTTTTTTTTCACAAATTTGCTTTTTTTCTCCCTACACTGACTTTCCCTTCCTATCCTCATCTCTCCCTGGCTAAGACTGAGCCGAACTCGATGGTCAGGTGCTATACAGCACCCGACCACGGGTTCTGGCCAGCCAATCAGTGTAATGCCAGCAGACAACATGGCTGCTGGCATTACACTGATGTCAGAGCCTCCCTGCACGTTTATTGGCTGCGCAGCAGCCGCAAAACGTGCGGGGAGGAGACCCGAACATGGCGGGCGAGCACATGCGGTACTCGTACGAGTACCGCCATGTGCTGGGCAGAGCGATGCTCGAGCCGATCCGAGCATCGGCCGAGCATGCTCGCTCAACACTATTTATTAGGTAGAAGCCTATCTGCTCTATTACTTCTATAATACCAATTGATCTTTAAATAGTATAAATTCTTATTCTTCTCATCTATAAGCAAATCATTAATTTTAGTTTGTATCTCCATTAATTCTTTTGTTTTACGTCTATTAGGAGATTCCTTATTTTCTTGTGATGTTTTATAATATTTCAGATATAAATCCGATATAGAGGAACCCCCTTTTTTTCTATAGTACCTAATTTAATAAAATGACCTCTAATCACACATTTATATGCGCTCCAAACTATTGGCAAATATACTTCTCCGTTCTGATTTTCCATAAAATACTTCTCTTTAACATCAGCTATATACTGTCTATTTTCTTTCTTAAATAATACATTTTCATTCAAATGCCAGCTTGTTCTATTACCTTTAAAATTTTCCGTACAAAGTTCCAAAATCAAAGCATTATGATCCGACCAGGTAATATCTTGGATCAGTACCTTTTTTACCTTTTTTACTATAGCATCATCTCCTAAAAATAAATCAGTCCTGGAACAGGAACAATAAATTGAAATAAATTTGAAATAAAACCCATACCTCTGTCCTGAACTGGAACTGGCTCTAGAACATCCTTGTCCATAAGGGCCTGGATAGCGCCATTGAACATTGATTGCGTTTCTCTGCGCCCTGGGGCATATGAGAAGGAAAAAAGCTAAAGGGAGGAAGAGAGATGAAAGGGATCCTGCATCTACCCTCCACCACCTGTAAAGCCCATGAGACTGCCGCTGAATCATCCCAGACGCTGTGGTAGTGATGCAGATGGCCACCCACAGCCGAGTGGGGACCTGGGTTCAGTGAGTCATGCTGAAGAAAGCTTGGAAGAGACCTTGGGCTTCAATTGCTGTTTGGGCTTGGAGGAGGCACACAGAGCTGAGTGAACCTCCTGGTTCAGCGGACGTGTCTCAGTCTGAAAGGAATGAAAAAAACGATTATGCTTGAGAGGCGTTTTCTTCCTGGGGACCAAAGGCAGAAGTGTGCTTTTACCCCCTGCGGCCTCACTAATCAGATCCTTAAGATCTGGCCCAAACAATGATGTGTCTTGAAAAGGCAAAGAGAGCAAGGCTTTCTTGGAAGCGGTGTCAGCAGACCAGATGTTGAGCCAAAGAGCTCTTCTGGCAACCACAGACATGGTGGAAACCCTAGCCAACAAATGGATGGCATTAAATAAGGCAGCAGAAACATAGTGCTGGGCCTCAGAAATGTTGGTAAGAAGGCGCAACGTATCCAAAGTAGGAGCACCCTGACGGACAGCCAGGGGAGTTGTCCAGTCCAGACCGCAATGGCCTGGTTAACCCATGCCGCAGCGAACACTTGTAACGGTTTGTTTGACACACAGACACAGTGGTTTAGGGTAAAACACAGTTTTATTGAAATCACAGTAATATAATAACCCTCACAGGTCCTGTAGTATTTAAGCAGAATAATACAGACACACGACAGGTTACATATACATATGCCTACACAGGTCCAGTATAACCATAGAGTCCATAACAGCATATATTGACACAGGTCAGGCAGAATACAATGAATTCCCAGGAGAAAGGTACTGCATGGGTTAATGGTCTTCAATGAGTTTAAACAGTCCCATGGGAAGAGAGGTCTGTGATGGAGCTCACTCAATCTAGAGAGCTTAAGGATACGTAACTGTCACGGTTTGTTAAGACTCTCAGACGTAAGGTTAGGTAAAAACACAACTTTACTGAAAAAGTTTAAAATAATTCCATAGGGTTTTATACACATACAAACAATACATAGAATAGGCAGACGATAATGACAATAGCAATACAGGTTTTACCGGCCTTGCCAATATACCGGGCAAGGCAACCTGGGCGAGTCTAGAACAGGTGGCTCTACCGGTCCTGCCAATATACCGGGCAAGGCAGCCTAACGGAATACCAGAGTAGTAGGCTCTACCGGCCTTGCCAATACCGGGTAAGGCAACCTTAAGATGGAATAGTAAACGGTTCTACCAGCCTTACCAATATACCGGGCAAGGCAGCCTGATGGAATACCAATGTATTAGGCTCTACCGGCCCTGCCAATACCGGGTAAGGCAACCTTAAGATGGAATAGTGAACTGTTCTACCAGCCTTACCAATATACCGGGCAAGGCAGCCCAAAGGGAAGGAGAACACCACAATGACCTTATAGGCTGTCAGATGGCAATGACAGTATAGGGGAAATGACAGCGGCTACCAGGTCAAGAGGTTACACTGTAGTCTGAAACTCTAGTACCCGTGTACTGTAGGAATCATAGCTGTCTAGGACTGGACAGCGCACTCTAGACCATCAGGTACGTGAGTGTAGAGACCTGGAGTAAACCAGCGCCCTTACGTTGGGAAAACATCAAGCAAGATCTTGAGTAAACCCACAGGCCATGGAGCGAATCAACGCCCGAGCGTTGGTAACCAATAAACAGAGAAGTGTCGCCACAAGGCAGTGGAGCAAACCAGACTAGTAAAGTACAGCTACTGGTCTAAAGGAGTTAACCAGCGTCCGCACGCTGGGACCAACAGTACTGTAAGACCAAGGAGTAAACCAGCACCCGCGCGCTGGAACCAACAGGCTGTGAAGTGTAGCCGCAAGGCTTAGTGGAGCTAACCAGCGTCCGCACGCTGGGAACAATAGTACGATGTATAGACCTTCAGGCCAAGGAGTAAACCAGCGCCCGCACGCTGGAACCAACAGACAGCAAGGAGTAGCCGAAAGGCCAGTGGAGAAAACCAGCGTCCGCTCGCTGGGAACCAGCAATGTAGTTTATACGGTCGTAAGGCCAAGGAGCAACCAGCGCCCGCACGCTGGGACCAACAGGTGTAAGAGTAGCCGCAAGGCTTAATGGAGCAAACCTGCGTCCGCACTCTGGGACCAACAGGTGTGAGAGTAGCCGCAAGGCTAAATGGAGCAAACCAGCGTCCGCATGCTGAGACCAACAGGCGTAAGAGTAGCCGCAAGGCTTAATGGAGCAAACCAGCATCCGCACGCTGGGACCAACAGGTGTGAGAGTAGCCGTAAGGCTTAATAGAGCAAACCAGTGTCCGCACGCTGGGACCAACAGGTGTTAAGTGTAGCCGCAAGGCCAGTGGAGCAAACCAGCGTCCGCACGCTGGAACCAACAGGTGTTAAATGTAGCCGCAAGGCTAGTGGAGTGAACCAGCGTCCGCACGCTGGGAACCAACAGGGGGAATGTCGTGAAGCAGCGAGGAACAATGTCGTCACCGATGCAGGAACTGGAAGCAGATAACAACCGGAACCAGCGGAGAAGATCAATCGGATCAAGTACAGCAATGAAGACTGGCAGCAGGAGCATCAGCTACTGACGAATACAACCGGAACCGGACTGGAACTGACATAGCAGGCAGGAACTCAGGAACAGGTCGACTCAGGAACTCAGGAATACAGCTACAGGCCCAATCAGCTACTGTAGCAAGGTGAAACTGGATGCTGTCAGAGACACCACGAAAGGGCAACAAGAGGGTGCCCAGACTGAGTTTAAAAAGGCAATGTGAGGTGTGCTGAAGGCAGACAGCCAATGGGAGCCCCCTACAGGTGATAGACACTGGATTGCAGCAATCACGGGCACTGTGATAGTAACACCCAGAAATAGGTTAGCAGAACAAACGTGAACTGCCAGAGTAATATCAGGAACTGAGCAACATATGACACTGCCGTAGCAGTAACTGAGACCAAACCACCTGCACTCTGCCGTAGCAGTAACGGAGACAAGACAAATGGCACACTGCCGTATCAGTAATGGAGACAGGCCACTTGCATTCTGCAGGATCAGTAACGGAGACAAGGCCAATGACACACTGCCGTAGCAGCAACGGAGACTAGGCCACTGCACTCTGCAGGAGCAGTAATGGAGACAAGGCCAATGGCACACTGCCGTAGCAGTATCGGAGACTAGGCAACTTGCGCTCTTGCAGGAGCGGTAATGGAGACAAGGCCAATAGCACACTGCCATAGCAGTAACGGAGACTAGGCCACTTGCGCTCTGCAGGAGCGGTAACGGAGACAAGGCCAATAGCACACTGCCGTAGCAGTAATGGACACTAGGCCACTTGCGTTCTGCAGGAGCAGTAACAGAGATAAGGCCAATGGCACACTCCCGTAGCAGTAACGGAGACTAGGCAACTTGCGCTCTTGCAGGAGCGGTAAAGGAGACAAGGCCAATAGCACACTGCCGTAGCAGTAACGGAGACAGGCCACTTGCGCTCTGCTACTCTGCAGGAGCAGTAATGGAGACAAGGCCAATGGCACACTGCCGTAGCAGTAACGGAGACTTGCCCACTGCGATCTGCAGGAGCAGTAACGGAGACAAGGCCAATGCACACTGCTGTAGCAGTAACGGAGAATAGGCCACTTGCACTCTGCAGGAGCAGTAACGGAGATACAACTGAACATTGCCGTGACCAGAATGACTGGGCAACTGAGCAACTCGCCCAGAGGTCGAAACCAACCAGAAGCGTCACAAATGCCTGATGGATAGGAATGTCGCCAAGGCAACACAGAGGCAGCCAGAGCAGGAACGTCAACCAAGCTGGATCGAATCACTGAGCAGGAACGTCAGTCAAGCTGGGTCAGTACACAAGTACAGGAACGTCAGCCAAGCCGGGTCGGTACACAGGAGCAGGAAAGTCAGCCAATCCGGGTCGGTACACAGGAGCAGGAATGTCAGCCAAGCCAGGTCGGTACACAGGAGCAGGCGCAGAAGAATGGTCAGGCAATCCGGATCGGTACACAGGCAGGAGTCGAGATGCAGAGTAGTCAGGCAGGCCAAGTCGGTACACTGGGAATCACTAAGAGCAGGAACAAGCACTGGTACAGGAACACCACAAAAGGGCACCGGAGGGGTGCCAGAGCCCAGTATATAAAGGCCATACTGGGTGGGACAAACACAGAATAGCCAATGGGAGCAAAGCACAGTGTAGTCTGACAGAAAGTAGCAAGGAGAGCACGGGCACCGTGATAATGCTGGACTCATGGCAGTACCAGCAGTGGCAAAAATGGACTTGAGGGAAACTTCAAGTTTCTTGTCAGTCCAGTCTTTCAGAGACATCAGAGACTGGCAAGGCAGTAGACAGATAGCCTGGAAATAGGAGCATCCACTTTGAGGGAATGAACCCACTGAACAAGCACCGCCTCAGAAAAGGGGTAAAGCTTGGCAAATTTCTTGGAAACAGAAGGGTTCCTGTCCGGAGATTTCCACTCATCAGACACAAGGCGGTCAATAGTGGGGTTAGGTGGAAAACAAGTAAGGGGCTATATTGGCTCCTGAAACACATCAGAGGGATCTGAAGAAACCTCTTGAACTAAGGGAATGTTTAGGGTAGTCAAGACAGCCCTGATCAGGCCCTCAGCCGAGGGCTCAGGATTAGCCTCAAAGGGGTCCCCAAAACACTGAGAGGAGCCCACAGCAGAAGATTCCTCAACATCTGAATCCACAAACAGTTCCTCCTCAGAGGAATCTCATATGTCAGGTACTCCCTGCGGTTTCAGCAGGGAAGGTCTGACAGAAGTAGGAGTTTTCCAGGACTGGAAGACCCCCTGTAACTGGGATGGAAAGAGTTGCAATGTAGACCGAATGTCCCTAGTAGCAGCCTTGAACTCTTGCACCCAAATTGGCTCTAATGCATGGCTGGAGGTCCCTGGAAGAGGCTGAGGGACATCAGAACATGCTGGGCATAAATGACCTGAGAATTCTCTAGGCAACCCTGAATGACATGAAGCGCAATGCACAACAGGGGACATTGAGACCCCAGCATCCTTAGTCTTAGGCCTGTCCCCAAGCTCCAACGGATTAGACATTCTCACAGTGTCAAAAACGTTTATTAGTATAAAGAATCACCCAATTACAGTGTGTAAGATTAAAGTTTCACCCCAGAAATCGCTAAAATACACTTATCTGGCAGGCGAAGGGTTAATCTTCAGAGGAGAGAAGGAGAGTCCAAGCCCTGTGTAGGATACTCGTTCTGGAAAAGGCACAAAATGTCTGCCGCGGTGGGACCCAATCAGAAACAAGCACATGAAGCAAGCACTCATGGGAAATGTAGTTTTCCCAGAAAAAGTACCCCAACAGTGCCCGAAGCCCCCTGAACCCCCCCAAATACTTGAAATGTTAATCGGATGAAAGAGCAAGGGCAGACAATTAAAATGAGCCATCTCTGATGTCGCTACGTTGAGCGGTTGTAGAGATGTGTCCCAAACTGTGCAATCCCATAGAAGTGAATGGAGCAATGGCGTATATGTGGTAAATCGAACTTAAATTTTGCAAAGTTGAAAAAGTAAAATAAAAGTACTTGAAACATCACTAGAACATGTTTGGAGACCCAAAAAAACACTGAACCCAGTAGGGAAAGTGCCAATACCCCCCAAAACTAGCAGCTAAAGGGTTAAGTTACCACATAAACCTGCTCCAAAATACCCAGCAGACATACAGATAAACCCAATGAGTGCAGGAGTGTGCAATAAGAACTCCAAAGGAAAACCCCTGTGCGGAGGGGCGCTGTGGAACATGTGGATCAGCAGCACTCAAAGGGTTGCTCATTTTTCCTGCAGATCTTCTGTCTTCAGACTACCATGTATTAAGAAGCCTCTGTGGGCAACTCCTGAGGACAGAACTTGAACCCAAGATTTTCCCCCCAGGGCTTAAGGTCCACAAAATGCACCTGATTACTGAGCTGGCCACATCTAAGGGCATTGTCAGTTATGGTAATCCGCCTAATGGTGGTATTCCATTTCTAACAGAAAAATAAAAAATTGTCTAACACTATAGCAGAACTGTTCTCTTGCCTGTGTCTTCACCAAGGAACAAATCTTACTGGAGCTGATTGGCTAGCTGCAGCCAAGGAGGGAAGGTAGGCTCCACCCCCTGCATACAATTCTAGAATTTTTCCTGCCTAAATGAAAGGGACGGATCGCCTACCCGGAGTTACCAGTAACCTTTATTGGATGACAGAGAAATTGTATTTTCTTAAACTGAGCTGCCTGCACCTTTAAGTTTTTATTTTTACCCTCAAATTTAGATATTTTCTTATCCAACCCAGGTTTTAATATTCGGTTGAAATCACCCGCCAATAAAAGCTTTCCTTGTTTTATTCGGCTAATTCTCTCAAACAGCCACTCAAAAAAAAAACATTAGAAGATCCATTAGGTGCATATATGTTGGTCATAGTGTACCTTTCTCCTTGTATCTCAACAATCATTATCAAAACTCATGCATCAACCTCCTGATATATTACTTTTGCTTCCAACTCACTGCTAATGAGTATGGCAACACCTCTTTTTTTACTGTTCTCGAGTGAGGAGCAAAAAACCTGTTTAAACCTATCTGGGATAAACCTCTTACTATCTGAGTTCCTCCAATGCGTTTCCTGCAGGAACACAATCTGTGCCCTCACCTGTCTGAGGAAATCAAACAGTATAGAGAGCTTAAATGGGGAATTTAGGCCCCCGGGTATTAACTGATATGATTTAACCATTATCAAGATAACCTCTAATCTTTGTATTCTCCTTTACGCACATCTCAACACATACATCAACAATTAAAACATAAAAAATAATTTTCCCATTTCTGGGCAACAACCCACACATTTCCCCTGAAGTTGGCCCTCCATGTCCCCTTCCAGGTCCCGTGTACAATATCCCCTCCAGAAACTCATATACTGGATGATATAACATTGAGCTTTTTACTCCTGCCCCTGGCAACCAAACAGGAAGAAAGAGAGAAAGAAGAGAAGGGAAAAAAAGGAAAGAATTAAACATTCTTCAATAAACTCTTCTATATATAACTCTTTTCAATTACCCACAATAACCTTTAGTGCAAACCCACACCTTACAAAAAAAAAAACACAACTATATCCCTTCCACAATGATATTCGTATTTACACCTCTAATCTTTTGTGGATCTCTATTACAACCCTTTCTAAACCCACTATTAATATTTGTGAATCCATATTTCTTATTAGTTCCCCAATTTAACTTTAATAGTTATTTACCTTTATTTTAAACCTTTGTAAATTCTCCCCCTTCCCTATCTCTTCTAAACTCCATATTACTATCTTTAATTACATAAAACTTATTAATTCCCTACTTTTACTTTAGTGCTTATATTCCTTTGTTTTTAAACCTTCGTGAAATCTCTACACCCTCCTGTCTATTTTAAACTCCATATTAATATCTTTAATTCCCCTAACCATATGAATTCCTCCATTTAACACATCTATCCCCCATTTCTCTCTTTCCCCTATCTCCCCTCTCCTCCCGTAACTCCCTCAATTATATGAACCTTGCACTAACCACTGCATAGCTACCTCCACTGAGTCAAAACTTTCTTATCTTCCAATATTACAATAAGCTTAGTGAGAAAACCCCATCTCTGTCTTATATTATGCTTTCTTAGAAGGGCAGACACAGGAGAAAAATACTTTCTGGCCCCTCTTGTCTGAAATGAAAGGTCCGTGAATATCCTAATCTCCTGATACAACCCCTCTTTAAACAAATGCTTTCTATTAGCTCTAACAATTCTCTCCCTTAGCTTAAATGTATGACAACATATAATAACATCCCTAGCAGTGTCTGCAGAGAGGGATCTTGTCCTTGGCAGTCTATCATATCTCTCCAGAAAATGTTCTTTCTCATCTAGAATTACTCCCATTTCTTTAAAAAATCCAACCAGGAATCCCTCCATATCCTCTTGTGTAATATCTTCTGGGATATTTGGAAGCCTTAAGTTATTTAGTCTAGATCTATCCTCCATCTCCACCATCTTCATCTCCAAAGCCCAAAGACTGTTCTGCTGTTTCACCATTATTTCCCGCTGTGACTCCTCAAGCAACTTCAAGCTTTACATCTTCTAATCATTTGTATTGACTCTTTGGCATATAGAGGACAGATCCTTCTTAAATCCATTCATACTCTCCTGTATCTCCTGTTTTATTTGAACCAACTGCTCCTCAAAACATACTTTAATATATTCTGGAGTAATAATCTGCTGCTCAACAATCTCCTGTAACACCAGCTGTTGTGCCACTTCTCTAGATTCCTTATTGTCCATATCCTGCTTTGTCCATATCCTTCTGCCATGCACTTATCTGCCTGTGGTGAAAAATAATTGGAAAGCCTCTTCTCCTCTTCTTTTCCTGCTTCTCCTTTTAATAGTTTTATTTCTTGGAGAGAGACTTTTGTTCCTGTGGATTTCTATTTGGCATGCCTATAAATTTGATTATATCTTGCCTTGTACAATTGTATTGTACCAGGATAGGGCACTTTTTCCCTCCCTGTACTTATTTATTCTTTTCCCCTCCTCAGTCCAATACTATTACCAACTCTCAGAATTTTTACTCTTCTCTCCCCCTCTCCTCCTCCCCTTTTAAGGACAACTTTCTGCTGCTTACAAATTATATACTTTCACATTAGTGATCTGTGTATACAGTCTGCAAATACAATCTCCCTACTTCCTTGTTTCTTCAGCATTCACCAGATTCACAGTGTCTAATCAGCTTCACATTTCAATCAACCAAAATACCAAACAAAAAGCAAAGAACAGAAATAAGCAGCTTCTCACTTATCTCACATATCTCCCTGCAATATCGTGCCCCAATCCGATGTCTCCAAAGAAGGGGAAAATAGCACCATCCAATGCTTATATCTTTATCTTGGTCCTTTCTATTCCTCCATTTCCTTCCTTCAGCCCCGATTTCTCAGGTTCACTGCCCCAGAACTAAGCCCAGCAAAGGAAAGATTTCTTCAGCTGGTTATCGCATTGGCAAGCTTCCCTACTCATTGAACCGGCTCAGCACTTTATATTTTACTCCCTTCTCGTGGGCCGTGTCTTCTTCCGCTCCTCCGTTTGCCACCAACAAAGCCGTTTACCAAGGAGCTGGGGAGTTAAAAGGGGACAATCATAAACAATTGCAGCAGGGCAAACATTTCTTCCTTGGTCAGTGGGTCAGTGGAAGTCTCAGTACATCGTACAGATGTGGCGTGTTACGTGCTACGTCATACCCCTCCCGCTTTCCTCCATTGGCATGATTTTTATTGAGAAAGACAATAGTCCCAATATTGACTGTAACACTTAAAATGTAACTTTTTGCTAGCCAAGAGGCCATGAATCTGATGCCTTAATTTAATTACTTTGTCCAGTGGAAGTCTGAATTCCATCTGCACTGAATCTATTGTTATCCCCAAAAAAACTATCTCCGTAGTTGGCTGGATCATCTTTTTGTGCACCATTGGAATGCTGAAATCTTCTGACAAATTACAGAAACAGTCTAGTAACGTTTGCATCCAAGTAGTGTAAAGTTGTCTTAAGGCCACTCCTGAACTTGACTACCCATTGAGCAATGCATTGCGTACACCTCTGGCACTCAGTAGGTTAATTAAGAGTGACTTCTAAGAAGGAGTCACGTTACCTAATTGGCTAGAAGGTAAATTACAGTGGGTTGATAATCTGAAGTCAGTCTAAGAAAGACCAAATATAGCATAGGAGAAAAAAAAAGAAAGAGATATGGGAAGGGTGTGGGGTCCCTTTATACAACTTCCTTTCAAGTTTTTCAGACTATCTCCATATGGGCTTCCCATAAAAGAGACAGGGGCATTCAGGTTCATACACCACCTCTCTTTTCCACCGGGGGCCTTTCTAAATGATCGAATTAGTGTAGAGTCGAATTCGATGTCATATGCATCATTTGAGGGGGCTTTGAAGTTGGTCAGGAAATGTTGTCCTGGAGCAATGTTAACGAAAGCAGACAAAGAATCAGCAATTAGGTTATTATCAAATTACCCTCCAATCATTAGGTTTTCAATTCCAAGGTAGAGTATTTTTTATACATGCTTGCCAATGGGATTCTCATTGTTCTGTTTTGATTTTGAAGAATTTGCAACATTTCTGGAATGGGTAGTCAAGTTCAGGAGTGGCCTTAAGACAACTTTACACTATTTGGATGCAAATGTTACTAGACTGTTTCTGTAATGTATCAGAAGATTTTGGCGTTCCATTGGCCCACGAATAGATGGTCCAACCAACTATGGAGATAGTTTTTTGAGGGATAACAATAGATACAGTGCAGCTGGGATTCAGACTTCCACTGGACAAAGTAATTAAGTTAATGCATCAGATTCACGGCCTCTTGGTTAGCAAAAAGTTAAATTGAAAGTGTTACAGTCAATATTGGGACTATTGGCTTTCTCTATATGAATCATGCCAATGGGATGGATTTTCTCATGCAGGTTGTCAGCTGTTACTGCTGGATTTAAGTCCCTAGGGAAATCAGAGATGTTCTTGCAGTTTCTGACTCTTTTCTGGAGAATTATAATGACAGAACAGTGTTTCAAGAAAATGTTGTTGATATACTGAGATCAACCAGTACACTGATGCAGCTGGTTCCACAGGTTATGGGGCATTCTGGGAGAGTCAGTGGAGTGCTCCACCATGGCCAGAGAGTTGGGAGAGTATGGATTACAACAAAAACTTAAAATTATTGGAATTATTTCTAGTTCTGGTAGCAGTGGAGATTTGAGGATAGCATTTCAAGAACAAAAGAATTACAGTTTTTTGTTACAATCTTAGGGTAGTGCAGTCGGTGATTAAACCCTCTCCTTGTTTGTGCAGTGATCTAAACATGTTCATCAGCTTCACCTAGTTGATGCTTTGCTCCTGTCTGCTGTGCAGGTATCTGTCTCCTAAAGCAGCGAAAGCTAGGATGCCCTCCGTTGCATATTAAGTATTGGTGCTTAAATTTACAATTATTTGGGAACCTACACTGGGATTCATTGAATGTCCAGCAGACACCTTTCTTAGGTCCTTGGCCTTCTGAAGTTGCCTGTGCCTTATGTAAACAACTTGTAGCCTGCTGGAACATCAAGGACACCCATAGTACCACATCTTTCTAACCCCATGTGACAGATGTGTGAACAGCTAAGTTTTGACAGAACTGTTTGTCATAAGAAAACCATGCAAAACCCCCAAATGTTCTGAATGCCTCTAGCACTATTTTGACACGTCGAAACCTGCATGAGCTGTACTCTATGTGCTTCTTGCCCATAACTGCTGTGTATACACAGAACGCTTTCAGACAGTTATTAAAAGTTTTTGATACTGGTCTCTGTCTATCCAAATCCTATTTCTCATTACCACTTTCGGCTATAAATTCCTTTGATGCTGGGAGTAGCAATAATAAATCTACAAACTTCCCTTTCCAAATGTTCTCTTTTACTTGACCAAGTGGTGAAGAATCACAAGTGAGAGCCTTACTCAGACAAGCTTCACATACACTCAAAATGTTATCCCTTCTAATATAGTCTGTTTGTGTTGTACTTGCATTACATTGCACACTTTCTTCTTCTATGACTCTAAGGCTACCCTGGTTGGTACCCATTTCCCAAACACTTGACACATTCTTGTTCCTACCACTTAAATGGTCTAAAACTTTTTGTAGGGAGCATAATACTTCCCCCAAAGCATGATCATTACTGACAACAGTACACTCACCCAACAGCTGCTCTGTTCTTCTTTCTTCTTTGCAGGAAGAGTTCTGCTGTTGCTGCTGAAGAACCTACTGCTGTGGTTGTTGCTGAAGCTGGATCTACTGACTCGTGGGCTAGATCAGGAACTTCTGACCATGAGGTTGAAGCTGGGACAAGGGAAGGGGGGAAAGGCTGAGGCTGATTTTGGAATAGTGACAGGAGCAGAAACTGGAGCTGGGGTTGATGGAGGGTCTGAGAGTGGGATTAGGACTGATATTAGTGCTGAGCTTGGGGTAGGTCCTGCTGCAGCGCACACTCTGGGCCAGATTTAAAGGCAAGAGATAGCCAAAAAAAAACATAGTCGGGTATTTTGTACGTGCAGTAAGCCATTTAAAGGTCCGTCTTATGAACAGCTAATTGCAGTTCTCTAATCCTTATGACCAATAATCTTATGTGTATTGAGACCTATGCAACAAAACTTTCCAAAGCCATTTAAAGGAGTGTGGTACTGCTAATGGCAGAAAACAAGATACATTTAACGACCAAAAGATAAGACCCAGTTTTGTTAGCCATAAGACACATAACGGCAAAAAGAAACCACTGTTGCAGAAAATAAAGACGAACAGCATATAGCACAAGCATGCCAATGGGAAAAATAACCCTTACAATGCCAAAATAACACACAAAACATGCCCACGCCCCACAATAACTGTCACACAACAACCTAGCAACACCACAGGGACAAAGTCTTCAAAAAGCACACCAACACAACACATCATAACATAGCAGGGAACAATGGGGGTTAACACACAACACTGACAACTGTCAATGCAAATCAAGCTCACCTGTGCAAAATCAACAGGCAATGGAGACACAGCCTACACCCCACAAAGTCACACTCGCAACTGACAGAGACACCAATCAAAACACAACAGATTTTTAAACACAAACACACCGGCAAACACTTACCTGGACAACAAACACCCTCCCATTGGCCATTACTCACCACACCTGGACAATGCCCTGACATGATCAGGTGGGACAGCCCACCATACTCACATGTGGCTTGTTTTCCACTCATGGAGAGAGAGAGAGACAGAGTGAGATAGAGAGAGACAGAGTGAGAGAGAGTGAAATAGACAGAGACAGTGATAGAGAAAGAACAATACGTATATTTGCATACCTATTGATGCGAAGACTGCATAGAAGGCGTCCAAGGGTGAGGGTGTGCATCTCCCAAGCACACCTGTTCAACAGCCTTCACCTGTTGGACCACCAAGGCCCAAGGTATACCGCCCAAGGTTCACACTCCTGGGAATGACTGATGAAGAGATGATAGATCGCTACAGGTTGACTCCACACAACATCATTGCCCTATATGAGGTCAAGGATGAGGTTGATCCAATATACATCCACAACCATGCTTTAACTGGCTTGCAGAAACTGATGTGTGTTATTCATTTTATGGCAAGTGGAGCCTTTCAGTCAACAGAAGGTTATGCATCAGGTATGTCACAGTCCACATTGCTTTCGTGGGCTGGAAACACCTGAGTCAGTACCTTCAAAAGCAAGGCCAGCAGATACATCCACTTTCCCATCACTGACATGGAGTGGACACATGTAAAGCAGGACTTTTACTCAAGGGGAGGCATACCCAGGGTCATGGGTGTAATAGATTGCACCTATGTCTGTATCAAAGCTTCAACAAGTGAGGGACATCTATTTATCAACAGGAGGAACTTCCACTCCATGAACGTGCAGATGGTGTATGACTCCAAAAGGAGGATCACCAATATATGTGCTAAATATCCCAAGAGCTGTCACAATTCATACATTCTCCAAAACTCATCAGTACACAGAGACGTTGAGAATGGAATGTATACAAGGGGATGGCTTCTGGGTAAGATAACAATAATAAATCACACCACATCCAAAGGTGTACACACAACACTGCTCAGCATGCTCTTGACTCAAAGGTAGTACATTCACCTCATACAACATCATCCACACAACATGTGGTTCCTGTCTTATCATGTCACTCACTACACACAGGTGATTCTGGCTAAGGCTGTAGATCTTGGCTTCTCACCCCGGTCGCAAATCCCCAAACTGATGCCCAGGAGTGATACAATCAGGCTCATGCCAGAACGAGAAAACGAGATGTATGTATAGTGCTCTATGGAGTTTGGGTAATTGTAGCAATAAGTTATATCCACAGAATCACTTACCAGGCTGTTCCTATGCTGCCATCTGTAGTGCACCTCACAGATCACTATCCACATTGTTGTATCGATATAGAAGAGAAAAAAGAGAAAGACAGAGCAATAGAATATGCCTCTAAGTGTAATAGTCCAATAATATATTGAATTCCCCTTCAACTTGGTAGTGTACTCACATGTAGGAGAGGCTACCCTGCCTCTCTGTTTAAGCACTTTGCACTGGATTTTAAGCTTCACTCCAGGATAGTGATCCTTTTCTTCCCATATTCTGATAATGTATTGTAACGATTTTTAGAAGTGTTTTTCCCAGTCCTTAGTGTGTAGTTTGGGAGAGAAGCATCTTATATTTTATTTCAAATTGTGATCTTTGTCCCCTCATTCTTTAGAAGCAGGAGGCTACATATATCTCAGCATTAATGCCTCCCTTCTTCATGGTGTTCAGAGTAAAGATCCAATAAGCTTCTTGAGTGCAAAGTCTTCTGTATCTTCCGCCAACTAATTCAGGGATATGTTCTAGCCCTATTATTTTCATATTTTCTATTCAACCATATCACAAGAATTAATATGTTTAGGCACTCCACGATTATCTTCTTTTCTTCTTATTTTCCCTCTATGTTCAGATATTCATACTTTTAGAGGTCTTATAGTGCGGCCGACATATTTAATTCCACAGCCACACATAAGCATATAAATGACATACGAGGAGTTACAATTGATGTGTTGTTTAATTTTGTATTGCATTTTATTCTCCACATCAGAAAAGAATGTAGTGCCATCACATATATATTTGCAGTTACCACAATTGAAATGCCTACATTTATAAGTGCCATTCAGTTTGGATTTTGGTGTTGTATTTGTTACATTGTTTCTATTCTTTATATGTTTCGGACGGCTGGGGGCTGCATATGCTCTAATATTTTGGGTTTTTCTATATGTAATTTAGGGATGATCTCCTAAGATTTTTCCCAAGATTGGGTCCTGTTTTAATATTCCCCAGTTTTTCTTGAAAATATTCTTAATTTTGTAGCCGTATGAATTAAATTGAGATGTGAAAGCTATATTGTAGCAATCATTATTATTCCTTTTATTTGTATCTTTCGCTAGGATTTTCTTTTGATCTAAGTTATTTTTTCTATTGAAGGCCGTGCTGAGTAGCCCATCGCTATAGCTTTTGTCTTTAAACTGTTGCATAAGGGCCTTCCCTTCTATTTCAAAATCATCCACATTGCTACAATTCCATCTTAATCGATGCAGTTGTCCGAATGGTACATTAGTAAGCCATCTGACATTTTGATTCCTTTCAAAAGATAAGGTGAGATCTAGAAATTCAATTTGCTGTTTCTGTATATTTGTCATAAATTTCAATCCCTTGTTGTTTGAGTTGAAAGTGGCTATCATTTCTCCCAATCTTTCCTGACTTCCTTTCCATATTATCAAAATGTCATCAATGTAGCGGCCATAGTACACAAGATTCCAAGCCCCCTTGCCATTTAACACTGGACATATCGAGTGCTGGTGCAAGATAGACAGCACTATTTCAGCATTTTCCAGGAGATTCTACTGGACATATATATATATATATATATATATATATATATATATATATATATGACCCATAAATATTAATAAACATTGAATTTTATTATATTCGATTTTTACCTTAACCCCCATGCTGATATAATACGCTAAGGGTGAACTTTGATTATTAAACAGTTCCAAGTTTAGTCCGCACATTGTGCAATATATGTGTGGTAAGGACTGGGAACAACATTTCTATAAATCTTTACAATACATTATCAGAGTCTGGGAAGTAAAGGATCACAAGCCTGGAGTGAAGCTTAAAATCCAGTGCAAAGCGCTTAAACTGAGAGGCAGGGTAACCTCTCCTACATTTGAGTACACCACGAAGAGTGAAGGGGAATTCAATATATTATTGGACTATTACACTTAGAGGCATATTCTTTTGAGCTGTCTTTCTCTCTTTTTTCTCTTCATGCCAGAATGAGGAATGCCGTTGAGTGGGCTTTTGGGCTCCTAAACTCCCGATTCAAATATCTGGATCATTCGGGGGGGCACTAAAGTACGCCCCAGGAAAAGCTTGCGATATAATATTGGCATGTGTAATACTACACAACATCTCGGTGGACACTAGACTTGTGGACGATATCCAGGACCCACCCATACCTGATGTGCTTGTGGACATTGGCCATGATGAGGAGACCCTAAGAGGGGTGCAGATAAGAGACAGGCTGATCAGGGAACACTTCAGCTGTGAGTATAACACAGGCATTCACACAATCCATGTATGTCAATGATCGGTTCTGTGAATTTGTGCAAACACACTAAACACACCACATATGATGTTCTGTCCCCCCCCTCCACAAGATCATTGACACAGCCCTGACACTGGCTGCAGTATGGACCCCAAACATCTACCATTCCATGGATGTGTCATATTGTGCCTGGAGATTCCAGTACCATCTGACATCCTGTCGTCCATGTTGACATTGCTAACTCAAGGATATCATGCATACCCCCAATGTGAACCAAGGTACAACACATTACCTATGTTCAGCATATTCCAGGGCTCCACAGACAGTAACTGAAATGATTTGCCATGATCATAGCCATAGCAACTATGGTACCCTTGTAGTGAAAGAGTGTTATCCAATGCAATTTATCAAATAACACTCTGTCACATCAGGGGTTAAAGGGCCATTGAACTGAACAAGGGACCTGTATTTTGTTATAGCTGAAAATAGCAGCAGAGGAATGGATCTACAGTGGTAGTGTGTTATACAGCATAGAAGTGTTAAGAAATTCTATATAGTCCTTCTTACCAAGTGCACAATTATTCTTTTGGGGCGGTTGTGAGGAAGAAAACACAGATAAATGATAATAATGAAAATTATTGTATTATGTACAAAATCGAAATACTGTTACAGTTTGGATCGCACGTACATGAATAAAATAATGTTAGGAGTCACAGAAATGGAAAAAGATGGAATTAAATTGGATGCCAGAAAATAATATGATGACAGTCTCCTCACATCCTCCAACACTAATCTTAATTTCTGGTCTGCTCCTCTTCTGGGCTCACATCAGGATTGTCAAGGACAGGTCTTCCTCCCAGGCTGCTCTTCTCTCATGCTGTTCCTCTCTTGCTGCCCACTTTTACTGCCCCCTCATACTTTTCTGGTTTCACCCAAAAATACTCCTCCTTTATACCATTTTTCTATCAGTCAGGTCTGGTGAAAACTGGTCAGCTCACCATGAAAATATGCATCTCAACTGTCAATTTCTCACCACACCCACAAGAGATATTATTGATGTGGGAAGGTTACAGAAAGAAGTTTATCCGATGTGAAGCATTTGGTTTCTTATCTGAACCCTTTGTTTAGTTGACAAACAAAAACAGTTTGCTTCTGTCCTCACTCCTTCATATTTAACTAGGAGAGACCTTCCTTTGAGTTCTCAAATGCCTAATTAAGGAAGTACATCCTGTCAAACCCTCTGAAGCAACTTTTATTGGTGTGATTGTGTGACCCCCCTGCAGTTTAACATAGTAACATAGTAATTTTGGTTGAAAAAAGACTTGCGTCCATCTAGTTAAACCCTTTTCCTATTCCTGTTTACCATCGTTGATCCAAAAGAAGGCAAAAAAAAACCCCTCAATATAGCAATTTAAAATTCTGCCTTGAATGGGGGGGGATTCCTTCTTGATTCCAAATGGCAATCAGATTTCTCCCTGGATCAACAAGCCCTAACTAAATATTAATCCCAATACTAACGTACATAACCCTCTATGTTATGCTCTTTTAAATAAGTATCCAGGCCCCTTTTAAAGGCATCTAATGTATTTGATAGCACCATCTCCTCAGGAAGTGAATTCCATACCTTTATTGTTCTTACTGTAAAGAAACCCTTCCGCTGTTGTAGATTAAATCTCCTTTCCTCAAGTCTAAGCGGGTGGCCCCTTGTCCTGTGCACTGTTTGGCACAGCTGAAATTAACCTGGATTCTTAAAGGGATAGTAATACTTCATTTTATCTTTATTTTATTTTGTAGGTATTGAATTACTCTTGAACTACATCTCTGCAAGAACTGAAACAACACTCTCCAAAGTCCAAATACTATGATGATTAATTAGAGCTGCTTTTATTATGAAACATTACTATCCCTTTATCTAAGCCATAATAACACACACATAAATCTCCACAGACACAAACCCCTGTTACAGGAATGACTTGACAACCACCCATGATATAATATCATGAATGTAGGGTACTGTGAGGTAATTTAGTCTGTTAGAATACTCACAGTTACAATATAACTATGAATTTACACTCATTAGCCACTTTGCAGATCTTTAACCCACCTTCATGACCCCTGCAGCTTTATCCCCAGCTGCATCTGTTTGTTTATCCGTTCCTGCATGTTTGTACACCTGTGCCACAATCACTTCCTCCACCACTGTGTCCTCCCCCTGACCCATGTTTGAGTCTTATTTTGGGGTGCAGGTTACATGTTAGTGTGTATGAGACAACCACTTACCATAGGACAGTTTATTGAGTGTGATATAGTGGTGGGTTATTGTTAGTACTTATAGCTCATTATATTTCATGGACAAGTGTACTGAATTCCTTTAACAGCAATGACTTGAAAGGTGGGCTTGATATTTATTTATTAGTGACTTTATAATAGTGACTTTATATTAAATTATAAGATACACTACATGAAAAGCATATAGTGTGATCTTGGCCAAATCACTGGTGATATACATGTCACCCATGTCTCAGTCTCCTTATCAAATCCAAGTCTGGCTATCTGTAACAAAACAACAAATAGATGTTACTAAAGATAATACACAGCTGCAATGGTACTTTGCTTCCCTAATATTAGTTACATTTATTCAGGCAGGACTGGGCATTTGATAAAGAAAAACAAAAGTATCACTTCTACTAATACCACTGTCTAATTATTATAACCAAGCTCTACTGAAAGACAACACATTTACAAAAGCAAACTGGTAATCTTGTGTGATATCACAATAGACATTATACAGGCAGTTTACAATTTCTAATTCATACAGCTTCAGAAATATCTACAAATGTAATTTATCTGCATCGTTCTCTAAAGATGTATGAATAGAAAAATGCCATGTGCCAACTATTTTAAATTGGTAGCACCCACCTTGTTAAAGTGAGATAGTTTCCGACAGTTAATAAAAAATTAAGAGAAAAGGAAAAAATTGTAAAAAAAAACAAAACGTATAGATTGAATGCTACTATTAGTTTATAATTAAGTGTATTTTAAATCTATTTTAAAGGCACATACAAGCAGCATGCAATCTATGCAAAAATAATATAACCATTTGCTGCCATTAAGAGAAAAGCAAAAACACAAAATATAACTGAGAATATGTATTCTCACCTCAGTATGGCAGCAACTCATAAAAAACAAAAATCCTTATTCATTAATCCAGCTATGGCAGTGCAGGCATTTTAAAACAAAAATAAAAGCAATTTAGAATTTAGCCCACCTGACTACATTCATAGATTTTAGAGGCTTTTCTTTAAAAATTAAAAATAAAAAACCACAAAAATGGAAAGTCCTCTATTGCAGCTGAAATAAACAAAATTGGTAACTGCAACAACCATCTCTGGTCATGTTTCTCTAATTGTCAATTGCATTTTTTTTCCTGAAAAACAAAATTGCAGAAGAAATGTTAGATATATAAAAAAAAATTTAAGGAAGGTTTAAATGGAGAGATTCATTTTCTCCCTTTTCCTGTTCACCTTCACAAGTTGATTTACACTTTGGATAGCTCTAAATTTTTTTTATAATTCAATAATTTATTAAGTTTTAATGAAGATATGGGGGTACAGAACACAAGAAAAGGGGGAAGGGGTACAAAGAACAGAAAAAACAAGGAAGAATCAGTAACAACAAAATCAAGGCTCGCAGAACCGTAAGCTCCATGTGATCTCAAAAGCATCAAAGAGTCAGTTTCTCCATACAAATCACTTTCCAAATACGGTTTTCTAGCGAGGCATGACATGGAGGCAAGGATTTCCAATGATAGGAAATATGGCATCGTGCCATGGAACACACCCTGAACACCAGTTTATTAGCTACATGAGATAATGGAGGATACCTAAAGGAACGATTAAGTTGGGCAGTCCAGGCTGTAAAACGACCCCCAATGCTGTCCCCAGAAGCACAAACACATGGATCCATAAATCAGAAACCGAGGGGTAGGACCACCACATATGGAGATACATGCCAAGATGTCCACAGCCCCGCTAACATAGCTGAGAAGAGGACGGGTAGATACGATGCAATCTGGCAGGACAGTAGTACCATCAAGACAGTACTTTATACGCATTTTCCTTCACCAGCATGCAAGGTGTTAGGTTACCTGTGCTATAATGCTGCTCCGCTCTCCATCATCTAGAGATTCACACAGGTCAGACTCCCATAAGGCACGGTAGGCAGGGGGATGAGAAAAGGATTCCTATGAAGTGAGAATAAAGCTTGGAAATGGCACCTTTGCTGTGAAGAGAAGATGAACAGTGTTCAAAGAGGGTCCGAGTTGTGGAGGGTCCATTTTTAAAGTGTGCAAGGGCGAAGTGTCGGATTTGCAAGAAGCAAAAATATTCTCCAGGAGGGGCCTGGTATTTTTCCCAGAATTGATCCCATATCAGGGGGGTGTTGATAAAACACATGTTGGACACCCAAGTAACCCCAGCTTTTTGCCACCAACAGAACTTAGAGGTGGAAAGACCTGGGGGAAAATCGTGATTGAAAAACAAGGGGCATGTTCAATAAGCGGGAGCACGAAGGCGATCAACCCTACTAAATCTCCACCAGAGAGTCAAAGTGTGAGACAACGGCAAACTATTACGAAGCTCTCAGGTGAGGAGTGTAGGGAGCCAAAGAAGGTCTGCAGCAGGTGGAGTGCTGCACAAAGAGACCTCTAGGGATATCCATCAGGTGGATAGCTCTAATTTTAATGTGGCTATTCCACCATGAATATTTTTCTTTCATTTTTAAGTTGAAGGTTTCTTTTCAAGCCTCTCTTTCTATGACTTTAAAACACTATATGGGATTCTGGGGGAAGAAAGAGGAATTTTGTTTGGATTATCTCTTCCCACTGTGCCATTTCTATATGCTTGCATTATTTATGCACATCCCTTATTTCTTTTATTCCCTCTGTTATCTGCTGGAGAGTGTTTGCAGTTCCTTGCTATGTATCCCATCTTGTTACATGTAAAACATCTGATCACATTACTATTTTTACAATGCCTAGGAACATTTGCACATCTCTCCCTTCCTTGTGAAGGGACTTCTACCTTAAACACTCTTTTATGGCCAGTTTTGCTTCTCCTTACAGTTCTCTTTTTAGAGAACTAAACACCAAAGAAATACTATTTTGTGCAGACACAGACAAACCCACTACTTCACAAATTTCTGGTAATACATAGTAACATAGTAAATTAGGTTGAATAAAGATACAAGTCCTTCAAGTTCAACCTTCTCCTCATACCCCAGTAATTTTATAGCTTTCCTGCTACCAAATAAGTTAGTCTTTATCAGACCTTCCTGATCTACCTACTAATAAACAGTATAACTCTGTATGTTCCCTTTGGAAAGAAATGTATCTAATCTTTTCTTGAATGTATCCATTGTATCTGTCATAACCACCTCCTTGGTAATAGAATTCCACATTCTTCAGCAATGCCTTCTTATATATATCATCATTGTTATTTGCCTGTACACCAATTGGAAGTGTTAGCTTATATAACAAATAATCTTTTACTAAACTCTTGTTCAGATTCTCCCATCCTCTGTGCACAGTTACCAGGTGCAGAATGATGATCATATTCCTTAGAACCCAATGATTTCAATATCTCTCCCAGAAGTTGCTGCTTTGTTCTAGGGTGTTCAAACACCTAAGAGGACAGACTTGATCTTAAAGGGATAGTAATGTTTCATAATAAAATCATCTCTAATTAATCATCATAGTATTTGGAGAGTGTTATTTCAATTCTGTCAGAGTTGTAGTTCCAGAGTAATTCAATGACAAAGTGTCCCCCTCCCGCCCCTTTTACTGATGTCACACTGTTCAGCCACAGCAGAAGGGAGGTGCCCAGGTAGACTGCAGAGAGGGACAATCTTCAATTAAGATAAGGGAAAAACCTGAAAAGCTTATCAAGGGGGGCAGGGATTTCATTGTTTTCATAGGAATAAGAGTGTCCCCTTCTGTTATCTGTCTGGTCTTACAACCAGATTCACATCTGAGAAGAGATGGCTTACACTTGGTAAAATGGGCGGGAGGGGGAAGCTTTGTTTGATAATATCTCATAAACCATAAAGGTTTGAGAGATAAGACTTATATCATTCTTCGTGTTTTTTTAATGCCTACAAAATAAAATAAAGTTAAAATGAAGTATTACTATCCCTTTAAAGACTTATCTAGACTAGACATAATCACATCAAATTTGTCTGCCTCACTTAAATTTCTATGTATTTTTTAAAACTGATCATTTTTTATAGTTACTTCTATAGGATCATCAGTAAATGCTATGCATCCTAGATCGTTACTCAAAGCAGCAAGTTCAGTACAGGAAAGAGATTTGAAAACACTAGTTTCAGATACCAGCAATCCCTGTGAGACTGTCTTTTTCTCAGTGAAGATAAGCGCCATTTTCACAGCAGGCATACCTTCATTATTTCTTTCATCATTTCCAAACATATCCAAATCCACTCCTCATGCCATACTTTCACTACAGTTTGGCACATTAAATGCAGCAACAACTGCATTCCTCTTTTCTAACTGCTCTTTTAACACGTTAATTTCTGACAAACAATGAGAATGATCAGCCTCTTTAGTGCTAGAGGATGCCAGAGCCCTAATGGTGCCCTAGGCATCCCTCAGCCTTTCCAAAAGCTGCTAATTTTCAGTGCGGAGGACCTGGTTTTCTGCCATTGTGTGCTGGTTGTTTACACACAAGGCAGTAGCATTCTTAGCAGATATTTTTAGTGACTCTAGAACAGTGGTTCTCAACTCCGGTCCTCAGGACCCACTAACAGGCTTGGATTTGATGATTTCCTTGTTAGAGCACAGGTGAGTTAATCAGTGTGAATGAGCCTCTGATCACCACACCTGTGCTCTAGCAGAGAAATCACTAAGTCCTGGCCTGTTAGTGAGTCCCGAGGACTGGAGTTGAGAACCACTGCTCTAGAACATTATGCAAGTCATGCAGTTTGCCCTCCAAACTATTTTTATGTATCTGCAGCAATTTATACTGCCCTGCTACCCAGCAAGCTGTAAAAATCAGTGCAGTTTTACCCTTCGATTTTGTCAATTTCTTTTCACTGATTGCCCGGGCCACATAATCCTGAGCTTGGACCCAAGGGTCTGACACACCCTCCATGCATTTTACAACAAGCTCAGGGTTTGAAACCTTGGCAATCTTCTTCATTAAACCTTCCATTATACAGCAGAAGACTATAATTATTTTACCAAAATTAATACAAAGACAAAAGATACTAAACAGTATTTTGGATCAGCACAAAATATTATATATTATCCACTTATAAATGTATTTCTGTCACATCAAATGCCTTCTACCTGGCTTGCCATTCTGTAAGAAATTCTATATAGCCCCTCTTAGCAAGGGTACAATTATTCTTTGGGGGCGGTTGTGATGAAAAAAACCCAGATAAATGATAATAATGAAAATGATTGTATTATGTACAAAATCGAAATACTGTTACAGTTTGGATAGTATATACATGAATAAAATAAAATTAGGAGTCACAGAAATGGAAATAGATGGAATTAAATTGGATACCAGTAAATAATATGATGACAGTCTCCTCACATCCTTTCTGGTCTGCTCTTCTGCTGGGCTCACATCAGGATTGTCAAGGACAGGTCTACCTCCCAGGCTGCTCTTCTCTCATGCTGTTCCTCTCTTGCTGCCCACTTTTACTGCCCCCTCGTACTGTTCTGGTTTCACCCAAAAATGCTCCTCCTTTATACAATTTTTCTATCAGTAAAGTCTGGTGCAAACTGGTCAGCTCATCATAAAAAGATGCATCTCAACTGACCATTTCTCACCACACCCACAAGAGATATTATTGATTTGGAAAGGTTCCAGAAAGAGGTTTATCAGATGTGAAGCATTTGGTTTCTTATCTGAACTCTTTGCTTAGTTGACAAACAAAAACAGTTTGGCTTCTGTCTTCACTTCTTCATATTTAACTAGGAGAGACCTTCCTATGAGTTCTCAAATGCCTACATAAGGAAGTGCAGCCTGTCAAACCCTTTGAAGCAACCTTTATTGGCGTAATTGTGTAACCCCCTGCAGTATGGGACAGCTGAAATTACCCTGGATTCTTAATTAAGGAAACAGATTTCCAATTGTATATCTTAAGCCATAATAACACATACATATATCTCCACAGACACAAACCCCTGTTATAAGTCATATTTGATCAATTTGACTTTCCTAGAAAGGTCATGAAATGTGTATCGGTTTTCAAGGGACACCATACTGACATTGGCAGGCCAAATTACTTTGTTTCATGGAGCTATTAGGACATATTTGTTGATTTGTGGATATATATCATGGGCACATATCCCTAGGACTGGTTGACATCCCCTTAGTTTTCCCCATAATGGATTACAGATGAGTAGAAAGCACATTACAAAGCAATGGTTTGTGTGCTTCCCTGTAATGGAAAGGTTTAATAGGATAGTGATGTTGTAGCTGTTGCATGACAATCAATTGAAGGGTGCTGTTCCATATCCTGTTGTCTTGTCCCATAGGCATCCATAGCATGATCCATCCTGGAACAGAGGAGTTTCCATGTGACTGTACTGAAGGCTTGATGCTTTCAAGTGATTTTGTTGGTGATGCAATGTTTAACCTGGTGATCACAGCAACCTCTACTGGAATATTCACATATCCACAGTATCATCCAGGTATCAAACCTGAACAGTAAGAATGCTCATCTTCAGCGTTACAATACCTTGTGGACAACAAATGAGCAGTTCAGTAGTGTTTCTACAGTATCCTTTTTTAAGTTTTATGTACCTTTTGGGTGCTCATAAAAGTGTTTAATGCATTTAGGCAATATACACAAAAAATAAATGTATGTTTTAATGTAGTGTGAGATACATTAAAGGGGAACCATCACTTTTCAATATGTGTCTGTTAAGTTGAAAGTTTGATTAGATATATCTCAATGTGGAACCATATTCATGGCTAGAGTATCCCTCATCCATAGGAAGGCATGACATACATCACAGGAGTCCACTAGTTGTTTGACCCTCTGTGGACTTGTGATGCATTCATGCAAGAAGATGATGTCAATGATACACTAAGGTGTATTGTGAGTGAAAAGGAGGTGATGCAGGGGACATTACTTCACCAGTGATCTCATGGGGTCACACTGGAGGGAGAGATGGGTGCAGTGGACCCCTCCATAGACTGCTGCTCCCTCTCCATACACTGGTTCTCCCTACTACTGTGGTCTCTGATTTCCACCAGCAGCTGCCCCATCATGTCCATCATTCCAGTTCTGTACTGGCGCAGCTTGCTGGTCAGGACTGTTGGCTGGACTTCCAGGGGAGGGTGGCTGCATTCCTCAGGGAATCCCTTTGGAGCCTTCTGAAGTACCTGCTGGTCGTCTGGGATTCCGTGAGCTGCCTCCTCTTCAGCACCAGGCACTCCTCCTCCAACCCCCTCCTGTGTGCACTGCTGGTGGAGGATGTGCCTTGTGATGCTGCCTCATCTATGTCCTCCTGTTCTTGTGGAGAGGCTGGTGCTGGTGGAGAGGCTGGTGCTGGTGGTGCGACTGGTGCAGGAGGAGAGGCTGTTACTGGCGGAAAGGCTGTTGCTGGTGGAGAGCCTGGTGCTGGAGCTGGTGAGATGGCTGCTGCTGGTGTTGGTGAGGGGCTGGTGGAGAGTATGCTGTGTCCCCACCACATCCAGAGACTTTGAGCTGCCCATTGATCTCTCTGGTGGCAGTGGAGGATGAACTCATCTCATGGTTGATGGCACTGGGGCTCCCCAATCAGGCCCAGGTGTTTGTAATCTAGTGGCCAGGGATCATACCTTGGTGAGTGGTAGCTGCTTGGCCTCCACCTAGTATCGTACCCGGCCCATGCTGGGGAGCCATCCGCTGATCATATACGTTAGACTTCACAGCAGTGCACTGAAAGAGCAAATAGGGTACTAGCCTGCATAAAAAGAGGTGTAGACATTTTTGAACTGGAAAAAGTGCAGACGTACAACAAAACTTATAAAGGGATTGGAAGATCTGAGTTATAAAGAGAAACTAGCCAAACTGGGTTTATTTACATTAGAGAAGAGACGCCTAAGGAGTGATATAATTACAATTTACAAATACATTCAAGGTCAATACAAAGAACTATCCAATTAATTATTTACGGAAAGAGCTGAGCTAAGAACAAGAGGTCATCAATTAAGAATAGAGGAAGGGAGCTTTAGACTAAAACAAAGGCAGGGATTCTTTACAGTAAGGGTGATAAAGCTATGGAATTCTTTGCCTTGGGATGTTGTACTTGCAGATAATGCAACAGCTTTCAAAAAAGCAATGGATGCCTATCTAGCACAGAACAATATTGAAAATGATGTCAGATGGATTCAAAGCAGTTAGGATGTTGATCCGGGGCACTATCTGATTGCCATTTGGCTGTCTCGGGTGGTGCAGAGTAGTACTCTTCCAAGGTGGACAGCTGCATCCACCTCTCCTGTTGCATCCATTCGCTGTAGAGGGGTGCAGCAGGTGGTGAAGTTGGTGGTGCAGAAGGTGGAGATGGTAGTTATGGTGACCACCGGCTGGTCCCCTCCTCTGGATTCACTGGGGGATGACTCTGCCTCATCCTCCATGAGCTCCTGCTGTGCTGCAGGCCTGTATGCTGTGTGGGGAAATAACATGGTGTGATTAGTAATGTAAACGATGACAGAATGAATGCAAGATTATGTAATTGACATGTGAATCTCTGAGTGTCATGATGGTATCCTATGCATTGTGTTGCCCAGGCCAAAAACACCCCTGTTGATCCAGAGGAAGACAAAAAAAAGTCCTCTTTCTGGAGCCATTTCCAATCTAGACCCAAGTGGGTAAAAAAAAATCCTTCCTGACTCCAAATGGCAATCAGATAGTGCCCCGGATCAACATCCTAACTGCTTTGAATCCATCTGACATCATTTTCAATATTGTTCTGTGCTAGATAGGCATCCATTGCTTTTTTGAAAGCTGTTGCATTATCTGCAAGTACAACATCCCAAGGCAAAGAATTCCATAGCTTTATCACCCTTACTGTAAAGAATCCCTGCCTTTGTTTTAGTCTAAAGCTCCCTTCCTCTATTCTTAATTGATGACCTCTTGTTCTTAGCTCAGCTCTTTCCGTAAATAATTAATTGGATAGTTCTTTGTATTGACCTTGAATGTATTTGTAAATTGTAATTATATCACTCCTTAGGCGTCTCTTCTCTAATGTAAATAAACCCAGTTTGGCTAGTTTCTCTTTATAACTCAGATCTTCCAATCCCTTTATAAGTTTTGTTGTACGTCTGCACTTTTTCCAGTTCAAAAATGTCTACACCTCTTTTTATGCAGGCTAGTACCCTATTTGCTCTTTCAGTGCACTGCTGTGAAGTCTAACGTCTATCAGTATCTTTCTCTAATGAGGGATCCCAAGTTGTTTCCCATTTAGAGTATATGTAGCAAGTTCGTATCTACAGCCCAAATGCATAACCTTACATTTATCTACATTAAATGTCATCTGCCACTTTTCTGCCCATTCACTCAGTTTATCTAAATCCTTCTGCTGAGAAAAAAACATGCAGCTCTGTATGTATTTCCTTACATCGCTTAGTGTCATCAGCAAAAATTGAGACGCTACTTTCAATTCCCACTTCTAGATCATTAATAAACAAATTAGAATGCATTGGGCCCAGGACTGAACCCTGTGGCACCCCACTTATAACTTTACACTAATATGAAAAGGTTCCATTTACAACAACTCTCTGCCATTTATCATTTAACCAGTTCTCAATCCATGATTATACCACCCAAACCAAAGCCTTTTAATTTATGCAGTAACCTGTTGGGAGGCGCTGTATCAAAGGCTTTTGCGAAAATCCAAGTATACTACATCATTAGCAACTCCTCTGTCTAAATTACTACTTAGTCTTTCATAAAATGCAAGTGGATAGGATTCAGTGTAGCAAAAAACTCACAAGAGTGGCATAAAGGTGATACCTTTTAATGGCTTATTTATGTCCTCAGTTAGCAATTAAAAGGTATCACCTTTATACCACTCTTGTGAGTTTTCTGCTACACTGAATCCTATCTACTCCACTGGCTAACACGGTACCATCTTTTTTTCTGGATAAAATGCAAGTAAATTAGTTTGACATGATCTATTCTTCATGAAACCATGCTGACTCCTACTAATAATATTGTTTGTCTTCACATAGTTCTGAATACTGTCAGTTAGTAATCATTCTAGTATCTTACCCACTATGGAAGTCAAGCTCACAGGTGTATAATTTCCTAGGTTGGATCCTGCTCCCTTTTTAAACAATGGAACTACATCAACTTTCATCCAATCATAGGGCACTATGCCTGATGAAAGTGAATCAATAAATATTAAGGATAATGGTCTTGCTATTGCTGAAGTAAGTTCCTTAAGTACCCTTGGGTGTATACCATCAGATCCAGGTGCTTTAATCACCATAACCCTTTCCAGTCTCTTTTGGACCTTGTCCTCAGTAAGCCATGTACATGATGGGGGAAACTCTGTGGTTTTGTCTGTTTGCCTATAGCCTGTCATTGCTGCTTCCTTTGTATATACTGCAGCAAAGAATGTATTGAGGTTGTCAGCCATAGCCTTATCCTCACTAATCAATTCACCTGTCATAGTCCTAAGAGGACCAATATCAACCTTAAGTTTTTTGTTATTAATATACTTGTACAATTGTTTAGGGTTTAGGTGAAGTTGAAATGATGATGACTTCTCCAGCAGAGGTGTAACTAGAGGCTGCCGGGCCCTGGTGCAAAAGTTGCCACAGGGCCCCCACCACCACTGTCCACCTCCACAAATGTGCCCCCCACTGTCCACCTCCTCAGAAGGAGGGGGTCTCATCATCCCTGGTGATCCGGCAGTGTGACAGGAGAGGTCTATGCCTCCTTCTACACAGAACTCTATATGCAGCTCCCGCACGGTCCTCCAGTAATGCAGAGCATTGGGAGATGATGTTATCGACTTGTGTTTGTTGTTGGTTAACCCTTTGAGTACCGGAGGGGGTTGCCAAAGCATTGATGAGTGATGCATTGGTCATCCCTCTAGTACTCAAGGGGTTATGTGCTGACTTCACTGTGGGTACATTATGGTGGAACAGTGATGATCTTTAACAGATAACATTTTGTGAAGCATAATTTGTGTGCATTGTGTGTGATCAGCTCAGCAACATGAGGGTTGAACTGGGACTTGGACAGGTTTGGGCCTGGTTGAACCTTCCCATTTGTGCTTGTATTGTGTCCTGTTTTAAATCCTCATGGTGCTGTGTTGCTGCAGTTGTGTGGATCAATGATGGGCATGTGTTGAGGTGTGATTGTGTTTGTGTATAATGGTTGTGTCAGTTGATGTGGTGTGTGGTTATGTGATAATGCACTTACCGGTAGAGTGGAGGCTCCTCTCTTCCCCAGTGTCTGATCCTCCAGGGACCCCCTCAACAGCCATGGCCAACATGTTCTGTTGCAGCATCTCTTCCTAGCTGCTGAAGGTGATGTGGGCAGGGGGACCACCTCCGGTGCCTCAGGCGTACAGGGCAACCTCCCCCATCTTCTTCTTGACTACCCTCTTGCAGTCTCCCCATCTCTTCTTCACCAACTCCACTGTGCATCTGCAAGTGGCCACCACATTCACCCTGCTGCAGACCTGACTCCAGGCAGACTTCCTCCTCGCAGCCATTCCAGGGATCTTCTCCCTCGGAAAGAGGATGCTATCCCTCTCCAAGATAGCTTTCATGAGGGCCCTATTCTCCTTGTCAGTGTACCGAGGATCCCTGAGCCGCTCCTCCTCAGCTCCAGCCTGCAAGTGTGAGAACTTGAATGTCCTGTCTGCGCTGCCCATGACTGTGTAGGGTGCTCCCCAACAAGTACCCCTCATCCCACACATCTGTCCCTGCCCTCTGTGTGCCTCTTCTAGGCCGGGTCCCCCTCTGCCCAACGAATATCCCTCTCCCATTCCTACTCTCACCAGGGATGCCCTCCTGACCTTCCTCCTCTTCCACTACTCTCCCCATCCCTCTCTTCTGTCCTCCTCTCCTTGCCATCACTCACCCACTCACACCCAGGCATTCACACAAGGCCTCACAGACACACTCGATCCCACTCACTCTCTGTCACACTTTCTCACTCACTGATTCACACTGTCAAAATGAAGGGTAAAAAATGTGTAATGTGTTATAAAAATAAGACTATGTGTGTGTATGTGTTTTTATGGGTGTGCAAAAGTGTGCTATGTATCTATTTATGTGCACCTCTCCAAACTCTAAACTCCTTCTACCTTGCTCTTCTGAATGTGCCTCTCTATCTCTCTCTAATAGCTATATTCCACTCCTGGATCCTGTGCTCTAGCTCATCAAAACTCGAAACACAGTTTGTATAGATTGATTTGAACATATTTGATACTCTGGGGTCTTAGTATTGGCTGTGGGTTTGTTTGTCAGGATTGCTAGCCAACGTTGTCCATTAAGTTACAACTATACTTAAGACATGTTTTATTGGGTGATTAGGATGCACAGTGATGTGAAAAAAGGTGAGACGCATGTTTTTGTTGTGCCTACTGTCATTATCTATTCTTGTAGACTACCTGTCGAATCCAACGTAAATTATGTATTATTTGTGGGTGATGTACCTTTTTTACTTAGCAGCTGTTTTAAAGTGTTAGTAATGTCCACAAAAAAGTTTTTTGCATTTAGAAGCGCTTAAAAAGCTGAGCTAAATGCCAAAAAAGCATCTCTCAAACCGCTATGGTTTAAGAGATACAGGTGTTTAAAGTTTGATCTCTCCTACTGACAGCTGTAAAGCTGTCAGCAGGAGATCTGTGTTGGTTGACATGGAGGCACTTGAGAAGTGCTGCAATCTCGTTATTTACCAAGAATCCCTTCATTGGAATGGTCTAAAACGTGTGCCTGGTTTTCAAGCACTCGTTTTAGACCATTCCAATGAAGGGATTCGTGGTAAATAACGAGATTGCAGCTCTGCTCAAGCACCTCTGTGTCAGCCGACACAGATCTCCTGCTGACAGCTTTACAGCTGTCAGTAGGAGAGATCAAACTTTAAGCGCCTGTATCTCTTAAACCATAGCGGTTTGAGAGATACGGTTTTTTTTGCATTTAGCTCAGCTTTTTAAGCTCTTCTAAATGAAAAAAACTTTTTTGTGGATATTACTAACCCTTTAAAGCAAACCTTTAAATATACCCCTCTCTCTCCTGTGGCTCCAAGCATGCCTGATTCCTGTTGCTCATTTGTACTTTACCCCTGGCAGCAGGTGAGTAAGGGCACTTTGAGGTGCTTGTTCTTTTTTTCTGGTGCTAAAGCTGGAATTCATGCCCTATACGTTCCAGCACTGCTCCTTCTCTCAGACCTCCTGCTTCCATGCCCACGTTCCACCCTCCCCACTCAGCTGGCTATGCTGGAACTACGGAGAATGGTGTGACATAATTTATAGACCATCACTTACATTTTTACTCTGCATGGTGGAAGGAACTGAGAACGAGAAGTGGATGAGACAGCGTTAATCAATCCCTTAGCCAAGCACCGTCCCCACATTCAAGGGCCTTCCTTCTCAACTCCTCTAATAGCTGCAGGAACTCCTCAGATGCTCCAAGCTCTTCAGCCATGACAATGACTGCAGGAGACTTCAGGAAAGATTGAATTTACTGATGTGAGGTGAAAAAAGGCAGGTTAGCTCCATAATTTATACTTTCTCTTCTTGTCTGACTAGCCTACCTGGCACAAGGTAGCCATTGGCCAATCGGCTGCCAGGAGGGAAGATACTTCTGGTGCCTTACTTTGTCTGTCCGTCTGAAAGTAAAAGGGCAGGCTACCCATTGACACCCTACTATAGCAGAAAAAATTGGGGACCCCAACCCCATGAGATCCCTAAACTAACAGTCCAGTCCCTTTAATTCTATGATGACTGCAGGTGTGACAGAAAGTAATGGCAACATTCCTAACCACAGCCAATATAATGTATCGTTTTTGTTTTGTACACTCGGTGTTACTCTTACAATGTGATAGTGCAATTGTGATCATACTGTTTTATATGAGGTATTTTATTTATATACACAGACAGTATCTCTTTGTGTCTCCTCCTACAAGTTACCTTAGAAACATTTGTCCCTGTTCTTTTAATATCAAAAAAGCAATGGATGCCTATCTAGCACAGAACAATATTGACACACACCTACACTGGAAATTGCTCCAGAGGGCTTTTTTGTTGCCTTCCTCTGGATCAACAGGGGTGTTATTGGCATGGGCTGGACTTGATGGACGCATGTCTTTTTTCAGCCTTATCTACTATGTTACTAATACCCATCTTCTCTCTCATATTTCTTTTGTTTACCTGCATTATTATGAATCTGATATCTCCAGTGCATTGAGAAACAATGTTTTAGATAACTCTCTAGTATTCAATTGGTTAAAAGCCCCATTTAAATATATGAGGATCTGTAAAATGTTACTTCTCAGCTATGGTGCTTTTTGGTTTGCTCCAGAACTACTCCTTGATGCCAGGATGGCGACGTTGTGTTGGATTTGTGTGGATGGCACATTACCAATATGCATTAAAATGTCTTTGCCATCATATCACAGACTGCTGACATCACCTATAATCCGCTGCCAATACGACACATCTCCAAAAGTGATTATCATATGGAAACTGGACATAATGACCAGAGTTGGATTATAACTCCATGGGGCCCTAGACATGTTCTCAATTTGGGGCCCACTCCCCCAGACAATATCCTTCACAAAAAAAAGCTATGTAATAAGCAGAATCAGAGCTATCTGGGGGCAAACCAACAGCACCTTCAGAGCTGGATTATGCACTAGGCAACCTAGGTGAGTGCCTAGGGCCTGTGCAAATTTGAGGGGCCCGGACACAGACTGACTGATTGCAGCCTTCGGGCCCAGCTTCAATTTTAGGAGTGGCTGGTAAAGTAAGGGCATTTTATGCTCTCCTCTTGCCACCAATCAATAAGCCAGGCAGTTTCAAAAATCCCCTCCCTCTTGCCCTCTCTCATACTATCACTGAATAAATAAGCAAGCTCCCATCTGTCCCCAACTTGCATAATACAAACACTCTTCTTCCCTTTCATTCTCTTTTGCTCACTCCCATCCACACCTTCTCACAAGTGGTCTTGCTTTACCACCTGTTTGCTGGGTGAAACTCCCTCCCACTCATTTTCTTGCCTTATCCACTTCCCCTTCTTCCCTCTTGTCCGTTCTCCCTCAAGCCGTCCAGCTGCATATCCTCACTTTTATTCACTACTCTATCCCTCCTCTTCGTCTACTCTTAATTCAGCAAGTGGACATGTGACATACAAGAGCAAAGCTGGAGGCTGAGAACAATGAGTCCCTTCCATCAGCTGCCCATCCCCTCCTTGTGACCTCAATCCTTTCTCTCAAACAACTATTCATTAACCCTTTGGAGACTAGACACAAATCAGTACACTGGGAAGCCTAATATCCAAGGGGTTAATATTTCTTTATTCAGTAACTGGTCAAAAGCAACATCCCCCAACAGCACTGGCAGCCCCTGCACTTCACTCACTCCCAGCTAGGATCGGTCAGTGCTCTGCTTCTCTGAGTGCCGGGGACTGAGAGCTCCACTCATGCTCATATCACATGAGATTTATTACATGTGTGATTCTGGATTTGAACAAAAAGCTGCACTTGAAATAAATCTCTGAGCTTGGTGGAACAATCGAGCTCTAAGTAAGTGGAGCCCTGATAAGCAGAGTCCTTCCTGGTCCCAGGTGGGAGTATGTGATGTGCGATCCCATGAATTTGCCTGCCAACAAGTGTCCAGTGCATTGCAATAGACTGGATACCCTCTAGTAATACCAGTATTTATTATACGTACAGCAGTTTTACCCCCTTGTTTGAGGGGAATTTTCCCCCACCCCCATTTCCTACACCCCCCCCACATATTATATATCATACACAAAATTGCACAAATGTAAAATGTCCAAAAATGTACCTTTTTTATACTACTAAAAGATTTTATTTGTGCACCATTGTTGAGGATTTAGCAAAGATACTGACAGAGAGACTGCCATATTTATCAAGCTAAATAAGTGCAATTTTGGAGCACCATAGGGGAGAAATTAATTCTCTAATTGCCATATGTACTAAGTGTCAATGAGCATCTCTAGTCAGGGGATGAGTGGCAATATTGTAGAACTCTCTTCACCAAGTTGAAGTAGGTGAAATATCCCCACCATTGTTTCTATTACACCTCCCTCCCGATTGGCTGGCGATGCTTAGGATAATCATGTTGCTGAGATCTACTTGTTTCCCATTCTCGCATATGTTCCAGTTTTGACATCAAGTGAATTGCACACATGAATGCTGTCAGTGTAAATCCAATCTTATCAACCAAGAATGCTAGAACACGCAGAAAAAAAGACATCCTGTGCCCCTTTCGAATTACCCATGTTTGTATGGCTGGAGCCTTTTGCACCAATGGTGTGAGTGATCATACAGGAAGAGGAGCAGCATGATCAGCAACAAACTCATACCCATGCAGCTGTACCTGAGGAGGCAGGGGATGCAGCTCCTGCAGTCAGGCGTGCAGTCAGACCAAGGATCTTCCCCCAGGGGATCATGATGGATAGTATGTGTGAAAATTAAATTCTCCCTCTCATTGACTCAGTTATGCAGCTAAAATGCAGCTGTATGATTTTATTACATTTGATGTTAACCCCCTCACATCCCGAGCCATGCCATTCCAGGTTTGGTTAAATTAAGAAACAGCCTACACTTTTTTGCATCTGGGTAATTTCAGAGCACCATCAACAGAGTTTTGCAACCTCTGTTTTCCCTCTTCCTCGTGCCTGTAATGCCAGCCATAAAAGGGCATTTCACAGGACAGAGCTGGGTGACAGGCAGTTAAGCTAGGAATTTATCAATTAGCTGGGCTACCCACAGCCCTAGGAGCCATTGACTCTACCCATGTGCTAATATGTTCTCCATGAGGATGAGGATATCTACTGTAATTGCATGGGAACCTATCCTGTGAATGTGCAGGTGATAAGTAAAGCATTTTCAAAATAATTACATGTGCTGTCTGCATATCATGGGAGTGTTCAAGACTCCTATATTTTGCTTTCACCACTGTGAATTATAAAATTGAGTCTGGTGCACTTTGTGGTGATTGGCTGTTGTTCACACAAGTTAGATGATTGTCATGTTTCAGTTGTCCCTCCAGTTGTTGTACACTCCATGAATGTGATACATATCACTGCCCATTTCCCATAGACTACCATGTTACATATAACACTTCTCTATATAATAAAGTTCAAAATGTATGCTGTAGAAGAGGCAAATATTACAAAGAGGTTATATACCCATCTCAACCAAATGATGCAGTAGGCTTCATTCCCATAGTTCACCATGTGCAGTTCTGTTGTAACACAACTGCACCACATCTTGCAATTCAACCCCAAGATTGCCGTAGAGGTCTGCACTGAATTGGTTAAAGACACATTGAATCCAGTGTAAAGTTTCCTCCCTTCTATGCCCCACGGTGCATTTCTTTTGTCCCAGAACTCAAACACTTCAATGCTGAACATCTCTCAGTGTATGCAGTCATTGTAAAGATATTTGTTACTGTTCCCTTAATATGTACCAGCTTCAGTTATATTTGATGTTGGATACAATGAAGATCTCCAGTCATCTGAGGTAAATGTTCAATTCTGTCTAAACATATGCAGAATGCAAATGTATAATCCACTCTCAGACATGTTTGTCAGACTGGAACATGTAAACCATATTTTTTGGCATTCAGCCTTGCATACCCCATCCAAACACGGTCAAATCTTAACATTTTGAGTGCCAGATACATTGCTTTTCTCCTCTGACATCCAAAGGGTTTAATGTAGTGGTTCTTAAACAGGGTATAGTGGAACTTTGGTGTGCCCTTGGCATCAGTTTAGAGTGTCCCTGTTTTTCAATAAACACTTTGGGAAAAATGGAAATGTTGAGTTTCTACCGTATATTTCTGGAAATTGTTACACCCACTATGCTCATGTTGTCATTCCCATTGTGATGACTAAAAATAGCTACATATTCATGTATTTGTCTCTTCATTAGATCTTTGAGAAAGATCCATTAAATACTACGGGTGTGGAGGAAATTCCCTAATCTGCGTTAGGGGTGCCTTGAGGAAAAAAACATTGAGAACATTTGTTTAAGGTGTGCTAAAAGCATTGCTGGGAGAATATACATTGTTATCACTGATGATATGTTTACGAATGTGTTCTCATTTTTGAATATCTGTTGCTGTATTCATCATTCCTTTCCAATAATCCCACAAGTGATTCTGGATATGTCTGGCTTCAGACACCAATAATCAATCATCACAATAGAGCAGAACAGTTATACAAAGATGTCCACCCATGTACAAATCATTCAGCAGACTTTTGGCATCCTGAAAAGCCGTTTGTATGGCTTGGCTAAGACAGCTGGCCCGTACAATACCAACTCACCAAAGTGTCTGATGTAGTGTTAATAAGCTTCATTCAGTGGCATAACTATAGGGGCCCTTCACTTCAGGGGCCCGGCCGCCCCCTGCAACCCTTCCGCCTGGCACCCGCAGTCTCCCTCCTGCGCTCTAATAATGCAGAGCGCTGGGAGATGATATCATCTCCCAGCGCTCTGCATTACTAAGAGGACCTCACGGGAGCTCCAGGGAGGTAGGAGATGGGGGCATTGTGAAGATTGAGGGCATTGTAGAGGTGGTCAGTGTGGTTGAGGGGGGCCAGTGTGGTGGGGTGGAGGCTTCTAGTTACACCTCTGGCTTCATATTGCATAATATTGCATTGCAGCACAATCTGCCTGCAGGTCCTTCTGTGGAGCATGATGAAGGGCTTGATCACCAGCCTGATGTTGAAGAAGATGATGCAGGAAATGGGTTTGTTGTACATGCCACACTCATCAGCTATTATTTTGCATGTAAGTTTGTGTTGCAATTGACAACTCAAAAAATGGACATACATAGTTACATAGTTACATAGTAATTTAGGTTGAAAAAAGACTTGCGTCCATCCAGTTCAACCCTTTTCCTATTCCTGTTTACCATCGCTGACCCAAAAGAAGGCATCTGACTCCAAATGGCAATCAGACTTCTCCCTGGATCAACAAGTCCTAACTAAATATTAATCCCAATACTAACGTACATAGCCCTCTATATTATGCTCTTTTAAATAAGTATCCAGGCCCCTTTTAAAGGCATCTAATGTATTTGATAGCACCACCTCCTCCGGAAGTGCATTCCATACCTTTATTGTCCTTACTGTAAAGAAACCCTTCCGCTGTTGTAGATTAAATCTCCTTTCCTCAAGTCTAAGCGGGTGGCCCCTTGTCCTGTGTACTGTTCTGTTAATGAACAGGTCTTTTGAAAGCCCTTTATATGGGCCTTGAACATATTTATATAGTGTTATCATATCCCCTCTAAGACGCCGTTTCTCTAGTGTGTACAAGTTTAACTTTTCTAGCCTCTCTTCATAACTAAAACTTTCCATTCCCCTTACTAGTTTTGTAGCCCTCCTCTGCACTTTCTCTAGTTCCATAATGTCCTTCTTCAGAAAGGGCGCCCAGAATTGAACAGCATATTCTAGGTGGGGTCTTACCATGGACCTGTAAAGAGGCATAATTATATCTTCCTCCCTTGAGTCAATACCCCTTTTAATACATGCCAATATCTTATTGGCCTTTGCAGCTACCAGCTGGCACTGCATGCTACTGTTAAGTCTATTGTCTACCATTACTCCCAAATCCTTTTCATTAGTAGATTTCCCCAGAGAAACACCATTTAAACTATATGTTGCATTTTTATTATTATACCCAAAATGCATAACTTTACACTTGTCTATATTGAATCTCATTTGCCATTTGCCTGCCCAGTTACTCAATTTGTCCAAATCCTCTTGTAATGAAGACACATCCAGTTCAGACTTTATTACCTTACTTAATTTTGTGTCATCGGCAAACACTGATACATGGCTTCCTATGCCCTCTGGGAGGTCATTAATAAACAAATTAAAAAGAAGAGGACCCAGGACAGATCCCTGAGGCACTCCACTTATCATGTTTATCCAACTGGAGAACTTGCCATTTACTACCACTCTTTGCATTCTATCTTTCAGCCAATTTCCAATCCACACACAAACATTTTCCCCTAGTCCTATTTCATTCAATTTGTACAGTAACCTCTTGTGCGGAACTGTATCAAATGCCTTGGCAAAGTCTAAATAGATCACGTCAACCGCCACTCCCTCATCTACATTATTACTTACTTTTTCATAAAATGCGATCAAGTTCGTCTGACAAGACCTATCTCTCACAAAGCCATGCTGGCTATTGCCAATGATATTCCTGTTCCAGCAGAATTCTTGAATATATTCCCTTAGTAACCTTTCAAACAGCTTCCCTACCACAGATGTCAAGCTTACAGGTCTGTAATTTCCTGGCTGGGACTTTGATCCCTTTTTAAATATGGGCACCACATCTGCTTTACGCCAATCCATGGGCACCATACCAGAAATAAAAGAATCCCTGAAAATCAGATATATCAGTCTGGCCAGGGTCTGGCTTAGCTCTTTAAGTACCCGTGGGTGTATACCATCTGGCCCCGGAGCTTTGTCTACCTTGACACCATTCAATTGTTTTAACACTTTTTCTTGTGTTAGCCAGTCCCATGCTTGCTGTGACTGTTCTGTAAAAGTAGTTTTCAGATTCTTGTCCAATGGGTCTTCCTTGGTAAAAACAGAAGAAAATAAATTATTTAAAATATCTGCCTTCTCTCTGTCCCCTTTGACCATCTCACCCGTTTCAGATAACAAGGACCCAACATTATCAGACTTTAATTTTTTGCCATTAATGTATTTAAAGAATTTTTTTGGGTTGCTCTTGCTCTCCTTAGTAATATTTTTTTCATTCTCCAGTCTAGCTAATTTAATAGCTTTTTTACAGGTTTTGTTGACATTTTTGTATTCTGCAAATGCCTCTGCTGATCCCACAGCTTTGTAATGTTTAAATGCTGCTTTCTTGTTATTTATTTCATGGATTACTTTACTGGTTAGCCACATTGGTTTTAATTTGCTTCTTTTGTACTTGTTTCCAACAGGGATAAATTTATATGTGTATTTTTGCAATGTTATTTTGAAGGCATTCCACTTACCTTCTGTGTTTTTTCCTGAAAATATTTTATCCCAGTCAACGAGACCAAGGGATGAATTAAACCTGCTAAAGTTGGCCTTTTTAAAATTCAGTGTTTTGGTGGAACCCATATCAAATTGTTTTTTTGAATTAATCTCAAATGATACCATGTTATGGTCACTATTCCCCAAGTGCTCCCTTACTTGGATGTTAGAGATAAGTTCTTCATTGTCAGTTATTACCAAATCCAGACATGCATTCCCTCTGGTTGAGGTCTGCACTAGTTGTGACAAAAAATTGTCATTCAACAAGTTCAGAAACTTGCTGCTTTTAGCAGTTAGCTGATCCATTTTTCCAGTCTATTTCTGGATAATTAAAATCCCCCATAATTATAGTTCTCCCTATTTGGGAAGCCTTTTCTATTTGCATTAATAGCTGTGATTCTTCAAGGTCAGCAATGTTTGGTGGTTTATAACAAATACCCACTAATATTTTCTGGGCAGTTTTACCCCCAGTGACTATTTCAACCCACAGGGATTCCACATGTTCACTACTGTCATCACATATATTTATAGACAGGTATCTGTCAAAATACAGGTATATATCACCATCATATGTATGCACCATACACCTCATGACCCCCTCCTTTTTTTTATTTTCTTTCATCCAAGAAGGTGAGTAGGGCTGGTCTGTGGATGTTCAAATTTCCCTCAAATAAAATAGCCAGAGTGACCATCACCTTTTTTGTCAAAGTAAAAAGGAGAGTTGAATCAAGAAATAACTGTTTGTTTGTGTTCATCTGTACTTAAATTGTGTCACTGCCAGCTAAAAGATTGAATAAACATGTGTAACATCAAATGTGCACTGTTGAGCATTATAAGCCTGGTGGATGTGGGAAGGTTGTTGCATTAACAAGTCTGCTGAGTCTTGAAAGCCAGGTTGATGTGTGATTGCATTAAAAGATTAGCAGAGTATTGCTGGCTGGAGCTTATATGTTAGCCATTCAGTAGAGTGCATGCAGGATTTCTCAGCCTACAATCTTGCCATTGTCAAATAAATGTATGTTCACATCATAGCAAATACTCAGGGCACAGGGCTCTGGGTCACTGTCATTGTGACTATAGCAATCAGAATGAAAAAAAGGTTATCCTGACAGAAATTAATCATATACTGTTACCAAAAGTACCACAGAGTAGGGTTACATTTGGTTGACTGCTAGTTCGGATGGAGCGAAATAGATACTGGATTCTGTGGACAATCATGAAGAGATACACTGGGCCCTGCAGCCAAAGAGTGGGAGGGTCAGTCGGGTCAAGTGTTAGGTAAGTGTTCAGCTGATTATTCTGAAATTGATTCCAGCAGTGATAGGTAAGTGACCAGCATGTCTGCACATAGAATGTACTGGTAGAGAAGTGAACCATGCTGTGTTGATATTTGCATTTGTTCAAGGACTGAGTTTTGCATCTGCAAGCAGAGAGAAGTAAGGTGCTTTATTTCACTTATCACTCAATTGTAATGTGTTGTAAGGAAGAAGAAACCACAAAGATGTATGTGCAAGCAGTCAATTCAGCTGCATTGTGAGATCATGTCAATGACTCTCTCCCCTGCTGTTTTGCATTTAAAAGCACTTCTGTGGCTTCATCTATGGCTTCATCTATGGCTTCATCTATGATTAATGTGGCAAAAGGAAGAGTAATGCTAGGTTTTCAAGCACATGCTTCATTTGGGCACATCAGACAAACATGCCTGGCCTTCCTGGCCTGCACAAGCATGAGAACTTGCAGTTGGTGGAGGCTCTGGTGGCTGTCCTTGGCTGGTACTGCAACTCGAATGGGCCTCAGCAAACTTCTCCAGGAAACAGGCATTGTAGGACAAGATTTGTTTTTTTCACCTGATAAACCGTGTCTGTTCCCTCATTTGGTTTGCCATCACTAGGTCTGGATCATGTAATGCATCTTATGATTTAAAGATTCAATGAAGAGCCAATGTTCCCTAGTCATGATCTGGGAAGTCAGCAGGCTCACACTTTCCTGAGTAGCATCCCTTAGCTGCTTTTCCCACAATTGCCCCAGGCATGGTGATGATATCAAGGATGATGTAGTCTTCCTGCTAGCCTACCTCAGTGTCCACCAGCTCCTCCACATGTTATGTGGATGTTGCATGTGTTATGCTTTCCTCCTCTTCTACCACGTCCTCAATAAGTGTGAGGGTATCCCAAGCCCTCTGTTTCCTGAGTCACCTCCTACTCTTCTTTCTGAGTGTCCCTTCCCTCCTTCCTACTCTCGACTGTCCTGAGATGGTCCCACTGCCCCTAGGTTGTTAGGGAGTGGAAAACAGATTCAGTATGTGACAAAGTTTGTTATGGATTTTATTCATAGTATTCTAGGTTTTCATATATAAGTCATATTTGATATATCCACTATGCAAGGTTTCATGAATCTACCCCGTAAAAAAGTACCAATGCCAAGATCACAATGCATTGAGTCATTAGTTCCACTGCAGACCATTCCTATTCACTATAACATGAATTGATCACAAATATCAGATATGTGGAGATCATACCAGGAGGAATTGGAACCCCAATGCCTGTGTCTATCATGCCCTGGATTCCACATACCATCTCTTGGGCCAGGAAGGACTCCATGAATTGTTTGTACAGACTGAAGGCAATGTCCATGGCTCATCACCACCAGTGCCATGGCAATGATCTTCTATTTTCCCTAACTTCTCCTTCACCATTTTCTTGAAGTCATTGTATCTTTTTTTGATGTTCCTCATGATCCTGGTGTAATGGGCCATAGGCCTTTACTGGGAAACTTTGCTATGGTCTAGACAAAATGCCCTCTCTCAGAAAAGACTGAATTCACTGGGCGAGCGAGAGCCGGCAAAAGTAATATAGGCTGCTATAAATTCAAGCACCGGTTGGCTGCTGACTGGCCAGCCCAAGTTAAAGGGCCTCCATTGACTTTGCACAGGGAAAAGTAGGTGTCCTGCGGATTGACCACAGGCATCAAGTGACTAAACTATATGCCGCTGGATTGTCGACAAACTTCAATACATCCGACAACCAGCAGGTGTCTCCCTATCTTGTTACTGTAAAGACTCAGCATCATGTTGAGCATTGTGCTGGTTGGAAAGGAGGCAGCTTCCTGATTGGCCAAAGCCCTGGGTGATGAGTTTCAAGGTCCCCCATAGAGTTAACATGGGGGAGAGTAGGCCACCCAGGGATTGGTCAGTTAACTGCCTGCCCAAAGGTTCTGATTGGCCGAGCCAGTCATGACACTCTGGTCCAAGATTGGTTAGCTGGTTCCAGGATCTGGATTGGCCATGGGTTGAAGAAGAATATTCAAAGATGCTTCCAACCCCTGGCCCTTTGTGTGAAAATGTATATTCAAGCCCCTCAGCTCTTTGCCCTAGTGTGTGCACTTCATCATCCCCTTTGTCTAAATAATGTGATCATGCCTGGACCTTTGTATTATGTATGCATCCTTTGTCACTACTTTTTGTGTCCTTTGTTCAGTATGCTGTCTTGATGTAATTTATCATAAATAAAAGAGCTGAAGTTGTTGAATGAAGCGTGTTACTCTTGGGACCTGAACTGCGTCCTGTGTCTCTGTTACTCAATGGTATCAAGGGTCTCCTTTTGACCCCCATCCCAGGAAGGAACGTTGGAAGAATGACCAGCAAGGCAACCTCCTCGTAGCCCCCTCAGGAGAGAGAAAACCCAGCACAACGGCCTAAGTCCATCCGCGGACTTAGGCATCTGTTACACTGGTGGCAGCAGTGGGATCTTCTCTCTCACTACACTGAGGGGATCCAAACCACCACCTGGGTTCCAGCCCGTAGCATGGCTGAGGCTTACAAACGATCGATGGCGGAGCTTCAGCACATGGCAGAGGAAAGTGGACAGGACATTCGCTGCCTAAAAAAGACTGAACTGGTACAGGTTCCACAAGGCATGGATGAGGAGATTGTAGAAAGGGCGAGGACCATGGATTTACCCCCGGAGGACCACTAACCAGTTTCCCCTGTGGGCCCTGCGGGGCCGTTGCCCCGAGCAGATGTAGTGGCAGAGAGGATTGCAAGTCGGTTGGCCTTCATGGGGCCCAATCCGCCTCAGGACTTTGTTGCCAGGGCTATTTTGGCCATGGAGCAAGAATACTTAAAAGAGATGGATCAACAACACTCTAGCCTGCCTAGCCCGGTGTAATGGTTTTTAAAGACACTCAGACCAGAGGTTAAAATAAAACACAGTTTTATTGAGCGAAAACAAGGAACACTGCCCCCTAGGGCTAGAATAAGTAATAACACGTATATGGATAAGTATAATGGATGTCTTTACAGGCACAATAAGGCTTGGGGCAATACTGGCATATAACTTGAAACAGTAGTGGCATAAGGGTTAAAGTCCAATGTGAGTAATCAGTCTCTGTTGTGGTGTGTTTAACCAACACCCAGTAAATGGTAATAACAGCCCAGTCATTGGTGCGAGGTGGGAAGCACCTTAGCAGTGAGGCAGAACTGAAAAACTTCAGGAACAGGCGATCAGCGAGATACCCAACAGTATTGCAAGAGCTGAATGGAACTAGAGCCACTAGCACCCTGCTGGTGCAGGAAAGGAATCACAACACTGCAAGAGCCGAATGGGACCAGAGCCAATAGCACCCCTTAGGTGCGGTAACGGAGTCATAGACACTGCAAGAGCTAAAAGGAACTTGAGACAGTAGCACTCTACCGGTGCGGTAACAAAGGCACAACACTGCGAGAGCTGAATGAGACCAGAGCCAATGACACCCTTCCGGTGCGGTAATGGAGACAAACACTGGAAGAGCTAGAGGAATCGCCCAGTAGCACCACGTGGTGCAACAACTGCTATTCTGTGATCATAAGGTGTAAGGTGGAAGCACAGTTAATGGAGGCCACAATTGCTCTGCAAGTGTTAACGGACAGGCTCGGTAGCGGAGGCAACAAGCTAAGCAAGTGTAAACGGACAGGCTCTGTATCGGAGGCAAAAAGCTCAGCAAGTGTTAACGGACAGGCTCGGTAACGGATGCAACAAACTCAGCAAGTGTTAACGGACAGGCTCGGTAACAGAGGCAACAAGCCCTGCAAGTGTTCCCGGACAGGCTCAGTAGCGGAGGCAACAAGCTCTGCAAGGGTTAAGTGGGTGATCAGTCTGCACAGCACTGCATACACAGTTCAGAATGTCGCCGGGCGACATATAATAAGGATTTCGCAGGAACACAGGAAGCAGGTCACGGAGCAGGAACGTCAGACAAGTGGGTCAATCACGGAACAGGAGCGCCAGCCAAATCAGGTCAATCACGGAGCAGGATCGTCTGTCAAGCCGGGTCAATCATGAAGCAGGAACAACAAGAGTAGTCAGACGGGCCGAAATGGTACACAGGAACGCAGGAACACAGCAACGGATGCACAGGTACAGGAACACCACGAAAGGGCACCTGACAGGTGCCAGAGGCCCGGTATATGAAGGCCACCCTGGGTGGGCTAAACAAGCTCCTCCAATGAGAGAGCACCACAGCAGAGAGTGACAGCAGAATCACGGGAACCGTGATAGTACCCTCCTCTCAAAGACTCCCTCCCCTGGTAGAGGGTCTAGGTTTCTGAGGATATTTAGAGTGAAAATTGCGCAATAACCTGGGGGCATGAAGGTCCTTCTGGTCGACCCAAGAACGCTCTTTGGGGCCATAGCCTTTGCAGTGGACCAAATACTGCAATTTCCCTCTAAACCTCCTAGAATCAATAATGCTCTGCACTTCGTACTCCTCTTGACCTTGAACATCCACCGTCCCAGGAACCACCGGAGTGATAGTATAGCGGTTGCATACCAAGGGCTTCAATAGAGACACATGGAACACATTGTGAATGCGCATAGATGCCGGGAGTTCCATTGCGTACAAGACAGGGTTAACCTTGCGGATGACTTTGAACGGACCAATGAACCGGGGAGCCAACTTGTTGGATGGCACTTGAAGATTGAGATTTCTGGAGGAGAGCCATACCCTGTCTATCACGGCCCCCGTGATTCCCTGTCACTCTTTGTGGTGGTGCTCTTCCATTGGCGGAGGTTGATTGGCCCGCCCAGGGTGTCCCTTTGTATTCTGTTTGTGCACCGGGCATTGGCTAATCACCACCACAGAGACTGACTACCTGTTTGAGCATTAACCCTTACCTGTGTTTATGCTATATTCTGCCTGCTCCTGCTATATTGAGCCTGTACATTATTCATTACTTACATCACTGTAATACCAATTCTGGCCCCCAGGGGCACTGTTCCTTATTTTATTTTAATAAAACTGTGTTTTATTTCTAACCTTTGTCTGAGTGTCAGAAAACTGTAACAGTACAAAAGGGCCATGACCTCAGACGGTAAGGGTGACGGTAATACACAGAACCTCCATTGGTGGATGGATGTCCATGAGCAACGCTTGTACCAGTTGGCACTGGCCATGCAGACACTACTGGAACGTACGGTACACCTCAATAAACCTAACCAAAATCCGGTGGACCCCCAGTTCCGACACTGGACAATCATGCTGGGCAATTTGCTGCACCTTCCAGAAGTTTAACAGCGGTGGCACCGTTACCATTAAGATACAATGGCGAACCTACACTGTGTAGGGAGTTTATCAACCAATTAGAGATATTCTTAGAACTGACACCTCATGCCTTCCCGAATGACCGTAGCAAGGTGGGGTTCATGATATCTCTGTTAACGGGTAAAGCCCTGGCGTGGGCGAACCCCTTATGGGAGAATGCCAATCCATGTACTCTGAACTTCGAAGAGTATTTGAGATACCTGGGAGAGCCGCCTCTGCTGCCAAGAGATTGATGGAAATACAAATGGGCAATCGTGCGGTAGGCGATTATGCCATAGAGTTTCGGATACTGGAAGCAGAGGTAGGCTGGAATAATGATGCTCTGGTGGCAGCCTTTACCCGGGGTTGTCTGATTCTATTAAAGATGAGATTACGGCCAGAGATGTACCTAGTGACTTAGACGAGTATATCAACTATGTTATGCTCATTGACTCTCGCATTCGCGAAAGGCGCCTGGCAAAAAGGGCTAAATCCAGAAACTATGGGCACGGTAGTCCTTTGAACCCACCCTCGCCTCCCAATCCTCCTGATCGAGTAGCCGAACCAGGTGAACCTATGCAACTCGGGTTCACCAGACTTTCTAAGAAGGAGCGGGCACACCGCAAAAGGCAGGGTTTATGTTTATATTGTGGCAAAGATGGGCACATACTACGCTCATGCCCGGTACGGCCGGGAAACGCATGCACCTAGGGTACCTTGGGGGACAGGCCACCATCCAGGTGAGTTTTTTTCTGGGTGACCAAGCTGTGGAGGTACTAGCTCTGTTAGATTCTGGCTCAGCAGGATATTTCATGGATCGTGCCTTTGCTGAACGGCACAATATTCCTTTGTCTAAAAGAGATACTCCGCTAGCCATTGACGCCATTGATGGTAGACCTTTAGAACCAGCTTTCATCACTATGGAAACAACTCCTATCACTATGTCGATTGGGGCTCTCCACAAGGAGGAGGTGTGTTTCCAAATCATACACTCACCCCATCACGCAGTCATTCTGGGGTTCCCATGGTTATTGCTGCACAACCCCCAGTTTGATTGGCAAAGATGTGAGGTGAAGTCTTGGTCTGAGTATTTCACTAGTCACTGTCTGTCATATCCGGTCAAGATCATGTGTACCTCTCCCTCCGTGCCAACTGAATATAGCAAGTTCAGTGACATATTCAGTAAAGGAGAGGCTAGCGCATTACCGCAACATAGGCCTTATGATTGCGCTATTGATTTGCCCCCGGGAGTGGTGCCACCGAGGGGCAGGACATATCCTTTGTCCTGTGAGGAAAACAGGGCCATGGAGGAATACATTGAGGATGCCCTCAAAAGGGGGATCATTCGCAAATCATCCTTTCCGGCAGGTGCAGGGTTTTTTTTCGTGAAAAAGAAAAATGGCAAATTACGACCATGTATTGATTACCGGGGACTAAATAAGCTAATGTCCAAGAATGCATACCCCCATACCACTCATTACTGAGTTGTTTGACAGGTTGAAGGGCTTTTGGATTATGTAATGCACCTGCCGTATTTCAAGAATTGATCAATGATATCCTCCCTGATATGCTACAGTCCTGTGTGGTCGTATACCTTGACGATATATTGATACACTCTGCTAACCTAACCCAGCACATCCAGGATGTGTCAGAAGTTTTGCTCTGTTTATGCAAGAACAAATTGTTCTGTAAATTAGAAAAATGTGAATTTCACAGATCCAAAGTACCCTTCCTGGGCTTTGTGATTTCTAAGGATGGCATTGCCATGGACCAAGAAAAATTGGCTGCAGTCCTACAGTGGCCACGGCCCAAAGGGTTAAAAGCTATCCAACGGTTCTTGGGCTTTGCCAATTATTATAGAAAATGTATTCATAATTCTTCTACCATTGTAAAACCTCTGTCTGACCTCACACACAAGGGTGCTAATCCCTCTCAATGGACCGAGGCAGCTGAGATGGCCTTTGAGACTCTTAAATCTGCGCTTGTCTCTGCTCCTATACTGTCCTACCCCAATCCCACCCTGCCGTTTACGTTAGAGGTCGATGCCTCTGAAGTGGGGGTAGGGGCAGTTCTTTCTCAACGCCCCAAAGAGGGTGGCAACCTGAGACCTTGTGGGTTCTTTTCCAAGAAGCTATCTAGTGCCCAAAGCCATTACGAGATTGGTGATAGGGAATTGTTGGCTATCATCCTGGCATTAAAGGAATGGCGACATTTATTGGAAGGCACAAGAACCCCAGTGTTAATTCTTACGGACCATAAAAATCTGATTTATCTCTCAGAGGCCAAAAGGCTGTCCTCCCGTCAGGCTAGGTGGGCGCTATTCCTGTCGCAGTTTAACTTCATAGTGTCCTACTTTCTTGGTTCTAAGAACGTTAGGGCAGACGCCCTATCCAGATAGTTTAGCTCTGACATTGAGAGGGATGAAGCCCCGGTACCTATTATTCAGCCAGATAGGATTCTGGCAACAGTACGCACCAGTATCACTTCGCCACTGGGGAAGCAAATTTTGGCATCTCAAGCACGGGCACCTCCAGAGACCCCAGTTGGCAAGTGCTTTGTGGATGAGCCTTTTCGTACCCGGTTGCTCAAAACTTACCACTCATCTAAGGCAGCTGGGCATATTGGGAGGGATCAGTTGATATGGTCTCTCTCACAAATGTTTTGGTGGCCCTCCCTTAAGGCTGATTGTTCTGCATTTACTGCTACCTGTGCCACCTGTGCCCGCGCTAAGACACCCAGACATCTCCCAGTGGACCTACTCCAACCAGTGCCTAACAGTGAACGCCCATGGTCCCACATATCTATTGATTTTTTTGGAGAATTGTCAGTATCTAAAGGCTATACATTTATACTAATGGTGGTAGACAGGTTCTCGAAGATGGCTCACTTTGTGCCCCTCTCTGGTCTTCCTTCAGCCCAGGAGCTGGAAATAGTTTTTGCCAGAGAGCTGTTTCGCCTGCATGGGGTTCCGAGAGTGATAGTGTCGGACCAAGGGAGTCAGTTCGTGTCAAGATTCTGGAGGGCATTCTGTAGCCAAATGGGCATACAACTGTCCTTCTCCTCCGCCTACCATCCCCAGACCAACAGGGCCGCTGAGCATGCAAATCAGGGACTGGAGCAGTTTCTGCACTGCTTTGTGACTGATCCTCATGATAATTGGGCCGACCTGTTGCCGTGGGCAGAGTTTGCCAGGAACTGTGCAGTTAATTCATCATCTGGGAGCTCCCCATTTCTCGTTAATTATGGGTTCCAGCCATGTCTGCTCCCGGACTCGTTTCAGTCATAACAGATTCCAGCTCTGGATGAGCATATTGAGCAGCTCCGCTCCACTTGGGCACAGGTGCAGAGGTCCCTCAGCCAGTCCTTCCAGCGACATCAGTGGCATGCCAATCGCAGACAGCTGCCAGCGGTCTCCTTCCAGGTTGGGGACAGGGTATGGCTTTCCTCCAGAAATCTCAATCTGCAAGTACCATCCAACAAATTGGCTCCCCGGTTCATTGGTCCATTCAAAATTATCTGCAAGGTTAACCCCGTGGCTTACGCACTGGAACTCCCGGCATCTATGCGCATTCACAATGTGTTCCATGTGTCACTATTGAAGCCCTTGGTTTGCAACCGCTATATTACCACTCCGGTGGTTCCTGGGCCGGTGGATGTTCAGGGCCAAGAGGAGTACGAAGTGCAGAGTATTATTGATTCCAGGAGATTTAGAGGCAAATTGCAATATTTGGTCCACTGGAAGGGTTATGGGCCTGAAGAGCGTTCTTGGGTTGACCAGAGGGACCTTCATGCTCCAAGATTAATGCGCAATTTTCACTCTAAATATCCTCAGAAACCCAGACCCTCGGCCAGGGGAGGGGGTCTTTGAGAGGGGGATACTATCACAGCCCCCGTGATTCCCTGTCACTCTTTGTGGTGGTGCTCTTCCATTGGCAGAGCTTGATTGGCCCGCCCAGGGTGTCCCTTTATATTCTGGGCCTATGGCACCTGTCAGGTGCGCTTTCGTGGTGTTCCTGTTCCTGCGCTTTTGTTGCTGTGATCCTGTATTCCTGTGTACCGACTCGGCTCGTCTGACTACTCTGCTGTTCCTGCTCCGTGATTGACCCGGTTCTGGCTGACGTTCCTGCTCCGTGATTGACCCGGCTCTGGCTGACTTCCTGCTCCGTGATTGACCCAGTTCTGGCTGATGTTCCTGCTCCCTGATTGACCCGGTTCTGGCTGATGTTACTGCTCCGTGATTGACCCGGCTTTGGCTGACTTCCTGCTACGTGATTGACCCGGTTCTGGCTGACGTTCCTGCTCCGTGATTGACCCGGTTCTGGCTGACGTTCCTGCTCCGTGATTCATCCAGTCCTGCCTGTCGTTCCTGCCTGATGACATTCTGAGCCTGCTCGCAGCTTGACTGACTGATCACGCCTCCTGTGTTCTGTGGCCTCCGATACTGAGCCCGTTTGTTGCCTCCGTTACCGAGCCTGTCAGAGAGTACTGCTGAGCTATTGCCGTTGTTACCAAGTCTGTTTGAGAACACTTGCTGTGCCGGTTACCTCCGTTACAGAGCCTGTCTGTATACACCTGCCAAGCTTGTTGCCTCCCATCCTGAGCCATATTAATACTCGTTGAGCTGTTGCCTCCTACACCGAGCCTATCTGTCACCACTGCAGAGCTGTACCTTTCGTTAGGTGCTCGTTTCCCAGGAGTTGTCGCACCGTGTGGTGCTAAGGGCATTCCGGTACTCTGTCAGTGTGTGCTCCGTTTCGGCACGGGAAGGGTGCCTTGGCTCTGATCCACTCTCGCTCACTGTGTTATTCCATCAAATCGCATCTGGAAGTGCGTTTGGCTCAAAGTATATTGGCTTGGTCAGTTTCTCCTCCGTTACAGCACCTAAGGGGTGCTTTGGCTCCGGTCACATTTGCACACGCAGTGTTCCTCCGTTACCGCACCTAGGGGTGCTTCTGTATCTGGCTCCATTGGCTCTGGTAGTATCTCTCCTTTGTTACTACACCCCAGTAGGGGTATTGGCTCCAGCTCCATTGGTCATTGCTATACTTTTGGGCATTTCGATACAGTTATCTGGTTGTGATTCAGTTCAGTCGCACTGCTTGAGCTTGCTAGCTGCACTACTGCTACTGGGACTGTTTGTGCACCGGGCATTGGCTAATCACCACCACAGTGACTGACTACCTGTTTGAGCATTAACCCTTACCTGCGTTTATGCTATATTCTGCCTGCTCCTGCTATATTGAGCCTGTACATTATTCATTACTTACATCACTGTAATACCAATTCTAGCCCCCAGGGGCACTGTTCCTTATTTTATTTTAATAAAACTGTGTTTTATTTCTAACCTTGGTCTGAGTGTCAGAAAACTGTAACACTGTCCCCAACTTGGAAGGAGACCGCTGGCAGCCGTCTACGGTTGGCATGCCGCTGATGTCGCTGGAGTCCTCTGAACCTGTGCCCAAGTGGAGCGGAGCTGCTCAATATGCTCGTCCAGAGCTGGAATCTGCTGCGACTGAAATGATTCCGGCAGCAAACACGGCTGGAACCCATAATTGATAAGGAAACGGGAGCTCCCAGATGATGAATTAACTGCACAATTCCTGGCAAACTCCACCCACCGCAACAGGTCAGCACAACTGTCATGATGATCAGTCACAAAGCAGCACAGAAACTGCTCCATTCCCTGACTGGCACGCTCAGCGGCCCCATTGGTCTGGGGATGGTAGGCAGAAGAAAAGGACAATTGTATGCCCATCTGGCTACAGAATGCCCTCCAGAATCTAGACACGAACTGACTCCCTCTGTCCGACTATCACGGTGCCCGTGATTGCTGCAGTTCTCTGTCTATCACCTGCAGGGGGCTCCCATTGGCTGTCTGCAGTCAGCCCGCCTCTGGTTGCCTTTTTAAACTCAGTTTGGGCACCCTTTAGTTGCCCTTTAGTGGTGTCTCTGACAGCATTCACTTTGCCTGTGTGCTGAAGCTATTGGGCCTGTTCCTGAGTTCCTGAGTCCTGAGTTCCTGAGTTTACCTGTTCCTGTGTTCCTGCCTGCTTGTCAGTTCCAGTCCGGTTCCAGTTGCTGTTGTTCCAGTTGCCAGCCGACTTGCGGTGCTTGTCCTGGTTGAGCCTCAGCCTGCTCCTGCTGTTTCCTGTGTTCTGTTCCGGTGGCGATATTTCTCTCCTGTCGCTTCGGCGACATTCTGTCTGTTGGTCTCAGCGTGCGGACTCTGGTTTACTCCATTGGCCTTGCGGCTCAATACTGTCTGTTGGTCCCAGCGTGCGGACGCTGGTTTACTCCATTAGCCTTGCGGCTCAGTACTGTCTGTTGGTCCCAGCGTGCGGACGCTGGTTTACTCCATTAGCCTTGCGGCTCAGTACTGTCTGTTGGTCCCAGCGTCATGACGCTGGTTTACTCCATTAGCCTTGCGGCTCAATACTGTCTGTTGGTCCCAGCGTGCGGACGCTGGTTTACTCCATTAGCCTTGCGGCTCAATACTGTCTGTTGGTCCCAGCGTGCGGACGCTGGTTTACTCCATTTGCCTGGTTGACTCCATTAGCCTTGCGGCTCACAATACTGTCTGTTGGTCCCAGCGTGCGGACGCTGGTTTACTCCATTAGCCTTGCGGCTCACTATACTTCTGTTGGTCCCAGGGTGCGGATGCTGGTTTACTCCATTAGCCTTACGGCTCACAATACTGTCAGTTGGTCCCAGCGTGCGGACGCTGGTTAGCTCCATTGGCCTTGCAGCTCATTCTACTACCTGTTGGTTCCAGCGTGCGGACGCTGGTTTACTCCTTTTGCCTTGCGGCTCAAGGTAAAGTTGTTGGTCCCAGCGTGAGGACGCTGGTTTACTCCCCTGACTTTCTAGGTGCTGTCCAGTCCTAGTAGCACTGGTTCCAGATGTGTACTGACACTAGTCTCTCCTTGGGTGAGACAGCTTGACCGTATTCTCTATTTACCATCCTACTGTCATTGTCATCTGACAGTCACTGGTCTTAGTGGTGTCTCCCTCCTTGGGCTGCCCTTCCCGGTATTGGTAAGGCCGGTAGAACCTTTCACGTTGCCACCTTTAGGTTGCCTTTCCCGGTATTGGCAGGGCTGGTAGAGCCTATCCTTGGGTATCCATTCTGGGCTGCCCTCCCCGGTATTGGTAAGGCCGGTAGAACCTGTTACGTTGCCACTCCACGGTTGCCTTACCCGGTATTGGCAGGGCCGGTAGAGCCTATTCCTTGTGTATTCCTCAGGCTGCCCTGCCCTGTATTGGTAAGGCCGGTAGAACCAGTACGTTTCCATCTTACGGTTGCCTTACCCGGTATTGGCAGGGCCGGTAGAGCCTACTTACCACTATTCCTTCAGTATCGTTTAGGTTGCCTTGCCGGTATTATTTGCAAGGCCGGTTGTCATTTGCTTATATATATGTGATGTTTGTATGTGCATGAAAACCCTATGGGTTCCCCTTAACTTTTCAATAAAGTTATGTTTTTACCTAAACCTTACGTCTGAGAGTCTTAACAAACCGTGACAGTACGAAAGGGCCATGACCTCAGACAATAAGAGTGACGGTAATATGCAGAATATCCATTGGAGGATGGATATGCATGAGCAACGTTTGGATCAGTTTGCGGTTGCAATCCAGACTATCTTTGAATGCACTGTCCTTGCTGACAAGTCTGGTTCCAGTCCAGTAGTCTCGCTAAATCAGCAAACGGAAAATGAAACAAGGCCCTCAGGGGCCGCAGTCAAAGGGTTAATGGCTTCTGCACCCTTGCCACTAAGGTATGACGGTGACCCGCACCTCTGCAGAGGGTTCATCAACCAACTTGAAATATTTATGGAATTGACTGCACATGCGTTCCCGAACGACCGCAGCAAGGTTGGGTTCATGATATCCTTGCTGACGGGTAGAGCATTGGCTTGGGCTAACCCACTGTGGGAAAATGCAAAACCTTGCACTAAGAATTTGTGTGAATTTGTGCAATTTCGTAGAGTATTTGAGCCTCCTGGTAGAACCACCTCTGCTGCTAAACGTCTTATGGAAATACAACAGGGCAGGCGCACGGTGGGCGATTATGCCATTGAATTCCGCACCTTGGCAGCAGAGGTAGGGTGGAATAACGAGGCTTTGTTGGCAGCCTTTGCCCAAGGCTTGAGTGACCAAATTAAAGATGAAATTGCAGCAAAAGATTTGCCTACTGACCTAGATGATTACATTGAGTATTTCATTCTAATTGACTCCAGAATACGTGAGAGACTAACCGCCAAAGATCGTAAAGTACGGTTAAAAAATAATGGGTCTAGTAGCATATTTTGCCCACCCCTCCCTTGGCATCTAAACCTAGTGAACCAGTACGGGAACCAGGTGAACCTATGCAAGTAGGTTTTACTAGGCTAACCAAGGAGGAGAGACTGTATCGCAGGAAGCAGGGGCCGTGTTTGTACTGCGGTAAAGATGGGCATTTGCTAAGATCCTGCACGGTGCGTCCGGGAAAAGAACGCACCTAGGGTACCTTGGGGAACAGGCCCTAGGTGGTGTCCAATCGTCCACAGTGATTGGCACACTTAAATCCACCATACAGGTGGTACTATCTTGGGCGCAACCTTCATTTGAGGTTCTGGCCCTGGTTGATTCTGGTGCAGCTGGGTATTTTATGGATAATACCTTGGCTGAATTACATGGGGTACCATGCATTGAAAGAGAAACCCCTCTGGCTATTGAAGCAATTGATGGTAGACCCCCGGAACCCGCTCAAGTTACATTTGAAACCATGCCATTATCCATGACAATTGGGGCTCTCCATAAAGAAGAGCAGCAGTTATAACTAATTAACTCTCTTCACCATGCCGTAATATTGTGTTTTCCTTGGTTACAGTTGCATAATCCACAATTTGATTGGCAGAAATGCGAGATCTCCGCTTGGTCTCAGTTCTGTATGGATAAGTGCGTGTCACGGATTTGAAGACTCTCAGACTTAAGGTTTGGTAAAAACTTAACTTTATTAAAAGTTAAAGGCAGTCCCCGTAGGGTAAACATACATAACAATACAGCAGTAATAGCAGATATAATAGGTTCTACCGACCTTGCCTAAATACCGGGCAAGGCAACCCAAGTGACAGTAATAATGACAGGCTCTACCGACCTTGTCTATACCGGGTAAGGCAACCGTGAGATGACATATACCGGTTCTACCGGCCTTACCAATACCGGGCAAGGCAGCCCAAGGAATGCAGAATGGAGGCTCTACCGGCCCTGCCAATACCGGGTAAGGCAACCTTCAAGATGGTGATGTACAAGGTTCTACCAGCCTTACCAATACCGGGCAAGGCAGCCCAAAGGAGTACTGTAGTAGGCTCTACCGGCCCTGCCAATACCGGGTAAGGCAACCTTAAGGATGGTAACGTACAAGGTTCTACCGGCCTTACCAATACCGGGCAGAGCAGCCTGAGCGAGTAGACCAGCTGTCAGATGGCTAAGACAGCAGAGAGAAATAGGAATTATAGTCTTACTCAGCAGAAGTCTATTGCCAGGGATAATCAGACGACTGCATAGGAGTGGACAGCGACCTGGCCAAAGTACCGGATCATTCAGGAGCAAACCAATTTCCGCACGTTGGGACCAACAGTAAATAACGCCACCAGGTTAATGGAGTAAACCAGCGTCCGCCCGCTGGGACCAACAGTAAATGTCGCCACCAAGTTTAATGGAGTAAACCAGCGTCCGCACGCTGGAACCAACAGTGTATCTCGCAACCAGGTTTAATGGAGCAAACCAGCGTCCGCACGCCGGAACCAACAAGGTATATCGCAACCAAGTTTAGGGGAGAAAACCAGCGTCCGTACTCTGGAACCAACAATGTAATCCCAACCAGGTTTAGTGGAGTAAACCAGCGTCCGCACGCTGGAGCCAACAATGTATGATCAGCAGCGAGAAGAACAATGTCGCCGGAGCGACGGCTGGAGCAGGAGATTCAGGAACTCAGTAAGATTAACCCGCGAGGTGCTGGAACACAGGAACACTAGAATACAGGCACCCAGGAACCCTGGAACACTGGAACACCGGAACACTAGCATACAGGAACACTGGAACACTGGAACACAGGAACGCTAGCATACAGGAACACTGGAACACTGGAGCACTGGAACACAGGATCAGCAAGTACAGCATGAACAGGCCCAGAAGCCTGACCAGCAGGTCAGGCAGAGTGAAGTCAGAAACACCACGAAAGGGCAACCTGGAAGTGCTCAGCCTGGGTTTAAAAAGGCTGTGTGAGGAGGGCTAATCACAGACAGCCAATCATGATTACTCAGCAAGTGACAGACACTGAACAGCACAAATCACGGGCACCGTGATAGGCTAATCACAGACAGCCAATCATGATTACTCAGTAAGTGACAGACACTGAACAGCACGAATCACGGGCACTGTGATAGTGTGTCACCCATCCAGTTAAGGTCTTGTGCACCTCCCCTTCACTACCTGACGTATACCAGCAGTTTAGTGATGTTTTCAGTAAGGGAGAGGCTGGCACCTTACCCCAGCACAGACCATATGATTGTTGCATCGACCTAATGCCTGGAGCGGTGCCCCCCAGGGAACGCATGTACCCATTGTCTTGTGAGGAGAACCAAGCTATGGAAGAATACATTTCTGATGCTCTTAACAGAGGGATCATAAGGAAAATTTTCCTCTCTGGCTGGGGCCGGGTTCTTTTTCGTTAAGAAAAAAAGTGGCGAACTGAGACCATGCATCGACTACCGTGGGTTAAATAAACTGATGGCTAAGAATGCTTATCCGATACCACTCATCACTGATCTTTTTGACAGACTCAAGGGCTCCTCAATTTTCACCAAATTGGACCTACGGGCTGCATACAATTTGATACATATCAGAGCCGGTGATGAGTGGAAAACTGCCTTTAACATGAGATCTGAGCATTATGAATATCTAGTCATGCCATTTGGCCTGTGTAATGCACCTGCAGTATTTCAAGAACTGATCAATGACGTTCTTAGAGATATGTTACAGTCATGTGTCGTAGTCTACCTTGACGATATACTTATTCACTCCAAAGACTTGTTGCGCTTACGAAAAAATAAATTATTCTGTAAACTGGAGAAATGTGAGTTCCACAATACCAGTGTACCGTTCCTGGGGTTTATAATTGGCAAAGATGGCATTGCCATGGACAAGGAGAAGTTGACAGCAGTCTTGCAGTGGCTTAGGCCTAAGAGTCTGAAAGCTATCCAGCGATTTCTGGGTTTCGCCAATTATTATAGGAAGTTTATTAAGAACTTCTCGTTCATTGTTAAACCCCTGTCGATCTCACGCATAAGGGTGCTAATCCATCTCTCTGGCCAGCGGCCGCGGAAGAGGCCTTTGAAACACTGAAAGTGGCTTTTGCTAATGCTCCTGTGTTATCCCACCCTAACCCATTACTCCCGTTCACCTTGGAGGTTGACACCTCAGATATTGGGGTTGGGGCAGTACTTTCCCAACGGCAGGTCAAAGGTGGAACGCTCATACCCTGTGGGTTCTTTTCTAAAAAGCTCACTGGAGCTCAAAGCCATTATGAGATTGGTGACAGAGAATTATTGGCCATTATCCTCGCTCTTAAGGAATGGCGCCACTTGCTCGAAGGCACAAAAAATCCCGTTTTAATCCTGACAGATCATAAAAATCTAACCTATCTCTCTGAGGCCAAGAGACTGTCCTCTCGCCAGGCCAGATGGGCATTATTCCTGTCCCGATTCAATTTCATTGTATCACATTTGCCGGGATCTAAGAATGTTAGGGTTGATGCTCTGTCAAGACAATTTGAGGCAGAAATTGACAGAGAAGAGGCACCAGCACCTATCATTCAACCTGATCGAATATTGGCCACCATACGTACTAGTATCACTTCACCACTAGGGGATGAAATTCTGGCCTCCCAGGCCTCCGCTACCCAGGAAACCCCGGTGGGCAAGTGTTTTGTCGCTGAACCATTACGTACTCGATTACTTGAAACCTACCATTCCTCTAAGGGTGCGGGACATATTGGTAGAGACCAATTGTTATGGTCCCTCTCCCAGTTATTCTGGTGGCCTTCTATGAGATCAGATTGTGCCGATTTTACTAATGTCTGTGCCACCTGTGCTTGTGCTAAAACCCCTAGACATCTTCCAATGGACTTGCTTCAGCTGATGCCTAATGGTGAAAGCCCCTGGTCTCATGTTTCCATCGATTTTATGGGAGAATTGCCTAGGTCTAGAGGGTATTCCTTCATATTGTTGGTGGTAGACAGGTTTTCTAAAATGGCTCACTTCATGCCTCTCCGTGGCCTTCCCTCGGCTAAAGAATTGGCAATAGTGTTTGCTAAAGAGGTGTTTCAGTTGCATGGAGTACCCAGGGTACTGGTGTCCGACAGGGGGAGCCAGTTTGTGTCCAGGTTCTGGAGGGCATTTTGCGAACAGATGGGCATACAGCTATCCTTCTCCTCTGCATATCACCCCCAGACTAATGGGGCCGCTGAATGTGCCAATCAGGGTTTGGAACAGTTTCTGCGCTGTTTCGTGACTGACCATCATGACAATTGGGCCAGCTTGTTGCCTTGGGCGGAGTTCGCCAGGAACTGTGCTGTCAACTCTTCTTCCGGGAGCTCTCCGTTTCTGATCAATTTTGGCTTCCAACCCTGTTTGCTCCCAGATTCCTTTCAGACACAACAGATTCCAGCTCTGGATGAGCATATCGAGCAACTCAGTTCCACATGGGCACAAGTTCAGAGGGCACTGGGCCAGTCATTTCAGCGCCATCAGCGCTATGCTAATCGCAGAAGGCTTCCAGCGGTTTCCTTCCAAGCTGGGGATAGAGTATGGCTTTCTTCCAAGACTCTTAAGCTCCAAGTCCCATCTAATAAGTTGGCACCTCGGTTTATTGGCCCTTACAGAATCATTCACAAAATTAATCCTGTTTCCTATGCCTTGGACATACCTGCATCCATGCACATTCATAATGTATTCCATGTGTCTCTCCTTAAGCCTCTTGTATGCAACCGTTACACTACTACACCCATGATGCCAGGGTCCGTTGAGGTCGAGGGTCAGGAGGAGTACGAGGTGCAGAGTATCATTGACTCCCGGAGGCTTAGAGGAAAGGTACAGTACTTGGTGCATTGGAAAGGTTATGGTCCTGAGGATCGATCCTGGGTGGATAGTAAGGACCTTCATGCACCCAGGCTACTGCAGATTTTTCATGCCAAGTACCCTAAGAAACCCAGACCCTATTCTAGGAGAGGGGGTCTTTGAAAGGGGGGTACTATCACGGTGCCCGTGATTGCTGCAGTTCTCTGTCTATCAACTGCAGGGGGCTCCCATTGGCTGTCTGCAGTCAGCCCGCCCCTGGTTGATTTTTTAAACTCAGTTTGGGAACCCTTTAGTTGCCCTTTCGTGGTGTCTCTGACAGCATTCACTTTGTCTGTCTGCTGAAGCTATTGGGCCTGTTCCTGAGTTCCTGAGTCCTGAGTTCCTGAGTTCCTGAGTCTTCCTGTTCCTGTGTTCCTGCCTGCTTGTCAGTTCCAGTCCAGTTCCGGTTGCTGTCGTTCTGGTTGCCAGCCGACTTGCGGTGCTTGTCCCGGTTGAGCCTCAGCCTGCTCCTGCTGTTTCCTGTGTTCAGTTCCGGTGGCGATATTTCTCTCCTGTCATTCGGCGACATTCTGTCTGTTGGTCCCAGCGTGCGGACTCTGGTTTACTCCATTAGCCTTGCGGCTCAATACTGTCTGTTGGTCCCAGCGTGCGGACGCTTGTTTACTCCATTAGCCTTGCGGCTCAATACTGTCTGTTGGTCCCAACGTGCGGACGCTGGTTTACTCCATTAGCCTTGTGGCTCAATACTGTCTGTTGGTCCCAGCGTGCGGACGCTGGTTTACTCCATTAGCCTTGCGGTTCACTATACTTCTGTTGGTCCCAGAGTGCGGATGCTGGTTTACTCCATTAGCCTTACGGCTCACAATACTGTCAGTTGGTCCCAGCGTGCGGATGCTGGTTAGCTCCATTGGCCTTGCGGCTCATTCTACTACCTGTTGGTTCCAGCGTGCGGACGTTGGTTTACTCCTTTTGCCTTGCGGCTCAAGGTACAGTTGTTGGTCCCAGCGGGAGGACGCTGGTTTACTCCCCTGACTTGCAGTCAGGTTTCTAGGTGCTGTCCAGTCCTAGCAGCACTGGTTTCAGATGTGTACTGACACTAGTCTCTCCTTGGGTGAGACAGCTTGACCGCATACTATATTTACCATCCTACTGTCATTGTCATCTGACAGTCACTGGTCTTAGTGGTGTCTCCCTCCTTGGGCTGCCCTGCCCAGTATTGGTAAGGCCGGTAGAACCTTTCACGTTGCCACCTTTAGGTTGCCTTACCCGGTATTGGCAGGGCCGGTAGAGCCTATCCTTGGGTATCCATTCCGGGATGCCCTGCCCGGTATTGGTAAGGCCGGTAGAACCTGTTACGTTGCCACTCCACGGTTGCCTTACCCAGTATTGGCAGGGCCGGTAGAGCCTACTTACCACTATTCCTTCAGTATCGCTTAGGTTGCCTTGCCGGTATTATTTGCAAGGCCGGTAGAACCTGTCTCAATTGTCATTTGCTTATATATGTGATGTTTGTATGTGCATGAAAACCCTATGGGTTTCCCTTAACTTTTCAATAAAGATATGTTTTTACCTAAACCTTACGTCTGAGAGTCTTAACAAACCGTGACACCGACACTACCACTCTGGGAACCCCATGCAAGCGGAACACCTCTCTGGCAAAAACTACTGCCAATTCCTGGGCCGAAGGAAGACCAGAGAGGGGCACGAAATGAGCCATCTTAGAGAACCTGTCAACCACCAACAGGATAAATGTATATCCCCTAAACACAGGCAATTCACCCAGGAAATCAATGGATATGTGGGACCATGGGCGTTAACCATTAGGCACCGATTGGAGTAAGCCCACTGGGAGATGTCTGGGGGTCTTGGCACGAGCACAGCTGGCACAGTCTGCAGTATGTGCGGAAATATCGGCTCTAAGGGAGGGCCACCAAAATACTTGTGAGAGAGACCATATTAACTGATCCCTCCCAATGTGCCCAGCCGCCTTAGATGAGTGGTAAGTCTCAAGCAGACGGGTACAGAATGACTCATCCACAAAGCACTTGCCAGCTGGGGTTTCTGGGGGTGCCCTTGCCTGAGATGCTAAAATCTCCTCCCCCAGTGGCGAAGTGATACTGGTACGCACTGTTGCCAAGATGCAATCTGGCTGAATGATAGGTACAGGGTCTTCATCCCTCTCAATGTCAGGACTAAATTGCCTGGACAGGGCATCTGCCCTAATGTTCTTAGAACCTGGCAGATAGGACACTATGAAATTAAACCGAGACAAGAACAGTGCCCACCTAGCCTGGCGAGAGGACAGCCTTTTTGCTTCTGAGAGATATGTCAAATTTTTGTGGTCAGTAAGGATTAACACCGGGGTTCTCGTGCCCTCCAATAAATGTCGCCATTCTTTCAATGCAAGGATAATGGCCAAGAGTTCTCTATCACCAATCTCATAATGGCTTTGGGCACTAGAGAGTTTCTTGGAAAAGGACCCACAAGGTCTCAGGTTGCCACCTCCCGCAGGACGTTGGGAAAGAACTTCCCCTACCCCGACTTCGGAGGCATCCACCTCCAATGTGAATGGCAGGGCGGGATTGGGGTGGGACAGTATAGGAGCAGATGGAAAAGCGGATTTTAAAGTCTAAAAAGCTTTTTCAGCTGCCTCGGACCATTGAGAGGGATTAGCGCCCTTATGCGTGAGGTCAGACAGAGGCTTCACAATTGTAGAGAAATTCTGGATAAATTTCCTATAATAATTGGCAAAGCCCAAAAAGCATTGGATAGCTTTTAACCCTTTGGGACGTGGCCACTGTAGGACTGCTGCCAGTTTCTCTTGGTCCATGGCAATGCCATCTTTAGATATCACAAACCCCAGGAAGGGTACTTTGGACCTGTGAAATTCACATTTTTCTAGTTTACAGAACAGTTTATTCTTGCGTAAATGGAGCAAAACCTCAGACACATCCTTGATTTGCTGGGTTAGGTTAGCAGAGTGTATCAATATATCATCAAGGTATACGACCACACAAGACTGAAGCATATCACGGAAGATGTCATTGATAAACTCTTGAAATACGGCAGGTGCATTACATAATCCAAATGGCATCACTAAGTATTCGTAGTGCCCTGACCTAGTATTGAATGCCGTTTTCCACTCATCCCCAGCCTTAATTCTTATCAGGTTGTATGCGGCCCGAAGATCAAGTTTCGTAAAGAGAGAAGAGCCCTTCAACCTGTCAAATAACTCCGTAATGAGTGGTATGGGATAGGCATTCTTGGACATGAGCTTATTCAATTCACTGTAGTCAATACATGGTCTTAGTTCGCCATTTTTCTTTTTCACAAAAAAGAAACCGGCACCAGCCGGTGAGGATGACTTGCGTATGATTCCCCTCTTGAGGGCATCCTCAATGTAGTCCTCCATGGCCTTGTTCTCATCGCAGGACAAAGGGTATGTCCGACCCCTGGGAGGCACCACACCCAGAGGCAAATCAATAGCGCAATCATATGGCCTGTGCTGAGGCAATGCGCTAGCCTCTCCCTTACTGAATACGTCACTGAATTCGCAATATTCAGTTGGCACAGAGGGAGAGGTACACAAAATCTTGACCGGGTGCGACAAACAGTGTTTAGTACAATACTCAGACCATGATTTGACCTCACATCTTTGCCAGTCAAACTGGGGATTGTGCAACAGTAACCATGGGAACCCCAGAATGACCGCATGATGGGGTGAATGTATTTTTTGGAAATGCACCTCCTCCCTGTGGAGATCCCCAATAGACATGGCATTAGGAGTCGTTTCCATAGTGATAAATGCCGGTTCTAATGGTCTACCGTCAATGGCTTCAGTGGCTAGCGGAGTGTCCTTTTTAATCAAAGGAATTTTGTGCAGTTTGGCAAAGGAACGATCCATGAAGTACCCTGCTGCACCAGAGTCTACCAGAGCAAATACCTCCACAGACTGGTCAGCCCAAGAAAATATCACCTGGATGGTGGGTTTCTGTGTACAGGACTCTGGGGACAGTTGTATGCCACCTAGGGCCTGTCCCCCAAGGTACCCTAGGTGCGTCCATTTCCCGGCCGTACCGGACAAGTGCGTAGTAAGTGCCCAGCTTTGCCACAATATAAGCATAAAACCTGCCTTTTACGGTGCGCCCGTTCCTCCTTTGTAAGTCTAGTGAACCCGAGTTGCATTGGTTCACCCGGTTCAGATGCTCGATCAGGAGGAATGGGAGGCGAGGGTGGGTTTAAAGGACTGCTGTGCCCATAGCTTCTGGATTTCGCCCTTCTAGCCAGGCGCATTTCACGGATACGAGAGTCAATAAGCATGACATAATCGATTTATTCATCTAAGTCACTGGGTACATCTCTGGCAGCAATTTCATCTTTGATGGAGTCAGACAACCCCTGAGCAAAGGCTGCCATGAGCACCTCGTTATTCCATCCCACCTCTGCTGCCATGTCCGAAATTCTATGGCATAATCACCCACTGTACGATCGCCCATTTGTATTTCCCTCAATCTTTTGGCAGCAGAGGTGGCTCTACCAGGTACCTCAAACACTCTACGGAACTTCCTTATGAACTCGTTGAAGTTCTGAGTGCAGGGTTTAGCTTTCTCCCACAAGGGATTAGCCCATGCCAGAGCTTTACCCGTTAATAGAGATATCATGAACCCAACCTTGCTACGGTCATTAGGAAAGGCATGAGGTGTCAATTCCAAGAATATCTCTAATTGGTTGATAAACCCCCTGCATAGGGTAGGTTCGCCATTGTATCTCAATGGTAACGGTGCCACCGCCGTTAGGCCTCTGGGAGGAGCAGCAGACAACCCAGAATGATTATCCGGTGTCGGAACTAGGGGGACCACCGGATTTTGGTTAGGTTTGTCAAGGTGTACCGTACGTTCCAGTAATGTCTGCATGGCCAGTGCCAACTGGTACAAGCGTTGCTCATGCACATCCATCCTCCAATGGAGGTTCTGTGTATTACCGTCACCTTTACTGTCTGAGGTCATGGCCCTTTTGTACTGTAACGGTTTTTAAAGACACTCAGACCAGAGGTTAAAATAAAACACAGTTTTACTGAGTGAAAATAGGGAACACTGCCCCCTAGGGCTAGAATAGGTAATAACACGTATATGGATAAGTATAATGGATGTCTTTACAGGCACAATAAGGCTTGGGGCAATACTGGCATATAACTTGAAACAGTAGTGGCATAAGGGTTAAAGTCCAATGTGAGTAATCAGTCTCTGTTGTGGTGTGTTTAACCAACACCCAGTAAATGGTAATAACAGCCCAGTCAGTGGTGCGAGGTGGGAAGCACCTTAGCAGTGAGGCAGAACTGAAACACTTCAGGAACAGGTGATCAGCGAGATACCCAACAGTATTGCAAGAGCTGAATGGAACTAGAGCCACTAGCACCCTCCTGGTGCAGGAAAGGAGTCACAACACTGCAAGAGCTGAATGGGACCAGAGCCAATAGCACCCCTTAGGTGCGGTAACGGAGTCATAGACACTGCAAGAGCTAAAAGGAACTTGAGACAGTAGCACTCTACCGGTGCGGTAACAAAGGCACAACACTGCGAGAGCTGAATGAGACCAGAGCCAATGACACCCTTCCGGTGCTGTAACGGAGACAAACACTGGAAGAGCTAGAGGAATCACCCAATAACACCACGCGGTGCAACAACTGCTATTCTGTGCTCATAAGGTGTAAGGTGGAAGCACAGTTAACGGAGGCCACAATTGCTCTGCAAGTGTTAACGGACAGGCTCGGTAGCGGAGGCAACAAGCTCAGCAAGTGTTAACGGACAGGCTCAGTAGCAGAGGCAACAAGCTCTACATAGTAACATAGTAAATTAGGTTGAAAAAAGACACAAGTCCATCAAGTTCAACCTTCGCCTCATACCTCAGTAACTGAGAATTTTATAGCTTTCCTGCTACCAATTAAATTAGTCTTTATCAGACCTTCCTGATCAGCCTACTGATAAACAGTATAACTCTGTATGTTCCCTTTTGAAAGAAATGTGTCTAATCTTCTCTTAAATGTATCCATTGTATCTGCCATAACTACCTCCCTGGGCAATGAATTCCACAATTTGACAGACCTTACCGTAAAAAAATCCTTCCTCTGCTGAAGTTTAAACCTCCTTTCCTCTAATCTCAAGGGGTGTCCCCTGGTCACCTGATCAGGCCTTGGAATAAATAGCTCACCGCAGAGATCCTTATATTGACCTCTCATATACTTGTACAATGTGATAAGGTCTCCTCTTAGTCGTCTTTTCTTTAGAGTAAATAAACAAAGTTTGTTTAGTCGTTCCTCATATGTCAAGTCCTCCATTCCCTTAATTAATTTTGTTGCTCTCCGCTGTACCCTCTCTAGTTCTAGTATATCCTTTTTCAGAACCGGTGCCCAAAATTGCACTGCATACTCAAGGTGAGGTCTTACCAATGATTTGTATAATGGCAAAATAATGTTATCCACTCTTGCTTCAATACCTCTTTTTATGCAAGACAGGACTTTGTTTGCCTTTGCTACTGCTGTATGACACTGGTCACTGTTTCCAAGTTTGTAGTTGACAAGGATACCCAGGTCTTTTTCTAGCAACGAGTCACCTAAAATTATTCCATTAAGTTTATAAGTAGCCTTGGGATTGTTTCCTCCCAAATGCATGACTTTACACTTCCCCACATTAAACTTCATATTCCACATGTTTGCCCAATCTGACATTGTATGTAAGTCCCTCTGTAGAGAGAAAATATCCTGTTCTGAATTAATGACTTTGCATAATTTAGTATCATCTGCAAATATTGATATTTTGCTTTCTATATCTATTTACAGGTCATTTATAAACATGTTAAAAAGCAGCGGACCCAATACTGAACCCTGAGGTACTCCACTCTCCACTTTAACTGTACTGGAGAATTTTACATTTACAACCATACACTGTTCCCTATCCTTCAGCCAGTTTTGTATCCAATTGCAAAGGTTATCTCCTAGCCCCAATATCCTTATTTTATACACCAGCCTTCTGTGTGGTACTGTATCAAATGCCTTTGCAAAGTCTAGATATACTACATCTACTGCCTTGCCATTGTCAAGGTTGCTGCTTACCTCCTCATAGAAGCTGAAAAGATTAGTTTGGCATGATCTATTCTTCATAAAACCATGTTGATTCGTGCTAATGATCTTATTTTTTGTGTTGTAATCCTGAATATAGTCCCTTATTATGCCTTCTAATAGTTTTCCCACTACAGAGGTTAAACTCACTGGTCTATAATTCCTAGGTTCTGTTTTAGTTCCCTTCTTAAATAGAGGCACTATGTTAGCTCTTCGCCAATCCTGTGGCACTGAGCTTGTGGTAATAGAATCTTTAAAGAGTAAATATAGCTCTGCAAGGGTTAAGTGGGTGATCAGTCTGCACAGCACTGCATACACAGTTCAGAATGTCGCCGGGCAACATATAATCAGGATCTCGCAGAAACACAGGAAGCAGGTCACAGAGCAGGAACGTCAGCCAAGCCGGATCAATCATGGAACAGGAGCGCCAGCCAAACCGGGTCAATCACGGAGCAGGAACGTCAGCCAAGCCGGGTCAATCACAGAGCAGGAGCATCAGCCAAACCGGGTCAATCACGGAGCAGGATCGTCAGCCAAGCTGGGTCAATCACGGAGAAGGAACAACAAAAGTAGTCAGATGGGCCGAATCCTTACACAGGAACGCAGGAACACAGCAACGGATGAACAGGTACGGGAACACCACGAAAGGGCACCTGACAGGTGCCAGAGGCCCGGTATATGAAGGCCACCCTGGGCGGGCTAAACAAGCTCCGCCAATGAGAGAGCACCACAGCAGAGAGTGACTGCAGAATCACGGGAACCGTGATACCCAGCTAGTGAGACCCGAGTCAATCCAGCGGAATATACCTACAAATTGCCCCAACAGTTGTTTAAAACCTTTGATGACAGGGTTGGGGATATTGATGGGTTTCTCTGGGATTTTGAGAGACAGTGCCACCAGGTATGGTTGGAGCACCAAGACTGGGTACCCATCCTGACTGGGAAGCTAATGGGGAGGGCAGCTGAGGCGTATAGAGCTATTCCCGAGGAATGGAGTTCAGACTATGCCAAAATCAAAAGGCGATTGCTGCAAAGGTACGCCATAACTCCAGACACTTACAGGTGACAGTTCCGGGAAAGTCGTCGACAAGCCAAGGACACACATATGGAGTGGTTGCATACCTTGGAAAGGGCATGTCAAAATTGTCTCCAGGGCTGCAGAGCGCGGACTTTGAAGGATCGTTGCCAACAGATGCTCCTGGAACAATTTTTTCACCACGTTACCCCAGAGGTGAGGGACTGGTTGATAAATTTGAGGAATCTAGGCGACTGGGACCCCGGGCAGCCATGGTGCATGGTCCCTTAAGGAGTAGCGGAGCCCGCTCCACCGGGAATACAGCACCAGCCACCCGCTCCACGTCTGCTGGGCCCCATAGGGGGCCGCCTGTTCCTCAACCTAGATTCAATTCTGGCCCAGAATGCTACCAGTGCCATCAGCGGGGGCACACTCGACCTAATTGCCCCCAGAATTGGGCCAACTCCGGGCCCCAGCCTGGTTCCTCTCAGTGGGGGCCATCTGCCTCACCAATGTCCATATGGGGCCCGGGCCGTCCACTGTGTTAGTGAAGGTGAGGATGAGGAGTACGACTGGCCACCCCCCAGAGAAAGTATGCGGCTATATACGGATGCTTCTCCCTGGGGCTACTGTCATGAGGTGGCCCTGGCCAATGGCTCCTATCCCGACAATAGGAGCCACCATATACAGACCATCCAGCTGGATGGATACCCCGCCAAGGCACTATGGGACTCTGGAGCTACTCTCACTCTGGTCCAGCCTCGTCATCTTCGCCGGCACCAGTGCACCAACCAAGCTGTGGAATTCAGAGTGGCAGGGGAAAAATCTATCAGCTACCCATGGCTCGCATCTGGACTGGGAAGCTGGTCAAGGCTACAGAACTGTAGGGGTCATGCCTGGATTACCTGCTGATGTCCTGCTAGGAAATGATCTTGGATGCCTGGAGTGTCACTTAGCTTCAGAACTGACCTGGGAAGAGTGCCAGGCTGTCACCTGTGCCCAAGCCCGTCAACCAGTGGTAAGCCCCCCTGACGGAAGCCCATTGCCCCATCCAGTCGACAGCCACTTTGCATGGTCTTCCCCAGCAGAATTCAGGGCCGCCCTACAGACCGATCCCTCCCTAACGGGTTATAGACAACGGGCTGACCAGGGGGTGACTGGAAAGATGGATTGCTGTATAGACAAACCCTGTCAGTAGGCCAGAGACACACCGAAGTATCTAAGATTCAGTTGTTAGTTCCCTCCGGCCACCGAGCCGCCCCCTGCTGGCCCTGGCTCATGAGGTACCGCTGGCCGGTCACCTCGGAATCAAGCGTACAGAGAAGCGGTTCACTAGGGTGTTCTTTTGGCCCCAAATATCTAAGAATATTAGCACTTTCTGCCAGACCTGTGACACCTGTCAACAGGTCGGCAAGCATGGTGATCGACCCCTAGCTCCCTTGCAGCCCCTTTCCATCATGGGGGTACCCTTTCAGCGGGTAGCTGTGGACATTGTGGGACCCTTGGCCAGATGTAGCTGCTCAGAGAAAATGATCATTCTTACTATGGTGGATTTTGCCACCCGGTACCCTGAAGCTGTTGCCATGCCCAACGTGACTGCAGAGTCCATGGCAACGCGCTGGTCACCATTTTTACCCAGGTGGGGTTCCCCCAGGAGATCCTATCCGACCATGGGACCCAATTCACCTCCGAATTGCTACAACAGGTTTGGAAGTTATGTGGGGTTAAGTCCACCTAAGCTACCGCTTATCACCCCCTGAAGGCTTTGCGAGAGGTTCAATGGAACCTTGAAGCATATGCTCAGGGCCTTCACAGGCTCCCACAGAGACTGGGAACAGTACCTGCCTCACCTTCTCTTCGCCTACCTTAAGGTTCCTCAGGAGTCCACGGGCTTCTCTCCATTTGAACTACTGTTTGGGAGACGAGTCCAGGGACCCCTGAACATCCTCAGAGATTATTGGGAAGGGATGTGTGACACAGAGGAGACCCCAGTCATAACCTAGAGATTGCCCGGAGGTCTTGACGGGCATGGCCCACCAGAACCTCCATGACACCCAGGCCAAACAGAAAAAGTACTATGAAAGGCAGGCCAAGTTCAGAGAGTTCCTGGTCGGACAGAAAGTGCTAGCCCTCTTTCCAGTAAGACAGAATAAGCTTCAGACAGCTTGGGAAAGGCCCTACCAGGTGGTAGATCGCCAAGGGGAGACCACGTATCTAATAGCCTGTGGGCCCTAGTTGAAAGATAGACAGGTCTGCCACATTAACGCTCTTAAGCCCTATGAGCAACGTCCTGAAGACATTCTAGCTATTTGTACCCAGGCAGGCCAGGAGACCGAGGATAGAGAGATCCCTGACCATTTGGCCAACACCCAACCAGACTTCCACAATAGTCTGGTCATCTCACGCTAGAACAGCAGGGACAGCTGCAGTATATACTGGCATGGTGGCCCATTCTTTTTTCCCCCTTACCTAGCCATACAGCCCTAACCGACCATAAGCTCGAGACTTTAGGACAGCTCCCTCTCCGGCAACCTGCTTATTGGGTGCCTGAAGCATTCAAGTCCCACATCCTGAAAGAAATTAGGGAATGCAGGAACTGGGTGTGATTGAGGAGTCCGACAGCCAGTGGGCCTCCCCAGTCGTTCTAGTGCCCAAAAAGGACGGTACCACACACTTTTGTGTGGATTACCAGCTCCTCAACGAAAAAACAGTGACTGATGCCTACCCCATGCCCCGGGTAGATGACCTCCTTGACAGGCTTGCTGGAGCCCACTTTGTCACCACTTTGGATCTAAGTAAAGGCTACTGGCAGATCCGGAGGCAGTGCACAAATCAGCCTTCATCACCCCGTTCGGCCTGTACCACTTTACAGTCATGCCGTTCGGGATAAAGAATGCTTCCGCTACCTTTCAGAGGTTGGTGGATCGCCTGCTCGATGGGGCCTAGGAGTTTGCCTGTGCCTACTTAGACAACATAGCGATCTACAGTAAGTCATGGGAGGAACATCTCCTACATGTGGAGGCCATTTTAGGGAGAATCCATAAAGCAGGGTTGACGATCCGCCCCAACAAGTGTCAGCTAGGCATGGGGGAGGTACAGTACCTCGGTCACCGGGTGGGCAACGGGTGCCAACTTCCTCAACCGGCCAAAATAGATTCCAGAGTTAATTGGCCCCAACCCCAGACCAAGAAATAGGTCCAAGCTTTCTTGGGGACAGCTGGCTACTACCGAAGGTTCATTCCCCGGCACAGTGACCTGGCAAAACCGTTGACTGGCCTCACTAAAAGGCCTTGCCTCGCCTAGTGAACTGGACCCCAGCCTGTGCCCAGGCATTTGAGGCCCTGAAGACTGCTTTAGGCCAAGCACCCGTCCTTGCTGCTCCCAATTTTAACTGACCCTTTTTGGTTCACACAGATGCCTCAAACGTTGTATTGGGAGCAGTTTTAAGCCAAGTCGACGTGGCGGAAGAAGAACACCCGGTTGCCTTTACAAGCCACAAGCTGCTGGACTGAGAGGTGGGATACGCGGCAATTGAAAAAGAATGCCTGGCCCTGGTCTGTGCAATTAAAAGATTTCAGCCATACCTCTATGGGCGGGAGTTTACAGTGTTAACAGACAACAACCCACTAGTGTGGCTGAACAAAACTTCTGGAGATAATGGCCGCCTGTTGCGCTGGAGCTTGGCCCTACAGCCCTACACATTTACAGTCCAGTACCGGTCAGGGAAACACAACCGGAATGCAGATGGGTTGTCCAGCCGGCCCACCGACTTTGTTTTCCCAAGTCCTTTTCCTGGAGTAACCGAGGACTTGGATGCTTGAAAAGGGGGGTGAAGTAACGGGCCATAGGCCGTTACTGGGAAACTTTGATATGGTCTACACAAAACGCCCTCTCTCAGAAAAGACTGAATTCACTGGGCCACGAGAGCCAGCAAAAGTAATACAGGCCACCATAAATTCAAGCACTGGTTGGCTCCTGATTGGCCAGCCCAAGTTAAAGGGCCTCCACTTAATTTGCACAGGGAAAAGTATGCATCCTGCGGATTGGCCACAGGCGTCAAGTGACTAAACTATATGCCGCTGGCTTGTCGACGAACTGCAATACATCCAACAACCAGCGGGTGTCTCCCTATCTTGTTACTGTAAAGACTCGACATCATGTCGAGCATTGTGCTGGTTGGAAAGGAGGCAGCTTCCTGATTGGCCAAAGCCCTGAGTGACGAGTTTCATGGAGTTAACATGGGGGAGAGTAGGCCACCCAGGGATTGGTCCGTTAACTGCCCGCCCAAAGGTTCTAATTAGCCGAGCCAGTCATGACTCTTTGGTCCAAGTTTGGTTAGCCGGTTCCAGGCTCCGGATTGGCCAGGGGTCGAAGCGGAATATTCAAAGATGCTTCCAACCCCTGGCCCTTTGTGTGAAAATGTATATTCAAGCCCCTCAGCTCTTTGTCCTAGTGTGTACACTTCATCAGCCCCTTTGTCTAAATAATGTGATCACTCCTGGACCTTTGTATTATGTATGCATCCTTTGTCACTACTTTTTGTGTTCAGTATGCTGTCTTGATGTAATTTACCATGTATAAAAGAGCTGAAGTTGTTGAATAAAGTGTGTTACTCTTGGAAACTGAACTGTGTCCTGTGTCTCTGTCACTGGATGGAACGTTGGAAGAATGACCGGCAAGGCTACCTGCTCATAGCCCTCTCAGGAGAGAGAAAACCCGGCACAGTGGCCTAAGCCCATCCGCGGACTTAAGTATCTGTTACACCTGGACTCACTGGACACTGCATTGATGGCCATGTGGATTTGCCTCAAGATTGCCCCCTTACATAGTAACAAAGTTGATGAGGCTGAAAAAGTTCAACCTATGCCATATCACCACTATTGATCCAGGGGAAGGCAAAACAAACTGTCACAGTTCTCAATATTGTTATGCACTAGAAAGGTGTCCATTACTTTTTTTAAAGCAACTACAGCATCTGGAAGCACAGCATCCTAAGGCAAATAATTCCATAACTTTACTGTTCCTACTGTAATAAAATCTCTGCTTTTATTTTAGTTGAAAGTGTCTTTCCTCTAGTCTTAATGGACCTTTAATATATTTATAAATGGTAATCATACCACCCCTTAGATGACTATTCTCTAATGTAAACAAATCCAGTTTGGCTAGTGTCTCTGTAACTCAGTTCCGCCAATCATTTTCTAAGTTTTGTTGCATGCCTCTACACTATTTCCAGTTCAGTAATATATTTTTTTAAGAACCGGTGCCTAAAGCTGTCCTTCATATTCTAGATGAGGCCTTTAAAGGGATAGTAATGTTTCATAATAAAAGCAGCTCTAATTAATCATCATAGTATTTTGGCCTTGGAGAGTGCTATTTCAATTCTGTCAGAGTTGTAGTTCAAGAGTAATTGAATGATAAAGTATCCTCCTCCTGCCCCTTTTACTGATATAACACTGCTCATCTCAGAGCAGCAGGGAGTGTCCAGGTAGATTTCAGAGAGGGACAATCTTCAATTAAGATAAGGGAAAATGTTTAAAACCTGTCAGTGGGGGCAGTCACAGTAGAATATTGACCCTTGATGTGAGCTGTCTGGTCTATGGACTGGATTTCACATCTGAGGAGTGTGGGTTTACACTAGGTAAAAGGGGCGGGAGGGGAAAACTTTATCGTTCAATTACTCTTGAACTACATCTCTCACAGTACTGAAATAACACTCTTTATGGCTCAATTGCTATGAAGATTAATTGGAGCTGCTGTTTTTTGAAACATTACAATCTTTCTGTAATGAGGATTCCCTTCTTAGTCTCCCATTTAGTGTATATGCAGCTTGCTTGTTTCTACAGCCCAAATGCATACTCTTACATTTATATTAAACCTCTTCTGCTGCTTTTCTGCACATTCACTCAGTTTATCCAAATCTTTCTGCATAAGAAAGACATCTTGCACTGTATGTATTTCCTTACACAGCTTAGTGTCATTGTGATGGCTCCAGAATTTACTGCAGCCTTTTGGGGTCGTCAGTTCCTGAACCCTCACTGCTGCTGTCTCTCTTCCATGGCTGGCTGTAGTACTGCCTCTTCTTATAGTCAAGACTTGTATTAAGAAGGGTAGAATAAAACAGACTTACAGTACCACACACATTATAATATTACACTACACAATATACCACAATATAAGCAAGATTTAAAATGTTAAAGTCCTGAAGGCGAAAGCCACCACACTGCCGTATGCTGATTGCCCCGCAGGTGTCCTAAATCACATCTGGTCACACTACTTCCCATCCCCAAGCCCTGGACAGTCTAGGTGTGGTCCCAGATGGATTCAGCTCGGCACTGTCCACAAAGTGTTTCAGGCATCTTCATGTCAGGATAGTCTATCTGCATTTTATTGCCCCTGCTGGGTTGGTTCTGAATGGTAAAGTTGTAGGTTTGCAGGGTGAGGTTCCGCCATAGTAACAACTGTCCATTTTCCCCTCACAGCCCTATTCAGAATTGCAGCTGCCTTTGGGGTTGTACAGCCAGGGAGCTTGTGGAGGCACTGGTAAGATTCCACAAATAATTTTCCAACAGTACCTCAGCTGGGATGCCAGCCATTACTCCCACTTCACAGTCTCCTTTACCAGCATCCCAGTTCCCAAGTAATTTTGGTGTATTGCTCCTCTGGCAATTCGTGCTGCCACTATCCTGCCAGTTCTCTGGCTGTGGGGAAACCAGTAGGGTTGTAACATGGTGATAGTGGCCCCAATGTCTCTCAACCCCTTGGCTTTCTGCCAGTTCACCAGCACTGTCTGAACATTGTGTCCTCAGTTATGTGTGCTGGAAGATTGAACCAGGCTCACCTTATGGATCAGTCCCCGCCCTCCATCCCTGCCAAAAGGGGCAATATTGTAATCCACTCCCATGAGTATAAATAAATTGTACTTCATAGGTTCGGTGCCAGGTTCCTCTCCCATATATTAGGCTTGTCTTGGTGCACTCCGGGGTGGGACCAGTAGAGGTACCTACTGGCCTGGACTGCCTCTGAGGGCAATTGCTTAGAATATGCCCAAGCTGCAACAATCATAGCACCACAGGCCTTAGTGGTGCCATACACTGGGCTGGTTGTGCATGGCCGGAATGGAGCTGGCATGTGGTTCCTGGACCACTCAAGTGCCAGCAGTAAATCCTTTGGGTGGTACAGGAAAGGGACAAGGCACTTTCTCTGTCGGGTCTCCACATATTCTTCTCTGCAGCTGTCCATATGTGATGTTCTGCTTCCATCTCCTGTGGTGTCCACTCTCATAATGGAGATACCCATTGCTGTCTACAGTTTTCCTATGGTTTTTCATATAAATATGAGTATCTTCCCTATATGGAACTAGATCTAAAAATTATATTTTTACAGTATCTGTATGTATCGTGAAGGTCAGATGGGTGAGACGACACTGCAGTAAGGAGGGAGATTTTCAACAAGAGTCGAATAAGTTCCTTGAAAAAGGGTATAGCGGTCAGAAGTTGAATGAAGCAGAGACTAGGGTTAGAAATATACCCAGAAATGAGCTCACTAAATATAAAGAAAAAAAGAAAAGAAATGGGAGTTGGATACCCTTCTTTACCACAACTTACAACCAAAAGGCTCGCTAAATGGAGAAAGTTCTTAAAAGACACTGAGGACCCTATTTTAAGGCCTGCATTAGAGGAAACACCAAAAATCTCTTTTAGGCTTAAAAAAAATATTAAAGAACTGATAGCCCAAGTGATATTTACAAAAAATAATTTGAAGGAAGAAGCCAGTAAAAACAAGGGCAATTTCCTTAGGATGAACAAAGGGATGTTTAAATGTGGAAAGAGGGGTTGTCTCACATACCAACGTTACCGTTTAAGAAAAGTGAGCAAAAGTCAATGTTCGAATCTAGGGCAGCTGGTAGAAAAATCATATGAGGCAGTTCCTCAACAGCAACTCTGATTATGTGGTTTATCTCCTCACGTGCATCTGTGGCAGATAGTACGTGGGGAGAACCAAGCATAAACTCAGGGTGAGATTTGGGGAACACTTAAGGAATATCAACAACAAAATGGAAACACATAGTGTTCCTAGACAGAGTGTAAAAAAGAAGGGATCACCATAATGGCTATTAAACAAGTTAACACAGAGAGGAGAGGTGGAGATAGGTTATTAAAATTAAGAAGAAGGGAGATGTTTTGGAAACATCAATTAAGGACCCTCCAGGCAGATGGTCTTTATGCGGATTTAGACCTAACAGCTTTTATAAAACTTTATGGTTTGGGGGATCACTGTGGAAGACAGATGACCGTATCTAACCTCTCCATTCTGTATAAATGAGGTGTGCAGAGTATAGAAGCCATGGGGTGGTAGATGTTCTGGGTATATATATATATATATATATATATATATAAAACACCAATCCTCTCATGTTTGCTGTCTGAGTTTAAAAGTGTATAGATATAGTTGTTGGGAATGTATCTACAGTCGTGTGAAAAAGAAAGTACATTTTCTTTGAATTCTATGGTTTTACATATCAGGAAATAATAACAAGCATATGTTCCTTAGCAGATATAAAAATTAGGTAAATGCAATCTCAGATGAACAACAACACATGACATATTACACAGTGTCATGATTTTTTTTAACAAAAATAAAGCCATAATGGAGAAGCCATGTGTGAAAAATTAAGTACACTTTGTGATTCAATAGCTTGTAGACCCTTTAGCAGCAATAACCTGAAGTAATCGTTCTCTGTGTGACTTTATCAGTCTCTCACATTGTTGTGGAGGAATTTTGGCCCACTCTTCTTTATAACGTTGCTTCAGTTCATTGAGTTTTGCAGGCATTTGTTTATGCGCAGCTCTCTTAAGGTCCCTCCACAGAATTTCAATCGGGTTGAGGTCTGGACTTTGACTAGGCCATTACAACACCTTGATTCTTTTCTTCTTCAGCCATTCTGTTGTAGATTTGCTGGTGTACTTGGGATCATTGTCCTGTTGCATTTGACTCTAGAATACTTTGATATACAGAGTAGTTCATAGTCAACTCAGTGACTACAAGGTTCCCAGGTCCTGTGGCTGCAAAACAAGCACAAATCATCATCCCTCCACCACCGTGTGCTTGACAGTTGGAATGAAGTGTTTGTGCTGATATGCTGTGTTTGGTTTTCGCCAAACGTGACACTGTGCATTATGGCAAAACATCTCCACTTTGGTCTCGTCTATCCAGAGTACATTGTTCCAGAAGTCTTGTGGCTTGTTCAGATGCAGCTTTGCAAACCTAAACTGGTCTGCCATGTTCTTTTTAAAGAGAAGAGGCTTTCTCCTGGCAACACTTCCAAACAAACCAAACTTGTTCAGTCTTTTTCTAATTGTACTGTCATGAACTTTAACATTTAACATGCGAACTAAGGTCTGTAGAGTCTGAGATGAAACTCTTGGGATTTTTGCAGTTTCTCTGAGCATTGCACAGTCTGACCTTGGGGTGAATTTGCTGGGATGTCCACTCCTGGAAGATTGGCAACTGTCTTGAATATTTTCCACTTTTGAATACTCTTTCTCACTGTAGAATGATGGACTTTAAATTGTTTGGAAATGGCCTTATAACCCTTACCAGATTGACGGGCAGCAACAATTGCTTCTCTAAAATCATTTCTGATGGCTTTCTTCCTTGGCATTGTGTTAACACACACCTGAATGCTACAGACCAGAAAACTGCTAAAACGCTGGCTTTTTTTGCTTATTGCCAATGATCAATAAATCAAGGGCATTTGATTAGCAGCAACTGTCTGCTACTTAGCATCTTAATTCCTATGCAAGCAGTAAGGGTGTACTTAGTTTTTCACACATGGCTTCTCCATTTTGGCTTTATTTTTGTAAATGAATCATGACACGGTGTAATATGTCATGTGTTGTTGTTCATTTGAGGTTGTATTTACCTAAATTTTAGACCAGGTAAGGAACAGATGATTGTTAATATGTCCTGATATGTAAAACCATAGAATTCAAAGAGGGTGTACTTTCTTTTTCCTAGTTTGGCTTACAATGTTACTTATAAGTATATTTCCAGTAGATGTGAGTAGGAAAGTAGAATTAAGTAGAAATATTCAATTATTTATAAAAAAAAATGAAAGAGTTTTAGTTAAAAGCAGCCACTGTGTAATTAAAGAGCACATAGGAATCTGCTATAGGGATTTAAAGTTATTCCATGTAAATATGTGGTCATAATTTGTTTAAATGTTAAGTATGAATATGACAGTTGAAGGATGGTGTGGATAATATATAATTTATTGGGCTACAAAAAGTTAAATATCATTGCTAGATCTGGAGTGGCTTTGTTTCATCTGGACCAGATATGAGGTGAGGTTATTTAGTCCAGTGAAACAAGACCATCTGTAAGCCCTGCGGAAGCAAACAGTAGGGTTCGTGATATGCCTTGGCTATAGTTTTTAAGATTCTTGTATTTTTAAAAGAGCTGAGTCTCTTTCATCATTGCCTGACTCTCCCATTGATACACTTCGAAAAGTAATATAGACAGGGCAGCATTGAGACTCACGGATCAATACGGAGGTCGGAAGCTACCCTGCTATAGCAGCATATCAACATCTATGGAGGAGAGGGAGTGATGGATGCAGCTCCGGAGGGATAACTGCAGAAAGAGATAAGCGCTTGTTTTATTTATATTCTGTACATGCACTGGTGTTGTTGTGCATATTAATGTTTTAAAATAAAAAACATATTTTAAGATTGTCTGTTTTACGCTTATGTTTTGTTTATACCGTGTATTAGTAGGCAATACAGGAAGGTCTGATAAAGACTAACTTATATGGCTGCAAGAAATCTATATAATTCTAATTTCTCTGAGTTATGAGGCAAAGATTGAACTTGATGGACTTTTGTCTTTTATCAACCTTATTTATTATGTTACTATGCCTGGACATCCATGGCAGCATTCACCAGATAGGTCAACACCTTCTCCTCTTTCAGCTGATCCTTTGTTCCGTTTGAGAAGTCAGATGAGGGTATCTTTGTCCACACCTTTATGTTTTATAGCTGTACACCTGCACTAACTTGTGATAAAGAGGTGATAAAGTGGAGATAACTTCTCCAGTGATATAACTTCTCCAACTCCTATGTTCTACGAAGATCTGTAAGATTTCTCAAGCTAGAGAAATCTTAGTGCATTGGCTCCTTATTATTAAAAAAGATTTGAAGAAGTTTTGCAGCTTCAGTATGATGCTTGAGGAGGTGCTTTGTATGTTATGTAGTTCATGTTCATATTTTGGCTGCATGTATAAGTGCTATGACTCTGTTAGGGTTTCTGCTATGGCTAGGGTGCATGTATATATTCTAAGACTGCACTTGGGTACACATGTATGTGCTATGGCCGCACTTAGGTGTATGTTTGCCAGCCATGGCTGCAATTGTGAGCACAGTTGCCTGCCATGAACGACTTTGGGTGCATGTTTGTGTGTGGTGGCTGCACTTGAGTGCATGTTTGCCTGCACGTTTGCCTACTATGGTTACACTTGTGTGCAAGTGTTCCTGCTATGGCTTTACTTGTGTGCATGTGTGCCTACTTTGGCTGCACTTGTGTGCATATGTGCCTGCTATGGGTCCACTTGTGAGCACATGCACCTACTATGGCTGTACTTGTGTGTATCACTCTATAGCAACATCCCACACCAGGATGGAATTAATGCCTGCCATCAATTCATGTTATCACAGAAACCAGAAATTTAGCCCCCAAATTACAGCTAAATTGATGCAATTTATCCACACACACTTATTTCCTTTTTTACATTTTATTGAGGAAATAAAAAGGTACCAAGCAAAGTAATACAATGAGAGATACTGATACAAGCAGATCATAGGTAGAAAGTCACAAAAAAAAGCTTTGGGAAAACATTAGAAGGAAAAGGCAGAAAGAAAAAAAAAGAGTAAATAGGAGAATGAGAGAAGAACAAAGAAAGGGAATACACTAGGGAAGGCAGTGGGGGGGGGGGTGGAGGATATGATGAAGGATGGGTAGATGCTATCAGGCAAAACAATTCAAAGAAGTCTGAGGGGAGTTGAGGCCTAAACTCATAGCCCAAAGCTCAAGGGACTCAAAGTTATACCTCCTGAGAGCACAAAGGTAAGTTTTTCTTATGGCATGACATTGTTAACTTTGGAATGCTATATAGAGAGTGGGTGAAGCAGTACTCCACCAATGCAAAGGGATGTACATCCTGGCCGCATTCAGGATGCACAAGAAGGGTCCTACTCCTACTTTGTTTGGCAATATCTCCAAGTCCAAAATAAAAAAGGACCAGTCTCAGATCAGAGGGAAGAGAAACGGAAAGCACCATGGCTATCTCAGAAAGGACTCCCCTCCAGTACAACACCAGCCCGGCAAGCCCACCAGACATGGGACATACTTCCCATCCCCTCATCACATCTCCAGTAGAGTGGGGACATGGCAGGGTAGAAGCGATGTCAGACCTCTAGGGTCCAAAACCATCCTAGTAGGATTTTATAATTAAATAGATAGTAACAAAGAGTCAGCAGAAAGAGTATGGGCATGATGAATCAGGGTGATAAGTCATATAGTATTGTCCCTGGTCTCTCAAATTCTGATTGATATGTATGAATCAGTTTGGAGAGAAGAGACCAAAGCCTATTAGAAAGGATTATAGCAAATCTTCAACGTTGAGCTGTGATATACGGCCATAATTGGAGCAGAAGTACAGGTCTTTGACAGGTTTGGGTATGACTGATTTTGATGCTCAGGGAAGGTTGGGTGATTGAGGATTGTATGTGGAATTTCATTGAAAATTTTAGACCACGTGATAGAGTGGATAGAAGCAGAGGCAATGTAGTGCAGGTGGGATTGGGGAATCAAAAATAAGTTGATCCTAAAATAGGAGAAGAGAAGAATAAGTAACCCTGAAAATCAAGTGGAGGGGACCCCAGACATCCACAAGGGCATGGGCACTGAACATAGACCAGATTTTGGTAAAGTGGGATGTGGGTAAGGAAGATATGTCCTGGGAGCAGTCTACTCCTAGGATTAGAATGGAGCTGCACACCATAGATTAGAAGCCCTCATAGAAGGTGGATAAATTGGCAAGAAGAAAGAGTTGATGTGAGTTGGGGGCATAGAGAGTGGCAAATGTGACAAAAAGAGATCCCAATTTACCCTTAACGAAGAGAACTCTACCCTCAGTATCCGAGAATGAATCCAGGGATTCAAAATAAAAAACCCCATGGGCTTGGAGGGAGCAGAACTAAGATATTGGATAGTGTAGAGTTTGCTAGTGAGACACAGTATATGTAAACTGTAGTAATGGGTCTCCTGTATGAAACAGACCTGGCCACCAAGATGAGAGCAATCCCTATATAAAAAAATATATCTTTTGTGGGCATTGAGGCCCTTAGCATTAACAGATGTTACCTAATCTTGTACGTCATAAAAAAGGGCACAAGGGACAGGCAAATAAAGTGCTAGGTTCAAGCCGCCATCATCAGAGACATTGACCCATTCTTCCACGCTGGAGGAAAAAGGGAGGGACCAGGAAAGGGAAAGAGGGAAGCAGAAAAGTGAGATAAGAAATGCAAAGGGAGGAAAAAAGAAAGTGACTCCTTAGCCAGGGGGAGGGGAAAAGAGAAGTCATATCGGAAAAGTATCAGTCGCAAATATTGCAACATATTGGCACAATAAGAAAGAGTAGCAGCAATTAGGGGGTATCATTGTTTTTCTATCATGTTCCCAGCCCTAAGAACCAGTACAGAGCTAGAAGGATAAAACAGTTAGAAGTGGGGAAGAGGTAAACCTTGGGAAACCATGAAAGGACGGCCCAAACAGGAGGCCCAAGCATGTTCCCAGGAGGTAAGGGGGAGAAAGAAAGGGGGGGGGGAGCGGGTTGGAAATAGGAATAGTGATTACAGGGGAATCAGACAAATAAGGAACAGTGTTGACATATATTTGGGAGGTACAGTACAGTGTACATAGGATAAAGAAATAGTCCATCATGGCCGCTGGAGTATCATGTCAAGTCTCTGACTGTATAATGGAAGCACACTGATTATACATAGGGGAAAATCACACAATATTTAAAAAGCTACCAGGGCAAGACTAGCACTGGCAGGGGCTAAAAGGGAGAGCAAGGCGATGTATTTGACCCCAGATGGCAAAACATACCACCCAGCCAAGCATGGGATGGGGAGGGTCAGCCCGCCAGGTGGGGATCTGCACCCACCACTAACTCTGAATAACAGTGTACCAAAAAAGTGGGGGATGACGGGAAATGGTAGACAGTTAAGCCTAAGCTAAAATCAACAGGATAGAAAATCGCCATGAACTGAGGGGAGAAGGCAAGTCACAGAAAGGCCTGATCCATGCCCGGCATGCACCAAATGGTCACTTCAGGGATACACTCAGGAGAACGGAGCACAGCCAGCCATTCTGTGACCCCCCCAGCAAAGGTCCACTGTATGCATAAGCATGGTACAATAGAACGAGGCCAAATAACTAAGAAAGTAAAGTATAAACATTAACTGATAGCCAATGGATCTGCAGGTGCAGGAGCTAAGTGGTGCTTCTTGGACAAAACCATAATCCACCTTTCTCTCTGACAATCGTGAGGTTGCGATTCTTCACGGGGGTTAGCTGGAACCTATGGTCTGGCATCGCTGGAACTGATAGAAAGTTCAGCGTTGAACAAAGATCCTTGACTTTCTCCGCTTTGCAGTTTGTATAGTTATGGCCCTCATAGGTGATAATCATAGAAAACAGGAATCCCCACAGGTATGATATTTCATAGTTCCATAGTTCATCAGCTATAAGTTTCAGCTGACAACGCTGTTGTGTCATGCACGGGCACAAATTGTTGTATGTATATATTTGAATCTCTCCAAAGGGGAGTGTTTTGAGTTCTCTGTCATGAGTCATGATAATCTCCTTCTGAGTGAAGGTGTGCAGGAAACAGACTACATCCCATGTACAGTCGCCCTGCTGGCTGTGAGGCCGGAGGGCCCTGTGAACTCTGTCAATCTTAACTGCATAGAATTCCATGCCATGCCAATTCCCAAACATGTCTTGGAGTATGTGTATAAGGTCCTTAGGGGCAACAGGGGAAACAGATTCAGGGAGGCCCATAATGCTTAGGTTGGACATCATTCTTCTGTTTGACAAGTCATTGAGCTACGATCGAAGAAGATCAGAAGTCTTTTCATGTAGAAGTAGGTGTTGCTGCATATCTTACTGCATGATCAGTACAGCATCATGGGGTCTCTTCCAAGTCTTTGACTCTTAACCCAAATGATGGAAGACAGAGAGTAGGTCGGCAATGTCACCCTAGATAAATTCTCAGACCAAGGCGAGCAGATGCTCCATGTCGGCCTTAGTGGGCAGATTAACCAAGGAGACCGAGCGAGATGACTCTGATGATAGGCTTCTTCCAACATCCTCTGTCATGTAGTCAATCAACTGGGACTCAATGGGATCTCCTGCTCCCTTTTCACAAGCAAGCTGTAGCCTGCCCAAAGTAGGTCCTGATCAGCAGGGACTTTTTCTTTTTACCCGTCATGGGGATCATGGGGGTCAGGGGGTGAGGGAAAACAAAGTGTCCCACTTCAAAGCTGTAGAAGCTATTAAAAGCTGAAATATCCGTAAAAGGGCTCAGGAGCCATTAAGCTCACACATACACCATGCTAGAGATCCAGAAACATTACCATTATTTCACTTCTAACCAGGACTTCTGTCTACAGATAACAGGATGTGCAATGGGCACAAAGATTGCACTGCAATATGCAAATCTTTTTATGGCTGACCTGGAACAGAGATTTCTTGATACATACGCTTCAAATCATATAAATATTCCTATATCAATGATATATTCATCATATGGACAAAAGCTGAAGTACTCAAAAATTTTCCCAGTTACTTCAATGCTTAATTTTAAAATGGATTACTTTACAGAAAGCGCATTTCCTAGACAAAACCATAACATTCGCCAACAGCAAACTACACTCATACATATAAAGAAAACCCACAGACAGGCTCAGTTATCTTCACAACTCCAGCTTTTAACCATCTCACAGTAAACAAGGCACCATTCATAGCCAAGCTATCAGATACAACAGCATATGCTATTATACCAACAGCCATAATAATCATCTAAAACAATGTCTAAATAATTCAAACAGAATGGCTACAAATCAAGGACAAAGAAAATAACATCTGCCTTGAGAACACCACTGGAACACCTGATACAATATAAAGAGAAGGATGTGTCTACATGTATACCAAAAGTGACTATATATATAACCTGCACTAGAAAAAATATACATAATCAAAGAGCTACATCCTCTGGTAACAAATGATGTAGTGTTAAAAGATATTCCCCCAACTACCAATTTTTGCATTCAGGCAACTGCTGAATCTGATACCAAAACTGACTGATAGAAAACTGACCAATGAAAGGGCAAACTGATAATGGGACAAAATTTTGTAAAAAATTGTACTGCAAGTCATATAAACACACTTGTGAAACCAATACTGCACAACACAACAAGTTATTCAACATTAAAATATTATATTCATGTATATCAGCAAATATTATATATATGATACAGTGCATTAAATGTGGAACTGGATGTTACATTGGTGAAACAGGCCTACCACTTAATCTAAGGATGATTGCATACAATCTGTTGATAAAGTCTAAGAAATAATCATCAAATTATCATAACAGCGACAGACAAGGGAGGAGGGATGGTAGTGCAAGATTATGAAAGCTATTTGAAAGAAGCTTATACTATGCTTTCAGCTGCTACTTATTATACCTCACTCAAGGAAGACCCTCCTGGTGAATATAAGATTTTACACATTATTTCAGGAAATTATTCCTTAACCTTCCTATTTATCAGCCTATGTAGATCATCACTTATAGAGACTGGTGTTGGCTCGTCTTATTTCTTATTGGATTGAAGACTATTGCTGGTTGTTATTGGATGTTATGGTACTCTATTCAATATACCACATAAGGAAGGTTTGGAAGCTGCTGAATTTTTTTTGAGACATGATTTATTGATGCCACTAGATCAATCTGCTTTCATTCTACGAGCAATAGAATTTCCTTTAACACATAACTATTTTGAATTCAACAAACAAATGTATTTACAGATCAAGGGAACGTGAACGGGAATCTCTAGATATTTCTTAACTGTCCTTTTGGTGTGAACTTGGTGCTCTATTGCCATTTCATTAATGACATCATTAACATTTGGAAGGGAGATGAGTGTTATACAGCACTTTGTAGAGTATATGAATTATACCAAGTGAAATATCAATTTTACTAGCACTTGAGGTTTGAGTAAATATTAATTTCTTGGCTCTAGAACTAATTGGTAAACTAAGAGAAGGGATACATACACACATGTTTTTTAAAAGGGTAGATTCAAATAGTCTTTTGGATTTTGAAAGCTGTCATCATAAACCATGGTTACTGAATGCTCCGTATGGACAGTTCTGTCAAATTAAGCAGAATTGTTCGAAACTCATGGAATTTGATGTATAATCAGAAATTCTTAAAAAATGTTTTCTGGCAAAATCATATCCTGTTGATCTACTTAATGATTCATATTTGTGAGTCAGAAATTACAATATTCAAGAAATACCCTTTATGGATATGGGAACTTCTAAAAAAACACAGAAAAACATATGAACAACATTTTTGCCATGTTTCGAACAAATTGCAATAATTTGCAAAAACACTGGGGGATACTTCAAAATTATTCACTCCTTAAAAAAACTTTTCTAATATAAAGATTCGGCTGCACACAAAATATTAGGAAAATGATGTAAAAGTGAAATCTTCTTTATTAGTATCCAATAAAATCAACACAGCATGCATAAGACCATATGGAGTGGGAGCAGGATACAAACTGGAAAAAAGAAGTGCTATGCGTCTGACCTGTTTCGAGCCATCTTAGTGCTTACCCACAGTCTATGGCGCAAAACATGTCAGACGCGTAGCACTTCTTTTTTCCCATTTGTATCCTGCTCCCTCTCCATATGGTCTTATGCATGCTGTGTTGATTTTATTGGATATTAATAAAGAAGATTTCACTTTTACATCATTTTCCTAATATTTTGTGTGCAGCCGAATCTTTATATTACAAAAGTGTTTCTTTTCTGGAGATTGAGTACCAGACGACTTTTCGCACCAATCCTTAGTGGTTCCAGTTTATTTGAACATTTGAATATTATCAACGACATTGGGAGGTACCGTTTTTCATGTTTCTGCATTGTGGTGAGTAGCGTATTATTTTTATATTTTTACTCCTTAAAATAATACAATACCAAACCATCTGAAAGTAGTGTGCAAGTGATCCAAGAGTTTAAAAAACATACTAGCACAAATAAAACTGAACAATGGAAGCAAAGAGTAACAACTAATTCAATTCAGATGGTTTTGTGATTAAGGTAGTGACTCTCCTGGTAGAAATGAAGGGAGCTTATAATTGTTCTTCCAGCAGATGCCAGACCTGTGTCTTCTTAATCAATAGAACTACAGTACTGTACAAGGGTTTTAGGCAGGTGTGAAAATGCTGTAAAGTAAGAATGCTTTCAAAAATAGACATGTAAATAGTTCATATTTATCAATTAACAAAATAATAGTGAGTGAACAGAAGAAAAATTTAAATCAAATCAATATATGGTGTGATCACCATTTGCCTTCAAAACAGCATCAATTCTTCTAGGTACACTTGCACACAGTTTTTTATAAGGAACTCAGCAGGTAGATTGTTCCAAACATCTTGGAGAACTACCCACAGTTCTTCTGTGGATTTAGGTAGCCTCAATTGCTTCTGTCTCTCTTTGTGTAATCCCAGACAGACTAGACTGTTGCCTGCAGACACTCATTCTTGTACTGCTCTCCAGTTCTTCGGTGAACACACCACCTTCTGCTACATGCAAATATTTTGGCTGCTGACATTTTTCCGCACCCCAGTTCCTGTGTTTTATTGCATACTCGAGTCACTTGCCTTTGTTTCCAAGTTGGAAGTATGGCTTTTTGGCTTCAAGTCTTCCATGAAGACCACTTCTAACCAGACTTCTCTGGACAGTAGATGGGTGTACCTGGGTCCCACTGTTTCCTGCCAATTCTGAGCTAATAGCACTGCTGGACATCTTCCGATTGTGAAGGGAAATTGTAACGTTTTTTCAAGACACTCAGACCAGCAGGTAGAATAAAACACAGTTTTATTAAAAAATAAATAAGAAAGATCGCCCTCTATAGGCAACACAGAATAATAATGAGATATTGGCTTACAGATGCCTTCTCAGGCCCAGTATACTGATGGAAGAACTATACATATACTGTCACAGGACAGTCAAAGAATAGTATGGGTACTCAGTGGTTAAGTACAAGTAATCAATCAGTCTCTGTTGTGGTGTTTAGCACACCCAAGGTGGTAATGAGGCAGCAAGTGGTGTTAGATGATTCAGCACCTTAAGTCCATAAGGCATAGATAGCTGCTTAGGCAGAACAGGAACTGAGGCCAGAATACTGCAGAGTAGTTTGAGCCAATAGCCCCCACGGGCGTAGTAACAGAGATAGATTACACTGCAAGAGCTTGAGCCAATAGCCCCCACAGGCATAGTAACAGAGACAACTACACTGCAAGAGCTTAAGCCAGTAGCCCCCATGGGTGTAGTAACGGAGACCAACTGTATGTCTATAGCTTGAGCCAATAGCCCCCACGGGCATAGTACCGGAGACAAACTGTACTGCAAGAGCTTGAGCCAATAGCCCCCACGGGCGTAGTAACGGAGACTAATGGTACTGCAAGAGCATGAGCCAATAGCCCCCACGGGCGTAGTAACGGAGACAAACTGCACTGCAAGAGCTTGAGCCAATAGCCCCACCGGGCGTGTAAAGGAGAGTTAACACTGAACGAGCTAGAGCCAATAGCGCCTCCCGCAGGCGCGGTAACGGAGACTGACTACACTGCAAGATGAGAAGATGAGCCGCCGCCTAAACAAGGCTCTAAACGAGACCGGCTCAGCAGATGTAGCGGATAATCAGCAACGGCTCTGCAAGTGTTAAAGGAGGCTCAGATAATGGAGACCACCACTCTGCACGTGTAAATGGAAGCTCAAAGAACGGACACACAGCTCTGCAAGTACAACCGGAGGCTCATCAAACGTAGGCACCGCTCTGCAAGTGTTAAGGGAGACTCAGCAAACGGAAGCACAGCTCTGCAAGTGTTAATGGAGACTCAGCAAATGGAGACACGGCTCTGCAAGTGTTCACGGAGGCAATCACGATCAACCCAGCCGCAAGCACAGCGGAAGTCGGAATGTCACCTCGGCGACACCAAGCAGCAGGAAGCAGGAACGATGGCAGGGTCAGTAGCAAGCCGGTTCAGGTCACAGAGCAGGAAGTCAGCCAGGCCGGGTCAGATCACGGAGCAGGGTCTTCAGACAAGCCAGATCAAGTCACAAGCAGGAACGTCAGCCAAGCCGGGTCAGATCACGGAGCAGGAACTCAGGAGCGTAGTCAAAACAGGCCAAATCGGTACACAGGAATCAGGAACACTGGAACACAGCAACAGCAACACTGGCTCAGGAACACCACGAAAGGGCACCTGACAGGTGCCAAAGGCCAGGCATGAAAAGGTCACAATGGGCGGGCCAAACAGGCTCAGCCAATAGGAGCGCACCACAAGCGAGAGTGACAGAAAGAGATCACGGGCACCGTGATAGTACCCCACTTTCAAAGACCCCCCTCTCCCCGCAGGAGGTCTAGGTTTCTGGGGATATTTAAAGTGGAAATTGCGCAACAGTCCAGGCGCATGGAGGTCCTTCTGATCCACCCAGGAATGTTCCTTAGGGCCATAACCCTTCCAATGGACCAAAGATTGCAATGGAACACATTATGTATGCGCATAGAGGCTGGGAGTTCCAATGCGTACGAGACGGGATTCACCTTGCGGATAACTTTGAACGGACCAATGAACCGGGGAGCCAACTTACTGGAAGGCACTTGCAGATTGAGATTTCTGGAGGAGAGCCATACCCTATCCCCAACCTGGAAGGAGACCGCTGGCAGCCGTCTACGACTGGCATGTCGCTGATGTCGCTGAAATGACTGACTGAGGGTCCTCTGAACCTGTGCCCAAGTGGAACGAAGCTGCTCAGTATGCTCGTCCAGAGCTGGAATTTGTTGCGCCTGAAATGAGTCCGGGAGCAGGCACGGCTGGAACCCATAATTAGTGAGAAACAGGGAGCTCCCGGATGATGAATTAACTGCACAATTCCTGGCAAACTCTGCCCAAGGCAACAGGTCAGCCCAATTGTCATGATGATCGGTTACAAAGCAAGAACTGCTCCAGTCCCTGATTGGCACGTTCAGCGCACCATTGATGTGGTGGTTGGTAGGCGGAGGCGGAGGAAAAGGACAATTGAATGCGCATCTGGCCACAAAATGCCCTCCAAAATCTGGACACGAACTGGCTCCCACAGTCAGACACCACCACTCTGGGTACCCCGTGCAAGCAAAATACTTCTTTGGCGAAAACTATCGCCAATTCCTGGGCCAACGGAAGGCCAGAGAGGGGCACGAAACGAGCCATCTTAGAGAACCTGTAGACCACCATGAGGATGAACGTGTACCCCCTAGATACTGGAAGTTCTCTCAGAAAGTCAATCAATATGTGGGACCATGGACGTTCGCCATTAGGCACAGGTTGGAGTAGGCCCACTGGGAGATGTCTGGGGGTCTTGGCACGATCACAGGTGGCACAGGCTGCAGTAAAAGCGGAGCAATCGGCTCTAAGGGAGGGCCACCAAAATAACTGTGATAGAGACCATTTTAGCTGATCCCTCCAAATATGCCCAGCAGCCTTAGAAGAATGGTATGTCTCCAATAGATGGGTACGGAATGGCTCATCCCTCAAAACACTTGCCAACTGGGGATTCTGGGGGAGACCTTGCTTGAGAAGCTAAAACCTCTTCCTCCAGTGGCGAAGTGATGCTAGTATGTACTGTAGCCAGGATACGATCTGGCTGAATAATAGGCACTGGTTCTTCCTCTATCATGGTCTTTGGTTGCCCTTTCGTGTAGTCTTTACGCTGTTTGAGTCTACACCTTGTTCATGAGTATCCTGGGCCCCTGCTGTGTTCCTGTGACCCGTGTTCAACTTGTTCCAGTGTTTCCAGTCGTATTGTTCCTGCCTCCGTCTGATCCGGTTGAGCCACCTCTTCCTGCTGCCAGTCGCCTCCGCTGTTCCTGTTTCCGGTTGACCGTCTGCCTGCTGGTTCCTGCTTCCATCTGCTGGTTCCTGTCCTGATTGCCTCCAGTTAGCTGACGTTCCTGAGTTGCCTCGGCGACATTTCTATCTTGCCGGTTTACAGTACGCGGGTACTGGGTGCTTGACAGCTACCTGGCTGTTTCAGTATGTTAGCGTTCCACGTACAGGGTACTGGTCCACTGCCCTAGCCACCCGGCTGTCTCAGCATTATAGCGTTCCACGTACAGGGTACTGGTTCACTCCCCTAACCACCCGGCTGTCTCAGTATTGTAAGCGTTCCACGTACAGGGTACTGGTTCGCTCCCCTAACCACCTGGCTGTCTCAGTATTGTAAGCGTTCCACATACATGGTACTGGTTAGCTCCTCTAGCCAACCGGCTGTCTCTGTGAGGTAAGCGTTCCACGAACAGGGTACTGGTTCGCTCCTCTAGCCACCCGGCTGTCTCAGTATTGTAAGCATTCCACGTACAGGGTACTGGTTCGCTCCTCCAGCCACCCGGCTTGGTCTGTATTGTAAGCGTTCCATGTACAGGGTACTGGTTCGCTCCTCTAGCCACCCAGCTGTCTCAGTATTGTAAGCGTTCCATGTACAGAGTACTGGTTCACTTCTCTAGCCACCCGGCTGTCTCTGTATAGTAAGCGTTCCACGTACAGGGTACTGGTTCGCTCCTCTAGCCACCCAGCTGTCTCAGTATTGTAAGCGTTCCACATACAGAGTACTGGTTCGCTCCTCTAGCCACCCGGCTGTATTGCAGGATTGATAGCATTCCACGTACTGGGTACTGGTTCACTCCATTGCTTCTTAGCGTCATGGCATTCCATCTCTGAGGGCACTGGTTTTCTCCTCATCCATCCACTATCCCTGCTGCTATGGCCTACTTACTGACTTAGCCTCTTGTCTATTAGTGACTGTTGCTCCACCTTCCAGTCACTGAGGCTTGTGGTTCCATTATCTCCTGTCAATTGGCTGCCTTACCCGGTATATGGTAAGGCCGGTAGAACCTGGCCTGTCTCATGGGTTGCCTTACCCAGTATTGGCGAGGCCGGTAGAGCCGATGTTTATCTCCTGTCAATTGACTGTCTTGCTCGGTATATGGTAAGGCTGGTAGAACCTGTCCTGTTTCCCTGGGTTGCCTTACCCGGTATTGGCAAGGCCGGTAGAGCCAGTCTTAGTCTCCTGTCCAGCGGCTGCCTTGCCTGGTATTTTGGCAAGGCCGGTAGAGCCTCAACTCACGAGTTCCAATTCCTTGGCTGCCTTGCCCGGTATATTGGCAGGGCCGGTAGAGCCAACACTGCTATTGGTTGCATTGTATTTCTGTCTAATAAAGATATATTTGTGTATGTGTATGATACCCTAAGGGGTTACATTAACTTCAATAAAGTTGTGTTTTTACCTAATTCTGCATCTGAGAGTCTTAACAAACCGTGACATCCTCCCTTTCAATGTCCGATGCAAACTGTCTGGGCAGAGCATCTGCCCTAACATTCTTAGAGCCCAGTAGATAGGACACTACAAAATTGAACCGAGACAGAAAAAGTGCCCACCTAGCTTGTCGTGAGGACAGCCTTTTTGCTTCAGAGAGATACATCAAATGCTTGTGGTCAGTTAGGATTAACACTGGGGTTCTGGTACCTTCCAATAGGTGACGCCATTCTTTCAGTGCCGGGATAATAGCCAGGAGCTCCCTGTCGCCAATCTCATAGTGTCTTTGGGTGCTGGAGAGTTTTTTAGAAAAGAACCCACAGGGTCTCAGGGCGCCACTTCTCAAAGGATGTTGGGAGAGCACTGCCCCAACCCCAGCCTCAGAGGCATCAACTTCCAAGGTGAATGGCAGGGCTGGATTGGGGTGGGACAACACCGGAGCAGAAGCAAAGGCGGATTTCAGAGTTTCAAAAGCATTTTCAGCTGCCTCAGACCATTGAGAGGGAGTAGCGCCCTTATGTGTCAAGTCAGACAACGGTTTCACAATAGTAGAAAAGTTCTGGATAAATTTCAATAATAGTTGGTGAAGCCCAAAAAGCGCTGAATAGCTTTTAACCCCTTGGGGCGAGGCCACTGTAGGACTGCGGCCAACTTTTCCTGGTCCATAGCAATTCCATCTTTAGAAATTACGAACCCCAGGAATGGTACTTGGGACATATGAAATTCGCATTTTTCTAGTTTACAGAACAGTTTATTTTTACGTAATCGAAGCAGAACCTCAGAGACAAGCTTAATATGCTGGGTAAGGTTGGCACAGTGAATCAATATATCATCTAGATATACCACCACACAGGATTGAAGCATGTCACGAAGGATGTCATTAATGAATTCCTGAACCACCGCAGGTGCATTACATAGGCCAAATGGCATCACCACATATTCATAATGCCCTGATCTGGTATTAAATGCCGTCTTCCACTCATCTCCAGCCTTAATTCTGATCAGGTTATATGCGGCCCGTAGATCAAGTTTAGTAAAGATGGAAGAGCCCTTTAACCTGTCAAATAATTCAGTAATGAGTGGAATGGGGTAGGCATTTTTAGACATCAGCTTATTCAACCCCGGGTAATCAATACATGGTATAAGCTCGCCATTTTTCTTTTTCACAAAGAAGAAACCGACACCAGAAGTAGACTTGCGAATAATTCCTCTTTTGAGGGCGTCCTCAATGTAGTCCTCCATAGCCCTGTTCTCATCACATGACAATGGATAAGTGCAACCCCTTGGGGTCACCACACCCGGAGGCAGATCAACAGCGCAATCATAGGGTTTGTGCTGAGGCAGTGCGCTAGCCTCCCCCTTGCTGAATACGTCACTGAATTCTCGATATTCAGCTGGCACGGAGGGAGAGGTACAGAAAATCTTGACAGGGTGTGATAAACAGTTTTTAGCACAGTATTCAGACCATGATTTAACCTCACATCTCTGCCAGTCAAACTGGGGATTATGTAATAGTAGCCATGGAAACTCTAGAATGACTGCATGATGAGGAGATCGAATTATTTGGAAACGTAATTCCTCCTTGTGGAGAGCCCCAGCAGACATAGTAATAGGAATCGTTTCCATGGTGATAAATGCAGGTTCCAAAGGTCTGTCATCAATGGCTTCAATAGCCAAGGGAGACTCCCTTTTGACGGAATTTTGTGCAACTCGGCAAAAGATTGGTCCATGAAGTACCCAACTGCACCGGAGTCTACCAGTGCCATAACCACCACAGACAGGTCTGCCCAAGAGAATACCACCTGGATGGTGGGTTTCTGTGTACTTGAGTCTAGGGACTGCTGCACGCCACCTAGGGCCTGTCCCCCAAGGTACCCTAGGTACGTCCGTTTCCCGGCCGTACTGGACATGTGCGTAATAAGTGCCCAGCTTTGCTACAATATAAGCATAGGCCCTGCCTTTTACGGTGCGCCTGCTCTTCCTTAGTAAGTCTGGTGAACCCAAGCTGCATTGGTTCACCAGACTCGGGTGAACGTTCAGGAGGAATAGGAGGCGAGGGTGGGTTTAAAGGACTGCCATGCCCATAATATCTGGATCTCGTCCTTTTAGCCAGCCATCTTTCACGAATGAGGGAGTCAATAAGCATGACATAGTCAATGTATGATGCAAAATTTTTTTGTAAAGTTGATACCTTTATTGGCTAACTAAACAGATTTAAAATGCAAGCTTTCAAGACTTCTTAGGTCTCTTCCTCAGGCATGTTATACAGATGAATATGAAAACTTCTCTCTTAAATACAAGTACACATTACATTGTTTATAATGGAAATCAGATAACAACGTTAGTCCAGATACCAATTCCTTGATCAGTCAATGGTAGAGGATGTGATTTAAATAGCATTCTTCCTCTGGGTCCAGGTATTTATGATTCCAGAGGGACTGTCGTAAAAGTTAATTCACCATTAAGTACTGTGACAAGAATTCCCTGTCCCTGTTCATGCCATAGGTCAAAGAGTCAAATTGTAACATTAATTTTACCTCCCATAATTTTCTGTCCCTCTGATTGCGAAATTGTCCCATTAGTACAGTCAATTTAATATCCCTGATACTGTGCCCACTTTGGCAAAAATGTTCTCCCACTGGTGTCTCTGTCTTTTTGTTGTTAATACTGGATCTGTGGGAATTAAACCTCTTATGTAATTTCTGTCCCGTTTCCCCCACATAAAGAGCTGTTGGGCATTTTGCACACATGATAAGGTATATTACATTGGATGATTTGCAGGTGAAATTACCATTGATCTTATGGTGTAACTGGGTGTTTGGGATGGGTATCTTGTCTGTGGTATAAATGTGTGCACAGGTTTGGCCAGTGCCAACTGGTCTAAGCGCTGCTCATGAACATCCATTCTCCAGTGGATGTTTTGTGTATTAATTTCGCCTTTACTGTCCCTTTCGTACTGTAACGGTTTTTCAAGACACTCAGACCAGCAGGTAGAATAAAACACAGTTTTATTAAAAAATAAATAAGAAAGATTGCCCTCAGAATAATAACGAGATATTGGCTTACAGATGCCTTCTCAGGCCCAGTATACAGATGGAAGAACTATACATATACTGTCACAGGACAGGCACAGAATAGTATGGGTACTCAATGGTTAAGTACAAGTAATCAATCAGTCTCTATTGTGGTGTTTAGCATGCCCAAGGTGGTAATGAGGCAGCAAGTGGTGTTAGATGATACAACACCTTAAGTCCATAAGGCATAGATAGCTGCTTAGGCAGAACAGGAACTGAGGCCAGAAAACTGCAGAGTAGTTTGAGCCAATAGCCCCTACGGGCGTAGTAACTGAGATAGATTACACTGCAAGAGCCTGAGCCAATAGCCCCCACGGGCGTGGTAACGGAGACAACTACACTGCAAGAGCTTGAGCCAGTAGCCCCCACTGGGGCGTAGTAAAGGAGACAAACTGTAATGCAAGAGCTTGAGCCAATAGCCCCCACTGGCGTAGTAACAGAGACTAATGGTACTGCAAGAACTTGAGCCAATATCCCCCACGGGCATAGTAACGGAGACAAACTGCACTGCAAGAGCTTGAGCCAATAGCCCCACCGGGCGTGTAACGGAGAGTTAACACTGAACGAGCTAGAGCCAATAGCGCCTCCCGCGGGCGCGGTAATGGAGACCGACTACACTGCAAGATGACAAGATAAGCCGCCGCCTAAACAAGGCTCTAAATGAGACCGGCTCAGCAGATGTAGCGGATAATCAGCAATGGCTCTGCAAGTGTTAAAAGAGGCTCAGATAATGGAGACCACCACTCTGCACGTGTAAATGGAAGCTCAAAGAACGGACACACAGCTCTGCAAGTACAACCGGAGGCTCATCAAACGTATGCACCGCTCTGCAAGTGTTAAGGGAGACTCAGCAAACGGAAGCACAGCTCTGCAAGTGTTAATGGAGACTCAGCAAATGGAGACACGGCTCTGCAAGTGTTCACGGAGGCAATCACGATCAACCCAGCCGCAAGCACAGCGGAAGTCAGAATGTCACCTCGGCGACACCAAGCAGCAGGAAGCAGGAACGATGGCAGGGTACACAGGAATCAGGAACACTGGAGCACAGCAACAGCAACACTGGCTCAGGAACACCACGAAAGGGCACATGACAGGTGCCAAAGGCCAGGCATAAAAAGGTCACAATGGGCGGGCCAAACAGGCTCAGCCAATAGGAGCGCACCACAAGCTAGAGTGACAGAAAGAGATCACGGGCACCGTGATAGAAATAAGCATGATGTGTCTTTCATCTGCTGCACTTAGTAACATAGTAACATAGTAAATTAGGTTGAAAAAAGACACAAGTCCATCAAGTTCAACCTTCGCCTCATACCTCAGTAACTGAGAATTTTATAGCTTTCCTGCTACCAATTAAATTAGTCTTTATCAGACCTTCCTGATCAGCCTACTGATAAACAGTATAACTCTGTATTTTCCCTTTTGAAAGAAATATATCTAATCTTCTCTTAAATGTATCCATTGTATCTGCCATAACTACCTCCCTGGTCAATGAATTCCACAATTTGACAGACCTTACCGTAAAAAAACCCTTCCTCTGCTGAAGTTTAAACCTTCTTTCCTCTAACCTCAAGGGGTGTCCCCTGGTCACCTGATCAGGCCTTGGAATAAATAGCTCACCACAGAGATCCTTGTATTGACCTCTCATATACTTGTTCAATGTGATAAGGTCTCCTCTTAGTCGTCTTTTCTCTAGAGTAAATAAACCAAGTTTGTTTAGTTGTTCCTCATATGTCAAGTCCTCCATTCCCTTAATTAATTTTGTTGCTCTCCGCTGTACCCTCTCTAGTTCTAGTATATCCTTTTTCAGAACCGGTACCCAAAATTGCACTGCATACTCAAGGTGAGGTCTTACCAATGATTTGTATAATGGCAAAATAATGTTATCCACTCTTGCTTCAATACCTCTTTTTATGCAAGACAGGACTTTGTTTGCCTTTGCTACTGCTGTTTGACACTGGTCACTGTTTCCAAGTTTGTAGTTGACAAGGATACCCAGGTCTTTTTCTACCAATGAGGCATCTAAAATTATTCCATTAAGTTTATAAGTAGCCTTGGGATTGTTTCCTCCCAAATGCATGACTTTACACTTCCCCACATTAAACTTCATATTCCACATGTTTGCCCAATCTGACATTTTATGTAAGTCCCTCTGTAGAGAGAAAATATCCTGTTCTGAATTAATGACTTTGCATAATTTAGTATCATCTGCAAATATTGATATTTTGCTTTCTATATCTATTTCCAGGTCGTTTATAAACATGTTAAAAAGCAGCGGACCTAATACTGAACCCTGAGGTACTCCACTCTCCACTTTAACTGTATTGGAGAATTTTCCATTTACAACCACACACTGTTCCCTATCCTTCAGACAGTTTTGTATCCAATTGCAAAGGTTATCTCCTAGCCCCAATTTCCTTATTTTATACACCAGCCTTCTGTGTGGCACTGTATCAAATGCCTTTGCAAAATCTAGATATACTATATCTACTGCCTTGACATTGTCAAGGTTGCTGCTTACCTCCTCATAGAAGCTGAAAAGATTAGTTTGGCATGATCAATTCTTCATAAAACCATGTTGATTCATGCTGATGATTTTATTTTTTGTGTTGTAATCCTGAATATAGTCCCTTATTACCCCTTCTAACAGTTTTCCCACTACAGAGGTCAAACTCACTGGTCTATAATTCCCAGGTTCTGTTTTAGTTCCCTTCTTAAATAGAGGCACTATGTTAGCTCTTCGCCAATCCTGTGGCACTGGGCCTGTGGTAATAGAATCTTTATAGAGTAAATATAGGGGTTTTGCTAACACTGCACTAAGTTCCTGAAGAACCCTTGGATGTATACCATTAGGACCTGGTGCTTTGTCGGTCTTAATTTTTTTCAGTCTTCCCATGACATCTTCTTGAGTTAACCCAATATCTATTAATTGTATTGTTTTATTTGTCACTTGCGGAGGCTCTTCTACCATTCCTTTCTCCCTTGTATATACTGATGCAAAGAAAGTGTTTAAAACATTGGATTTTTCCTTATCCTCACTAACACCTCACCCATCTAATTTTTGAATGGTCCAATGCACTCCCTCTTAAGTTTTTTGCTATTTATATATTTGAAAAACTTTTTTGGATTAGTCTTGCTTTTCCTTGCAATTCGAGTTTCATTATCTATTTTTGCTACCCTAATTGCCTTTTTGCAATCTTTGTTGCACTCCCTGTATTTTAAGAAACATTGTTCAGTTCCTTCAGACTTAAATAATTTGAATGCATTTTTTTTCCTTGCCATTTCCTTCTTTACATGTGCAGTTAACCACATTGGCTGTGACTTACTTCTTTTGCATTTGTTCCCCATTGGTATATACTGTTGGGTACATTTATGCAACCTAAATTTGAATTCTGACCATTTTTCCTCAGTATTTTTGCCTTTAAATAAAATATCCCAGTCTATGTGTTGCATTGAAGCCCTTAACAATTTGAAGTTAGCTTTTTTAAAATTAAGAGTTTTGGTTGAACCTATACATTTTTGCTTTGCCAGACTGATCGCAAATGTAACCATGTTGTGATCACTGTTTCCCAAATGTTCTCTTACCTTAATATTGGATACCATTTCTGTGTTATTAGTGATCACTAGGTCCAATACATTGTTATTTCTTGTCGGCGCTTCCACCATTTGTGACATGTAGCTTTCACGAAGTGTGTTCAAAAACCTGCTACCCTTAGCACTCTGACAGGTCTCATTTTTCCAGTTGATATCTGGATAATTAAAATCTCCCATAATTATAGTATGCCCAAACTGGGCAGCTTTCCTCATTTGCGATTGCAGTTGGGCCTCATCATTGTCATCAATGTTTGGTGGTTTGTAGCATATGCCCACCAACAACTTTTTTTTACCTTTTACACCACATTTAGTCTCGATTTCTACCCACATGGACTCCACAATTTGGCCAGTTTCCTCACTAATATCACCTTGCAAAACTGGATTTAGCTCTGTTTTCAAATATAAGCACACACCTCCCCCTTTTATATTAATTCTGTCTCTTCTAAACAGGGAATAGCCCTCTATATTTACAGTCCAGTCATGTGCATCGTTCCACCATGTTTCTGTTATTCCAATTATGTCCAATTGCTCATTAACCACCAGCAATTCTAGTTCTCCAATTTTATCTACCATACTTCTTGTATTTGCTAGCATACAATTAATTTTGAAGTCTTTACATATATTAATCCCTACATGCCTTTTTTCTACACCTTCATTTACTAGGAGTTCCTCCCTACTGACTAAATTTTTCCCCACCCTTTCTCCACCCCCCTGGTCATTTACTTGGACCCAGTTCCTATCTGCTCTATCTACCCCATTTTTGCTAGCTATACCCACCCCCCCTTTCATAGTTTAAAAGCTCCTCCACGCTTCCTAGCATTCTCTCCCCTAACACAGAGGCTCCTCTACCATTTAGGTGCAATCCATCTCTTCCATATAGATTGTACCCAAGAGCAAATTCTGCCCAGTGTTCTAAAAAACAAAAACCCCCCTTCCTACACCATTGCTTGAGCCATATGCATTAAGCTCCCTGAGCTCCCTTTGCTTACCTGCACTGGCGCATTGGCACAGGTAGTATTTCAGAAAATACCACCTTAGAGGTCCTTGCCTTGAGCTTGCACCCTAAATCCCTGAAATAATTCTTTAGGGACCTCCATCTTCCTCCTATTTTGTCATTGGTTTCAATATGTACCAAGACAGCTGGATCACTTCCAGCCCTTCCCAATAATCTGTCAGCCCTGTCCGCAACATGCCGAACCCGAGCACCCGGGAGACAGCATACTGTTCGGCATTCACGTTCCTGGAGGCAGATTACCCTATCTCTTAATAATAGAGTCCCCTATTACCACCACCTGCCTTGGTTTCTGCCTGATCTGCATCCCATCTAGCCTGGAAGGAGGACTGTTCCCCTGGCTGCTAGATGAATCAGCCCTCTCCAGTGTTGCCAATTCGGAGCAATTCTCATCAACATCTTCACACAATCTTGCAAATCTGTTGGACTGAGTCAACTCAGAACTGGCCTTCCTCTTCCTCTGCCCACTACCTCCCCTCCTTACTGTTACCCAGCTGCCTACCTGTCGCTCCTCATCTACAACTCCACCCTCTTCACCACTAACCCCACATAATACCTGCTCTGTTAGTTCTAAACTCCTTTCCAGGTTTCCAATGTCTCGCAATGTTGCAATATTTCTCTCCAAATCCAATATCTTAGACTCTAAAGAGAAAATATGCTCACACTTGGCACAGCGGTATGACCCCTGGAACGATTGCTCCAAGTGTTCAAACATGTGACAAGATGTGCACTGCGTGAGATTAGCTAACCTGCTATCGCTCATGCTTGGTTTTACAATTCAATTAGCTTTATATTATCCTCTAATGCTCACTATATGGTAAGTAACCAACCTTAAATGGGAATGCAATAAATCCTTTGAAATGATAGTCACCTCAGAGCTCTGATGATTTCCAACTCCTGCTTCTATTCTAACTCCAGATTCCTTCTAACTCTTTACTCGGAAGCAGTCACTTGTAATAGCAGTCTTACAGAGCCAGCTCCACAGAGCTTATGGACTGCTGCACAAGTTTTCTTGGCTGACCACTGAGTCTAAGGTCCTCAATAGTGTTGAGCGAGCATGCTCGGCCGATGCTCGGATCGGCTCGAGCATCGCTCTGCTCGGCACATGGCGGTACTCGTACGAGTACCGCATGTGCTCGCCCGCCATGTTCGGGTCTCCTCCCCGCACGTTTTGCGGCTGCTGCGCAGCCAATAAACGTGCAGGGAGGCTCTGACATCGGTGTAATGCCAGCAGCCATGTTGGCTGCTGGCATTACACTGATTGGCTGGCCAGAACCCGTGGTCGGGTGCTGTATAGCACCTGACCAGCGAGTTCGGCTCAGTCTTAGCCAGGGAGAGCTGAGGATAGGAAGGGAAAGTCAGTGTAGGGAGGAAAAAAAGCAAAATTGTGAAAAAAAAGAACCAAAAGTCCTTTTTAGGACTACTGTGTGTGGGGGCAGCAGGTTATTTTGTGTGGGGGGAAAAAAAAAAAAAAAAAAATATATATTCTGTTTAGTGTGCAAAGTTGCAGATTAGAGCACATTCTGTTTAGTGTGCACAGTTGCAGATTAGAGCACATTCTGTTTAGTGTGCAAAGTTGCAGATTAGAGCACATTCTGTTTAGTGTGCAAAGTTGCAGATTAGAGCACATTCTGTTTAGTGTGCAAAGTTGCAGATTAGAGCACATTCTGTTAAGTCTTCAAACTAAAATATCAAAGTCACATATTCCATTCAGTGCGCTTCGCCGCAGTTTAGCAGCACATTCTGTGTACTGTGCAGAGTTGCAGAATAGGAAGAAATACTGTTAAGTCTTCAAACTAAAATATCAAAGTCACATATTCCATTCAGTGTGCTTCGCCGCAGTGTAGCAGCACATTCTGTGTACTGTGCAGAGTTGCAGAATAGGAAGAAATACTGTTAAGTCTTCAAACTAAAATATCAAAGTCACATATTCCATTCAGTGTGCTTCGCCGCAGTGTAGCAGCACATTCTGTGTACTGTGCAGAGTTGCAGAATAGGAAGAAATACTGTTAAGTCTTCAAACTAAAATATCAAAGTCACATATTCCATTCAGTGTGCTTCGCCGCAGTGTAGCAGCACATTCTGTGTACTGTGCAGAGTTGCAGAATAGGAAGAAATACTGTTAAGTCTTCAAACTAAAATATCAAAGTCACATATTCCATTCAGTGTGCTTCGCCGCAGTGTAGCAGCACATTCTGTGTACTGTGCAGAGTTGCAGAATAGGAAGAAATACTGTTAAGTCTTCAAACTAAAATATCAAAGTCACATATTCCATTCAGTGTGCTTCGCCGCAGTGTAGCAGCACATTCTGTGTACTGTGCAGAGCTGCAGAATAGGAAGAAATACTGTTAAGTTTTCAAACTCAAATATTAAAGTCACATATTCCATTCAGTGTGTGTCACCGCAGTTTAGCAGCCTATTCTGTGTACTCTGCACAGTTGCAGAATAGGAAGAAATACTGTTAAGTTTTCAAATTCAAATATTAAAGTCACATATTCCATTCAGTGTGTGTCACCGCAGTTTAGCAGCCTATTCTGTGTACTCTGCACAGTTGCAGAATAGGAAGAAATACTGTTAAGTTTTCAAACTCAAATATTAAAGTCACATATTCCATTCAGTGTGTGTCACCGCCGTTTAGCAGCCTATTCTGTGTACTCTGCACAGTTGCAGAATAGGAAGAAATACTGTTAAGTTTTCAAACTCAAATATTAAAGTCACATATTCCGTTCAGTGTGTGTCACCGCAGTTTAGCAGCCTATTCTGTGTACTCTGCACAGTTGCAGAATAGGAAGAAATACTGTTAAGTTTTCAAACTCAAATATTAAAGTCACATATTCCATTCAGTGTGTGTCACCGCAGTTTAGCAGCCTATTCTGTGTACTCTGCACAGTTGCAGAATAGGAAGAAATACTGTTAAGTTTTCAAATTCAAATATTAAAGTCACATATTCCATTCTGTGTTTGTCACCGCAGTTTAGCAGCCTATTCTGTGTACTCTGCACAGTTGCAGAATAGGAAGAAATACTGTTAAGTTTTCAAACTCAAATATTAAAGTCACATATTCCATTCAGTGTGTGTCACCGCAGTTTAGCAGCCTATTCTGTGTACTCTGCACAGTTGCAGAATAGGAAGAAATACTGTTAAGTTTTCAAACTCAAATATTAAAGTCACATATTCCATTCTGTGTTCGTCACCGCAGTTTAGCAGCCTATTCTGTGTACTCTGCACAGTTGCAGAATAGGAAGAAATACTGTTAAGTTTTCAAACTCAAATATTAAAGTCACATATTCCATTCAGTGTGTGTCACCGCAGGTTAGCAGCCTATTCTGTGTACTCTGCACAGTTGCAGAATAGGAAGAAATACTGTTAAGTTTTCAAACTCAAATATTAAAGTCACATATTCCATTCTGTGTTCGTCACCGCAGTTTAGCAGCCTATTCTGTGTACTCTGCACAGTTGCAGAATAGGAAGAAATACTGTTAAGTTTTCAAACTCAAATATTAAAGTCACATATTCCATTCAGTGTGTGTCACCGCAGTTTAGCAGCCTATTCTGTGTACTCTGCACAGTTGCAGAATAGGAAGAAATACTGTTAAGTTTTCAAACTCAAATATTAAAGTCACATATTCCATTCAGTGTGTGTCACCGCAGTTTAGCAGCCTATTCTGTGTACTCTGCACAGTTGCAGAATAGGAAGAAATACTGTTAAGTTTTCAGACTCAAATATTAAAGTCACATATTCCATTCTGTGTTCGTCACCGCAGTTTAGCAGCCTATTCTGTGTACTCTGCACAGTTGCAGAATAGGAAGAAATACTGTTAAGTTTTCAGACTCAAATATTAAAGTCACATATGCCATTCAGTGTGTGTCACCGCAGTTTAGCAGCCTATTCTGTGTACTCTGCACAGTTGCAGAATAGGAAGAAATACTGTTAAGTTTTCAAACTCAAATATTAAAGTCACATATTCCATTCAGTGTGTGTCACCGCAGTTTAGCAGCCTATTCTGTGTACTCTGCACAGTTGCAGAATAGGAAGAAATACTGTTAAGTTTTCAGACTCAAATATTAAAGTCACATATTCCATTCTGTGTTCGTCACCGCAGTTTAGCAGCCTATTCTGTGTACTCTGCACAGTTGCAGAATAGGAAGAAATACTGTTAAGTTTTCAAATTCAAATATTAAAGTCACATATTCCATTCAGTGTGTGTCACCGCAGTTTAGCAGCCTATTCTGTGTACTCTGCACAGTTGCAGAATAGGAAGAAATACTGTTAAGTTTTCAAACTCAAATATTAAAGTCACATATTCCGTGTAAGATGAAGAAGGCGGGTAAAAAGGGACGGGGAAGTGGACGTGATCCTGATAGTTCAGGGCGCGGGTCAGGACGCGGAGAAACTGTGCCTGGTGCCAGAGCACAAGAAAGAAAGACATCCACCATACCTAGCTTCATGTCTAATTTTACAGGGCGTCGCAGCACATCACTCTCGAGGTCCGACCACTGCGAACAGGTGGTCGGTTGGATGACAGCTGATACTGCTTCCAGTCGGTTAAGCACCACCCTGTCTTCCACCAAGTCCACTCTCAGTAGCCAAGAGTCTGGTCAACATAATCCTCACTCTGATCATCCTTCCTCCCACCATACACGGTCTGGTCAAAGAAGTGATCCCACACTGGGATATAGTGAGGAGCTCGTCTCATCACCAATCCTTCATTTGACCCTCTCTCCAAGCACGCTTGCAGAGGAACATGACATCTTGTGCCCTGATTCACAACCTCTAGAGGGTACCCAATCACAAGAAGATGACAGATGTGAACGGCATTTAAGGTCAAAGGAAGTAGTGGATGATGATGATGATGATGATGAGACACAGTTGCCATTAAATCAACCACTATTTCCGTCTCAAGACCTTGTTGAGGAGAATGTTATACAGTTGTCAATGACTGAGTATGTGGTGGGATCAAGACATGAGGAGGATGATCAGAGTGAGGAAGTGGAGGAGGACATGGTGGACGATGAGGTGACTGACCCCACCTGGGAAGGTGTAGAGCCGAGCGATGACAGCAGTCCTGAGGGTGAGCCATCTGCAGCACCGCAACAGGCTGGAAGAGGCAGTGGTGTGGCTACAGAAAGAAGGCGGACCGCACCAAACCGGCCCGCAAATGTTCCACGGAGCACCCCCTTGCGTAAATCTACCTTGCCAAAGGGTAGGTGTTCCGCGGTATGGCGTTTTTTTAAGGAAAGTGCGGACGACAAAAGAATTGTAGTTTGCAACCTGTGCCACACCAGAATGAGCCGAGGCATGAACACTAGAAACCTCACCACCACCAGCATGATCCGACACATGGCATCCAAGCACCGTAGTAAGTGGGAGGAACGCCTGGATCGCCCATCTGTGTCTGCAGGCCACACCACTGCCTCCTCTTCCCCTGTTTTCGGTGCCGGCCAATCACCTGTCGAAGGCGCAGGCCCGCATACCTCCCGCCCTGCACCTGTACCATCTGAAGCACCATCAGCGACCACATCCACTTCCCTGTCCCAGCACAGCGTCCAAATGTCGTTACCCCAGGCATTTGAGCGCAAGAGAAAATACCCAGCCACCCACCCACAGGCCATAGCACTAACCTCACACCTTTCCAAATTACTGGCCATCGAAATGCTGCCATTTAGGCTTGTGGACACTGAGTCCTTCCGCAGCCTGATGGCAGCAGCTGTCCCTCGGTACGCGGTACCCAGCCGCCACTACTTTTCCCGGTGTGCCATCCCCGCATTACACCACCATGTGTCCCGTAACATCACCCGTGCCCTGACCAACGCAGTTACTGGGAAGGTCCACTTAACGACTGACACATGGACAAGTGCTTGTGGCCAGGGACGCTACATTTCCCTGACGGCACACTGGGTGAATGTCGTGGAGGCTGGGAGCGACTCGGACCCTGGGATGGCACGGGTGCTACCCACGCCGAGGATTGCGGGCCCTACCTCCATCAGGGTTTCCGCCAGCACCTACGTTATTGGCTCCTCCTCCTCCGTTTCCACCTCCGAATTCTCTACACGCAGCGCCACTCCCCCATCAGCCAGTAGCTGGAAGCAGTGTAGCACTGCAGTGGGGAAGCGTCAACAGGCCGTGCTGAAGCTGATCTGCCTTGGGGACAAACAGCACACGGCCTCAGAGCTGTTGCAGGGGATTAGTCACCAGACCGAGCAGTGGCTCTCGCCACTCAACCTGCAACCAGGCATGGTTGTGTGTGATAATGGGCGTAACTTGGTGGCGGTTTTGGAGCTCGGCAAGCTCACACACGTACCATGCCTAGCGCATGTATTTAATTTAGTGGTTCAGCGATTTCTAAAAACCTACCCCAATGTGCATGATCTCTTGACCAAGGTGCGCCGCGTGTGTGCACATTTCCGTAAGTCATCTACAGCTTCGGCCGGCCTGTTGAAGCTGCAGCAGCGCTTACAATTGCCAGCTCACCGGCTGCTGTGTGACGTGAGCACGCGCTGGAACTCCACCTTCCACATGTTGGCCCGGCTTTGTGAGCAGCAGAGGGCAGTAGTGGAGTACCAGCTGTTACACGGTCGTCGCCTCTCCGTTCAACTTCCTGTAATCAGAAGTGAGGAGTGGGAATGGATGTCAGACCTCTGCGAGGTTTTACGCAATTTTGAGGAATCAACACAGATGGTGAGCGGCGATAACGCTATTATCAGTGTAACCATCCCACTTCTGTGTCTACTGAAACGCTCGCTGCTCACAATTAAAACCGACGCTTTGCATGTGGAAGAGGTGGAAATGGGGGAGGAAGAGCTTACACAAGGTGATAGCCAGAGCACCCTCACTTCGTCTTCTCAGCGACAATTGGAGGAGGCGGAGGAGGAGGAGGAGGAGGAAGACACGGTTGCCTCCGCTACAGAGGGTAGCCATGGAACTTTAGTTCCATCTCTTCAGCGTGGGTGGGCAGAAGAGGAGGAAGAGGATGAGGATATTGAGAGTCATCCTCCTGGTGAGGACAGCGAAATCTTGACTGTTGGTACTCTGGCACACATGGCTGACTTTATGTTAGGCTGCCTTTCCCGTGACCCACGCGTTGTACGCATTTTAGACAACACGGATTACTGGGTGTTCACCCTTCTGGACCCCCGCTACAAAGAGAATTTCTCATCTCTCATTCCTCCGGTGGAGAGTACAAGCAAAATGGTGCAATACCAGAAGGTTCTTGTTGAAAAATTGCTCCAAAATTTTCCATCTGACAACGCTGGCGGCAGAGTACGTGCTACCTTGGCCAACCGAGAAGGGGAGAAAAGGGGAGCACACAGCAGTTCCGAGAAAGGCAGGGCAACACTCTCCAAGGCGTGGGACACCTTCATGACACCCCGCCAGCACCCTCACCCTGATGCGCAGCCTAGTGTCACAAGGAGGGAAAAGTTTTGGAAGATGGTGAAGGAGTACGTAGCAGACCGTGTCAGCGTCCTCAATGATCCCTCTGTGCCTTACAACTACTGGGTGTCCAAGCTGGACACGTGGTATGAACTGGCACTCTACGCCTTGGAGGTGCTGGCCTGCCCTGCCGCCAGCGTTCTGTCTGAGCGGGTATTTAGTGCTGCTTGTGGCATAATAACAGATAAGCGTATCCGCCTTTCCACCGACAATGCTGATAGGTTGACACTTATAAAAATGAACAAGGCCTGGATTTCCCCTGACTTCTCCACTCCACTGGAGGAAAGCCCCGGGGGAACATAAACTCACTTTATATATGTTATTTACAATGATGTGAATACTCTGTATTCCCATTCACCCCTTCCACCCAAAAAACGGGTATATGGTTGACTCTTAATCTTCTCATCCTCCTCCTCCTCTTCCATATGCCCTGTGCTATAATTTTTATATAGGGCCAGCTAACCAGCGGGCCCTGTGATATAATTTTTATATAGGGCCAGCTCACCAGCGGGCCCTGTTTGACAATTTTTATATAGGTCAGCTCACCAGCGGGCCTTCTCATATAATGTTTTATTGGGTCAGCTCTCTAGCGGGCCCTCTCATATAATGTTTTATAGCGTCAGCTCACTAGCGGGCCTTCGCATATAATGTTTTATAGCGTCAGCTCACTAGCGGGCCTTCGCATATAATGTTTTATAGCGTCAGCTCACTAGCGGGCCTTCGCATATAATGTTTAGGATGGTCAGCTCTGCAGCAGACCCTCACCCATAATGTTTTAGATGGTCAGCTCAGCGCACGTTTCCCTCTTAATCATGGCCTCAGTTCAATAAAATCAAGGAAATTTTTGGGAGAATTTTCCTCTGCGCACGTTTCCCTCTTAATCATGGCCTCAGTTCAGAAAATCAAGGAAATTTTTGGGAGAATTTGCCTCTGCGCACGTTTCCCTCTTAATCATGGCCTCAGTTCAGAAAATCAAGGACATTTTTGGGAGAATTTGCCTCTGCGCACGTTTCCCTCTTAATCATGGCCTCACTTCAGAAAATCAAGGAAATTTTTGGGAGAATTTGCAGATGATATACAAGTAAATATACAGCAAATATTGTTTGGTAACAATTTTTCGCCTAAAGTCGTTTTTATTTTCCTTTTTGTGTGTTTTATGGTCAGTCTGTAAAAATGGCGTACTACGGGCGAAACATCGTTCCCAGCAGCGATGTTGGAGTCCAAGATGCATCCAGACATCCTCCCTATGCTGTCCCTGAACCATTTCTGTGGTGTTTCCATCCTTTTCTGCCCTTTTCCTATGGACCAGGCACCCTCCCCTCATCAGAGCAGGGGGTGCCTGGTGTAATGCTCGAGTCCTCCCATTGACTTCAATGGGGCTCGGGTGCTCGGCCGAGCACTCGAGCCTCAGGGGGTGCTCGGTCAGAGCACCCGAACACCCGAGCATTGGGGTGCTCGCTCATCACTAGTCCTCAACGTTTCCCTTTTCTTTGTGCTTCTTCAAAAGAGATTGGACAACACATCTGGAAATCCCTGTCTGACTTGAAATTTTTTGCCTGGGAGAGACCTTGCTGATGCAAGATAACTACATTGTGTCCTGTTGCTGTGCTCAGTCTTGCCATGGTGTATGACTTTTGACATTAAACTGTCTTCAGCAATCTCACCTTTTTAGATGTCACAAAACAAATTTTACCAAGTGATATATATATATATATATATATATATATATATTCCAAATATTTTTTGGTAGTACAGAAATATAGTCAGTATATGATCTTAATAAGGATAAAACCATCCACAATAACTTCTGCAATGTGTTTACATAAAAAAAAAAACAGTTTGCCTTTAATTAGGTAACAAGTATACCTTTCTCCGGCTCAACTTAACGTCTAAACCCTAGAGCCAAAGGAGCAATAATGTTATCTCCTAAACCTCCCTATATATCCTAAAACATCTAGGTGACAAAAAATATATATTTAATGCCCAACAAAAACAAATTACAATTGATTGTAAAAAAAAATAAAAAGTTAAAAATACATATAATTCCATTCAACTGTACTTATGCAAATCCATTACTTAAATGTCACTTTCTTCTAATTGACTTTTTTTTTTACACCTTAGAACCAGGCTAGATCTCTACCTCACCAACATATTTCGAGTTGCCTCTGTGAATATTGTCAGTGTATATTTCCAAGCGGATAAGAATGTGTAAATTTTCACCATATTCAACAGGTGTTACTTCTGCTGCCAGACATTAAAACAAATAGGCCAACTTCTCATTCTATTTTCAAGTCACTCACGATTTGACTTGAAAATACAGTGTCACTTCTTGTGAGCTACTGGTTTGTGAGATCTTTTGGAGTCTTTTAATGCAGTTTGGACTGATTGTGGAGCTCACAGTGTCTTCATCCCAAAACTCCTGGCCTTCAAAATCATCCTTCGGTTCTCTATTAAAACCAGTGTGTCTGCTGTGAATTTTTCTAAAGTGGCTTTAGCATTCCATATTCATGTAGTGGATATAAAGTTGAACAGAAATGATCTTGTATATCTCCCAACGCTTTTCAGGATCACTCTAATCCCTTCATCAGGGAAACTCTTGTATCTTTAAGTAGTCAGACATGACACCTTCTGCCTACTATATATGTGAACAAAGGTAAACTAAACCATTTCCCCTTCTCAATTAAATGCAAAAACACCCTCTTAATTAAAGGCAATGATTACCTATCCTTATTTCACTTTTATCCATAGCACAAACACCTATCTTAAGATATGTTCTGTAAAGAACAACTTATAAATAAAAAAAACACAAAGGCATATAGTTTCAACCGATGACTTGTGTAATCACATATACCGTATATTCTATATGTGTAAAATTTTCCATCATTATTGTTTACAATATTACATTTACAAATATCTTCATAATGATTATACCCGTGCACAGATTCTGTACATGAGTATTCCGAAAAAACTACAACCATATCTGTATTTCCACTTAATTGACTATATTGTATACAAATCTTCATGCATACAGAGAGTACACTATATTAACCATTAAGTGCATGTAATAGAAGTGTGTTAATGCATCCAGGCCTCCACCATCCACATTGAATGGAACATGGCCTACCCCATGATGCCCATGCAAATCCAGATCTCACCACCACTACCATATCAACACATTAATAGTGATGTGTACATATACCCCTGATAGTGAAGGCGGGCAACAGAAAACATCGACACAGTGGTCATGGCCACCTCCTCCAAATAATACACTATGGAACACCCATATCCTACAATAAATGAAGAAAAATAAAAAATTATTCAGTATTCTAATTAAACCCATAAATATTATTACCAAAAGTTTGGGACCAAACAAATATCTATACCTCTGCATTTAAACCATAGCGCTGTAATTTATACAAGTTATATATCTATTCAGATTCTTTTTTTGACATTTTACTAATATAATTACCTCCGTTCCAATGTGTACAACAATATCAGTTCCTAAAAATAACATATTTTGCAACCTACAATTGTTATTTTCCTAAAAATGAGCTGACAGACTGTTAGGTGAATTTATTTTAATATTATATATATGTCTTACATGATGCTTTCATTTAATTTCCTCTTCATTCTACCTACATACTGTTTTCCACACTTTGATTGTATTAAGTATATGATTCCTTTAGTATTACAAGTTATCAGTTGTTTAATGTAAAATTTGTCACCAGTAACAGTGGAGGAAAATATTTTAATATTCCTGTCTTATAGTTTTCACACCACATACACTCACCACATTGATAAAAACCTCTGTTTGACTGAAGCCAATTTTGACCTTTATTGTTTAAATGTTTTTATGCTAGGGGCTGTTTTTATTGCTAGATTTGGGGCTTTAGTAAAAATTATATTAGGTTTACGGGGAATTATGTTTATTAATATTTAGACTTCTTTTATTTCTCTCTATTCTCTTTTATCCTTATTAAGAGCATATATTGGGTATGCGTCTGTACTACAAAAATTATTTGAAATAGCTGCAATTAATATTCTTCATCATTTTAGGTTTCTTGATTATTACGTTTTTCAGAGATACAATCGTTGGATGCTTTAGTCATAGATGCAATGCAACAAGTATTTAAAAATAAATGTTATATCTTTTTTGAAAATATTCTTTGTCATTTATCACTTGGAAAATTTTGTTTTGTGGCATCTCATAATAGTCATCATTGGTAGCGCTGGATTGTATTTTGTACATCATTCACTATTATAGCATGGCATATAGTATAATTACTCAATACACATTTCACTCATATTTATTTAATTTGTTTTAACTTCACATTATAAAGTATGCACTTTCTAGCATACATCACATGCACAAATTCATCACCAATTTAGGATTTACACTCTTCATTAATTAGACAGCATCAAACTAATTTATAATCATATCCTCAGTACCTCAACACTCAATATTACAGCATAATTCATTGAAACTTTTTATTAGAGTATCGTAGAAATATACAATCATGAAGGCTTATACAATGCAATGTCAGCTGAAAAAACCATTACAAAGTGGGACCCACTCCAGAGTGGGGCACCCTAATGTTACAGTTTGGAGAGCACTAGTAATAACACATAAATGTACCAGTGCATTAAAAGTTTTCAGACTCGGGCCAGCAAAAGTAAATTATGCCTGGATCTAGTGCTTTTTCTATCGAATGACACACAGAGTAAAGAGTGGGTGGCCCTGATTCTTTTAAAGAAAAGATTGACTTGCGCTGCGGAATTAGTTGGTGCTATATAAAGAATAATAATAATAATAATAATACATTTCTGCCCCTTCAAATGAACTGAAATATGTGAAAACCATGGAATTTCCAACTGTATTCATTAGCTAGTGCTCTTAGGAAAACAATGACACCTCAATGGTATGAGTTCACCTACCTTAGGGAGTGCTACAAGTACAAAAATACACCTATTGCAAACTCTAATTTTTCTAACATTTCTCAAACATTACTTGTCTGTGCAAAAATGGTTATAACAACTAAAGAAGTGATGAAAGGATACGCAGACCATACTATTTTGGAAAGAAGACAACCTGCAGCATCTAATGAGGGGTCAATTGCCTTCTTACCCAAAGCCTATTGTCCCCAAATGCTTCCAGAAGATGGCACAATAGGAAAAAAATGATATTTTCTTACATTTGTACAGCGCTGCGGAATTAGTTGGTGCTATATAAAGAATAATAATAATAATACATTTCTGCCCCTTCAAATGAACTGAAATATGTGAAAACCATGGAATTTCCAACTGTATTCATTAGCTAGGGCTCTTAGGAAAACAATGACACCTCATTGGTATGAGTTCACCTACCTTAGAGAGTGCTACAAGTACAAAAATACACCTATTGTAAACTCTAATTTTTCTAACATTTTCTCAAACATTACTTGTCTGTGCAAAAATGGTTATAACAACTAAAGAAGTGACGAAAGGATACGCAGACCATACTATTTTGGAAAGAAGACAACCTGCTGCATCAAATGAGGTGTGAAATGCCTTCTTACTCCAAGCCTGTTGTGCCCAAATGCATCCAGAAGGTGACACTATAGGAAAAAAATGGCATTTCTTCCATTTCTGCCCCTTCAACTGTACTGAAATCTGTGAAAACCTTGGAATTTCCAACTGTATTCATTAGCTAGTTCTCTTTGGAGAAAAATGACACCTCATTGGTATGAATTCACCTACCTTAGGGGGTGCTACAAATACAAAAATACACCTACTACAACCTCAAAATTTTCTAACATTTTCTCAAACATTACTTGTCTATACAAAAATGGTTATAACAACTAAAGAAGTGACGAAACGGTAGAAAACCATACTATTTTGGAAAGAAGACAACCTGCCGCATCTAATGAGGGGTGAATTGCCTTCTTACCCCAATCCTGTTGTCCCCAAATGCTTCCAGAAGATGGCACTATAGGAAAAAAATGGCATTTTCTTACATTTGAACAGCGTTGCGGAATTAGTTGGCGCTATATAAATAAAGAATAAGAATAATAATAATAACACATTTCTGCCCCTTCAACTGTACTGAAATCTGTGAAACCCATGGAATTTCCAACTGTATTCATTAGCTAGTGCTCTTAGGAGAAAAATAACACCTCATTGGTATGTGATCACCTACCTTAGGGGTCGCTACAAGTACAAAAATACACCTATTGCAACCTCTAATTTTGCTAACATTTTCTCAAACATTACTTGTCTATACAAAAATGGTTATAACAACTAAAGATGTGACAAAAGGATACGCAGACCATACTATTTTGGAAAGAAGACAACCTGCCGCATCTAATGAGGGGTGAATTGCCTTCTTACCCCAAGCCTGTTGTCCCCAAATGCTTCCAGAATATGGCACTATAGGAAAAAAATGGCATTTCTTCCATTTGTACAGCGCTGCGGAATTAGTTGGCACTATATCAATAAAAAAAAAAAAAAAATAATAATAATAATACATTTCTGCCCCTTCACCTGTAATGAAATCTGTGAAAACCATGGAAATTCCAACTGTATTCATTAGCTAGTGCTCTTTGGAGAACAATAACACCTCATTGGTATGAGTTCACTGACCTTAGGGGGCGCTACAAGTACAAAACTACACCTACTACAACCTCAAAATTTTCTAACATTTTCTCAAACATTACTTGTCTATACAAAAATGGTTATAACAACTAAAGAAGTGAAGAAACGGTACACAAACCATACTATTTTGGAAAGAAGACAACCTGCCGCATCTAATGAGGGGTCAATTGCCTTCTTACCCAAAGCCTGTTGTCCCCAAATGCTTCCAGAAAATGGCACAATAGTAAAAAAATGATATTTTCTTACATTTGTACAGCGCTGCGGAATTAGTTGGTGCTATATAAAGAATAATAATAATAATATATTTCTGCCCCTTCAAATGAACTGAAATATGTGAAAACCATGGAATTTCCAACAGTATTCATTAGCTAGTGCTCTTAGGAAAACAATGACACCTCATTGGTATGAGTTCACCTACCTTAGGGAGCGCTACAAGTACAAAAATACACCTATTGCAAACTCTAATTTTTCTAACATTTTCTCAAACATTACTTGTCTGTGCAAAAATGGTTATAACAACTAAAGAAGTGATGAAAGGATACGCAGACCATACTATTTTGGAAAGAAGACAACCTGCCTCATCCAATGAGGGGTGAAATGCCTTCTTACCCCAAGCCTGTTGTGCCCAAATGCTTCCAGAAGGTGGCACTATAGGAAAAAATGGCATTGTTTTTCATTTCTGCCCCTTCAACTGTACTGAAATCTGTGAAAACCATGGAATTTCCAACTGTATTCATTAGCTAGTGCTCTTTGGAGAAAAATGACACCTCATTGTATGAGTTCACCTACCTTAGTGGGCGCTGTAAGTACAAAAATACACCTATTGCACCCTCTAATTTGTTTAACATTTTCTCAAACATTACTTGTCTATACAAAAATGGTTATAACAACTACAGATGTGAAGAAAGGCTACACAAGCCATACCATTTTGGAAAGAAGACAACCTGTCACATCTAATGAGGGGTCAATTGCATTCTTACCCAAGCCTGTTGTGCCCAAATGCTTGCAGACGTTGGCACTATAGGAAAAAAATGGCATTTTCTTACATTTCTGCCCCTTCAGCTGCACTGAAATCTGTGAAATCCATGGAATTTTCAACTGTATTCATTAGCTAGTGCTCTTAGGAGACAAATGACACCTCATTGGTATGAGTTCACCTACCTTAGGGGGGCTCTACAAGTACAAAACTACACCTGCTACAACCTCAAAATATTCTAACATTTTCTCAAACATTACTTGTCTATACAAAACTGGTTATAACAACTAAAGAAGTGAAGAAAGGGTAGATAAACCAAACTATTTTGGAAAGAAGACAACCTGCTGCATCTAATGAGGGGTGAATTGCCTTCTAACCCCAAGCCTGTTGTTCCAAAATGCTTCCAGAATATGGCAATATAGGAAAAAAATGGCATTTTCTTACATTTGTAAAGCGCTGCGGAATTAGTGGGCGCTATATAAATAAAGAATAATAATAATAATACATTTCTGCCCCTTCACCTGTACTGAAATCTGTGAAAACCATGGAATTTCCAACTGTATTCATTAGCTATTGCTCTTAGGAGAACAATGACACCTCATTGGTATGAGTTCGTCTACCTTAGGGGGCGCTATAAGTACAAAAATACACCTATTACAAACTCTAATTTTTCTAACATTCTCTCAAACATTACTTGACTGTACAAAAATGGTTATAACAACTAAAGAAGTGAAGAAAGGATATGCAAACCATACTATTTTGGAAAGAAAACAATCTGCCACATCTAATGAGGGGTGAATTGCCTTCTTACCCCAAGCCTGTTGTACCCAAATGCTTCCAGAAGGTGGCACTATAGGAAAAAAATGACACCTCATTGGTATGAGTTCACCTACCCTAGGAGTTGCTACAAGTACAAAACTACACCTTCAACAACCTCTAATTTTTCTAACATTCTCTCAAACATTACTTATCTGTACAAAAATGGTTATAACAACTTCAGAAGTGAAACAATGGTGGGCAAAGCTACCATTTTGGAAAGAAGACAACCTGTGGCATTTAATGAGGGGGGAATTGCCATCTTACCCCAAGCCTGTTGTGCCCAAATGCTTCCAGAAGGTGGCACTATCAGAAAAAAATGACAGTTTCTTACATTTCTGCCCCTTCAATTGTACTGAAATCTGTGAAAACCATGGAATTTCCAACTGTATTCATTAGCTAGTGCTCTTTGGAGAAGCATGACACCTACCTTAGGGATGCCAGAAGCACATAACTACAACTTCCTGTTTGCTTCCTGGAAAATGGCTGCTTGTACTAAAATGTTCATAACTGTTAGAGACATGTAGGAAAGGTATAAAAGGTATACCATTTTGAAAGTAGACATTCTCCCTTATCAAATAAGGGGTCACTTGCCTTTCTATCCCTGGGCTGAAGTGCACAAATATTTCCAAAAGGTGGCATTATAGGAATAAATACAAGTTTTTTTTACATTTCCACCACTTCAAAGATACTAAAATCTTTGAAAACCATAAAATTTCCTGCTGTATTCATTACCTGCTACCAACATGAGAAAAATGGTAGCCCATTTGTGTGTGTTAACCTACAATATGTGGGTGCTAGGAACATGTACATAAACCTGACACTTTTGTTTTTGAAATTATCTGCTTGCACTAAAATGGTTATAACCATAATAGATATGCAGGAAAGGTAGAGAAACAATGACATTTTGGAAAGAAAACAACCTGCCGCATCTAATGAGGGGTCACTTGCCTTCTTACACAAACTCTGGTGTGCACAAATGCTTCCAGGAGGTGGCACTAATGAAAAAAAGGCATTTTCTTACATTTCTGCCTCTTCAAATGTATGGAGCTCTGTGAAAACCATGGAGTTTCCAGCTGCATTCATTAGCTAGTGCTCTTAGGAGTCAAATGACACCCGATTGGTATGAGTTGACCTACCTTAGGGGGTGCTAGAAGTAGAAAACTATACCTACTACAACCTCTGATGTTTCTAACATTTTCTCAAACCTGACTTGCCTGTACGAAAATGGCTATAACACCTTCAGAAGTGAAGAAAAGGTAAATAAACCATACGATTTTGGAAAGAAGATACCCTGCCGCATATAATGAGGGGTCACTTGCCTTCTTACCCCAATACTGGTGTGCATAAATGTTTCCAGAAGGAGGCAATATAGGAAAAAAATTGCAGTTTTTTACATTTCTGCCCCTTCAAATGTATGGAGCTCTGTGAAAACCATGGAATTTTCAACTGCATTCGTTAGCTAGTGCTCTTAGGAGTCAAATGACACCCTGTTGGTATGAGTTGACCTACCTTAGGGGGTGCTAGAAGTAGAAAACTACACCTACTACAACCTCTGATGTTTCTAACATTTTCTCCAAGCTGACTTGCCTGTACGAAAATGGCTATAACACCTTCAGAAGTGAAGAAAAGGTAGATAAACCATACCATTTTGGAAACAAGATAACCTTCCGCATCTAATGAGAGGCCACTTGCCTTCTTATTCCAATACTGGTGTGCATAAATGTTTCCAGAAGGAGGCGATATAGGAAAAAAATTGCAATTTGTTTTTACATTTCTGCCCCTTCAGATGTATGGAGCTCTGTGAAAACCATGGAATTTTCAACTGCATTCATTAGCTAGTGCTCTTAGGAGTCAAATGACACCCCGCTGGTATGAGTTGACCTACCTTAGGGGGTGCTAGAAGTAGAAAACTACACCTACTACAACCTCTGATGTTTCTAACATTTTCTCAGACCTGACTTGTCTGTACGAAAATGGCTATACACCATCAGAAGTGAATAAGAGCTAGATAAACCATACCATTTTGGAAAGAAGATAACCTTCCGCATCTAATGAGAGGCCACTTGCCTTCTTACCCCAATACTGGTGTGCATAAATGTTTCCAGAAGGAGGCGTTATAGGAAAAAATAGCATTTTTTTACATTTCTGTCCCTTCATATGTAGTGAAATCTGTGAAAACTATGGGATTTCCAACTGTATTTGTTAGCTAGTGCTCTTAGGAGAAGAATAGCACCTCATTGGTATGAGCTGACATACCGTAGGGGGTGCTAGAAGTGCAAAACGACACGTACCACAACCTTTGATTTATTTTTTATTTCTCAAATAATACTTGTCTGTACAAAAATGGTTATATCAACTACAGACGTGAAGAAAGGGTATAGAAACCATGCCATTTTGGAAAGAAGATAACCTGCCGCATCTAATGAGGCATCAATTGCCTTTCTACCCCTAAGTTAGAGTGCACAATTATTTCCAGAATGTGGTGCTACAGAAAAAAAAAATTAGGTTTTCTTATAAATCAGTGACTTCAAAGATAAGGAAATGGTTCAACACCATGGGATTTCCTAGGAGGACCTCCTGCCAGCCTACAAAATATGGTACCCCACTGCTGTGGGTTGACATACCATATTGGGTGCCAGGAGTGTGGCTACTGGTGGAACAAGGATGGGGAAGCAAACAGTGTATGTGTGATTCTATTGCTACCAGTGGTCAGTCAGTGTAAGTGAGGATTTGTGTCTGCCAGTGAAACCAGGTCGGGGGAGGGACAAGGGTTCAGGCTATGTAAGTGGGTATATCTATCAGTGGGCAATGAGCAAGTGTGACGGTGGTGATGGTGGGGAGATAAGTGCATGTGGGGAATTTGTGGTTACCAGTATGCACTGTAAGTCCCCTCATACACTGTTTGATTCCCAGCCTGAATCCAGTGCATACTGGTACATGGGTCTACCAGTAGGCAGTGGAATCAGGCTGGGGGGGGTCAGACTGGGGGAATGGGACTGCCAGTAGTCTGTGGAACTAGGCTGGTGGTTAAACTATGTGGTGGGGGGATTGGAGGCATTTTGTGTGCATGCCACAGGGGTGTCCAATGCATTTGTTGCACACAAAGAGTTAATTTTTTTTAAACTATTTTTTTATTCATACCTCATTGCTGGGGGAAGTACCCCTTCTCATGCCCCACAACGATGTCTGAATAAAAAGTAATGGGAAAAAAATGTGTGTGCGCCACCAGGGTTCAGCAAATTGCAAACCACTTGTGTTGGACCCACCTGTGACACATGCAGGTTTTTTTTGGTGTTTTTTTCCCAAAAAAATATATTTTTGTGTAGACCTCATTGGAGGGCATTAGAACTTATGCCCCGCAGTGAGATCTGAATAAAAAATAATAATTCTTTGTCTGCCACATGGGTGTACAATGCATTCCAAAGCAATGCAATGGACCCCCTGTGGCACACAGAGGATTCTTTTCTTTCTTTTATTATTTTTTAGTCATACCTTATTGGGGGCATCAGGTCTATTTCTGATGACCCCCCAACAAGGGCAGAATAAAAAATAAATAAACGTGTGTGCCACAGGTGGGGTCCAACGCATTGCAAAGCACTGTGTTGGACCCCCCTGTGGGGCATGCATGGTTTTCCTATTTTTTTTTTTATTTTTACACCTTATTGGGGGGCTTCAGGACCCCTGATGTCCCCCAATGAGGTCTAAATAAAGCAAAAATGAAAAGCATTGGACCCTCTGTGGCACACAAAGGGTTACTTTTTTTTCTTTTTACTATTTTTTATTCATAGCTTGTTGGGGAACATCAGGGCCCCCCAACAAGCTTTGAATATAAAGAAATGCAAATCAAAGTCCTGTGTGTGCCACAGGAGGGGGAGGTCTGCACACAGGGTTAATTTTTCTCCTTACCCCCCCAATGAGGTCTTAGTTAAAAAAATGAGCTCCAACAGAATTGACCCTTTGAGTGCCAAAGGGGTCTCCAGCAGCACTCATAGGGTTAATTTTTTAAATATTTTTTTTATTGCAGACCTCAGGGGGGGCATCAGGACACCTTCTGATGCCCCCCCCCCAGTTATTGATCTCCCAGCCAATTGTGCTGGGAGATCAATCTGGAGACCGCAGAAGACCAAAAGCTCACCTGCCCTTCTCTCCTACCACCGGTAGGAGTGAATGGGACTGGGGAAACTTCCCTATTGTCATCGGTGATCATGTCACAGATGACACTGGGAGGCTTCCCCTGGTCCCGCCCACTCCTACCCTATCAATCTTGCGTTATTGATCTCCCACCACGATCGGATGGAAGATCGATAACTGTGGGGGACATGAGGAGTGATCCTCATGTCCCCCCATGGATGCCAGGCATTTTTTTTTAAATGCGGCCACTGCATGCCGGTTATACTAGCTTATGCAGTGACCACATTTAGTGGGTACATTGTTCGAGCTTGGCACAGCGGGTACAGCTGTCCAAACTCGTACAATGTACCCACCTGGCACTCTAGGGGTTAAATAATTATCCCAGTTTACTTATAAAGCCTTGATCTTCTTTATATAGGTTATCTTGTAAGAATCCTTTTATTAGCATATATTTAAATACTAGCAATATGGGACGGCACTGCCCGTCAGGCTATATAGGGAATTAATGCACACACACATGGATGCAAGACAAACACACACAGACACACACACGCAAATGCACACGCATGTACTGAGATGCATAAAGAGTGACAGTCATACACACATACATGCAATGCACAACATACAGACACATAGAGTATGATACAGACAGGCAACACACACAGTGAGGAACACACAGAGACACACACACAGAAGTGAGTCATAAGGAGGTGTCTTATGTGTCATTGTAATGAGTTTGTGTTTGTACTTATGCCTCCACTGTGGCATTCATTCATGTAGTTGAAATGCATGTGGTAATTGCACATACTATGGTGGAAGGTGGATCGTGCTGGCTCCCGGGGTGTAAGTGAGTGTGAGTGTGTGTGAGCGAGTGGCATTCATTCATGTAGTTGAAATGCATGTGGTAATTGCACATACTATGGTAGAAGGTGGATCGTGTTGGCTATTGGGGTGTGAGTGAGTGTGAGTGAGACTATGGAGGAAGGTGGATCGTGCTGGCTCCCGGGGTGTGAGTGAGTTTGAGTGAGTGCATGTGAGTGCAAGAGTGAGTGATTGCATGTGACTGATTGTGTGAGTGTGTTAGTGAGTGTGTGTGATTGAGTGAGTGTGAGTGAGTGAGAGAGTGTGAGTCAGAGGGTGTATGAGTGTGAGAGAGTGTAATTGAGAGAGTGTGAGTGTGTGTTATTGAGTGTGTGTGATTGAGTGTGTGTGATTGAGTGTGTGTGATTGAGTGTGAGAGTGTGAGTGAGAGAGTGTGAGTGTGTGAATTATTGTGAGTGAGAGAGTATGAGTGTGTGAATTATTGTGAGTGTGTATGATTGAGTGTGTATGCTTGAGTGTGTGTGTGAGTGTGTGTGAGAGTGTGTGTGAGAGTGTGTGAGAGTGTGTGTGAGTATGTGTGTGTTTTTTGTCTTGTGTTTGTGTCTGTGGTGTAGGAGTAAGTGGCAGCCATTTTGTTTTTTGAGTTACTTGGAAAGTGGTGGGCGGGCTGGATAGTGGGGGCAGGCCAACTCCCTGCATTATTTAAATCCCTCCCCCATTGAATCACCCAGTGGGAGCAGTAACTCCTCCTTACTTAACCCTTTGAGTGCCAGAGGGGTACGCAATGCATTGCTTGTTGAGGTAACATAGCAATATAAAACACGGTGGCTCTTCAGTTGAGGCAGTGTAGCAATATGCTGAGGGAACAAATAGCAAGTGGTGTTTGAGGCTTGCCCTCTGTAACATACAGCAAAGCATCTCTCTCCCTTTAAGGAGAAAGGGCGGGAATCAGGAAGCAGGAAGTGGAGGAGTGACAGTTGAAAACAGACAATGAGGTTGACCGAAGAGATGAAGAGTTAAATAAAAGAGTTGCTATTAAGTTTATCCCTGAGTTTGTATTTTAAGGAAACATTACACCCTCATACTGAAACAGAGTGTATGGAGGGTTACAATTATCTGTGGGAGATGAAACAGTGTGTTTGTGGGGTCATGATCCTGAGTGAGAGTGTGCATGGACCAGGAGAAGTTATTGATATCCCCACTTCAGGAGCGAGTGGCAGCTATATTTTTTTTGTCAGTTGGATAGTGGTGGGCGGGCCAACTCCCTGTGTGATAAACATGGCCCCATTGAATCACCCAGTGGGAGCAGTAAAGTCCCCATTGAATCACCCAATGGGAGCTGTGTCTCCTAATGAGACATACATTATGTAATGAGGCATTCTGTTCAATGTGTGTTTGTTTTCTGAGGAGACATAAATTATGTTCTGTGTGTGAGGTGCCATAAATTATGCAATGAGGCTTATTCTTTTATATATATATATATATATAGATAGATATCTTTACTTGGGATTTTATACTGAGAAATTAGATGGTCAAACGATTTCGGTTTATTCCCTACCAATAAATCTTTTATTTCTTGAATTCCAGCTTCTTCCCAATTTCTCACATCCATATCTAGCATCTGATGACTCAGATCTGTAATAGTCATAAAATCTGGGACTTTATTTTCTATATGCCATTCCACTTTTATTGTAGTCCGCTGTGGTATCAGATCCTGCATTATATAGTTTCTACCTCTATCTTGTATACTCTAAGGACCATTTTGGGCAGCAAGACCAGTTTAAACAAAAAGTCCTCTTTCATCATATGAGTCTCTATTTTATACCAGAATTCCAACTGATTCCGTTTTACTTGCGTCATATATATGTGCCTTACTACATTAGCTCTATAATATTGATTTATGTTCTGTAAACCCAGCCTGCCTTTATCATTCCCATTTTCCAATACTCCCAAACCAATTCTAGGTTTTTTACTTTTCCATATATATCTGGTAAAACGTTCCTGTATCATACCTATCCACACTTTTGGGATAGTCATTGGTATATGACCAAATCGATAGTTCCATTTAGGTAATATATAGGATCTTATTATATTTATACAGCCAAGCCCAGATATTTCATAGTTCCTCCAACCATTCAGAAGAGTATTAGTTTCCCTAAGTAATATCATAATATTTCTCTGCATTAAATCTTGAACTTTTGACGTCAAATATATGCCCATATACTTAACTTCATTATAATCCCATTCGAACCCATATTTTAACTTCAGTAGTTTGTATGAGTACTCCTCTACATTAATCAGAAGAATTGTGGATTTGTCTATATTCATCCAAGCCTCACTCTCATTTCTCTTTGGAACGCAAGCTAGTTGACCAGGAACCCAATCACCCATATCTATATATGTTACGAAGTTACGAATCTCTCAGTAGAGCCACGGCTTGGATGAATAAGGAACCAGAAGCCCAGTATCGGCTATCAGTGAGGAGCCTACAGAATCAGCTCATCTATCAACATCTTTTTCAGAGATGGGAACCAAACCAAAGCACAAAAACAAAGCAGATAGTCGAAAAAGAGAGGATTCTGCACACACAGAGGAAGTAGAGGAGGCAAAAAGAATAAAAATGAGAACTCCCACCCGGTAAAACTATAGAAGGTATCTATGATCTATTTAGTCACACTTTAGATAACACTACTAAAAAAATAATAAATAAGGGATTAAAATATGCACCCAGCAGTAGGTCAGATGGATTTGGGTTCTTTCTGGATCTCAATACATTTATAAGAAAATGACAATAAAAAGATTTTATAAAGCTCAAACAAATAAATGTAAATTGGAGACCCATGAAGAACCTGATCATATCACAATAAAATATCTTGAGGAAAGAAAGCAACCAAGAAGAACTAATAAACACACAAAGGGTCAAACTACATACTATACAAGAAGAAGAGAATACACCTAATGTAATAAGAACTAATTTTAAACCTAAATCAAATTTCTTCCCTACTACACGCAAGGGTCCCTATTTGACAGCTTTCTATAAGACGGTAATAGAAGAATATCAAAAGAACAAACAAAATAGTCATATTTATAGGAATAATCTTACAAAAAAAGAACAAGATTCTTTAAGAAGGCTGTTAAAAGACCAAACAATAACAATCCGAGAGTCAGATAAGGGAGGGGAGGGTCATAGTTCAGGATATTGCAGAATATCTCAAGGAGGCTGAAAGGCTATTGAGTGACACTAAGTCATATAAAGAACTTAAAAAAAATCCACAAGAGAATTATCAAAGAAAACTGATGATCCTGTTGGATGGGGAGCTCAGGACGGATCTAATTATGCAAAAAGTATTTCAGTATCTTAATTACACACATTCAGAAGTGGCATTTTTCCACCATATACCAAAAAATTCATAAAAGTATTGTTAATCTTCCTGGGCGCCCCATCATACCGGATATCAACAGCTTAACATCACAACTATCGGCCTATATAGATAAGTTTTTACAAAAAAACGTGGTAAACTTGCCCTCCTTAGGGATTCCAAACAGGTTCTTCAGAAGTTGGGAGACATAGAATGGAAGCTGGGCCAGTATCTGTGGGCTACTTTAGAGGTCTCTGCACTATATACCTCAATAAATCATGAGTGGGGCCTATAGGCTATAGCATTCTATTTAGAACAAGATCTAGATATGCCAGTACAACAGCAGGAATTTTTGCTGAATTGTATCTCCTTTACTTTGCATCATAATTTCTTTGAGTTTGGAGGGAACACTTCTTACAAGTCTATGGTACAGCCATGGGTATCAAGTTCTCTTCCAGTTATGCCAACCTGACCATGGGATATTGGGAGGAATCCCGTGTATGGTCAGGTGGCAGATGGGGCGCGAGCTTGTTATACTATGGCCGATATATCAATGACATAATCATCATTTGGGATGGATCCCATGATAATTTAGAAGCAATGTGTCGATATTTTAATAATTCACAACCAGGACTTAATTTTCTTGGAATATACAAGGAAGTGAAGTGGAATTCCTAGATTTGAGGATTTTTGTGGATGCAGATTCAGAGATACAAACCAAGACCTTCAGCAAACCTGTTGCATGTAATGGCTATCTGTCTGCTACTAGTAACCATGACCCCAGATGGATTAGTAATATTCCATATGGGCAGTACCATCGTATGAGGAGAAATTACAGCATACTTAAGTGCTAAATCTTTACAAAGAAGTATTTTGCTGCAGGATAAAAGTCAGCAACAAATGGAAGTAGCCTCCAAAGAAAATATGAAAAAAGTGATATATCTTTGTAACTCAGTATAGCTCACATGCTACTAAAACTGAAAAAACTTTTACATAAGGATTGGAGTATACTAATGCAGGACCCCTTGCAAGACTAATCTACCTCACTCATTGCTTCTCTGACACCAAACCCCTCTGTCAATCCCTATACTGGCTCCCATTAGCATAAAAAATTAATTTCAGAATTCTGGTGCTAACTTATAGAGTCCTCACTAACACCGCACCACCCTATATTTCATTTCTCATTTCAAAATACACTCCCTCTCGCTATCTTCGCTCTGCACATGACCTTCTGCTCTCCACAGCTCTTATCATATCCTCCCACTCCTGCCTACAGAACTTCTCCCGTACTGCACCTCAACTCTGGAACTCCCTCCCCCGCCCAGTCAGGTTCTCACCCAGCATTCAAATTGTCAGCTGCCTGAAAACTGACTTTGTGCGAATAGGGACGCACAGAGGTAGCAGGCAGCTAGTATAATGGAAAACAATAAAAAACCGCAAAAGAAAAAGACGCGAAAAACAGAAACGCCAAAAAAAAGAAGAAGAAAATGAGAGAGGACAAAAAGAGCAAGAACGGCGAAAAAACCGCGACAACGCAAAAGCGCCCAAGAAAAGAGAAGGAGGGACCCAAAAAGACGCGAAAGCGGCGACCGAAAAAACGAAGACGGACGCGGAGGAAACGAGCAGCAAGAAGAAGGGCTATGGAAGCCAAAACGCTGGAGAGGGAGAGCAGCTCCAAGGAGGAACAGAAGGGAAGAGCTGCCAGGTAAGGGAGCTCGACGAAAGAGCACTGAGAGCAGGGCAGACTGAGTATTTATGCCCTCAGTGCTCAGTGACGTGCGAGCCGGCTTGTCCCTGATTGGGGAAAGCAGGCTTCGGTTCTGCGCATGCGCGGCCGCTCGACATGAGCACAGGGAACCGCGCATGCGCGCATACCCGGAAGAGGCGCCGGACTGCGCGATCCGGTAAGCGACAGAGTCCCCCCCCCTAGAGACACCTTCCGGGTGGCTCGAGGGCCGGGCTTGCCAGGATGGGCCAGGTGAAAAGCTTGAACCAGTCTCTGGGCATGAAGGTTAGTACTGGGTTCCCAGGTACGATCTTCTGGGCCATATCCCTGCCAGTGAACCAGGTATTCAAGTCGTCCACGTCGTACTCTGGAATCCAGGATGTCCTCTACTTCGTATTCCTCAGAGTCTCCAATGATTAATGGAGGGGGTTGAACTGGTGCCCTATTGGGAAAGGGACTAGGACTCCATGCTTTTAGTTGTGACACGTGGAAAGTAGGATGAATCTTATAGGTGGATGGCAAATCAAGGCGATAGGCCACAGGGTTGATGACTTGAGATACTGTAAATGGACCTAAGAAACGTGGACCCAGTTTTTTGGATGGGCATGACAGACGGACATAACAAGATGACAACCATACTTTATCTCCGACCTGATACGTAGGAGAAGCAAGTCTCTTCTTATCGGCCTGGGTCTTATACTTGTCTTGTGCTTGCTGAAGTGCAGAGCGAAGCTCTCTGTGACACTGTTGTAGTTCTGTCACATGCTGATTTACTTCCGGTACAACCGTAGTGGGAGGTAGATCGGACAGTACAGTAGGATGATAACCATAAGTGGCATAGAAAGGGGTGGTTTGTAAGGAGCGATGCTGGTGGTTGTTATAAGTAAATTCTGCTAAAGGTAAAAGTTGGTACCAGTTGTCCTGGAGATGGGTAGAAAAGCAGCGGAGATACTGTTCTAAAGTCTGATTCACCCGTTCGGTCTGGCCGTTAGTCTGAGGGTGGTATCCAGAAGACAAGTGGCATTTGATGCCGAGACTCGAACAGAAGGCTCTCCAGAACTTTGAGGTGAACTGTACCCCACGGTCAGACGTGATAGTACAAGGAGTTCCGTGAAGGCGGAAGATGTGGCGTAAGTAGAGGTCCGCGGTAGCGGAGGCAGATGGAATACTTGGTACTGGTATAAAGTGAGCTAACTTGGTGTAACGATCAACTACAACCAGTATGGTGTTGTGTCCCTTGGATGGGGGTAGGTCTACTATGAAGTCTAGAGCCACGTCTCTCCAGGGACCGTTAGGGACAGGCAGAGGACGCAGGAGTCCTGGAGGCCGGGTGTGCCGGCTCTTGGAGCGTTGACAGATATCACAGGAGGCCACATAGGTTTCGGTGTCAGTCTTCAAGCTAGGCCACCAAAAATGTCTTTGGATGTATTCCAGGGTTTGGGCAGATCCTCCATGGCCAGCGGTTGTGAGATCATGATGGAAGTGTAGCACCTCTTGCCGGAGGGAAACAGGTACAAAGATGAGACCCTGCTTGTACAGAAGACCATCAGTGTATGTGAGGGCATAACGTTGAACAAGAGCAGGCGTAGGGGTGGACTCCGCACGCAGTTTAGTGAGAAGATCACTGTTTAACAACAGAAAGAACTGAGGAGGGAGTATAGTGTCTGGAGTGGCTGGAGTGGCAGTGGATACAGAGTCGATGCGTGATAAGGCATCAGCCTTCCCGTTTTTGGCTCCAGGACGATAGGTAATGTGTAGGATGAATCTAGAAAAGAAGAGAGCCCATCTGGCTTGTCTGGGGCGTAATCTCTGTGCCGAGCGGAGGTACTCTAAGTTCTTATGATCAGTGTAAATTGTGACTGGATTCTCGGAACCTTCAAGTAGATGTCTCCATTCTTCGAGGGCTCTCTTGATAGCCAACAACTCTCTGTCTCCAATGTCGTAGTTTCTCTCCGCAGGACTCAAACGTTTGGACAAATAGGCCACAGGGTGGTATACCTCCTTTAACCCCGACCGTTGTGATAACACAGCTCCCGTAGCTGTCTCCGAGGCATCGACCTCTAGGAAAAAAGGTTTCGTGGGATCTGGCTGGTGGAGAACAGGTGCTTGGGTAAAAGCTGTTTTTAGGGTATCAAAAGCCTTCTGGGCTTCAGCGGTCCAGCGGAACTGATTGTTGTCGCAGGTGAGGAGCGTAAGGGGAGCAACTATCTTGGAAAAATCCTTGATGAATCGACGGTAAAAGTTGGAGAATCCAAGAAATCGTTGGACAGACTTCTTGTCCCTGGGAGTAGGCCAGTCAAGTACTGCAGACACCTTCTTGGGATCCATCGTGATGCAGCCTGGTGTGATGCAGAAACCTAAGAAGTCAATCCTGCTGGTCTCAAACACACATTTCTCTAGTTTAGCATATAGACCATGGCTTCGTAGGCGAGTCAGGACATTTCTCATGTGTCGACGGTGGTCAGCAAGGGAAGCAGAATAGACAAGAATATCATCCAGGTAAACTATTACGTAGACATCAAGAAGGTCTCTAAACACGTCATTGACGAATCTTTGGAAGGTGGCCGGAGCATTACACAAACCGAAAGGCATGACGGTATATTCGTAGTGCCCATACCGGGTACGAAAAGCAGTTTTCCACTCATCTCCTCTACGTATTCGCACCAGATTGTAAGCACCACGCAGATCAATCTTAGAAAAAATTTTAGCTGATGACACACGTTCAAGTAGATCTGGGATGAGAGGAAGCGGGTACCGATTCTTGATGGTGATGTTATTGAGTCCTCTGTAGTCCACACAAGGGCGTAGTTCCCCGTCTTTTTTGGGGACAAAGAATATTCCAGCCCCGGCAGGAGAAGTGGAAGGACGGATAAACCCTTGCCGTAAACTCTCCGTGATGTACTCCTTGAGGTGGCGGGATTCTGGGCCGGATAACGGATAAATGTGACCATATGGGATTGTGGCTCCTGGCAGCAGGTCGATAGGACAGTCATAAGCCCTATGAGGGGGCAGAACAGCAGCTTTTTTTTTGTCGAAGACATCTCTAAATTCTGTATAAGGAGGTGGCAAGGAACTCTTTTCAGAAGTGGAAAGCGTTGATACCAGACCAGAAACGAGGCAATTCTTCTTGCAATATGGAGATAGAAACGTTATGTTAGCCGAGGACCATTCAATGTGTGGATCATGGACCTTGAGCCAGGGAAGGCCTAGTATAAGAGGAAAGAGTAGGGATGGTATAACGTCAAACTGTAGATGTTCGGTATGGCAGCCATGTGATCGTAGGTACAATAAACAGGTCTCCAGAAGCACAGGCCCGGACTGGAGGTTACTACGGTCGGCCATGAGGATCCGAAGGGGATGGTTCTTCTTGTGGACCGGTATACCCAGTCTCTGTACTAGATCTTGACTGATGAAACAGCCGCTGGCTCCAGAATCAATCATGGCCGTTACGGTAGTTTGCTGGTTATTCCACTGCAAGGAGATAGGAAAAGACAGGTAAGTCGGAGAGGCAGTGGGTAAGTGATTAGCATGAGAGATGGAAGAACAACTGCTACCTGAGGCAGGACGTGGTCTTGACGGGCAAGCACGTAGAAGATGGCCACTACCTCCACAATACAGGCAGAGGTTCCATTGGCGGCGGCGTTCCTTCTCGGCAGGTGTGAGGGGACCGCGGACCACTCCAACTTGCATGGGCTCGTCTTGGGGTGCGGGAACCGCTGTAGGTGGAGCAGGAGCTGGTACGGGTGCAGGGATATTGCGTCTGGGAGCTGGGACAGGGGTTGTGGCTAGGCGTTCTCTCCTTCTTTCTCTAAGCCTCCTGTCAATCTGTATAGAGAGATGTATCAGCCCTTCAAGACTAGAGGGAGGAGCAACCCTAGCCAACTCATCCTTAAGGCTGTCGGACAACCCGAGACGGAATTGGTCAAATAGAGCAGCCTCATTCCAGTTGGTGTCACAGGATAGTCGGCGGAATTCGGCCACATAGTCCTCTGCAGGTCTTCTCCCTTGAGAAAGGGAACGCAGAGAGGTTTGAGCAGAAGAGCACCTAAAAGGATCTTCGTAAAGTGCATCCATAGCCAGACGGAACTCATTCCAGGAGGTTAACACGGGGCTATCGATTTGCAGTAAATGGTGACCCCAAGCCTGTGGTTCTCCTGTTAACAGGGCTATTGCTGTACGGACCTTGATGAAATCGGTGGCATAAGTAAGAGGGTTGATGGAAAAGAGCAATTCGCACGCTGTGATAAAGGATCTATACTTCGTGCGGTCTCCGCTGAAACGGTCCGGAAGCGGGACACGTGGTTCAGGCACATGTACTGCTGCGGCTCCAGAAGGAGAAGGAACATCTCGAGCCGCTGGAGGAGGAGACGGTGGAGACAGCCCAGACTGTAGGTCTTGAAGTTGTTGTTGGAGGTGGGCCTGGTTATTCTGCAACTCTTGCACGGTTGCTGTCAAGGCAGAAATACGGCTCCCCAGGGAGTTCAAAGCATCGATTAGCCCAGATGGCTCCATGGAAGAAATGGGGCTCTTTCGTACTGTCAGCTGCCTGAAAACTGACTTTGTGCGAATAGGGACGCACAGAGGTAGCAGGCAGCTAGTATAATGGAAAACAATAAAAAACCGCAAAAGAAAAAGACGCGAAAAACAGAAACGCCAAAAAAAAGAAGAAGAAAATGAGAGAGGACAAAAAGAGCAAGAACGGCGAAAAAACCGCGACAACGCAAAAGCGCCCAAGAAAAGAGAAGGAGGGACCCAAAAAGACGCGAAAGCGGCGACCGAAAAAACGAAGACGGACGCGGAGGAAACGAGCAGCAAGAAGAAGGGCTATGGAAGCCAAAACGCTGGAGAGGGAGAGCAGCTCCAAGGAGGAACAGAAGGGAAGAGCTGCCAGGTAAGGGAGCTCGACGAAAGAGCACTGAGAGCAGGGCAGACTGAGTATTTATGCCCTCAGTGCTCAGTGACGTGCGAGCCGGCTTGTCCCTGATTGGGGAAAGCAGGCTTCGGTTCTGCGCATGCGCGGCCGCTCGACATGAGCACAGGGAACCGCGCATGCGCGCATACCCGGAAGAGGCGCCGGACTGCGCGATCCGGTAAGCGACACAAATCTTCAGACACTCCAAGAAAACTCACCTCTTCAGGGAAGCCTGTCAACTACATCCCTAAACTTTCACCAAGAATCACCCCTTGCCTGGACCACTGCACTCAACAGCACTTCTCACTCCCACCCACTGACTGGCAGTTCATGTGGCAGGAGATACTTACACCCAATAGCACTTACTCCTTCTGTGTCAAATCTACCTTCCTCTATACTGTAAGCTCTCACAAGCAGGGCCCTCTGACCCTTCTGTTCTCCACAGTTGATTGTACTATTTAATACCTCTGTATGTCTATTCCTAATTGTAAAGCACTGCAGAATTAGTTTGCGCTATATAAATAAAGAATAATAATAATAATAAATAAAGATGAGCGAGCACCCCGATGCTCGGGTGCTCGGGTGCTCTGACCGAGCACCCCCTGATGCTCGAGTGCTCGGCCGAGCACCCGAGCCCCATTCAAATGAATGGGAGCACTCGAGCATTAAACCAGGCACCCCCTGCTCTGATGAGCGGAGGGTGCCTGGTCAATGTCCCCCTTCATCTCCGCTATGCCCCTCTTCCACAATGTCCCCCTTCATCTCCTATGCCATAGCGGAGATGAAGGGGGACATTGTGGAAGAGGGGCATAGCGGAGATGAAGGGGGACATTGTGGAAGAGGGGCATAGACTCTATGCCCCTCTTCCACAATGTCCCCCTTCATCTCCGCTATGCCCCTCTTCCACAATGTCCCCCTTCATCTCCTCTATGGCATAGGAGATGAAGGGGGACATTGTGGAAGAGGGGCATAGCGGAGATGAAGGGGCACATTGTGGAAGACGGGCATAGCGGAGATGAAGGGGGACATTGTGGAAGAGGGGCATAGAGTCTATGCCCCTCTTCCATAATGTCCCCCTTCATCTCCGCAATGCCCCCTTCATCTCCGCAATGCCCCCGTACCTCCATTCCCTGGTGGTCCAGCGGAGCGTCTTCGGATCTGTGCCTCTTCCGGCACAGATCCTCTTCACCCGAGCATGTCGGGCGAGCACATGGCGGTACTCGTACGAGTACCGCCATGTGCAGAGCAGAGCGATGCTCGAGCCGATCCGAGCATCGGCCGAGCACGCTCGCTCAACACTAATAATAAATGAAGAAATTGGAGCACATCCATCAGTGGTTTTTAAGAGAGCCCCCAATATTTGTTCCATCATAGCCAGCAGTAGACCAAAAACCCAAAAAGAAGAAAAGTGTTTCCTTCAAGCCCAAACTACAACAGGGAATCAGGTTGGTGATGGGAATGAGAAAAAAAAGGCAACTGAAGAAAATTAAAGGCAGTTTCAAGCGTGGTTCTGCTAAGTGCCGAACGTGTCCTTCAGTAATAGTAGGTAGGAAAGATGTTAAAAATGTGCATAATGATAATAAAATTTCCCATAAATAGTTTCATAAATTGTAATAGTAAATTTGTAGTGTATCTCATCCAATGTGGGTGCAGTGTAAAATATGTTGGAAGAACAACAAGACACCTCTGTGAGAGAATAGGGGAACACCGCAGAAATGTGGCAAATAGAGACACTCAGCACACTGTATAACATCACTTCAATCCATGCCCCTGGGGAGGACTTAAAAACTTTAAAGTAATGGGTTTGGAAACAATCTCAATTGCCTGTAAAAGTAGATTCTGTAATGGTTTGTTTGACACACAGACACAGTGGTTTAGGATAAAACACAGTTTTATTGAAATCACAGTAATAAAATAACCCTCACAGGTCCTGTAGTATATAAGCAGAATAATACAGACACACAACAGGTTACATATACATATGCCTACACAGGTCGAGTATAACCATAAAGTCCACAACAGTCTATACTGACACAGGTCAGGCAGAATATGTTGGATTTCCAGAAGTAAGGTACTGCATGGGTTAATGGTCTTCAATGAGTGTAAACAGTCCCATATGCAGAGAGGTCTGTGATGGGGTTCTCTGAACTGACAATGAAGAACTTATCTCTAACATCCAAGTTAGGGAGCACTTGGGGAATAGTGACCATAACATGGTATATTTTGAGATTAATTCAAAAAAGCAATTTGGTATGGGTTCCACCAAAACACTGAATTTTAAAAAGGCCAACTTTAGCAGATTTAATGCATCCCTTGGTCTCGTTGACTGGGATAAAATATTTTCAGGAAAAAACACAGAATGTAAGTGGAATGCATTCAAAATAACATTGCAAAAATACACATATAAATTTATCCCTGTTGGAAACAAATACAAAAGAAGCAAATTAAAGCCAATGTGGCTAACCAGTAAAGTAATTCATGAAATAAATAACAAGAAAGCGGCATTTAAACATTACAAAGCTGAGGGATCAGCAGAGGCATTTGCAAAATACAAAAATGTCAAGAAAAACTGTAAAAAGGCTATTAAATTAGCTAGACTGGAGAATGAAAAAAATATTGCTAAGGAGAGCAAAAGCAACCCAAAAAAATTCTTTAAATACATTAATGGCAAACAATTAAAGTCTGATAATGTTGGGTCCTTGTTATCTGAAACGGGTGAGATGGTCAAAGGGGACAGAGAGAAGGCAGATATTTTAAATAATTTATTTTCTTCCGTTTTTACCAAGGAAGACCCAATGGACAAGAATCTGCAAGCTATTGTTACAGAACAGTCACAGCAAGTATGGGACTGGCTAACACAAGAAAAGGTGTTAAAACAATTGAATAGTGTTAAGGTAGACAAAGCTCCGGGCCCAGATGGTATACACCCATGGGTACTTAAAGAGCTAAGCCAGACCCTGGCCAGACCGTTATATTTGATTTTCAGGGAGTCTTTTATCTCAGGTATGGTGCCCATGGATTGGCGTAAAGCAGATGTGGTGCCCATATTTAAAAAGGGATCAAAGTCACAGCCAGGAAATTACAGACCTGTAAGCTTGACATCTGTGGTAGGGAAGCTGTTTGAAAGGTTGGTAAGGGAATATATTCAAGAATTCTGCTGGAACAGGAATATCATTAGCAATAGCCAACATGGCTTTGTGAAAGACAGGTCTTGTCAAACGAACTTGATCGCATTTTATGAAAAAGTGAGTAATAATATAGATGAGGGAGCGGCAGTTGATGTGATCTATTTAGACTTTGCCAAGGCATTTGATACAGTTCCACACAAGAGGTTACTGTACAAATTGAATGAAATAGGCCTAGGGGAAAATGTTTGTGTGTGGATCGAAAATTGTCTGAAAGATAGAATGCAAAGAGTGGTAGTAAATGGCAAGTTCTCCAGTTGGATAAAAGTGATAAGTGGAGTACCTCAGGGATCTGTCCTGGGTCCTCTTTTTTTTAATTTGTTTATTAATGACCTCCCAGAGGGCATAGGGAGCCATGTATCAGTGTTTGCCGATGACACAAAATTAAGTAGGATAATAAAGTCTGAACTGGATGTGTCTTCATTACAAGAGGATTTGGACAAATTGATTAACTGGGCAGGCAAATGGCAAACGAGATTCAATATAGACAAGGGTAAAGTTATGCATTTTGGGTATAATAATAAAAATGCAACATATAGTTTAAATGGTGTTTCTCTGGGGAAATCTACTAATGAAAAGGATTTGGGAGTAATGGTAGACAATAGACTTAGCTGTAGCATGCAGTGCCAGCTGGCAGGTGCAAAGGCCAATAAGATATTGGCATGTATTAAAACGGGTATTGACTCAAGGGAGGAAGATATAATTATGACTCTTTACAGGTCCATGGTAAGACCCCACCTAGAATATGCTGTGCAATTCTGGGCGCCCTTTCTGAAAAAGGACATTATGGAACTAGAGAGACTGCAGAGGAGGGCTACAAAACTAGTAAGGGGAATGGAAAGTTTTAGTTATGAAAAGAGGCTCGAAAAATTAAACTTGTACACACTAGAGAAACGGCGTCTTAGAGGGGATATGATAACACTATATAATTATGTTCAAGGCCCATATAAAGGGCTCGCCAAAGACCTGTTCATTAACAGAACAGTACACAGGACAAGGGGCCACCCGCTTAGACTTGAGGAAAGGAGATTTAATCTACAACAGCGGAAGGGTTTCTTTACAGTAAGGACAATAAAGGTATGGAATTCACTTCCTGAGGAGGTGGTGCTATCAAATACATTAGATGCCTTTAAAAGGGGCCTGGATACTTATTTAAAAGAGCATAACATAGAGGGCTATGTACGTTAGTATTGGGATTAATATTTAGTTAGGGCTTGTTGATCCAGGGAGAAATCTCTTCTTTTAGATCAACGATGGTAAACGGGAATAGGAAAAGGGTTGAACTGGATGGACGCAAGTCTTTTTTCAACCTAAATTACTATGTTACTATGAATATAGACAGCTTAAGGATTCGTAACCCCAGGAACAGGTTAGCAGAACAGACGTGAACTGTTAGAGTAATAATAGGAATTGAGCAACACAGGACACTGCCGTCGCAGTAACGGAGACCAGACCACTCGCACTCTGCCGGAGCAGTAAAGGAGACAAGACCAATAGCACACTGCCGTAGCAGTAACAGAGATAGGCCACTTGCACTCTGCAGGTGCAGTAACGGAGACTAGGCCAATGGCACACTTCCGTAGCAGTAACGGAGGCGGACACTTGCACTCTGCAGAAGCAGTAACGGAGACTAGGCCAATGGCACACTGCCGTAGCAGTAATGGAGGCGGACACTTGCACTCTGCAGAAGCAGTAACGGAGACTAGGCCAATGGCACACTGCCGTAGCAGTAACGGAGGCGGACACTTGCACTCTGCAGAAGCAGTAACGGAGACTAGGCCAATGGCACACTGCCGTAGCAGTAATGGAGGCGGACACTTGCACTCTGCAGAAGCAGTAACGGAGACTAGGCCAATGGCACACTGCCGTAGCAGTAACGGAGGCGGACACTTGCACTCTGCAGAAGCAGTAACGGAGACTAGGCCAATGGCACACTGCCGTAGCAGTAATGGAGGCGGACACTTGCACTCTGCAGAAGCAGTAAAGGAGACTAGGCCAATGGCACACTGCTGTAGAAGTAACGGAGGAGGACACTTGCACTCTGCAGAAGCAGTAACGGAGACTAGGCCAATGGCACACTGCTGTAGCAGTAATGGAGGCAGACACTTGCACTCTACAGAAGCAGTAACAGAGACTAGATCACTCGCACTCTGCCGGAGCATTAACGGGCCACTTGTACTCTGCAGGAGCGGACATGGAGACACAATGCCTGATGGATCAGAATGTCGCCAAGGCAAAACAGAGCAGGAACACCAACCAAGCCGGGTCGAATCACAGAGCAGGAACGTCAGCCAAGTTGGGTCAGTACACAAAAACAGGAACGTCAGCCAAGTCGGGTCGGAACACAGGAGCAGGCACAGAACAATAGTCAGGCAATCCTGGTCGGTACACAGGAGTAGGAGACAAGATGCAGAGTAGTCAGGCAGGCCAAGTCGGTACACTGGGAATCACTGAGCAGAAACAGAAAGCACTGGTACAGGCACACCACAAAAGGGCACCGGATGGGTGCCAGAGCCCAGAATATAAAGGCCATACTGGGCGGGACAAACACAGGACAGCCAATGGAAGCAATCACAGTGTAGACTGACAGGAAACATAACAAGGGGAGCACGGGCACCGTGATAGTACTCCCCTCTCAAAGACCCCCTTTCTTGGAAGAGGGACCTGGTTTCTGAGGAAATTTATAGTGGAAATTGCACAGTAATCTAGTAGCATGAAGGTCATTCTGATCAACCCAGGAGTGTTCCTCAGGGCCATAGCCCTTCCAATGGACCAAATATTGCAATTTTCCTATAAATCTGCGTGAATCGATTATGGTTTGGACCTTGTACTCCTCCTGACCCTGAACCTCCACCGGACCGGGAACCACAGGAGTGGTAGTGTAGCAGTTGCATACCAGAGGTTTCAGCAGAGATACATGGAACACATTATGAATGCGCATAGAAGCAGGGAGATCCAAGGCATACGAAACAGGGTTAATTTTACTGATCACCCTGAAGGGTCCAATGAACCGGGCAGCCAACTTATTAGACGGAACTTGCAAATTAAGGTTTCTGGAGGAGAGCCATACCCTGTCCCCAACCTGAAAGGAGACCGCTGGCAGCCGTCTACGGTTAGCATGGCGCTGATGACGCTGGAACGACTGACTGAGGGCCCTCTGAACCTGTGCCCAAGTGGAGTGGAGTTGCTCAATGTGCTCGTCCAGAGCTGGAATCTGTTGCAACTGGAATGAGTCCGGGAGCAAACATGGCTGGAACCTGTAGTTGATGAGAAACGGGGAGCTCCCGGACGATGAATTGACCGCACAGTTCCTGGCGAACTCTGCCCACGGCAACAGCTCTGCCCAATTATCATGATGATCGGTGACAAAACAGCACAGGAACTGTTCCAATCCCTGATTGGCACGCTCAGCGGCTCCATTGGTCTGGGGATGATAGGCAGAAGAAAAGGACAGTTGAATGCCCATCTGGTTAAAGAAAGCTCTCCAAAATCTGGATACAAATTGGCTGCCACAGTTGGACACCAGAACTCTAGGTACCCCATGCAACCAGAACAGCTCTTTAGCGAAGACAACTGCAAACTCCTGGGCAGAGGGGAGGCCAGGAAGAGGCACGAAATTAGCCATTTTAGAGAATCTATCAACCACCATAAGAATGAATGAATAACCCCTAGACACTGGCAGTTGTGCCAGGAAATCAATGGATACATGGGACCAAGGACGTTCGCCATTAGGTACTGGTTGGAGTAGGTCCACTGGGAGGTGACTAGGGGTCTTGGCACGAGCACAGGTGGTACAGGCTGCGGTGAATGCGGAGCAGTCGGCCCGTAGGGAAGGCCACCAAAAAACTTGTGAGAGAGACCATATTAGTTGATCCCTCCCAATATGCCCAGCAGCTTTAGAAGAGTGGTATGTCTCGAGCAAACGGGTATGAAATGGCTCATCCACAAAGCACTTGCCCACTGGGGTTTCTGGGGGTGCTGTAGCCTGGGTAGCCAGAATCTCCTCCCCCAGTGGCGAAGTGATACTAGTACATAGGGTGGCCAGGATGCGATCAGGCTGAATGATGGGTATGGGGACCTCATCCTTCTCCGTCTCTGGCCCAAATTGTCTAGACAGGGCGTCAGCCCTAACATTCTTGAAACCCGGCAAGTAGGATACTACAAAGTTGAAACGGGATAAAAACAGGGCCCATCTGGCCTGATGAGAGGACAATCTTTTAGCCTCTGAGAGATTTTTGTGGTCAGTTAGAATTAATACAGGGGTTCTGGTACCTTCCAGCAGGTGACGCCACTCTTTCAAGGTGAGAATAATAGCCAGGAGTTCTCTGTTTCCAATTTCATAGTGACTCTGGGCACTAAACAGTTTTTTAGAGAAAAACCCACATGGTCTCAGAGTGCCCCCTGCCACCGGGCACTGTGACAGTACTGACCCTACCCCAGTTTAAGAGGCATCAACCTCCAACGTGAATGGAAGGGAAGGGTTGGGGTGGGACAGTACAGGAGCGGGTGCGAAAGCGGATTTTTGTGTCTCAAAAGCATGATCAGCTGCATCAGACCATTGGGAAGGATTGGCACCCTTGTGCGTAAAGTCAGACAGGTTTAACAATAGTGGAAACATTTTGGATAAACCTCCTGTAATAACTGGCAAACCCCAAAAAGCGCTGAATCGTTTTTAACCCTTTGGGTCGTGGCCATTGCAAGACTGCTGCGAGTTTCTCCTGGTCCATAGCAATACCATCCTTAGAGATCACAAAACCCAAAAAAGGCACTTTGGACCTGTGAAACTCGCACTTCTCCATTTTACAGAATAGCTTATTTTTGCATAAACGAAGCAAGACCTCGGACACATCCTTGATGTGTTGAGACAGATTAGCTGAGTGTATGAGTATGTCATCAAGGTAGACTACTACACAGGATTGTAGCATATCACGGAGGATATCGTTAATGAATTCTTGAAATACAACAGGTGCGTTACAGAGGCCAAATGGCATAACTAGGTATTCATAATGCCCGGATCTGGTATTAAATGCTGTTTTCCACTCATCCCCAGTTTTGCCACGGTATAGACATAACCCCTGCCTCCTGTGGTGTGCCCGTTCTTCCTTAGTTAGCTTGGTGAACCCAAGTTGCATTGGTTCACAGGAGTCCTGTTTACAATCAGGCGGCATGGGAGACGAGGGAGGCATGGGTGGGATCAAAAAACTGTTTTGCCCACTGTTTCTAGGCCGTAGCCTATGTTCTTTCGCCGTAAGTCTCTCACGAATACGAGAATCAATTAGAATGGCTTAATCAATGTATTTGTCCAGATCACTAGGTACTTCTCTAGCTGACGTTTCATCCTTAATATGGTCAGCAAGTCCTTGAGCAAAGGATGCCACCAGTGCCTCGTTGTTCCAACCTACCTCTGCTGCCAATGTATGGAATTCTATGGCATAATCGCCCACAGTTCGATTGCCCTGTTGTATCTCCATCAATCATTTGGCAGCAGAGGCGGCTCTACCAGGAACTTCAAATACTCTCCGGAACATGGGTACAAACTCCCTGAAGTCCCTGGTGCACAGTTTAGCATTCTCCCACAAGAGATTGGCCCACACCAAGGCTCTGCCCATCAATAGTGATATCATGAACCCAACCTTACTGCGGACATTAGGAAAAGCATGAGGGGTTAGTTCCAGAAATATCTCCAATTGATTAATAAACCCTCTGCACAAGGTGGGTTCACCATCGTATCTGAGTGGTAGCGGAGCAGAAGCCGTTAACCCTTTAACTGAGGCGACAGCTGTCAAGGATTGACTCTCCGATGTCGAAACTGGGGAGACCACCAGATTCTGAACTGGTTTATCGAGATGCACCGTGTGCTCAAGAATACTTTGTATGGCCAGGACCAACTGGTCCAAAAGCTGCTCATGTACATACATCCTCCAGTGGATATTCTGTGTATTTCCCTCACCTTTACTGTCTGAGGTCATGGCCCTTTCATACTGTAATGGTTTGTTTGACACACAGACACAGTGGTTTAGGAAAAAACACAGTTTTATTGAAATCACAGTAATAAAATAACCCTCACAGGTCCTGTAGTATATAAGCAGAATAATACATACACATGGCAGGTTACATATGCATATGCCTACACAGGTCCAGTATAACCATAAAGTCCACAACAGTCTATACTGACACAGGTCAAGCAGAATATGTTGGACTCCCAGGAGTAAGGTACTGCATGGGTTAATGGTCTTCAATGAGTGTAAACAGTCCCATGTGTAGAGAGGTCTGTGATGGGGTTCTCTGAATATAGACAGCTTAAGGATTCGTAACGCCCAGGAACAGTTTAGCAGAACAGAAGTGTACTGCCAGAGTAATAATAGGAATTGAGCAACACAGGACACTGCCGGAGCAGTAACGGAAACAAGACCAATGGCACACTGCCATAGCAGTAACGGAGACAGGCCACTTGCACTCTGCAGGTGCAGTAACGGAGACTAGGCCAATGGCACACTGCCGTAGCAGTAACGGAGGCGGACACTTGCACTTTTCAGAAGCAGTAACGGAGACTAGACCAATGGCACATTGCCGTAGCAGTAATGGAGGCGGACAATTGCACTCTGCAGAAACAGTAACGGAGACTAGGCCAATGGCACACTGCCGTAGCAGTAACGGAGGCAGACACTTGCACTCTGCAGAAGCAGTAACGGAGACTAGGCCAATGGCACACTGCCGAGCAGTAACGGAGGCAGACACTTGCACTCTACAGAAGTAGTAACGGAGACTAGACCACTCGCACTCTGCCGGAGCAGTAACAGGCCACTTGTACTCTGCAGAAGCGGACACAGAGACACAATGCCTGATGGATCAGAATGTCGCCAAGACGACACAGAGCAGGAATGCCAACCAAGCCGGGTCAAATCACGGAGCAGGAACGTCAGCCAAGCTGGGTCGAATCACGGAGCAGGAACGTCAGCCAAGCCGGGTCGGTACACGGAGCAGGGATGTAAGCCAAGCCAGGTCAGTACACCGGAGCATGAATGTCAGCCAAGCTGGGTCGGTACACAGGAGCAGGCACAGAACAATAGTCAGGCAATCCGGGTCAGTACACAGGAGCAGGAGACAAGATGCAGAGTAGTCAGGCAGGCCAAGTCGGTACACTTGAATCACTGAGCAGAAACAAGCACTGGTACAGGAACAGCACGAAAGGGCACCGGATGGGTGCCAGAGCCCAGTATATAAAGGCCATACTGGGCAGGACAAACACAGGACAGCCAATGGAAGCAATCACAGTGTAGACTGACAGGAAACATAACAAGGGGAGCACGGGCACCGTGATAGATTGAGAACGCTGTGTAAAAAAGAAGCGGAATGGATCTACAACTTAGGTACATTGTCCCTGGGAGGACTAAATGATAACATTGAAGTGAGCAACATAGTGTGACATATATATTTTCAGATGATATTCCCTCTGTATAGGTCTTGAAATAATGACCTTTAGTAAGAAACATTAAATATAAGGAGGGTGGCATTACGTTTATATGTTTCTTTCCCCTTTATATAAATAGAAATAAGAATATAGATACATAGATATATTTTGCAAATATTCATTTAACCCCTTAAGGACCATTGACGTGGCAGGACCGTCACGCAGGTCCGGCACTTAAGGACCATTGACGGTCCTGGAACGTCACACACTTTTACTCACCGCGCTCCTGTAGGAGCGCGGTGAGTAATACCGGGCACTGAAGTTGATCGCTCCAAGACCGGAGCGATCTCTTTCAGTGCCCCGTTTGGCATGCCGCCCCACGTGATAAGTCACGTAGGACGGCAGGTCAAAGTTTCCTATGTGGTCCTAAAGGGACGGCACACCCTGGGACCGCTGGTCCTTAAGGGGTTAAAGGGATAGTAATATCTAAAATGTAAAAAAAAATATGTTGTAGGGTTTATCCCCCTGAGTAAAACAAGGGGGATAATTGTACAGTGGCGCTGTTGCTACACGATCCTATGGACAGCTCTGGTCTCAGGACCATAAATCTCCATAGGATGGTGTAGCAACAGCGCCACTGTAAAATTTCAGGCCACTGTGATATTGCACCTAAAAAATTCAACTTTGAAAATTAATAACTTTTGAATGAAACATCTTTCAGCAGTGGGAGTACTCTTGTTTTACTCAGGGGGGTAAACCCTACAACATATTTTTTTTTACATTTTAGGTATTACTATCCCTTTAAGATCATCCATAGGGATGGATGTTATTTTATCTTTGTGATTTAAAATGGGAGGAAAAACTGTCAATTAGAAGATGTGCAATGATAGTTATACACTCAATACTTAATGGAAAAGATTAGGGGCTCGATTTAAAGGTAGCCGTTAGTAAAAAAAATCACTAACGGGTGCGTTAAGTGTCATGTAGCAATTCAAAGATCAAATACTTAAAAGGACAACTCAACACACTCACTTGTGGCTTGTTTTCCACTCAGGGAGGGAGAGAGAGAGAGATAGAGAGAGATAGAGAGAGCAAACAGTATGTTGGGTTACATATTGTTGCGAAGACTGTGGAGAAGGCGTGCAAGGGAGAGAACTAAGGAACATCAGCAACCTCCATGCACGCCTGATCAACAGGATGCTCCACAGCAGCAGAGGATGTACAGACGACCACCAAGGCCCAGGGTATGCCGCCCAAGGGTCACCCTCTTTGGAATGACTGATGATGAGGTCATTGATCACTAAAGGTTGAGGCCTGACAGCATCATTGCCTTGTATGAGGTCATCAAAGATCAGGTGAATCCAATCTACATCCACAACCATGCCCTAACTGGCCTGCAGAAACTACTATGTGCCATACACTTCATGGCAAGTGGGGCCTTCCAGTCCACTGAGGGTTACGCATCTGGCATGTCACAGGCCACATTCTCCAGGGTGCTGGCCCAGGTCCTGCCAGCCCTCAAAAGCAAGGCCAATACCTATATGCATTTTCCCACCACCGACATGGACTGGATACACGTCAAGCAGGCCTTTTACGCAAGGGGAGGCATGCCCAGGGTCATGGGTGCTATAGATTGCACCCATGTCCGGATTAAGGTCCCAGCATGTGACGCACAGCTATTCATCAACAGGAAGAACTTCCACTCCATCAACGTGCAGATGGTGTGTGACAGCAACATGAGGATCATGAATGTCTGTGGAAAGTATCCTGGCAGCTCACATGATGCATACATTCTCCAAAACTCCTCAGTCCACAGAGATTTCAAGAATGGAACCTTTACAGGGGGATGGCTTTTGGGTGAGTTCACAATACAAAATCACACCACATACACAGGCGTACGCACAACGCTGCTCAGCATGCACCTGACCCACAGCTACTACGTCCACCACACAAAACATCATTCACACAACATGTGCTCCCTGTCTCACCATGTCACTCACATTACACAGGTGATGGCTATGGATGCAAGTCCTGGCTACTGACCCCTGTGGCCAATCCCCAAACACATGCCCAGGAAAGGTACACCCAGGCTCATGCCAGAACGAGGAATGCTATTGAGCGGACCTTTGGGCTCCTCAAGTCAAGATTCAGATGTCTGGACCACTCTGGGGGAGCACTGCAGTATGCACCTGCTAAGGTGTGCGACATAATTGTGGTGTGCGCAATACTGCACAACATCGCAGTGGACACCAGGCTGCTGGATCACATCCAGGACCCCCCCATACATGAAGTGGCCATGGACATTGGGCATGTGGAGGAGACCTTGAGAGGGGCACAGATCAGAAACAGGCTCATCACGGAACACTTCACCTGTGAGTATAACACAGGCATGCAAACAATCCATGCAAGTCCCCTATCAGTCCTGTGACACTAACCACACTGCACATTATGTTCTATCTCACCCCACAGGAACATTGACACAGCACTGCACTGGCAGTGGATGTGGCAAATTCTGTGTGTGGATTCAAAAACCATCCTCCATTCCACTCTCAACGTTGACATATAGACCCCAAGGATATCACGCACACCCCCAGGAGAAACAAGGTACAACATATAACCCATGTTCATCACATTACAGGGCTTGATTGACAGCAACTAACTGGATATGCCATGATCGTAGGCTGAGCAACCATGCTAGCCTTGTAGCGAAAGAGTATTATCCAATGCTATGCATTGGATAATACTCCGGCACATCAGGGGTTAAAGGGCCATTGGACTCAATATGGGACCTGTACTGTTCTAGAGCTGAGAAGAGCAGCAGAGTGGTGGATGTACAGTGGTATTGTCACACAATGTAGAGGACATGAAACGTAGATCAGATTACCAGGGACTCCATGCTGACCTGTGAGTGTGCAGACATATGTGCCCCCGACATGAATTCACACATCAAAAAATATGTCCTAATAGTTCCAGGGAACAAATGACATTGGACTGCCAGTGTCACTTTCACAGTGGCAGCACAATGTCATTACTTCCATGGAGCTCTCAGAACACTTGTTAATGTGTGTATACATGTCAGGGGCACATATCCATAGGGCTGGTGTACATGTCCTTAGTTCTCCACAGAATTGGTTACAGATGAGTGCACAACACATTGTCAAGCAATGGTTTCTGTACTCACCTGTAATTGTGAAAATTGAGGGGATTAAAAAGACTAAATTGTTGCTGCTTGATGATCAGTACAGGTCTACTGCTCCAAATCCTGTCCTCTTGTCCTACAGGCATCCATAACATGATCCATCCTTGAACTGAAGATCTTCCATGTGACTGGATTGATGTCTTGACAACACTTTCATGAAGATCACCCCTTGCTGTTTCTGGTGATGTTGTTGGTGATGCAATGTTTGACCTGAGGTTCACACAAACCTCTACTGGTAAATTCTCATATAGACACAGAAAACACTAATTCTCGAGTGTTATAACCTGTACAGTTAGGGTGCTCAGCTACAGAGTTGTCGAACCTTGTGGACAACACATGAGCAGGGCAGCAGTGTTACTGAAGTAGTACGATTTAGTTTCAAAGTACATTTAGTGTTCTCATACAAGTGTTCAATGCATATAGGCAATACACACAGTAAACAAATGTACTTTCTAACGTACTTTGAGACACAATAAGGATGAACCATCACCATTCTATCTGTGTCTGTATGAGGATATATGTGAGAACACATTTGTCAATGCGTAACCACACCCAGGATAGAGTATCCCCCATACATGGAAAGGCATCACCCACATCACAGGAGTCCACCACTTGTTTGCCAGTGAGTGGACTCTGTGATGTATCCATGCAAACAGATGATGGTGGCAGTGATACACTAATATGTTGTGGGAGTGATAAAGAGGTGATACAGGGTACATACTCACACAGTGAATTCCTGTCCACAGTATCTGTATTGCTCAGTATAATCAATGTTCTGAGATATTGCTCCATTTTGACATATCTCAGTACATGGGCTACATCAACGAACAACCAGTCTAAGTGGAAATGTGTTATCACTGGTGAAGTCTGTTACACCCTTAGGGAAACAGCAACTTAACTTACTGGAGACCCCAATGCTCACCCCAGGATATCAATGTGCTACACATTGAAATCCTAGGTTAAAACCATTGGCTTCCCCAGTAAGTCAGTTGCACAATGAGTGTTTGAATCCCAAACGATATTGATACATGTCCCATTTATCTGTCCTGCTTGTTATGTCCCCGCTAAGTCACATAGCTGTTTGTTTGGTTATCCCATTAACCCACTGAGTGCAAGAGTGGTCCCCATCACATTTATTTGCAATGCGTTGCCTACCACTCTGGCACTCAAAGGGTTAAACACTACATATGATGTAGACGAATGTTCAATGTTGTACTATTTGTTGTGCTAAGGGGTATGTTCTGTTGTTCAAATTCAACACAGAACATTGCCATATAACACAGTGGTGTAATATGGCTCCAGGGATGTATTTCAAGTTGCATTTTTACAACGGTGTGTGTGTGTGTGTGTGTGTGTGAACCCATGTTGTAGCATCCCACAAACATTTCACCCAGGCAGAGGTTTTGTTCACTGCATTGTATGGCAATGCATTGGAGACAACCCTGCCACCCAATCCATAACTGAAGACACAACAGATCAGACAGGAATCCAAAAAAAGGTATTTTTAATGAGGGGAAAGTTGACAGGTTGGCCCTTTAATTTTTTCCTTTTTGGGTGGGGGGCCTTAGCCTGGGTGCCAGAGGTGGATGCCCTTGTTGAACTCCTGGTAACCCCTGCCCCTAGGTGTGGCTTCAGGGGTAACACTGGAGGGGGTGGTGGTTGCAGTAGACCCCTCAGTGGAACGCAAGTTCTCCCTCTCCATCCTCAGGTTCTCCCTGCGGTTTATCTCCCTCAACTGCACAAGGACCGGTGTTAACATGTCCATGAGACCAGTCCTGAGCTGGTGGAGTAGTGTGTTCCCCCTGGCCACCTTCGACTCCAGGGTTTGGATCCTGGTCTCCAGTTGTGCAATGTTACTTCTGGATTGCCTCCTGCTCCTTGTAATGTTGCTGTCAGTACTCCTGCTAGACCGGAGTAGTCTCCTCTGAAGAGCCATACACTCCGTCTCCATCCCTGTGAGGCGTGCAGTGCTTGAGGTGGATGTGCCCGGTGTCACTGGTGCTGCTTTTTCCTCTGCTGCCAAGGGTGCTGATTCTTCTGCTGCCAAGAGTGCTGTTTCCTCTGCTGCCGAGGGTGCTGTTTCCTCTGCTGCCAAGGGTGCTGTTTCCTCTGCTGCTGCTGCTGAGGGTGCTCTTTCCAATGATGCTGCTGAGGGTGCTCTTTTCAATGATGCTGCTGAGGGTCCTGTTTCCTCTGCTGCTGCTGGAGGTTCTGTTTCCTCTGCTGCTGCTGGAGGTGCTGTGGCTGCTGTGACAGCTGTTGGAGTGGCTGGTGCAGATGATGGGCATATGCCCACCACATCAAGTGATCCCGAGCTTCCCAATGATGTGTGTGCTGGTGGAGGTGTGAATATCTCCCTGGGTAGCGAGGGCTGGGGCTCACCTATCAGGCCCAGGTGTGGGTAGTCCATTGGCCAAGGGTCATATGGTGGCCATTGGTAGGTGCTGGTACCCCACCTGGGATCATACCTTGGGGCATGCTGTGAAGCCATCCAGGAGGTTGGGTTGATGTTGAGGGCATATGGCCCATATTGGGTGGTGGCCACAGTCCCTGGCAGTCATTGCCTCCCTGGCGATGGTGGTGCTGCTGATGGAGGGTAGTAGCTGGTGGAGGTGGCTGGATAGGTCCACCTCTCCTCCTGTGGCATCCAGCCACTGTACTGGAGAGGTGCAGTTTGAAGGGGTGCAGCCTGTGGTGGTCCAGCTTGTAAGGGTGCAGTAGGTGGTCCAGCTTGTAAGGGTGCAGTAGGTGGTGGTGCAGCCTGTGTTGGAGGGGATGGTGATGGTGGGTACGGTGACCACCGGCTGGTCCCCTCCTCTGTGCACCTCTCACTGGGGGGTGACATTGCCTCCTCTACTGTCTCCCGCTGGGCTTGAGGGCCGTAAGCTGTGTGGTGAAATAAGATGTTGTGATTAGTGACCTTAGCCATATGTTTGTGGAGACAGTTATACTCTGATATGTGGTGATATATATGTGTTTGGGTTAATCACCCTGGGTAAACAAAGGTACTCCCACTGCTGAAAGGTGTTGTTTGAGTTATTACGGGTGAAGGTTTCATTTTGAGGTGCAAAATCACAGTGGCCCGAAATAGTATAGTGGGGCTGTTGCAACACCATGTAGATATCTGGTCCCTGTACCAGAGCTGTCCATATGATAGAGTAGTAACAGCACCACTGTACAATTTCAGGCCACTGGGATATTGCCCCTGACATAACCATGTCTGAGCTGTGATACCTTTTGAATCAACACACTTTTCAGCATTAGGAATACCATTGTTTAACTCGGGGGGGGGGGATCCAACAACATATATTTGTCTTCACAACTTGTAGGGATGGCTATCCCTCCAGGGGGATAGCAAAGGTTAAGTCTACCATGATGTCAGATTGTAGACATTGTGAAAACTGATGTTGTTCGCTGTTAGTCCTTTCCCTCCTACCCTCATGGTTGTTCAGATATTGCTCTATGTGACAGATGTAGATTTCAGTCATTTGTCCACACGAGGGCTTTTCAGCAGAGCCCAAATCGCCCCATTTAGAGAACAATACTTAATTGGAATGGTGTACAGAGTGTGCATGGTTTGCAAGCACACTCTGTGGACCATTCCAAAGAGGTATTTATCTTGAAATGTTGCGACTTTGGCTCTGCTGAAGAGCCTCCGTGTGGTCAAATGACAGATATCTCCACCTGTCACATAGAGCAATATCTGTATAACCATGAGTGTTGGAGGGATGGGACTTAGATCGAGACACATCTTTTAACGATGGTAATGATATGACATCATGATGACATTACCCATTACTATCCCATTACAGTCACACACAAGTAGAAATGGTCATATATGTATGTGGATATGTACCCTTCATATGGACACAGTATAACCCTGTATGTTCCGTTTTGAAAGAAATTAATCTAATTTTCTCTTAAAAGTATCCATTGTATCTACCATAACCACATCCTTGGGCAAGGAATTCCATAATTTAACAGATCTTAAGGTAAAAATCCTTTCATCTGCTGAAGCTGAAACCTCCTTTCCTCTAATCTCAGTGTGTGTCCCCTGGTTATTGGAATGAATAGCTGGCCTTGGAATGAATAGCTCACTAGAAAGATCCCTGTATTAACCTCTCATATACTTGTACATTGTGATAAGATCTCTTCTAAGTCGTCTTTTCTCTAGAGTAAATAAACCAGTTTTGTCTAGTTGTTCCACATATGTCAAGTCCTCCATTCTCTTAATACATTTTGTTGCTCTTTGCTGTACTCTCTCCAGTTCTAGAATATCCTTTTTCAGAACTGGTGCTCAAAACTGCACTGCATATTAGAGGTGAGGTCTTACCAACGATTTGTACAATGGGAAAATTATGTTATCCACTCTTGCATCAATACGCCTTTTTATGCAAGACAGGACTTTGTTTGCTTTTGCTACTGAGATTTGACACCGTTCACTTTTTCCAAGTTTGTAGTTTGCAAGGATTCCCAGGTCTTTCTCTAGTAAGGAGTCCCCTAAAATGATTCCATTAACTTCATAAGTAGCATTGTGATTTTTTTTTCTTCCCAAATGCATAACTTTCCCACATTAAACTTCACATTCCATTTGGTTGCCCAATCTGCCATTTTATGTAAATCCCTCTGTTCTGTTCTGAATTTATTACCCTGCATAGTATAGTGTTGTCTGCATATATTGATGCTTTGCTTTCTATATCGATCTCCAGGTCATTTATAAACATGTTAAAAAGCAGTGGACAAAGTACTGAAGCCTGAGGTACTCCATTCTCAACTGTAACTGTTTTGGAGAATTGTCCATTTACAACCACACACTGTTCTTATCCTTCAACTAGTTTTCTTTCCAATTGCAAAGGTCATCTCCTAGAAATTTCCTCATTTTATACCCCATCCTCCTGTATGGCACTGTATCAAATGCCTTTGCAAAAATCTAGATATACTACCATCAGCTGCCTTACCCTTATCTGAATTGCTGCTTACTTCTTCATACAACCTGAAAATATTAGTTTGGCATGATCTGTTCCTCAGGAAACCATGTTTATTCCTGTTTATAATCTTATTTTTTGCGGTGTAATCCTGAACATAATCACTTATTATCCCTTCTAGCAATTTTTCCACTACAGAGGTCAAAATCACAGTTCTATAATTCCCAGGTTCTGTTTTAGTTCCTTTCTTAAATTGAGGCACTACATTGGCTTTACATCACTCTTGTGGCATTGAGCTTGCAAAATGAAACCACAATGAACGTTGGGCCAATAAAACTGCAATAAAACTAGCCCTAACACTATCCTAACACCCACCTGTCATCTACTGTCTGTCTTCTCCTGTCATCTTCCAGCTTTCTTCATATTTCTTACTCTTTCTCTCCATCTGTATTCTTATCTTCATCCTTTTGTCCAATAATTACCTGTACAGAGAAAAAAAACACATTAATTATGGCTGACAAATATAACTTTGTAAATATGTGCATTTTTAACCCTTTGACTGGGATACACAACACATTGATCTGGTAGTCAAAGGGTTAGACTAATGCATATATATCCCAAGTTGAAAGAAAACATTGCCCCAAATGAAAAATCATAGTCCCAATTCATTTTGCAAAAAAACAAATAAAAATGTTAAGTATAAAGTGAAAATATTGTAGCATTTAAAAAATAAACCCAAGTAGTGTGCTCCGGCACTTTTTCCAGCAGTGGTGGTAGGATTAAAGGCTTACAGACCCCCACCCTTTGGTACTTGTCGGGCCGATACTCTAGCCAATGTGTGGGAAATTTGAACAGAAACTTACTTTTATATGGCCAGTTTCTGTTCAAAATGTCTCCCAGACGTATTTTGGCTGGTAGGCATACTTACCTCCCAGCCAATCATCTCCTAGTGACGGATGACAAAACCCTGTAGGAGATGATTTACTGGGAGGTATGTAAGCACACCTCCCAGCCAATGGATGTCTGGGAGACATTATGGAAGTGACTGGCTATTTAAAACAAGTCTCTGTTCAAATTTCCCACACACTAGCTTGGGCATCAGCGTGAAAGGTAACTTCACTTCCTTCTGCCACTGCCGGAGCTCACAATAGCTACACTATTTTGGCTTTATACTTAATATTCTGGGTTTTGTGAAATGGATTGGGACAATGATTTTTCATTTGGAGGAATATTGTTTTTCAGCTTGGGATATATACATTACCTTAAGCAATGCAAATATTTTATAAGTTTAGCTTGTTGACCATGTTTTTTTTTCTCTTTAGGTAACTATTGGATAAAAGGATGAAGAGAAGAAATCAGACAATGGAGAGACTGATAAAAAATGACGATAGAAGATTGAAGATGAAGACAGACAGAAGCTGACACCAGAGTCAGTGGACAGTTGAGAAAGGACTGCTCTGGCAGCAACCTCAGAGGCATCAACCTCAAGAATGAAGGAGAAGAGGATCAAGGTACTTGATGATAGGCACAGAGGAGAAGGCCTTCTTCAGGGTCTCAAATGCTAACAAGCACTCGGGGACCAATGGTGGGGATTGGCTTCCCTTAATGAACGAGCGGTAATAATTAGGCAAAGCCAATGAACCGTTGAACGGCTTGCAGACCATGTGGCAAGGGCCAGAGGACAGCGGACAGTTTCTTGGGATCCATAGCAAGACCCTGAGTGGAGATGGTGTATCCCAAGAAGGCCAAAGAAGTGTTCTCAATTTGACAAAAAAAAGTTGGTTCTTTCTTAGTTGGGTCGATACCTGCTGTACATGAGCATGATGCTCTTGTAGGGTCAGGGGAAAACACCAAGATGTCATCCAGGTAGATGATGAAAAAAAATAAAAGCAGATCCCGGACACATGGTTAACTTAGTTCTGGAAAATGGCAGTGTCATTTCGGAGATCAAAGGGCATAACAAGGTACTCTGAATGCCCAAATCTGGTGTTAATGGCTGTTTTCCATTTGTTCCCCTCCTTCATCCTCACCAGATTTATAGGATCCACTGAGGTCGAGTTTGGTGAAGTACCGAGCACCCCTGAGTCGATCTAACAACTCCAGAATGAGATGCAGAGGGTAAAGTTTTTTCAGGCTATTTTTTTTTAAATCCCTGTAGTCTACGCAATTTGGAGACACCATCTTTTTTGGACACAAAAAAGTTACCAACTCCTGCAGGTGAGGTAAAAAGATCTTGGTCTCAGGAATAGACAATAGGTAAACCCTTTCCCTAGGGGGAGTAGAGCATGGTAAGTGGGCAATCAAATTCCTGTTGCGGGGGCAACGTCTTGGCCTTTGCTTTACAAAAGACATTGGAAAAGGCTAGGTAAGGCACATGCACCAAAGGAGAAGCCATTTCCAATACATTCAGGGTTGACAGGGAAACTCCTAGTGAGGTCACAGGAAAGGTAAGGGTACCAGAACTCTAGTTTCCTGGCTAATTCGGACAGCAAATGGCAAAATGCCTGGTCTGAGCACAGTACAGGCAGAGACCTGAAGTACACCTTCTGGTCCTTTTCTTCAGAGAGATGGAGAACCCATCCTACCTCCAAGAGTTCCTCAGTGGTTTCGACATGAAGCACTGGATTTTTAAATCTGGGGGCAAGGTGAACAGGCGGCTTAACCACCTGGCATCTGGTGCGATCCCTGATGTCTTCAGCCCAATGTTCCTGAATCTGGTGTTCCAGATTGACACATAGAGCTATGAGAGGGAATCAAGGGAATCAGGAATGTGATGGCTAGTGAGCCCATCTTTGAGGTGGTCTGATAAATCCTTCCCGAAGGGGGTCTTAAGGACATTGTCGCCCCACATTGGTGTCTGTAACAGGATCCTAAGTCCTCAGATTGACTTAGCCTGCTATGCCGGGTCTCTCTCTTGCAGGGGCCGCCAGGGAAGGGTGATGTCTCCAGTGCTCCACTCCAGCTATCCCAGGATGGGGGTCAAAAGAAGACCCTTGATACCACCCCAAACGAACGACACAGCACGCCAGTCAGGTTCCAAAACTGAACACACTTTATTTTGGCTGAATTCAGCTCTTTTAAGCAGAGTTAATTGCATCAAGTCAAACACTTAACAAAAGGGCACAAAACATTCTATAATTAAATTAACATGATTAAATTTAGCAACAATGGGCACACAATGTCACAAAGGGCTGAACTTCATGGATAAGGGACAGGGGTAAACATGGAAACAATGGGAACTCAGACTCAGTGGAGCCTCTGCATTTTGGCCACTTTGGTGAAAGTCAGGTCTTTTTTGTGAACCAAGTGAACCTCCATAGTAACGGCCTAGGGTCCGTTACATCACCCCCCCTTTCGGGCATCCAAGTCCTTCACTTCGTTTTCAGAGAAGGGCTTGGGATTTCCAATCTGGAAAAACCCCGTAGTACTCCTAGCTGTTTAGATGTCCTCCTGACGTGATAATCCGTCAGCGTTGCTGTTCTGTTTGCCAGACCGGTATTGAACCGTGAAAGTGTAGGGCTGTAAAGCTAAACTCCATCGCAGCAAGCGCCCATTATCCCCAGATGTTCTATTCAGCCATACAAGGGGGTTATGGTCCGTGAGTACTGTGAATTCTCGGCCATATAGGTAGGGCTGAAACCGCTTTATAGCCCAAACTAGTGCCAAACATTCTTTTTCAATGGCGGAGTATCCCACTTCTCGGTCCAGGAGCTTGCGACTTTGAAATGCGATAGGATGCTCAGCCCCTGTGGCGTCCATTTGACTTAGCACTGCTCCCAACCCGACGTTTGAGGCATCTGTATGGACCAGAAAGGGTTGGTTAAAGTTGGGAGCAGTGAGGACAGGACCTTTGCCTAGCGCAGTCTTGAGGGCTTCGAATGCTTGGGTGCAGTCAGGGGTCCAATTTACTACCCGGGGCAGGGCTTTTTTGGTGAGATCAGTCAGGGGTTTCGCCAGGTCACTGTACCTGGGGACAAACCGACGGTAGTAGCCCGAGGTTCCCAGGAATGCGAGGACCTGTTTTTTGGTCTGGGGCTGAGGCCAGTTTACAATGGCCTCGATTTTGGCCGGTTCAGGTCTCTGACACCCGCTACCTACCCTGTGGCCAAGATATTGAACCTCCCCCATCCCAAACTGACATTTGTCGGGCCGTATGGTCAACCCTGCCTGCTGTATGCTCCCCAAGATTGCCTCCACATGCAACAAGTGCTCCTCCCAGGACTCACTAAAGATCGCTATATCATCTAGATAAGTGCAAGCAAATTCCTGTGCCCCCGTCAGCAAGTGATCCACCAGCCTTTGGAAGGTGGCGGGCGCATTCCTCATCCCGAATGGCATGACCGTGAATTGGTACAGGCCAAATGGGGTGATGAAGGCAGATTTGGCCACTGCCTCCGGAGCCATGGGAATTTGCCAGTACCCTTTGCTTAAGTCTAGGGTGGTGACGAAGCGAGCTCCAGCAAGTTTATCCAGGAGGTCGTCTACCCGGGGCATGGGATAAGCGTCGGTTACTGTCTTGTCATTGAGTCGCCGGTAGTCCACACAGAAACGTGTGGTGCCATCCTTTTTGGGGACCAGGACTACCGGAGAAGCCCAAGGACTGTCTGACTCCTCAATGACTCCTAGGTCCTGCATTTCCCTAAGTTCCTTCTGAATAGAGGCTTTGACAGCCTCGGGTACCCGGTAAGCGGGTTGCCGGAGCGGTGTCTGTGTTAAGGTTTCCACCTTATGCTCTGTTAGGGTCGTGCGACCCGGTAAAGCCGAGAAGAGATTGGGCCACCGGGTGACAATACTGTGCAGTTGTACCCGCTGCTCCGGGGTAAGATGGGCCCCTAGGGGCACCGGGCTGAGTGGAACCGTACTGTGGGTGTCCGCTAATAAGTCCGGCAATTCCCTATCTTCAGTTTCCTGACTGGCCAAGGTGCATATGGCCAGAATCTCCTCAGGCCGCTCCTCATATGCTTTCAGAGCATTAATGTGACAGACCCGCCTGTCCTTCAACTGGGGTCCCTTGGCTATTAGGTAGGTGGTTTCCCCTTGACGATCTACTATCTGGTAGGGACCTTCCCAGGCTGTCTGAAGTTTATTTTGGCGGACCGGCCGCAGGGCCAGTACCTTCTGCCCTACGATAAATTCCCTGTCCTGGGTTTGCCTATTGTAGTACTGTTGCTGGCGGGTCTGGGCGGTTTGGAGGTTCTGTCGGGCCATGCCCATCAGAGTCTCCAAGCGCTCCCGGAGCTCCAACACATATGTTACTGCGGGAGTTTCCTCTGCCTCACACTTCCCTTCCCAGTATTCCCGGAGGATATTCAGGGGTCCTCGAACTCGTCTCCCAAAGAGTAGTTCAAAGGGAGAAAAGCCCGTGGACTCCTGTGGCACCTCTCGGTAGGCAAAGAGGAGATGAGGCAGATACTGCTCCCAATCTCGGTGGGAGTCCGTAAAGGCTCTGAGCATTTGCTTCAGGGTTCCATTGAACCGTTCGCAAAGCCCATTAGTCTGGGGATGGTATGCTGTGGTGTGGAGTGCTTTAACTCCGCACAACTTCCATACCTGCTGCAGTAATTCAGATGTGAACTGAGTGCCCTGATCTGATAATATCTCCTGGGGGAACCCAACCCGGGTGAAGATTTTAATCAGTGCGTCTGCTACAGATTCTGCGGTGATGTTGGCCAGGGCAACTGCCTCAGGGTACCGAGTGGCGAAGTCCACTACTGTTAGTATGAATTTTTTCCCCGAGCGGCTGCACCTGGCCAAGGGTCCCACAATATCCACAGCCACGCGCTGGAAAGGAACCCCGATGATGGGAAGAGACTGTAAAGGTGCCCGGGGGCGGTCTCCACGCTTGCCGACCCGCTGACAAAGGTCACAGGTCCGGCAGAACGTGCTAACATTTTTAGACAGTTGGGGCCAGTAAAAAGCTCTGGTGAGCCGCTGTTCTGTACGCTTGGCTCCGAGGTGACCGGCCAGCGGCACCTCATGAGCCAGTGACAGCAAGGCGGCTCGGTGAGCCGCAGGGACAAGTAATTGTTTTTTGAGAACCTCTGTCTGTCCCTGTCCCATGGACCTAGTCTGCCTATATAACAGTCCATTGTACCAGCTAAAAACTTCCCCATTAGGGCCAGTCCTCCCCGTGTCGGCCTGTTCCCTGTACCCCTGTAGTGTGGGATCTGTCTGTAGGGCCGTCCGGAACTCGTCTGGGGGAACCCACTGGAAGGGCCGGTCATCGGGTCTGGGGCTAGGTGGAGTAGTCGGGGGGCTTACCACTGCTTGTCTGGTTTGTGAGCGGGTGACGGCCTGGCAATCCTCCGGTCGTGGGTCGGTAAATTGGCTCTCCAACCGGCCCAAGTCGTTGCCCAAGAGTACATCCGCCGGCAATCCAGGCATCACCCCAACATTTTTGTATCCTTGTCCACTACCCCAGTCCAGGTGTACTCGGGCCATAGGTAAGCGATATATTTTCCCACCCGCTACGCGGACTTCCACAACCTGGTCCGTGCGGTGGCGGGGTAATAAGCATCCGGGTTGCACCAAGGTGAGTGTGGCCCCGGAATCCCTTAGTCCTTCCGTGGGATAGCCATCCACTTTAATGGGCTGCATATGATGGCTTCTATTGTCGGAGGGCCCCTCCCGAGCGAGGGCAACTTCATGGTAATAGCCCCATGGTGACCGATCTGTGGGGCCCCGCACAACTTCCTGGGGAGAAGGCCAAACTGACTCGGTGTCCACTGCTTCACTGACACAGTGAATTGGTCTGGGAGCCCCTCTCATTTGGGAGGGCTGAGAGTTCCACCTGGAAGAACCACCCGGGGGTCTTTGCACAGTCCGGTTCTGGGGGCAGTTGGGACGCAGGTGACCATACTGCTGGCATTGATAGCACCGAGGATTGGAGTTGGACCGAGGCTGGAAGTAACTTGTGTCCCGTGTGGGCACCGATATAGCCGTCCGAGTGGCAGGAGCTGGGGTTCCGGCCGAGCGGGTACTACTTGATCCCGGGGTCCCCAGAAGGGTGTTTCCTCGAGGGCTTCGCCGTCTAGATTCTTCAAATTTGTCGGCCAATTCTGCGGCCGTGGTAACCGTGCGGGGTGCTTGATCATGGACCCAATCCCGCACCTCCGGGGTAACTTGATAGAAAAATTGTTCCAACAGAATTTGCTGACAACAGTCTTCCCAGGTCCTGGCCCCTGCCCCTTGCAACCAGCTACGGCATGCCCGCTCCATTTTGTATCCCCACTCCGTGTGGGTTTCTTTAGGTTGGCGGCTTCCTTCCCTGAATTGCCTCCGGTATGCATCAGGGGTCACTGCATACCTTTGGAGCAGTCTTCGCTTTACCTCGGGGTAATCGGTAATCCAAGCATCTGGTATGGCACGGTATGCATCCGCAGCCCTCCCCGTGAGCTTGCCTGCTAGGATTGGGACCCAGTCCTGGCGATTAACCTGGATCACTTGGCATTGTCGCTCAAAGTCCCTTAAAAACCCATCAATGTCCCCTCCTGCATCGTCAAAAGTTTTAAATAGTTGATGGGGGAGGCGACGGTGGTGATCCGATGAGTCCATTCTGGAGTCATTGCTGTGACTGGGGGGCCCTGAACGATTTTGGGATAACTCCTCCAGGTACTCCTTTTCCACAGCAAGAATTGTCCTTATCCTAAAGTCAGGCGATGGGTCTGGGCCGGCCAGCGCCAATCTGTCGGCCACCCGCTGATTCACAATATTTGAGGTAGCTGGCACGGGTTGAATCGGTGGCGGAGATCCTACCGCATTGGAAGGGTTATTGTAGGAATCATCCTGGGGCAAATCTGTAACCCTGGCCCGATCCACGATCTCCTCATCCATAGCTTGGAGGAGATTTATTAGTTCACCTTTTTTCAGTCCCCTGGCGTCTCGTCCGCGTTCCTCTGCCATAATTTGGAGCTCAGCCACCGAGCGCTGCCTGTAAACATCGGCCATCGCACCCCCTTGACTTCCAACAGTGTTCCGTATCCCTCAGAATGGCGAGCAAGATGGTCCCCCTGCTGGGCTGGCCTCCGTTATGTTGCTGGGACCGGGGTCAAGCCTGTGGCTGTATCTCCCCCTGGATGCTGGTCCCAGTTGCAGTTCTCCGTGAAAAAGTAAGATCCCGTCGCTTGCCACCAGTGTAACAGGATCCTAAGTCCTCAGATTGACTTAGCCTGCTATGCCGGGTCTCTCTCTTGCAGGGGCCGCCAGGAAAGGGTGATGTCTCCAGTGCTCCACTCCAGCTATCCCAGGATGGGGGTCAAAAGAAGACCCTTGATACCACCCCAAACGAACGACACAGCACGCCAGTCAGGTTCCAAAACTGAACACACTTTATTTTGGCTGAATTCAGCTCTTTTAAGCAGAGTTAATTGCATCAAGTCAAACACTTAACAAAAGGGCACAAAACATTCTATAATTAAATTAACATGATTAAATTTAGCAACAATGGGCACACAATGTCACAAAGGGCTGAACTTCATGGATAAGGGACAGGGGTAAACATGGAAACAATGGGAACTCAGACTCAGTGGAGCCTCTGCATTTTGGCCACTTTGGTGAAAGTCAGGTCTTTTTTGTGAACCAAGTGAACCTCCATAGTAACGGCCTAGGGTCCGTTACAGTGTCATACACCCACATGTGGAACGTAATGTCGTACTGCAAGAGGGTCCAAGAACCTTTCTGGCAGTCCTGGATTGCTGATTCCTCTCTAGCCTGTCGTCCAAGGTTATTGAAAACAGAGCTGAACGCATTAATAAATGTCTGAGAGTCCGCTAGTACTGGAGACTGGGGGTCTAGGAGAGGTGAAACCCAAGCCAGGACAGGATCCTGGAGCAGGGAAACTATGAAAGTTATGCGGGCCTGATTGGAGGCCTAGGCCTCAGGTTGGTTCTGGAAATGCAGGTAGCACTGGTTTCAAAACCCTTGGAGGTCAGTAGAGAACCCATCATACTGGTCTGGCAAAGGCAGTCTATAGGGCAAAAACCCAGAGGGTGATGGGGCCATAGTAGGAGGCTCAACAGGAGGACTCTAGGGAGGTTGTGTCAAACCGTTGCTATATATGTTGTATCATGGCAGCAATGGAGTGCAATTAAGAGTCCATCTGTGTGATCTGTGCAGAATGCTGGTCGAGTCTTGCGTCCTGTTGGGACACAACCCAAGACAGGTCGGTCATTGGCTCGATCAAAACGTGATGATCTGACCTGGAGCACCAAATGTAATGTGCCTGAGATGTACCTTACAGAGGGAAATCCCCACATAGGAAAAACAGTGTATCTGTATATAGAATAGATAAACAGAAACAGTGCAAATGTGCCTCTAAGAGCAATCTTTTTAACAATATGATCCCTCATTTCTCCCAACTTCGTGTACCACCCCCTCACGATGGGTACTTACTGGAACGGTAGGCTAAACCAGCTTCTGAGTAATATTGCACATCAAATTATCTCTCCTTCCCCTCCACCATCCTATGGTATTTTTCACCCTTTCCGAGATCCTGGGCTCTCCGAGGATTATATATAGAGAGTACAATTACAGTACCTGGGCTTAATGTTAAAACTCATCCATTTATTTGGTAGTTACAAATTAAAATCAAAATAAAAAAATATTAATAGAAAACAATACAGTAACAATTGTTCCCCACAGATATAATGTTATATCACTCAAGGCATTTCGTCACAGTGGTAACTTCCCCAGGGGTCTAGTATAAAACATGAATAATACACAAATTTATACCTTTCATTGTACGGTGTGTTAAGCCAGTTATCTGTCCCTCCTCCTCTGTGAGCGCCTCCTGTGCCGTGGTTCGCTACATTTGAAACTTCCGATACTGGACTTCCGGTTCCTCGTTCATCCAAGCCTCGCTCTCATTTCTCTTTGGAACGCAAGCTAGTTGCCCAGGAACCCAATCACCCATATCTATATGTTGAAGTTACAAATCTCTCAGTAGAGCCACTTCGCTTCCAGTGTAGCCCAACCTGAGGTGGCATTTTTATCCCTGCCACATACCACATTCTTTTTCTTCTTAAAACATTTAAAATAAGAAAGAAAGAACAGGTTCTTTAAGTCTACAACTAGCCAATATGTAATAGAAACAGGGCTAATTCTTAATGTCCATTGTGATACAGACAACAAAATCACCAACTGATCTAAATTGAGCTATAAATATAATTAAAAAAGGGGAGGATCTAACTATTTTCTTAGGATACCTAGGGCTCGATTTAAATGCTCCCGTTAAACCAGCCGCTAAGTGAAAAAGGCACATCGCTTGCAAATAATACATGAGTTACGGCAGATTCAATAGGTACTGTACGAGAATAGCTATCGAGTGTAGGCACACACAAAACACGTAACACAAAACCCGTTGTCGCTCATGTTAATGCACAACGGGCGGCCAAATCACAAGATAACATCGCTCAAAACAACATGTAACATAACGGCTGCCATTGTCTAGCAACCATGATTGATGCAAAAACAAATTCAAACACACAGCCAATCACAAAGCCCCAATGTATCAAAAAACTTCAAATACACCTATATATACCCAAAAATAACCATCACACACTGTCTGTTATCGAGTTCTTCAGAGCCAGATATCAGGACCCATAAGTGGAGGATAGTGATTAGAGAGAGGGAGACAGGAGCGTTCATTGGAGGTAGAAGGAGATTTTAGAGTTTGGAGAGAGGTGCACCAAATATACACATATCACACTTTTGCATATATTACATACACACATACAAACACAAACACATACACATATATACACATAGTCCTTTTATTTTATAACAACACCTTACACATTTGACTTTTTATTTTGACAGTGTGAATCTGTGAGTGAAAGTGTGTGACAGAGAGTGAGTGGATCGAGTGTGCCTATGAGGGCCTGTGGGAATGCCTGGGTGTGAGTGGGTGAATGATGGCAAGGAGAGGAGGACAGGAGAGAGGGATGGGGAGAGTAGTGGAGGAGGAGGAAGGTCAGGAGGGTATCCCTCAGCAGAGCAGGGGTGGGAGAGGGAGATTCGCCAGGGCGGAGGGGGACCCGGCCCACAAGAGCAGGCACACAAAGGACAGGGACAGAAACTGCAGTGGGACAAGGGGTAGTTGCTGGGGAGCACCCCACACAGTCAGGGTCAGGCCAGGCAGGGCACTCCAGCTCTGCGTCATCCCATGCCGGAGGTGACGAGGGCAGGATCAGGGACCCCAAATACACAGAGGAGGAGAACACGGCTCTCGTGGAAGCTGTCCTGGAGAGGCAGAGTGTTCTCCACCCTATGGCGAAGGTCCCTGGCCTGTCAGCGAGGAGGAAGGCAGCCTGGAACCAGATCTGCAGCCGGGTGAACGCGGTGGCTACATGCAGGCGGGACATGGAGTTTGTGAAGAAGAGATGGGGCGACTGCCAGAGGGTAGTCAAGAACAAGATGTCTGACATGGCCAAGCAAGCCCAAGGCACCGGAGGTGGCCCATCTGTGCCCATCACATTCTGCGGCTGGGAGGAGATGGTGCGGCAGACCATGTCCCCAACCCTGATCGAGGGGGTCATTGGAGGAACTGACACTGTGGATGAGAGGAGCCTCCACACTACCGATAAGTGCAACACTACAGAACAACACACTAGAGCAACCAACACCAGCTGCACAAACAGTCACACCTCAACACATGTCCATCACTCAGCCATACAACTGCACCAACACAGCACCCTGAGGGTTAAAAAAAGGACACAACACCAGGACAAATGGCAAGGTCCAACTTGGGACAAACCTGTCAAAGTCCTACTTCAACCCTCCTGTCGCTGTGCTCATCACACCAATACACAACCCGTTATGTTCAAAATGTCGTCTGTTAAATAACATCAATGTTCACACACAATGTCACCCATGTCCTCACCCCCACCCTAACCCCTTGAGTGCTAGAGGGATCATCAATGCATTGATCAACAATGCGTTGGCAACCCCTCTGGGACTCAAAGGTTTAACCAGACAACAAACAAGTCAATAGGCCAACGATCACATGCTACACAGGGGACATTCACTAAGTGGTGACAAAGAGATGGTGGACACAAAGTAACCCTCACACACACCCTCACTTCACCAATACCAGTGTTAGTCCATGGAGAATATGCAAAAACAAGAATCAAGTTTATAAGGTCCCATTGTACAGACTCCATGGAAAACACTGGAAATGGGGAAAGGAGAAGTCACCATCATATTCATTTCATCAGTTCAACATCACCACTTACTGAATCACTAAAAGGGGGCATCAGATCACACATCACAGTGCCCCACAGAATAAATGCTTGTATGTGCAACACACAGGCCGAAAACTATTCCACAGATATAAAGCTGGAAAAGGTAGGCATTGGTGTTGTGGCTGCAATCATTTACTCAGACTTGAAATGACATATACCATATCTGATTCCCACATGGATCCACAGGGGTGCTGATGCCATGGATGGATGGTACACCAGCCGCTCTTTGCAGGATACACATGGGAAACAAATAGCAAACATTGTACCTTGGTCACCAACAGGCCATGACTGATGGATATCTAGGACTGAGTATGGTTGCCTCACACAGAAGGATGGATGGGCTCATACACAGAGAAAAAAACAGGCCTCAATCAAAGATATCCATCACTGCTGGCTGGATTGTTGCCCTTAGGATTCAAATGTTACTAAATATGTTCCAACACGATGTGAACAAAGGGATCAGTTCAATGGATGTGATTGCCTTATATCACGGTGCCCGTGATTTGCTGCAGTTACTTGTCTGTCACCAGTAGGGGGCTTCTATTGGCTGTCTGCAGATAGCCCGCCTCTTATTGACTATTTAAACCTGGATTGGGCACCCTTTGAGTGCCCTTTCGTGTTGTTTCTGACCTTCTTGCTATCACTATGCTAGTGATAGCTGGGCCTCTGTTCCAGTGTTCCTGAGTTCCTGATCTCATGTGTTCCTGAGTTCCTGATCTCTACTGTTCCAGTGTTTCCTGCATGCTGAAGTACTTCCAGTCCTGGTTCCGGCCTAGTCTCTGGTGTTGCAGTTCCTGCTGAACTTCTCTGCTGTTTTCTGACCTGACTGATCGTTGCTGGTTCCTGTCATCTCATCACCTGTCTTCAGTATCCTGGCGACCTTCTGCCTGGTCGCGTTGGTGACATTGCTACTATTCCGTGTTGGTCCCAGCGTGCGGACGCTGGTTTGCTCCCAAGCCTTGCGGCTATACTAACTCGCTTGTTACACCAGTGTGCGGTCACTGGTTTGCTCCAAAGCCTATCAGCTATACAAATCTGTGTTGGTCCCAGCGTGCGGACGCTGGTTTGCTCCTAAGTCTTGCGGCTATACAAACTCACTTGTTACACCAGTGTGCGGTCACTGGTTTGCTCCAAAGCCTTTCAGCTATACAAATCTGTGTTGGTCCCAGCGTGCGGACGCTGGTTTGCTCCTAAGCCTTGCGGCTATACAAACTCGCTTGTTACACCAGTGTGCGGTCACTGGTTTGCTCCTAAGCCTTGCGGCTATACAAACTCACTTGTTACACCAGTGTGCGGTCACTGGTTTGCTCCAAAGCCTTTCAGCTATACAAATCTGTGTTGGTCCCAGCGTGCGGACGCTGGTTTGCTCCTAAGCCTTGCGGCTATACAAACTCGCTTGTTACACCAGTGTGCGGTCACTGGTTTGCTCCAAAGCCTATCAGCTATACTAATCTGTGTTGGTCCCAGCGTGCGGACGCTGGTTTGCTCCTAAGCCTTGCGGCTATACTACTCGCTTGTTACTCCAGTGTGCGGTCACTGGTTTGCTCGCTAAGCCCTACGGCTATACTATTCAGTGTTGTTTCCAGCGTGCGGACGCTGGTTTGCTCCAAAGCCTTGCTGCTTAACGATTCTGCTAATTTGCCAGTTCCATCTGACTGCTGCTATTATCTCTGGGCTGCCCTGCCCGGTATTGGTAAGGCCGGTAGAACCTTTTTCCACATTCCATCTGAGGTTGCCTTACCCGGTATTGGCAGGGCCGGTAGAGCCTACATTGTGTATCTATTGAGGCTGCCTTGCCCGGTAATTTGGTAAGGCCGGTAAAACCGTTATGCTATTCCATCTGCAGGTTGCCTTACCCGGTATTGGCAAGGCCGGTAGAGCCTAAAGACTGTCCTGTCCGGTATGTTGACAGGACCGGTAGAGTCTGCCTTCTGTCTGTGCTATATTCTGTATATATATATATGTATGTTATTGCCATCCTAAGTTATCATTTATTATTTCAATAAAATTGATTTTTTTTTACCTAAAACTTGTGTCTGAGAGTCATAATAAACCGTGACAGTACGAAAGGGCCAGGAGGAGTACGAGGTTCAGAGCATTATTGATTCCCGTAGGCTTAGAGGAAGGGTACAGTACCTGGTACATTGGAAAGGGTATGGTCCTGAGGATCGGTCATGGGTGGATAGTACGGACCTTCATGCACCTAGGTTAACTAGGTCCTTTCATGCCAATTACCCGCAGAAACCTAAACCCTATTCTAGGAGAGGGGGTCTTTGAAAGGGGGGTACTATCACGGTGCCCGTGATTTGCTGCAGTTACTTGTCTGTCACCAGTAGGGGGCTTCTATTGGCTGTCTGCAGATAGCCCGCCTCTTATTGACTATTTAAACCTGGATTGGGCACCCTTTGAGTGCCCTTTCGTGTTGTTTCTGACCTTCTTGCTATCACTATGCTAGTGATAGCTGGGCCTCTGTTCCAGTGTTCCTGAGTTCCTGATCTCATGTGTTCCTGAGTTCCTGATCTCTACTGTTCCAGTGTTTCCTGCATGCTGAAGTACTTCCAGTCCTGGTTCCGGCCTAGTCTCTGGTGTTGCAGTTCCTGCTGAACTTCTCTGCTGTTTTCTGACCTGACTGATCGTTGCTGGTTCCTGTCATCTCATCACCTGTCTTCAGTATCCTGGCGACCTTCTGCCTGGTCGCGTTGGTGACATTGCTACTATTCCGTGTTGGTCCCAGCGTGCGGACGCTGGTTTGCTCCCAAGCCTTGCGGCTATACTAACTCGCTTGTTACACCAGTGTGCGGTCACTGGTTTGCTCCAAAGCCTATCAGCTATACAAATCTGTGTTGGTCCCAGCGTGCGGACGCTGGTTTGCTCCTAAGTCTTGCGGCTATACAAACTCACTTGTTACACCAGTGTGCGGTCACTGGTTTGCTCCAAAGCCTTTCAGCTATACAAATCTGTGTTGGTCCCAGCGTGCGGACGCTGGTTTGCTCCTAAGCCTTGCGGCTATACAAACTCGCTTGTTACACCAGTGTGCGGTCACTGGTTTGCTCCTAAGCCTTGCGGCTATACTAATCTGTGTTGGTCCCAGCGTGCGGACGCTGGTTTGCTCCTAAGCCTTGCGGCTATACTACTCGCTTGTTACTCCAGTGTGCGGTCACTGGTTTGCTCGCTAAGCCCTACGGCTATACTATTCAGTGTTGTTTCCAGCGTGCGGACGCTGGTTTGCTCCAAAGCCTTGCTGCTTAACGATTCTGCTAATTTGCCAGTTCCATCTGACTGCTGCTATTATCTCTGGGCTGCCCTGCCCGGTATTGGTAAGGCCGGTAGAACCTTTTTCCACATTCCATCTGAGGTTGCCTTACCCGGTATTGGCAGGGCCGGTAGAGCCTACATTGTGTATCTATTGAGGCTGCCTTGCCCGGTAATTTGGTAAGGCCGGTAAAACCGTTATGCTATTCCATCTGCAGGTTGCCTTACCCGGTATTGGCAAGGCCGGTAGAGCCTAAAGACTGTCCTGTCCGGTATGTTGACAGGACCGGTAGAGTCTGCCTTCTGTCTGTGCTATATTCTGTATATATATATATGTATGTTATTGCCATCCTAAGTTATCATTTATTATTTCAATAAAATTGATTTTTTTTTACCTAAAACTTGTGTCTGAGAGTCATAATAAACCGTGACACCTTACTGGCCAGATATGTGCACCCATCACAAATCAACCTACATTGCTACCATCCAAATACACATACATAGTATATCACACTCTATGTAGATGGGATATACGAGGTATGTTCATATCCATCATATCAATCCAATGTATTGTTGGATGGGTGCACATATATAGCCAGTAAGTCAATCACACCTACTGAACTGCTCTCTGGCTTCACATCTTGGAAGTGAGCAAAACAGGAAGGTCGTATAAAGACTAACTTATTTGTCATCAGGAAAGTTATATAATCCTCATGTTTCTGGGTTATGAGGCAAAGGTTGTACTTGAAGGACTTATGTCTTTTTTCAACTTCATTTATTATGTTACTATGAATACCGACTTATACATTTTTTTCTAGGTCAGAAGGCAATTTTGCCATTCCAGCAGTTTTAGTGGGAATAATTGAACTGCGTTCTCACTGAGCACAAACCAACACAGGAAAACCTGTAAGAAATTTTGTTTTATAATGTTATAATCAAACTAAATTATGGGTTATACATATAAGTATAGCATATTAGAAAGTCCTACATATCCTTAAAAAAGGTATGTAATTTGTGTGGGCGTGCTAAATGTATTAGAGAGAAATTATGGTTGAAAAAACATATACTAAAAAGGACAAAATTGCTCTAGTCCACATGTAAAAAATCCCTAATCACCAAGAAGGTAAGGTGACAGAATATTTCCTTTGTCTGTTGGAATAACAACTCCTTATTGGAGGGAAATTCTTCAAGACAAAGAAGCATCCACCATCTTGGAACTGATATCCTTGCCACAGTCATTTCACTGTGTAGCAATCCATTTTAGTGTTGTTTCTTTGACTAGCTTATATGGCATTATCACAAATGTAATATGCTATTGACTACTGTGAAGTAATTAAATATTTTAACGAGAATAATGTTTTGATGTACAAAGCAGTCTATATGTATGTTTAATCCAGTGTGTAAACATATATAAACAGCAGATACATCTATATATATAAAAGAAGACTTCTGTGTGGGCGGCAAACACATCCAGGGGTGGCATTAAGGAGGAGTTACTGCTCCCATTGGGTGATTCAATGGGGGAGTGATTTTCACTATCCACCTCAACTCTGAAAAGAAAATGGCTGCCACTCCCTCCCACACCGTATGTAACACAAGTCACACACCCACAAACACCAAAAAATACATTCACACACACAAAACCAAAAAAGACACACACTGCTACCTCCACAAACCCATAATGGACACCAAATAACCAGCCTGCGGTCCCATGGCCCAGCCCGCCCAGCTGAGTGATATCAGTATGTTGCATTGGGGAGCCTGGAAGACAAACATCTTCACCCCTCACACTTTCACTGAGGCTCACATTAACCCTTTCACTGCCAGAGGGCTATGCAATGCATTTTAATGACTTGCATGCCCACTTCCACTGAAACTGTTAAGCATTTCTTCAAAAATAACCAAAGAAATGCCCAGCGCCATCCCACACCATGCTCTCACCTCTTGTCTCTCATACCCTCTGCCACTGAAACTGTTAAGCACTGCTAGGGTTAAGCATTCCTTAACCCCTTAATGACCGGCAAATCTGAGGTGGATTTCACTTAAGGACCAGAGCAATTTTGACTTTTTTGACTATGTCTTTGTTCAACCATAGTTTCTCTTTAATTCCTTTAATACACTCACACAAATTATATACTGTTTTTTAAGCACAAGAAGGGCGTTCTTTTGATACCACAATTATATGAATACCTCATTGTTTAATTTGATTAAAATAGAAAAAAGGAGGAAAAATAATAAAAAAAAAACATTTTGCTTACATTTTCCTGTCAGGATTTGTATACTATTAGTTCATTACAAAAAAATACCCCTAAATATAATCATTTGCTGAATATGAGAATACCCCATATGCCTAGTCAGGGCCGGATTTACATCTCTAGAGCCCTAAGCCCCTCCTTGACCCCACCCCTAACCACACCTTCTTATTTAACCATGGCCTTTTTTGTGGTCAAACACATTTTTAGATCTATTCTTCACAGTAATGTGACAATTTGATAACTGAGGATGAAAATTATATATATATATAGGTATGGGGGTATTTATAGCGGACATACAGAAATAATAAGTGACATTTACTACATATGTAGCTTGCCCTTTCCTGTGTTTAAGATCCAAGTAATGGTATGGTACATTTATAAACATAAATTGAATCATGTCACCTCCTTTGTAAGAGATGATTACATTACCATTGAGTTAAATAGGACTTTTAACCCAATGACTGATATAAAGGTCTCAAACATATTGTGAAAACTCTCTAGCATTCAAGGGGATAAAATAAGTTCCATTTAAAGGGATAGTATTACTTCAAAATTACTATCCCTCATATTGTAGCCCTTAATAAACTGAGTTAAATGACACCAGCAGCATCTCTCAAACCTTTATGGTTTAAGAGATAGCCATTTTCAAAGTTTCCTCTCCCCTGCTGTCAGCGTTCTGCTGCTAGCAGGAGAATCCGGTCTCTGAATCAAGCGGAGGCTCTTCAGCAGAGCCGATATCTTGTTATGGAAGGAAAAATGATTAATTGAAACAGTCTTCTACGTGTGCTTGGTAACCAAGCACACGCAGAAGACTGTTTCAATTAATCACTTTTCCTTGCATAACGAGATATCGGCTCTGTTTAAGAGCCTCTGCCTGTCCCGGGATCTGATTCCCCTGCTGGCAGCAGAACACTGACAGCAGGGGAGAGAAAACTTGGAAAGCGGCTATCTCTTAAACCATAAAGGTTTGAGAGATGCCGCTGGTGTCATTTAACTCAGTTTATTAAGGGCTACAATATGAGGGATAGTCATTTTGAAGTAATAGTATTCCTTTAAATCAGGGGAAATATGTTTTTGTTCCCAGTGGTGCAGTTGGTGGGTTACAGAACTGCTTCACTTTCTTTCTATATATAAATATCATTATATGCTGTATTCCTCCTCCAGTACATACATTAATTCCAGGTATGACTTAGCAATCACTCCCACCCTAATAGCAGAGTTCCTTCTGCCCCTCTGTACAGATAAAGCACCACTTTCATCTCCTGCCCCTGCACACAAACTGCACAGTATTCATTGCCTGTTTATCACTGTGTGTGTGGCACAATTAAGTTTTGGGGAGAGCATTCTTAGACTCATGAGCTGTGTGATAAGTTACTTTTTTAACCTCACGGATGCCAGAGACATCTCCAACGTGGATAAAATAACATTAACCCTTCGAATGTCAGTAGGTTACCCAATGGACTGCTTCGCAATGGGCTGAGCACCCTTCTGGCTCTCAAGGGTTAATGTTAAAATACAAGTTGTCCTACCCCCAGCAATATTGTATACTTAAAGAAGCAGTACTTTTTAATTAAAAAAATATGTGTATTATAAGGTTTTTCTCTCTGTTTAATAAAACAAGAGTACTCCCTCTGTTAAGATATAGTTCATTCAAAAGTTATTATAGTTGAACTTTTCTGTTGTAGTCATAATAATGTTCCTATTACATGTTATGGAGAGCTATAGTCAGTAACTCAAGCTCGCTTACAGAGAGCATTATAAACCAGTAAGCCACCAGCCAATGGGTTTCTACCTCTGATGCAACGCATTTGAAGACATGTCCAGCCTCATTTGCATTACATTTGAATGGTTTTAAAGGGTTTTTTTTTTTTTATCTTCTCCTGCTGACAGAAATTGTACACAGGATTATCAACATATGTTATTTAGTCAGTTTCGTTGCACTTGAACATATGTACTCTTTAAAGTGATTTACAGTAGTTTCTTTCCCATGTTTACATTTTTTGGTAATTACTTGATGTGCATGTGAAACAAAGCTTAATGGAAAATCCAAAAATGTAAAGCTCTGAGGCTAAGCCAGAGCTTTTTCAACCATTATGGCAACAGCCAACATGGCCTTAATTCATGTATCCTATAACCCCTGCGACTTGGGTTAAAATTACTGTGTACTGCATAATGAAATCATACTTTGTAATAGGAAACTTGGGGGTTAAAAGAAAACTTATGGGAGTCTGGGGCATGTTTTCCAGTTTCTAACATGACTTATTTGGGCGCATTGCATATCTAGCTAGTCTGTACAGCATTGTGCTCAATAAGCATACCCATTACAATAGAGATTTGGTCTCCCTCAGCCTGTGCCACACATCAGCTCCGTGGCTGCCTTCAGTGTTCTCCCACTCACTGCTACACATTCAACTACTCACCAGCTATGCACCGCCTAGCTGGTGTCAGCTGTATATAAGCAGCAGCGCTAGCTATGCGGTGATGAGGGGTGTAGTGCTCGGATGTGTTTGATGACATTGTGACAGATCAGGTGAGCGGAATAGTCATGGAGGGCGGCCCAGGTGTTGCAGCAGCAAATGCTCTCACAAGCACTCACAAGCACTCACTCCATTGTATATTTACTTTATGTATGTTTCTGCCAGGGCACTTGTCCTCAAGTGGGAGTGACTGGGCTATTGCCAGGCGCCCCTGAAAATTTGGAGCCCTAGGCAAGTGCCTAGTCTGCCTATTATAAATCCAGCCATGTGCCTAGTATTTCAATCCCTTTCTCACATATACAAGGTAAATATTACATGGACACCATTATTTCCAACCTATAATTATTCAACAATTGGCATGTGAGTATCATATCTTAGTTGACGGTGCCAGAACCCAAAAATGTCCCACAAAGGTATATGTTTCTGAAAAGCAGACAACATAAGGTAAATAATCAGTAGAATTTTGGAGTTTTTTTATGCAGCTATTTTTCCAGAAATATGTTACAAAATTGTGGTAATATTTTCTTTTTTTTGTAATTTTCACACTTACACTTCAATATTACTGTTGATATAAAGCACAGGATAGGTGAAGATTTTTAAAAATGCATTGTTTAGTGTTCAGCTCCTTCTTCTGAGTACAGAAATACCCCATATGCATAAGTTTCTCAAGGTTTGGGGGAGCTATGGGGCCCAAATTGGAACATGCGTGTTTCCAGTTTCACACTTTGAATTTTCACAGCTTGCGTCAGTGGTGCCATGTCTCATTTGGGGCTGTGTACCAGTGCTCCACTTTAAAATTTCCCCCCAAAAGTATATCTTTTTGGAAAGCAGACACCCCAGGCTTTCATTTTAGGCATGTTTTCACATTTTTTACGCAGCCATTTTACCACCAATCCTTCGTAAAACTTGATGTAAGTAAAAAATTCACATTTTTCCCACTTACGTTTCAATGTTGATGTGAATTTTAAGCACAGGATAGGTGAAGAATTTTAAAAATGCATTGTTTAGTGTTCATCTCCTTCTTCTGAGTATGGCAATATCCCATATGCATAGTTTTCTCAAGATTTGTGGGCGCTACAGGGCCCAAATTGGAAGATGCGCATTTCCAGTGTACACTTAGAATTTTCACAGCTTGCGTCACTGATACCATGTCTCATTTGGGGCTGTGTACCAGTGCTCCACTTTAAAATTTCCCCCAAAAGTGTATATTTTTGGAAAGTAGACACCCCAGGCTTTAATTTTAGGCATGTTTTAAATTTTTACGCAGCCATTTTACCAGTTTATTTATATCTCTGATGCAGACTGGTTTCCTGAGGACTGTGCCACGGATAGAGATTGGCACAGTTCCATCATCATGCATAGCTGTCAGCATGTACACGTTCTATTTATCTCAAAACTGGACTGCCAGCAGCTCCTCTTGACACAAAGCTAAGGATGTTCCCTTTTGTAGATTGCAGTTTATCATTTGTTTGGGCATCTCTTTACAATTTCGTCTAACAGTGCCCCAGGCCACTGTGTCAAAATAAAAAAGTGATTTAAATAAAAGGGGTCTTGTGTAATAGTTATCTACATATAACTAGTATCCTTTATTTTATAGGGGGGAAATGAAATCCCAAACAATTTTGCCATTGTTTCCCAGATATTCAGGGCAACCAGGAGGATCAAGTTGGCTGTCCTAGCCCTCTTAAATGCAAAAAGCGTAGGGGTATTCTGTGTTGCTTTTGTACAACTTATAAAGTTTTACTCCAAACTTGGAGTGCTTGGAGTGGATATATTGCTTAAAACCCAACCTTCCCTTATATTTCATTAAGGACTCATCAACAGATATTTGTTTTTGGGGGGTACAGTTTTCTGAAAAATTTTTTTGCAAATAAGTTATAAGTCGATGAATTTTATACAGCCTGTCATACTGGGGATGATCTTTGGGGAGGTACAGGGTGTTATTTTTGAAATGCATGAAGCACAAAAGCATTTCATTGTGTCTCCTGCTCATTGTTTGGCCGAAAATAGGGGTAACACGTACAGGATTTTTACTGCAGTATGACCTGATGCTTGGCTTTTCAATTATCCCCATAGCCATAGTTAGGGACCAGAATTTCTTGAATTCAGCAACATCTGTGGGGTATGATAGTTGCTTTGAAACAGAGTGTGGGATTGGCTGCAATGTACTGGGCTGCATAAATATTTGTTTGCGCTACAATCTCCCCCAAAATGTCTTCCACCAAATATAAATTAAAAAACTGCTCCTGGTTAAAACCGGCCATATCTACATTTATTCCTGGGCTGTCTGTGAAATTTGGTATTTCTGGACTTAATCGCACTGGTGGTACCCATTCCCTAAGCTCTGGATGAGGGCAGGCCTGTCTTGGGGTAGCTCTTGGGGTATGTCTTGGGGTATGTATTGGGCCTGCTTCTGAGGTATGTCTTGGGGCTGCTTCTGGGGCATCTCTTGGGGTATGTCTTGGGCCTGCTTCTGGGGCATGTCATGGGGCTGCTTCTGGGGCAGCTCTTGGGGTAGTACACCTCGTCTTAGTAGATGGCCCAGCATAATCGCTAGAGCTATCACTGTCGCTCTCTATGAACTGGGAGATGTCAAAATCAGAGGCAGTATCCGTGGCTTCTGACTAGGAAGCCAAAAAAGGCATACGCCTCTTCTGCAGAATACATACGCTGCATCTTTTAACTTAATCTACCCTCATTTTTTCTAAATAGCTTCTAACTTAATCTACCTACCCTAATTTTTTCTAAATAGCTACCCACCGACCCGTGCTTTAGAAGTAACTAAATTAAATTGCTAAAAGAATGCCTAACCCCAACAAGTCCTTATTCCTATGTAAATACTATAAAAAGATTTTTTTTTTTGTTTTGTTTTGGATTTTTGGGGGGGTTTTGTGCCTAACTCTAACCCTAAACCTTACCCTAAAGCTTACCCTAACCTACGTCAACCCTTATCCTACCCAATTTAACCCAGTCGCTATTCCTGCAATAAAACTATATATATCTTTTTTGTTGTTTTTTTTTGTTTTTTTCTTTTCGGTGCCAAACTCTAACCCTAAACCTTACCCTACCCCACGTCAACCCTAATCCTACCTAACTTAACCCAAACAGTCACTATTCCTACAATAAAACTATATATTTTTTGTTTGTTTTTTGGGGGGGTTTCTGTGCCTAACTCTAACCCTAAACCTCACCCTAAACCTTACCCTAACCCACGTCAACCCTAATCAGTCCTAACTTGACCCAACTAGTCACTATTCGTACAATAATACTATATATATATATATATATATATATATATATATATATATATATTTATTTATTTATTTTTTATTTATTTTTTTTAAACAACACCCTAATCTTGAAACTCAATTCAATACTAAATCTTACCCTAACCCACGTACAGGCTAAACCTACCTAGCCCCACTAAAAGCACCTATCTAAACTACCTAAAAATCCTAAATATTTTAATAAATTCAATTTTTTTTCAATACTAAATCTTACCCTAACCCACGTACAGGCTAAACCTACCTAGCCCCACTAAAAGCACCTATCTAAACTACCTAAAAAATCCTAAATATTTTAATAAATTCAATTTTTATTAAAACAAAAAAGAAATTAATTCCCTAAACCTAAATCTGACCTAAATTCAACACTAAAACTTACCCTAACCCATGTACCCTCTAAACCTACCTAGCCCCACTAAAATTACTTAACTAACCTACTAAACTACCTAAAAATACAAAAAAATGTGATTTTTATTAAAAAGGGGGATTTCAATGGAGAGAGGGTAAACAAATACCACAGATCAGCAGAAGCTTATCTGCAGCAATGGATCACTAAAATGAGTGATCACAAAGGGGAAATCAATTGATCACTGTATTACAGAGAGATGTGACAGAAGCAGTGTTTTGAAAACACTGCTTCTGTTATATGCATTCTAATACATATGATTTGCATGTGCAGGCACTGGCTGAAACTAGGTGCTCCAATAAACCTAGTAACAGCCAGCCGGCATCTCTCCTATCGCGCACAGAGACGGTGATGGGAGAGTTAACTTTTGACGTGCCAGGACCGTCACTGGTCCTTAAGTCTAGGACCAGCGCGATGGTCTGGGCACGTCATTAGATGCGAAGGGGTTAAAAAAAAACAGATGTGCAACGCCGTCCCACACTGCTAGTAAATGTATATTTATCTAAATCTGGAACATTTAGTTTTCCAATAAATTTTCAATTTATCTAATTATTATTGTAGAGCGGCTTGGTATTTGGTAACATTCTTGCCACCCTTACCGTAAAGAATCCCTGCCTGTGTTTTAGTCGAAAGCGCCTTTCCTCAAGTCTTAATGGATGACCTCTTGTTCTTAGCTCAGCTCTTTGCATAAATAATTCATTGGATAGTTCTTTGCATTGACCTTGAATGTATTTGTAAATGGTAATCATATCACCCCTTAGACATCTCTTTTCTAATGTAAACAAACCCAGTTTGGCTAGTCTCTCTTTGTAACTCAGATCCTCCAATCCCTTTATCAGTTTTGCTGCACGTCTCTGCACCTTTTCCAGTTCAGTAATGTCTTTTTTTAGAACAGGCGCCCAAAATTGTACTCCATATTCTAGATGAGGCCTAACCAAGGATTTATACAGAGGTAGGATAATATTAGCATCCCTTGCTTCTACACCTCTTTTTATGCAGGCTAGTACTCTATTTGCTCTTGCAGCAGCTGAGTGACTCTGCACACTGCTGTGAAGCCTATTGTCTATCAGTACGCCTAAATCTTTCTCTAATGAGGATTTCCCAAGTTGTTTCCCATTTAGAGTATATGTAGCAAGTTTGTTTCTACAACACAAATGCATAACCTTACATTTATCTACATTAAATGACATCTGCCACTTTTCTGCCCATTCACTTAGTTTATCTAAATCCTTCTGTAGGGAAAAAAAATCCAGCTCTGTATGTATTTCCTTACATAGCTTAGTGTCATCAGCAAAGATTGAGATGCTACTTTCAATTCCCACTTCTAGATCATTAATAAACAAATTAAAAAGCATTGGGCCCAGGACTGAACCCTGCGGCACCCCACTTTTAACCCTAGACCAATTTGAAAAAGTTCCATTTACAACAACTCTCTGCCATCTATCATTTAACCAGTTCTCAATCCATGTACAGATAACACCACCAAACCGAAGCCTTTTAATTTATGCAGTAACCTGTTGTGAGGCACTGTGTCAAAGGCTTTTGCAAAATCCAAGTATACTACATCAACAGCAATTCCCCTGTCCAAATTACTACTCACTCTTTGCGTGTGTGAGAACTGTTCCGTGGGTGAGTTGCGATGCGGCGGTGTCCCGCGTATATTCCCGTTGCATCGCGGCCGAACACTGGTCAGTCCTCTTTTATTTTCTTTTTCTTTCTGTCATATGCCTTTTTTTTACTTTCATTCATTTGTGAGTTGACACTGTATACTAGGACAGTGTTGACTCTTGATGCTCTGTCCTAACATAGAATAACTGTATGCACTAGCGCGCTATAGAATTAATAGACCTATTTGTGGGAGTAAGACATGCGCTATATTCATTAGGCTTTACTGGCGTCGGGGATGACTGGGGTCACCACGAGGATGCTAATTTTGGCGCTCCTGTGGCGTGGTCCTACGCTGTCCATAAGGTCAGTATTTTTTCTATATATACCACGTATTTGGTGTTTTTTTTCTTTCTTCCCTGTTTGCCCTGAGGAAGGTCACTGTTGTGACCGAAAACATTTGGCCTGGATTACACTTGTAACATAGATTGTTTAAATCACGTTTTCTTTCAATCAACGTGTGCTGTCTCCTTGGTCTAAGGACATACCTGGGCTGAGTACATTTATATATTTCCTAACTTATTTATTGGACGTGCACCAACTGCTACTTAGGATAAATTTTGTGTGCCACTGTGATGTTGATTTCTCTATAGATATATATAGATATAGATATATACATACAGTAATGTACAAAAGTTTTAAGCCGGTGTGTAAAAATGCTGTAAAGTAAGAATGCTTTTGAAAATAGACATGTTAATAGTTTATTTTTATCAATTAAAAAATGCATAGTGAGTGAACAAAATAAAAATCTAAACCAAATCAATATTTGGTGTGACCACCCATTGCCTTCAAAACAGCACACTTGCACACAGTTTTGTAAGGAACTCGGCAGGTAGCTTATTCCAAACATCTTGGAGAACTAACCACAGCTCTTCTGTGGATTTAGGCAGCCTCAGTTGCTTCTCTCTCTCCTCATGTAATCCCAGACAGACCTGATGATGTTGAGATCAGGGCTCTGTGGGGGCCATACCATCACTTCCAGGACTCCTTGTTCTTCTTTACGTCGAAGATAGTTCTTTACAACTTTGGCTGTATGTTTGGGGTTGTTGGCATGCTGCAGAATACATTTGGGGGCAATCGGATGCCTCCCTAATGGTATTGTATCATGGATAAGTATCTGCCTGTACGTCTCAACATTAACTTTGACGACATCCCCAAATCCATTTACAGAAATGCAGCCCCAAGCTTGCAAGGAACCTCCACCATGCTTCACTGTTGCCTGCAGACAATCATTCTTGTACCACTCTCCAGTCCTTCAGTGAACAAATTGCCTTCTGATACAGCCAAATATTTAAAATTTTGTCTCATCAGTCCAGAGCACCTGCTGAAATTTTTCTGCACCCCAGTTCCTGTGTTTTCATGCATAGTTGAGTCACTTGGCCTTGTTTCTATGTCGGAGGTATGGCTTTTTGGCTGCAAGGCTTCCATGAAGACCACTTCTGATCAGGGTTCTGCAGACAGTAGATGAGTGTACCAGGGTCTCACTGATCCTGCCAGTTCTGAGCTGATGTCACTGCTGGACATCTTCTGCTGCACTAATTTTCCTTGGCCGATCACTGCGTCTACAGCGTTGCCTGTTACTTTGTGCTTCTTCGAAAGAGATTGGACATCACATCTGGACACCCCTGTCCCATTGAAATTTCTGCCTGGGATAGATTTTGCTGATGCAGTAAAACTATCTTGTGTCTTGTTGCTGTGTTCAGTCTTGCCATGGTGTATGACTGTTGACATTAAACAGTCTTCAGAAACCTCTTCTGGTTAGCTGAGTTTGGCTGTTCCTCACTCAGTTTTAGTCCTCCTACACAGCTGATTCTGTTTCAGTTCATGTGTTTCAAGCTATATATTCAATTTATGATCATTAGCACCTGCTTGGTATAATTGTTAAATCATACACTTAACTATATGCCTACAAAATCTCTGATTTTGTGCAAGTCTACCAAAAAGAATTGCTACTGTTTTGAAGGCAATGAGTGTACATCACTGTGACGGATACCCATACTCAGACTGAGTAACTTCCTCAAGCTGTGCTTCCTTAGCCCAGGACGACACTCAGGAACTCCACGAGCCAGGAACCAGAATCATAGCTCCATTTACCCAGTCACTAGACAAGATTCAGTGTAGGGTGAAGGAACTCTGGATATAGCCGTCTACCCCAAGCACCAGGCAACACCAATGTAGGAGTAGAAGAAGAACTGACTTTATTTGCAGAAACAGAGACATTTTATACAAGAACCACATACAATGCAACAATAGTCCAAATGCAGTACACAATGGGAGTATGCAAAGAGGCACAATGGGAACAATACACAAGTTATACAATGGGAGCTTCAACATGGGGGACAAAGGACTGTAAGCAGCAAAAGGCATTTCAACATGATTACATCGCACATAATTACATCAACTACATAATTAAATGACAACATCAGCCAAGAGCATCATTCCCTTAACAAATATATATCATGTTCCTGTGACAGCCCTCATAGCTGGTTAGTCTGTAGAGGTTTGGATTGGGCAGATCAGACTGGGATTCCTGGTCACCCTGTGCCCCTAATAGGCACAGGGTGACTTAGACACAAGAGGGGACTGGGAAGGTGAGAAGGGAGCTTCCCCTTGAATGGAGCCCATAGTCTGTAGGGAAGGGACTGGCCCCTAGGCCCCTCCAGGAACCCCAGGCATGGAGGCTTCCATGACATTTCTCCCCCTTCGGAAGGAGACTAACACAGGAGACAACTTCATATTGGTTGAGTCCGAAGTTAGTCAGGACATCACGCCTCCCAATACCAGCTCCAAATCGGTACCGCAAACAATTTGCCCATGTAAAAGCAGCACTCACCTAGCCGACCTCTGCCTCTCTCAAAGAATATACCTGCCTCTGGGGAGAAGGGCCCCTGCCCCTTCACTCGGGAGTCCTCTCAGCTGCTGGAGAGAAGACAGGGTGGCTGGGGCCCCTCCGACATGGGGTTGGGGATCTGGGCTTACTGCCCAGCATCTCCCGAGGACCACAGGTGGATTTGTAACTCCTCAGGCTCTGGGGCCACAGATAGGGGTGGGCAGAGACCAGCAGTGCTCTGCCCAGATGGCAGCGCTTCTGCTGGTGCTGTCAGACCTAACACTGTGGGGCTGTCCCGGTCAGGCTCTGGGGCCACAGATTTAACAGAAGAGCTGGGGGGACACTGGTTGCAGTGACCCCTCATCTGGAGACAAGAATCCGGGTGCCAGACGTCCAACCAGTTGGTGGCCCCCGTAGCCGGGTCAGGGCCAAAAGGCCGGCTGGAGGTGGCATCTACCCCCCCAGGGCAGGGGCAACAGAGCCACTGGGGAGGACACTGATCCCACTTACCAGGGCAGGGGTGAAAGAACCACTGGGGAGGATGTCGGGCCCACTCCCCAGGGCAGGGGCAATAGAGCAGCTGGAGAGGATAGTGGTCCCATTCTCCAGGTCATGGACAACAAAGCTGCTGGTGAGAACCTTTGTCCCACTCACCAGGGTGAGGGTTACAGAGCCTCTGGGGAGGTCGCCGGTCCACAACCCAGGGCAGGGGCAACAGAGCCGCTGGAGAGGACAGTGGTCCCACTCTCCAGGGCAGGGTCAACAGAGCTGCTGATGAGGACCTTTGTCCCACTCGCCAGGGAAGGGCCAATATAGCCGCTGGGGAGGATCTCGATCCCACTCCCCAGGGCAGGGGCAACAGAGCCGCTGGAGAGGACATTGGTCCCACTCCCCAGGGCAGGGGCAATAGAGCCGCTGGAGAGAATAGTGGTCCACTCTCCAGGGCAGGGACAACAAAGCCACTGGTGAGGTCCTTTGTCCCACTCACCATGGCAGGGTTGACAGAGTCGCTGGGGAGGACGTTGGTCCCACTCCATAGGGCAGGGTAACAGAGCCGCTGGAGAGGACAGTGTTCCCACTCTCCATGGCAGGGACAACAGTGCCACTGGAGAAGACAGTGGTCTCACTCTACAGGGCAGGGACAACAGAGCCGCTGGGGAGGACATCAGCCCCACTTCCCAGGGCAGGGGCAACATATATGAGTGGGTAGAGACCAGCAGTGCTCTGCCTCGAGGCCAGCACTTCAGCTGGGGTTATATCATCCACAGTCTCTGGGGCTTACTGATGAGTTTGTCTAACAGCTTTTTGTATCACTTTTCCAGCTCCCATTCTTGGAGAATTACAAAGTCCAGATCAGCTCTTAGCCCAGTATGCCTGGGATATCCAGCTACCTGAAATCCTGGATGTCCCTCCTCCACCACTCTATTACGCTACCAAAGTCAGGATCTTCTTAGAGATTTTCAAATACTAATCCTGGGCCACTAAAGTCATAGCCCTCTGTGAGATTGTCATCCTCCATGCCCGAACACAACTGTGCTGCATACCATCGTAGAGCCCTGTCTCCATCATCCACCAGCATCTCTGTCTGGACCAGCCCATTCAACTCAGACATCCATTCCTCCCGGGGATGTTCTCCCAGGAAGGGCATTTGTAAGTCCAGCTGGAGCCAGTACCTTTCCTCACCAGTTGGGAGGAACTTTCCATGGTAGTCCTGGTCCAGTTGGAGAGCCTCCTTTCAGAGCACCTAACAGAAAAATCACTCCATACCAGAGCTGGACCAGTGCCTTCTGCATCCGCCATCTAAACTATGCTTACATAGTTGCTGGGGTTGGTGTGACTCCTCCTCTGTCACTAAGAAAAGTGGTCCTGGTGGTGCTTTGGATGTCAAACGGTTTTGTAAGACACTCAGACCAGTAGGTTAGAATAAAACACAGTTTTATTAAAAGACACGAAAGACTGCCCACTACAGGCAATATAGTATGACAGGAAAATGACAATCATGTACAGATGCCCTCTCAGGCCCAGTATACAGGGAAATTAATAGATACTGTCACAGGACAGGCATTACAGGTACAACATGGGTTAAAGTTCAAGAAAAGCAATCAGTCTCTGTTGTGGTGTGTTTGACAACACCCTGTAGATGGTAAAGGAGCGAGACTGTGGTGCAAGATGTAAGAGCACCAATCAACAAGGCAGAACTGAGACTACTACTTGTGCAGAGCAGGGAACTGAGGCCACAATACTCTGCAAGAGCTAGCACATGTGAGCCGTGAGCACCCGACCGGTGCGGTAAACGGAGACAATGTACACTGCAAGAGCTGAGGGATAAGAGCCAGTAGCACCCAACCGGTGCAGTAACGGAGACACTGACACTGCAAGAGCTGAGGTGTTTAGAGCCAGTAGCACCCAACCGGTGCAGTAACTGAGACACTGACACTGCAAGAGCTGAGGTGTTTAGAGCCAATGGCACCCGACTGGTGCTGTAACGGAAAAGGCTGTACACTGCAAGAGCTGATGGAATCGCCCAATAGCACCTGACGGTGCGGTAACTAAACTACTGCGAATAGCAAGGGTGAACGGAAACGCAGTGTTAACGGAGGCCACAATGCTCTGCAAGTGTTAACAGAAGGCTCTGTGTAACGTAGGCTACAATGCTCTGCAAGTGTAAACGGAAGGCTCAGTGTAACGGAGACAACAGTGCTCTGCCAGTGTTAATGGAAGGCTCAGTATACGGAGGCAACAGTGCTCTGCCAGTGTTAACGGAGGGCTCAGTGTAACGGAGGCAACAGTGCTCTGTAAGAGTTAATGGGAAGGCCCAGTGAATCGGAGGCAACAACTCAGTCTGCCCTATATCAGCACAGCGGAAGTCAGAATGTTGCCCAAGCAACACAGGATCAGGATCACGGCTGGAGCACAGCAGGGTCGTCAGGATAGCTGGGTCTGGTCACGGAGCAGGAACGTCAGTCAGGCCAGGTCAAATCACGGAGCAGGAACGTTAGACAAGCCGGGTCAGATCACTGAGCAGGAACGTCAGCCAGCCCGGGTCGAATCATGGAGCAGGAACCAATGAGAGTAGTCAGACGGGCCAAGTCGGTACACAGGAATGCAGGAACACAGCAACATAGTAGCACTGGTACAGGAACACCACGAAAGGGCACCTGACAGGTGCCAGAGGCCCGGAATAAGAAGGCCACACTGGACGGGCCAAACAAAGCTCAGCCAATGGGAGCGCACCACAACAAAGAGTGACAGAGCAGATCACGGGAACCGTGATATAATCAATCCTACAGCTGCCACCAATGTGACGGATACCCATACTCGGACAGTGCCAATAGGCACAGGGCGACTTAGACACAATAGGGGACTGGGAAGCTGACAAATGCACTTCTCCATTAATGGAACCCATAGTCTGAAGGGAGGGGGCTGGCCCCTAGGCCCCCCAGGAGTGCTGGGTACAGAGGCTTCCGTGACAATCATTATGCATTTTGTTACTTGATATGATAAAAATAAACTATTAACATGTCTATTTTTTAAAGCATTCTTACTTTACAGCACATATTTACTAAGAAACATTATATATGCACATTACAGGGCACACATTTTATTTGACATAGACGAGCACAGGTTTGCCTTTGTGTTTGTCTGTTTTCACTTTGGGTCTGTACCTGATGTTTGGGGGACTAGAGAACCCTCTCATTCTCTGTTGCTGTTTGTGTATTTATTCCTTATTTTAACATTACAATTATATATTCATATGGATATGTTATGGTGAGTCAGCGCTGTGAGTTTCTTGTCTTCTCTTCTCCTTTGCTCATTCAAGCTGCCTTTTCACTTATCCTACTTAATCACTTATATTATTGCAATATATCTAATTCTCTTTTTCACTCTGGCCTGTTATGGACTGGGGCTACAGGCCTGTCCTAGCTTGCATGCACTGTCGGCCTGCAATCATTCACCCCTCACATGACCTGTGGGGGGTTGATATAAAAAGTTACCTTTAAAGAGAGGACTATTGGATCCACAGTCCTCTCATATACTCCATATACTCACTTTGCATACCTATTGAGGTTTTTGCACCAGGTGAGTCCATTAGCTATATTTTTTATTTTGTATGTCTTCTGTTTTTAATTGCATCACACTGGGACCCACATCTCTTCAGGGATTTTAAATTTAGATTATTTAAGTTGTATTAGAGTAGGACTTGCCGAAAGTGAGATACTGTGGCGTGGTGGCAAGCTTACCCACGACTTGGCCAATTTGAAAATACAAAATTCTCACTCATTTTTTCTAAGAAATATTCATATATGCACATTATAGGGCACACATTTATTAAGAAACATTATATATGCACACTACAGGGCACACATTTTATTTTACATAGACAAGCGCAGGTTTGTCTTTTTGTCTATATATATATACACACACTAGCAATGTGGGACGACACTGCCCGTCAGGCTATATAGGGAATTAATGCACACGCACGGATGCAAGACACACACACACACCGAGACACACACACAAATACACATGCATGCACTGAGATGCATAAAGAGCAACACAGTCATACACACATACATGCGATGCACAACATGCAGACACAGAGAGTGTGATACAGACATGCAACACACACAGTGAGAAACACACAGAGACAGACACACAGAAGTGAGTCATAAGGGGGCGACTTATGTGTCATTGTAATGAGTTTGTGTTTGTATTTATGCCTCCACAGTGGCATTCATTCATGTAGTTGAAATGCATATGGTAATTGCACATATTATGGTGGAAGGTGGATCGTGCTGGCTACCGGGGTGTGAGTGAGTGTGTGTGAGTGGCATTCATTCATGTAGTTGAAATGCATGTGGTAATTGCACATACTATGGTGGAAGGTGGATCGTGCTGGCTTCTGGGGTGTGAGTGAGTGTGAGTGAGACTATGGAGGAAGGTGGATCATGCTGGCTCCCAGGGTGTGAGTGTAAGTGAGTAAGTGTAAATGAGTGTGAGTGAGAGAGTGTGTGAGTGAGAGAGTGTGTGAGTGAGTGTGTGTGATTGAGAGTGTGTGTGATTGAGAGTAGTATGTGAGTGTGTGTGAGTGAGAGTGTGATTGAGAGTATGTGTGATTGAGAGTGTGTGTGATTGAGAGTAGTGTGCGTGTGTGTGTGTGTGTGTGTGTGTGAGTGTGTGTGAGTGAGAATGTGATTGAGAGTGTGTGTGATTGAGAGTGTGAGTGTGTGTGATTGAGAGTAGTGTGTGACTGTGTGTGAGTAAGTGTGAGTGAGAGAGTGTGAGTGTGCGTGATTGAGTGTGTGTTATTGAGTGTGTGTGTGAATGTGTGTGTTTGTGTCTGATGTGTTTGTGTCTGTGGTGTATGATCGAGTGGCAGCCATTTTGTTTTTTCAGTCACTTGGATAGTGGTGGACGGGCTGGATAGTGGGGGCAGGCCAACTCCCTGCATGATTTAAATCACTCCCCCATTGAATCACCCAATGGGCGCAGTAACTCCTCCTTACGTAAGCTGAGGTAACATAGCAATATAACACACGGCGGCTCTTCAATTGAGGCAACATAGCAGTATGCTGAGAGAACAAATAGAAAGTGGTTTTTGAGGCTTGCCCTCTGTAACATACAGCAAAGCATCTCTTTCCCTTTAAGGAGAAAGGGCAGGAATCAGGAAGCAGGAAGTGGAGTAGTGACAGTTGAAAATAGACAGTTAATAAGTTTGACTGAAGAGATGAAAAGAGTTAAATAAAAGAGTTGCTATTAAGTTTATCCCTGAGTTTGTATTTTATGGAAACATTACACCCATGTACTGAAACAGAGTGTATGGAGGGTTACAGTTATCTGTGGGAGGTGAAACAGTGTGTTTGTGGGGTCATGATCCTGAGTGAGAGTGTGTGTGGACCAAGAGAAGTTACTGATATCCTCTACTTCAGGAGCGAGTGGCAGCTATATATTTTTTTTTGTCAGTTGGATAGTGGTGGACAGGCTGGAAGGGGCGGGCCAATTCCCTGTATGATAAACATGTCCCCATTGAATCACCCAATGGGAGCAGTAATGTCCCCATTGAATTACCCAATGGAGTTGTGTCTCCTGATGAGACATAAATTATGTAATGAGGCATTCTGTGTAATGTGTGTGTGTTTTCTGAGGAGATATAAATTATGTTCTGTGTGTGAGGAACCATAAATTATGCAATGAGGCTTATTCTTTTATATATGTAAATATATACATTTATTGGGTGTGTAGCATAAGCACATGCAGGACTTCAAACTGTGTGATGAATCAAAGTTTATTCATCAACATTTCAGGTGCACAAAGTAAGCCTTCCTCAGGATACCATGACAGTGAAAACTGGACCCTTATAAACCCTTCCCTAGTGTGTGGTGCTAAAACCGGCATTCTAAATTGAATATGATGTCACAATTAGTGAGTATAAAGTGAGTGTTTGATGTAATTTAGACCATTAAAAACGCTGGTAGGGCAAAATGGATACAGACCGACAAAAGAAAATGTCAGTATTCAATTCAGAAAAGGTCTTGTGGCCAAACATCCATTTGAGAGTTAGGATCTCAAAACGCCACTAAATAGTGGCAATATTGGGAACTTCAAAGGAAAAAAGCTAACTATTGTTAAAAAAAACACTAAAAATACACCTGCGCAAATGTCCATAGTAAATAAGTAAATTGTAAATATCAGCCCCAAAACAGTAATGAATGATAATGAAAAAGAAATAAATGAAAGAATATTACCGCATATGTCCATGCTGTTAATGACAAAACAGTACCTCAGAAAAGGATGAATGAAAGGTTTGAGTGATAATAGTATGAAGAAGATGAATAAATGGATGATGAAGAGATGAGGTATATGAGAATATACTTTCTTTCTTTTCTGATGCTGCTGGAAACCTCTGTGACCTTGTCCACATGTATTGACGAAATCTCCGAAATTGAGTAAAAGCGAAAACAAAAAAAATGGTAGGAATAGTAAAAAATATCTAAATGTAGCAATTTAGTAATATAAAAGCAATTAAAATTATCTAAAAATGCACTCACATTGTGCCCATCTTGGGCTTTAAGCATGTAATAGGGTCCCAACCCCTAATAGCCAACGTCCTCTGACTCGGTCCCGATGCTTGGAAGCTGCTCTTGATGTTAGGATCCTTCAATGTTAAATAGCTGTTGCCTAAAAACTCTGCCAGGATTTCCAGTACTATGTGTAAACAATAATGGTCCTTATATGTTTGTAAGAAACAAGGTACTAGCAGCTTTTTGGAGGAAGCAAAATGATCCACGTGTGTAGGCCAACACTGTGGGATACAGTAAGGGTCAGTGACTGGGAAAGGAAGGCAGGTTCTCACAGGGGGGCATGGGAGGGACCCAACTAAGAAAGAGTGCTGTGGTTAGGATGACTTGACGCGTATCATGGAGCTTCGACTCCACTTTCTCAGGGGTATCAAAAGGATGCATTGTCATGATAGCTTTACATTTATAGTGTTGGTTAAATCTGTATCGGGGTTAAAGTGCTCAATCACACAAAATATTTTGAAAAGAGGTGAATAATGAACAATGATGGAAACGTATTGTAAGTTGGATGAGCTGAAATGGTGTATAAGTGAAGCTAGAAGAAAAAAATAATAATTTGGGTGGGTGATATACAAATGTGTGGATCATTAAAAGGCAGTGAACGGGTTAACCAAGGTTCTTGTGGAACTAATTATATGGTGATTGTGTGAGGATCTGGGTCGCGGTGCGACAAATGATAAAAAACTATCAAATGCGTTAATATGAATAGATTGGTAATCATCTGTCCTAGTGTAAAGAAGTGTGTGTATGGAAACATGGAAACTAATGTGTGAATCGGCAATATATAATTAAATGAAATATTGTTGTGAACAGAGTGTCTAGTTTATGTAAACCTAACTTGTTGTCCCCAAATAAATAAATAAATGATGGAATCCCAATTGAGTGAAAAAGTGACTTGAAAGTGATGAAAAAATGTGATAAAGGTCCATGTAATTGAAGAAATGATATATGTATAGATGACAAAATGGCTGAATAGTGATATGTATCAGCAAAGAGTGAAACATGCAGGAGAAGTCTAAGAAAAGTAACAAATCAGGTTTGCTCTGGTGTGGATTGTCAAACTAGTTGAATTAGAGTAAAATTCCTAATGACTGTGTTTTATGTGGTGAAAGACATGCATGTGAATAAAAAATATAGAAAATATAAATAGTAAGAGACCAAAATGTGTCTAAAATTAATAACTGGCTTGCTTTGATGTTGTATCTTCATTGAAAATCAGACTCATGTGATCTGATAAAATTGAATTAAAATGAATTGGGACAGAGAATTCAATGGTGTACAAACCATAAAAAATATTTTGTGATGCCTATAAACAAGGAGTACAATAGAGTATAAAGTGGATGAATAGAATATGAAAAGATATGCCAAGAAATGGCTGGAAAAAACTATATGCTATAATAATACCTCCCAAATAGTCATCACATAATATTTACACAGTGAAATAAAGTAATATATGTATATATATATATATATATATATATATATATATATATATATATATAAAATGTATAATACTTTAAGAAAACTCCATAAGATCAAATTCTATATTTTCTATATTTAGACCATTGGAATGCATTGTTTTTAGTTCATAAATCCAGTATGATTCTCTCTGAGTTTTCTGAATTTATCTCCTCCTCTGTGTGTAAGTTTAATTTCTTCAATGACGATAATCTAATGCCGACAAACTTTGGGACTCCAATCCGTGGGAGATATTTTTCAAATGTTCAGAGAACCTAGTTTTAATCTTCCTTTTTTTTCTCCCTATGTATTGGAGCTCACACTTGCATGTGATCAGATATTACACATATGTAATATGATAGTTCAAAAAAACATTAATCTTATATTCTTTTCCTGTAGTATAAGATGTTGTTTCCCCATTGGCATATGGTCACAGGTTGTGCAGTTTTGTTTACCTTTACATATCTTTCATGTCTAAAAATGATGATGAACTAGTTCTAGTGTTACATATTTTACTGTAACTGTCACTAGGGGCCATCATGTTTTTAATGTTTTGATTTCTTTTGAATACTACCTTAGGTTTATCCCCAATTCTTTGTGTAGAATAGGGTCCTGTAGTAGCACATGCCAATGCTTTTCTAAATTTTGTTTAATCTGTGGGGCTTTATTACTGTAAGCAGTAACAAAATATGGGATTTGGTTTTCTGGGGTTTTCTTATTTTTCTCCTTATATGTGAGAAGATCTTCACGTTTGTATTTCCTACATTTGTCTATTACTGAATCCACCAGATATTCATCACAGGATTTACCCATAAATTTTTGTTTTATATTTTCTGCCTCACTTATAAAATCCTCCTCCTTGGAACAGTTTCTATGAATTCTTTGAAACTGGTTTAATGGAATATTGTTTATCCACCTTTTATGGTGACCACTTCTTTCATGGAGGTAGCTATTGCCTTCACATTTCTTTCAAAAATTCTTGGATATGACTTTACCCTCTTCATGGCAAAGCATCACATCCAACAATTCTATACAATCTGGTTGGACATTGCTGGTAAACTCTCTCCCACCCACTGACTAGCAGCTTATGTGGCAGGAGAAACTCACACCCAATAGCACTTACACCTTCTGTGTCCAACCCACCTTACTCTGTAAGCTCTCTATGAGTAAGGACTTTGGTCCGAAATGCGTTAGGTGATTGTGTGTCACTCTACTAGTTCTGAGACAAAGTTTTTATTTTATGCATTAATAAAATTAGAAGATTTTAATCGCTTGCTGGAGCAGTGTTGCTGTTGAGTCTTTTGCTATTCATATATTCTAGAAATCAGGGCTCAAAATTTCCACTCGCCACTAGCCAATGGCAAGTGAAAATGTAGCCCTGGCGAGCAGAAATTCATACCTGGTTGGTATGTTATGGCTTGCAGTGGGGAGTAACTTTTCAGGTCTGGCTAGTAGCAAAGGATTTCAACTTTTAAGCCCGGCTAGAAATACTGTGAAATCATCTGTGGTGCCTTTCCAAATGAAAATTAGATCATCTATATATATTTTGAAGTAAATGATCTGTTCAACTAACGGATTATTATGATAAATGAAGTGATCTTCCCATCTATTAATATAAATATTTGCATACAATGGTGCAAATGTGGAACCCATGGCAACCCCTGATAGTTGGAGATAAAATGTATTTTGGAATAGAAAATAATTATGGTGAAGAATCAAATCTACCATTTGAACTAAAATCTCAATCTGTTTTGTGGGAAAAATACATTGTGACTGTAAAGTATCTGAAATGGCCTGTATGCCCAGATCATGGGGAATACATGTATATACTGCAGGCTACTTACATTGCAAGTAGCCCATATATAGTTGTTGCTCGAATTTAAATCTTCCATGTCTTTGAGAAGTTGTATTGTGTCCTTGAGATATGAGGGATGTGTTTTAATCAAGGGTTGGAGGAATTCATCCATAAATTCTGAAATGCCACTATTAAGAGAGTCAATCCAGGAATGAATAGGCCTGCCTGGCGGATTGGTGGATGACTTGTGTAATTTAGGCAGGTGATAAAAAATAGGCATGGTCGGGAAATCTCTGAGTAGATATTCATATTCAGACCTAGAGAGGATTTCTGAGTGGCAGGCTGATTTAAGTAATATCTGAATATCTGAACTATATTGTTTTGTAGGATCATTGGGGAGATTAAGGTACTTGTTAGTATCATTAAGTAATCTGTATGCTTCCTGTGTATAATCTTGAATATTTTGTATACAAATGGCTCCACCTTTATCAGCATTACATATTACTATTTGTTTGTTGTTTTGTAGTGAGGTAAGAGCAATTTGTTCCTCTTTGGTCAAATTCTTTTTAGAATAACTCAGTTTTTTATACAATTTTTCCATGTCCCTATTAACTAGTTGTTTGAAGACCTTTGTGTTTTCATTTTCTGAGTTAGTGTCAAGCACCGATTGCTAGCTTATCCGTGTTAAACTTACCTGTCATCCACTGTCTGTCTCCTTCTATCTTCCTTCAATATTCTCTTCTTTCTTCTGTCTTGTTTCTTCTTTCTTCTGTTTTTCTCTTCTTTCTCCTTGTCTTCTGCTGTAACAGAGACTGCCTTTATATATGGGCAGTCTCTGCTCCAATTTTCTCACAGCCATTGGCTGGGATGTGCTTTTGCACTTCCCAGTCAAACAGTATCAAGCACTGCCACTCTAAGCTGATTGGCTGGGATATGTGTAGGCACATCACATGTAATGGCTGTGAGGGAATTGGAACAGAGACTGCCCATATATAAAGGCAGTCTCTGTTCATATTCCCTCAGAGTGGAAAGGGCATCGGCCCGTGAGGGAAGGACGGGGGATCTGTGCTGCACATTAATTTTGCCGCGGCTGCTGCAAATAGCAGAGAAATAGGGAAGTATATATTTATTTTGCACATATATTGGATCAGGGCTTAAAATGTGAAGTCCTTTGCTACTAGCCAGACCTGAAAAGTTACTCGCCACTATAAGCCATAACATACCAACCTGGGCTGAATTTCTACTCGCCAGGGCTGAATTTTCACTCGCCATTGGCTAGTGGCGAGCAGAAATTTTGAGCCCTGTATTGGATCATATATATTAACAAAAGGGGAAACATTTTTTTAACTGGAGGCATATTTTTGGAACATCACCCATGATTTAACCCTTTGAGCCTGCAATAGACTTGTGCATGGGCAAAATTTTCGATTTAATTCGAATTCGGATGAAATTTTTTTTCCAAATCAGATGATCCTAATTTCAGACTGGACCTATTCGATTTGAATGAAATTCTGAACGAAACCCATGCCTGCCACATCCTACTCAACATAAGTGGTTGACTCGAACATCAACAAACAATACATGTGACATTCTATGTTAGTACATGGGTAACGGTTAAGGTTTCATTCTCCAGTACCAGCCTCCTACCTTACTATCCCTCTTTGGTACCCAAATTCCTCTCTCTCATTTTCCTACCATGATTTCCCCTCATATCAGATAAGTCTATGTGTATATACATTATTGTTTCATACTACGTCAAGAATAAACATCAATGTTTGTTTAAACTGTAGTATGTGTGTCTAAATTAATTTGTGTATTGAAAATACATTAATCTTGTGCTAAATCATCAACTCACTTACCCAAAGAGTTGTCATTAGGTTATGAAGTTAACTACAAAGTGACCGGAATATCCCACCAGTCACACCACCAGCAACAGGTATATATGATCTCTGTATATCCATCTCCATTCACCGCTTTAGGCTGTTTTCTTTCAAACACAAACCCCACTTTTTAGTGTTTCATTCTCCTAAGCAATCTTCATCCTGCATTGTCCAAACCCTTAGCTGCTTTCACCCTTTGAGTGCCAGAGCGGTATCCAATACACTGCTTTTCAATGATTTGGATAACTCTCTGACACTCAAAGAGTTAAATAATTTGTTCACATACACCAAGGGCTGGCAAGAGTTCAACCAATAGGTCGACAACCATGCCCCATGCACCACTAATTCAAAATAAATTTACCCCATCTTTGGCCATTTATTTTCCAGTTAGCTACATGCTCTGCTTGTGTCTTCCTAGCTATCACTGTAAGTACAGTAATGTTATGTACAATATACATTGGAGTTGTCACGTAGTAGTAAAGTTCGAAAGAAACTGAATGCACCGGGCCTGGAGCACTCAGTTGTCTCCCTAGAATGAAATCAGATTGCCACGCATAGTTGTCGAACATCACGAACATATGTCTGTCACAGTCTAACCTTCATAATTTGTTGAACATAACCAAGCCGTCCGACCCCGCCTACCCTGCACAGCTTGTCGAACAAACCATCTTGTCACTTCCTGCCCCTGCTTAGTTTGTGACATCATATTGTATCTTCCTCGAATCGTACTGGATATATTGAGATGGCTTCGCCCATTCCAGCTCCCGCTTTCGAATACGATTGGCCCAAGTTTCGAACTCTTAGGATTCCCATTGCTGGTTGGCTAGGTGCCTTACTAGCAATGCAAAAAAATTAAAGATGACTCTATGACTTGGACAAAAATGTGGGGAATACCCCAAACAAGAACCAGCCCCCAACAGACTATCCCGGTGCCCGTGATTGATGCCTTTGTGTGTCTATCACCTGTAGGAGGCTCCCATTGGCTGTCTGCCTTCAGCCCGCCTCACCTTGCCTATTTAAACTGAGTTTGGGCACCCTTGGTTGCCGTTTCGTGGTGTCTCTGGCTGCCTCCACTTTCTATATGTTACCGAAGCTTAATGGGCCTTTAGCTGTGTTCCTGTTATCCTGAGTTCGTCCAGTTCCTGAGTCGCCTGATCAGCTGTGCCTGTTCCCGTGCCTGTTCCGGTTGGAGTCGCCCGACGTTGCTGCTTCCTGCTGCCAGTCCTCGTTGCCGTTCCTGATCTGGTTGACCATCGTAGTGCTGGTTCCTGTTCATCTTCAGCGTCCAGTTTCTTTCATCTGTGGAGACTTTGATCTACATCGCTCAGGCGACATTTCCATTGCCTCAAGACCTACTATAACATTTAGTCTGTTGGTTTCCAGCGCACAGGCGCTGGTTTGCTCCACTGCCTTACGGCTTACTATGCATTTAGTCTGTTGGTTCCCAGCACACGGGTGCTGGTTCACTCCATTGCCTTATGGCTTACTATACATTGAGTCTGTTGGCTTCCAGCATGCAGGCGCTGGTTCACTCCACTGCCTTACGGCTTACTGACATTGAGTTGTTGGTTCCCAGCGCGCGGGCGCTGGTTCGCTCCACTGCCTTGCAGCTTACTATACATTTAGCCTGTCGGTTCCCAGCGCACGGGCGCTGGTTCGCTCCACTGCTTTACGGCTTGATATACAGTTGATTGTGGGTTCCCAGCGCGCGGGCGCTGGTTCACTCCTTTGCCTCACGGCTACATTATTATACTGACGGTCTCTGGTACACAGGCTTTGGTTCTCTGCACGCTGTCCAGTCCTAGACAGCTAGTTATTCTTCCAGTACATGGGTACTGATGTGTGCAGAATACCTGGTATTACCACTAGCTCTCATAGCCTCTATATACCATCTCCATACTGTCATTGTCATCTGAAAGTCATTGAGGCCATAGTGGTTGGCACCATCTCCTCTAAGGCTGCCTTGCCCGGTATATTGGTAAGGCCAGTAGAACCTTCCAGTCGTTTCCATTTTGGGGTTGCCTTACCCAGTATTGGCAAGGCCGGTAGAGCCTATATCTTATGGTGTTCCGTTAGGCTGCCTTGCTCGGTATATTGGCAGGGCCGGTAGAGCGTATATCATATGGTGATCCGTTAGGCTGCCTTGCCCGGTATATTGGCAGGGTCGGTAAAGCCACCTTTCCATTGCTTGCCCAGGCTGCCCTGCCCGGTATATTGGCAGGGCCGGTAGAGCCTTACTTGCTATTATCACTACATTCCTGTCATTTCTATGTATGTGTATATATATGTATGAGATCCTGTGGGATTGTCTTAAACTTTTCAATAAAGTTGTGTTTTTACCTAACTTTGTGTCTGAGAGTCTTAACAAACCGTGACACAGACAGCCATTTCATCTTGAGACACAGCAGAGGAAGAGCAGCAATAGCCAGAGGAAGAGAAATACCCTTCAGCATGGAGGAAAATGAGGCACTAGTAGGGGCACTGCAGGGCTGTTATTCCCAGCTCTTTGGCCCATTGGCAGCTTCCACCACAGTAGTGGACAGAAGCGAAGTGTGGGATACTGTGGTGGAAGCTGTCAATGAGGTGGCAGTGTCCCCACACACATCAATCAGGTGCAGGAAGGTTTACAACATTAGAAGGCAGGTGCTGCGGTAAAGGGCAAGGATGAAGGTAGCTCAGTCACCTGGGGCCTCCAGTAGACCTGTTCTATTCCATCATTATGAACAGTTCCTGGATGGCGTCATTGCAGCGTCTGAGACAGAAGCTGCTCCTTTTTCAGATGGTGATGAGGCTGTTGCTGGTCAATCACATGCTGGACCACTTCCCATCACCCCTGTAGTAGGACCAGTGGAATCCTCGGATGCCGAAGATGACCTGCATCTTCCCCTGCCCCTACAGCACCTGTCTTCCCTGTCCAAGTGCCCACTCCTGTTCCTGTTGATGTATGTGCCCATTCTCCATCAGCTGGAGGGAGCGACTCTTCCTCTGGTCTCGTGATTTGCACGAGTTCCTCCAGGAGCAGTGGCAGTGATGCCCCCTCCCTGCATGCCTCAGAGTTGGGTACTCCAGTGCCAGACATCGCAGCTGAGGAGTCAGACGATGCTGGCGTTTTCTGGTAAGTAAATGTATTCTGATGCATGTGTTCATGTAATGTTGTTAACCCTTTGAGTGCCAGAGGGGTACGCAATGCATTGCATGTGTTGTGTAACCCTCTGGCACTTAAAGGGTTAAATATCTACCACTGAGCAGATAGGTGTGCAATGTATGGTAAATCACTGCAAATCACACATATCTGCTCTGTGTAACTTAACCCTTTGTAATGCAATGTCCACGTGTGTGTACTGTAATGTAGTGGGAAAATAGAAGAAGAAAAGCGCACACCATCTGAGAGCAGTCTATAAAAATGCAATGATGAAAGTAAAAGTAATAATACTACTCACAAGATCATTTCTTGTAAGTAGACTCATATAGTTTGTCAGACGTCCAATCTATATGGCAGTGATCTCCCAACAGCACAAACCCAGGTAGGTAATGGACTATCAGATGCCCGGCAAACGTGAGATGATAGAGGGGAGGAGAATTCCTAAAGGACATACATCGGAATAATCTAAGAGTATATCTGTATAAAAAACAGAGAGGATACAGCCTCCCCCTAAATAGAATGCACTCACCGGAACAATGTAAAAGTATAGACCTGTCGCATGCCCGACCTGGCTAGAATCCCCAAAGATGAACCGGAGGCAACCAACCAGTGATAATAGGAAATATGTAAAACTGTTGTTTATTGTAAAAAATAATAAATACAAATATTCCCATTACAATAAACAACAGTTTTACATATTTCCTATTATCACTGGTTGGTTGCCTCCGGTTCATCTTTGGGGATTCTAGCCAGGTCGGGCATGCGACAGGTCAATGTGGAGATGGGGGGCAATGCAGAGACTGAGGGGCAATGTGGAGATTGGGGGGGCAATATGGAGACTGAGGGCAATATGGAGATGGGAGCAATATGGAGATGGTGGGCAATGTGGAGACTGAGGACAATGTGGAGACTAGGAGCAATGTGAAGACTGAGGGGCAATGTGGAGATTGGGGGGGCAATATGGAGACTGAGGGCAATATGGAGATGGGAGCAATATGGAGATGGTGGGCAATGTGGAGACTGAGAGCAATGTGGAGACTAGGGGCAATGTGGAGATTGAGGGGCAATGTGGAGATTGGGGGGGCAAAGTGGAGACTGAGGGCAATGTGGAGATTGGGGGGCAATGTGGAGAGTGGGGGCAATGCGGAGATTGGGCGGCAATGTGGAGACTTAGGGCAATGTGGAGACTGAGGGGGGAAATGTGGAGACTGAGGGCAATATGGAGGTCACCCAGTGATGTCAAACGCAGTGTGAAGAAGAGCAATGTGTCTCCGCACTGGGTCAGTCACACTGCAATGATATGGGGCTGGTAAGCAATTTTTTTCCAGGGCTGGTTTTTATTCTCAGTCCGGCCCTGCTCCAAGGGTTAAATATCCCACTAATGCACATATGGAGCACATGTAAAAAATGTTTGTCATGCTCCTGCCTTTCACATGATGACATTGTAGGCATGATGGACACAAGCTAATGCACCATGGTGGATGTCTCAGTATTTGGAAGCCCTGCCCTGCATAACAGTGATGCTTCATAGGCCAAATTTGCCTCTCTATTGTTGAGTAAATTATGATAACTAGGTTATCCCACCTTGGTGCAGTTGTTGTGAACTTGAATACTTAAACAACTGAAGCATTTAATGAAGTCAGTGTTTCTCATCACATGTTAATTCCCTTAATATCCAAAATAGGTCCAGCTGACATGCCGGAGGAGGTGGAGGAGGGGGGGCAGTAAGATGGACCACCACATGGAAAGGGCAGGTGAGTACAGTAAATTGTAATATGTCCTCCAGCAAAAACATGTACATCCGTTCAATGTCTAATATGTCTTTTGTTGCATGTTGTTAGTTTATGTTTGTGGAAAGGGTTCTGAGTTTTGTGTTTCTGGTTGTTGTAACCATTTCAATGGCAGAGGGGTACCCAATGCAGTCTCAAAATTGTTGTGCACTCCTCTGGCACTGAAATGGGTTAAGGCTCCATACAATTATCTCACCCTTGTGAAAATGTCCTGTATCTCCTCAGGGTCATCACGGGCTGTGTCTGGTGAGAAGGATGAGGAACCACCTCTGGGGGTGTCTGCCTCTGCCTCTGAGGCTATGGAAGGGGAAGCGCATGGTAAGTAAAATCCTAAATCTGCTGTCCCATGTGTGTTCCACCTGTCTCCCCTTCCCTTACAAAGACCCCAAATTCCCTGTAGTGATCTGTGTTCTTTTCACACATACCTGTGACAGTATCATGGCATGAACAAATATCATTATGTGATTTTTGTTCATGCCATGATCTTGTCACATACGTATGCTTGGCTCCAGGCCATAGCACACACCTACAGTTCCCGTTTGCAGGCTAGCACTAATTGAGTGTTGGTGGATCAATCACAATGACAGTGATGATCCACCATTGTCCAAACAAGGCTAAAGGGCAAACTTGACCAGTTTGTTCACAGCAGGGGTGGTCAATCCTGTTCTCTGGCCACAGCAATGCTACATGTTTGCTGTGTCCCCTCAAATTAAAATGGATTTGTCACCTATTTATAACATAGCCTAAATAGTTAGGCTACATATCGAATACTTGTAAAACGTTATTAATTTTTTTTTTAAGTTTAATTTGTTGTAAATTTAACTTAGAAAGCCTGTCCCCTACCTACTTCCACATAGATTGCTCTGCCTCAGCTCTCCTCCTTCCTCCGATGATGGAGGCTTCAGTCTGGAAGCTGGAGCACTCTCATAGGCTAGATATCGATCTCTGCCAATGAGACCACTCCAGCTTGCAGACAGAGGCCTCCATCATTGGAAGAAGGCGGAGAGCAGATGCAGAGTGACGGACTGCGGTTACAGAGCAGGTAAAAGCAGTCTATACAGAAGTAGGTAGGGGACAGGTTTTCAAAGTTAAATTTACAACAAGCAAAATTTAAAAATAAAAAACGAACAACGTTTTAGAAGTATTCAATATGTAGCCTATTTAGTCTATGTTATAAATAGGAGACACATCCACTTTAACACATTTTGTGTGGTGATTCTCAGCAATGGTCCTGTTGTTTAGGATGCACAGTCATGTCCTCTAACCACCACAAAACTGCATGTTGTAATTTGAACACAAGTGAATGTCAATACCGCTTGTGTTTAAGTGAGCACATCCTGACAACATGCACTGTTGTTGTGGTTAGAGGACATGATTGTGTATCCTAGACAACAGGGCCATTGCTGAGAATCTCCCTGCTAAATGCATCAAACATCTGTGTGCCAGAGAGGTGCTCACTGCTTTGCATTTCTTCTTTCCCCAGAGCTGCATCTGATGAACAACAACAGCAGCAACCCCCTTCCAGCCAGGAGTTCACAGAGGCCCTGGATGTCCTATACGGGATCACAGCTGACATCAGGGGCTTACGGCGTCAGCTGAGAAACAACATGCACCGTCAAGAGGCTCTGCTCCATCAAATGGTGGATTAGAACAGACTGATGCTGGGCCTCCTGACAGCGCATGTCGTGCGTCCAGGGCCAGCCCCGCCCCCAGCAGCACCTCATCAGACAGCAGCCTAGCATCATCTGATGCCCTGCCTGCAGCACGTGGTGGTAGGTGCCACCTATCCAGACGGGGGCCTCACACAAGAGGAGGAAGGAGGCCCCCCCACTGACCCCATTCCCTCCAGAGGGGGATTTGATTTTTCTTTTTTTTTTTTTAAGTTTATTATTATTATTATTATTTATATTTGTTATTACATTTTTCAACTTCAGCATTGTTGTTGTCCATTTATTTCAGATACAAACAGGGGGGAGATACACCAAAGTGTTATGAGGAGATGATGAAGTGGAGATGACCCTTCCAGTGTGATGAACGATCCTTGCTCCTTCCATCTAGACAGTGAACCGAGATTTAACCAACCTGTAAGTTCTTAGTGCACTGGCTCCATGGGATAATCCAGGAATCAGAGAGTTTAGCACACTTGAGAAGTTCCTTACACCTCATCACCATTTGAAAACACCTTAGTGCATAACTCCACTGTTGACCCACTCTTCTGTGTGTGTCTCTAACCCTTGTCTGTCTCCCCTAGAGAGGGAGAGAAAGGGAAGGAGATGGATGGACAGAGAGGGAAGCAGGCTGATGGACAGAGATGGAAGGAGGCGGACAGAGGGAATGAATGTAAAGGAGTGAAAGGGACATATGTAGACTGACAGGGCTCGATTCAAACGTTGGAGACGGCTGTTATTTCTGCCGACAGCATTTCTGACTTTAGTCCTTTATCGCATTTTCAAACATCTGACACCGAAACAGAAAGGAAAATAGAGTTAAAAAAACCTAAGACCCCCAGTGGGTGTATTCGTATGGGGCCCTAAGCCCCACATCAATACATCAAAGCACTCCAAAACATTGTCAAATGTTAGTAGAATTAACCCCATGAGTGCCAGTGGGGCATAATCACCCTGCTGTCACTCATAGGGTTAACCCAACTAATTAAAAAAAAGAAAAATCACATTACAAGTAAAACTTACCATTAATCCTGATGTCCAGCAGAGTCCTCAGTATACCGATCCTCTTCTGTCCTTCTTTCTTCTCTTCTATCTTTTCCTCTTTCTCCTCTTCTGTTTTCTTTCCTCTTGCTGTAAACCCCCCCCCCGAAAAGTATAAGTACAATGCATGAATATCCGGCACACTAATACATACTTTAACCCTACTGAGCCCCAGAGAGGTATGCAACACATTGCTTTGCAATGTGTTGTGTAACCCTCTGGCATTCAAGGGGTTAAACTATGTATTAGTGTGCCAAATATTGCATTGAACTTATACTTTTCTGGGTAGTTTTTACAGCAACATGACAGAAGCTACAAGTCAGTAGAGAAGACAGAAGGAGACAGTCAGTGGATGACAGGTAAGTGTAACACTGATTAGTTAACGGTCAGTGCTTGACAGTATGTCAGGCACCGATCGTCAGCTTTTTTCCTTTGAAGTTCCCAATACTGCCACTATTTAGTGGCGTTGAAAATTATTCAAACAAATGACTTAAATTTGTAACATTTTACACAGGGACAAAGATGACTCTCCCTTGTGGTGGCAATAAGGCACCCTGTATGCCTATACAACTGTCAGACTGGCTGATGTGTCACTCTGAAAAAAATTATTCAGACAAATTATTCCAATTTTTTTTAATATCGTCTGTTGCATGTGCCATTTCTGTTGCAGAGGAGAAATACAATATAGCATGAGCATCTGTCATTTACCATCTGTGGCTGTAACGGATCCTGCCCGTTACTTGAGCCCTTGTCTGGCCTTCAGACTGTTTAGCCAAAGACTGTGGACCTTTTGCACTGTTTGGACTCTGCTTTGGGCCCGGTCGTACAAACTGGCCACCCATTACCCTAGCTAAAAGACTTATGTTCATAGACTTTGGTTCATGTACTGTCAAATGGTCGATGTTTAATGTATTGTTTGTGGCGAGGGTTTACACACTCACCGACTACCAGTTGGTGGGTACCAGCGCGGTATGCGATCAGCGCCACCGGATCGAACGTTCGGCGGCGGGGGCAAGAGTTGCAAGCTGAGTCACTCGAAACGCTGGAGTAGGCATGCAAATATCTTCCATAGCCTAAGCTGGGGATCCGTAGGCAGCTCAGGGATTGGTCAAGGTTGGAGCAGGGCATTCAAAGAAGTCAAACAAAGGCTCCAACCTTGGACCACTGTCCCTAAGATGTGTATTGCAGCCACTCCAGCCATTTGACTATGTGTATTGTAGCTAGACCCCCTGCTGTGTGTTAATTAAGCCATTGTGAACTGCAGTCAGACCCCCTGCCGTGTGGTAATTAGTTCAAACCCTCAAGTCTTTGTTCATCAAACCCTTTTGTATCTGCAATGTAATCATGTCTGAGTTATTGTATCTGTTAAGACCATCTGTTGCTGGCCTTTGTCTGATGTGTTGTGATTGCATCATGTTGCCCATTGTATCTGGTTTCCCCATGAGCTTCAATGTCAGATTTGTGTATAAATGTGTGTGGTTTGTGTCAATAAAGAGAGATGTTATGTTTTGGAGTGAACAAGATCCCCGGAGTCTTGTGTGTTCTTATGGTATTAAAGCGGCCACTCTGACGCCCATCTGAGCCCAGGTTCCTGCATCGTTCGACCGTCTGCTGCCAGCATCCTGCTACCCAACTTCACATGCTGTCAGGTGGCAACGTGGACTCTTCCTTTGTTCCTGCTACACTTTCCCTGCTTGTCGTAGCCCGGGAGTAGAGGCCTCGCTCTCTACTGCCCGGTGTTCCGGTTCTACGACACTCGACTGTTCAAGAGCCCGTCGACCCCTCCTTGGTCCGCATCCTTCTACATAGTGTCGGCTACTCCGGGGTTCGACGCCACTTTGAGTCGACACCGGACCGGTTATCTGCTCGACCGGTGCACCGACGGCGCCAGTCCGGCATTAAGAAGGAGAGACCCGGGAACGATGGCGGAAGCGACGAGGTCCCTTCTTAGCTTCCTTTACAGTGGCAAAGGTAATACATTACACAATATGTAGCATGTATCATTTACTATATGTATATCACAGTGCCCATGATTGGTGCTATACACTGTCTATCACCTGTAGGGGGCTCCCATTGGCTGCCTATTGTCTGCCCGCCTCTCATTGCCTATTTAAACTCAGCTTGGGCACCCTTTGGTTGCCCTTTCGTGGTGTCTCTGACAGTACCTTTCTGTCCTTCATGTCATGCAGTTTGGGCCTGTTCCAGCGTTCCTGTGTCCAGAGCTACAGAGTCCTGAGTTCCAGTATTCCAGAGCTTAGAGTTCCAGAGTTCCTGATTCCACCTGTTCCTGTTACCAGTCTGTTGCCACTCCAGTTGGTTTCCTCCGTGACTGCTGACGTTCCGGTTGTTCCGTACGGCTTAGTTCCGGTTGCTCGTCTGTGCAGCGGTGCTCGCCGCGGTCCACCTCAGCCTGGTCTCAGTATTCCCTTTCTGTAGTCGCTGTGGCGACATTGCTCTCTCTATTCGCTCCGGCGATATTTTCACTATGTCGATCCAGCGTGCGGACGCTGGTTTACTCCATTAACCTGGTGGCTTCCAATACTGTTGGTCCCAGCGTGCGGACGCTGGTTAACTCCATTAAACCTGGTGGCTTCCTATACTGCTGGTCCCAGCGTGTGGACGCTGGTTAACTCCATTAAACCTGGTGGCTTCCTATACTGTTGGTCCCAGCGTGCGGGCGCTGGTTAATTCCATTGAACCTGGTGGATTCCTATACTGTTGGTCCCAGCGTGCGGACGCTGGTTAAATCCATTAAACCTGGTGGCTTCCTATACTGTTGGTCCCAGCGTGCGGGCGCTGGTTAACTCCATTAAACCTGGTGGCTTCCTATACTGTTGGTCCCAGCATGCGGACTCTGGTTAACTCCATTAAACCTGGTGGCGTCCTATACTGTTGGTCCCAGCGTGAGGATGCTGGTCTACTCCATTAACCTGGTGATTTCCTATCCTGTGGTCCCAGCGTGCGGACGCTGGTTTACTACATTAAACCTGGTGATTTCCAATACTTCTAGTCCCAGCGAGCGGACGCTGGTTTGCTCCATACTACAGTCAAGTGCTGTTGGTCCGAGTTCCTGTCATTGTCTCTTGACAACAATTGGCTCCTGTTGGTCTCCTCCATTGGGGCTGCCCTGCCCGGTAGTGGTGAGGCCGGTAGAACCGGTACATTCCATCTCACGGATGCCTTACCAGGTATTGGCAGGGCCGGTAGAGCCTCTTCACAGTGTTCCTTAAGGCTGCCTTGCCCGGTATTGGTAGGGCCGGTAGAACCGGTACATTCCATCTAACGGTTGCCTTACCAGGTATTGGCAGGGTCGGTAAAGCCTACCCACAGCATTTCCTGAGGCTGCCTTGCCTGGTATTGGTACGGCTGGTAGAACCGGTATATTCCATCTCACGGTTGCCTTACCCGGTATTGGCAAGGCCGGTAGAGCCTGCTATTGCTATTCCTTATAGCCGCCTGGGTTGCCTTGCCCGGTATTACTGACAAGGCCGGTAGAACCTGTTCTATTTATCTATTGCTGATTATATTGTATGTATGGGTATGTGAACCCTATGGGGATTGCCTTAACTTTTCAATAAAGTTATGTTTTTACCTAAATCTTTTGTCTTAGTGTCTTAACAAACCGTGACAGTACGAAAGGGCCATGACCTCAGACACTAAGCGTGATGGTAATACGCAGAATATCCATTGGAGGATGGATATGCACGAGCAACATTTGGATCAGTTGGCAGTTGCTATCCAAACTATTCTTGAACGCACAGTACTTGCTGATAAGTCCGGTTCCAACCCGGTGGTCTCGCCTAGTCAGACACCGGAGAATGATACTAGGGCCCTTGGGGCCGCGATAAAAGGGTTAACGGCTTCTGCACCCTTGCCGCTAAGATATGATGGGGACCCCCAACTTTGCAGAGGGTTCATCAATCAGCTTGAAATTTTTATGGAATTGACGGCACATTAATTTCCTAATGATCGCAGCAAGGTTGGGTTCATGATATCCTTGCTGACTGGTAGAGCATTGGCTTGGGCTAACCCACTGTGGGAAAATGCTAAACCTTGCACTAAGAATTTCTGTGAATTTGTGCAATCCTTTCGGAGCGTATTCGAGCCTCCTGGTAGAACCACCTCTGCTGCTAAACGTCTTATGGAGATACAACAGGGCAGGCGCACGGTGGGCGATTATGCCATCGAATTTCGCACCTTGGCAGTAGAGGTAGGGTGGAATAACGAGGCTCTGTTGGCAGCATTTGCCCAAGGCTTGAGTGACCAGATTAAAGATGAAATTGCAGCAAAAGATTTGCCTACCGATCTTGATGATTATATTGAATATGTTATTCTAATTGATTCCAGAATACGGGAGAGAGTAACTGCCAGAGATCGTAAAATACGATCTAAGAATAATGGGTCTAGTAACACATTTTTCCCACCCACTCCTCCCTTGGCATCTAAATCTAGTGTACCAGTACAGGAACCAGGGGAACCTATGCAAGTGGGTTTCACTAGGTTAACCAAGGAGGAAAGAACATATCACAGGAAACAAGGGTTGTGTTTATACTGCGGTAAAAATGGGCACCTGTTAAGATCTTGTCCGGTACGTCCGGGAAACGAACACACCTAGGGTACCTTGGGGGACGGGCCCTAGGTGGTGTGCAATCGTCCCCAATGATTGGCGCACTTAAACCCACCATACAGGTGGTATTGTCTTGGGCACAGCACTCGGTGGAGGTTTTGGCCCTAGTCGATTCTGGTGCAGCTGGGTATTTTATGGATAATACCTTTGCTGAATTGCATGGGGTGCCACGCATTGAAAGAGAAACCCCTCTTGCTATTGAAGCGATTGATGGCAGACCCCTGGTACCCACTCAGGTTATGTTTGAAACTATGCCATTATCCATGACTATTGGGGCTCTCCACAAGGAGGAGCAGCAGTTTCAGTTAATTAATTCTCTCACCATGCCGTGATACTGGGGTTTCCTTGGTTACAGTTGCATAATCCACAATTCGATTGGCAAAAATGCGAGATTTCTGCTTGGTCTCAGTTCGGTATGGAGAATTGCGTCACCCATCCTGTTAAGGTCTTGTGCACCTCCCCTTCACTACCTGATGTCTATCAGCAATTTAGCAATGTTTTCAGTAAGGGAGAGGCTGGCGCCTTACCTCAGCACAGACCATATGATTGTCGCATCGAATTAACACCTGGAGCGGTGCCACCTAGGGGACTCACATACCCATTCTCTTGTGAGGAGAACCAAGCTATGGAAGAATATATTTCTGATGTCCTCAATAGAGGGATCATTAGGAAATCTACCTCTCCGGCTGGGACCGGGTTATTTTTTCTTAAAAAGAAAAATGGCGAATTGCGACCTTGCATCGACTACCGTGGGTTAAATAAGCTGATGGCAAAGAATGCTTACCCGATACCACTCATCACCGAGCTTTTTGATAGACTTAAGGGTTCCTCGATTTTCACCAAACTGGACCTACATGCGGCCTACAATTTGATACATATCAGAGCCGGTGAAGAGTGGAAAACTGCCTTTAACACGAGATCTGGGCACCATGAATATCTAGTCATGCCATTTGGTCTGTGTAATGCCTCCACAGTTTTTCAAGAACTAATTAATGACGTTCTTAGAGATATGTTACAGTCATGTGTCGTAGTCTACCTTGATGACATACTTATCCACTCCAAAGACTTGTCAAAACACATCAAGATGTGTCTGAAGTACTGCGGCGATTACAAAAAAATAAGTTATTCTGTAAAGTGGAGAAATGTGAGTTGCACAAAACCAGTGTACCATTTTTGGGGTTTATAATTGGCAAAGACAGTATTGCCATGGACAAGGAAAAATTGACGGCAGTCTTACAGTGGCCTAAACCAAAGAGTCTGAAAGCCATCCAACGATTTCTAGGTTTCGCCAATTATTATAGGAAGTTTATTAAGAATTTCTCTTCCATTGTTAAACCCCTGACTGACCTCACGCATAAGGGCGCTAACCCAGCTCTTTGGCCGGTGGCTGCGGAAGAGGCCTTTGAGAAACTGAAGGTAGCCTTTGCTAACGCTCCTGTGTTATCCCACCCCAATCCATTACTTCCGTTCACCTTAGAGGTTGACGCCTCAGATATTGGGGTTGGGGCAGTACTTTCTCAACGACAAGTCAAAGGTGGAACACTCAGACCGTGTGGGTTCTTTTCTAAAAAACTAATGGGAGCCCAAAGCCATTATGAGATTGGTGATAGAGAGTTACTGGCCATTATCCTCGCTCTCAAGGAATGGCGTCATTTACTTGAAGGCACAAAAAATCCTGTTTTGATTCTGACTGATCATAAGAATCTGACGTATCTCTCTGAGGCCAAGAGATTGTCCTCTCGCCAGGCCAGATGGGCATTATTCCTATCTCGATTCAATTTCATTGTATCTTACTTGCCGGGATCAAAGAATATTAGGGCTGATGCTCTGTCAAGACAATTCGAGGCTGAAATCGACAGAGAAGAAGCACCAGCACCTATCATCTAACCTGATCTAATATTGGCCACCATACATACTAGTATCACTTCTCCACTTGGGGATGAGATTTTGGCCTCCCAGGTCTCCGCTCCCCATGAAACTCCAGTGGGCAAATGTTTTGTCGCTGAACCATTCCGTACTCGATTACTTGAAACCTACCATTCCTCTAAGGCTGCGGGACATATTGGTAGAGACCAATTGTTATGGTCCCTCTCTCAATTATTTTGGTGGCCTTCTATGAGATCTGATTGTGCCGATTTTACTAATGCCTGTGCCACCTGTGCTCGTGCTAAAACCCCTAGACATCTCCCAGTGGGATTGCTCCAGCCAGTACCGAATGGCGAACGTCCTTGGTCTCATGTTTCTATCGATTTTATGGGAGAGTTGCCCAGGTCTAGAGGGTATTCCTTTATATTGATGGTGGTAGACAGGTTTTCTAAAATGGCTCACTTCATACCTCTCCATGGCCTTCCTTCAGCTAAAGAACTGGCAATGGTGTTTGCTAGAGAGTTGTTTCGGTTGCATGGGGTACCCAGGGTACTGGTGTCCTACAGGGGGAGCCAGTTTGTATCCAGATTCTGGAGGGCATTTTGCGAACAGATAGGCATACAGCTATCCTTTTCCTCTGCATATCATCCCCAGACTAATGGGGCAGCTGAACGTGCCAATCAAGGCTCGGAACAGTATCTGCGCTGTTTCGTGACTGACCATCATGACAATTGGGCCGACTTGTTGCCTTGGGCGGAGTTCGCCAGGAACTGTGCGGTTAATTCTTCTTCCGGGAGCTCTCCATTTTTGATTAATTATGGTTTCCAACCCTGTCTGCTCCCGGATTCATTTCAGACACAGCAGATTCCAGCTCTAGATGAGCATATCGAGCAACTCCGTTCCACATGGGCACAAGTTCAGAGGGCACTGGGTCAGTCCTTTCAGCGCCATCAGCGACATGCTAATCGCAGAAGGCTTCCAGCGGTTTCCTTCCAAGTTGGGGATAGAGTATGGCTGTCTTCTAAGAACTTGAAGCACCATGTCCCATCTAATAAGTTGGCACCTCGGTTCATTGGTCCTTACAGAATTATTCGCAAAATTAACCCCGTTTCCTATGCTTTGGATTTACCTGCATCCATGCGCATTCATAATATATTTCATGTGTCTCTCCTTAAGCCTCTGGTGTGCAACCGTTACACTACGACACCTGTGATGCCAGGGCCCGTTGAGGTTGAAGGGCAAGAGGAATACGAGGTACAGAGTATCATTGACTCCCGTAGGCTTAGAGGAAAGGTACAGTACTTGGTGCATTGGAAAGGCTATGGTCCTGAGGATCGATCTTGGGTGGACAGTAGGGACCTTCATGCACCCAGATTACTACAAAATTTTCATGCCAAGTACCCTCAGAAACCTAGACCCCATTCTAGGAGAGGGGGTCTTTGAAAGGGGGGTACTATCACGGTGCCCGTGATTGGTGCTATACACTGTCTATCACCTGTAGGGGGCTCCCATTGGCTGCCTATTGTCTGCCCGCCTCTCATTGCCTATTTAAACTCAGCTCGGGCACCCTTTGGTTGCCCTTTCGTGGTGTCTCTGACAGTACCTTTCTGTCCTTCATGTCATGCAGTTTGGGCCTGTTCCAGCGTTCCTGTGTCCAGAGCTACAGAGTCCTGAGTTCCAGTGTTCCAGAGCTTAGAGTTCCAGAGTTCCTGATTCCACCTGTTCCTGTTACCAGTCTGTTGCCACTCCAGTTGGTTTCCTCCGTGACTGCTGACGTTCCGGTTGTTCCGTACGGCTTAGTTCCGGTTGCTCGTCTGTGCAGAGGTGCTCGCCGCGGTCCACCTCAGCCTGGTCTCAGTATTCCCTTTCTGTAGTCGCTGTGGCGACATTGCTCTCTCTATTCGCTCCGGCGATATTTTCACTATGTCGATCCAGCATGTGGACGCTGGTTTACTCCATTAACCTGGTGGCTTCCTATACTGTTGGTCCCAGCGTGCGGGCGCTGGTTAATTCCATTGAACCTGGTGGATTCCTATACTGTTGGTCCCAGCGTGCGGACGCTGGTTAACTCCATTAAACCTGGTGGCTTCCTATACTGCTGGTCCCAGCGTGCGGACGCTGGTTAACTCCATTAAACCTGGTGGCTTCCTATACTGTTGGTCCCAGCGTGCGGGCGCTGGTTAATTCCATTGAACCTGGTGGATTCCTATACTGTTGGTCCCAGCGTGCGGATGCTGGTTAACTCCATTAAACCTGGTGGCTTCCTATACTGTTGGTCCCAGCGTGCGGGCGCTGGTTAACTCCATTAAACCTGGTGGCTTCCTATACTGTTGGTCCCAGCGTGCGGACGCTGGTTAACTCCATTAAACCTGGTGGCGTCCTATACTGTTGGTCCCAGCGTGCGGACGCTGGTCTACTCCAGTAAACCTGGTGATTTTCTATCCTGTGGTCCCAGCGTGCGGACGCTGGTTTACTCCATTAAACCTGGTGATTTCCAATACTTCTAGTCCCAGCGTGCGGATGCTGGTTTGCTCCATACTACAGTCAAGTGCTGTTGGTCCGAGTTCCTGTCATTGTCTCTTGACAACAATTGGCTCCTGTTGGTCTCCTCCATTGGGGCTGCACTGCCCGGTAGTGGTGAGGCCGGTAGAACCGGTACATTCCATCTCACGGTTGCCTTACCAGGTATTGGCAGGGCCGGTAGAGCCTACCCACAGCATTTCCTGAGGCTGCCTTGCCCAGTATTGGTACGGCCGGTAGAACCGGTATATTCCATCTCACGGTTGCCTTACCCGGTATTGGCAAGGCCGGTAGAGCCTGCTATTGCTATTCCTTATAGCCGCCTGGGTTGCCTTGCCCAATATTACTGGCAAGGCCGGTAGAACCTGTTCTATTTATCTATTGCTGATTATATTGTATGTATGTGTATGTGAACCCTATGGGGATTGCCTTAACTTTTCAATAAAGTTATGTTTTTACCTAAATCTTTTGTCTGAGTGTCTTAACAAACCGTGACAATGTAGCAGAGGTGTTATATACATATGAATGTAGCTAAATTAGAAGTAAGAAGGAAAAGTGAGAATGAGTGGGTATCCTTTTCAAACGTCAAAAAGAAAACTATTGCTGATTTAACCATGTTGCAGTGTTTAAAATAGCAACATGAAAACCACGAGCTGCATAAAAGCGCTAGGTTGTCATGTCGTATAATTAAACATCCCTATGTACTGGCTACAACTCCCAGCATCCTTACCTTGCCTTGCCCAGCTCTTTTTAAAGCAGAACTACCACTTACAAACATGTCCCCAAATAATTACACATCTGGCAACTGGCTGCTCAGTAACACTTGTCGCCAGAATTATTACCGCGATAATGATAATTATACACTGCTCCTGGACTGACAGGCAGGAAACCGCGCAGACATCTTTCCATAGTGACATCTGCGCATTGTGCTGTCAGTCCCAGCCTGCTCTAGGAGGCATGATTAGGAGCCATTCGGCATGCATGCAGACGTCACTATAGAAAGATGTCTGCGCGGTTTCCTGCCTGTCAGTTCGGGAGCAGTGTATAATTTTCATGAACGCGGTAATAATTCTGGTGACTAGATCTACTGAGCAGCTAGTCGCCAGATGGGTAGTTAATTGGGTCCATGTTTGTAAGAGATGGTAGTTCCACTGTAATGCAATGTTTCAAAAGGGAGCGAGCCACACTCAGGATGAGAGGATGACAGCAGCAACACTGGAGATGTAGCCAGAACTGCAGAACACTGGAGCAGGCAGGACTCAGTCCGTAAATGGATACAGCAGCAACTGAGGAAGACTGGTGCGAGCCACACTCAGGATGACAGCAGCAACACTGGAGATGTAGCCAGAACTGCAGAACACTGGAGCAGGCAGGACTCAGTCCATAGATGGATACAGCAGCAATTGAGGAAGACTGGTGCGAGCCAAACTCAGGATGACAGCAACATGGATGACTGTAGATGTCTGAAATCCTTTTTGTTTTTCTAATCTGCATCGAACCTGAGAGCAGGGTAACCCAGCTTTGGCAAGTTGACTTTTAAAAAAGTAATTTGCTCCATGAGCTGGGGGTCCAATTGAGAGCACTGGGGGCTAAGTATATTTCCAGTAACAGAAAATACCCGCTCACTCTGGACAGTGGTTGGGGGGCAAGAAAACAACTCCTGGGCTACCAGGGACAATGCAGGCCACACAGCCCTCTTGTTATCCCAGAAAGTCAAGGGATCTGTACTTGGGGCCAAAGAAGGTTCCACAAGGTAAGCCTTAACCTCAAACTCAGCACTTTTTCTATTAATGGGGAGCTGTTTGTTTTCTCCGAAGCATAATCTGTCCATTGTCTCAGCATGAAAAGCAGTAGCTGCTCCACCGCAACACGATGAAGTGCTACTGATGCTGCTACTAATAGGTCCCGGAAGACCACCACACTCCTCCAGCTCATCTTCGGAATCTCCTCCCACCTCCTGTGTCTGCATTCTAGTTTTTCTTTGCCTCTCACGCACCCTCGCTATCAATTGTTCCCTCCAGGCAGTGAGGGAATTGGAACAAAGTGCCATCTTGCCTTTGATTCGAGGATCGCAAATTGTGGCAAGCATTAACTCGGGACAATTGTCCATGCGCTTTTCCATGCGCCGAGTCAGTTCCTTCTTCAGCCTTGTTAGAAGGGCAGCAACATCAGGAAGTATGTTACCCTCAGCACCAGGCAAGTGTTCTCTATGGGAAAGGTAATCGTCCAATTTTAAGGAGAGGTGCGTGAAGAGGGGAATAACTTCGGCCAGGCTAGCGTTCTCTTAGCTCAAAAGTTCAGTCAAAGCATGGAAAGACATAAGGACTCTCACTACCTGTTCCATCAGGGCCCAGTCAGCCCTGCCCAGTGTTCTGTTACTGCCAATGAAATGGTAACATGACATTGCATGAATGAACTTTTTCTGCTCCAGGATACGCTCTAGCATATCTAAGGTGGCCTTCGACCTGGTCCCAACATCTTGTTTTAGGCAGTGCTCTGGGAGGTCTGCCTTTTCCTGTTCCTCCCTGAGTAGCTGGCTATCGCTGACACTCCGATGGAAGTGGTCAGAAATTTGTCAGCATGACTCCAGAAGGGCTGACAACCTTCCAGTGTTACTGTCATCCTCAAGAGCAGCCTTCACTACTAGATGCAGAATATGCGCTGAGCAGCGCACACCCACAAATCTGCCCTCCCAGAGAGCCTTGATCATGTTAGCTGCACCATCAGTAACCACAAACCCCATTTGCGCCTGTGTGCCTGTCTGCTCCCCTAGCCATTGAGCCACCATGTTCTGCAGTGCTTTGTGAATGTTATCTGAGTGTCATGGTTTGTTTTAACTCTCAGACACAGAGTTAAGATAAAAACACAACTTTATTGAAAGTTTAAAGAGAGCCCTCGCGGGTTTGGCATACACATATAACAACACGTGATTTGTACAATGCAATGTAGAATAGTGGTACAGTAAATAATAGAAAGGCTCTACCGGCCTTGCCAATACCGGGTAAGGCAACCTTAAGACTGGTACAATATGGAAATAGGTTCTACCGGCCTTACCAATATACTGGGCAAGGCAGCCTGGAGGCTTGCATAACAAGAGAGGAGTCTTTACCGGTCCTGCCAATATACTGGGCAGGGCAGCCTTGAGATTGGCACAACGAGAAAGGAGGCTTTACCGGCCTTGCCAATATACCCTGCAAGGCAGCCTAGAGACTGGCACAATGAGAGAGGAGGCTCTACCGGCCTTGCCAATATACCAGGCAAGGCAGCCTTGAGACTGGCACAACGAGAGAGGAGGCTCTACCGGCCTTGCCAATATACTGGGCAAGGAAGCCTTGAGACTGGCACAACAAGAGAGGAGGCTCTACCGGCCTTGCCAATATACCGGGCAAGGCAGCCTCGCTAGCCCCAGAGAACTGCAAGTACTGGTGCATAAGCGGAGATGGTCTCAGCGACTGGACTATAGGTGGAGAAAACTAGTCGCCTATACAGGACACACAGAGGCCTTATCGGGGCTGTATATGGGCAGTGAGCACCCGGTAATGTTGGAGCAAATCAGTACCCGCGTACTGGAACAACTATGACAATACCGGTGCTATATGGATAGTAGCGAGCTACCGGTGATAAGGAGCGAACCAGTACCCACGTACTGGACTTACACAAGACACTACCGGTGCTGAATGGAAAGCAGCAAGCAACCGGTTATGCATGGAGTGAACCAATACCCGCGTACTGGACTACACAGGACTCTGCCGGTGCTGAATGGAACGCAGCAAGCAACAGGTTATGCATGGAGCACACCAGTACCCGCGTACTGGACAAAACACAGGACTCTACTGGTGCTGAATGGAAAGCAGCAAGCAACCGGTTACATATGGAGCGAACCAGTACCTGCGTACTGGACTACACAAGACTCTACCAGTGCTGAATGGAACGCAGCAAGCAACCGGTTATATATGGAGTGAACCAGTACCCGCGTACTGGACTTACACAAGACACTACCGGTGCTGCAAGGAACTCAGCAAGCAACCGGTGATAGGTGGAGCGAACCAGTATCCGCATACTGGACTACACAAGACAATTCTGGTGCTGTAAGAAATGCAGCAAGCAACCGGTAACAAATGGAGTGAACCAGTACCCGCGTACTGGACTATACAGACTCTACCGGTGCTGAATGGAATGCAGCAAGCAACCGGTTATGCATGGAGTGAACCAGTACCCGCGTACTGGACTTACATACGGCACCACCGGTGCTGCAAGGAGCTCAGCAAGCAACCGGTGATAGGTGGAGCGAACCAGTACCCGCGTACTGGACTGCACAAGACACTGAATGATAAGAACGTTGCCCAAGGCAACATGAAGGAGGAGACACTCTGCACGCGATCCAGGAGCAGGAACACAGTCAGGTCAGGACAGGAAACAGAAACAGTAACGGCAGCCAACCGGATCAGAAATGGCAGCAGGAACAACAGCCCAAACCGGATCAGGAACGGAGGCAGGAACCAAGACACCGAGGAAGCTGTCAGGCAGGTACACAGGCGATCTCTGGAGAGTAGTAGAATCAGTAACGGCCCAGGAAGCTCAGGAATACAGTGCAGGTGCTAGCGACATAGAGACACCACGAAAGGGCAACCAAAGGGTGCACAAGCCCAGTCTATATAGGCAATACTGGGCGGGCTGAAGACAGGCAGCCAATGGAGAGCCCATTCAGGTAACTGACAGGAAAAGGCAGCAATCACGGGCACCGTGATACTGAGGTGTGCTGTTGATCCATTACCTCAGCATGAAGGAGGAAAGAGCGGTGCCCTGCCTGCTTGGCTACTGCACCTGAACTTGTTGCTATCGGTGTCTCTTGCAAGACATTGGGCTGCCACCAATGTGCTGTCAATGACAGGAAGCCATGCTGGCCACTCGAAGCACTCCATAAGTCAGTGGTAAAGTGCGCTGACTGTCCAGCAGGCTTTCCTAGCAATTCCTTCAAAAGACCAACGCACAACTGGTACATTGAGGGCACTATAGTTCTACTAAATGTGGTGCTGGATGGAATTTTATATCGGGGTGCAACAGCCTCCATCAGTTGATGGAAGGGCTCCCCATTCACCAAATTGAAAGTTGCACCCCCAACGGCTATGAGCTGTGCAATGAGGCATGTAATTTTCCTGGACTGCTCTCTGCACATCCCCTTTGAATGAAACCCACCAAAATCTTCCATTGTGGCCTGTATTGACTTTGGGATGGGCTGTGACTGTCTGCTGCTTTTACTAGGACCAGATGTGGCATGATCTCCCTGCCCTTTCTCCTTCCTACTGGTGGTGAGTGTTACACTGGTAAATGTAGTAGTGCCACCATGTTCTGCACTCATCAACACTGACTTGTGGTAGTGGTTCAGGTGTTGGTTCATCCCAACACCCTCCCATGGCTGACTTCCCTGCCACACAATTTACATTTCACTAGCTGGCCATCTCCAAGTGTTACAAAATTGTCCCATGCTTTGAAGTGATGGATGACTTTGGAAGGTGGTGAAGAAGAAACGGAGGTGACACTTTCTTCATCTTCACATGCTGGAGCAACCTCACTATGCTTTTTTTTCTACCTACCTTTACAGGGGTACTAGTAGACCCAAAGATGGCAGCAGGGATGTCGTGACTGGGACTGGAGGAGGATGGAGTAACACTGGTGGCAGAGACACTAGCAGCTATTACCTGCCTGGGAGACTCGTTTGGAACTGGAGAGGCAGGTGGTGAGTTTCATCAATAAAAGACAGAATTGTAGCTGGAGAAACAGGAGGAGTACTATGGGCAGTAGTGGAAAAATGAAGCTCAGGAGAATAATCAAGGTCAGTGGAAAAATCAAACTTAGCAGTCCTTGGTCCCTCATATTCTTCTTCTACCTCTTGTAGGTTTGGACAGGAAAAAAATCATCAGCAGCAGATTTTGGGGAGAGCTAATGAATTCCCTCTTCTGCCTGGTGGCTACCGGGAAATGGTAAATTATCTCCCTCAATAACCTTTTTTGAAGACGATATGCTCTCAGTGTCAGTGACCGTGGTGGCAGGAGAAAAACTTCTCAAAATACTCCAATAATTAAAGTTTGGGCTGCTTACACGGACGTTCGCTGTAAAAATCCAGCGTTGATACTGCCCACAGTTTCCCACCAGTAGTGTCCATGTTCAACACGCTAGGTGTTCCCAGGCTTATAGAACTGGCTGTAGCAGAGGTTGTGACCGAACTGGCAGTGGCAATAGTAATTGTGCAGGTGGTTCTGGGGGGATCATCACGAAACAGCCGCCGAGAGATGGGTGACGGCCGCTTTGTGGCCTTAGAGGAGGAACTGGATCTCTCTACCCTGCTAGTAGAGGTAGAATGAACTGCAGTTCCCTTCTTCCTTGTTTTAGGTTTAGATTGCTGCTGCTGAGTCTGACTAATACTACTCAAAGTACTCTTCTTTCCCCGCCTGCTCCTGCTAGCTCTACTCGAAAGCAACTGCACTGAGGTGGTGTTGGTGGTTGCTGGGTCACTGCAGCTGGTACCAGGACGAGGAACATCAGGTTGTTCACTAGGACTTGAATCCATTACGGATAGGCAGGTAGAGAACGATTATAGTTTTACAACTTTAAAGCATGCCCACACGACAACTATGACACTGGCAGTGTGACTCTGAAAATTATTCAAACAACTTCTATTATGAATATTTTTAATGAAACTAAAAGGAACCCTGCCTGCCTATACAACTGTGACACTGGCAGTGTGACTCTGGAAATTAGTCAAACAAATAACTTGTAGTTTCTATATTTTTAATAAATAAAACACAGGTGACTCTCCCTTGCGGTGGCTAAAAGGCACCCTGCCTGCCTATACAACTGTGACACTGGCAGTGAGACACTGAAGATTATTCAAACAAATCACTTGTATTTTTTATATTTTTAATAAAAGCAACACAGGTGACTCTCCCTTGCGGGGGCAAAAAGGCAGCCTGCCTGTCTATACAATTGTGACACTGGCAGTGTGACTCTGAAAATTATTCAAACAAATCACTTACAGTTTGTATATTTTTAATAAAAGCAACACAGGTGACTCTCCCTTGTGGTGGCTTAAAGGCACCCTGCCTGCCTACAGAACTGTGACACTGGCATTGTGACTCTGAAGATTATTCAAACAAATCACTTGTACTTTTTATATTTTTTTTTTTAAGGAACACAGATGACTCTTCCTTGCGGTGGCGAAAAGGCACCCTGCCTGCCTATACAGACTGGTTGATGTGACACTCTGAAAATTATTTGAAGAAATCCCTAATATTTTTTATATTTTGCACAGGAACAAAGATGACTCACCCTTGCAGTGGCAATAACTAGCACTAATGCTGTCTGGCTGCCTATGCTTATCCTAATGCTACCTGCCTGCCTACACAACAACTGGACACTTTCTAATCTCTTCTTCTCTCTGAGCTCCAACAACGCAATGAGGAAATGCAGGCTGTCTGCCTGGGTTACTGTCATTAGTCCAACCCTCATCATGAAACAATGAAGGCTATTGGAATACAGACAAAAGAGGGAAGTAATACATGAAACTGAGAATGGAATTGGACTAGAGACATGGAGGGAAAATTATGGAGGGAAAGTAGTCGAGCGAGCGCAGGAAGTACAAAAAAGATCCGACTCCGAAAAGTCCTGGTCGAAAGTAGTTGAAACTTTCAGAAATTTGTTGAATGCCGAAACTTCTGAAATTTTCTACAATTTTCGGCACAGGACTGCTCGGAGTTGGATCTTTTTTGTCAAATGACCTTTTAGAGTCAGCTTGTCCGAATGACCCCATTTTCGAAGAAATCCGAATGTCTCTGAATCAAGTCGCACAAGTCTACTCTGCAAAGCATTGCGTACCCCTCTGGCACTCAAGGGGTTAAACTATATAAGAGTGTGCGGGTTATTTGAGGAAAACTTTTATTTAGACTTTTCTTTTTTGTTACAGCAGAAGACAAGAAAGAAGAGAAGGCAGAAGAGAAGAAAGAAGATACAAGAGAGAAGAAAGAAGAGAAGAAGAAAAAGTTGCGTCAGGACCAAAGACCGGTAGGGGAGGACTCCCTGGTGTCTGGTGAGCATGCTATTGATGATGTCACATGTGGGGAATGTGGGGAGGAAAACTCTGACTCACAGGAATTTGGATTTTACTCTGGTTCAGACTCTGAATCTGAGGATTCAGAGTATGACTCAGGTGGAAGTAACAAGGTGGTTGGGCTAGTCAATAGTAATAGTAATATAGTATTAAGGGAAATGTGCTTTTTGAGACAACAGAGTAAAGGGATTAGGGAGTAATCATTTCTAATTACTTAAAGGTAGGCAGGCAATTTAACAAAGGGGTGGGGAATGCAAATAGGGTGCTTGGGTTAGGGGCATTAGTAGCAGAGAATAGGAAGTAGTCATACCACTCTACAAATCTCTTTTGAGACCTCATCTAGAATATTGTGTACAGTACTGGAGGCTCCATCTCCAGAATACAGATACTCCTGAGAAAATTCAGGGAAGGGCTACTTAAATTGTGATTGAATTACAGGAAAAGAAATATCAGGATATACTAAAGGATATGAACATGTATAGCTTGGAGGAGAGAAAAGAGAGAGGGGATATGATAGAAAAATTCAAATACATGAAATGATTCAGCAACATGCAGGATGGAAGTATATTTCAAAGGAATAACGATGTTCGGACAAGAGGCCATAGTCTAAAACTAGAGGGACACAGATTTAGATGTAATGTAAGAAAGTTTTACTTCTCTGATAGGGTAGTAGATAAGTGGAATAGCCTACCAGCAGAAGTGGTATAAATTAATACAGTGACTGAATTTAAGCATGCATGGGATAGGCTTAAGATTGTCTTTAATTTAAGAAAAGACCAAGGGCCAAATAAGGTTTGAGTTTTTTACAGTAGGAATGGTTCCTATCTGCTGTCAAATTGTATGTTTCTAAGTTTATATGTAAATAAATGTCAGGGAACAAAAGTAAGAGAAGCAAGGATGTGTGCAAGAGGGTTAAGTTGGAGGGGGCTGGGAGAACAGTTGTGTGTGGATTGTTTAATCCTTTTGACCATATCCCCAAAAAGTATATTAGTGGGTAAATTTGTGGACGTTTTCAAGTTGGTGCACCAGGCCATCAACAATAAAAAAGAAGGGGTGAAGAGGGAGAAAGGCATAGAAAGTGCCAAGCATATAATTGACTGGGTTGAGGTTTTTTTGGTGTATGCTACCTTTATATGTTCCACAAACCTGAACAGGCTATGATCAACATGAAATACATTGACCTAATAGTTGACACACATGCCACTTACGGGGGGGGACAGCTTGGTTTGAACATGACCGGGGTTTTGTTGGAAGATAGTGTATAAGGCTGGTTATGCATGCTAGGGCAGAGTCACCTGCTCTGTTGCAGCAGAGGATACCGGTGCAGGGGTAGAGAAGGAGGATCATTGTTTTGTTTATAACAAGGGTACATGTGAGAGAGAGAGTATTCATGCCACTTCAGGCATATCTGTTCCAAATGCGGAAAGGGCCACCCTGTGTCACCTGCCGCCGCTCCATTCCTGGCCGCGGTCGGGTCCCCGCTTTCAGGCACCATCGGGTCCTTGCTTCGGTGCATGTGTGTACTCTTCCAGCTTCCTCAACCGGCGCGCATGCGCCTGTGTCAGTGTCCGCTGCGTGCGGACGTGTATACCGCACATCAGCTGTCTGTGCTTCCTGTCTCCTATTGGGCACAGTGTCATGGCCCAATGGGAGTATGGTTCATGTCTTTGCCCATTGGACATGCTATTAGTCCATTAGGGCATTTGGGTCCTAGCCTGTTCTGATTGGGCTAGGTAGTAGCCCATTCAGACTTAGATCCTCCTCCTCCTATTGGAAGGTTTCTGTATAAACTCTGGTCAGCCGCCTCTGTGTTTGCCCATTCCACGAGCTAATTCAGTTAGAACTATTGTACTGCTGCTCTTCGTAACCCTGACCTGGCTTGTCTGACCATCACTGCTCTCCGTAACCCTAAACTGGGCTTGTCTGACCACCGCTGCTCTCTGTAACCCTGTCCTAGCTTGTCTGTTCCTCCCTCAGCTGACCTCCTGGTTCTGGTTAACATGGTTCCCAGTTACTCCCATCCTGGTTGCACCCCGGCTCAACTGGGGTGGAACAATCTGGTTTCACGACCAACACCTTTATCCATTATCGGCTGCAGCAAGGGAGTACCTGGCACGCCGTCCACGCACCCAAGCATCGCACTCTAGCATCGAATCCAAGCATCAACCAGTACCTAGGCTGCGAGGGTCCCTACACCCCCCGCCAGTGACAGTTGGAACGGGCCAAAATAGACAGTGTCTCCATGGATCCTGCTGATCTGGCTCATCTGGCCTCCAGACAAGAACATCAAGAGCAAATTCTGGCATCACATGCCGCCCAGCTCCAGAGCCTTGAGAGAAAGATGGACGCCATGCTTGAAATGATGCGAGCCTCAGTTACACAACAGATGCCGGCCTCCGGGCCGAGTTCTGCCTCCGCTTACAGGGTCTCGGTACACCCACCTCCAGATTATGTACCTCCTCGGATTCCTCTGCCGGATAAATTTTCCGGTCATCCCTCTGGCCTTCGTGGATTCCTGAACCAGTGTTCCCTTCAGTTCCAAATCCTGCCTCAGTCCTTCAGTACCCACGCTGCAAGAGTGTCGTTCATCATCTCCCTCCCCAAGGGTGATGCGCTCACATGGGCCTCACCACTGCTCAATGATTCTGACAACTTCATGGATACCCTGAGGAAAGTGTTCGACGTCCCAGGGAGGAGCACCTCTGCCGAAGCGGCACTGTTGGACCTGCTCCAGGGTCAATGGTCAGTAAGCCAATACGCAGTTGAGTTCCGGACCATGTCCTATGATACCAACTGGGACCAAGGGGCCTTGAGGGCAGCCTTCAGATGGGGTCTGAACGAACGTCTCAAGGACACCCTCACGTACCGTGACATGCCTGAGGGGCTGGAAGATTTTATCTCATTGTGCCTTGATTTGGATCAGCGCATGCACGAGAGGCAGCAAGAACGAGACCGGGGCAGAAGACCACATGGAACTCAGTTGTCCACTCCCTCCAAAGGATCACCTCCGCACAAGACTCCCATGGAAGTTGGAGGGGTCACGCATTTATCTGAAGAAGAGAGAAGGTCTCAAGGGACACATGCTGCGACAGTGTCCCACCCGACCGGGAAACGCCATAGCTTAGCTAACCAAAGAGGCAGTTCGCAAAGCCCTAAGACCCAGCCTCTCCGTTCCCCTTCACGCATCCATGTCCCTTTGACCATCAAGTGGTCTTCCGGGTAAGTCGTTTTTTCGGCCTTCATTAATTCAGGCGCAGCGGGGCTATTCATGGATCTCAGCTGGCCCAGGTCTCTTGGCATACCCAATCACCCTAAAGAACTGCCTCTCCTAGTCTCCTCCCTTGACGGGAAACCTCTTGGCGACGGAAGAGTCGTGCAGGAGACCGTACCCCTGCAGGTCACTTCTGGGGTCCTTCACGTCGAGACGGTGGAATTCGACCTAGTGTACTCCCCTCTGGAGCCCATTATTCTAGGTCTTCCTTGGCTTCGCCGCCATGACCCCTTGATATCCTGGAAGAACGGTGAACTTGTTCGATGGAGCCCCTTGTGTGCTCAGATCTGCCTGTCTCGACCCTTGGTAAAGCCCGTCTGCTCTGCATCAACTGCGGTGCCTTGTCTCTCCACCCTTCCGCTTGTCTACCACGACTACAGTGATGTCTTCTCCAAAAAGAAGGGCGAGACTCTGCCCCCACACAGAGCCTACGACTGCCCTATTGACCTGCTTCCCAATACCATGCCGCCCAAAGGACGCACGTATCTTTTCTCTCGTCCTGAGATGACGGATTTGGCTGACTATATTCAAGACAACCTCGCCAGAGGCTTCATCCGTCCCTCAACGTCGCCTGCTGGGGCCGGGTTTTTCTTTGTAGACAAGAAGGATGGGGGTCTCCGTCCTTGCATCGATTATAGAGGACTAAACCAAATTACTGTGAAGAACAAGTATCCATTGCCCCTTATCCCGTAACTCTTTGACCTGCTCCAGGAAGCAGCTTGGTTCACGAAGCTGGATCTTCGGGGGCATATAATCTTGTTCGAATCCGGGCAGGAGATGAATGGAAAACAGCCTTCAATACTAGATTCCGGCACTATGAGTACTTGGTGATGCCCTTTGGACTCTGTAACGTCCTGACTGTTTTCCAGGCCTTTGTAAATGATGTGTTTTGAGACATGCTGACGTCCCACATCCTTGTTTACCTCAACAATATCTTGGTCTATTCTCCCATGCTGTCTCTCCATAGACAACACATCAGGGCTGTCCTCCAGCGTCTCAGAGACAATGGTCTTTATGCCAAACTCGAGAAGTGTGTTTTCGAGAAGAACAGTCTCCCCTTCTTGGGGTACATCATTTCACATTCCGGATTAGTGATGGACCCTGCCAAAGTATCGGCAGTCAACCAGTGGCCACTGCCTACAGATCTTCGTGGGGTGCAGCGCTTTTTAGGCTTTGCCAATTATTACCGGTGGTTTATTCAAAACTATGCTTCAGTCATCAGTCCCATTACCGCCTTGACTAAAAAAGGGGCTGACCCAAAGAGATGGCCATCTGAAGCATTAGCCGCTTTCGCCACCCTCAAGACCGCCTTTATCTCTGATCCCATCCTCCGTTATCCTGACACTTCCAAACCATTCATCCTAGAGGTGGACGCTTCCAAAGAAGGCATTGGAGCAGTGCTGTCTCAACAGGATCCCGACACCAATGTCCTCCATCCATGTTCCTTTTTCTCCTGTCATTTGTCTGCTGCCAAGAGGAATTATGATGTGGGCAACCAGGAACTCCTTGCCATCAAACTCACCCTCGAAGAGTGGCGTCATCTTCTGGAGGGCTCAGAAATACCCTTCACTATCTACACGGACCATAAGAACCTGCAATACCTAGAGAAAGCGAAACGGCTCAATCCGCGACAGGCCCGTTGGGCTTTGTTCTTTTCTCGGTTCCAGTTTGTGATCACCTACCTCCCTGGATCCAAGAACACCAAGGCTGACGCCTTGTCTCGTCTGTTTACAACCACAACTTCCGAAGAGATCCCGGAACCCATTATACCTGACACCAAGTTAATATCCACTATCTCCACTACCACGTTACTCAAGAGACAAGCAGCTCAACAGCGGATGGATTCCACATGTCCTCCAGGGCGACTCTTCTTTCCCACTCTGTACCGAGCTGAGGTCTTGCAATGGGCTCATCAATCACCTACTTCCGGTCATCCGGGCATAACCCGAACCCTAGATCTCATCCAACGACAATTCTGGTGGCCTTCCATGCAGTCAGATGTCACTGACTTCGTTCGTGGATGCCAGCCCTGTGCTCAACACAAACGACCACATTCCAAGCCAGCTGGTCTCCTTCAGCCTCTGCCGATTCCTTCAATTCCCTGGACACATGTCAACATGGATTTCATCGTGGATCTTCCGCCTTCTGAGAAGAAGGCTAGGTATCTCTGTCCATCTGTCCTCGGCTTACCATCCTCAGTCCAATGGACAGACAGAACGGACCAACCAGTTGCTCAAGCAGTTCCTACATCTATTCGTGGGACCCTTGCAAAATGACTGGTCTAGACTCCTCCCTTTGGCAGACTTCGCATTCAATAGTAGTCGGCATGAGGCACTTCAGTGTTCTCCCTTTTTTGCCGCTGGTGGTTTCTATTCTCGCTCCTTGCCTATTTCCTCCTCCTCCAGTATTCCGGCCGTGGACTCTCATCTGGGCTACCTGGAGACACATTGGCTGAGTGTGCATTCTCGTTTGGTTTCTGCTGCCGCCCGGTACAAGAAAGCGGCGGACCGTCGTCGTACGCCTGGTCCATCTTTTGCTGTGGGTGACGAAGTATGGCTCACGACCAAGAACCTCCGATTACGCCAGCCATCGGCGAAGTTCGGTCCCCTGTTCGTCGGTCCCTTTCGGGTTCACACTCAGCTGACTCTGGTAACATGCTCTGGACCTACCATCCTCTATGCAGATTCCGGACTCCTTCCATGTGTCTCTTCTGAAGAAGGTCCTCCGTACTCGTTTCTCTGCCCCTTCCGTGGTCTCTCCTCCAGTGCTGGTTGACGGACAGGAGGAGTATATAGTTCGTAAGATCTTGGACTCTCGTCTCGTCCGTGGTTCTCTGCAGTACCTTGTGGACTGGCGGGGCTACGGCCCGGAGGAACGATCTTGGGTGCCTGCCTCTGATGTGCACGCCCCGGCTCTGCGGCTTGCCTTTCATCGTGCTTTCCCATCTGCCGCCGCTCAGTTCCTGGCCGCGGTCGGGTCCCCGCTTCCGGGCACCATCAGGTCCTTGCTTCGGCGCATGTGCGTACTCTTCCGGCTTCCTCAGCCGGCACGCATGCGCCTGTGTCAGTGTCCGCTGCGTGCAGACGTGTATACCGCACATCAGCTGTCTGTGCTTCCTGTCTCCCATTGGGCACAGTGTCATAGCCCAATGGGAGTATGGTTCATGTCTTTGCCCATTGGACATGCTATTAGTCCATTAGGGCATTTGGGTTCTAGCCTGTTCTGATTGGGCTAGGTAGTAGCCCATTCAGACTTAGTTCCTCCCCCTCCTCCTATTGGAGGGTTTCTGTATAAACTCTGGTCAGCCCCTTCTGTGTTTGCCCATTCCACAAGCTAATTCAGTTAGAACTATTGTACCGCTGCTCTTCGTAACCCTGACCTGGCTTGTCTGACCATCGCTGCTCTCCGTAACCCTGACCTGGCTTGTCGGACCACCACTGCTCTCCGTAACCCTGGCCTGGTTTGTCTGACCACCGCTGCTCTCCTTAACCCTGACCTGGCTTGTCTGACCACCGCTGCTCTCCGTAACCCTGACCTGGCTTGTCTGACCATCAGTGCTCTCCGTAACCCTGACCTGGCTTGTCTGACCACCGCTGCTCTCCGTAACCCTGACCTGGCTTGTCTGACAACCACTGTTCTCTGTAACCCTAAACTGGGCTTGTCTGACCACCGCTGCTCTCTGTAACCCTGTCCTAGCTTGTCTGTTCCTCCCACAGCTGACCTCCTGGCTCTGGTTAACACGGTTCCCAGTTACTCCCATCCTGGTTGCACCCCGGCTCAACTGGGGTGGAACAATCTGGTTTCGCGACCAGCACCTTTATCCAGCTTCGGCTGCAGCAAGAGAGTACCTGGCATGCCGTCCACGCACCCAAGCATCGCACTCTAGCGCCGAACCCAAGCATCAACCAGTACCTAGGCTGCAAGGGTCCCTACACCCCCCGTCAGTGACACCCTGCAAACCCTTGTGGGAAAGGAAGGGGGTAGCCAGTCTTTTTGGGAGGGAAATGGGAAACGCCCACTTGGCCATAGTTATAGAGTGACTAAGGGAGGCCCTGCAGGGATACCCGCTTGAGGGGAAGGCAGAATTCTTGTTAAAAGGACTTAAGCTTGGTTTTAAAGTTCCAGTTAAATGTGCACTTTTGCAATTGGGTAAGCTGAAAAATGTGTGATCAGTGCAGAAATATCCACAAGTGGTGGAGGAAGGTTCCAAAAAAAAATAAAAGAACTAGGTAAATTCTGCTTAATTCAGCACCTGTCTTCTCTGGGGGGTCATTTGCCAAGAAAGTAAGTATTAGAATATTTCTTCCTCTTGTTAGCCACTAGAGCATGCAACATTTCACTTGACACTCTTTCTGTCCCTTCCCTTTAGTCTCATTCTTCATAATATATCTCTCTTATGACCCTTGATATAGTATCTTTCTAGACTGATCAATCAGTGATCAAACTGCAGATTACTTCCTTAATTTTTCAGTCACTAGACACCCCGTCTTAGGAAGAAACAATTACACAGCTGCACTCTTAGAACTTACATACTAAGGACTAGATTTAAAAGACCCTGTTAGGCAAAAAAAACCTGTCAGCACTTTTTCAAGCATGGTATGCAGTGCAATTACCTGTGCTATGAAGAACTGCGGGAAGAAAAATAAGCACCTCAGCCTCTAAAGTCAGCGGCCATTTGAGCCCTTAAAAACTCAATACAAACGGTGGAATTTTCTATTTAGTTTACTGCGTTAGGCAGTAAGATGCGATAAGGGACCCACATTAACATGAGAAAATCTTCACAAATTTTTTGGGCGCACAGAGTCCCTTAACACATCAATTAAATGTGTGACAAAAAATATAAAACCTAAGTCCTCAGTGGATGTATTCATATGGGGCCCTAAGCTCCATATCAATACATCCAAAGTATTAAAAATGTGTCCAGTGTTAGTAGAATTAACCCTTTGAGTGCCAGTGGGATATTCTTAACCCTCTGGCACTCACAGGATTAATCTGACTACGATACGAAACAACAGCCCCTGCAAAGTAACACTTACCAGTAATCCTGACATTCTTCGGCACCCTGGTCAGCTAATGTCCGTCTTCTTCTCTCTTCTCTCTTTTTCTTCTCTATCTTTTTTTTTTATTCTCTTCATACACCTGTAAAGAAAGAGAGAGATCAATAAATATGCCTTAAAAGAACCTGCACATCTGTGCATGGTTTCACCCCTTGAGTTCCAGAGGGGTACTAAATGCATTACAGAGCAATATGTTGTGTATCTCTGTGGCACTCACAGGGTTAAACAATGCACAGGTGTATGAGTTAAAATTGTCCAAGATGTCAGCAGTTTAAAAAATATATGTGCCCATTGTTCCTCTTCTTGAAATTCTAAACGAAATGGATTCTGTGGGCGAAAAATGTATAATTAAAGCTATGTCCTGTTTTTGCTTTCACCTCTGCGGTGGTGGAAGAGAAAATAAGATTGAGCAGAGTCCCCCCCTTAGTACCTGACTGGTCGATACCCATTCCATTGCGAGGGAATTTTGAACAGAGACTGCCTTTATATATGGGCAGTTTCTATTCAAAAAGACTCAGCTATTGGTTGGGATCTCTGCTTACACACTCCCAGCCAATCAGCTTCAAGCAGATTCCTCCAGTCCCCCACTAGAAGCTGATTGGCTGGGAGGTGCATAAGCACACATCCTAGCCAACAGCTATGAGTCCTTTTTAACAGAGCTGCTCACAGTGGAACGAGCATCAGTTCATCAGGTACTGCAAACATATGGAATATGAAGTTTAATGTGGTAAAGTGTAAAGTCATGCATTTGGGAGGAAATAATCCCAAGGCTACTTATGAACTTAATGGAATCATTTTAGGGGACTCATTGCTAGAGAAAGACCTGGGTATCCTTGTCAACTACAAACTTGGAAACAGTGACCAGTGTCAAACAGCAGTAGCAAAGGCAAACAAAATCCTGTCTAGCATAAAAGGGGTATTGACGCAAGAGTGGATAACATTGTTTTGCCATTGTATAAATCATTGGTAAGACCTCACCTCAAATATGCAGTAAAGGTTTGGGCACCAGTTCTGAAAAAGGATATTCTACAACTATAGAGGGTACAGCGAAGAGCAACAAAATTAATTAAGGGAATGGAGGACTTGACATTATGAGGAAAGAGTAGACAAACTTAGTTTATTTACTCTATAGAAAACACAACTAAGTAGAGATCTTATCACATGGTACAATTATTTGAGAGGTCAATACAAGGATCTCTGTGGTGAGTTATCCATTCCAAAGCCTGATCAGGTGACCAGGGGACACCCCTTGAGATTAGAGGAAAGGAGGTTTAGACTTCAGCAGAGGAAAGGGTTTTTTTACAGTAAGGTCTGTTAAATTGTGAAATTCCTTGCCCAAGGACATGGTTATGGGAGATAAAATGGATGCATTTAAGAGAAGATTAGATACATTTCTTTCCAAAGGGAACATACAGGCCAGGAAGGTCTGATAAAGACTAACTTATTTGGTAGCAGGAAAGCTATACAGTTCTCATATCACTAGGGTTTGAGGCAAAGGTTAAACTTGATGGACTTGTGTCTTTATTAAACCTAATTTACTATGTTACTAAGGTGGGCTCTTCTCAATCTACTGTTTGCTGCAGCGGTGTAGAAGAAAAAAGGGGACAGACTTTTAATTATACATATTTTGCACACATAATACTTTTCATTTAGAAGTTGAGGTTGCGGAAGACAGTTTAATGTCAAACATCATACACCATGGCAAGACTGAGCACAGCAAGAAAACACAAGGTAGTTATACTGCACCAGCAGGACCTCTCCCAGGCAGAAATTTCAAGGCAGACAGTGGTTTCCAGATGTGCCATCCAAGCTCTTTTGAAGAAGCACAAAGAAATGAACAAAGTTGAGGACAGCAGAAGCAGTGGTCGGCCAAGGAAGATGTCCAGCGGTGCCATCAGCTCAGAATTGACAAAAAACAGTGGGACCCTGGTACACCCATCTACTGTCTGAAGTAGCCTGGTCAGAAGTAGAAGACTTGCAGCCAAAAAGCCATACCTCCGATGTGGAAACAAGGCCAAGAAACTCAACCATGCATGAAAACAAAGGAACTGGGGTGCAGAAAATGGCAGCAGGGGCTTTGCACTGATGAGTCAAAATCTGAAATATTTGGCTGTAGCAGAAGGCAGTTTGTTTGCCAAAGGGCAGGAGAGCAGTACAAGAATGAGTATCTGCAAGCAACAGTGAAGCATGGTGGATGTTCATTGCAAGTTTGGGGCTGCATTTCTGCAAATGGAGTTGGGGTTTTCTTCTGTTCACTCGTTATGCATTTTGTTTATTGATGAATATAACTATGAACATATCTATTTTTAAAGCATTCTTACTGTACAGCATTTTTTCACCTCTGTCTAAATCTCTTGCACATTACTATATATATATTTGGATACCATAAAAAGATAAAATGATATGCACAGGGACAATAATAAAAATAGAAATGTATAGATTCCAAATAAATGAATAGATAGGACAGACTTAAATATGCTAATAAGCTTTCAAATGTAAAATACAGTGGCTACAATCTGAACGCCTGGATCATGTTGGACTCATGAGAGTGGAGTTGACAGGTGTGTATAAGGCACAGTCCAGGGGAATGGAAAATTAGCAGTTTAGTAAAGGTGGCCCCATACTGCAGAATCAACTTTTATAGTGTGCTTCAATACAAATAAATGTAGAGCTCAACTATAGTCCTTCCGTCCAGTGCAGATGGCCTCTAACTTTGTGTCCATGATGAGTCTCAGCATATCATCCAAACCCCAATGTAAAATGGCCTGTCTTTGTTCTTCTCCGTCCGTGATTTCTCTCTGTCTCACTTTCTCAGTCCTCTCTGTCACAGCCGTCCATCGGTCGTAATCACATGCAGCATGAGAAATGTTTCAACGTGTTTCAGGGCTCACTTAGCACCTTCTTCAGGAGACGCCTAATTGGCAAGTTATCTCTCCCTAATTTAATGTATCTGAGACCAATCAAAGTGGTCTTAGGGCGTGTTATTCAAATGTATTCAATGCAGTCAAATACATACATATAATTAATGGAAGGGTTTTCATATAAAGTGATACAGTATAAAAGAGTTCTTCAATAAATTAAAGGTATAATGGGAGAAAGGATGGAGTGACATTTGAGCCAAAAAAACAACTGATCAATGTTATACAGAACTGGATTTAAAGTACACATAAACCCATGGGACATTGAGATAAAAAGAAAAGTTAACAAAAAAAATTGCCATATCTAAGTGGATATATGATAAATAATAATTATTACATGTGTAGCTGAGGGAAACAGACATAATCAAACATTTAACAATTACACGCTCCACAGTAATGGGAACAACGTGATACAACAGTTGGACCGAATGGAAGTATAACTTATCTATACGTGTACACATGAGAGGGAAACTATATCTATTACAAAGATGCCTTAGAAAGGGGTTTAGGGTGAATAGATACAATACAAAATGGAAAGGCAGTATTAGGTGGGATGTTAAAATGCCCTCTACTAGGAGAAAAAGGATTTTAGCCTTACCTGTTAAATCCTTTTCTCTTAGTCCATACAGGTTACTGGTAACTCTGGGAGGCGATCCACCCCTTTAAGTAGACAGGAACATTTCTCTAAATGTATGCAGGGGGTGCAGCTAGCCAACCAGCTCCAGAATGATTTGAGACACTAACTAATGACTAGATAGTAGAAGAGAAGAAGACTCCTGTGAAAATGACCCCGACGGACTCCCACATACAGCCACAGGAGAGCCAAGCATGGTCCTTTGACAGGGTGGGAGACCAGTAACCTGTATGGACTAAGAGAAAAGGATTTAACAGGTAATGCTAAAATCCTCTTTTCTCTGTCGTCCAATACAGGTTACTGGTTACTTGTAACCATTGAGTTTCCCAGAAGCGGGAAGAAGGCAAGGACCAGGCGCAAGGCCCCCAAAGTCACCAGAACATCTATGAACCAACCGGTCAGAGACAGCCCAACAAACTAAAGTGTCAACGGACACTGAACAGGGGCAATAACACCCCAGGAACTGTTACACAGCACACTGAACTAGAGCCAACAGGGCTCAACAGTAAGGAAGCACTAAGAACCTAAGAAGATAATCCTAGACAGGCAAAACTGCCTCCATGACCTTTCTCTCAAAGCTGGCGTCAGCCAAATCCAGCAGTGCTTCGAAAAGGTGTGCACAGAGGACCAAGTGGCCGCCATGCACAGCTGATCAGCAGAAGCCTGATTCTTGTAGGCCCAAGAGGCCCCAATGAACCTGGTGGAATGAGCCATGACCCAAAAGGGAAAATGCTTATTCCTCAACTCGTAGGCCTTACGAATAGTGGACTTTATCCATGACGCAATAGTCAGTTTGGATGTAGGTCTTCCTGCCCTAGGACCCTCAGGAATGACAAACAGAGCATCTGATTGCCTGACAGATTCAGTGCGATGGACATAAAACTTGAGACAACGCACCACATCCAACAAGTGGAGATCTCTCTCCTTGTCAGAGGAAGGGTTAGGGCAGAAAGAGGGCACCAAAATCTCCTGATTGATGTGGAACTCAGAAACCACCTTGGCAAAAACTCCTTGGAGGTGCGAAGTACTGCCTTACCCTTATGAAACACCAGATATGATGGTTTACAGGAAAGAGCGTGCAACTCCGCAACCCGGCGAACAGATACGATTGTTAGGAGAAACACCATCTTCCACTTCAAGAGACATAGAGGAATAGTAGCCAAAGACTCAAAGGGAGGACGTTGAAGAACACCCAAAACCAAATTAAGATCCCACTGAGGAGCAGGGCTCCGGAAGGCAGAACGGACATGAGCAACGCCCTTGAAGAAAACCTTGACATCAGGAAGGATAGCAATACGCTTCTGGACGAAGACAGAAAGCGCCGAAGTCTGAACCTTAAGAGTACTCAAACTGAGTCCCTTATCCAAACCGTCCTGCAAAAAGGCCAGGACAGTAGGTAGATTAAAATCAAGGGCGAGATCCTTATCAGCACACCAAGACACAAAGGTCGACCAGACACGGTGATAGAAACAGGCTTATGGGCACTAAGCATAGTAGTCACCACAGCAGAAGAAAAACCTTTCTTCCTTAAAATCGAGGATTCAACCTCCAGGCCATCAAATTGAGCCAATGTAACCCTGCAGAAGAAGATCCGGACGGGATGGGAGCGGAAAGGGCTCCGCCACAGATAGAGCCAGAAGCTCCAGATACCAGGATTGACAAGGCCAATCCGGAGCAATCAGGATGACCCGACAACATTCAGTCTTCAATTTCTGTAACACCCTTATCAACATTGGAAGGGGAGGAAAGATGTAGGCCAGAGGGAATGTCCAAAGAATGGACATCACATCGACAGCTAGAGCCAGAGAGTCTCTCCACCCAGAGCAGAACACTGGAACCTTCCTGTTGTGTCTTGTCACCATCAGACAAGAACAAGGAGTTGAAACACCTCAGGATGTAACTCCCACTCTCCGCTGTCCACTGTGTGACGACTGAGGAAGTCTGACATGACGTTGTCTACGCCTGGAATGTGCACTGCGGAAATGACAGGAACATGAACCTCTGCCCAGGACAAAATGGCCTTGACCTCTAACTAAGCGGCAAGACTTCTTATTCCGCCCTGCCTGTTGATGTAGGCCACTGCCGTGGCGTTGTCAGACTCCACTCAGACTGGACAGTCCTCCAATTGAGACACCCAATGATGTAGAGCATGAAATATCGCCCAAAGTTCCAAGATGTTGATTGGGAGAAAGGACTCCTCCGTGGACCATTTCCCCTGAACGCTGAAGCAACCCAGAACAGCTCCCCAGCGAGAGGCTGGCATCCGTCGTGACAGTGGTCCAGTAGGGAATCAGAAAGGATTTCCCTTTCAGCAGATTGGAAAGGTCCAGCCACTACTCCAAGCTCAGCTCTACATGAGGGGGAAGGAACACCGACAACCTCTGATGATCTGGTAGATCCCTGCACACCTGTATCACAAACCTCTGGAGTTCCCTGGGGCGCGCCATGGTGAATGGAACTGCTTCTATTGTGGAAATGAACTTCCCCACCAGAGAAGACAACCTCGGAACTGGGACCAGATCCTGAGACAGAATCGCTGAAACCCTGTGGGCAATCTGATGGGCTACCTCGTCCGTTAGAAACACCATGCTCCTCTGAGTATCGAACAGAAGACCCAGGAAGATCAGTTGCTGGGATGGAATAAGATCCAACTTGTCCAAGTTGACAATCCATCATTGATGGACGAGGACTTGGATGCAGGTCTGAACCTGCTGGTGAAGAAGGTCCGCAGAGGTGGCTTTCAAAAGCAAGTCGTCCATGTAAGGAGTCATTCTGATGCCGTCCCAATGGAGAACGGATATCAAGGCTCCTAGAACCCGTTGGAAAACTTGAGGAGCTGTCGTCAGACCAAATGCAAGAGCTGAGAACTGAAAATGTCCTCTGTTGCAGGCAAACCGCAGGTACCGCCTGCTCTCCTGATGAATTGGGGTGTATAAATACGCATCCTGAAGGTCCAGAGAAGCAAGGAACTCCCCTGGAGACATGGCAGCAATCACTGACGATAGTGAGTCTTGTTCACGAAGGAGTTTAGATCCTTCAAATCCAAAACAGGGCGACATCCACCGTCCTTTTTGGCTACCACAAAGAGGTTTGAGTAAAACCCCGAACTCCTGTCTGAAGGAGGAACTGGTTCCAGGACATTCTTGTCCAGAAGAGCCTCAACAGCGCCATTGAACAGACAATCTGGATATGGGTGCGTCCACCTTAGGGGGATGAACCCATTTAGCCAGCTCTGCTTCAGAAAATGAATAAAGCTTAGCAAATTTCCTGGACACAGAAGCAGACTTGTCCAGAGATTTCCACTCCTCAGAAACCAAACAGTCAAGAGTGGGGTTAGGAGGAAAATAAGTAAGGGGCTTAACAGGCTCCTGAAAAACATCAGAGGGATCAGAAGGAACCTCCTGAACCAAGGGAATGTTGAGTGTGGTTAATACAGCTCTGATCAGGCCCTCAGCAGAGGGTTCAGGATCAGCTTCAAATGGATCCCCAAGGGACCTAGAAGACTCCAAAACAGTACCATCCTCAACATCTGAATCTAGAAACAATTCTTCCTCAGAAGCATCTGACACATCAAGTGCCCCCTGCGGTTTAGGCAGGGAAGATCTGATAGTAGAGGGGGTCTGCTGCATTTTGAAGTGCCCCCTGTATCTGGGATGGAAAGAGTTGTAAAGTGGACCTAAGGTCCCTAGTCGCAGCCTTAAACTCTTGAACACAAGCTGGCTCAGTATCATGGCTGGAAGTCCCTAGGTTGCTGTCCGTAACCTCAGAACATGCTGGGCATAAATGACCAGAGAACTCTCTAGGTAGCCCTGCGTGACAGGAAGAGCAATGCGCAAAGGGGGATACTGAGACGCCAGCCTCCTTAGTCTTAGGTCTAGCCCCAAGCTCCAGCGGTATAGACATTCTCACAGTGTCAAAATAACCAACTGTACAATACATCACCCAAAGTATAGTGTGTAAGATTAATATTTCACCCCAGAAATGCTAAATATAGACTTATCTGGCAGACGGGTTAATCTGCAGAGGAGAGAAGGAGAGTCCAAGCCCTGCATAGGATACTCGCTGAGAAAAGCTCACAAAATGGCTGCCGCGACGGGAGCCAATCAGAAAATAGGTACGAACCAAGCGCTCATGTGAAATTTAGTTTTTACCAAAAAGTACCCCAAACAGTGCTCGAAGCCCCCCAAGCCCCCCAAAACACTTGAACTACAAAACTGGATGATAGAGCAAATGTAGACAATTAGAATGAGCCCACTCTGAAGTTGCTAGGTTAAGCGGTTGCAGAGATAAATCCCAAACAGTATTGTCCCATAGAAGTAAATGGAGCAATGGCGCCTATGCGGTAAAGAGCGCCTTAAAGGCACAGTACAAAATTTTAATAAAAGTTAAAGTAAAACATAAAAACATGTAAAACATCCATGCAACATGTGTGAACACCTAGAAAACACTAACTCAGTGGGAAAGTGCCAGAAACCCCCCAAAAACATGTCAAACCAGCAGACAAAGGGCTAAGTTACCACATAAACCTGCTCCAAATACCCAGCACACATACAAATATACCCAATGAGCGCAGGAGTGCATAAAGAGAACTCCCAAACAAAACCGTGTGCAGAGGGGTACTGTGGGACAAGTGGACCTGCAGCACTCAAAGGGTAACTCACCTTTCCTACAGATCTTCTATTTTAGATTACCATGCAGCAAGAATTACCTCAGTGGGTAATCCCTGGGGAAGCACTTGGAACCAAGATTTTCCCCCTCACGGCTTAAGGTCCACAAAAAAGCACCTGGATACTGAGCTAGCCACATTGAATGGCATTTGTCAGTCATGGTAATCCGCCTAATGGTGGTATTCCATATCTGACAGAAAATAAAAAAGAAACTAAAGCTATAGAAGAATGTTCTCCACCTGGTGTTGTTGCAAATCATGCTGGAGCTGGTTGGCTAGCTGCAGCCTAAGGAGGGAAAGGAGGCTCAACCCCCTGCATACATTTAGAGAAATGTTCCTGTCTACTTAAAGGGGCGGATCGCCTCCCAGAGTTACCAGTAACCTGTATTGGACGACAGATAAAGTTGTATCACTCACTGACTTATAGTTCAAAGTACTGTCGAAGGAAAATACAACATTAATCATTATATAATAAAATTAGATAAAAGTCGAGTAAATAACTGTATCTGGGCTACTCTATGTGAAATCTACACAGCTCCTGGAATGTATGTAATTTGAGGTCCATTGGCTTGAAAGAGATATGATGTACTACTTGAAGTACATTTGCATGATGTTTTACTAAAAATGGTGGTCATATTCTTTAGTTCTGTTTTTGTTTATTTGTTATTTTTGTTCTCTAGCCACTATATTCAGATTTTTGAAGTATTCATGTTAATTTATAGGATTCTTTTATGGTTTATCCATGAATAATGTTACTAGCTATGTGTGTTTGTGGCAAATATAATCAATGACTTGTAAAATCCCAAATAGCCTCCAAATAGTAAATGGAGTAGGAGATCATGTAGACTCTGTTCCAGTATCCCTAGCAGCATATGAACAAAGAAATACATATTTGGTGAGCTGGATATTTGTAATCAACGTTCTTATAATATCAAATTCAGGCTTTAATTCTTGGTACATTCACATTTACTTGAAAATACACCTCTCTAGTTACAACTGGTCTTGTATGTTTTACTGATGAATTCAGAAAGCAGATATAGATAAAGAATGTTGGTGGAATGTTCTGTTGAGGATTGTTTAGAGGCTTCATAAGTCCAATTCTTCGTTGAGCCACTGGAGCTCAGAGTTTACAGCTTGAAGATCCAGTATGTTTCATGCTTTGCCAGTTTTGTAAATCTCTCTCTTCCCCTCTTCTTTGAGGAGGGATGTGGTCAGTAATATAGAGTTTCATACCCTCAGGGCTGTTGTGATGTTTATCTACAAAATGTCTTGCTACACTATATTTTGGATTGTTTCTAAGGATGTTGCCTCGATGTTCCATGAAATATTCCTTCTTGTTCTGAGTGGTACTCCCTACATATTGTAGACCACAAGGCCATTCCAGCATATATACTATATAGGTGTCTACAGTGAAAAAAATATTCTATTGCAAACTCTTATTTGATGGCTGCATGTGGTACAAATTCTATGTCCACATTTAACGTTTGCATGGATATAGGTATCATTCAAAAGACATTTCATTCTTACTTCTTTTGATTCTGTATCCAACTTGCTTGGAGCCAATTTATTCTTGTAGATGATTTCTGGTTTTGTAGGTTATACGGTATTGAGGATCTTGTCTCCTTGGAGTATCGCCAGTGTGTTTTTATGATGTTTTCTATAATTTTGCTTGCTATTGGAGTGGGTAATGAAGGGAACTTTGTGAGCCTTCCTTTTATTTTTATTTTTCTTAGTTTTCTGGTCATATGTCAACAACTTCTCTCTTGGCATGTGTTGCACCTTATCAAAGGCTTCTTGGATCAGTTCCAATTTATATCCTTTGAAGAAAACTTAATTTTCAGATCTTCAGCTTGGGCTAGAAAGGTCTTACCCTAAGTGCAATTTCTTTGCAATCTACAGAGTTGGCTGAGGGGCACTATCCTTAACCAGAGAGGATGGTGTGTACTTGATATATTACTATAACTATTTACGTTCACAGTCTTGTAATGTGTTTGTGTGATATTCTTGTTGTGCATCTGAAGATAGGTCCAGAAAATCTGTGTTGTGTTGGGAAGTGAAACTGATCAGTAAGTCATCAGTGTTATGGGTTTAGAGAACGAGGTTGCCCGCTTATTACTGATATAGGTGTTTTTCTTCCCAATAGCCCATTAGAAGATTGATGTAACTGGGGGAAAATCTTGTTCCCATAGCTGTCCCACTTCTGTGTAGGTAGTATTGGTTCTGAAACCAAATAATTATGCTCCAAGATAAACTGTATAGATCTCAGAATTATTTTTTTGGATGAATGGCATGGCAGTGTCTTAGTCCAGATAATATTCCACAGCTAGTAAATCTAAATTGTTTGTCAACAATCCTATGCCTGAGACTATCGGACAGCCTGATGGATTCTGGATGCCCTTGTGGATCTTAGGGAGATGGCAGTAACTTGCTGTAATTGGAGATTGCATCTTCAGGAATTGATATTCTTGGAGGTTAATTATATTTTGTTGGTATGCCCATTCTATTAGTCCAGTTATCACGGTTCCCGTGATTGCTGCATTTTCATGTCAGTTACCTGCAGGGGGTTCTCCATTGGCTGCTTCCCTTACACCCGCCTTAGACTGCCTATTTAAACTAAGCTTGGGCACCCTTTGGTTGCCCTTTCGTATTTGTCTCTATGCTGTTGTCCCTGCATGCTGCTCCAATGCTCCCTGGGCCTTGTCGCTGTTCCTGATTGTCAGTAGTATCCTGTTCCTGCCTGCCAGTCGTCCAGTTCCTGCTTCTGTTCCTGATCTGGTTGAGGTTGCTGTTCCTACGGTTGTTCCTGCTACCGTTCCAGATCCGGTCTACCGTTTGCATTACTATTCCTCTTCTTCAGCGGGGTTCCTGTAACATCTACTACCGGGTGCCTGCTGTTCCTGGTAGTCAGGGCGACATTTTCACTTTCTCATGGGTTTCTCCAGTACGCGGGTACTGGTTCGCTCCACTGAGTCAAGTTGCTATCGCACTATGTGAGCTTCGGCTTATCCGGTAAGCGGGTACTGGTTGGCTCCACGGTAACCGGCTGCCGTTGCACCAGAAGACTCATAGATTACCCCAGTACGCGGATACTGGTTCGCCCCACTGTAACTGGCAGCAAGCCACCAATTAGTCTTGGTGTCCCCAGTACGCGGGTACTGGTTCATTCCACTGTAACTGGCTGCGAGCCACCGATTAGACTTGGTCTCCCCAGTACGCGGGTACTGGTTCACTCCACTGAAATTGCTGCTATTGCACTACATGAGCCTTGGGTTATCCAGTACGCGGGTACTGGTTGGCTTTATGTTATTGGCTGCTGTTGCACCGGAAGAGTCTTGGGTTTCTCCAGTATACGGGTACTGGTTCGCTCCACTTAAACCGGTTTCTGTTGCACCGGTGGAACTTGGTTTCTCCAGTACGCGTGTACTGGTTCGCTCCATTGTAACTGGCTGCAAGCCACCGATTAGTCTTGTTCTCCCCAGTATGCGGGTACTGGTTCACTCCACTGAGTTTGCTGCTATTGCACTACATGAGCCTTGGGTTATCCGGTACGTGGGTACTGGTTGGCTTTACGTTACCGGCTGCTGTTGCACCGGAAGAGTCTTGGGTTTCTCCAGTACGCGGGTGCTGGTTCGCTACACTTAAACCGGTTGCTGTTGCACCGGTGGAACTTGGCTTCTCCATTGCGCTGTACTGGTTCGCTCCATTGTAGGAGGCTGTCCTGTCCTAACAGCCTGACACATTGAAGATTTCTCCCAGTACACGGGTACTGGTTTGCTCCTCGCATTACTGGTATTATTGCGCTTCCTGTTTACATGAGTGAGACTGTGGTCACTGCTCGATTATTGCTCTGTCCTTAGTGAGAGGCAGTCTATTGCTACCTTATCCTGTGGCCTAGTTTGTCACCTCTGTGACTGGTCTCTACCATCTAGCCAGTCACCTCGGCCACCTTACTGCCCTCACTATCTACGGTGGGCTTCCTTACCCGGTATTGGCAAGGCCGGTAGAGCCTCATACCAACAGTTCCAGTTTCGTGGCTGCCGTGCCCGGTATATTGGCACGGCCGGTAGAGCCGCATTCTTACATTCCAGTGCCTAGGCTGCCGTGCCCAGTATATTGGCACGGCCGGTAGAGCCTTTTGTATTCCTTGCTTGTGTCTCCAGACTGCTCTGCCCGGTATATTGGTAAGGCCGGTAGAACCTGTTACCATCTTGTGCCACCTAAGGTTGCCTTACCCGGTATTGGCAGGGCCGGTAGAGTCTGCATCCACCCAATGTATCATACTTATTTGCCTATGTAACTGCTAATAAAATATATCTTGTATTGCCTTCAACCCAATAGGGTTCTCTTAACTTTTCAATAAAGTTATGTTTTTACCTATTCTCTGTGTCTGAGAGACATAACAAACCGTGACACCAGTATATTGTTTTTATACTCTTCTGTGAGATTAGATGTTATTTTCTGAAAGAATTCTTGGTCACTATGAATACATTTTGCTTCTTGTAAATAGTTGTTCCTTATCTGCTTCTCGAATGACAATATCCTTGCTCTCCATAAGTGTCTTCAGAGACTCTCCTAGGTATATTTCCTTTCTGTTTTGCATAGATAAAGTCCTTCATGGTCAGTAAAGTAAAGGCTTCTACAAAAGAGCCCTTTTGTCTGGGATAAAACTTCGATGGAGGCTTGAGGTTGATGTGCAGCATAGTGAGCATCTGTAGGGAGGGTTTTTTTAATCCTATTTCTACTCTACCATCAGATTGCATTTCTTCTAATATATGTATAACTAGAAATGTGGGACGGTGCTGCCCGTCAGGATATTTAGGGAATTAATGCATACACACAGATGCAAGACAAACACACATAGAGACACACACGCAAATGCACACGCATGCACTGAGATGCATAAAGAGTGACACAGTCATACACACATACATGCAATGCACAACATGCAGAGACATCGCGTGTGATACAGACATGCAACACACACAGTGAGGAACACAAAGGCACACACAGAGACACACACACACAGAAGTGAGTCATAAGGGGATGAGTGTGAGTAAGCGTGCGTGAGTGAGTGGCATTCATTCATGTAGTAGAAATGCATGTGGTAATTGCACATACTATGGTAGAAGGTGGATCGTGCTGGCTCCCAGGGTGTGAGTGAGTGTGAGTGAGACTATGGTGGGAGGTGGATCGTGCTTGCTCCCGGGGTGTGAGTGAGTGTGAGTGAGTAATTGCGTGTGAGTGATTGCTTGTGAGTGATTGCATGTGAGTGATTGCGTGAGTGTGTTAGTGAGTGTGTGTGAGTGTGTGTTTTTTGTCTAACGTGTTTCTGTCTGTGGTGTAGGAGCAAGTGGCAGCCATTTTGTTTTTTCAGTTACTTGGATAGTGGTGGGCAGGCTGGAAAGTGGGGGCAGGCCAACTCCCTGGGTGATTTAAATCACTCCCCCATTGAATCACCCAATGGGAGCAGTAACTCCTCCTTACTTAACCCTTTGAGTGCCAGAGGGGTACGCAACGCAATATAACACATGGTGGCTCTTCAGTTCAGGCAGCGTAGCAATACGCTGAGAGAACAAATAGAAAGTGGTGTTTGAGGCTTGCCCTCTGTAACATACAGCAAAACATCTCTGGGAATCAGGAAGCAGGAAGTGGAGGAGTCACAGTTGAAAAAACAGACAGTTAGTGAGGTTGACTGAAGAGATGAAAAGAGTTAAATAAATGAGTTGCTATTAAGTTTATCCCTGAGTGTTTGTATTTTATGGAAACATTACACCCTCGTACTGACACAGAGTGTATGGAGGTTACAGTTATCTGTGGGAGGTGAAACAGTGTGTTTGTGGGGTCATGATCCTGTGTGGACCCTGAGAAGTTATTGGTATCCCCTACTTCAGGAGCGAGTGGCAGCTATATTTTTTTTTGTCAGTTGGATAGTGGTGGGTGGGCTGGAGGGGGTAGGCCAATTCCCTGTATGATAAACATACCCCCATTGAATCACCCAATGGGAGCAATTAAGTCCCCACTGAATCACTCAATAGGAGTTGTGTCTCCTAATGAGACATAAATTATGTAATAAGGCATTCTGTTCAATGTGTGTTTGTTTTCTGAGGAGACATAAATTATGTTCTGTGTCTGAGGTACCATTAATTATACAATGAGGCTTATTCTTTTATATATATAGATGTCTTGATCTGCTGTATTCACCAATATCATATAATGCTCTTCTCCCTTCATGGTGCTTTAGGGTAAGTCTTCTTACAAATTGATGAAGATCTATAAACAGCTCAGAGTCATTGGGGCCGCTTGAGGCAGCATACTTAAGTCCTTTTTCAGTAGTAAGAGATCTTTTTAGCTTATTTGTTAATGCAAAAGGTTAAACACTCCTTCGTTTGCGGGGTTTTCTGCACAGGAAATTTTCTCTTTGTTGACCTTTTTACCTTCTCATTTTCCTATTCTAGGTCTCCAGCTCAACAAATATGTATATCCTTGATCATATGCTGCTAGAAATACTGGAAAACAGTCTATATCAGTGGTTCTCAAACACAGCCACCGTGACTGCATGCGTCCACCAGTAATGTTGCATGTGGCCACCATGACAAATGTGCTCATGGTGGCCACATGCAGCCATGAACCTGGTGGTGGACAGCCATCCAGACATTTTCTGTATGTGCTGATTGGAACCAGGCCTGAAAAAAGCATCACTAAAGCAGCTGGGGTAGGATTAACTTCAGCTGTGTCTGGATTGGCTGATGGGAGTGGGGGGCATTTCTCCCACCAGTCAATCCAAATAGAACATGATGTTCACCCTGCCCCAGCTGCTTTCCTGCAGCTCTTGTCAAATATCCCATATAGTGGCACTGCACCATATTAAAAGCAGAACATGCCAGTATGGATCACTCCATGGTGGACTGGCAGCTGGCTTTAGCTGGACTGCAAAAGGTGGCCTTTTAAAATTATATGCTTAACCCTTTGAGCACCAGAGGGGTACACAACACATTGCAATGTGTTGTTTATCCCTCTGGCACTCAAAAGGTTAATGAAACTGGTGTAAGTCAGTGTGTGGTTCTTTGGCTACAAGTGACATTGGTACAAGACCGATGGATGTATGGCTACCACTGTAGTGGGGTCACTGCGTGAATTGTTCTGTGGCTATTGTGGAACAAAGATGGAAGTCTAAATGTGTGATTATTTGGCTACTGTGGGACAAGGCTGGGGGTTCATTATGAGGTTATATGGCTACTATTGCAATTGGACAAGGCTGGGGAGTCAGTATGTGTAGTTCTATTGATACCAGTTCAATGTCTCAATGCTGAGGAGTCAGTATATGAGGTTCTATGGCTAGCAGTGCAGTGGTAAAAGGCTGGAGGGTCAGTATGTGTGTGTGTATGGCTATCAGTGCATTTGTACAAGGCTGGGGGGATTAGAATGTGTGTATCTATGGCTACAGGTGGCAGTGGGGCAAGGCTTCTGAGGGTATGGCTACCATTTCAGTGGAGTCAGTATGTGAATTGTTCTATGGGTTTTGTGGGACAAGAATGGGGGTTTGCATATGTGGTTCATTCTAGTTGCTGCTTCGCTTATTCTACTTAACCCCTTAAGGACCAGCGGTCCCGGGGCGTGCCGTCCCTTAAGGACCACATAGGAAACTTTGACGTGCCGTCCCACGTGACTGATCACGTGGGGCGGCACGTCAAACGGGGCACTGGAAGAGATCGCTCCGGTCTTGGAGCGATCAACTTCAGTGCCCGGTATTAAAAGTACGTGACGTACCAGGACCGTCACTGGTCCTTAAGTGCCGGTCCAGCGTGACGGTCCTTCCACGTCAATGGTCCTTAAGGGGTTAATCACTATTTTTTTTATTCTTTATTTTTCACATAAAAACTGTACAATCAAACATCCAACTCATATATCTTTCAGTCATCAATACAAAACAGAAAGCAATCCTATAGGCATTTCTCTATAATTTCTAGAATTTAAATACAACCATTTATACATACAAATTATCACTTACTATTCCCCATATTATTCATTTAAAGGGATAGTAAAGTTTTACAATAAAAGCAGCTCTAATTAATCTTCATAGTATTTGGGCCTTGGAGAGTGTTATTTCAATTCTGTCAGAGTTGTAGTTCAAGAGTAATTGAATGATAAAGTATCCCCCTCCCGCCCCTTTTACTGAGGTAACACTGGTCAGCTCAGAGCAGCAGGGAGGTGCCCAGGTAGCTTGCAGAGAGGGACAATCTTCAATTAAGATAAGGGAAACAACTGAAAAACCTGTCAAGGGGGGCAGGATTTTCATTGTTCTCTCAGTAAGAAGATTGTCTCTTGCTGTTATCTGTCTGGTCAAGCAACCAGATTCTCGTAATATTTAGTCAACGAGCCCTGTCTGACATAAAACTCTTTTTTCCATAGAGAACTGGTATTCAATTTGTGTCTTGATCCCTAACCAGGATGGAACTTTAAAAACTCTCCAATTTCTAGCCAATAACTTAGATGCTAGAATAACATTTACATAAAGATATATCGAATTTCTCCTGGCTAAAGGACTATCTATATGAAATAAAAATTTTGTAGAAGTTATTTCTTTAGATATATTACATAATATTTTAAAAGTCTCATTCAACTTATCCTTTACTTCTTTTAATCTTATACCTTCCCACCACATATGGCATCTATTTCCCATATCCATACCACATCTCCAACACATATCTGATTGATTATGATCAGATTTATTAATTACTTGTGGGACCATATACCATCGATGGCTGATTTTAAATTGAAGCTCATGTAGATTGACACAATGTAACGCTTTCTTAGATTTCTCCCAGCTATCCAGTGCAATAAGATCCTTCAAATTATCCTCCCATCTCAATATACTACTCACTTTCTCTGATTCCTCATCTGTATCCAATAATACATTTACCCTTGCTATTAACTTAGCTCTGACCTCAGATGTCATGAATATATCTAGGGAATTAGAAGGATTTACCTGTCTGGATCTCAGAAAATAAATAATTCTCATATGCACAAAATAATTTGCATCAGGAAGATCATATTTCAGCTGTAGCTCATTGAAAGACATCAATTTCCTATCCTCAAATAAATCTTTGTTCCATTTTACCACATTTATGTTCTCCATACACTGAGATAAAATTTGTACTGGAGTTACCTCAGATAAAGAACAGGTTATCTTCAGCCTTTCCCTGATCTTGTTTAAAGATTTAATAGAATGCAGAATAACTGGATTCGAGGTTCCCAATCTCCCTTTAATCCAGGTCCTGTCTACCCAGTATAATAAAGAGAGGTCCAAATTGCTCATAGCCCATTGTTCATAAATGAACCATCCCTTTCTAAAATTATTTTTATCTTGCCGGGGTCATGTAGTTTGTATAAATCCGGGTATCCTAACCCATCTTTCCTTACACTTCTCTTTAAAATATTATTAGAGATTCTGGGTTTTTTTAACTTTACATACAAACTCTGAAAACAACTTGCTAAAACATTTTAATATAAAAAGTTGGAACCCTTAAGGGAATAGAACTGAATAAATATAAGATTTTAGGCAAAATATAAGCCTTAATTATATTAATTCGCCCAAGCCATGATGATTCCATAAATTTCCATTTTCCCAATAAGTCTTTTAATTTTTTTATTCAAACTCATATAGTTTATATTCAAAAGGTTATCCAAATCTAAAGTTATTTTAACTCACAGGTAGTCTAGTGTATTACCTGACCAGTTAAGATAATATCTCTGACCTAATCCTAATAATTCATTATCTGTGAGATTTTTAGATATTACTTGAGTTTTTGCTAAATTGAGTTTATTATTACAATATAAAGAAAATCTCTCTATAATTTTAAAAACATTCTGAATAGAAATCTCCGGAAATGTTAATGATCAAAGAACATCGTCTGCATAGAGTGTTATTTTGGATTCATCCAGTCCTAATTTTACTCCATATATTAATTGAGAATCCCTAATCATCTTTGCTAAAGGTTCTATGCTTATTGCATATAGCAGTGGGGCTAGGGGGTATCCCTGCCTTGTCCCATTACTAACTGGAAACCAGTCTGAGTTTGAAAGGAGACCTACAATTTTAGCCTGTAAAGATGTATATAGAGCTTTAATATTATTCAAAAATGAATCTCTTATTCCAAAAGCTTTTACCAACAAGAACAAATACTCCCAATTTACCCTACTGAAGGCCTTGAAGGCATCTAGCACCATTAGTATTACCGGTGTATCTCTGTTTTTAGTCTCATACATAATGCTTATTATTTTTCTAATATTATCCTGTCCAGATCTTCCTAAAATAAATCTCTATTGGTCATAATTTATTAAATTTGGGAGAACAAATTTATGTCTACCAGCTAGAATCTTAGAAAAGATTTTAACATCTACATTTATCAATGATATTGGCCTATAATTAGACACAAATTTAGGATCTTTCTGCGATTTCAAGATAGATATTATAGAAGATACTTAATCACTATTATAACACACAATATTTTATTGCACTTTTCTCTTTTTTATGTTTAGAGGCCTTTAAAGACATGGCTATTGGCCTGTCTATGGCTTACATACACCTTGTCTGCTTGTAATGAATTATTCCTCACATGGCCTGTGGGGATGGGAACATTTTAGTGGATGGACACCCACTAACTGCAGGCCTACATAGTTTTCTTTATAACAGGCAAATTCTTCTTCTACATCTTTTTAAAGTGTTATAAGTCTTTTGTTTTTAATTGCAAACACTGGGACCCCCAAGCCTCAAAAACACTATATTCAAAGGTTCCCCCTTCCAACGTGTTTATTATAACATCTCCTTCGACTGTTTTTAATTTAGAGAGGGCTTTAAAGATGTATTAGAGTAGGTACTTGCCAATTAAAGAGGTACCTTGATGGGGATGACAAGCTTAATGTTTAGTCAAATTTTGGAACTAAATCCTCATATTTATTAACTCATTAGTATTATATATGACCACTACAGGTCACACATTTGCACCTTATACACAGAAGCGCAGGTTTGTCTTTTTGTCTTGCGTTTACACTTTAGCTTTTCTCCTAATAGCTGGGGAACCGGGGAACCCTTTCAGTTTATGCTGCTAGCTATACATGTATGACATTATTCTTATTTACTATCACAGTGCCCGTGCTCCCCTTGTTGTTTGCTGTCAGTTTGTTCTCTGCTTTGCTCCCATTGGCTACTCTGTATTTGTCCCGCCCAGTGTGGCCTTTATATGCTGGCCTCTGGCACCCCTCCGGTGCCCTTTCGTGGTGTTCCTGTACCAGTGCTTCTTTCTGCTCAGTGATTCCCAGTGTACTGACTTGGCCTGCCTGACTACTTTGCATCTTGTCTCCTGCTCCTGTGTACCGATCCGGCTTGGCTGACGTTCGTGCTCCTGTGTACCGACCCGGCTTGGCTGACGTCCCTGGTCCTGTGTACCGACCCAGCTTGGCTGACGTTCCTGCTTCATGATTCGACCCGGCTTGGCTGGCGTTCCTGCTCTGTGTCGCCCTGGCGACATTCTGATCCCTCAGGCATTGTGTCCCCATGTCCGCTCCTGCAGAGTACAAGTGGCCTAGTCTCTGTTACTGCTTCTGTAGAGTGCAAGTGGCTGCCTCTGTTACTGCTACGACAGTGTGCCATTGGCCTAGCCTCCGTTACTGCTTCTGCAGAGTGCAAGTGTCTGCCTCCGTTACTGCTACGGCAGTGTGCCATTGGCCTAGTCTCTGTTACTGCTTCTGCAGAGTGCAAGTGTCCGCCTCCGTTACTGCTACGGTAGTGTGCCATTGGCCTAGTCTCCGTTACTGCTTCTGCAGAGTGCAAGTGTCCGCCTCCGTTACTGCTACGGCAGTGTGCCATTGGCCTAGTCTCCATTACTGCTTCTGCAGAGTGCAAGTGGCCGCCTCCGTTACTGTTACGGCAGTGTACCATTGGCCTAGTCTCCGTTACTGCTTCTGCAGAGTGCAAGTATCTGCCTCCATTACTGCTACGGCAGAGTGCCATTGGCCTAGTTTCCGTTACTGCGACTGCAGAGTGGAAGTGGTCTGGTCTTCATTACTGCTACGGCAGTATCCTGTGTTGCTCTATTCCTATTATTACTCTGGCAGTTCACATCTGTTCTGCTAACCTGTTCCTGGGCGTTACGAATCCTTAAGCTGCCTATATTCAGAGAGCCCCATCACAGACCTCTCTGCACATGGGACTGTTTACACTCATTGAAGACCATTAACCCATGCAGTGCCTTACTCCTGGGAATCCACCATATTCTGCCTGACCTGTGTCAGTATAGACTGTTGTGGACTTTATGGTTATAGTGGACCTGTGTAGGCATATGTATATGTAAACTGTCATGTGTCTGTATTAGTCTGCTTTTATGCTACAGGACCTGTGAGGGTTATTTTATTACTGTGATTTCAATAAAACTGTGTTTTATCCTAAACCACTGTGTCTGTGTGTCAAACTTACCGTTACAGTACGAAAGGGCCATGACCTAGGACAGTAAAGGTGAGGGAAATACACAGAATATTCACTGAAGGATGGATGTACATGAGCAGCGTTTGGACCAGTTGGCACTGGCCATACAAACTATTCTTGAGCGCACAGTGCATCTCGATAAACCAGTTCAGAATCCGGTGGTCCCTCCAGTTTTGACACCGGAGAGTCAATCCTTGACAGCTGTTGCCTCAGTTAAAGGGTTAACTGCTTCTGCTCTGTTACCACTCAGATACGATGGCGAACCCACCCTGTGCAGAGAGTTTATTAATCAATTAGAGATATTTTTGGAATTAACCCCTCACTCTTTTCCTAATGACCGCAGTAAGGTCGGGTTCATGATATCACTATTGACGGGCAGAGCCTTGGCATAGGCCAGTCCCTTGTGGGAGAATGCTAAACCTTGTACCAGGAACTTCAGGGAGTTTGTGCAGACATTTCAGAGAGTATTTGAAGTTCCTGGTAGAGCCGCCTCTGCTGCCAAACGATTGATGGAGATACAACAGGGCAATCGAACTGTGGGCGACTACGCTATAGAATTACGTACATTGGCAGCAGAGGTAGGTTGAAACAACGAGGCACTGGTGGCAGCCTTTGCTCAAGGCCTTGCCTTCTAGAGAAGTGCCTAATGATTTGGTCGAATATATTGATTACGCCATTCTGATTGATTCTTGAATTCGTGAGAGACTTATGGCTAAAGACCGTAGGCTACAGCCTAGAAACAGTGGGCATAACAGCTTTTGATCCCACCCATGCCTCCCTTGCCTCCCATGCCTCCTGATCGTATACAGGAATCCAGTGAACCAATGCAACTAGGGTTCACCAAACTAACTAAGGAGGAACGGGCACACCGCAGGAGGCAGGAGTTATGTCTATACTGTGGCAAAGCTGGGCACCTATTATGTACCTGTCCTGTACATTCGGGAAACAAACGCACCTAGGGTACCTTTGGGGACAGGCCCTAGGGGGTGTTCAGCAGTCCCTAGACCCAATTATGCAGAAACCCACGATCCAGGTGGTATTCTCATGGGCAGAACACTCCATGGAGGCTCTGGCCCTGGTTGATTCCGGCGCGGCTGGTTACTTCATGGATAGTTCATCTGCTGCGTTACATAAAATTCCGTTGGTCAGAAGGGAATCTCCCTTACCCATTGAGGCCATTGATGACAGACTGTTAGAACCAGCTCAGATCACCATGGAAACTATTCCGCTGACTATGACTATTGGGGCCCTCCACACAGAAAAACAGCGATTTCAGATAATTCATTCCCCTTATCATGCGGTCATTCTGGGGTTCCCATGGTTACATTTGCATAATCCCCAGTTTGACTGGCAGAGTTGTGAGATCATGTCCTGGTCGAAGTACTGTATGGAGCATTGTGTGATTCATCCAGTTATGATTTTGTGTACCTCTCCCTCCGTGCCAGCCGAATACCACCAATTCAGTGACGTTTTTAGTAAGGGAGAGGCTAGCACATTGCCCCAACATAGGGCATACGATTGTGCCATTGATTTGCCCCCTGGGGTTGTGCCCCCTAGGGGCCCCATGTACCCACTTTTGTGCGATGAAAATCGGGCTATGGAGGAATACATTGACGATGCCCTTAAAAGAGGGAACATTAGAATTCTACCTCACCTGCTGGTGCTGGGTTCTTTTTTGTGAAAAAGAACAATGGCGAGTTAAGGCTGTGTATCAATTACCGAGGATGAAATAAACTTATGTCCAAGAATTCCTACCCCATACCACTCATCACTGAACTATTTGACAGGTTAAAAGTTTCTTCCATTTTTACGAAATTAGGTCTACGAGCTGCCTATAACTTGATCAGGATAAGAGCTGGGGATGAGTGGAAAACGGCATTTAATACCAGATCCGGGCATTATGAATACCTAGTTATGCCATTTGGCCTCTGTAACGCACCTGCTGTGTTTCAAGAATTAATTAACGATATCCTCCATGATATGCTACAATCCTGTGTAGTAGTCTACCTTGATGACATACTCATACACTCAGCTAATCTGTCTCAACACATCAAGGATATGTCCGAGGTCTTGCTTAGTTTATGCAAGAATAAGCTATTCTGTAAAATGGAGAAGTGCGAATTACACAGGTCCAAAGTGCCTTTTTTGGCTTTCGTGATCTTTAAGGATGGTATTGCTATGGACCAGGAGAAACTCGCAGCCGTCTTGCAATGGCCACGACCCAAAGGGTTAAAAGCGATTCAGTGCTTTTTGGGGTTTGCCAATTATTTCAGGAAGTTTATCCAAATTTTTTCCACTATTGTTAAACCTCTGTCTGACCTTACACACAAGGGTGCCAATCCTTTCCAATGGTCTGATGCAGCTGATCATGCTTTTGAGACACTAAAATCCACTTTCGCATCTGCTCCTGTACTGTCCCACCCCAACTCTTCCCTTCCATTCACGTTGGAGGTTGATGCCTCTGAAATTGGGGTAGGGGCAGTACTGTCACAGCGCCCGGTGGCAGGGGGCACTCTGAGACCATGTGGGTTTTTCTCTAAAAAACTGTCTAGTGCCCAGAGTCACTATGAAACTGGCAACAGAGAACTCCTGGCTATTATTCTCGCCTTGAAAGAGTGGCGTCACCTGTTGGAAGGTACCAGAACTCCTGTATTAATTCTAAAGACCACAAAAACCTGACTTATCTCTCAGAGGCTAAAAGATTGTCCTCTCGTCAGGCCAGATGGGCCCTGTTTTTATCTCATTTCAACTTTGTAGTATCCTACTTTTCGGTTCCAAGAATGTTAGGGCTGATGCCCTGTCTAGACAATTTGGGCCAGAGATGGAGAAGGATGAGGTCCCCGTACCCATCATTCAGCCTGATCGCATCCTGGCCACCCTACGTACTAGTATCACTTTGCCACTGGGGGAGGAGATTCTGGCTATCCAGGCTACAGCACCCCCAGAAACCCCAGTGGGCAAGTGCTTTGTGTATGAGCCATTTCGTACCCTTTGGCTTGAGACATACCACTCTTCTAAGGCTGCTGGGCATATTGGGAGGGATCAACTAATATGGCTTCTCTCACAAGTTTTTTGGTGGCCTTCCCTCCGCATTCACCGCAGCCTGTACCACCTGTGCTCGTGCCAAGACCCCTAGAGACCTTCCAGTGGGTCTACTCCAACCAGTACCTAATGGCAAATGTCCTTGGTCCCACGTATCCATTGATTTCCTGGGAGAACTACCAGTGTCTAGGGGTTATTCGTTCATTCTTATGGTGGTTGATAGATTCTCTAAAATGGCTCATTTCGTGCCTCTTCCTGCTCTCTGCCCAGGAGTTGGCAGTTGTCTTCGCTAAAGAGGTGTTCCAGCTGCATGGGGTACCTAGAGTTCTGGTGTCCGACCATGGGAGCCAATTTGTATCCAGATTTTGGAGAGCATTCTGTAACCAGATGGGCATTCAACTGTCCTTTACTTCTGTCTACCATCCCCAGACCAATGGAGCCGCTGATCGTGCCAATCAGGGATTGTAACAGTTTCTGCACTGTTTTGTCACCGATCACCATGATAATTGGGCAGACCTGTTGCCATGGGCAGAGTTCGCCAGGAACTGTGCGGTCAATTCATCATCTGGGAGCTCCCCGTTTCTCATCAACTATGGGTTCCAGCCATGTTTGCTCCCGGACTCATTCCAGTCGCAACATATTCCATCTCTGGACGAGCACATCGAGCAACTCTGCTCCACTTGGGCACAGGTTTAGAGGGCCCTCAGTCAGTTGTTCCAGCGTCATCAGCGCCACGCTAACCGTAGACGGCTGCCAGCGGTCTCTTTTCAGGTTGGGGACAGGGTATGGCTATCCTCCAGAAACCTTAATTTGCAAGTTCCGTCTAATAAGTTGGCTCCCCGGTTCATTGGTCCCTTCAGGGTGATCCGTAAAATTAACCCTGTTACATATGCTTTGGAGCTCCCAGCATCTATGCGCATTCACAATGTGTTCCATGTATCCTTGCTGAAACCTCTGGTATGCAACTTCTACACTACCACTCCTGTAGTTCCCGGTCCTGTGGATGTTCAGGGCCAGGAGGAGTACAAGGTCCAAAGCATAATTGATTTACGCAGATTTAGAGGAAAATTACAGTATTTGGTCCATTGGAAGGGCTATGGCCATGAGCAACGTTCCTGGGTTGATCAGAATGACCTTCATGCCCCTAGACTACTGCGCAAATTCCACTCTATATCCACAGAAACCAGGTCCCTCTTCCAGGAGAGGGGGTCTTTGAGAGGGCGGTACTATCACGGTGCCCGTGCTCCCCTTGTTGTTTGAAATCAGTTTGTTCTCTGCTTTGCTTCCATTGGCTACTCTGTATTTGTCCCGCCAAGTATGGCCTTTATATACTGGGCTCTGGCACCCCTCCGGTGCCCTTTCGTGGTGTTCCTGTACCAGTGATTCTTTCTGCTCAGTGATTCCCAGTGTACTGACTTGGTCTGCCTGACTACTCTGCATCTTGTCTCCTGCTCCTGTGTACCGATCCGGACTGCCTAACTATTCTTCTGCGCCTGCTCCTGTGTACCGACCCAGCTTGACTGACGTTCCTGCTCCTGTGTACCGACCCGGCTTGGCTGATGTCCCTGCTGCTGTGTACTGACCCGGCTTGGCTGACGTTCCTGCTCTGTGATTCGACCAGGCTTGGCTAGCATTCCTGCTCTGTGTCGCCTTGGCGACATTCTGATCCGTCAGGCATTGTGTTTCCGTGTCCACTCCTGCAGAGTACAAGTGGCCTAGTCTCCGTTACTGCTTCTGTAGAGTGCAAGTGGTCGCCTCCGTTACTGCTACGGCAGTGTGCCATTGGCCTAGTCTCTGTTACTGCTTCTGCAGAGTGCAAGTGTCCGCCTCCGTTACTGCTCCGGCAGTGTGCCATTGGCCTAGTCTCCGTTACTGCTTCTGCAGAGTGCAAATGTCTGCCTCCGTTACTGCTACGGCAGTGTGCCATTGGCCTAGTCTCCGTTACTTGCCAGTCTAGGTACTTGCCATACTATGAGCTACGGGGTTGGCAAGCTTAACAATGTTTGGCCAAATTTATTTAAACAGTAGAATACAGGACAAACATTTGCACCTTGTATACAGAAGAACAGGTTGTCTTTTTATCATGTGTGGTTCTATGCCTTCTATGGGGCAAGGCTTGGAGGGGGTCAGTGTGTGTTTGTGTGTAGCTCTATTTCAACTGTTGGACAAGCTGGTCTGTCAGTGCATGGTTCTATGGCTTCCAATGTAGAGGCACAAGCGGGGGGGTGTCAATATGTGTGGTTCCATTATTGGATACGAGTCAGGTGGTACAAACCAAAGGGTCTTATTCACCAAGCTAAAGATTAGAAAAAGGTGAGTATGACTCTTTAATTCTGGGTAGGAGAGAATATTATCTGGGCAAAAGGGGACTGTGACAGGGCAAAGGGTGGGGGTTGTATTGGAGCAGAGTTGTGGCTGGAAAAAGGGGATTATGTATTGTCCAGAAATCCATTTGGGTTGGGGTGTTATATCCTGGCAAGGAGAATTATATGTAACAAGGTAACATAGTAAATTAGGCTGAATAAAGACACAGGTCCATCAAGTTCAACCTTCTCCTCATACCCCAGTAACTGAGAATTGTATAGCTTTCCTGCTATCAATTTAATTAGTCTTTATCAGACCTTCCTGATCAGCCTACTGATAAACAGTATAACTCTGTATGTTCCCTTTTGAAAGAAATGTATCTAATCTTCTCTTAAATGTATCCATTGTATCTGCCATAACCACCTCCCTGGGCAATGAATTCCACAATTTAACAGACCTTACCGTAAAAAAACCCTTCCTCTGCTGAAGTCTAAACCTCCTTTCCTCTAATCTCAAGGGGTGTCTCCTGGTCACCTGATCAGGCCTTGGAATAAATAGCTCAACATAGAGATCCTTGCATTGATCTCTCATACATTTGTACAATGTGATAAGGTCTCCTCTTAGTCGTCTTTTCTCTAGAGTAAATAAACCAAGTTTGTTTAGTCGTTCCTCATATGTCAAGTCCTCCATTCCCTAAATTAATTTTGCTGCTCTCCGCTGTACCCTCTCTAGTTCTAGTATATCCTTTTTCAGGACCGATGCCCAAAATTGCACTGCATACTCAAGGTGAGGTCTTACCAAAGATTTGTATAATGGCAAAATAATGTTATCCACTCTTGCTTCGATACAAGACTGGATTTTGTTTGCCTTTGCTACTGCTGTTTGACACTGGTCACTGTTTCCAAATTTGTAGTTGACAAGGATACCCAGGTCTTTCTCTAGCAATGAGTCCCCTAAAATGATTCCAAGCATGTTATGGCTGGGGAAGTGGGAGTTTGGTTAGTGGAAGAGAAGTGGGGCTTATGAATGAGTACTGGGTATAAAATATATATAACCAGTAACCAGGGCCAGATTTACATCTCAGGAGCCTGTAGGCACAGAAATCTGAAGCGCCCCCCCCCATTGGCCATCTCCACTGGATACCTACTCAACGCTCCAAATCTCCACATTACCCCCCACATAACCATACTGCCCTCACATTGCCCCCATCAGCTCCATATTGCCCCCATCAACTCCCTATTGCCCCCCATCAGCTCCATATTGCCCTAACATTGTCCCCATCAGCTCCAACTTGCCTCCATCAGCTCCAACTTGCCTCCATCAACTCCACTGCCCCATCATCTCCAACTTGCCCCCATCAGCTCCAACTTGCTCTCACATTGCCTCCATCAGCTCCAACTTGCCCTCACATTGCCCCCATCATCTCTACCCTGCCTCCATCATCTTCACATTGCCCTCCCCCCGGTATCCGTTTCCTACCTCTCTGGTGGTCCAGCGGCAGGAAAAGTCTGTGCCTCCTTCTGCACAGACTGTATGCTATTGCTCCCGCGCGGTCTTCTCTTCAATAATGCAGAGCGCTGGGAGATGATGGTGTAATCTCCCAGCGTTCTGCATTACTAAAGAGGCGATGAGGGAGAAACAGCATACAGGTCTGTGCCGAAGAAGGCACAGATCTTACTATGCGGCTGGTTACTGCTGCCACTGTGCGCAGCGCGAGCGCTGTGAATAAAAATATTTTTAAAAAAATTGATTTCAGTGACAGGCACCCCTCTGTGGGGTGCGCCTGTAGGCAGATGTGTACTCTGCCTTATGGCAAATCCGGCCCTGCCAGTAACTAGTAAGTGTGTTCTTTTTTCTACATTGTGTGTATGAGACAGGGGATGGTTATGCCCATGCAAAAACAGGCAGGGGGGAAATGCAAAGATTGAGTGTCAGGGCAAGACCTGGGAGTTAAAGTGTTAATGGGAAAACAGACACACACGCACAGTCTCTGTTACATACTTTGACAGACCCACAGTCTGTCACTTACATAGTTTGAGACACAAACACAGCTATGTTTGTAGAGGAAAAAAGTGCTATGTTGTAGTGGCAATGTAGAGGCCTTAAATACAATAGTGGCAGACAGCATTATTTTTTTTAACCCTTTAACTCCCACAGGGGTGGCCAGTTGATTGTGAAGGAATGTGTTGCAATACAAACTCCATATAAAAAAGACAGGCAACACAGTGACCACATTGGTACTATAGTATAGCTCAGCCTCATGTTCTTGTAACTCTTTGAGTGTCAGAGAGGTGTCCATATACTACGGTGCAATGTGCTGAATATGTATCTGTTTGGTACATATGATGTTTATCCCCTTGTGTGCTATATATGTTCCCAAAGCAATGCTTTGGAGACATCTGTAGCAGGCAGTGGGTTAGTAACCTTTATTTCCAGAATGAATAAAATTTAAGCAAAGTGTATGCTCTTTGGATCATACTCATGATTTGAAATTTGTTGGTGTGAGAGAATTAAAGGATAATGAAAGGGAAGGTGGAAGTTTTGGTGCTTTGCAATGCCGTCAAAGGCCCTTTCAGGCACAGCTGTTTCAATATGACCCTACTGCATGACTGGTATGAGGTTTCCTAGAACCACTGTTTTGAAGAAGTTCAGCCACTGAGGCAGATAATGACATAACAGGAGTAATGCAAAGGCTGGGATATGTGAGTGATGTTTGCAATACAGCCCCATTCTCCCCTGCCCATTAAGTTCACTTTACATTTCTACCACCCCATCATTTGTAATGTGAATCCAGCAGGATCATTTAGATATTTGTGAGCCTGTGTGAAATGGTGCCTGAGTTATGTCAGCTTTTTTTTTTTTTGCCGATTACAAGGCTGGTATGAGTTGAGTTAGCTGGTGAGATAGCTCAGTGGTAAATTCCTTGACTGTGTGAGCCTACTCAACCTTAGAATTGCAGGTTTGAATCCTGGCAGGGTTAGCTCAGCCCTTCATCCTTCCGGGGTTGGTAAATAAGTACCATTGATTGGGTAATAATAACACCTATTATTTCAGCTGCCGATTTGGTTAATTCTGAAAGCGCTTTAAGTCCCACTTGGAGAAAGGTGCTATATAAGTACTAGTTGTTGTTGTTATTATTATTATTATAAAAGGAAAGTGAGGGGGAGAGAGAGAGGACCTAGCATAGTATCAGTCTGAAAATGGTAATTCAGTTTATTCCCTTGAGGATACCCCGTGGTGCTCAAGGGGTTAAGGATATAGCTCGTCCACAGTGCATTTATGTGCAGTCTGGAGGAAAAGTTTGTCTGATGCACATGCATGGGCGGATTGTCCTATCGGGGGATCGGGCATCCCCCGGTGGGCCGCTATATCGGCTCACTTTTAAAAAGTCGCGATCCACTTTGTGCAGACTCTCTCCCCCTCCGGTGCGCGCTGAAAGAACTGCAATTAAAATACAAGTGCTGTACAGTGCTGGCCATCTCTCTACCCCTCCGCTCCACTTTGTCTTGAGTGCAGAATGAGGGCACTAAAGGAAGTTAGCGGAGGAGAGAGATGTCCGGTGCTGTACAGCACTTGTAATTTATTTGCAATTCTTTCAGTGCGCACCGGGGGGGGGGGGGGGGGAGCCCGGGCCGGTATTCCCTTACAATCCGCCCCTGTGCACATGCCTCCTGGTGATCTTGTCAATCAGGGGAGGGCTGGCCTGAGGGGTAGGGGGGCAATTGCCCCCTGGGCTGGCCATGTGTCTGGGCTGGTGGGCCAGTGCCTCACTCAATCTCCCACTTGCCTGCTGTAAATGGAGCTACACTAGTGATACCAGAACTTATGAAATTAATCTATATGCAAGTGATACCGCAGAGCTGCAATCCAAACATAGCTGCACTAGTAGCATAATCCATTTCCCATGCAAGCTCTATGGCATCACTATTCTTTACTTAACCCTTTGAGTGCCAGTGGGGTACACAACGTATTGAAAAAGCAATGTGTTGTGTACCCTTCTGGCACTCACAGGGTTAAATTGTAAGTACTGTAGTATCACTAATGTAGCCCCATTTCAACAGTAAGCTCTGTGGTATCACTTGCGTTAATCACAGCATTAAGGACAATTTTAAAATTAAGGAAGCAGGGGTGGGCTGGGACAATGGGCTTGGGCGATAGTAGATATGGGACACTTAATTGTATTTGCCCCCCTGGACCATATGTTGCCAGGCCTCCCCTGTTGTCAATGGTCAAAGGTAGACTGCAATAGGCACAAACAGCCACATTGAAAGCAGGAGGAAAGTGCTATAAGAAATGAACAAACATTTCGGTCTCCCCCAGCTCCGTTTATTACTGAATTATTCACTGTGGTAACATCAAACAATTAACTTGGAGAGGTCTTTCTACTTGTCAGCCTCCAAAAAGTATGAGAAGCACTGAGTCCAGGGCAGGACCAAACTATTCTATGTAGCATATTGTAATGTAAAAAATAAAAACAAACACACACTGAATGGGGAAGGTGGGAGGGACAAGGAGAGAGTAGGGATCCCTTTCTGTGCTGTACGTCAGTGTAGTTGTGGCCAGTGGAGATGGTGAAAAATTAAGGAGATGGAGTGAGGAGTCAGGCATATAGTTTTGGAGAGGCGAAAGAGAGGGAGACAGCAGTTGAAAGAGAGTGGACACAAAGTGACTAAAGCAGGACAAAATGCACAGTGGACGTTCAGAGAACAGTTTTCTTTCCTATATGTGAATGGGCCAGAGAGTAAGTGGAGACGGCAAAATATTGAGTGAGGAGTCAGCCGTTTTTTCTCAGCAGTGTGTTTTTGTGCAGATGTTTACCATTTAGGAAGGTGTGAAATAGAATCACAAATGTGCAGACCGTAATGGTGCTGTCTGCTGCTCCCAGAATTGTCTTCCCTCCCTCCTTCCTTCAGACAGGGTAGTGATCAGGCTATGGGGAAGCAAAAGATGCAAGACATGGAGAACATGGGAGAAAGCATAGATGAAAGGACGCACACATTCTACTGCGGCTAAGAGTGCGTCTGGTGTAATTTGACAGTGGTGTATGTGAGCCATGTTTTTCTGTTTTTCTTTCAAGATAATGAAGGATTCTTTTTCTGTATAACTTTTATATGAAAACCCTTCAATGTATTATATGTCTATATTTGACCGCATTGAACACATTTGAATACCCATTTCTGAGATCACATTGATTAGTCACAGATACATTAAGGGCTCTATCCAAACGTTACCGTCAGCAGAAAAAACTGCCAATGGTGGTTTTAAAAGCAAGGTAAGCGATGTAAAGGCAGTTCTGAAGACATAGCAGTCCTGAAAATATTGCCCATTGAGGCCAATGCAACAGCTATTCCCAGAGCCATGCAAATGTTTTCAGTAGGGATAACGAGTGATAAATTGCAACATTTACCGGCAGAAATATAAGACCCACTTTTTCTAGGCGAACACCACGCAACGCACAGTAAAAACCACTGTCGGAGAAAAGAAATAAGAGATACAGCAGCTCATACAACACATACTACATAACCCAAGCAAACAAAGGTCAAATATTAACCCCTGTAATGCCAAGCAAACACACCAACAAGGCCTAAAGCAGTGGTTCTCAATTTTTCATCCAAGGCACCCCTAACGCAATCTGGATTTTCCAGGGCACCCCTTGAAGTAATAAGTAATTTCCCAAGGCATCAAAGAAAGGAACAATAAATTAATATATAGTTATCACTAGGTCTCACAGTGGGAATGACAAGAAGGAGAACATTATGCATAATAATTCCCATGAATATACATTATAAAATAAATGTGAAAATGAATTTTAGTAATTTGAAAAAATATTCATGGGAAAAGTGAGGCACCCTGAGCTGGTGCTCATGGCACACTAAAGTGCCATGACACCCTGGTTGCAAACCACTGGCCTAGACCATACAAAGAAGACACAGCCAAACAAAAAAACACAGCAACCTCACAGGGGCAAGGATAAAACAAAGCAGCACAACATAAGCCATTCCAACACACCTGGAACAACAGGGGTTAATAAACAACATGCACCTCACAACATCACACACACACCTGACAGGTACATACCAATTACAATTAATTACACCTCCAACCAACCACCAGCAAACACTTACCTGGAGTACATAATCCACATAATATGGGATTCTCGCATCACTATGTCAGTCACTGTCCACAGGTAGTGCCGGCTATAGGTGCAAGTTGTGGCTGCTCACACCAATAGCCAATCCCCACACACCTGCACAGGAGAGCTGTAACAAGGCACACACCAGGACCAGGAATGCCATAGAGTGCACCTGTGGCCTGCTCAAAACCAGGTTTCATTTCCTGTATCACTCAGGGGGTCATGCTTGTGGAGTGCATACAAACTCAAACAACACATAACCATGTGTCCTACTCCACAGGATGACCCATCAACATAGCCCTCCGCTCTGACAATGTCATGTCACAGATATCAGCCTGTAACCTAGGATCAATGGGACACCAAATTGGTCATGTTCAACAAATCTCAACCTGAATGCAATGACATGCAATGCATTGGATACCACCCTGGAATTCAAGGGGGATTAACCCTTTGAGTGCAGAGGGGTAAGCAGTACATTGCAAAGCAATGCGTTGAGTACCCCTCTGGAACTCAAAGGGTTAAATGGATTATGTAATTAACATGTGTGCAATAGTTGGGTAATGACTAATGGTGCGGAATAGGGATGCTTAAGGTGTGTTGGTGTTTGCTACAGTGTAGGAGTAACAATCAGACTGCAAGGCCAAACATGCTGACCTGTTCATGCGTGTGTAGCATAGTGTCAATGCTACTCCGTTGTTTGGCAATGTGTTGTTTAACATAGTAACATAGTAACATAGTAGATAAGGTTGAAAAAAGACATGGTCCATCAAGTCCAGCCCATGCCAAAAACACCCCTGTTGATCCAAAGGAGGGCAAAAAAAAGCCCTCTGGAGCCATTTTCAATCTAGTCCCAAGTGTGTGTGTGTGGGGGGGGAATTATTCCTTCCTGACTCCAATTGGTAGTCAGATAGTTCCCCGGATCAATATCCTATCTGCTTTGAAGCCATCTGTCATAATTTTCAATATTGTTCTGTGCTAGATAGACATCCATTGCTTTTTTGAATCCAGTTGCATTATCTGCAAGCACAACATCCCGAGGCAAAGAATTCTATAGCCTTACCGCCCTTACTGTAAAGAACCCCTGCCTTTGTTTTAGTTGAAAGCACCTTTCCTCTAGTCTTAATGGATGACTTCTTGTTCTTAGCTCAGCTTTTTGCATAAATAATTCATGGGATAGTTGTTTGTATTGACCTTGAATGTATTTGTAAATGGTAATCATATCACCCCTTAGACGTTTCTTCTCTAATGTAAACAAATCCAGTTTGGCTAGTCTCTCTTTGTAACTCAGATCCTCCAATCCCTTTATCAGTTTTGTTGCACGTATCTGCACTTTTTCCAGTTCAGTAATGTCTTTTGTTACAACAGGCGCCCAAAATTGTACTCCATATTCTAGATGAGGGCTAACCAAGGATTTATACAGAGGTAGGATAATATTAGCATCTCTTGCTTCTACACCTCTTTTTATGCAGGCTAGTAATCTATTTGCTCTTGCAGCAGCTGCGTGATTCTGCGCACTGCTGTGAAGTCTATTGTCTAGCAGTACTCCTAAATCTTACTCTAATGAGGATTTCCCAAGATGTTTCCCATTTAGAGTATTTGTAGCAAGTTTGTTTCTACAGGCCAAATGCATAACCTTACATTTATCTATATTAAATGACATCTGCCACTTTTCTGCCCATTCACTTTGTTTGTCTAAATCATTCTGTAGGGAAAAACATCCAGCTCTGTATGTATTTCCCTACATAGTTTAGTGTCATCAGCAAAGATTGAGATGCTACTTTCAATTCCCACTTCTAGATCGTTAATAAACAAATTAAAAAGCATTGGTCCCAAGACTGAACCCTGTGGCACCCCACTTATAACCTTAGACCAATTTGAAACAGTTCCATTTACAACAACTCTCTGCCATCTATCATTTAACCAGTTCTCAATATATGTACAGATAACACCACCCAAACCGAAGCCTTTTAATTTATGCAGTAACCTGCTGTGAGGCACTGTACCAAAGGCTTTTGCAAAATCCAAGTATACTACATCAACAGCAATTCCCCTGTCCAAATTACTACTCACTCTTTCATAAAATGCAAGTAAATTAGTCTGATATGATCTATTCTTCATGAAACCATGCTGATTCCTACTAATGATATTGTTTGTCTTAACATAGTTCTGAATACTGTCAGTTAATAACCCTTCTAGTATCTTACCCACTATGGAAGTCAAGCTCACAGGTCTATAATTTCCTGGTTTGGATCTTGCTCACTTTTTAAACAATGGAACTACGTCAGCTTTCCTCCAATCACAGGGCACTATGCCTGATGAAAGTGAATCAATAAATATTAAGTATAATGGTTTTGCTATTACTGAACTAAGTTCCTTAAGTACCCTTGGATGTATACCGTCCGGTCCAGGCACTTTGTTCACTATAATCCTTTCCAGTGTCTTTTGGACCTTGTCCTCAGTAAGCCATGTAGATGTTGGAGGAAATTCTGTGGTTTTGTCTGTTTTCCCATAGCTTGTCATTGCTGCTTCCTTTGTATATACTGAAGAAAAGAATGTATGTAGGGTGTCAGCCATAGCTTTACCCTCACTAATCAATTCACCTGTCTCAGTCCTAAGAGGACCAATATCAACCTTAACTTTTTGTTATTAATATACTTGTAGAATTGTCTAGAGTTTTTCTTGCTCTCATTTGCAATGTTTCTCTCATTTTCGATTTTAGCTAGCTTAATTGCTTGTTTGCATATTTTATTACATTCTTTATATTTTTAAATGATTCATCTGACCCGTTTGACTTAAACACTTTAAAAGCTTGCTTTTTATTTCTCGTTCCCCTGCTAACCACATTATTAAGCCACATTGGCTTTGCTTTACTTCTCTTGTGCTTATTCCCCAATGGTATATATTGACGTGTATATTTGCCCAAGAGCATTTTAAATACATCCCATGATTCTTGTGCATTTTTTTCTTTGAAAATTACATCCCACTGGATATCCTTTAACGCTTCTTTTAAGTTTGTAAAATTAGCCTTTTTGAAATGGAATTTTTTGGTTAAATCTTTGCTATTGGGTTTCTCATAACAAACTTCAAAGGATACAATATTGTGGTCACTGCTGCCGAAATGCTCCCTTACTTGCACATTGTTTGAGAGCACTAGGTCAAGCAAGGCCTCTTTTCTAGTTGGCTCCTCTACTAGTTGGGACATAAAATTATCATTAATCATACTTAGAAAAATATTTCCCTTTGTTGTGTCGGAAGTTATATTGCTCCAGTCCATTTCAGGATAGTTGAAATCTCCCATTATAATTACCTTTGCTGATCTAGCAGGCTTTTCCATTTGCAGTAAAAGTTGGGCTTCCTCCAGCTCCCCAACATTAGGTGGCTTGTAGCAAATCCCCACCAATAGCTTTTTATTATGTGTGCCCCAGTGTGTATTTCAACCCACAAGGCCTCTACCTTTTCATTGGACCCTTCATTTATATCTTCCCTTAAACTAGGTTTTAAGGCCCGATTTACATATAGGCATACCCCTCCTCCCCTTTTATTAACCATTTCCCTCCTAAAAAGTGAATAACTATCACTGTGCCCGTGATTGCTGCAGTTCCTTGTCTGTCACCAGTAGGGGGCTGCTATTGGCTGTCTGCAGATAGCCCGCCTTTCATTGCCTATTTAAACCTGGATTGGGCACCCTTTGGTTGCCCTTTCGTGTTGTTTCTGACATTCTTGCTATCACTATGCCAGTGACAGCTGGGCCTCTGTTCCAGTGTTCCTGAGTTCCTGATCTCATGTGTTCCTGAGTTCCTGATTTCTACTGTTCCAGTGTTTCCTGCATGCTGAAGTACTTCCAGTCCTGGTTCCGGCCTAGTCTCTGGTGTTGCAGTTCCTGCTGAACTTCTTCTCTGCGGTTTCCTGACCTGACTGATCGTTGCTGGTTCCTGTCATCGCATCGCCTGTCTCCTGTATCCTGGCGACCTCCTGCCTGGTTGCGTCTGCGACATTGCTTGTTACTCCAGTGTGCGGTCACTGGTTTGCTCCACAGCCTATCAGCTATACAATTCTATGTTGGTCCCAGTGTGCGGACGCTGGTTTGCTCCTAAGCCTTGCGGCTAGACAAACTCGCTTTACACCCGTGTGCGGTCACTGGTTTGCTCCAAAGCCTATCGGCTGTACTATCCTGTGTTGGTCCCAGCGTGCGGACGCTGGTTTGCTCCAAAGCCTTGCGGCTATACAAACTCGCTTGTTACACCAGTGTGTGGTCACTGGTTTGCTCCAAAGCCTATCAGCTATACAGTTCTGTGTTGGTCCCAGCGTGCGGACGCTGGTTTGCTCCAAAGCCTTGCGGCTATACAAACTCGCTTGTTACACCAGTGTGCGGTCACTGGTTTGCTCCAAAGCCTATCAGCTATACAATTCTGTGTTGGTCCCAGCGTGCGGACGCTGGTTTGCTCCAAAGCCTTACGGCTATACAAACTCGCTTGTTACACCAGTGTGCGGTCACTAGTTTGCTCCCAAGCCTATCAGCTATACAATTCTGTGTTGGTCCCAGCGTGCGGACGCTGGTTTGCTCCTAAGCCTTACGGCTATACTAACTCGCTTGTTACACCAGTGTGCGGTCACTGGTTTGCTCCTAAGCCTATCGGCTATACAATTCAGTGTTGGTCCCAGCGTGCGGATGCTGGTTTGCTCCAAAGCCTTGCGGCTTTACGATTCCCCTGTTAGTCTCAGTGCGTGTACACTGGGTTGCTTACGATTCTGTCAATTTGCCATTACCATCTGTCTGCTGCTACTATCTCTGGGCTGCCCTGCCCGGTATTGGTAAGGCCGGTAGAACCTTTTGCCACATTCCATCTGAGGTTGCCTTACCCGGTATTGGCAGGGCCGGTAGAGCCTACATTATGAATCTATTGAGGCTGCCTTGCCCGGTAATTTGGTAAGGCCGGTAGAACCGTTATGCGATTCCATCTGCAGGTTGCCTTACCCGGTATTGGCAAGGCCGGTAGAGCCTAACATTCTATTACTTCAGACTGTCCTGTCCGGTATATTGACAGCACCGGTAGAGTCTGCCTTCTGTCTTGTTATATTCTGTATATATTTGTATGTATGTGATTGCCATCCTACGTTATCAATTTATTATTTCAATAAAATTGATTTTTACCTAAAACTTGTGTCTGAGAGTCATAATAAACCATGACAGTACGAAAGGGCCATGACCTCAGACAGCAAAGGTGAAGGTAATGCACAGAATATCCATTGGAGGATGGATGTGCACGAGCAACGTTTGGATCAGTTAGCAGTTGCAATTCAAATGATTCTTGAACGCACGGTACTTGCTGACAAATCTAGCTCTAGCCCGGTGGTCTCGCCAAGTCAGACACCGGACAGTGATACCAGACCCCTAGGGGGCACTGTTAAAGGGTTAACGGCTTCTGCACCCTTGCCGCTAAGATACGATGGTGACCCTAGTCTCTGCAGAGGGTTCATCAACCAACTCGAAATTTTTATGGAATTGACGGCACACGCATTTCCCAATGATCGTAGTAAGGTGGGGTTTACAATATCTTTGCTCACTGGCAGAGCTTTGGCTTGGGCTAACCCCTTGTGGGAGAATGCTAAACCTTGTACTAAAAACATTAGAGAATTTGTGCAATCCTTTCGAAGAGTGTTTGAGCCTCCTAGTAGAACCACCTCTGCTGCCAAACGCCTTATGGAGATACATCAGGGCAGGCGTACAGTAGGCGACTACGCCATCGAATTCCTCACATTGGCAGCAGAGGTAGGTTGGAATAACGAGGCATTATTGGCAGCTTTTTCTCAAGGCCTGAATGACCACATTAAGGACGAAATCGCTGCTAAAGATCTACCTATTGATCTAGATGACTACATTGAATATGTTATGATAATTGACTCCAGAATACGTGAGAGATCAATTGCCAGAGATCGTAAGTTACGGTCAAAAAATAATGAGCCTAGTGGCATGTTTTGCCCACCCATCCCTCCCCTGGCATTGAAGTCTAGTGAACCTGTACGGGAGACAAGTGAACCTATGCAAATAGGCTTCACTAGACTAACCAAGGCTGAGAGACTTTATCGCAGAAGACAAGGGTTGTGTTTATACTGCTGTAAAAAATGGCATTTGCTAAATTCCTGTCCGGTACGTCCGGGAAACGCACACACCTAGGGTACCTTGGGGGACAGGCCCTAGGTGGTGTACAATCGTCCCCAGTGTCGGGCACAATGAAACCCACCATACAGGTGGTATTATCTTGGGCACAACGCTCTGTGGAGGTTTTGGCCTTGGTTGACTCTGGTGCAGCAGGGTATTTTATGGATAATACCTTTGCTGAATTGCACGGAGTTCAACGCATTGAAAGAGAAAATCCCTTGACTATTGAAGCGATTGATGGCAGACCCTTAGAACCGCCTCAGGTTATGTTTGAAACTATGCCACTGTCTATGACTATTGGGGCACTTCACAGAGAAGAGCAGCAGTTTCAACTGATTAATTCTCCGCACCATGCGGTAATATTGGGCTTTCCGTGGTTACAGTTACATAACCCACAATTTGATTGGAAAAAGTGTGAAATTGCTGCTTGGTCCCAGTTTTGTATGGACAAGTGCGTCATCCAGCCTGTTAAGGTCCTGTGCACCTCCTCGGCTATACCGGATGTGTAACAACAGTTTGGCGATGTTTTTAGCAAAGGAGAGGCCAGTTTGCTACCTCAGCATAGACCTTATGATTGTTGCATCGAATTGCAGCCTGGGGCAGTACCTCCGAAAGGACGCACTTATCCATTATCTTGTGAGGAAAATAAGGCTATGGAGGATTACATTTCTGATGCCCTTGCTAGAGGGATCATACGAAAATCTACCTCTCCAGCTGGGGCTGGGTTCTTTTTTGTAAAAAAGAAAAATGGCGAATTAAGACCATGCATTGACTACCGGGGCTTAAATAAACTAATGGCAAAAAACGCATACCCAATACCACTCATCACCGAGCTTTTTGACAGGCTTAAGGGCGCTTCGATTTTTACCAAATTGGACCTACGGGCCGCTTACAATCTGGTGCGCATTCGAGCAGGTGATGAGTGGAAAACTGCCTTTAATACTCGAGCTGGGCACTACGAGTATCTTGTAATGCCATTTGGGCTATGTAATGCCCCCGCAGTTTTCCAGGAACTGATAAACGATGTTCTGAGAGATATGTTACAGACATGTGTTGTGGTTTATCTGGACGATATATTGATTTACTCTCAAGACATGGCACAGCACATCAAAGATGTATCCGCAGTATTGCTACGACTCCGTGAGAACAAATTATTTTGTAAACTGGAAAAATGTGACTTTCATAGAACCAGTGTGCCATTCTTGGGGTTCATAATTGGCAATGATGGCATTGCCATGGACAAGGATAAGCTGTCAGCTGTCTTACAATGGCCAAAACCCAAGGGGCTTAAATCCATACAGCGTTTCCTGGGTTTCGCTAATTATTATAGGCGGTTTATTAAGAACTTTTCTTCCATTGTTAAACCTTTGTCCGATCTTACGCACAAGGGCGCTAATCCTTCTTGTTGGCCGGTATCTGCTGAGAATGCCTTTGAGAATTTGAAGCTGGCATTTGCTGCGGCTCCTGTGTTATCCCACCCCAATCCTCTACTTCCATTTACGTTAGAGGTGGATGCCTCAGATATTGGGGTTGGGGCAGTACTTTCGCAACGACACGAGAAAGGTGGTACTCTCAGACCTTGTGGGTTTTTCTCTAAAAAGTTGACTGTCACTCAAGGCCACTATGAGATAGGTGACAAATAATTATTGGCCATTATCCTCGCTCTTAAGGAGTGGCGTCATTTGCTTGAAGGTACCAAGACTCCCGTATTAATCCTAACAGATCATAAAAATCTGACTTATCTCTCGGAGGCCAAGAGATCGTCCTCCCGTCAGGCCAGGTGGGCACTGTTCCTGTCTCGATTTAATTTCATTGTATCATACTTACCGGGGTCAAAGAATATCAGGGCGGATGCACTGTCAAGACAATTTGAGGCAGACAGTGACAGAGTGGAAGCACCAGCACTCATCATCCAACCTGATAGAATACTGGCTACTATACGCACAAGTATCACTTCTCCTTTAGGGGAGGAGATCCTGGCCTCTCAGGGGTCCGCCCCCCATGAAACTCCAGTGGGCAAATGTTTTGTCGATGAACCATTTCGTACTAGGCTGCTGCTTCTTCTAAGGCTGCGGGACATATTGGTAGAGACCAATTGTTATGGTCTCTTTCTCAGTTATTTTGGTGGCCCTCCATGAGAAACGATTGTTCCGAATTTACGAATGCCTGTGCCACCTGTGCCCGTGCTAAGACCCCGAGACATCTCCCTGTGGGCTTGCTTCAACTGGTGCCTAATGGCGAACGCCCCTGGTCTCATGTTTCCATTGATTTTATGGGAGAGTTGCCTATGTCCAAGGGGTACTCCTTTATATTCATGGTGGTGGACAGGTTTTCTAAAATGGCTCATTTCGTGCCCCTCCGTGGTCTTCCTTCAGCGAAGGAATTGGCAATGGTGTTCGCTAGAGAAGTATTCCGGTTGCATGGAGTGCCTAGGGTACTGGTGTCTGACAGGGGGAGCCAGTTTGTGTCTAGATTTTGGAGGGCATTTTGCCAACAGATGGGCATACAGCTGTCCTTCTCCTCTGCCTACCATCCCCAGACCAATGGAGCCGCTGAACGAGCTAATCAGGGCTTGGAACAATTTCTCCGTTGTTTCGTTACTGACCATCATGATAATTGGTCCGACTTGTTGCCTTGGGCAGAGTTCGCCAGGAACTGTGCGGTCAATTCTTCATCTGGGAGCTCTCCATTTCTGATTAATTCTGGGTTCCAGCCCTGTTTGCTTCCAGACTCATTTCAGACGCAACAGATTCCAGCTCTGGATGAGCATATCGAGCAACTCCGTTCCACATGGGCACAAGTTCAGAGGGCACTTGGTCAGTCATTTCAGCGTCATCAGCGCCATGCTAATCGCAGAAGGCTTCCAGCGGTTTCCTTTCAGGTTGGGGATAGAGTATGGCTTTCCTCAAGAAATCTCAAGCTGCAGGTTCCGTCTAATAAGTTGGCTCCTCGGTTTATTGGTCCATACAGAGTTATTCGCAAAATTAACCCTGTCTCCTATGCACTAGACCTACCTGCATCCATGCGTATCCATAATGTGTTCCATGTGTCCCTTCTTAAGCCTCTGGTTTGCAATCGCTATACTACCACACCTGTGGTGCCAGGACCTGTTGAGGTCGAGGGCAAGGAGGAGTACGAGGTTCAGAGCATTATTGATTCCCGTAGGCTTAGAGGAAGGGTACAGTACCTGGTACATTGGAAAGGGTATGGTCCTGAGGATCGATCATGGGTGGATAGTACGGACCTTCATGCACCTAGGCTAACTAGGGCCTTTCATGCCAATTACCCACAGAAACCTACACCCTATTCTAGGAGAGGGGGTCTTTGAAGGGGGGGTACTATCACGGTGCCCGTGATTGCTGCAGTTCCTTGTCTGTCACCAGTAGGGGGCTGCTATTGGCTGTCTGCAGATAGCCCGCCTTTCATTGCCTATTTAAACCTGGATTGGGCACCCTTTGGTTGCCCTTTCGTGTTGTTTCTGACATTCTTGCTATCACTATGCCAGTGATAGCTGGGCCTCTGTTCCAGTGTTCCTGAGTTCCTGATCTCATGTGTTCCTGAGTTCCTGATTTCTACTGTTCCAGTGTTTCCTGCATGCTGAAGTACTTCCAGTCCTGGTTCCGGCCTAGTCTCTGGTGTTGCAGTTCCTGCTGAACTTCTTCTCTGCGGTTTCCTGACCTGACTGATCGTTGCTGGTTCCTGTCATCGCATCGCCTGTCTCCTGTATCCTGGCGACCTCCTGCCTGGTTGCGTCTGCGACATTGCTTGTTACTCCAGTGTGCGGTCACTGGTTTGCTCCACATCCTATCGGCTATACAATTCTATGTTGGTCCCAGCGTGCGGACGCTGGTTTGCTCCTAAGCCTTGCGACTAGACAAACTCGCTTTACACCAGTGTGCGGTCACTGGTTTGCTCCAAAGCCTATCGGCTGTACTATCCTGTGTTGGTCCCAGTGTGCGGACGCTGGTTTGCTCCAAAGCCTTGCGGCTATACAAACTCGCTTGTTACACCAGTGTGCGGTCACTGGTTTGCTCCAAAGCCTATCAGCTATACAATTCTGTGTTGGTCCCAGCGTGCGGACGCTGGTTTGCTCCAAAGCCTTACGGCTATACAAACTCGCTTGTTACACCAGTGTGCGGTCACTAGTTTGCTCCCAAGCCTATCAGCTATACAATTCTGTGTTGGTCCCAGCGTGCGGACGCTGGTTTGCTCCTAAGCCTTACGGCTATACTAACTCGCTTGTTACACCAGTGTGCGGTCACTGGTTTGCTCCTAAGCCTATCGGCTATACAATTCAGTGTTGGTCCCAGCGTGCGGATGCTGGTTTGCTCCAAAGCCTTGCGGCTTTACGATTCCCCTGTTAGTCTCAGTGTGTGTACACTGGGTTGCTTACGATTCTGTCAATTTGCCATTACCATCTGTCTGCTGCTACTATCTCTGGGCTGCCCTGCCCGGTATTGGTAAGGCCGGTAGAACCTTTTGCCACATTCCATCTGAGGTTGCCTTACCCGGTATTGGCAGGGCCGGTAGAGCCTACATTATGAATCTATTGAGGCTGCCTTGCCCGGTAATTTGGTAAGGCCGGTAGAACCGTTATGCGATTCCATCTGCAGGTTGCCTTACCCGGTACTGGCAAGGCCGGTAGAGCCTAACATTCTATTACTTCAGACTGTCCTGTCCGGTATATTGACAGGACCGGTAGAGTCTGCCTTCTGTCTTGTTATATTATGTATATATTTGTATGTATGTGATTGCCATCCTACGTTATCAATTTATTATTTCAATAAAATTGATTTTTACCTAAAACTTGTGTCTGAGAGTCATAATAAACCGTGACAATAACCCTCTAGACTGACTGCCAAGTCATACGTATCAACTAACCAGGTTTCAGACACTCCAATCAGATCATACTGCTCATGTACTGCAATCATTTCTAGTTCCCCCATCTTACCAGCCAGACTGCGAGCATACATTTTATCTTTTTGCCATTTCTAAAGATTTTGTTCTTTGTCAAATGTATTTGTCTTTTATCAGGCTGTAACAATGATGATGATGGTTCAGCAATAGCATGACTTTTGTGTTTACAGTGCTGTTTCAAATCCTGTCTTCACTTCCTACAAGCATCCATGACATGACCCTTCATGGTCCAGAGGTATGTCCAGATGACACGTTGATTCCACATCCATGAAGATCACCTGTTGTTCTCATATGTAAATCCCAACCAATGAGCATCTGTAATTTCCAGGTTCAATTGATTACTTTTCCCACATCATTGTTGTCATTTAGATCATATCTTTGATCCAATGATTCATCTATTAAGTGTATGTTGTTCAAGTTCAATTCACATCATGGAAAACCACACCTTCATGTTGTGTGGCTTTTCTGTGTGGTCTGTAGGTTGTAACACCCTAATACACCATGAATTGTGCATGAGTTGTGTTCACTGCATTGCTTTGAAATGCACTGGAGACATCTCTGCCACTCAAACGTACATGGACGGGGGTCTGGTGGCTGCAGGTAGTGGAGTGCTGGATGCACTATCAAACCCTCATTTGAAGGCTGGACCATCTGCTGGCACTGGTTCTCCCACCGGTTGAACTCTCTCATCTCCAACAGCATTTGGCCCAGTATGTCCAGCATGCCAGTTGCAAAGTGGTGAAGTTCTATTGTAAGCACAACCTGTTATGCCCCAATGCCCCTCAAGCTCTCAAGGGTGTGCTCTGAGTTCTGCTCCAACTGCTTGAGGGATTGCACACACCTCCTGGCCTCCCGGAGTTGTCTCCTCTGGATTATCATGCACTCCACATCCAGGACCACTGTGTGAGCAGGAGTGATTGGTGTAGAGGGAGTTGAGGCCAGTGGGGGGATGTCTTGTGTGTGTGATGTGGCTCCCCTCAGGCGGTGGAGGTGATGGTGTTGTCTGAGGCACATGGAGAGCTGCATCAGAGAGAGCACCAGTGTGGGGACATCTTAAGTTCATCCCCAGATGACTCACTCCCCTGAGATGTCACACCCCCTGACTGGATAGGGGTTGGTGGTGTGGGTGGAGTTGGTTGTAGGGGTGATGTTGACAGTGGGGTAAACACATCCTGGGCCTGGGGGTGCTGTGGCTCACCAATGAGCCCCACATGTTCGTAATCCAATGGCCAAAATGATGCCTACTGGCTGTATTCCTGTGTGGCTGAGGCCTTGGTGTTAGCCGATACTGACCATGATGTGGCACTGGCACCGTGTCCGGCATCCAGTGCCTTCCCATGGGCGCGGTTGTGGTGGAGCCTGGAGGCCAGTGAAGTGCTGCTGCTGCGGTGGTGGTGGAGCCTGGAGGCCATAATATGGCTGTGGCTGCTGCTGTGGTGGTGGGGCCTGGAGGCCAGTAAAGTGCTGCTGCTGCTGAGGTGGTGGGGCCTGGTGGCCGGTAAAGTGCTGCTGCTGCTGCAGTGGTTGGGCATGGAGGCTGTGGTCAGCCATGCGTAGTGGTGGTGGCAGCATAGAATGGAGGCACATGGGTATCCAGCCTCCTCAGACGATGTGTCTCCAAAGCTGGTGTCCTCCTCACCCTCATCCTGCTGTTCTGAAGGCATGTATGCTGTGTGGTAAAATGAAATTATGTAATTAGTGATGTAAGCTATGGCAGGAGTGCTGCAAGACTATGACATTAATATGTGAACCGTTGAGTGGCAGGATGGTATACATTGTATTTGGTTACCATCCTGGCACACACTGATTGCTCAGCTTGACATGATCCCATACATTGATTACACTAACCTACAGTGGTGTAGCTTTGGTCATCATGTGTATCCTGAGGAGTTAGGATGGCAAGGCATACCTCCTTGCTATCCCCATTCATCAGGATACATGTGGTGAACAAAACTGAAGCATCACACCTTACGTGATTCAAACCCATTGCATATATAACACCTAGGCCTCAACAGTAAACACACTAGGGCCTATGAACACATCAGTGCACCAGTGATGAACAATGACTATAGAGTCCAACCAATGATGTCAGCAACACAAACAGAGACAGCAAGCACACCAACCAACATGAACTGGGGAACCCAGAAAGCCAGTCAGCTGGAGGACACATTGAAGACACCTCAGGAAAGCTAAAAACCAAACACACAGCAAACATGTGGCGGGTTATGCAGTAGTATTGGGGATTACATCTCCATTTCCCATGTTATACTATAGAGCCTATGCACTGATATGTCCCAAGTTGGTGAAATCTTAGTGCATTGGCTCCACTGGCTAACACAGGGATTGCAGGAGTGATATCACTGGAGAAGTCATCTCACATTCTCTTTCTTACCCCTTCGTGAATAACCCCCTGGCATGGTTGAGCCTTAAGGATCACATATGTACTGCAGAGTGGTAATGGCGATGAATGCCCCCTGCCCATCCACTCTCTTCAGGCTACATATGATACAGAAAGCTGAACCTTGAGTAGTCCACTTGGACTAACTACCTACATGCACAACACATAGGCCTGATATGCAGTAACAATACTACGAGAAACACACCAATTCCCCTCCTTGCTCTCCTCTGATAACCCTTTGTGTGCCTGGGGACTAGCCAATGTATTGTCAAACAATACATTGATCATCCCTCTAGCACTTAAGGGGTTAGGTGCTGAACTCTTTGTCGCTCTATGTATGACATTGTGGTACACATAACAGTTATGTATTTGATTACAACATGATAGTCTACATCGATCTTGTGCTATGAGTGTGATTGATATAGTCAGCATAAAGGGGGTTAAACAGGGACTAGACCATTCCCATTTGTGCTAGGTTTGTCATGTATTCTGTCCTTGTTTGACCCCCTCCAAGCTGTGCTGCTGAACTTGTGGTGAGGGAAGCTGGCCATGTTTTCAGGTGTCACTGTGTTGGGTCATATTAAGTGTAGGGATTTGTGTGAAATGCATGTAGGCCTTGATACACTTACTGGTGGTCTGGAGGCTGCTTCCCTTTCTGGTGTCACTCCCTCCTGGGACACCACTTACAGCTGTTGCTGACAGATTTTGGCGCAGAAGATCCTCCCAGTCAGCAAAATGGATGTTGAGGGAGGGCCACTTCCAGTGCCTCTGGTGTGCAAGGCCATCTCAGCCATCTTCCTTTTCACAACTTGCTTACAGTCCACCCACCTCTTCTTGATGGAGTCCAGGGAGCTGTTACAGCTGGACACCGTGTTGACCCTGGTCACCACTTCTCTCCAGGCAGCCTTCTTCTTGGCCCCTTACAGGTGATCCTCTGCCTGGGGAACGGGATCTTCTCCCTCTCCAGTATGATGTCCACCAAGACCCTGTTCACCTTGGCTGAGTATTTTGGGTATCTCAGCCTCTCCTCTTCCACACCACCAAGAGTAACTAGAGATCCTTGGCTGTAGATCTCAGGCCGTGCCTGCGATGGCCCTGGCTGTGCATGGTGCTACCCCTCGTCCCACTGTCAGCTCTGGCCCCGCACTCTGTGTGCTTCCTCTGGTGTGGCTCCACCTCCACCCCAGGGATCTCCCTCCCCTACCCTGACCAGAGATGCCCACCTGTGCTCCTTCCTCCTCTCCTCCTACTCTCCCCATCCCTCTCTCCTGTCCTCCTCTCCATCTCTCTCACTAACTCACACTCAGGCCTTCACACACACACACACACACACCACACACACACACTCTGACTCAGACTCAGTCCCTGTCACTCACTTTTACTCACAGACACACTGTCAAAAAAATATAAAGATGTGCGTGATGTTTTACAAAAAAAAAAAGCTATGTGTGCGTATGTGCGTTTGGATGTGTTTGGATGCGTGTATAATGTAACATAGTAAATTATGTTAAATAAAGACACAAGTCCATCAAGTTCAATCTTCTCCTCTTACCCCAGTAATTTTATAGCTTTCCTGCTACCAAATATCAGACCTTCCTGATCTGCCTACTAATAAATAGTATACCTCTGTGTGTTCCCTTTGGAAAGAAATGTATCTAATCTTCTCTTGAATGTATCCATTGTATCTGCCATAACCACCTCACTGGGCAGATAATTCCACAATTTAACAGACCTCACTGTAAAAACAACCCTTCCTCTGCTGAAGTCTAAACCTCCTTTCCTCTAATCTCAAGGGGTGTCCCCTGGTCATCTGATCAGGCCTTGGAATAAATCACTCACCATAGAGATCCTTGTATTGACCTCTCATATATTTGTTCAATGTGATAAGGTCTCCTCTTAGTCATCTTTTCTCTAGAGTAAATAAACCAAGTTTGTCTAGTGTTTCCTCATAAGTCAAGTCCTCCATTTCCTTAATTAATTTAGTTGCTCTTTTCTGTACCCTCTCTAGTTCTAGTATATCCTTTTTCAGAAATGATGCCCAAAACTGCACTGCATACTCAAGGTGAGGGCTTACCAATGATTTGTACAATGGCAAAATAATGTTATCCACTCTTGCTTCAATACCTCTTTTCATGCAAGACAGGATTTTGTTTGCCTTTGCTACTGCTGTTTGACACTGGTCACTGTTTCCAAGTTTGTAGTTGACAAGGATACTGAGGTCTTTCTCTAGCATCGAGTCACCTAAAATTATTCCATTAAGTTTATAAGTAGCCTTGGGATTATTTCCTCCCAAATGCATGACTTTACACTTCCCCACATTAAACTACATATTCCATTTGTTTGCCCAATCTGCCATTTTATATAAATCTCTCTGTAGAGAGCAATTATCCTGTTCTGAATGAATAACCCTGCATAATTTAGTGTCATCTGCAAATACTGATAATTTGCTTTCTATATCTATTTCAGACCAATAAGAAAGAGGCAGTGAATCAAGTAATAAAAATGTCGCTGCCTACGGCTTGAGCACGGGCATTGTGATAGTACCCCCTCTCAACGACCCCCTCCCCGCAGAGGAGAACCAGGCTTAGAGGGGAACTTAGCTTGGAATCAGCAAAACAATACTGGTATGAATATCAGACTGCTTGACCCATGAACGTTCCTCAGGCCCATAGCCATTCCAATGAACCAGGTACTGGAGTTGACCACGAACCCTGCGTGAGTCCAAAATACTTTGAACCTCATACTCATCATGACCTTGAATCTGGACAGGACCAGAAACCACCGGAGCAGAAGTATAACGGTTGCACACCAAAGGTTTGAGTAGAGATAAGTGAAAGACACTGTGAATTCGCCTACTTGCGGGAAGTTCCAAAGTTAGGAAACAGGACTGACCCATCGGAGAACTTTAAATGGCCCAATAAACTGTGGCGAAAATTTGTTGCAAGGAGTTTGCAAATTCAGGTTTCTGGAAGAAAGCCACACACGGCCCCCAACCTGAAAAACAGGAGCCGGCAACCTCCTGTTATTGGTATGTCATTGATAGCGTTGGAAGGACTCACGTAGTGAGGCTTGCACTTGTGCCCACGTGGAGTGGAGTTGCCGGATATGTTCGTCAAGGGCTGGCATCTGCTGTGCCTGAAAAGAATCCGGGAGCAAGGATGGTTGAAACCCATAATTGACAAGAAAGGGTGAGCTCCTGGATGAAGTATTAATGGCACAGTTTCTAGCGAACTCCGCTCAAGGTAACAGCTCAGCCCAGTTATCATGGTGGTTGGACACAAAGCAACAAATAAATTGTTCGAGCCCTTGGTTAGAGCGTTCCATGACTCCATTAGTTTGAGGATGGAAGGCAGAAGAGTATGACAACTGAATGCCCATTTGACTGCAGAAAGCCTTCCAAAATCTGGAAATAAATAGGCTGCAACGGTCCGATACCAGCACCTTGGGTACACCATAGAGTCTAAATACCTCTTTGGCGAATACTACTGCCAGCTCCTACGCAGAAGGCAGACTAGGGAGGGGCACAAAATGGGCCATTTTAGAGAATCTGTCTACCACCATCAAGATGTACGTGTAGCCCTTCGAGACCGGTAATTCACCCAGAAAATCAATGGATTCGTGAGACCATGGTCGGTCGCCGTTAGGAACGGGCTTCAGAAGACCCACTGGCAGATGCCTAGGTGACTTAGAACAAGCACACACAGTACATGCGGCAGTGAAGTTGGCACAATCCGATCTTATAGTGGGCCACCAGAAAATTTGTGATAATGACCAGAATAATTGATCTTTGCCCACATGACCTGCAGCCCGAAAAGCGTGATAGGTTTCAAGTGGTCTGGTCCAAAACGGTTCAGCCATGAAACATTTACCCATGGGCTTTTCAGGAGGAGACTCAGCCTGAGTTGCCAAGATCTCTTGGCCCAGAGGAGAAGTGATGCTGGTTCACAATGTGGCCAGAATGCAGTCTGTGCATCAAATTTGTTACACTGTGCACACATTACCTTATTTTTGTTTCGGGTGCTCGAGGCTTCAATCATCTCATACCCCATTAATTTCTATGTAAGCCGAGCACACCAATATGTACAGTAATAAAATCTCCTCAACGTTTCAGTTCTCACTGGAACTTTCTTCAGGGACTTACTCATTACAGACTACCCCCTTAGTCTCCATAAAATACCTTTCCTTTGTTGAACTTGACGCCAAATGTTAGCGTGTTGCGCTACCTAGGTAACCCAAGACGCTAAGGCCTAGATTTAAAGGCAACCGTTAAACCAGCCGCTAAGTGAAAAAGGCACATCGCTCGCAAATAATACATGAGTTACGGCAGATTCAATAACTACTCTACGAGAATAGCTATCGAGCGTAGGCACACAAAAAACACGTAACACAAAACCCGTTGTCGCTCATGTTAATGCACAACGGGCGGACAAATCACACGATAACTGAGCTCCAAACAACATCTAACATAACGGCTGCCGTTGTCAAGCAACCATGATTGATGCCAAAACAAATTCAAACACACATCCAATCCCAAAGCCCCAATGTATCAAATAACTTCAAATACACCTATATATACCCAAAAATAACCGCCACACACTGTCTGTTATCGAGTTCTTCAGAGCCAGATATCAGGACCCAGGAGCGGAGGATAGTGATCAGAGAGAGGGAGACAGGAGCGTTCATTGGAGGTAGAGGAGTTTTGGAGTTTGGAGAGAGGAGAGCATTGCACAGAATACGACACATAGCACACCTTTGCACATATTACATACACACATACAAACACATACACATACATACACATAGTCCTTTTATTTTATAACACCTCACACATTTTACTTTTATTTTTGACAGTGTGAATCTGGGAGTGAAAGTGTGTGACAGAGAGTGACTGGATCGAGTGTGTCTGTGAGGGCCTGTGGGAGTGCCTGGGTGTGACTGGGTGAATGATGGCGAGGAGAGGAGGACAGGAGAGAGGGATGGGGAGAGTAGTGGAGGAGGAGGAAGATCAGGAGGGGATCCCTCAGCAGAGCAGGGGTGGGAGAGGGAGATCCGCAGGGCGGAGGGGGACCCGGCCCACAAGAGCAGGAACACGCAGGACAGGGACAGAACCTGCAGTGGGACGAGGGGTAGTTGCTGGGGAGCACCCCACACAGTCAGGGTCAGACCAGGCAGGGCACTCCGGCTCTGAGTCATCCCATGCCGGAGCTGATGAGGCCAGGATCAGAGACCCAAAGTATACAGAGGAGGAGAACACGGCTCTTGTGGAAGCTGTCCTGGAGAGGCAGAGTGTTCTCCACCCGACAGCGAAGGTCCCTGGCCTGTCAGCGAGGAGGAAAGCAGCCTGGAACCAGATCTGCAGCCGGGTCAACGCGGTGGCTCCATGCAGACGGGACGTGGAGTCCATCAAGAAGCGATGGGGCGACTGCCGGAGGGTGGTCAAGACCAAGCTCTCCGAACTCGCCAAGCACGCCCGAGGCACTGGAGGTGGCCCACCTGTCCCTATCACCTTCTGCGGCTGGGAGGAGATGGTGCGCCAGAATATGTCCCCAACCCTGATCGAGGGGGTTGTTGGAGGAGCTGACACTGGGGATGAGAGGACCCTCCACACTACCGGTAAGTGCAACACTACAGAACAACACACTACAGCAACCAACACCAGCTGCACACACACTCACACCTCAACACATGTCCATCATTCATGCACACAACTGCACCAACACAGCACCCTGAGGGTTAAAAACAGGACACAACACAAGGACAAATATCAAGGTCCAACTTGGAACAAACCTGTCCAAGTCCTACTTCAACCCTCCTGTCGCTGTGCTCATCACACACAATACACAAACCATGCAGTTCCAAATGTCGACTGTCATCACTGTTCACACACAATGTCACCCATGTCCCCGCTGGGATGTCAGCACTTAACCCCTCGAGTGCTAGAGGGATCATCAATGCATCGATCAACAATGCTTTGGCAACCCCTCTGGGACTCAAAGGGTTAACCAGACAACAATCAAGTCAATAGGCCAACGATCACATGCTACACAGGGGACATTCACTAAGCGGTGACAAACACATGGTGGAGAGAAATTCACCCTCACACATTCTCATTTCACCAATACCAGTGTTAGCCTATGGAGAATATGCAATAACATGAATCAAGTTGCTAAGGTCCCATCGTATACACTCCATAGAAAACACTGGAAATGGGGAAATGAGATCACTGGAGAAGTCAGCATTATGTACACTCCATCATGTCAACAACACCGCTTACTGAATCACAAAAAGGATGGAGCAGGTCACACATCACAGTGGCACTGAGAATAACTGCTTGTATGTGCAACACACAGGCCTCAAACAATACCCCAGAATTAAAGGGGGAAAAAGTAGGCCTTGGTGTTGTGTCTGCAATCATTTACCCTAACTTCAAATGACATATCTCACATCTGATTCCCACATGGATCCTCAGGGGTGCTGATGCCATGGATGGATGGTACACCAGACACTGTTTGCAGGATACACATGGGAACCAAATATCATACATTGTACCTTGGTCACCAACAGGCCATGAATGATAGATATCTCGGATTGAGTACGGTTGCCTCACTCAGAAGGATGGATGGGCTCATACTCAAAGAAAAACAGGCCTCAATCAGAGATATCCCTCACTACTGGTGTGATTGTTGCCCTTCAGGATTCAACTGGAACACACGACATGGACAGGATCCTGTCCAGTTCATCAATCTCTGATTGCCAGGGTGGTATCCCATGCCCTACAATGAAATGCATAGGATATGATCCTGACAACCAGAGAGTCACCTGTCAAGTAATGAAAAATTGTGAATTGGACGGGATCAGCTAAGAAGATAGGGTTGAATAACACTTGATTCCCACTGCACATCTGTTCAAACAAAGATATGCACACAAAGGAAAATGGTCAGATATGTACCTTTCAAATGGCTCAAAATATGTCCCAACACGATGTGAACCCAGAGATCATCTCACTGCCTGTGATTGCCCTACTGGCCAGATATGTGCATCCATCAGAAACTAACTTACATTGATACCATCCAAATACACATACCTAGTATATCCCACTCTACGTAGATGGGATATACGAGGTATGCTCATATCCATCATATCAATCCAATGTATATTTTGATGGGTGCACATATATAGCCAGTAAGGCAATCACACCTACTGAAATGATCTCTGGCTTCATATCTGGAAAGGATATATTCATATCCATATGAAAGGTACACATCCACATGCATATATGACCATTTCTCCTTGTATGTAACTGTAATAGCATAGCAATTGTTAATTTCACCAACATGTGGATCCATGTTAGTCCTATCCCGCCAAACCTCATGGTTAGACAGATATCGCTCTATTTGACAGCTGGAGATTCCAGTCATTAGAACACACGGAGGCTCTTCAGCAGAGCCTAAATTGCCCCATTCAGAGATGGAGACATCTTTGAGATGGTCAACAAAGTGTGCCAGGTTTGCAAGCACACTCTGTTCACCATTCCAATGAGGTTTACATCTCTGAATGGGGCAATTTAGGCTCTGCTGAAGAGCCTCTGTGTGGTGAAATGACTGTCAAACATGTCAAAATGACTGTCAAATAGAGCAATATCTGTCTAACCATGTGGGTTGGAGGGATAGGACTAACATCGATCCACATCTATCTCTTACAATGCCTACAATATTACATCATGGTGAAATTAACCATTGCTATTCCGTTAAAGGGATAGTAATACCTAACATGTGAAAAGAAAAATATATTGCAGGGTTCATCCCCCGAGCAAAACAAGGGTATTCCCACTGCTCAAAGGTGTTTCATTCAAAATGTAGCACAGCTCATAGTTGACTACTCCAGCGGCAATATCACAGTGGCCTGGAACTCTAAAATGGCGATGTTGCTAGACCATCCTATGGACAGCTTACGTCCAGACGCAATAAATTCTCATAGGATAATGTAGCAACAGTGCCAATGTACAACTTCAGGCCACTGGGATATAGCACCAAAGCAATTTTACTCTGAGCTGGGAGACTTTTTGAACAAAAACCTCCTCCAGCAGTGGGAGTACCCTTGTTTCACTCAGGGTGATAAACCACAAAACATATATTTCCCTTTCTGCATTTCATGTATTAGTATCCCATTAATCCCATCATGGCTACGTTTACTAATCACACAATCTCAATTCTCCACACAGCTTATGGGCCTCCATCGCAGCAGGAGCCCGTGGAGGAGCCGACCACACCACCCAGTGAGGAGGATACAGAGGAGGGGACTAGCCACTGGGAAGCGTCTACAACCACCACACCTCCTCCCCAACTGGCTGCATCACCACTGCCTGCCTCTCAACTGCCTGCCTCTCAACTGCCTGCCTCTCAACTGCCTGCCTCTCAACTGGCTGTCTCTCAACTGCCTGCCTCTCAACTGCCTGCCTCTCAACTGCCTGCCTCTCAACTGGCTGTCTCTCAACTGCCTGCCTCTCAACTGCCTGCCTCTCAACTGCCTGCCCCACCACAGGATGCTCGACAAATGTACAGCGGCTGGATTCAGGGGGAGAGATGGATGCATCCCACTAGCACCGGGAGCTATTACCCTCCAGCAGCAGCACCACCACCACCAGGGAGGCAATGGCTGCCCGGGAATGTGGCCACCAGCCAATATGGGCCATATTCCACCGAGATGGATCTACCCTCCTGGATGGCTCCCCAGCATGGCCCCAGGTATGATCCCAGGTGGGGGCCAAGCACCTACCACTGGCCAAGGTATGACCCTTGGCCACTTGACTACCAACACCTGGGCCTGATTGGGGAGCCCCAGCGCCCTCAGCCAAGGGACTTGTTCACCCCACCACCTCAACCAGCACAGACATCAGTGGGCAGCAGTGGGTCCCTTGATGTGGTGGGCACCCACACACCGTCTGTGCAAGCCACTCCACCGACACAAACAGCAGTAGCAGCCACAGCACACCCAGTACCAGCAGAGGAGACAGCAGAGGCTGGGGAGATAGAGGCTGAGGAGACAGCTGAACCTGTGGAAGCAGAGGCTGAGGAGACAGCTGAACCTGTGGAAGCAGAGGCTGAGGAGACAGCTGAAGCTGGGGAAACAGAGGCTGAGGAGACATACTGGGGAACACAATGTACACCCTAGGATCTCAATGTGTGTGTTACACATTGTGATCCTAGGGTGAGCATTGTGTTCTCCAGCAAGTCAGTTGCACAACAGGAGTTTGAATCACAGCCTAACTCACTGCATAACCCAAAAATCTTCCTAAGATTTCATTGTGTAGCACGCACATTGGAACCTTAGGCTGAGCATTGGCTTATGTATTAAAGGGATAGTAAACCTTGAAAATAAGTTCATTCTATATTGTAGCCCTTAAAAAAACATGTAAAATGATATAAGTCTTATATCCCAAATCATATATGTTTGGTAGATAAGACTGATATCATTTTTCATGGTTTTTAAAGGGCTACAATGTGAAATAAACTTATTTTCAGGGTTTACTATCCCTTTAAGTTGTGTTGTTGTTTAACTAAGGTTATAACACACTTCACCAGTAATAACACTTGTCCACATGGTTGTTTTTGTTGATGTAGCCCATGTACTGAGATATGACAACCTACAGCAATCTCAGGACATTGATTATATTGAGCAGCACACAAACCATGGACATCACATTACAGTGGAAGTGTGTCCCCTGTATCACCAGCTAATCACTCACAACACACATCAGTGTATCACTGCCATCATGTCATTGCATGTATACATCACAAAGTCCACTCATGGTCAGGCAACTAGTGGACTCCTGTGATGTAAATCATGCCTTCCTTTGTATGAGGGATACTCTAGCCTTGGGTACGGTTCCACATTGACAGGTGTTTGATCCAACATTCATTCATACAGACACGGATTGAGTAGTGATGTTTCTTGTGTATGTAGCCAATATGCATTAAACACTTGTATGAGCACAAAAAGGTACATCTGAACTAAATAGGAATACATTAGAAATGCTAGTGAACTGCTCATGTGTTGTCTACATCGTTTGGCATCTGTGTATGAGCAGTCTTACTGTACAGGTCTGATACCTGGATGTTAGTACACACATAAATTTGTGTCCATATGTGAATGTTCCAGTAGAGGTTGCTGTGAACATCAGGTCAAACATTGCATCACCAACACAATCACTTGGAACGCCAAGGGGTGAGCTTCATGGAAGTGTTGTCCAGACTTCAGTCCAGTCATATGGAAACTCCTCTGTTCAAGGATGGATCGTGCTATGGATGCCTGTGGGACAAGAGGACAGGATTTGGAACATCACCCTTGAAGTGATCGTCATGCAACAGCTACAACATCATGATCCTCTTAATCTTTCCCGTTACATAAGTCTACACAAACCACTGCTTTGTAATGTGTTGTGTACTGGTCTATGAACCATCATGGGGGGAACTAAGGGGATGTTAACCATCCTTAGGGATATTTGCCCCTGACATGGTTACACACATCAACAAATATGTCCTAATAGCTTCCTGACAACAATATATTTGGGCTGCCACTGTCAGAGACAGGCCAAATATGTTTGGTTCATGGAGCTAGTAGGACATATTTGTTAATGTGTGTATTTCTTTCTGGGGCACATATCACTGCACACACATACACACACACAGGGCAGCATGGTGTCCATGGAGATGTGATCCACATTTCATGAGCTCCATGTTGTGTAACACACTATTACTGTCGATCCACCCCTCTGCTGCTTTATTCAACTGTAGCAAGCTACTGGTCCCATGTCCCCACGAATGCCCCCTGAACCCCTTATGTGACAGAGTTCTATACGATGCATTGGCTTGGATGAGACTCCCTTGCTACAGGGGTACCATGGTTGCTATGGGTCTGATCCTAGCAGAACACTTTAGTTGGTGCCTAGGGAGCTGTGGGATATGCTGAACAAGGTTAAAGTGTTGTACCTTGGTTTCCTTGAGGTAGCAGTATCAACATGGACGACAGGTTGTCAGGTGTATTCGGAATCTCTAGGCCCAATCTGACTGGTCCACGGAATAGTTGATGCTGGTGGTCCATACTGCAGCCAGTGACAGGGCTGTGTCACTGATCCTGTGGGGTGAAACAGAACATGTGTGTTGTGGTGGGTGTGTATGCATGGATTGTGTGCATACATGTATTATACTCACAGCAGAAGTGATCCCTGATCAATCTGTCCCTTGTCTGCATCCCTGTTGGGGTTTCCTCACACTCAACGATGTCCACAGGGTCTTCAGGTCTGGGTGGGGGATGGACATCGTCGATGAGTCTGGTGTCCACCGCGATATTATGTAGGATGGCACATGCCACGATGATGTCGCAGACCTTGCCTGGTGCATACTGCAATGCTCCCCCCGAGTGGTCCAGACATCGGAATCGGGACTTGAGGAGGCCGAAGGTCCGCTCAATGGCATTCCGTGTTCTGGCATGAGCCTGGTTATATCGTTCCTGGGCATCGTTTTGGGGATTAGCGACCGGGGTGAGGAGCCATGGCTTGCATCCATAGCCAGCATCACCTGTGGAAAGTGAGTGACATGGTGTGACAAGGAGCACATATTGTGTAAATGTTGTTTTCTGTGGTGAACGTACTAGCACATGTGTATGTGGTGTTATTTGGTGCTGTTAACTCACCCAGAAGCCATCCGCCTGTATAGGTCCCATTTTCGAAATCCCTCTGCACAGATGAATTTCTGAGTATATGTGAATCGTGACAGCTCCCGGGAAATTTCGCACAGACATTCATTATGGCCAGGTTGCTGTCACACACCATCTGCACATTCATGGAGTGGAAGTTTTTGCGGTTCAGGAACATATGTCCCTGACGTGCTGGTGCTTTGATACGGACATGGGTGCAATCTATTGCACCCATGACCCTGGGCATGCCTCCCCTTGCATAGAAGCCCTGCTTCAGATGTGTCCACTCCATATCGGTGATGGGGAAACGTATGTAGGTACTGGCCTTGGCTTTGAGGGCTGGCAAGACCTGGGCCAGCACCCTGGAGAATGTGGCCTGGGACATGCCAGATGCGTAACCCTCTGTCGACTGAAAGGCGCCACTTGCCATGAAGTGTATGGCACACAGGAGTTTTTGAAGGCCAGTTAGAGCATGGTTATGGGTGCATATGGGATCCACCTGCTCCTTGATGACCTCATACAGGGCTATGATGCTGTGTGGCCTCAACCTGTAGCGATCAATAACCTCGTCATCGGTCATTCCAAAGAGAGTGACCCTTGGACGGTATACCCTGGGCCTTGGTGGTCGTCTATGCATCCTGGGCTGCTGCAGGGGTCCCTGTGGCAGCTGGGGAGCATCCTGTTGCTGCAGCTGTGCATCTGCAGGCAGGTGTCCTCCGGGTGGGGATGGGCTCCTGTGTGGCTGCTGAGCCAGAGCCTCCTCACTTGCAACAGGTGGAGGCTGTTGATGAGGCGTGCTTGGAGGTTGCTGATGTTCCCCAGCTCTCTCCCTTGCACGCCTTCTCCGCAGCCTTCGCAACAATATGTAACCCAACATACTGTTTGCTCTCTCTATCTGTCTCTATCTGTCTCTCTCTCTCTCTCTCTCTCTCTCTCTATCTCTCTCTCCCTCCCTGAGTGGAAAACAAGCCACAAGTGAGTGTGTTGAGTTGTCCCTTTAAGTACTTGCTAGGGCGTTGTGTAGGTGTGTTGATGAGGTGAGTGCTGACCAATGGTGAGTTGTTTTTGTCCAGGTAAGTGTTTGCAGGTGTGTGTGTGTTATAAGATGTGGTGTGTTGTGCTTGTTCTGTGTGTGCCATTTGCGGACGTGCAGTTGTGGGGTGCAGGTGGCGTGTTGATGTTGCCCAGGTGAGCTTCTATTTGCAGGTGTCCGCTTTGTGTGATGACCCCCATTGTTCCGTGCCATGTTGTGTTGTTGTTTTTGTGTGTTGTTGTCCCTGTGGTGTTGGTTGTTGTTGTTTGTGTAGTGATTTGTGTTGTGTGTGCATGTTTTTGTGTTGTTTTGGCATTGCACGGGTTAATTTTCCCATTTACATGGTTGTGCGGTAAGCATTTGGTGTGTTTTCCTCTGTAACGGGTGTTTTGTTTTGGCCGTTAAGTGTCTAACGTGTGTGAGAAGTGGGTCTTAACTTTTAGCCGTTAGGTGTGTCTTTTTTTCAGCCGTTATCAGTACCGCAAGCCTTTGAATAGCTCTGGGGTATGTTGTTCCATGCGTCTGAATGCACGTAAGTGTATCGGCCGTAAGGATTCTACAACTGCCGTTAGCTGTTGTTTAGACGGATCTTTGAATTGCAACATGACACTTAACGCACCCGTTAGTGATTTTTTTTGCTAACGGCTGCCTTTAAATCGAGCCCTATGTCTCTAAAATACAGTAGCCACATGAGTGCGATGTGTATCCAAATCAGGAGAATAAATCAAAATGTTGTCTAAATAGACCACTACACAAGACTGTAATAAATCTCGAAGCACATCGTTAATCAGTTCTTGAAATACCGCTGGGGCATTGCATAACCCGAATGGCATTACCAGGTATTCGTAGTGCCCATTACGGGTATTAAAAGCGGTTTTCCACTCATCACCCTCCTTGATACGGATCAAATTATATGCCGCTCTCAAATCTAATTTTGTGAAAATGGTAGCGCCCTTCAGACAGTCAAACAGCTCGGTGATGTGTGGAATCGAGTAGGCACTTTTGATCATCAGTTTATTGAGACCTCTGTAATCAATGCATCGCCTTAGTTCACCAGATTTCTTTTTCACAAAAAATAATCCAGCCCCCGCGGGCGAGGATGATCTGTGGATGATGCCACGTTCCAATGCGTCAGCAATATAATCTTCCATAGCACGATTCTCCTCACAGGAGAGAGGGGGCACAGTACCAGGCTCAATATCAATAGCACAGTCATCCGCCTGGTGCGGTGGCAAAGTGCTAGCCTCTCCCTTGCTAAACACATCGCTGAAAGACTGGTATTCAAGCGGTAGGGAGGGAGAGGTACACAAAATCCTCGTAGGTTGTCGTATACAATGACATATACAATACTCGGACCAAGCCAAAATTTCACATGAGCCCCAATTAATTCTTGGATTATTTGTCTGCAGCCATGGAAAACCCAAGATGATTGCGTAATGTGGTGAATGAATGATTTGAAACGACAAGGTCTCAAAAGGTAACGCTCCAGTCTGCACAGATAGTGGGCATGTCTCATGGGTGACTTGAGGAGACACCAAAGGTCTCCCGTCAATAGCTTCAATTTGCATAGGATTGACTAGCTCGACCAAAGGGATATTGTGTAAAGTGGCAAATTCTTTGTCCATAAATATCCCGCTACTGAGCGGATTCCCAATCAGATACTAATCAGTAGCGTAGCGGGTTCTCAGCCAGATCAGTAAGCAACGGAGCGGGTTCGCAGCCAGAGCAATCAGCAGCGGAGTGGGTTCTCAGCTAGATTATTCAAAAACGGAGTGGGTTCTCATCCAGAATAGTCAGCAATGGAGCAGGTTCTCAGCCAGATCAGTCAGCAACGGAGCGGGTTCTCAGCCAGATCAGTTCAGCAACGGAGCGGGTTCTCAGCCAGGTCAGTTCAGCAACGGAATGGGTTCTCGGCCAGATCAGTTCAGCAACGGAGCGGGTTCTCAGCCAGAGCAGTCAGCAACGGAGCGGGTTCTCAGCCGAATCAGTTCAGCAATGGAGCGGGTTCTCAGCCAGATCAGTCAGCAACGGAATCAGCAACACAGGATACGCAGGAACGATGTCAGGCAGGCCAGGTCATACACATCAGAGCAAAACAGAAACTAATCAGCAGGAATGGATACACCACGAAAGGGCGCCTCAGTATAGACATGACAGGGTATATAAAGGCTGGCCCTAGGCGGAGTCAGGATAGTCAGATCAATAAGAAAGAGGCAGTGAATCAAGCAATAAAAATGTCACTGCCTACAGCTTGAGCACGGGCACCGTGATAGCTGTACCCTCTGTAGTTCTAGTATATCCTTTTTCAGAACTGGTGCCCAAAACTGCACTGCATACTCAAGGTGAGGGCTTACCAATGATTTGTACAATGGCAAAATAATGTTATCCACTCTTGCTTCAATACCTCTTTTTATGCAAGACAGGATTTTGTTTGCCTTTGCTACTGCTGTTTGACACAGGTCACTGTTTCCAACTTTGTAGTTGACAAGGATACTGAGGTCTTTGTCTAGCATCGAGTCCCCTAAAATTATTCCATTAAGTTTATAAGTAGTCTTGGGATTATTTCCTCCCAAATGCATGACTTTACACTTCCCCACATTAAACTACATATTCCATTTGTTTGCCCAATCTGCCATTTTATATAAATCCCTCTGTAGAGAGCAATTATCCTGTTCTGAATTAATAACCCTGCATAATTTAGTGTCATCTGCAAATACTGATAATTTGCTTTCTATATCTATTTCTAGGTCATTTATAAACATGTTAAAAAGCAGCGGACCTAATACTGAACCCTGAGGTACTCCACTCTCCACTTTAACTGTATTGGAGAATTGTCCATTTACAACCACACACTGTTCCCTATCCTTCAACCAGTTTTGTATCCAATTGCAAAGGTCATCTCCTAGCCCTGATTTCCTTATTTTATACCCCAGCCTTCTGTGTGGCACTATATCAAATGCCTTTGCAAAGTCTAGATATACTACATCAACTGCCTTGCCATTATCAAGGTTGCTGCTTACTTCCTCATAGAAGCTGAAAAGGTTAGTTTGGCGTGATCTATCCTTCATAAAACCATGTTGATTCCTGCTAATGATCTTATTTTTTGTGTTGTAATCCTGAATATAGTCCCTTATTATCCCTTCTAGCAGTTTTTCCACTACAGAGGTCAAACTCACAGGTCTATAGTTTCCAGGTTCTGTTTTAGTTCCCTTCTTAAATAGAGGCACTACACTGGCTCTTCACCAATCTTGTGGCACTGAGCCTGTGGTGAGAGAATCTTTAAAGAGTAAATATAGGGGTTTTGCCAACACTCCACTAAGTTTCTTAAGAACCATTGGATGTATACCATCAGGACCCGGTGCTTTGTCAGTCTTAATTTTGTTCAATTTACCCATGACATCTTCTTGAGTTAACCCAATAACTGATAATTGTATGGTTTTATTTGTTACTTGTGGAGGCTCTTCTACCATTCCTTGCTCCCTTGTATATACTGATTCCAAAGAAAGTGTTTAGAACATCAGCCTTTTCCTTATCCTCACTAATCAACTCACCCATCTCATTTTTTAATGGTCCAATGCACTCCCTCTTATGGTTTTTGCTATTTATATATTTGAAAAACTTTTTTGGATTAGTCTTACTTTCCCTTGCAATTCGAGTTTCATTTTGTGTCACAATGTGTCTCCAAAATCTCTCCAAAATCTCCTTCTACCTGGCGTGCTCTGCTCCTCTCTACCTGACTCTCTTTTACTAGCCTCCACTCCTGGGTCCTATGACCTAGCCAATGGAACACGAAACCCAGACAAAGGTACGTTGGTTATTTTGGCTCTGCACATAGGTTTTTCGAATGAACTTGATACTTTGGATTGCTTTGATTGGCTGAGGCACTAGGTAATGTCAGACATTCGCTTATTCCTTTAATATGGACATATATTATTTATCATGTGTTTTAACACAGCAATGAGGTCATAATTTTATGTGAAGCAGGTTTAAGGCATACATTTATTTTGTTGGCCATCGTAGCCATTCTGGGCAACAGAGATTTGAATCTCTCATTAACAGGTCTTGGTTAAGTTGCGACAACCTTTTTTTTCTTAAGGTTGCTTTTAATTCTAACATTTGGATCGAACTCTGAGCTCCAAAACGTGTTGAAACATTTCCTCTGCCACATGTGGTTATGACTGCAGGACAGCTATGACAGAAAACGGAGCAAGTGAGACAGAGGAAGGAGGGATGGAGAAGAACACAGGCATTTTACATCTGGATTTGGATGACATGCTGAGACTCATCATGGACACAAACTAAGATAGTATCTACACTGACTGAGGGACTATAGTTGGGCTCTATATTCATTTGTATTGAAGCACGCTATACAATTCGACTCTCCAGTAAGGGACCACCTTTACTAATTTGTTAATTTTCCATTCCCCTAGACTGTGCCTTATAAATCTCCGTGATATACCCCTCACCTGTCCGACTCCACTCTCATGAGTCCAACATCAGCCCGGTGATCAAATTGCAGCCACTGTATTTTATATTTGAACTCTTATAAGCATATTTAAGGCTGCCCTATCTATCCATTTATTTGGAATCCATCTATTTCTATTTCTAATATTGTCCCTGTGCATATCATTTAACGTTTCTTTTTATGATAACCTTATATATATATTTCCTATAAGTTTTTCTATCATACAGTTTTATTGTGTTTTCATTTTGTACACTGTGTTTTATATTAAATATTCTAATACTACATTTAGATATTTTTGTACTGTCTCTCTCCATCTCTATATTTTTCACACACCATCTTACCCTGTTCCTTGTACTCAACCGCTTAGGTTCATTACAGTTCTCCGACACAGCACATTGAGTGCAACACATTCTACACTTGATAATGTGGGATTTCTCCTCTAATGTTGTTTCCATCAAATTTGAGAACATCATTGATCTTTGAAAGGAGAGTTGATCCTCCATTAAGTCCTTTTCATATTTTATTTATTGAGGGTCTCCAGCAAATTGCAAAACAAATTATTCAGTGTTATAGGGCTCGATTTAAAGGCAACCGTTAAACCAGCCGCTAAGTGAAAAAGGCACATCGCTCGCAAATAATACATGAGTTATGGCAGATTCAATAGCTACTCTACGAGAATAGCTATCGAGCGTAGGCACACAAAAAAACACGTAACACAAAACCCGTTGTTGCTCATGTTAATGCACAACGGGCGGCCAAATCACACGATAACTGAGCTCAAAACAACATCTAACATAACGGCTGCCGTTGTCAAGCAACCATGATTGATGCCAAAACAAATTCAAACACACAGCCAATCACAAAGCCCCAATGTATCAAATAACTTCAAATACACCTATATATACCCAAAAATAACCGGCACACACTGTCTGTTATCGAGTTCTTCAGAGCCAGATATCAGGACCCAGGAGCGGAGGATAGTGATTAGAGAGAGGGAGACAGGAGCGTTCATTGGAGGTAGAGGAGTTTTGGAGTTTGGAGAGAGGAGAGCATTGCACAGAATACGACACATAGCACACCTTTGCACGTATTACATACACACATACAAACACAAACACATACACATACATACACATAGTCCTTTTATTTTATAACACCTCACACATTTTATTTTTATTTTTGACAGTGTGAATCTGTGAGTGAAAGTGTGTGACAGAGAGTGACTGGATCGAGTGTGTCTGTGAGGGCCTGTGTGAGTGCCTGGGTGTGACTGGGTGAGTGATGGCAAGGAGAGGAGGACAGGAGAGAGGGATGGGGAGAGTAGTGGAGGAGGAGGAAGGTCAGGAGGGGATCCCTCAGCAGAGCAGGGGTGGCAGAGGGAGATCCGCAGGGCGGAGGGGGACCCGGCCCACAAGAGCAGGAACACGCAGGACAGGGACAGAACCTGCAGTGGGACGAGGGGTAGTTCCTGGGGAGCACCCCACACAGTCAGGGTCAGACCAGGCAGGGCACTCCGGCTCTGAATCCTCCCATGCCGGAGCTGATGAGGGCAGGATCAGGGATCCCAGATATAGTGAGGAGGAGAACACGGCTCTTGTGGAAGCTGTCCTGGAGAGGCAGAGTGTTCTCCACCCGACGGCAAAGGTCCCTGGCCTGGCAGCGCGGAGGAAGGCAGCCTGGAATCAGATCTGCAGCCGGGTGAACGCGGTGGCAACATGCAGGCGGGACGTGGAGTCTGTGAAGAAGAGATGGGGCGACTGCCGGGTGTGGTCAAGAACAAGATGTCTGACATGGCCAAGCAAGCCCGAGGCACCGGAGGTGGCCCATCTGTGCCCATCACATTCTGCTGCTGGGAGGAGATGGTGCGGCAGAACATGTCCCCGACCATGATAGAGGGGGTCGTGGGAGGAACTGACACTGGGGATGAGAGGAGCCTCCACACTACCGGTAAGTGCAACACTACAGAACAACACACTACAGCAACCAAAACCAGCTGCACACACAGTCACACCTCAACACATGTCCATCACTCAGCCATACAACTGCACCAACACAGCACCATGAGGGTTAAAAAAAGGACACAACACCTGGACAAATGGCAACGTCCAACTTGGGGCAAACCTGTCAAAGTCCTACTTCAACCCTCCTGTCGCTGTGCTCATTACACACAATACACAAACCTTCATTTTCAAAATGTCGACTGTCATAGATCATCACTGTTCACACACAATGTCACCCATGTCCCCACCCCCACCCTAACCCCTTGAGTGCTAGAGGGATCAGCAATGCATCGATCAACAATGCATTGGCAACCCCTCTGGGACTCAAGGGGTTAACCTGACAACAAACAAGTCAATAGGACAACGATCACATGCTACACAGGGGACATTCACTAAGCGGTGACAAACAGATGGTGGACACAAAGTAACCCTCACACACAATCACTTCAACAGTACCAGTGTTAGTCCATGGAGAATATGCCAAAACAAGAATCAAGTTCATAGGGTCCCATTGTACAGACTCCATGGAAAACACTGGAAATGGGGAAAGGAGATCACTGGAGAAGTCACCATCATGTTCATTTCATCAGTTCAACATCACCGCTTACAGAATCACAAAAGGGGGCATCAGATCACACATCACAGTGTCACACAGAATAAATGCTTGTAGGTGCAACACACAGGCCGAAAACTATTTTACAGAATTCAAGCTGGAAAAAGTAGGCATTGGTGTTGTGGCTGCAATCATTTACTCTGACTTGAAATGACATATCCCATATCTGATTCCCACATGGATCCACAGGGGTGCTGATGCCATGGATCGATGGTACACCAACATCTCTATGCAGGATACATATGGGAAACAAATAGCAAACATTGTACCTTGGTCACCAACAGGCCATGACTGATGGATATCTAGGACTGAGTACAGTTGCCTCACGCAGAAGGATGGATGGGCTCATACACAGAGAAAAAAACAGGCCTCAATCAAAGATATCCCTCACTACTGGCTGGATTGTTGCCCTTAGGATTCAAATGTTACTAAATATGTTCCAACATGATGTGAACACAGAGATCACTTCACTGGATGTGATTGCCTTACTGGCCAGATATGTGCACCCATCACATATCAACCTACATTGCTACCATCCAAATACACATACATAGTATATCACACTCTACGTAGATGGGATATACGAGGTATGTTCATATCCATCATATCAATACAATGTCTTGTTGGATGGGTGCACATATATAGCCAGTAAGGCAATCACACCTAATGAAATGCTCTCTGGCATCACATCTTGGAAGGATATTACTGTATCCATATGAAGGGTACATATCCACATACATATATGACCATTTCTACTTGTGTGTCACTGTAATGGGATAGTAATGGGTAATGTCATCATGATGTCATATCATTGCCATCGTTAACAGATGTGTCTTGATCTAAGTCCCATCCCTCCAACATTCATGGTTATACAGATATTGCTCCATGTGACAGGTGAAGATATCCATCATTTGACCACACGGAGGCTCTTCAGCAGAGCCAAAGTCACAACATATCGAGAGAAATACCTCTTTGGAATGGTCCACAGAGTGTGCTTGTAAATCATGCACACCCTGTACACCATTCCAATTAAGTATTGTTCTCTAAATGGGTTGATTTTGTCTCTGCTGAAAATCCCTCGTGTGGACAAATTACTGAAATCTACATCTGTCACATAGAGCAATATCTGAACAACCATGAGGGTAGGAGGGATAGGACTAACAGAGAACAACATCTGTTCCCACAATGTCTACAATCTGACATCAAGGTGGACTTAACCTTTGCCACCCCCCTGGAGGGATAGCCATCCCTACAAGTTGTGAAGACAAATATATGTTGTTGGATCCCCCCCCCCCCGAGTTAAACAATGGTATTCCTACTGCTGAAAGGTGTGTTGATGCAAAAGGTATCACAGCTCAGACATGGATATGTCAGGGGCAATATCCCAGTGGCCTGATATTGTACAGTGGTGCTGTTACTACACAATCATATGGACAGCTCTGGTACAGGGACCAGATATCTACATGGGAGGGTGTAGCAACAGCCCCACTGTACTATTTCTGGACACTGTGATATTGCACCTCAAAATGAAACCTTCACGCGTAATAACTCAAACAACACCTTTCAGCAGTGGGAGTACCCTTGTTTACCCAAGGGGATTAACACAAACACATATATTTTTCTTCACCACATATCAAAGTAGAATTGTCTCCACAAACATATGGCTAAGGTCACTAATCACAACATCTTCTTCCTCCACACAGCTTACGGCCGTCAAGCCCAGCGGGAGACAGTGGAGGAGGCTATGTCACCCCCCAGTGAGGAGGACACAGAGGAGGGGACCAGCCGGTGGTCACCTTACCCACCATCACCATCCCCTCCAACACAGGCTGCATCACCACCTACTGCACCACCACAGGCTGCACCACCCCTTCCAGCTGCACCACCACAGGCTGCACCACCCTTTCCAGCTGCACCACCACAGGCTGCACCACCCTTTCCAGCTGCACCACCACAGGCTGCACCACCCCTTCCAGCTGCACCTCCCCAGTACAGTGGCTGGATGCCACAGAAGGAGAGGTGGACACATCCATCCACCTCCACCAGCTACTACCCTCCATCAGCAGCACCACCACCGCCAGGGAGGCAATGGCTGCCAGGGACAGTGGCCAACACCCAATATGGGCCATATGCCTCCCAGATCAACCCACCCTCCTGGATGGCTCCACAGCATGCCCCAAGGTATGACCCAAGGTGGGGTCCCACCACCTATCAGTGGCCACCATATGACCCTTGGCCACTGGACTACACACACCTGGGCCTGAATGGTGAGCCCCAGCGCCCCCTACCCAGGGACATATTCACACCTCCACCAGCACACACATCTCTGGGCAGCTCTGCATCACTTGATGTGGTGGGCATATGCCCATCATCTGCACCAGCCACTCCAACAGCAGCCACAGCACCCTCAACAGCAGCAGAGAAGGAAAGAGCACCCTCAACAGCAGCAGAGGAGGAAAGAGCACCCTCAGCAGCAGCAGAGGAGGAAAGAACACCCTCAGCAGCGGAGGAGGAGGAAAGAGCACCCTCAGCAGCGAAGGAGGAGGAAAGAGCACCCTCAACAGCGGAGGAGGAAACAGCAGCACCAGGGACACCGGGCACATCCACCTCCAGCACTGCACGCCTCACAGGCATGGAGGCGGAGTGTATGGCCCTTCAAAGAAGACTACTCCGGTCCAGCAGAAGTACAGACAGCAACATCACCAGGAGCAGGAGGCAATCCAGGAGGAACATTGACCAATTGGAGACCAGAATCCAAGCTCTGGAGTCGGAGGTGGCCAGGGGGAACACACTACTCCACCAGCTCAGGACTGGTCTCATGGACATGATGACACAGGTCCTTGTGGAGTTAAGGGAGATCAACCGCAGAGAGAACCTGAGGATGGAGAGGGCGAACTTGCGTTCCACCGAGGGGTCTACTGCTACCACCACCCCCTCCAGTGTTACCCCTGAAGCAACACCTAGGGGGCAGAGGGTTACCAGGAGATCCACAAGGGCATCCACCTCTGGCACCCAGGCTAAGGCCCCCCACCCAAAGAAGAAAAAATGAAAGGCCCAACCTGTTAAGTTTCCCCTCAATAAAGAAAACATTTTTTTTTTAATTCAAGTCTGATCTGTTGTGTCTTCAGTTATGGATTGGGTGGCAGGGTTGTCTCCAATGCATTGCCATACAATGCAGTGAACACAACCTCTGCCTGTGTGAAATGTTAGTGGGATGCTACAACATGGGTTCACACACACACCGTTGTACAAATTCAACTTGTAATACATCCCTGGAGCCATATTACACCACTGTGTTATATGGCGGTGTTGTGTGTTGAATTTGAACAACAAAACATACCCCTTAGCACAACAAATTGTACAACACTGAACATTTGTCTACATCATATGTTGTGTTTAACCCTTTGAGTGCCAGAGTGGTAGACAACGCATTGTAAAGAAATGCGTTGGGGACCACTCTTGCACTCAGTGGGTTAATGGGATAACCAGACAAACAGCTCTGTGATTTAGCAGGGACATTATAAGCAGGATAGATAAATGGGACATGTATCCATGTTGTCTTGGATTCACACACTCATTGTGCAACTGACTTACTGGAGAAGCCAATGTTTTTAACCTAGGATTTCAATGTGTAGCACACACATTGATATCCTGGGCTGAGCATTGGGGTCTCCTGTAAGTTGAGTTGCTGTTTCCCTAAGGGTGTAACAGACTTCACCAGTGATAACACATGTCCACTTAGTCTGGTTGTTCGTTAGCCCATGTACAGAGATATGTCAAAGTGGAGCAAAATCTCAGAACATGGATTATACTGAGCAATACAGATACTGTGGACAGGTATTCACTGTGGAAGTATGTCCCCTGTATCACCTCTTCATCACTCCCACAACACATTGGTGCATCACTGCCACCATCATCTGTTTGCATGGATACATCACAGAGTCCAGTCACTGGCAAACAAGTGGTGGACACCTGTGATGTGGGTGATGCCTTTCCATGTATGGGGCATACTCTACCCTGGGTGTGGTAACACATTGACATATGTGTTCTCAAATATATCCTCCTACAGACACAGATAGAATGGTGATGGTTCATCTTTATTGTGTCTCAAAGTACATTAGAATGTACATGTGTTTTGTGTGTGTATTGCCTATATGCATTGAACACCTGTATAGAACACTAAATGTACTTTGAAACTAAATCGTAATACTTCAGTAACACTGCTGCCCTGCTCATGTGTTGTCCATGAGGTTTGACAACTCTGTAGCTGAGCATCCTGACTGTACAGGTTAAAACACTCAAGAATTAGTGTTTTCTGTGTCTCTATGAGAATGTTCCAGTAGAGGTTTGTGTGAACCTCAGGTCAAACTTTGCATCACCAACAACATCACCATAAACAGCAAGGGGTGATCTTCATGAAGGTGTTGTCAAGACATCAATCCAGTCACATGGAAGATCTTCAGTTCAAGGATGGATCATGTTACGGATGCCTGCGGGACAAGAGGACAGGATTTGGAGCAGTAGACCTGAACTGATCATCAAGCAACAACAATTTAGTCTTTTTTATCCCCTCAGTTTTCACAGTTACAGGTGAGTGCACAAACCATTGCTTGACAATGTGTTGTGTACTCATCTGTAACCAATTCTGTGGGGAACTAAGGACACGTGCATCAGTCCTAGGGATATGTGCCCCTGACATGTATACACACATTAACAAGTGTTCTGAGAGCTCCATGGAAGTAATGACATTGTGCTGCCACTGTGAAAGTGACAGTGGCAGCCCAATGTCATTTGTTCCATGGAACTGTTAGGACACATTTGTTGATGTGTGTATTCATGTCAGGGGCACATATGTCTGCACACTCACAGGTCTGCATGGAGTCCGTGGTAATCTGATCTATGTCTCATGACCTCTACATTGTGTGCCCATACCACTAAACATCCACCCCTGTGCTGCTCTTCTCAGCTGTAGCACAGTACAGGTCCCATATTGAGTCTGATGTCCCTTCTAATGCATATCATTAGATAATACTCTTTCGCTACTGGGCTAGCATGGTTGTTCAGGCTATAATCATGGCATATCCAGTTAGTTGCTGTCAATCAAGCCGTGTAAGGTGATGAACATGGGTAATATGTTGTACCTTGTTTCTCCTGGGGGTGTGCGTGATATCCTTGGGGTCTGTATGTCAACGTGGAGAGTGCAATGGAGGATGGTTGTTGAGTCCACACACACAATTTTCCATGTCCACTGCCAGTGCAGTGCTGTGTCACTGTTCCTGTGGGGTGAGACAGAACAAAATGTGCAGTGTGGTTAGTGTCACAGGACTGATGGGGGACTTGCATGGATTGTTTGCATGCATGTGTTATACTCACAGGTGAAGTATTCCGTGATGAGCCTGTCTCTGATCTGTGCCCCTCTCATGGTCTCCTCCACATGCCCGATGTCCATGGCCACTTCCTGTATGGGGGGGGTCCGGGATGTGCTCCAGCAGCCTGGTGTCCACTGCGATGTTGTGCAGTATTGCGCACGCCACAATGATGTCACACACCTTAGCCGATGCATACTGCAGTGCTCCCCCAGAGTGGTCCAGACATCGGAATCTTGACTTGAGGAGCCCAAATGTCCGCTCAATAGCATTCCTGGTTCTGGCATGAGCCTGGTTGTAGCTTTCCTGGGCATGTGTTTGGGGATTGGCCAGAGGGGTCAGTAGCCAGGACTTGCATCCATAGCCAGCATCACCTGTGTAATGTGAGTGACATGGTGAAACAGGGAGCACATGCTGTGTGAATGATGTTTTGTGTGGTGGACGTAGTAGGTGTGGGTCAGGTGCATGCTGAGCTGAGTGGTGTGTACGCCTGTGTATGTGGTGTGATTTTGTTTTGTGAACTCACCCAGTAGCCATCCCCCTGTAAAGGTTCCATTCTCAAAATCTCTGTGGACTGAGGAGTTTTGTAGAATGTATGCATCATGTGTGCTGCCAGGATATTTTGCACAGACATTCATGATCCTCATGTTGCTGTCACACACCATCTGCACGTTGATGGAGTGGAAGTTCTTCCTGTTGATGAATATCTGTGCATCACGTGCTGGGGCCTTAATCCGGACATGGGTGCAATCTATAGCACCCATGACCCTGGGCATGCCTCCCTTTGCGTAAAAGGCCTGCTTGACGTGTATCCAGTCCATGTCGGTGGTGGGAAAATGTATATAGGTACTGGCCTTGCTTTTGAGGGCTGGCAGGACCTGGGCCAGCACTCTGGAGAATGTGGCCTGTGACATGCCAGAGGCGTAACCCTCAGTGGACTGGAAGGCCCCGCTTGCCATGAAGTGTATGGCACAGAGTAGTTTCTGCAGGCCAGTTAGGGCATGGTTGTGGATGTAGATGGGATCCACCTGCTCCTTGATGACCTCATACAAGGCAATGATGCTGTCAGGCCTCAACCTGTAGCGATCAATGACCTCGTCATCAGCCATTCCAAAGAGTGTGACCCTTGGGCGGTATACCCTGGGCCTTGGTGGTCGTCTATACATCCTGTGCCCTCCAGGTGGGGATGGACTCCTGTGTGGCTGCTGAGCCAGAGCCTCCTCACTTGCAACAGGTGAAGGCTGTTGATGAGGCGTGCTTGGAGTTTGCTGATGTTCCCTAGCTCTCTCCCTTGCACGCCTTCTCCGCAGTCTTCGCAACAATATGTAACCCAACATACTGTTTGCTCTCTCTATCTGTCTCTATCTATCTGTATCTATCTATCTGTCTCTCTCTCTCTCTCTCTTTCTCTCTCTCTCTCTGTCTATCTCTCTCTCTCCCTCCCTGAGTGGAAAACAAGCCACAAGTGAGTGTGTTGAGTTGTCCCTTTAAGTACTTGCTAGGGCGTTGTGTAGGTGTGGTGATGAGGTGAGTGCTGACCAATGGTGAGTTGTTTGTGTCCAGGTAAGTGTTAGCAGGTGTGTGTGTGTTATAAGATGTGGTGTGTTGTGCTTGTTCTGTGTGTGCCATTTGCGGGCGTGCAGTTGTGGGGTGCAGGTCGCGTGTTGATGTTGCCCAGGTGAGCTTGTATTTGCAGGGTCCGCTTTGTGTGATGACCCCCATTGTTCCGTGCCATGTTGTGTTGTTGTTTTTTTGTGTGTCATTGTTCCTGTGGTGTTGGTTGTTGTTGTGTGTGTAGTGATTTGTGTTGTGTGTGCATGTTTTTGTGTTGTTTTGGCATTGCACGGGTTAATTTTCCCATTTACATGGTTGTGCGGTAAGCCTTTTGTGTCTTTTCCTCTGTAACGGGTGTTTAGTTTTGGCCGTTAAGTGTCTAACGTGTGTGAAAAGTGGGTCTTAACTTTTAGCCGTTAGGTGTGTCTTTTTTTCAGCCGTTATCAGTACCGCAAGCCTTTGAATAGCTCTGGGGTATGTTGTTCCATGCGTCTGAATGCACGTAAGTGTATCGGCCGTAAGGATTCTGCAACTGCCGTTAGCTGTTCTTTAGACGGATCTTTGAATTGCAACATGACACTTAACGCACCCGTTAGTGATTTTTTTGGTTAACGGCTACCTTTAAATCGAGCCCATAGACTCTCGGCAAGGATAATTAGGTCCAGTTTATATCTGTATCTTTAATTAATAGAATATTGTTAATACCTTACCCTTTTTGTATTATAAGCATAGATTTATATAATTACTAGCAATGTTGGATGGCGTTGTCTGTCATGTTATGTTGAGAATGTAAAATGTATGTAATACTCTGTGGTAGAAGAAGAAGAATCATGCAAATGGGATGTAAAGGTAGTATATGTTGTCCAATGACTGTATTGAGCATTGAATGATATTAACTGTTTCTGTGGCAAGAGAAGTGTATATGAACTTTTGTGGCACTTAAAGTTAGGTTTATAAATGTTGTTGCAGTAGGTGTATTAAATAAAACAGGGAAAGAAAGAAGTAAATGAATAGTGACAGCATACACACTGAAGCCTTTCAGTGACAGAGAGGTGAAAACACATAGGAATGTGTTAAGCACTTTTTTGGCAGTGAAAGGGTTAATATGACCTATTTTTGTTTTTTTGGGGTTTTTTTTTTACACACATTATGTAAAAATGTGTTTTTTGGGGGTGATGTGGGCAGTCGACAGGTGAGGTACAATACTTGTGTTTAAAGGACACTCCACGTGTAAATTAATGCTCAGTACATAATTTGCAGGTATATAGTGTTATACATTGGCATAATGTAAGTGACAGGAAAAAGTAAACAGAATTCAGTAGTCACCTTGCACCGACTTACACAAAGGCTGCAAAGGCTATCTCAGAAAGATTTTGTAACACGCTCCATTCAGTCAGAGATCATTTATTAGAGTAAGTGTTGTCATTTATTTAAACAATCAAGGTTATAAGCACTACAGTGGAGGCCATTGCTGGGTCTCCGTCTGAAACGGTTTTAAGGACACTCAGACACAGAAGGTTTGGGTAAAAAACACAGTTTTATTGAAAACACAGAAATTAGAGTAACCCATACGGGTCCAGTATATACTGACAGAAATAATACTGACACAGGTCAGGTTACAATAGTACTCAGTAACCCACTCGGGTCCAGTGAAACACAATGGTACAACACTGCCACAGGTCAGGTTACAGTTCGTGTGAATCCTAGAAGAGACAGTGGAGAATTGGGAGCTATTAGGCCAAGAGATACGGACAGGCCTTAATAGTACTGAGGCCCACAGGACACTCTCTACTCAGAGAATGACACAATAGCAACAGAGGCCACACGGTGGTAAATGAAGGCCCTGGACAAGTGACAGACTGCCAGAACAGTCAGAGGGTGACTGAACAGAGTAACGCCAACGCCAACCATAGCCTGCAATACACTGTGACCAAATGCAACAGCACCAACCCACAAGGGGTTAAATGAACACTCAGACCTGAAAACGGCTGCAAGGCCGTGGAGACAACCGAGACGCCCAGGGAACAAACCAACCTCGGATTATAAGCGGTGAACAGGTCAAACATACCATGGCGCAACCTGACTGATCTCCAACACCGTGGTTTAAGGATCATGAGGCACATAAACTGGAGACTGGGTCACAGTAAGCAGGACTGCCGCAGCAGAGTAAACGAGGCAACCAGGGGAATTGTCAGTAGACAGTGAGAGTACCGGAGGCACGTCCTCCAAACGGATCACCGGATGAGGCAGAGAGCCAGGCCAGATCGGTACACAGAGCAGTAATGTCAGCCAGGCCGGGTCAGTACACAGAGCAGGAACGTCAACCAATCCGGGTCGGTACACAGAGCAGGAACATCAGCCAGGCCGGGTCGGTACACAGAGCAGGAATGTCAGCCAGGCCGGGTCGGTACACAGAGCAGGAATGTCAGCCAATCCGGGTCAATACACAGAGCAAGAACGTTAGCCAGGCCGGGTCGGTACACAGAGTAGGAACTTATACAGGCAGAGTAGTCAGGCAGTCCGGGTTCATACACAGGATTCACACAGAAGTCAGGAACAAGCGTTACCAACTGGAACACCACGAAAGGGCGCTGCAGAAGTGACAGGACTCAGTATTTAAGGGCTAGCACTGGGCGGAGCAAAACCACAGAAGCCAATAAAAGGAATCATTGAGTAGCACTGAATCACAATGTTGCCAGCAATAACACGGGCACTGTGATACCGTCACATCACAGTGCTTGTTGGAGAATGTATTATTGATGAAACAAGGCTATAATAATAAAGTGTAAGGGGTACCTAAATTTTGAATTTATGCAGGGAAGTCAGATTAAATGATTTACTAAAAGTGTGCTCTGTGGGGAAACAGCAGATCTCCCTCTCATCACAGCACACAGAAATACAATCATATGGATGCCCCAAATTAGTTATTGTCTACCACACGCGTACACAGTAATTTGTAATGTATTGGCGTGACAGCTGCAGTCTTCTCAGCATGTGGGTGAAGAATGACCAATATGTTACAGCTTTCTTGAACGCGTAGCCGCTGAAATGTTTAGCCAAGTAAGTCATAACATGTGTGGTCCACTGTGTACCGTGACACCTCCGAGGTTAGGTCCAGGATGGGCTGTCATTAGCATACAAGTAAACTCTGAGTGCTCATGCACTCAAAGGGTTAACCCCTTCCCGACAAGTGACTTACCAGGTACGTCACGAAAAAATGTCACTTAGTGACAAAGGACGTACCTGGTAAGTCACGGAAGTCATTCGCTACAATGAAGAAAAAAAAAACCCCCGTCGTTAAGTGCCGGCCGCGTGCGCTCGCGGCCGGTCACTAAGGGGTTAATACACTGTCCTCCACAGAACATGGAAAAGCAACCTCTACCCCATTACAGAGAGTTGATAACACCAATGAAGTATTTCAGAGGGAGAGACGTGTCCCACAGTGGCCAAAAAATGAGAATGTATCACGGTGCCCGTGCTTGCCTGTCACTCTCTGTGCTGGTGCTCGTCCATTGGAGGAAGCTGATTGGCCCGCCCAGGGTGTCCCTTTATATTGGGCTTTATGGCACCTGTCAGGGGCCCTTTTGTGGTGTCCCTGTGTCTGTGCTATTATTGCTGTGATCCTGTATTCCTGTGTACCGACTCGGCTCGTCTGACTACTCTACGTTCCTGCTCCGTGATTGACCCGGTTCTGGCTGACTTCCTGCTCTGTGATTGACCCGGCCCTGGCTGACGCTCCTGCACCGTGATTGACCCGGTTCTGGCTGACTTCCTGCTCCGTGATTGACCCGGCTCTGGCTGACATTCCTGCTCTGTGATCGACCCGGTTCTGGCTGAATTCCTGCTCCGTGATTGACCCGGTTCCGGCTGACGTTCCTGCTCCATGATCGACAGGTTCCGGCTGACGTTTCATCTCCGTTATCCTTCCAGTTCTGCGTCTTGTTTCAGCCTGGGACATTCTGAGCCTGCTCGCAGCTAGCACCAACTGATCACATTCGTTACTCTGTGGCCTCCATCTCTGAGCCTGTTGGTTACCTCCATTTACTGAGCCTGTGAGAGTTTACTACCGAGCTGTGCCTGTTGTCTGTGCCTAAGAACACTTGCTGTGCCGGTTGTCTCTGTTTACCGAGCCCGTTGCCTACGCCTGCCAAGCTTGTAGCCTCCGATACTGAGCCCCTTTTACACCTTAGTGGAATAGTCAAGGGTGAAGCCACTGCAGGAGCAAACGGGCCAGAACCTGAATCGCCCTTAATAGTATTACCGATGTAACCCTGCGTGTGCCAACGGGAGGAAAGCCGCACACACCCCTTGGGTGCCAGAACGGAGTAATCACTGCACAAGCGATAATGAGCCCAGTACTGGTGATACGGTAGATGTATAGAACGCTTGGAAACCAGAGCCGGGACACCCTTCCTGTGTCATACAGCGCACACACTGCAAGAGCCAATGGAGGTACCAACGCCAACCGGCGCGGTTACGGCGCACACAGCACCAAGTAGGACAACAGCTCTGCTAGTGCGAAAGGTAGGCTCGGTCGATACTGCCCAGGCTCAGGATGTGTTAACTGGCTCAATAGGTACTCTCAGGCTTGGCAAGTAAAAGTGAAGAGGTACAGAAAATCGGGGCTCCCGGCACAGCTAGGGTTAAGGCAGGTTTGAAACGGAAGACTACAGCTCAGCAGTGCTTTGGGTCAGGCTCAGGCAATAGCTCAGAGGACAGAGAGAGGATTAGCCAGAGCAACACAACATAGTTCAGAATGTCGCCAGCCGGCGACCAGGATACACAGGAACTCAGGAACAATCACGGAGCAGGAATCCAACCGGAACCGGGTCAGTACTCGGAGCAGGAACGTCAGCCACAGCCGGGTCAATCACGGAGCAGGAGCGTCAGCCAGAGCCGGGTCAATCACTGAGCAGGAACAATGGAATGGTCAGACTAGCCGGGTCGGTACACAGGAAAGCAGAACACAGCAACAAGGCGCAGACTCAGGAACACCACGAAAGGGCAACTGACAAGTGCCCATAACACAGTATATAAAGGAACACTCTGGGCGGGCCAATCAGTTTCCTCCAATGCACAGGCAATACTGCAAAGATTGACAGGGAATCACGGGGACCGTGATAGCGCAGCAGGTTATTTCATGGACCGTGCTTTCGCTGAACGGTATCTAAGGGCTATACGTTTATACTGATGGTGGTAGACAGGTTCTCTAAGATGGCCCATTTCGTGCCCCTTGCTGGGCTTCCTTTGGCCCAGGAGCTGGCAGTAGTTTTTGCCAGAGAAGTATTTCGCTTGCATGGGGTTCCCAGAGTTATAGTATCGGACCGAGGGAGTCAGTTTGTGTCAAGATTCTGGAGGGTATTCTGTAGCCAGATGGGCATACAACTATCCTTCGCCTCAGTCTACCATCCCCAGACCAACAGGGCCGCTGAGCGTGCCAATCAGAGACTGGAGCAGTTTCTGCGCTGCTTTGTGACCGATCATCATGATAATTGGGCTGACCTGTTGCCGTGGGCAGAGTTTGCCAGGAACTGTGCAGTTAACTCATCATCTGGGAGCTCTCCATTTCTCGTTAATTATGGGTTCCAGCCATGTCTGCTCCCGGACTCGTTTCAGTCTCATCAGATTCCGACTCTGGAAGAGCATATTGAGCAGCTCCATTCCACTTGGGCACAGGTGCAGAGGTCCCTCAGCCAGTCCTTCCAGCGACATCAGCAGCATGCCAATCGCAGACGGCTGCCAGCGGTATCCTTCCAGGCTGGGGACAGGGTATGGCTCTCCTCCAGAAATCTTAATCTGCAAGTGCCATCCAACAAATTGGCTCCCCGGTTCATTGGTCCATTCAAGATTATCCTTAAGGTTAACCCCGTGGCCTACACACTGGAACTCCCAGCATCTATGCGCATTCACAATGTGTTACATGTGTCACTATTGAATCCTTGGTATGCAACCGCTATACTACCACTCCGGTGGTTCCTGGGCCGGTGGATGTTCAAGGCCAGGAGGAGTATGAAGTACAGTGTATTATTGACTCCAGGAGGTTTAGAGGCAAATTGCAATATTTGGTCCACTGGAAGGGTTATGGGCCCAAAGAGCATTCTTAGTTCGACCAGAGGGACCTTCATGCTCCAAGATTAATGCACAATTTTCACTCTAAATATCCCCAGAAACCCAAACCCTCTGCCAGGGGAGGGGGTCTTTGAGTGGGGGGTACTATCACGGTGCCCATGATTGCCTGTCACTCTCTGTGCTGGTGCTCGTCCACTGGAGGAAGCTGATTGGCCCGCCCAGGGTGTCCCTTTATATTGGGCTTTATGGCACCTGTCAGTGGCCCTTTCGTGGTGTTCCTGTGTCTGTGCCATTATTGCTGTGATCCTGTATTCCTGTGTACCGACTCAGCTCGTTTGACTACTCTACATTCCTGCTCCGTGATTGACCCGGTTCTGGCTGACTTCCTGCTCCGTGATTGACCCAGCTCTGACTGACGTTCCTGCTCCGTGATCGACCTGGTTCTGGCTGAATTCCTGCTCCGTGATTGACCCAGTTCCGGCTGACGTTCCTGCTCCGTGATCGACCGGTTCCGGCTGATGTTCCTGCTCCGTGATCCTTCCAGTTCTGGGTCTTGTTTCAGCCTGGCGACATTCTGAGCCTGCTCGCAGCTAGCACCAACTGATCACATTTGTTACTCTGTGGCCTCCATCTCTGAGCCTGTTGGTTACCTCCATTTACTGAGCCTGTGAGAATTTACTCCCGAGCTGTACCTGTTGTCTGTGCCTGTCTAAGAACACTTGCTGTGCCAGTTGTCTCTGTTTACCGAGCCTGTTGCCTACGCCTGCCAAGCTTGTAGCCTCTGATACTGAGCCCCTTTTACACCTGTTGATCATGAGTTAACCGCAATAAACATACAAGCAACTACTAGTAGTGGTGGAGATATAACTAATGGTAATAATAGTAATGAATATGTAACTCCCCTAGCGAGAAATATAGAATTAAATGATCAATGCATCGTATTTGATTTAGAATGCCTGAAGGCAGAGGGTAGTGTTGAAGGAATGAAAAGTGAACATCAATCAATGGTAGATATAACGAGATGTTATAAACCAAAATCTGTATTTTATCCAGTACATTGTCGCAATCATGTATTGGAAGTGTTTCAAGAAATGGTAGAAAAAGATCTCCTATCCCTTAGAAAACAAATTGAAGATAAAAGTATTTATAATGATCATTTATCAGAGGAAGAAAGAAAAGCACTTAAATAATTATCAGGAGATAGAAGCCTTGTCATCAAAAATGCAGATAAAGGGGGAAGTGTTGTAGTAATGGATGCTGTAACATACCATCAAGAGTCATTGAGACAATTACAGGATGAGACTTCCTACATCGTATTAGGTAAAGATCCCACAAAACATTATTCTAGATTAATGTTTAAACTAATAGATGAGGGTGTCTCATTAGGTATAGTTAATTCCAAACAAGCTGATTTTTTAAAGGTAAAACATCCAAGGACCCCCATTTTTCATCAACTACCAAAAATTCATAAACCAGATAGACCTCCAAGAGGACGTCCTATAGTCTCAGGTATTGGCACCCTTAACGAGAATTTACCTGAACTAGTGGATTCGTGTTTGCAACCACTAGTTTCTCATTTAACTAGCTATATCAGAGGTTTGGGACATCTTATGGTCTTATTTCAAGATTTACATTTGAGTGGTCATGTATCTTGGGGGTCAATGGATGTTGAGTCCCTTTAGTCTTCCATTCCACATGATAAAGCAATGGAAGCTATCAAGTTCCATTTAGACAAATATTCGAGTTATACAGTAGAGTTAAGAACGTTTCTTTTGGATGGCATCAGATACTTGTTGGAGCATTATTTTTTCAAATACGATGGAACCTTTTACTTACAAAAACTAGGTACATAAATGGGAGCGAAATTTGCTCCGTGTTTTGCTAATATCTATATGGGATGGAAAGTGGTGTAACAATAGGGGTCGCAGCGGTCACACCTGCGACCCCCTCGCCCGCATCAGCAGCTCAGCAGATCTCCCATTCGGAGCGCCGCTCTAGTAATACAGAGCGCTGGGAGATGACATCATCTCCCAGCCTCTGCATTACTAGAGCGGCGCGCGGGAGCTCCAGTTGCAGAGATTTGTGCCGAAGGAGGCACAGATCTGTCACGGCACGCCACTAGACCACCAGGACTGGAGCTAGGGGCAATGTGGAGATAAAGGGGAAATGTGGAGATGGGGGCATTGTGGAAGGAGAAATGTGGAGATGGGGGCATTGTGAAGATGATGGGGGCATTGTGGAGATGAAGGGGGGCAATGTAGAGATGAAGGGGGCATTGTGGAAGGGGCAATGTAGAGATGAAGGGGGCATTGTGGAAGGGGCATTGTGGAGATGAAGGGGGCATTGTGGAAGGGGCAATGTGGAGATGAAGAGGGCATTGTGGAAGAGGCAATGTGGAGATGAAGGGGGCATTGTGGAAGGGGCAATGTGGAGATGAAGGGGCCAATGTCGTCGGGGGAGGCCATGGCAATTCTTGCACAGGGCCCGGTGGCTTCTAGTTATGCCTCTAGGGATGGAACAAGGAGAACTATATATACAGTGTGAACAATGTTTATAGAACATCTATATTGTTTTACTCTAGATATATAGATGATTTACTCTTCATATGGCGGGACACGGAGCGGAGCTTCTTAGCCTTCAACGAGTATCTGAATGATAATCATTGTAATTTGTGCTTTACGTTTGAGTACAAAGAGTTGCAAATAACGTTTTTGGATCTTGAATTATACTTTCATAACAACAAAGTTAAAAGTAAGGTATATAGAAAACCAAGTTTAGGTAACAGTTTATTGCATGCAAGTTCTTGTCATCCAAAGCACACGATTGGAGGTGCTCCGAGTGGGCAGTTTTTGCGCTTGCGCAGGAACTGCTCAACTTTGGACACCTTTATAGAACAAGCAGAAGAACTTTGAGTACATTTTATTAAAAGTGGTTATTTTGAGCATCAAATAGAGAAGGCATTTAATAGGGTTTTAAATAGAGGGAGATCGGCTCTTTTGCAGCCAAAAATGAATAAACTAGGACAGGATGATACCCTTTATAATGGATTACAGTCTTGAATTTGATAAGATTAAAGCAATAATTAAAAAACATCTTCCAATCCTAAACAGTGATCTTACCTTTAGTGTGGCTTTAAAAAAACATCCAAGATTTGTAGCCAGAAAAGCAATGACATTGGCTAAGAAATTATCCCCTAGTTTGTTTAGAAGCACTCTGATAACTAAACCAACATGGCTGTCAACTGTCGGCATGTTTCAATGTGGAGCGAGGCGATGTTTGGTTTGTCCATTTTTTCATAATTGGTAATCAAGTCACTAGTTCTCACACTAAGAAAACATATAGAATAAATCAGTACATTAATTGTAAAACGACTCATGTAACATATGTTATTACATGTTCTAAATGTTTAAAACAATATGTGAGGCGAACAGCAAGGCCACTAAAAGAAAGAATGAGAGAACATGTTCTTAGTATAAAGAAAGAGGATTTGACAAAACCTGTAGGCAGGCATTTTTCAGAATGTATTAAAGGGGATTTAACCTATTTTAAGTTTCAGGGAGTAGAGAGGACCCTATTGAATGAGAGAGGGGGTAACATCATGACAATGTTGAATAGAATTAAGGTAAAATGGATACTTAATATGGAAACAAGAATACCGAATGGTCTTAATTCTTGCCATGATGTTTCTTTATATGTGCATAACTAACTAAAAAGTATTATGTACATTTGAGTTGGAGTTAGCCTCGCTGAAGAGAAGTTGATATCTTTTATGAATTATCATTATTCATGACAATTAATACTGAAATATAATATTCTTATTTGGTCTTACTTTTATATGGTTTAATTATTACATTTCAAATAGATTATATTTTCAATATTATTTTTTGTCATCATTATACTCCACCACTACAGTATAAACTTAAATAGCTTATGATTCATGGGCATATATGGAGCCGAATAGTCAGGGTTAATTAAAGGAACACAATCATTTTTAAAGGAAGCTTTAATCAGAATAAGGCAATGATTAACATTTGTTCTTAATCATAATTATGTTTTTTAAATATTTGAAATGTAAGTTCATTGGAGTTTTTTTAGTGGCAATGAACAGGTTAATGTGCCTTTTAGGGATTGTCCTTGAAACAAGAACAGTTTGAGGAGTTAATTGGACCCTAGGATTGGTCCAAATTTGAATTACTATAGATTATTGTGACAACCACGAATCAGAACATTACCTGTATTTGCTATATGGGTGTGGGTATTTTATAACGTTAGTTAGTTACTTACTTCTAGTACGAAATGCGTTAGGTGACTAACGCATCAGGAGCGTGTATCATTGTGTTGCATATTACAAAAAAGAAGACTTGTGTCTGATGTTTTTAACTTTGATTACAATAAAGAGCATTTTTTAACATGAATTGAAAGGCTGCCCGGTGATCGGTGAGTCCATTGAAGCGCTTCACATCTGTGTCATCTTGTTTGTCAAAGCTACCTGGCTGGAGCTGTGTGGAGCGCTCTGGACTCACAAACAGAAAAATATTCGGTGAGTGATACATTGTATTTTCTAATTTTAATTTTAAAGATTAGGCTAGTAGCGTTCCACAACTGTATCTATTATTGTAGGTGAAGAATAACTAATATGTTACAGCTTGCTTTAACCCCTTCAGTGGCCATGGGGTATGCATAGCCACTGAAAGGTTTAGCCAGGTCAGTCATAACATGTGTGGTCCACTGTGTACAGTGACACCTCCGAGGTTAGGTCTAGGATGGGCTGTCATTAGCATACAAGTAAACTCTGAGTGCACATGCACTCAATGGGTTAATACACTGTCCTCCACAGAACATGGAAAAGCAAGCTGGTTTTCTATGTTCTGCGTAGGACATTGTATTAACCCATTGAATGTATGAGCACTCATAGTATACTTGTATGATGCACGTGTCGTAATGAAGACAGAAAGAATCTTAAACCCCATTGCAAATACTGCAAGGCAGACCCAACAAAACCTGAAGAAAAGCAGTGTTGCCTCATGACGTTATACCAGAGGCATGTAAATGGTGCTGGTCCAATACAGCAAGTGATTGAGATACATGTGCCTTTGGAGACGTGCAGCATACAAGTATAGAGTGAGTGGTCATGCACTCAAGGGGTTAATACAGTGTCCACCTCAGGAGAAGGAAAACCAAGTTGGTTTTGCATGTTCTGTAGAGGACATTGTACTAAATTGTTGAGTGCATGACTACTCATACTATACTTGTATGGTACAGGTCTCCCCCGGCTGATGCATGCTTGATGATATGGTGCAAAAATCTTCTGAGGACAGGTGAGCCTGCTGGATAGGAGTCACAGGAGAAAACTTTAGTTGGGGAGGGTGTGAGGCAAACAGTGGTATCAATGTGCTGGCTGGTAGTCAGAGTGCATACATGTTGTTGGTTTATATATCATGCAAGCCTGCCGAATCTCTGTGTCTGAGAGTGGTAGACACATCCCTGGAGAAAGGGAAGGCAAGCGCCCTGATTCAGCTGTGTGGTTCACACTTGCAGCTCCCAGAGCCCCACTCCTCGCCTCTCCCCTGAATGACGGGCGTAGAGTTGCAGTTCGACCATGGTGGCAGTTACTGTGGTGGTTGGGAGTATGGCAAGGATGATGCCCATGCTATGTGCACAGGCCCCAAATATCCCCAGTCCTCTCTGTCCCCTGAATGATGGGCGGACGGTTGTACTTCGACAATGGTTGCGCTTGCTTTGCTAGTTGGGAGGTTGGCAAGGTATGTGCACTGGCCCCAAGGGACAGCAGGAGTAGTTGGGATCCCAGGTCAACGGTTTCATGTAGTGGGGGATTACACCTAACCCAGTGGTAACGGCTATGTAGGATATTGTGCACAGGGCAAAAGGCATAGTGTATGCATGGAGACCAAGGGCAGATGGATGTAGCGGGTGGCTGACGGAAACGGTATGTGCATGGGCCCCAAGAGACAGGGGGAGTAATCAGGTTCCTGGACCAATGAATTTCAGGTACACTTTGCCCATAGGGTAGAGGACGAAGAGTGACAGTGGACAAAGTTTGAGAAAGAACTTAGTGGTGAAGCTATGAGTATAGGAGAGAGGACAAAGAGTTACATCAAAATAATATCAATAATATAAATTAAAACCTTCAGGAGATTGCTAGATGATGGCCTAAGACAAGGTCTGAATAAAGACAGCTTTGTTTGTATGTAAACTAACAGCCCGTCAGTCGTAAAATATATAGCCCCACATGGGCCTGAACAAGCAGAATTTTGTATGGTCTTTGTTTGGTCAGGCCTGGGTGAAACTGCTTTGGGCAAGGACATACAGAGCAGATGTCCAGATTCTGCCTATAAGGAGTACATCATCTAGCTAAAAAAGTGTTACATCTTGTAGTTACATCTTCTGCTGTTTGCCTGCTGTAACCCTGTGAGGAATGACCATCTTACTCACAGAAAATAAATCTTTATTTTTTAATAAAAGAATAAACTCTCTGTGAATTTTGTCTAAGTAATACCTCCTGCAAAGTAATATACTTTAACAGGACTAAAGAGAATACTGCAGATAATATAACCCTAGACAATGCTGGAAGGTGTGTTGGCACTTGGTTAACCATTACATTCCCCTAATATAATCATCTTAATTCCGACATTTCTCGGTGCTGTTCCTGGGTTCAGGCAGCTTCAACCCCACCCTGGGTCTGAACAGAAGAGTTGTAGAAAAGATGAAATTAAATCAAGTCAAGATAACCACATCCATTTTCAAGACACTAATCTCCACACCACTTCTTGGGAGCCTGAGCAGTACTTCTGGTCTTTTTGGAGTGATTTAATGTTCATTTGATCTGTGCTACACACTTGAATGGTAAGCATGAGTTTCTTTTCTCAATTTTATTGCCAATCACATTACACTAGACAGAGGGCAATGGAGGTGCCACAGCAAAAGGTGATCAGCTTAGGTAATGTCTCTCAGGAGTCCTTTCAGTGGCTACCATCACAGTTTGCGCAATATGTTGGCATAATTGGCATGATTTAAAAAGAAGGGGGTCCTACCTGTGGAGAGATATAGACATAGATTCTTTAGATGGGATCTCAGCAGCCATAGATGCAGTATTAACCCTTAAAGGTAAGAATAAGGGAAAGAAATTGTGCACTGTACTGCTTCTACTTCATGCAATACATACACTGAATTATATGTTTGACTGTAAGTGTCAAAAAACAAAGAAATAAGAAGCAAAGTTAGAAGACACACTGACAGGGGATGCAAAAACTCATGCACAAAATTCTATGCATACAGCTGTTTCACTGTAAAACAAAGTAGATGAACTCCTAAATAAAAATAACACTTTAGAAACAGATTTAACAACATTACAAAGGTAAGACAACCTCGCATTATACGTGCAGGTTTTTCGTTAAGCCCTATCATGAAAAAGAAAAACAGGTGAAAATTGCTGCAAATACCCTTACAGATCTACAAGATATCACAGTAGATTTAAAGGATCTGTATATTGATACAGATCTAGAAAAAGAATTTCAAATACCCCCACAGTGCAGGATTATAGCCACACCACTACTTTTCTAGAGGAAATACCAAAATCCCCTGATCACAGCAACACCAGGGAAGAGATAAATGATTATGTGAAAGATATTCATGAACTAGTGGTGGGTGAAAGGTCCCGTCATGTTCCCGAGAAAAAAATCTGCGAAAACCATGTGGTTGTCTACTTTTTCACTGGAAAATCCGCTTTAAATAAAGTGATTAAAATCGTCACCTTTTTCGCCCATTGGCAAAAATTATTTGTTATTTTTTCAATGGCTAAAAAATTTTCCACTGTTTTCCAGGAAGTGAAACACAAACAGCTACAGAGCAACAGAAAGGTGCTAATCTGTTGTACTGTAATATTTATAGCAAAATTGAGGCAGGAGAGGCTCATAGTGACTATCACTATGAGCAGGTTTACTAACAATTAAAGGAGGAGCTAGAAGGACTCTTATGTGCCCAGTGAGTCTGAGGAGGAGGATGAAGTGACCACTAACAGCATTAATGGGTCTGCATACCCTGATTCCTCAGACCCAATGCTGGTCAGTCCCTCTAAATCTCCCTAGGGATCTTGGGGAAATTTATCTCATGGGAGGAAGAAAAGGGTAGTAGTGCGGGCAGTACAGGACAGCTGCCTGTGCCTGCTGCCAGTACCGCAGTCTGCTATCAGTGATGCCCCTGCTGCTACCAGTGCTAAGCCTGCCGCCAGTGCTGAACCTGCTTGTAATTCTCAGGAGGGGGGAAGGAGAAGATAATGCCAAGTTTGACAGCAGGGCATCTTAAGTCACACTTGCCATCCCAAAGCAGTCCCACCACTAGTACTACAACTACTAAGGTGCAGCAGCATGTACAGAGTGTTAGGAGTGAGGGATAGGGTGATCATCATAATACTAGTGAGGAGGAAGACTCAGCCAGGTCAGGGACTGAAATTGATGTGGTTGGTGTTAGTAGTAGTAACAGTGATAGAGAAGCAGCTGGTGGGACTAACGTTAGGGGAGTGGTAGGGGAAGAAATTGAGAGTGTCCAGACTAGAGGTCAAGGGAGCCCGCACCATTCCCCTGACCCCGGGAGTCCCTTCCCTCCCACAGAATTGTCCAGGTGGAACATGCTCCTGAAAAGGCAAAATTGTTGACTAGCAGCAATAATACCACCACACCAGGAGCACAGATCAGCTGCCTGTGCCTGCTGCTAGTGCAGCCAATCTACCTTCTTAAGGTCTACAAGAAATGGCAAGTGTGACATTTGGGGACCCTCTGTTACATTTCTCACCACCTCCTCAAACCAGTGAGATGTTTGTAATAGAGCAGCAGCACTATATACTACTAATTCAAGGGGACAATATCAGTGCTGTAGCTGATCTCTCCTTGAACTGAAGCTTAGCCTTTCTTGAGCAACCAATGGGTAAGATAAATCTTATTTCTTATTTGACCAAACATTTAGATCTAATGGACCCATGGAGAGTTCTGCATCCACTCAAGTGTGACTACACTTTCTATTCCAATCCACACTAGATCTTTACTCGTATAGACTACTTCCTTGTCTCTAACCTTCTGCTCCCAAAAATTGTGTCAGCTTAAATCCACAATATTGTTACTTAAGGCCATGTCCCTATTTTGGTAGGACTAGCACCCTCCAACAGATTGTCGTTTTCTCTTAACTGAAGGTTGCTCAACTACATCTCCAATTCTGAAAATGTTTAAAAATACCTTAGGGAAGATGGCTTAAATGAGACAGATAATCGCTACCACTCATCTGACCCCTTTCTATTTTGGTAAGCGTCTAAGGTAGTCCTTTGAGGTAGCATAATTTCTTATGTAGCTAGTAAGCGCAAAAAATTTACTCCAAATTAGTGGAACATAATGCCTCCCTCACTTAATCCTACAAAACCTACAATGCTCACCACTCTGAGGATAATAACACAAGTTACTCAGAGGCCAAACATTTTTTTATGATGTGTTGCATGAGAGGGGAGATTTTTCCTTTCACTTCTCATATAGCAGGTTCTTCAAAGAGTCTAATAAATCAGGACAGTTTCTCTACTCATTATTGAATAAGCATAAGGAAATAGCAAACATTACTAATACACATCATTCCACAGGTACCCTCCTTACTACCTCTGAAGGTATTAACAAAGCTTTTTCTCAGTGTCATTTAGTATCATTCTCTCTATGGGGCATTAGACATACTCACCTTCCAATCCTAGATGATGTCCAGAGAGACTCTGGGCTACAATTACTCCGGAAGAAATCCAGTCGGTGATTAAGAATCTTTACAATGCAAAATCCATGGGCCCTGACAACCTTCTGGGTGAATACTACAAGATTCTCACTGAGCAAGTTTCCCTGACACTACATCACCTTTACTCCTCTATTTTAGACACTCACCAAACTCTACCCTTATTCACTTGAGAATTATAGTCTTGCCCACGATCAGAAAGGACCCTTGCCTTGTCACTTCCTACCACCCTATCTCCCTTTTAAATGTGGATTTTAAAAGCCTTACAAACATCATGACTACTAGACTGAAACTGATTCTGCCCCATTTGATCTCTAATGAGAAGACAGGGTTTGTTCAATGTTGACACTCAACACAATCTATTAGAAATTCACTGGCAGCAATTGAGGCCCTCACACTTACAGCATTGTTTTAAACCTAGATGTGGAGAAGGCCTTTGATAGTATAGCTTGGCCTCACCTGCATCATCTTTTGATACACCCAGTTCTCTCACTTTGTTGACACAATCTACTCTGCTCTACAAGCTCTTATACTACAAACAGCCTGAATTTTGCTCCCTTTACTCTGGAAAATGGGATGAGGCAGGACTGTCCACTCTTGCCCCTACTTTTTAACATTGCACTAGAACCCTTCCTTTGGAGATACCTGTCCATTGCCGACTTTCAGGGCATTGAGACGGGGGTTAGTATGCTCAATGTTGTGGCCTTCACAAATGTCCTTTTATTATTCATACATAACATATTATTCATACATAAAACCCTCACACGCCTTACCACACACTGTCAATTTGCGCCATGATTTTGGAATCATAGCTGGCTTACGAATCAACTACTCTAAATCCTAGGCCCTTAGCCTAGTGGGTGAGCTGAATAGACAACTCAAATCACTCTACCCCTTCCAGTGGGTTGAGGATTGTGTCAAATACTTAGGTGTTCTCTTACCTAGATCATTAAAATCCCATATGACATCAACTATAGACTCACAAAAGCTCAAATACTTGGCCAGTTGGAAGCTTGGACACCCCTGCCCCATCTTTTACTGGATGATGCAATGTTATTAAGATGATCAGTTTCCCTTGTATTTTGTACAACTTCCAAACACTCCCCCTGCTTCTCCTGACTTTACGATCTTTAACAAAGCTTTCCAGATATTTATATGGAAGAGATGAAAGTCAAGAATTACCCTATGAAAGCTTTCTCAGCCTCTGGGTCAGGCAAGTTTAAATTTACCTGTCTCAAACTCTATAATAACGTAGCCTACTGGGGGTGGTAAACGGCTGGATTCAGGACTCCAGTGTACATGGACGGCTACCATGGTCTGTCCGGAATGGCTGAACTCCATCCAAAATTTGGATAGCAGAGGCTTAACCTTCTGGAGTATTTGGGGTCCATTTGTTGTCATCCTCCCTCATGCACAGGCCATGTACTATAAAAAAAGCCTTTGAGAGCATGACTTGGACCCTTTCTAGAGGACTAGGAGACTCCCTTTCATCATAACTCTACTAATATCTCTTTACCTGTCATTTTCAATACTGGCCAGAAAGCCCCTGTCCTTGGCACTCTAGAGCTTGAAACTTCTGTTTGCTCTGACAGTGGACCACCCATTTTTCCTTACCCCATCCCCCTTATGTTCCCACCATCTCCTTTACCCCCTACCCCTCCTAGTTATACTTATACCCCTACAGCCCCTTTCTTTTCTCTGTAGAGACTTTCCTTGCTAACTCTACTTTCATATACTACCCACAATTCTATGGTTATTTGGAATTTGGCAGACACCATTACTGCTTAAAGCATAAACAACGTGGTTGTCAGCTTTTTTGTGGGAAAATCTGCTTTGAATAAAGCGATTAAAAAAACCTCACCTTTTTGCCTGCTGGCAAAAAAATGTAAATATTTTTCAGTGGCTAGAAATGTTTCTCCCCTTTAAACAAATTTTTTGCCTTTTCTCCATAAAATCTTGCTATTTTCCAGGAAGTGAAACACAATACAATATGCTACAGAGAGAGAGAGGTATTCGGCTGTTGTGCTGTGAGTTTATAGCAAAACAGAGGCAGGAGAGACTCACTGTGACAACTATCACTATAATCAAGTTTAATAATAACAAAAGGAGAGGCTGGAAGGATCATTATGCATAGAGTGAGTCTGAGGAGGAAATGACCACTACCAACAGGAAAGTGACTGGATGCTCCGGTTCCCCAGACCCAATGATGGCCAGTCCCCCTACTTCACCCCTAGGGATCTTGGGGAAAGACGAAGCGGTTAGTAGTAGTGTGAGCAGGACAGGTCAGCTACCTGCCTCTGCTGCCAATGCTGCACCTGCAGCCAGTACTGTGCCTGCTGCCAGTGTGTCTTGTAATTCTCAGGAGGGGGGGCTTGATGAAGCCAAGTGTGACAACAGGGGACCCTAAGTCAGACTTACCATCCCCAAGCAGTCCCACTACTTGTACTACTACTAAGAAGGTACAGCAGCTTCTACAGAATGTAAGTAGTGAGGGAGAAAGTGATCATATTAATTGTGAAGTGGAAGACTCAGGGACTGAAATTGATGTGGTTGGTGTTAGTAGTAATAGTGATGGTGAAGCAGCTGGCGGGTCTAGCATTAGGGGAGTGGTAGGGAAGTAATGCAGAGCGGCCAGAGTAGCGGTCAAGGGAACCCACATTCCCCTGAACTTGGGAGTCCCCTTTTCCCAGTCCCCACTTCAGTGACCACATGGAACATGATCCTGAAGGAACCAGAACTGATGGCTAGCAGCAACAATGCCACCATCACCAGGAGCACAGATCACCTGCCTCTGCCTGCTGCTAGCGTTGCCAGTTTGCCTTCTGCACAGGTCAACATGAAATGGCAAGTGTGACATTATGGGACCCTCTGTCATACTCCACCTCCTCCAACCGGTGAGACGTCTGTAATACAGCAGCAGCAGCAATAAGGGAGTGGTGGTGGTGATGGTGGAGAAGCTGGGGTAGATGAGACATTAATGGCCTTTTTCGCCCAAACTGAGAATGAATGCGAGATGGAGATGGGCACCACCACCACCAGCACTGAGCTTTCTGAATTTGTTGAGTTTGCCACTGCTCTAATTCTTGCTGCTGTAGAGTTGCAAGGGCAACAAGATGCTGAGGAGTAGGCTAATGTGCCACAGACCACCGTGAACACAGTGGGAATGGGTCCAGTGATGTGGGACTAGGAAAAGTTCCACTTGCCAGCAGCAATACTTCTGGTCCTAGTTGTAGTGCTTCAGTAGCAGCAACAACAGCAACATCATCCTCTGCCCCAGCCAGTGAAGGGGAATGTGGAGCAGAAGAGGACATTCTTCTCCACCTTTCCCCCCTCTAAGGTCCTGGGTGTGGGGCTATTTTTCTCTTGGGGAAGGCACAGTGCAGTCATCAGTGATGGCACTATCACAAATTGTGACAAGTCAATGAAAAGTGCAAAGGAGAGAATTCACCTTAACAGCCCTGATAACACACATGAAACACAGACACCATGACATTTACGTGAAACATGTTAAAGCCAAACACCCACCAAAGAAATCGGGCACCACTCTTGCAGTACCCCGACTCTCCCCAAAGGCAACAAGAGGTTGGAAATCAAAGAGGAGGAAGAACAGAGAAAACCAGCCAGAGCCTGAAAGTTCGATGGCAAGTGAAACTTCTGGCTCACTGTCACCTTCTTCTCTAGGGTAACTACATCTTCTGGTGATCCACCTCGTTCATATTTACCTCCCCCACCTGTTGATAGCCATTCTGTAGATGGCAAGATGCCAGTCTGGTGGAGGATAATCACAACCAGGGCATAAAGTGACATCTGAGGACATTCCATCTCCCAGAATATGCTAAGCTGGTGGAATGGAGGGCTCATCATAATTATGTCTGCAATTTGTCATGTGTTCTTAATGGGAAGTGGACAAAGGGCATAGTGAAAATGGAATAGCAAATTGTTTATCTGTGGCCAGGCCTAGGAGGGGATAGTAGAATAAGGTGAAAGTCGGATGACTATTGTCCTTTCCGACCTGTTAGTGTAGGCCTAAGAGAGGGCCCACATGTAAGAGATATATGTTTAGTAATATCTGAGAAAAGGGGTATGGGTTGTCGGTGCTCTGTGCAGTCCCATGTATTGTTTATGGCTGGTATAAATAGCCTCGAGCCAGCCCTCCCACAACTACAGCTAACGAATAGCCTACATTTGTGGTCTGGCCTAGGAGGGGATAGTAGAAAAAAGGTGACGGTCGGATGACTATTGCCCTTTCCTACTTGTTAGTGTAGGCCTAAACAAGTTCAAAAATAACATATAACCATGTTAATACAGACCGCAATACAATACACACAAGTGATACCCAAACAAGATCTGCCACCTACAATGAGTACTGAAATGAACTGGTATGTAACTTCCCTCTGTCTGAGGGGCCCGTAACTGATAAGTACTCGACCAATAGAGTGTAGTTCTAAGGTTGACTTGAAAAGGGGCTTATGATAGAAATGTAGATAGCTGTCTTAACCATAGCTCCGATCATGGGAAATTATAGTAGTAATCATGGAACTGCACTTGATCCCTCTCATGATCATTCTCCTGGGTTGCTGTGAAAGTATAGACCTGATGTATGATTGTTGAGTTGATGATATAGTTTAGATGCTTGACATGTAGGATTAATGAGAGTGTAAGATACTATTGAAGTATATTGATGTGATAAATTAAAGCTAGTATATATGAGGCAAAAAGATGCAATGGCAGTACATCATGTAGAAACCCTGCAAATAGCCTCTGTCCCGGTCATGTAGTAGCTGTATAAGATAAATCCAAAATGCCTCAAAATACTGACTCCTTAATGTAACTGTTTAAAAGTGGCCTGCATTCTGTCAACATGGGAAAACTGGGTGATGAACGTTGTCTGAAGGTCATAGTCTGTGTGAGTCCTGAAATATTATGAGACGTGAAAGATACTGTGCTATAGCTTTGCGGCTACTGGAATAACAGATCCAGTAATAACTATTGTACTACCCCCTAACCCTTGGACCTATAGGGAACTCAATCGTGAGGAGGTCGTCCATGTAATGAATAACCTATGGGAATCTGTCTAAGTGCAACAAAATCCAAATCCTACGACTTGACAACGTAAAACCAACTTGGCAGCTTACCCCCAAAAGCGAGGTGAATAAAACCCTCGTCACCTGACACCATGTATTTGCCAGTAAGAGGGATGTCATGGCATTTTCTTACCCACCTGTTCGGCTACCGTATTTGACACCATTGGTTCCTCTGGTAACTTCCATGGTACAGCTGTGAAGGACATTTGACTTCCGTCTATTGATCCTGTAAGCATAAACTTATTCATAATTACCCTATTCATTCCTATAATGCTGCTAGTTCGTGACCCCCTTTCTTAGTGAAAAAAGAGAAAGGTTTTAACTTATATTGGGTGACAGGTGAGTCCCTCTCTAGTGCCAAGTGGCTGATGTGAGACGCTACCTATGATGACCGATGGCATGAGGCTGTGGGGTGTTGGTCTCGCAGTGACAAATAATCTTAAGCAGTATAGAAACCCTATGTCTATTGAGTGGGTGTGACAGGTGATGCCCTGACTGACAAGAAGAACTGGGGAGAAGACTCTATCTATGATTTGGCCAGAGGGAAACGTGGGACGGGACTAAGCTGTAGCCTTCTCCTAACCATACTAAAAGATGAACCAGCAGTCTAACACATAACTAAACCTATCTCTGCCCCTTGAAAGTAACTTGTTCGAACCTGTATGCAAGTCTCTGAATGAGGAGATTGGGTCCCCCCCCACACACACACACACATCCATTTCATAGTAACATGATAGTTTTGAAATGGATACCTTACCTTCTGATGCTTGAGACCCACTTCCTGAGTCTTTGACCAGCTACAAAGATAAGATGACCTATTAAGACATTTGCTAAAAATTGTAACTTGTGCAAACCTGTATGTGTGTCTCTGAAATGAGGAGACTGTAATGAAATACGAGATGCTAAGTTTAATGACAAACATTATCTCTGTGTGAGATAAAACCTATGATTTAATAGAAGAATTCTATTATAAACATACCAATATTACCATATGAACCTAACCTTGAAGTGTAATGCTGAAATATGTAACGAGAACACCGTGTGAGACTTGAATGTAGGAGCTTCATAAATGACGGTGCTCCAATCCTGCCCTTATCACAGAAGTAGCTACAGCCCTAAACTTCTGATTATCTTGACACCTCTGAGATTTGAGACCTGTTGTGTGCTTTGGTCTTGTGGTGCACTGTCCCCAAATCAAAATCTGGACCATTAATCATGACAAAAGGGCTTACGGAACAGGATAAAGATCTTGATGGCTACAATACGTGAAAAAAGCTGTCTGTAGCTGATCCTGTGATGGATGGACCATCTGTTACAACCTATATAGAGCTCCCTTATGTATTAAATGGCTGTGACGCCAATGACATATCCTGCTTACATGCCATATCCTGATTACATACTGGATGACGACATAAGTTAGTAATCATACACACCCACTTGATAGTAACATGATAGTTTGAATTTGATACCTTACCTTCTGATGCTTGAGACCAACTTCCTGTCTTTGACAGACTAAAGCTTGAAATAGTAGCCTTATACCCCGGAATACTGTAGAGAGGTCCAAAGCATAGTTTGAGACCTGGCATTCCTTGATTCTTCTCACACTCTCTTTGCAATGTGCAAACATAATATGTACCAGGATGATTATTAAGCTCTCATAGACTTTCACACCTGATAGGCTATCCCACTTGTGCTGTTCGGACGTATGATTCCTTGCGCAAGAGCTGAAAACTATAAATATAAGTTCACTGACTGGGACATCTATCTATTCAAGATCTATAAGATCTATAATCTATAAGTCTTATTGACATTCTGTGATGGGGTGGGGGTTGCCCATGACCAATAGGATTGTAGATAATGACCATGCTTGCTAATCAGTAATCCATTCTATTCTAGTTATAATGGACCTATTTCCCATAAAAGTGTGAAAATGATACACAACACTAATAATATCGGACGACCCTGACTCATAATTGACAAGGAATGCCCTAAAACATACTTAATCATGGTAACCAGGATACAAATGATTGTCCCCATTCTTATTAGTGTACCCGCCATAACATGGATCAATTACGCTGTATAAAAGGGAAACTACTTAGACTACCTCTTCTCAGATGTGGGATGTAAAAGGTGATGTAGAAATATGTAAGACTAGGGGTATGGCCTCCCTATTTGATTGCATATGACCTCGACCGGGAGTCTAGGCCTATGCTAAAATTAGTATCTAGTGAACCTGCAGCAAGTATATGAACTTACGCCAGCATACTTAGATAATTGGAGGGTAAATAAAGTTTTGTCACAGTACCTTGTTCCCAGCACCACCACTTCAGCGATGCTCGGCGTCTTTCCACGTGTCATCTGCAGGCAAGAGGCTTCAAGCATGCTGCAGGCCTTGGCTTTATGTGTGACACAGAGCTCTGGCGGAGCTCTGTGCAGTCCCGCTCTCTATGTTACTGGAATGTCCAATTGTAGAAATTCCTTGGGCATTACCTTACCACGAGACTGCAGTGGGCTGAGGCCTAATCTCGTACACCGTGGTGCAGAGATTGTGAGACTGCTATTCCTGATACAGTGCTCGCTGTTACCAATCACCCACTGTGTGTATAGTTATATATTGCATTACTGTCATAATTGACATAATGGAGGTTCTATTAACTATACAGACTGACTCCTTGTTTAGCTTGCCAACCGTAACAGGTTTGGACTCCTAGCAATAGCAGGACTGGGGGGCCCACGGACCTTCCTAGTGAAATGTATAATATGGTGGAATAGATCTTATATGTAGTACCAATACTACAGTTTAACCAATGAATTGGGGTAGAGAGTAATCCTTTGGTGTGGAAGGTGTGTGCAAAACAAGTATACACGCATGTATTGTCACACAACCTGAACAATGAATGCACAACCTAAAATACAGTATTACTGTGAAGTATATGAGTAAAATTTGATTTCCCTTTAAGGACTAAAGTGTAGACCACCAATCCGGTCTATAACTCCCTACCTAGAAATACAATGCTATGATAGTGTAGAAAAAAGGAGTCATATTAATAAGAGGTGCATTGCTACAACCAAGCGAACCGATTAATGAATGTGTATTGGTGATGTCTAATGGGAAGCCTCCCCAATACACGTCCCTCGTGTTTTCCTTATTAACATGATTATATCAATAATAATCAAGGACTGTTACCATAGTGATATATTGAAGCCTATTTGTATCATAGCCCAATAAATGTCAACAATAATCATGCTACCGTTATGAAAAAAGGTGACTTACTACACTTAAACCTAATGAATGTCGTTATAACTCTAGATGCCCGAAATGACCACTGAAGTGATGAGCCCAATGACTATAAACCTACGGTGCACTGTGAAATGCCATGAAACCAGCGGACGAGTGAAAAACGTGAGTGAGTAATGTGCGCTGCTACATGTATCATGACTCAGTTGCTAGGTTGTATCTATGATGCCGCTGAGGCCTGGATTCTAAGTTGAGTCGCTGTATGCAAAGAGTAGCTTGTTAATTGCATAATCTTAATTTACAAGGACCAGCTAGAAATGCATTACACTGTGAGGCAATGCACCATGCACCTCCCTGGTCCTTAGCATCCGTATGGAACAGAGCACAATATAAGGTTTACCGTGCTGTTCCGTTGGAGCCAGAAGCTCAACTGGGAACAACATATGAGTGTAAGACTATACATCTGGAGCATGGTTTTGGAACCTTAATGTGAACTTACTCATGACAGGAGAGACATAAAATGGAAGAAACATGTAAAACAGCATTTATAAGTAATATAACATTGTATAAGGACTCAATAGACCTATTTAAATATAGACAAATTCATAATGGAAACATCAGACACAGTCTCCACATGTCCCATTATCGGGTGTGCAACACTGTCTGCCAGTGACTGCGTGTCACAGTTCTATATGAACCTTGAAATGTGAAAGTATATAAATATCAAGCATGACCATGACGTGTCAAAAATGCCATAAAAAAACAAAAAGGGATGGGAATAAGATAGAAACGAAAGTGGAACAGCAAAAATGATTATAACATTTAGGAGCGATTAGGTTAAAACAACATAAGACTAGGCTTATAACATTTCTGGCTTGCAGGACCCTGCTTACTGAACCCTTTGCTTGATAGCCTCCAGGTGAGAGAGACGCACCGCTACCTGGGAAGTGTCTCCATAACTCGGCATCCTTATGCTGAGACCTACAACTCTGAGGACTCGTTCGTTGTGTGAGTCTTGCGCCGATTGCCAATGATGTCACGTTCTCGTGGATTTGGCTGCAGATTGAGTATCTTCCCGTTCCCCGTGGCCATGCTGTGTCATAACACAGAGCTCGTTGGTGCTCTGCGCGGTCCCATGTATTGTTTATGGCTTGTATAAATAGCCTCCAGCCGGCCCTTCCACAACTACGGCTAACCAATAGTCTACATTTATGAATTTCATATAAAAAAAGGTTTAAAACATCACTTTCTATAACATTTGGAGCACATTCATTGCTCTTTTTTTTTTTTTTTTTTTTTAAATTAGACTGTACAAAAACATAAAATGATATACAGCAAAAACCCTATATTGTGCATCAATATTTAAAAAAAAAATCTGGTATTATTCAAGATGGTAATTATTTCTCAAAATACCCACAATTCAGAACATGTGACCTTTTTTTAAACACTATACATAGTAGAAATAAGCCAAACTTCTGGCTCTTAAAATTCCAACAAAACTTTCCTAGTTCCTAGACTATCAGTAAAATTGTGTATTTGTTGATTCATATTAACATTATATATATCATGGCTTGAGACGTGTTATTATTTCAGATTGTTTTGTATTCAGGGGTAAGTGCTTACTTATCCATTCAATACACAACAAAGAGGTGTACATTTTCCCAGACTGTAAAGTTAATCTCGTAACTGTAAATTTATTTAGTAATACAACAGCCTTAAGTTCCTCAGAGAGTGTGGTGATGTCTGATATTGCTACAGACATTAGAGTTACCATATGATCTTTTAACACTAATATACTTCTCTTAAGTCTGTATATGGCTAATAGCAGATACAGCATCACTTAATAAGTGTCCTGTATTAATTAGGATTTCATAATTACTTAGAAATGTTCTACCAAAACCTGTTTTATATTTTTCCACATTCATCAACATTAGTAACATTATGAAAAGTGTTATTGGTTCCCTAGATTGCCTCAGAATAAGGTAAATAGTGAAAGACAATCTATATACTCACAGGGGGACATTATCTGGATTTATCATTTATTTGTTCATGAATACCTGTGATTACAGAATCCACCTTGTGAGCTTCACTTGTCTTATTTCTCATTTCATCTTAAGAGGGGATCCGGGTTGCTGTTGTCAGAGACTTTGTCCTGGTGGAGCATAGTGGGTTAAAATTTAAATCCCAAAATTAACTGAAAAACCTGTGTTTGAAATGTGTTCAGATTACCTCATCCTTAAGACAAAAGAATCTGCAAGCTTTAAACAGAGAAAGCCTCCTCTTTTGAATTGTGACATATTTATATGACGTAGGTCAAAGCTTAAATTCCTGAGTTAAAAAAATACCATACCAAGTTATTATTTTAGGTGTGAATTTTAAGGTAGAGTAAGAGGGCCCTCTATAGTTTTGAGAGTGTCATGACTGAATTATTCACATTACTTGAATGATTAGCATAATATATAAGTATCCAATTAGGGCATACTAGTGATTTCACAGTATAATGAGATGGATCTCTGTCCAATCATTGGGAATAGGTGGGGATTACTGATAAGGTGTCATTTGCCTCATATAATGCCAAGAGAGGGTGATTTTCACTCTCTTGGCTTCCTGATTAAAGTGATAGTAATGTAAAGCTGTCAGCAGGAGATCCGTGTCGGTCGACACTGTGGCGCTTGAGAAGTGCCGGGATCTCATTACTTACACAGAATCCCTTTATTGGAATGGTCTAAAACATGTGCCTGAACACTAGGCACATGTTTTAGACCATTCCATTGAAGGGATTCCGTGTAAGTAACGAGATCCCGGCACTTCTCAAGCGCCACAGTGTCGACCGACACGGATCCCAACCATTTGGGATCAGTTATAATAAGCTATATTAGCTCTAGATGTCTGGAATTAACAGAATCTATATATTTATTGGGAAATTACTATATTTTGCCAAATCAGTGTAATACAGTTATATAGCGAGTGTTACCTATATTAGTTAATATAAGTCTTGGTATTCCTAGAATAATGTTTTTTGGTTCAGGGAAGATTATAATAGCTAATATTTGATCTAGGAAATCCTTTGTATCCAGTTATTAACCCTTTAACTGCTATTTGTTTATTGTTAGAGGTGTTCTTTGGAATTCTTTGTGAATGTACTAGGCTTATCTTTTGTAAATTGGAAGTATTCACGTCCAATAGACAAAAGAAACAATTCTGGGTGTGGCACCTGTTTTAAATCAGTGGATTAACCCTTGAAGTGCCTATAGGTTTTATATATGTTGCTATAGTCCAAATTATGATATATGTTGCATGAAGTTGGTATACTTACTAGATATATGTTATTAGATTAATTCTAGGTAGATTATTGGTATAATATTTGATTGACTATATTACTTGCAATTTATATGTTTTATTCAGAGGTATGCAATGGTTGAAATCAGTACAAAATTATAGTGATTAATCTGGGATTCTATTCCAGTTATTCCCTAAATGTGATTATTATTGATATATGGCACAAGGAATTGTTAGAGGAATTATTTAATTAATCTCACAATACACCTTACATCACAATAAGCATAGTCTATACAGTTTCTGGGGCAGAGGGTATTCATATACACTGCTGCCAACTGTATGATATTAATTGTAAAGTTCATTTAACCTTCTCTATGCTACTGAGTGCAATTATTGTAATTTAATACCTCTGAATATACCTATGTGTGGTTAACCCTTTCACTGCTGGTAATCCTCATGGTAATACTTGTGGTTTGATTTCATATGTATCTATTGTATTGCTAATCACTCATATATTTCATTGTTGCTGATATTTGTTATATATATAGTATATTGTATTATAATAAAATATATATATTTTTGCACAAATATGAGGGATTGATTATTATTGTTATTATCAATTCTTTACTGTGAAGTAGCGTGTCAATACATAATAAATATAAAGTTCTCAAATTATTTTATATTGTCATTTGCCTATTTAAGTGAAGATATCCAACCTGAGTGGTTCTCTTGTTTTAACCCTTTGGATACCTTCATATAAATAGTCCGACACTGTGTAATACATTGCCACTGTATCCTAAACTCAGCTACTAATATGGAGGTGAGGATGATAAAAATCAGTGACAATTACAAACTAAAAAAGTTCAAGCCATCATGGGCTTTTCTCCTGCATGTGGTGTAATAAATACATGAGCTGGTGTCTTTCCTTGTCTCATTGTCAAGGATTTGGAAGAACACTCAGACAAATATTGTAGGGTTAAAATAGCTTTATAGAATATAAAGAAACAATAAACGACTGAATACTTTCCCCAACCCACACAAGCCCAGATGGAGACAGTACAGTGGTACTTCCCACAACTTTCACAGGTCAGGTAGGAAACAGTATAATGGGACAACGCACCAGGACTGAGAGACAGACAGCAGGAACCCTAGGATGCTAGGGTAGGATGGAGGCAACTGACTCACTGCGAATGGCAGCAGGGGCCCTAGAACGCTAGGGTAGGATGGAGGAAATGACCCGCTGGTAGTGTCAGCAGGAGCCCTAGAAAGCTAGGGTAGTAAGGAGGCAACTGACCCACTGATAATAGCAACAGGAGCCCTAGAATGCTAGGGTAGTATGGAGGCAACTGGCCCACTGATTCTGGCAACAGGAACCGTAGAATGCTAGGGTTGTATGGAGGCAACTGACCCACTGATTCTTGCAGCAGGAACCCTAGAACATTAGGGTAGTATGGAGGCAACTGACCCACTGATTCTGGCAGCAAGAACCCTAGAACGCTAGGGTAGAATGGAGGCAATGACCCACTGATATGGCAGCAGGAACCCTAGAATGCTAGGGTAGTATGGATGCAACAGACCACGGATACTGACAACGGGTGTCCGGTATGTACAGGTCTACAAGGAGACGGACCACTACACTACAGCTGGCTACTAGCACGCTAGGCAACAAAGGTACAGTAAGGGCAGGGTGAGAGAGTGAACCGGCCCTAGGGTGATAGGGAGGTTCAACCACAGTGATGATGCGCCCAGGGAATATGTCTATAACCATCAACCAGGAGTGAGGACAAACAGTGACAGTGGATGCCCAACCAGACACGTCAGCAATGTGAACGAGTAACTCAGCCTGGCTGTTGACAGCACGGAAACCGGTATTCTGTATGTACAATACCGCTGCAGAAGTGGTAGCAGCCAGTACGATAAAGCAACGGAAATGGGTTCTCAGCCAATCCAGTCAGTAACAGAAGTGGGTCCTCGGCCAATCTAGTCAGCAACGGAAATGGGTTCTCAGCCAGTCCAGTCAGCAACGGAAGCGGGTTCTCAGCCAGTCCAGTCAGCAACGAAAGTGGGTTCACAGCTAGCCCAGTCAGCAAAGGAAGCAGGTTCTCAGCCAGTCCAGTCAGCAGCAGATGCGGTAGCAGATCAGGATACACAGGTGCGTCGTCAGGCAGGCCGGGTCATACACAAACAGAGAAACAGCAGTAACTAGTGCTAGGTTCATGTACACCACGAAAGGGCGCCCAACTAACGACATGACAGGGTATAAAAGGGCTGGTCCTGGGGGGAGTCAGATCCTGGGACCAATAAGAATCCTGCATCGGGAAACTAGGAAGTAGTAATGTCGCCATACTACAACAGAGATAATGGGCACCGTGATAGTACCCCCCTCTTAATGACCCCCCTTAATGACCCCCCTTAATGACATGGAACCTGTGTAATAGAATTGGAGCATGGATATCAGAGTGGTAGACCCATGAACGTTCCTCTGAGCCATAGTCTTTCCAATCTATTAGGTGCTGGATTTGACCATGAACTCTACGTGAATCTAGGATACTTTGTACCTCATATTCCTCGTGGTTCTGAACATGAACAGGACCGGGGACAACAGGAGCAGATGTGTAGTGATTACAAGTAATGACACGTGAAATACATTGTGGATCCGCATACTAGCAGGGAGTTCCAAGGCATAGGAAACGGGTTTAACCCTGCAGATTACTCAAAATGGACCAACAAATCACAGAGCAAACTTGTTGCACGGGGTTTGCAAATTCAGATTTCTGGATGATAACCACACACGGTCTCCAATATGGAAAACAGGAGCAGGCAATCTCCTGTTACTGGCATGCAGCTGATACCGCTGAAAGGACTCACGTAGGGAAACATGCACTTGTGCCCACGTGGAGTGGAGCTGTCGAATATGCTCGTCCACACATGGAATCTGCTGTGCCTGGAATGAATCCGGGAGCAGGCATGGTTGGAACCCATAGTTGATGAGAAAAGGTGAGCTCCCGGAAGAGGCGTTAATGGCACAGTTCCTGGCGAACTCCGCCCAAGGCAGCAAGTCGGCCCAGTTGTCATGTTGATTGGACACAAAACAACAAAGGAATTGCTCCAGCCCTTGGTTGGAGCACTCAGCGGCCCCATTGGTTTGGGGGTGGTAAGCGGAAGAATATGACAATTGAATGCCCATCTGGTCACAAAACGCCCTCCAGAATCTAGATACAAATTGGCTCCCCCTGTCGGAAACTAGCACCCTAGGAACACCATGGAGCTGGAATACTTCTTTAGCGAATACAACGACCAGTTCCTTAGCGGAAGGCAAGCCAGGGAGTGGCACAAAGTGAACCATTTTAGAAAACCTGTCTACCATCATCAAGATAAACATGCAATCATTTGAGACAGGTAGCTCCCCATAAAATCAATGGACACATGTGACCATGGTCGGTCGCCATTAGGAACGGCTTGCAGAAGACCTACGGGAAGGTGCCTCGGGGACTTGGAACGAGCACATACCATACAGGCGGCAGTGAAATCGGCACAGTCCGCTCTCAAAGTAGGCCACCAGAACATACGAGACAGGGACTGGAATTATTGATCTCTGCCCACGTATCCAGCAGCAAGTGAAGCGTGGTATGTCTCCAATAATCTGGTTCGAAAAGGTTCAGCCGTGAAACATTTTCCCATAGGCTTTTCCGGGGGAGCCTCAGCCTGAGCCGCCAAGATCTCCTCACCCAGCGGTGAAGTAATGTTAGTACCTAACGTAGCTAGGATGCGATCATGAGGAATAATCGGCACTGGCATAGCCTCGGATTCCAGATCGGGACCATATTGCCTGGACAGTGCATCGGCCAGTACGTTCTTAGATCCAGGTAGATAGGACACTATGAAATTGAAATGTGAGAGGAAAAGTGCCCATCTGGCCTGTCTAGGAGACAATCTCTTAGCTTCGGAAAGATAAAGTAAATTCTTATGGTCGGTAAGAATTAAAATTAGCGCCCTGGTGCCCTCCAATAAGTGGCGCCATTCATGTAAGGCAAGGATGATGGCCAACAGTTCGCGGTCACCAATCTCATATACCGATTGAGCCTTAGTCAATTTTTTAGACAAGAAACCGCATGGCTTAAGTAATTGACCAGGACCTGACCTTTGTGACAACACAGCTCCAACACCTGTATCTGAGGCATCAATCTCCAGAGTAAATGGCAGCTCAGGTTTGGGGTGTGACAGAACCGGAGCGGAAGCAAATGCGACTTTTAATGACTCAAAGGCCCCCTCGGCCTCTGCTGACCACTCAGAAGTGTTAGCCTCTTCATGTGTCAAGTCAGTGAGAGGCTTAACAATCTTGGAAAAATCACGAATAAACTTCCAATAATAATTGGCAAAGCCAAGAAATCTTTGGATGGCCTTGAGACCGGTGGGACGTGGCCACTGCAACACTGCACAAAGTTTTTCGTTATCTATGGCACCATAGACTTATGAAATTCACACGCTTTGATTTTACAGAAAAGTTTGTTAGCCCTTAGCTTTTGGAGCACTGTAGCAACATGTAGATGGTGCATTTCCAAATCAGGAGAATGTATCAAAATGTCGTCCAGGTAGACCACCAAGCAGGACTGTAATAAATCTCAAAGCACATCGTTAATAAATTCCTGAAACACTGCTGGGGCATTACATAGCCCAAATGGCATTACCAAATACTCGTAGTGACCTGTCCGAGTATTAAAAGCGGATTTCCACTCATCACCTTCTCTGATACGTATACGATTATACGCAGCTCTTAAATCCAATTTAGTGAATACGGAAGCGCCTTTCAGTCAGTCAAACAACTCCGTAATGAGTGGAATAGGGTCAGAACTTTTGACCATTAGCTTATTAAGACCCCTATAATCAATACAAGGTCTAAGCTCTCCGGACATTTTTTTCACAAAAAAGAATCCAGCCCCAGCAGGCGAGGATGAGCTACGAATTATACCACGCTCCAAGGCATTCCGAAATATACTCCTCCATAGCCCGATTCTCCTTACAGGAGAGAGGATAGGTTCTGCCTCTGGGGGGTATGGAGCCAGGAGCAATATCAATAGCACAGTCATACGGACAATGCAGTGGCAATGTGCTAGCCTTTCAATTGCTAAACACATTGTTGAATGACTGGTAATTGGGCAGTAAGGAGGGAGAGGTACAGAAAATCCTAGTGGCTCCAAAAGGGACTGACAGAGCAGGCGCACGGACGTCACTGTGACGAGACGTCCATGCTTCCTGCTCCTGTCACCATCGGCAAAACGCCGATATCTGCAGAACCGGGTAAGATTTCTGGCGACTAGCGCTACTAAGCAGCTAGTCGCCAGATGAACATCCACTCAAGCTTAAGTTGTTGAGGGGTGGTAGTTCCCCTTTAACTGTAGGGATAAAGTAAAAGGCTGGTTTTAAGTTATCAGTGCTTACCAAGGCCTTGTTTGTCCACTGATAAAAGGTTATTGGATTGATAACAGTCTTTACATGTGCAGTTGGTTCCATAATGGCCATAAGGGTTTAGTAGTCTGTACCCCCTTCTGGGCAAACTGGGCAGGTGTCCGGGCAGGTCAAAAAGGGTTCTCTATGGAAATGTCTTGAGAGTCCATGAAAACAGAACATTAAAAATTACGCCTGAATCAAAAGGGCAACATGAGAATGTTTCCCCAATCAAAAGAGTGACATTCTCTTAAATTAAGGTTGTGTTAAGTCTGTTTTCTTGTCTTGCTAGAAGTCACACTCATATCCTCCTGCCCTGGGGCTTGTACTTCATTCATTCTAATCTGGCAGGTTTTGTTTTTTTTTTGTAGTGCTGCAGGTGGCACATGTACGCACAATCAGTGAAGGGTTAATAATTTCAATATTGCTGAATCCATCTTGCCATTGCTGCTAGGCTGCTCCACCCGCAGAATGTAACTCATCCTGAGTCTGCTTAATGCACCACTGGCAGTTCTGGGAAAATATTATAAAGTCCGTAACATTTAGCTACTGTCATGCTGCGGTTGGAGATGCTTATTTTCTGTGTTAATGTAAACATAAGAAAGCAGAACAATAGGAGATATATCTGTAGCCACAGATTCCCTACATATACTGTGAGCCCCCACCCCCCTTCAGCATTGTTTCCCTGCCAACTGGTAGCCACAGATTCCACACATACTGTAACGGAAGCTAGAAGGCACCGTGTCACCCTCAGCCGTTGTAACGGGTTTCTGCTTCTCGAAGGCAGTTTACACAGCTTGGCTCCTAGTGGTTAAGCAATAACCGGCCAGATAGAACATTTGCAGTGTTGTAAATTCCGTGTCGAAGTCAGATGAAAGTGGTAGCGTCGTTAACTCAGTGTCGTAGTCGGAGGAAGTCTAGGCAAACAGGAAATGCTTGAAGGGACAAGAAGCCAGAGTTGGGTCTCAGACTGGTACCATGGGCTGTAGAGAGTGAGGCTATCACTGTGCCCGTGTTATCACTGGCATCATTGTGTTTCAATGCTACTTCCTGATTCCTTTTATTGGCTTCTGTGGTTTTGCTCCACCCAGTGCTAGCCCTTAAATACTGAGTCCTGTCACTTCTGCAGTGCCCTTTCGTGGTGATCCAGTTGCTAGCGCTTGTTCCTGACTTCTGTGTGAATCCTGTGTATAACCCGGACTGCCTGACTACTCTGCCTGTATACGTTCCTGCTCCGTGTACCGACCCAGCCTGGCTGATGTTCCTGCTCTGTGTACCAACCCAGATTGGCTGACGTTCCTGCTCTGTGTACTGACCCGGCCTGGGTGATGTTCCTGCTCTGTGTACCGACCCGGCCTGGCTGACGTTCCTGCTCTGTGTACCGATCTGGCCTGGTTCTCTACTCCATCCAGTGATCCGTTTGGAGGATGTGCCTCCGGTGCTCTCACTGTCTACTGACAGTTCCGTTGGTTGCCTCGTATACTGTGCTCTGGCAGTCCTGCTTACTGTGACCCAGTGTAACAGTTTGTTCAACACTCAGACACAGTAGGTTACGATAAAACACAGTTTTATTAAAAAAAAAAAAAAAGACACAATGAAAATACCCTTAGCGGGCTATAGCGTATCACAGCAGAATAGACAGGTGTAATATATACTGTCACAGGTCACTGACATATACTGTCACAGGTCAGGCATGACAAGGTGAACTGAGCACAGCATGGGTCCAATTGATATAATCAGTCTCTATTGTGGTGTGTTCAGTAACGCCCAGTATGATGGAACAACAGCAATAAGGAGACTGTAGTGCTAGAATGGACACAAAGCACTTTAGATCTGCTGGAGCAGAGCTGAGACTTATACCCCCTGCCATAGCAGTAACGGAGGCCACACAATACTCTGCAAGAGCTGTACGGAATAGAGCCACTGGCACCCTACCGCTGCAGTAACGGAGGCAACAGTACTCTGCACAAGCTGAATTGGATAGAGCCAATGGCACCCGGACAGTGCCGTCACAGTACTCTGCAAGAGCTGAATAGGATAGAGTCAATGGCACCCGGCTGGTGCCGTCACGGAGGCAACAGTACTCTGCAAGAGCTGAATTGAATAGAGCTAATGGCACCCTGCCGGTGCAGTAACGGAGGCAACAGTACTCTGCAAGAGCAGAACAGAAACGCAACCACGGCACACTGCCGGAGCAGTAATGGAGGCAACAGTAGCTCTGCAAGAGTTAACGGAAGGCTTGTAGCAGTAACGGAGGCAACAGTAGCTCTGCAAGAGTTAACGGGATGCTCAGCGGAATGTACACTGCCGGAGCAGTAACGGAGGCAACAGTGACACACTGTCTGGTAGGCCCAGACTAGGCGGAAGTAACAATGTCGCCCAGCGACACAATGAATCAGGAACTGGAGAGCTGGGCCGGATCACGGAACAGGAATGTCAGACAAGCTGGGTCAGGTCACAGAGCAGGAACGTCAGCCAGGCCGGGTCGAATCACAGAGCAGGAACCTCAGACAAGCCTGGTCAGGTCACGGAGCAGGAACGTCAGCCAGGCCAGGTCGGATCATGGAGCAGGAACTTGTCACGGTTTGTTTTGACTCTCAGACACAGAGTAAGATAAAAATCAAGCTTTATTGAAAAGTTTAATGGAAACCCTCATGGGTCCTGAACATACACATATATCACATGTACACAATAGGTTCAAACAGTAGCTATTACAAGATACAGCATGGTAGGCTCTACCGGCCTTGCCAAAGTACCGGGCAAGGCAGCCTATGGTATGAACTAACAATATGACTAAGGCTCTACTGGCCCTGCCAATGTACCAGGCAGGGCAGCCAGGAAGACGATACAATAGCGGGAATACGGCTCTACTGGCCTTGCCAATATATCGGGCAAGGCAGCCTGACAGATGACACAATAAAATGGAAACAGGCTCTACCAGCCTTGCCAATATACCAGGCAAGGCAGACAGGAGGGTAACACGACAATCTGAATGTGGCTCTACCGGCCTTGCCAATATACCGGGCAAGGCAGCCAGGAGGACAGAAGGACAGCTCCACCAATGCTGTATAGATGAAGCAACAGCATAAGATGGAACAGTGAAGCAAACCAGTATCACAACCAGGGTGTTACGGTTTTCTGACACTCAGACCACGGTATGAAGTAAAAACACAGTTTTATTGGCGAGCAATATAAGAGGCACGTAACTGGAGACTACAGACACTGCAAGGGTTAATCTGGTACATACAGGAGAGCACAGCTCAGCAGATAGCAGATGGCAAAGCAACCTCAGGTTACAGCCAGAAGAGCGAGAGAGGATCAGCGAGATATTAAGCAGTTCAGAATGTCGCCGGAGCGACCGGAGTAACACTGGAACACCGGAACAGCACACCGGACAGGAGCGACAACCGGAACCGGATCGATACAGCAGCAGGAACATCAGCCGGAGAACGGAGCAATCACAGAGCAAGGTCGTCAGCCAGAACCGGAGCAGTATCAGAAGAGGAGTCAGACAAGCCGGGTCGGTACACAGGAGACACTGGAACTCAGCAATGAGGCGCAGGATCAGGAACACTACGAAAGGGCAACTGACAAGTGCCCAAGAGCCAGTATAAAAAGGAACATCCTGGGCGGGCCAATCAGCCTCCTCCAATGCAAAGGTAACACAGTCACAGACTGACAGGGAATCACGGGGACCGTGATAGTAACCCCCTCTCAAAGACCCCCTCCCCTGACAGAGGGTCTCGGTTTCTGAGGATATTTAGAATGAAAGTTGCGCAGCAATCGTGGAGCATGAAGGTCCTTGTGGTCAACCCAAGAGCTCTCCTCAGGCCCATACCCTTTCCAGTGGACCAAATATTGCAACTTGCCTCTAAATCTCCTGGAGTCAATAATGCTCTGAACTTCGTATTCCTCTTGGCCCTGCACATCCACTGGCCCAGGAACCACCGGAGTGGTAGTATAGCGGTTGCAAACCAAGGGCTTCAATAATGACACATGGAACACATTGTGAATACGCATAGTATTAGGAAGCTCCAATGCGTATGCCACAGGATTGATTTTGCAAATAATCTTAAATGGCCCAATGAACCGGGGGGCCAGTTTGTTCGAAGGCACTTGCAGGTTAAGATTCCTGGAGGAAAGCCATACCCTGTCCCCAACCTGGAAGGAAACCGCTGGCAGCCATCTGCGATTAGCATGCCGCTGATGTCTGTGGAAGGACTGATTGGCCCTTTCGTACTGTTACGGTTTTCTGACACTCAGACCAGGGTATGAAGTAAAAACACAGTTTTATTGAATCAGGATAATAGAACAGTGCCCCTAGGGGCCAGCACAGGTATAAACAGTATTGGCAAATACAGACAAAGTAAGTGCAATACAAGCTAGGAATATATGTACAAATATAGACTGGGAATAACCCCACAGGGTTAACAGGAGCAACTGGAGTAACTCAGTCTTAGATTGGCCAACGCCTAGGATATGATAACAGTCTCTGGAAAACAGTCTCCGAATGTAGAGAAAGGAGTAAAGTGTCTACACTGAATCACTCTTAAGGTAGAAAAAGGGAGCACCCCTATTGCACTCAGCTGAGCCAATACCACCACCGTGGGCTAGGAGGAATGCTACTGCCAGAGCTGAAGTAACCAGAACTGGAATTGCCCTTAACGTGAATTGTTAGTAACCCTGCGTGTACCAACTGGATTGTGCAAAGACACCCTTAGGATGCCAAGATAGACGGTTGCTGCACAAGCTACTACGAGCAGAAGCACTGGGAAGTGCAGGAGATAACGTACACCCTGAGCGTATGTGAGCCAGAGCCAGGACACCCTTCCGGTGTCGCACAGAATCCTTACTGCAAGAGCGGACAGACTACTGGCGCCAGCCAGCGTGGTCACGGTGCACCCCGAACACCGGACAGACAGAGCTCTGCAAGTAATAGTATGGCGTGGATTGAAGGCTCAGAGAGTAGCGGCTCAAAGGGTAAACAGAGGCTTGGCGAGCAATATAAGAGGCATGTAACCGGAGACTACAGGCACTGCACGGGTTAATCTGGTACATACAGGAGAGCACAGCTCAGCAGATAACGGATGGCAAAGCAACCTCAGGCTACAGCTAGAAGAGCGAGAGAGGATCAGCGAGATACTAAACAGTTCAGAATGTCGCCAGAGCGACTGGAGTAACACTGGAACACCGGAACAGCACACCGGACAGGAGCGACAACCGGAACCGGATCGATACAGCAGCAGGAACATCAGCCAGAGAATGGAGCAATCACGGAGCAGGGTCGTCAGCCAGAACCGGGTCAATCACGGAGCAGGGTCGTCAGCCAGAACCGGGTCAATCACGGAGCAGGCTCTTCAGCCAGAACCGGGTCAATCACAGAGCAGGGTCGTCAGCCAGAACCGAGTCAATCACGGAGCAGGATCAGAAGAGGAGTCAGACAAGCCGGGTCTGTACACAGGAGACACTGGAACTCAGCAATGAGGCGCAGGATCAGGAACACCACGAAAGGGCAACTGACAAGTGCCCAAGAGCCAGTATAAAAAGGAACATCCTGGGCGGGCCAATTAGCCTCCTCCAATGCAAAGGTAACACAGTCACAGACTGACAGAGAATCACGGGGACTATGATACAGGGAGACCAAACCAGTGCAATAATGGAGGCGGCAGCAACTGGTGAATGTGGAGTAAACCAGTACCGCGTACTGGACAACAGTATAGCCCAACCAGTTCTTATAATGGAGGCATCAGCAACCGGTAAATGTGGAGTAAACCAGTACCGCATACTGGACAACAGTATCGCCCAACCGGTTCTATAATGGGGACATCAGCAACCGGTGAAAGTGGAGTAAACCAGTACCGTGTACTGGATAACCGTTTCGCCCAACCAGTTCTATAATGGTGGAATCAGCAACCGGCAAATATGGAGTAAACCAGTACCACGTACCGGACAAGCGTTTCGCTCAACCGGTTCTATAATGGAGGAATCAGCAACCGGTGAATGTGGAGTAAACCAGTACCACCAGAAACGCCCAACCGGTTCTATAATGGAGGGATCAGCAACCGGTGAATGTGGAGTAAACCAGTACCGCGTACTGGACAACAGAAACGCCCAACCGGTTCTATAATGGTGGAATCAGCAACCGGTAAATATGGAGTAAACCAGTACCGCGTACTGGACAAATATTTTGCCCAACCGGTTCTATAATGGATGGATCAGCAACAGGTGAAAGTGGAGTAAATCAGTACCACGTACTGGACAACCGTATCGCCCAGCCGGTTCTATAATGGATGGATCAGCAACCGGTGAATTTGGAGTAAACCAGTACCGCGTACAGGACGACAGTAACGCCCAACCGGTTCTATAATGGAGGGATCAGCAACCGGTGAATGTGGAGTAAACCAGTGATCAGAATGTCGCCCAGGCGAACCAGCAGCCAGACGGATGACAATCAGGATCCAGCAGCAGGAACAATAGACAGGTCAGGACCACCACAGGAACAGCAGGTCTGCCAACCAAGTCAGGAACGGAGCAGGAACAGCGTCAGTACAGGATCAAGAACGGAAGCAGGAACGGCAGCCCAACCGGATGTGGAACAGAGGCAGGAACCACGCAGGAGAGACACTGACTACTGGAGAAACGCTGACACTTGTAACGGAACAAAACAGGCCCAACGATACAGGTACAAGGCAGGTGACTGCTGACATAGAGACACCACGAAAGGGCAACCAAAGGGTGCCTCAGCGCAGTCTATAAAGGCAACACTGGGCGGGCAATAGACAGGCGGCCAATGGAGAGTACACACACCTGACTGACAGCAAAGGTCAGCAATCATGGGCACTGTGATAGAACTAGAAGAGGAGTAGTCAAACGGGCAAAGTCGGTACACGGGAACACAGCAACTCAAGTCAGCACTGGTTCAGGAACACCACGAAAGGGCACTAGACAGGTGCCAGAGCCCAGTATAAAAAGGCCATCCTGGGCGGGCCAAACCAAGATCAGCCAATAGGAGTGCAACACACAGAGACTGACAGGAAAAGCACGGGCACCGTGATACCCAGTCTCCGGTTTATGTGCCTCGTGATCCTTATACCCCTTTGTTGGAGATCAGTCAGTTTGCATCACGGTACGCTTGACCTGTTCACCGCTAATAATCCGAGATTGGTTTGTTCCCTGGGCGCCTCGGTTGTCCCCACGGCCTTGCAGACGATTTCAGGTCTGAGCATTCTTTTAACCCCTTGTGGGTTGGTGCTGTTGCACTTTGGGTCACATTGTATTGCAGGTTACGGATGGCGTTACTCCGTGCTATACAGTTTCAGTCACCCTCTGACTGTTTTGGCAGTCTGTCACTTACAGGGCCTTCGTGTACCTCCGTGTGGCCTCTGTCGCTATTGTGTCATTCTCTGAGTAGAGAGTGTCCTGTGGGCCTCAGTACTATTAGGGCCTGTCCATATCTCTTGGCCTAATAGCACCCAATTCTCCACGGTCTCTTCTAGGATTCACATGAACTGTAACCTGACCTGTGGCAGTGTTGTACCATTGTGTTTCACTGGACCCGAGTGGGTTACTGAGTACTATTGTAACCTGACCTGTGTCAGTATTATTTCTGTCAGTATATACTGGACCTGTGTGGGTTACTCTAATTTCTGTGTTTTCAATAAAACTGTGTTTTTCCCAAACCTTCTGTGTCTGAGTGTCCTTAAAACCATAACAGAGGCCTCTACTCCCGGTCGAAGGATAGCTGGAGGATGTTGCAGGAACCACAGTGATGTCAAACAGAGTCCACGTCAACGCCTGACAGCATACGAAGTCCAAAAGTCCAGACTCACAATCGGATCTGCAGATAGCTGGCAGAAGGCAGTTGACGATCCAGGAAACTTGGCTCAGATGGGTATCAAAGGGGATATTTTAACCACAAGAGCATAAAGACACCAGGACTCTTCTTCTTGTATGTACAACAAGTAACTCTTTATTATGTGAACTCACAGCATATTTATACACTTCAACCACATTGACAGTACATGATGCAGACATGACACAATGGGCGAGTTTCAGAGATAATACAATCATAACACATCAGACAAAGAACCAACAACAAATGGTTCAAGCAGCACAATAAGACAGATGTGATTGCATTATTATACAAAAGGCTTGTCTAGGGTATACAATAGACAGCAAGGACTGAGAGGCATGAATACATATTCAATGAACAATGGCCAGGGGTTGAACAATTAAGCAAAGGGGCTTCAGGGACTGCAATACACATTTGAAGTAACCTTGCCGAAACTCAAATAATTACCCCCTAAGTGCCCATTCCCTTGAAAGCAAACCAGCAGGCTATGGTTGTTAGTCTTTTTGGCATAGAAATGTCCACAGTTCCTTGTAATATGGGCTGATAAGCCTGATGCCAGACAATGGCTCCAGTAACAGAGAAGGATCCATTACACATACAATATATGAAAATATTTCTAAGGAGAGCAAGAGCAACCCAAACAAATCTTTAAATACATTAATGGCAAAAAATTAAAGTCTGAGTTGGGTCCTTGTTATCTGAAACGGGTGAGATGCTCAAGGGGGACAGAGAGAAGGCAGATATTTTAAATAATTTCTTTTCTTCTGTTTTTACCAAGGAAGACCCAATGGACAAGAATCTGCAAACTACTTTTACAGAACAGTCACAGCAAGCATGGGACTGGCTAACACAAGAAAAAAGTGTTAAAACAATTGAATGGTGCTAAGGTAGACAAAACCCCGGGGCCAGAGGGTATACACCCACGGGTACTTAAAGAGCTAAGCCAGGCCCTGGCCAGACCGTTATATTTGATTTTCAGGGATTCTTTTATTTCAGGTATGGTGCCCATGGATTGGCGTAAAGCAGATCTGGTGCCCATATTTAAAAATGGATCAAAGTCACATCCAGGTAATTACAGACCTGTAAGCTTGACATCTGTGGTAGGGAAGCTGGTTGAAGGGTTGCTAACGGAATATATTCAAGAATTCAGCTTGAACAGTAATATCATTAGCAGAAGCCAACATGGCTTTGTGAAAGACAGGTCTTGTCAAACTAACTTGATCGCATTTTATGAAAAAGTGAGCAAAAATATAGATGCGGGAGAGGCGGTTGATGTGATCTATTTAGACTTTGCCAAGGCATTTGATACAGTTCCACACAAGAGGTTACTGTACAAATTGAATGAAATAGGCCTAGGGGAAAACATTCATGTGTGGATTGGAAATTGGCTGAAAGATAGAATGCAAAGAGTGGTAGTAAATGGCAAGTTCTCCAATTGGATAAACGTGATAAGTGGAGTACCTTAGGGATCTGTCCTGGGTCCTCTTCTTTTTAATTTGTTTATTAATGACCTCCCAGAGGGCATAGGGAGCTATGTATCAGTGTTTGCCGAAAAATTAAGTAAGGTAATGTCTGAACTGGATGTGTTTTCATAACAAGAGGATTTGGACAAATTGAGTAACTGGGCACGCAATGGCAAATGAGATTCAATATAGACAAGTGTAAAGTTATGCATATTGGGTATAATAATAAAAATGCAACATATAGTGTGTTTCTCTGGGGAAATCTACTAATGAAAAGGATATGGGAGTAATGGTAGACAATAGACTTAGCAGTAGCATGCAGTGCCAGCTGGCAGCTGCAAAGGCCAATAAGATATTGGCATGTATAAAAAGGGGAATTGACTCAAGGGAGGAAGATATTATTATGCCTCTTTACAGGTCCATGGTAAGACCCACCTAGAATATGCTGTTCAGTTCTGGGTGCCCTTTCTGCAGAGGAGGGCAACAAAACTAGTAAGGGGAATGGAAAGTTTTAGTTATGAAGAAAGGCTAGAAAAGTTAAACTTGTACACACTAGAAAAACGGTGTCTTAGAGGAGATATGATAACACTATATAAATATGTTCAGGGCCCATCCAAAGGGCTCTCCAAAGACCTGTTCATTAACAGAACAGTACAAAGGACAAGGAGCCACCCGCTTAGACTTGAGGAAAGGAGATTTCATCTACAATAAAAGTATGGAATTCACTACCTGAAGAGGTGGTGCTATTGAATACATTAGATGCCTTTAAAAAGGGCCTGGGTACTTATTTAAAAGAGCAGAACATAGAGGGCTATGTACGTTTGTATTGCGATTAATATTTAGTTAGTGCTTGTTGATCCAAGGAGAAATCTGACTGCTATTTGGAAGCAAGAAGGATTTCCCCCCCCCATTCACTGAAGAATTTGAAATAGCTACATTGAGGGTTTTTTTGCCTTCTTTTGGATCAGCGATGGTAAACAGGAATAGGAAAAGGGTTGAACTAGATGGACACAAGTCTTTTTTCAACCTAAATTACTATGTTAACCCCCCAGGCTTTTTCCCTTGCCCTCTTGTAGCCACAGATTCCCCATATACATTGTGTGACACCCCCCCCCCAGCCTTGTTCCCCTGACCACTGGTAGCCACATATTCCACACACGTGCAGTACATGACCCCCCACCAGGCTTATTCCTCTGTCCATTAGTATCCACTGATTCCCCACATACATTGTGTTAAACCCCCCCCAGCCTTATTCCCTTGCCCACTGGATGCCACTGATTCCCCACATACAGTGTGTCACCACCCCCCAACCTTGTTCCCCTGGCCACTGGTAGCCACAGATTCCCCACAGACTAAACATCCTTATTATGTACAATAAAAAGTGAATATTAAAACCTGATCAACTTGAAACATACTGTCAGGCTTGTTATGGTTGGAGCATAGGAGCAGGGAATGCTATCTCTTGCCAGACAACCTTACCAGGTGATCCACAGAGGGATACAGGTAGAACACCTAGGTAAGAATGACAGCACGGGAGTGCAAGGGTTAAGCAAAGCATAGTCAGGAACAGTTCAGAAGATCAGGGCAATCAAGCAGAATCGGTAAAACTAGCCAAGGTCAGGAAAGTCCAGAAGGCAAGCAGAAGGTCAGGCAATGGGAAATCCAGCAGAGGGTCTGAAGCAAAACAAGGAAGGAGGCACTGAGCACTGGAAGCTTAGAGCACACAGGAACCAAAGTTCTAGAACACTGAAGCAAAATGGACACAGCCTGAGGGGTTTTTTATAGTGTCATGGGTTTTCACCCCTCCCCTCTGCTGAACAAACCTCTCACTGGATTGGCCAACAGAGGGGTGTGCAACCATAGCACCTGCCTCACTGTTTACCTGGAAGCACACTATTGGTGGACAGTTGATGAGAGAGGCAGGCTTCACCTCCCCTCTACAGGTGTACAACACCATGGTTTGATCTGGGCACCCTGTGGATACCTTCCCTGGAGACTCCTTCAACTTTAGGCCATGGCTTAGGCCTACCGCGACCGCGGACAGACGCCGCTACTCGAGGCCGTGGCTTCGGCCTACTCAGTGATCGCGGAGCATCTGGGAAGCCCCCAGCAGTGCCAGATGGCTGGGACATGGAGGTAGGAGCTAGAGGGGCATGACACTGTTATGTCGGTGCTCCGTCTCCTTACCCCGCTGCTCCGGTTCCTGATCCGACGGTCGCCTCGTGCATGTGCGAGTGGTTGTGCGGCTACTTCCGGGTTTCTCCATGATGTCAGCTGTCATGACGTCAGACATAAGGGGACTATATAAGACTCTGTCGCGCTTTTCTCCGCGCTCACTCGTCGGGTCTTGTCCTGTTCTATTGTGCCCTTAGCTATTTCGCTATTCTGTAGTAGTCCTGTTTGCTTTTCTGTTTTTTTTATATATATTGGCCTGTCTCTTGGATTCTCCCTCGTTTTCAGCCTGCCCATGACCCTTGGCCTGACCCCGTTTTTCTCCGTTTGCCTCATCCTTGTCGGTACGTCGCTTGGTCTCGCCTTTCTTTAGTTTTTTTCCTCATGTGGGATCTGTTTAGCGTGGGTTCGTCTCCATCTTCCTCCATATATTTATATTATTCTAGCTGATTGCTACCCTCAGTGCTCATTCCTGCCCAGAGGAAGTATCCAACCAGCTTACATTACAGTACGAGTGAGCCCAACAGAAGATGGAACCTGCCAATTTGATCGATGCCCTCAACTCCTTGGGCACCCGTCTGTCAGCCCTCACCCACTCTGTTCAAGACCTTCAAGCCAATCAATCTCTTCTCCAACAGCAGCTGCAGGATCTTCAGCCTGGAGCCTCTCTCCCTCCTGCCGCAACTGCGCCTAGTGGACCTTTGGCTTCCGCTGGCGATGCCCATCACCCTGTCGAACCACGGATTTCTCTGCCTGACCGCTTCGATGGTGACCGCTCCAAATACAGGTCCTTTGTGACCACTTCTGAGCTATTATTTTCCCTTAATCCCTACACTTACGCCTCAGAGTTTGTGAAGGTACGTACGGCTATCACCTTGCTTTCTGGTGAGCCACAAGCCTGGGCTCATCACCTACTACACACCGATAGCCCCTTATTGGATTCATGGTCCTCTTTTCAGCATGCCATGGAAGCATTATATGATGATCCTTTCCGAACTACTACAGCCCAGAGTACCTTGCGCTCTCTAACCCAGGGTAGACGGCAGGTGGAGGATTATGTAACAGATTTCCGTCGGTTATCCAGCAACTCCCGCTGGAACGAGGCAGTTCTATTTGATCAATTTCACTACGGGCTGTCAGATGCCCTTAAAGATGAATTGGCCAGAGTGAATCTACCCTCTGGCTTGGAGGATCTCATCCATCTGTCCATCCAGATAGATTGCCGTCTGAGGGAGAGACGTCGGGAACGTCAAGCTGCTTACCCAGTTGCTGTCAGATGCCCTACTGCAACTCCTGCTCAAGTCCAAGACCATGCTACCCCGTCGACCACCCAACAGACAGAGGAACCCATGCAACTGGGAGCTGTCCGTGGACCTCTCTCCAGGACGGAGAGAGAATGCCGTAGACATCTAAACCTGTGTTTGTACTGTGGTGGGGCTGGACACCTGTTGAGATCCTGCCCTGTGAGGCCTCCACCTCTATCAGGTAATGAACTCATCTCCTATGTCTCACACCTGCTCCACCATTGCCCCTTCTTACCTGTCTGTCCTCGTTTCCTTACAGTGGAACAGGCAGCAGAGCAACGTGGCCGATATGATTGATTCAGGAGCACGCGGCTGCTTTGTTAGCCAGGAATTTGCCCGGATGCTGGGAATCCCCACTCAGTTGAAGAGCCACCCTCTTGTAGTCCTCATGGCTGACCAGACCCCTCTCCAGTCTGAGCCGATCAATACAGAAACTATACCTGTTCGTCTTGTCACTTCCGATTTCCATAAAGAAGAAACATGTCTTAATGTGATGCCATCTCTGCTGTACCCAATAATCCTTGGACTCCCTTGGTTCCGCAAGCACGACCCAACCATATCTTGGTCCTCAGCTACCGTCACTTTCCAATCTGATTTTTGTAAAGAGCATTGCCTCCCATCTAAGGAATCCTCTGTGTTATCACTACCCTGTACCCCTCTCCTACCCGAGTTGTATAAAGACTACTCAGATGTTTTTGATAAGCAGAGGGCAACTACTCTACCACCCCATAGACATTATGACTGCCCAATAGACCTTCTTCCTGGAGCAGCTATACCTTATGGTCGCATATACCCCCTGTCCAGTCCTGAAGCACAACACCTAAAGGAATATATCACGGAGAGTTTGAAACAGGGTTTCATACACCCTTCTACATCACCTGCCGGAGCAGGAATTTTCTTTGTTCCCAAGAAAGATGGAGGTCTTCGTCCGTGTATTGATTACTGGGAACTAAATAAGATAAGCGTGAAGAACCGCTACCCCCTACCGCTCATTCCAGACCTCCTGGAACGGATCTCTTTGGCTCAAATCTTCACCAAGATTGACCTGAGAGGCGCCTACAATCTGGTGCGTGTGAGAGAGGGGGACGAATGGAAGACGGTTTTCCGCACCCGTTATGGTCATGCCTTTCGAGCTGTGCAATGCCCCGGCCACCTTTCAATATTTCATTAACGATATATTCCATGATCTTCTTGACCAATATCTTATCTTCTATCTGGATGACATCCTAATATACTCCCCTACTCTACAAAGTCATTGTGAACATGTGAGAACTGTCTTGCAACGCCTTTGTGACCACAGTCTCTTTGCCAAACTACAGAAATGTGTGTTTGAGACCAGAGAGATTGACTTCTCGGGGTTCTTGATTTCCCCTGGTCAGGTACGGATGAATCCCTGCAAGATATCGGCAGTTCTGGAGTGGTCTACCCCCAAAGATAAAAAGGGGGTACAACGTTTTCTCGGTTTTGCCAACTTTTACAGGAGATTTATCCGGATCTTCTCCCGGCTTGTGGCACCCCTGACTGTATTAACCAAATCGGACTCCCGTTTTGATTGGTCAACAAAGGCCCAAGAGGCTTTTGATTTGCTAAAAAGGGCTTTCACACAAGCACCAATCCTGCATCAACCTGATTCCACTGCACCGTTCTTCCTTGAGGTTGATTCCACCAACGTTGCTACTGGCGCAGTACTCTCACAACGGGGAAGCCCCAAAGGACATTACCATCCTATGCCTACTTCTCCAGATGCCTTACCCCAGCCGAGATGAATTACGACATTGGGGACAAAGAATTGTTGGCTATCAAGCTAGCACTAGAGGAGTGGTGGCATCTTTTAGAAGGCGCTTCTGCCCCTGTCACAGTTTATACGGACCACCGGAATCTAGAGTATTTACGATCCGCCGAGAGACTGCATCCCAGACAGGCTTGATGGGCCTTGTTCTTCTCCAGATTCTCCTTCCACATTACCTATTGACCGGGATCCAAGAACGGAAAGGCTGACACCTTATCCAGGATGTATTGTCCCTGCTCATCCACTTCTGACCTGCCTGACACCATTTTACAGGCCCACCACTTTTTGACCCTCTCTAGTGACTTGTTGACTAAGCTATGTCAGGCTTCTCAGCCTTCACCGAGATTAGTACAACAGTACGCCTTGACGTTCCGTGACGGTTTCCTGTACAAGCAAGATCTCATTTTTGTCCCACAGTCTGTTTGTCAGGATGTGCTTTTCCATTTCCACGACCTTTCTACGGCTGGACACTGGGGTATGGTGCAGACACTCAAGAGCTTACAAAGGCATTTCTGGTGGCCAACCATGAGCTCTGATGTAACCCGCTACGTGTCAACCTGTGACATATGCTGTCAATCCAAGAGTTGTCACACAAAACCCTCTGGCCTCTTGCGCCCCTTACTGGTCCCTTCTGGCCCATGGAGGGAGGTATCCCTGGATTTCATTGTTGAACTACCGAAGTCTGGATCCTATGACACCATCCTGGTAGTATTGGATCGCTTCACTAAGTTGGCACACTTCCTACCCGCCAAAGGCTTGCCTACTGCAGCTCACACTGACGACTTGTACCTCAAAGGGGTTTTCCGTTTACATGGCCTTCCATACTCCATCACCTCTGATAGAGTATCACAATTCACATCAAAGTTTTGGAAGGCTCTCTGCTCCAATCTCTGCATTAAGATTAACCTATCATCCGGATACCACCCACAGACCAATGGACAGATGGAGAGGACCAACCAAACACTAGAACAATATCTTAGATGCTTCTCCACCCATTTACAGGATAACTGGTCACAGTTCCTACCTCAAGCAGAATTTGCCTATAACAATCATCATCATCAAGCTATACAAACTTCTCCTTTCTATGCCTCCTATGGTTTCCACCCGGCAGCAATTCCTGATGTTCCTCCTACATCTTCTGTCCCAGATGCCAACCAGCATGTTTTGACTCTACAACAACTGCCATAAACTAAACGGCCTCCTACACCAAGCCCAAGCTGCATATAAACTACAGGCAGATAAACACTGCCGGGCTAACCCACCTTACCAGGTAGGAGACAAGGTATGGCTGTCGTCCGCCCATATACGTCTGTCCTGTCCTACCAAGAAGTTGGGTCCCCATTTTCTTGGTCCTTTTTCCATCACCGAAGTGATTAACCCAGTCACCTACCGCTTTGCCTTACCAGACACTTACAGGATACACTCTACGTTCCACACCTCCCAACTGAAACCGTGGAGTGTCAGCCCTTATCCAGATCATCAGCCTACTCATCCTCCTCCACTTCTTGTAAATGGATCCACTGTGTATGAGGTACAGCAGATCCTGGATTCCAGATTCCGAAGAGGGCGACTAGAGTATCTGGTCCATTGGAAGGGCTATGGCCCGGAAGACCACTCCTGGGAACCGTGCGCTAACATTCATGCCCCCTCCTGTGTCAAAGACTTTCACGACTCTCATCCCGATCGGCCTAGACCTGTGTTCGCCTGGAGGGCGTCTGTTCGGGGGGGGGGGGGTGGCTGTTATGTCGGTGCTCTGTCTCCTTACCCCGCTGCTCCAGTTCCCGATCCGACGGTCGCCTTGCGCATGCGCGAGTGGTTGTGCGGCTACTTCCGGGTTTCTCTGTGACATCGGCTGTCATGACGACAGACATAAGAGGACTATATAAGACTCTGTCGTGCTGTTCTCCGCGCTCACTTGTCGGGTCTTATCCTGTTCTATTGTGCCCTTAGCTATTTCGCTATTCTGTAGTAGTCCTTCTGTTTGCTATTCCGGTTTTTTGATATATATTGGCCTGTCTCTTGGATTCTCCCTCATTTTCAGCCTGCCCATGACCCTTGGCCTGACCCCGTTTTTCTCCGTTTGCCTCATCCTTGTCGGTATGTCGCTTGGTCTTGCCTTTGTTTTGTTTTGTTTTTCCTCTTGTGAGATCTGTTTAGCGCGAGTTCTTCTCCATCTTCCTCCATATATTTATATTATTCTAGCTGATTGCTACCCTCTGTGCTCATTCCTGCCCAGAGGAAGTATCCAACCAGCTTACATTACAGACACATACCAATAAATATTCAGGTTTCCAGTTAAAAATGTACCCTGATTGTTAGTTTTGTAAATTCCATTATCAGTCAGATGGTGCAAGTGATGAAAATAGTAAGCAAATTAATATGATAGAATGATTTGAAATATATAAGCACAAAATAGAATGGAATAATGAGTCCATAACTGTAAACGTAAAAAAACCTGCAGCTTAGTTCAAATCAGAGAAATCAAAACTTTCAATATAGCTCAGTGTTTAACTAGTCCAAAACTTGATGGTAGGTGATATAGGTTGATAAAAATAATTGAAATTGATAGATGGGTAAATGTATGAATGATGGATATGGAGATGAAATGAGATGTAGTGGAGATAATAATGACCCAGTCCTATCTCATATGTTGTTTTCTCTTCAAGCAGCTATTGTCAATACACGAAGGTCTCCCAGTTCATCCTTTGTATACTTGTTTAGTGAACTTATCTGTCAAATAATTTTCTATTTAGTCCACATGGAGCACAGGAACCAAGGGTTGGGCTCCTTATACAGGACAGCAGGGCACTTAAAAGACAAGGTCTTTGGGGTGGAGACTCCTTCCTCTTCCTCCAGCTCTACTACCAGCACACTGCCAGATTCATAAGTGACACCTACAGCAAAAAGAAACTAAGTGGTTAAGAAGAAAAGAAAGCTCTTAAGACTAAGACCATAGGAGGATTGCTCTACAGGCAGAAGGAAACTCAGGTAGAGTTTCCACTGGTTGGGAGTCCTGTGTTCCATATGGACTAAAGAGAAAAGGATTTAACATGTAAGTTTGCTAGAATTCTGTTTTCTCTCACATCCAATATGGAACATAGGAAGCATAAGGATATACCAATGCATCCCAAAGATTTCGGGGAGGGAAAAGTGAAAAAAATCTCATACTTCCCCCATGATACCAGTGTTCCCTAGAACCAAACTGGATCTGTAAAATACATACATGTCAGTGGACACTGAACTAGTATAGCACACTAAACAACAGAAAATGAGGCTCAAACTACTGAACATGAACTGCCAGTAGATGAAAACGAAAAGGATGTGTCCATACAGCCAAAACTGCCTTCCAGACAAAGTTGGCCTCAGCCAAAGCCAGGAAATTGACACGGTAGTGTTTGGTAAATGTGTGGAAGGAGGATCATGTCACAGCATTGCACAGCTGTCCAGCTGGGCCCTGGTTCTGGTAAGCCCAGGAAGCACCCACAGATCTGGTGGAGTTCACTGTGATCCTGAAAGGAGCAGGTTCCTTCATGATCACGTACACAGGGTGTCTGGTAGCAATGATCCAGGAGACAATGGTAGCCTTGGATGCAGCCTGACCACCCTAGGTCCCTCAGGGATTAGAAAAAGAGAGTCAGTCTTGTGACATAGTACTTAAAATGTCCAGTAGATGGACATCTCTTTAATGCGTGGCCGAAGGGTCAGGACACAAGGAAGGCAAAACAATCTCCTGATTGATGTTAAAGTCAGAGACAACCTTGGCCAGGAATTCCTGCAAGGTACTGCCTTGTCTTGGTGAAACACCAGAAATAGAGGCTTGCAAAACAGAGCTTGCAACTCAGCCATCCTCCTAACAAAGAAAAATGCCAAAAGAAAAGCTATCTCAGCGCCAGCTGAAGCAAACGAATCAAAGCCAGAGGCTCAAATGGAGGCCTCTGAAGGACCAAATTGAGATCCCACAGTGGCATAGGATCTCAAAAGGAAGTGAAGGTATGAGCCACATCTGGCATAATGGAAATGCAAGCTCTGTACCTTAATGGAACTCAAACTGAGACCCTTGTTGACCCCATCCTGAAAGAAGACAGTACCACAGGCAGATCAAATGTCTGAAACGCTACATTCCTGTCAGTGCACCACCAGTGAAAAATAGAGCAGACTCTATGGGAATCCTTAGAGAAACCAGCTTCCTAGCTTGAATCATGCTATAGATGAAATTATAGGAGAATCTCTTTCATTTCAGAATGGTGGCCTCAAGAGCCATACCGTCAAGGCAAGTTTCTCCACATTCTTGAACCACAAGGGTGTCTCAAGCAACAGGTCAGATGGAGCATTTCTTGAATGGACAGCCTGATAACATCTGCAAACCAAGCCTGCTTGGGCCAGAATGGTGTGATTAGGATGACTAACACCTTTTCAATCCTCATCTCCTGGATCACTCTAGGAATAAGAGGAGTCGGGGGAAACACAAAGGACAGGTGGGTCTTTTGTCTATGCATAGAACATAGGAACTCTCCTGTTCTCCCTGGTTGCTATCAGGTATATTTCTGGAACACCCCAGTGTTGAACTATCAGGTATATCTCCTCCGGGTAAAGCTCCCAGTTTCCAGGATCCACATCTTGCTGACTGAGGAACTCTGTGACTAATTTTTCCACCCCTGGAATCTGGACAGCTGAGATAGCTAGGACATGGGCCTCCTCCAACAAAATGAGATCCTTCACTCCACTCTGTCTCACTGTGAGTTCCCCCTTGGCTGTTGATGTATGTTGCCACCATCAAGTTGTCTGATTAAACCCTCACCAAGGTCCTAGCAAGTACCTGGGACCAGTTTAGAAGAGCCAGACAAATCTCTTTGAGTTCTAGAATGTTGATGGACAAGAGACTCTCCTCCTCTGGCCACCTGTCCTGAGCCCCCAGTTATCCCAGGGTTGCATACCAGCCTCTCAGATTGGCATCCATTGTCACCAGGTTTCACTGTGGGATCACAAACTGTCTCCCTTGAGTCAGGTGTAAAAGATGAAGCCACCACTGAACTGCAATGATAGAGTCATCTGATAATTGAAATGCACTGGTCTCCTGGAGCACATACTGAATATGTTACACTGAAGTTCCCTTTTGTGGAACTGACCATGGGGGACTGTCTCCAGGGAAGACACCAGCTGACCTAGAACTTGCATGTAGTCCCTGATTGTGGCAGGGGGCTACTTCAGTACCCGTGAAACAGGAGTTGGGTTTTCATCTCTGTGAGAAGTACCTTCCCCTGGAGGGTGTTGAAGCTGATGCCCAGAAACACCAGTACCTGGGATGGGATAGGAGAGGATTATTTTGGGTTTAGAATCCAACCGTGATGCACTATAATGAGGGCACATTTTTGGATATGGAGAGTCAAGATTTCTTCTGAAGGATCCTTAACCTGCAGATAACCCTAATACAGTGTCTGTGAAATGCTTTCGGCATGGGTTTACACGGCCAGGGATACCATGTTATTGGTAAAAAAATTCTGGGCACCAAAGCCAGACCAAATGGCAGAGACGTGAACTGGTATTGATTGCAACTCAAAGTAAAATGCAGAAAGAGTTGGTGGTCTAGGTGGATTGGGACATGCATATCCTAAAGATCCCCTGGACGCATCAATGTGATGACAGAATGCACAGATTCCAACTGGAAGCACATAACAACCACGTAACATTTCAGACATTTCAGGTCCAAAATAGGATGGCAGCCACCGTCCTTATTGGGAAAAAAAAGATTGAAATAAATACCTTCAAGCCCTCTTGGGTTGGGACAGGCACCAGAATATGTTTCTCCAGAAGAGTGGAAATGACGTTATTGAACAGATGCATTTTTCTCAAGAACCTTTGACAAAAAGAAGAATATGGAGAAAGACTTGAAATCTGTGTGGTACCCTCCTGATACCACCCGCAAAACCCACTAGTCCATTACAAAGATGGCCATGCATCTCAAAAAAGGCAGAGATGACCCCCTAAGGCAACAAAAGCTTAGAATTCTTTGATTCATTCTGAGGTTGGTTTTTCAGACTTAGAATTCACAGAAAATTTACTTGTTCTGCCAATCCTGTCTGGGCTTTGCAGAGGTGTGATCTTGTGAGATCTGAGGGATTTGTGCCCTCTGCACCCTGAATTAGCAGGAGGAATGAAATCCACGTGTCTTCCTGCCCAAAAAGGCCCACTTGTTGGAAATCTGGGGCAACAAGGTGCTCTTTTCACCAGCAGCATCACTTATAATCTGCTTCAGGTCAGGCCCAAACAGGGCCTTGCCCTGAAAAGAAAAGGACACCAGTCACGTCTTAGAAGATTGGTTCATGGGCCAAATTGAGAGCCACAGGATGCAGTGCATGGAAACAGAAAAAGGCTGAGGATTCTCCTGAAAATCTGGCTGCATCAAACAATGCTTCGGTATAGGTATTAGCTTCCATAATTTTAGCTAGCAAAATCAGCAAGTCCTCTCTAGGAACATCAGAACATATAGCATCAGATAACTGTTCTCCACAGAGAGCAATAGTTCTATTGACCCAGGAAGAGGCAAAGATAGGCCTCAACACAGACCCAGTGGCCTTAAGTAGGCCTTAAGTAAAGAATCAAGCCTTGAGTCCTGTGGCATCTGTGAGGGGAAGGACAGTATTCTGTATTCTTAGCAAAGAGCGAGATGGGGAGGTCAGCTGCAATACTGCTTTGATGAGCCCCTCAACAGCAGGGACAGGGTCAGCCTCATTGGATTCTCCAAAGGAGAATGAAGAGTCCACATTTTCATCATCCCCTGAGTCTAATTCCTCCACAAATAACCTGAGTATGATTCTTAAAAACAGGTTCAACCTGTTTAAGAGTGGTGAACCCCCTAAAATAAAGAAGGGATAGCTGCCACAAATCATAGCAGAGTTTTTACCCAAGCAGGATCTTTGTCAGTGATGGATAGTCCTGGTGGAGTAGTAGGGGCCGCAGACCATGAGGGGTATAGAAACTCAGAATATTCCTTGGAAGCCCAGCATGATGTGTGAGTTAAACTAGTTGAAAATATCCCCAGCTTAAAGAAAAGCCCCCAGAAAAACCTGAAAAAAGTGCTTATTTGGCATGCAAAACGGTTAACTAGAGAGGAGAGCAGGAGAGTCGCCCTCTGTGTAGGATAAGCAAGGAAGAAGTAAGTACTTTGCTTTTTGTTTGCAATGTGTGCAGCAGGCCATTGTGCGATCCATGGACTCTAACAAAGTAGACCAGTGGTTCTCAACTCCTGTCCTCAGGACCCACTAACAGGACAGGATTTAGGGATTTCTCTGCTAGAGCACAGGTGTGGTGATCAGAGGCTCATTCACATTGATTAACTCACCTGTGCTCTAACAAGGAAATCATCAAATCCTGGCCTGTTAGTGGGTCCTGAGGACAGGAGTTGAGAACCACTGAAGTAGACCATGTGATAAAGCTTAAGAATTCAAGAAGAAGGAGCCCTTTCTGATCTTTCTAGCTCAAACAGATAAAGAGATATACATAGAAAGAAAGGAGGGCCCTATAGGGAACAGTAGATAAGGTCTAACAGCAAAGTGTGTATATCCCTTATGGCCCTTAGTAATCCATTCGGTACAAGCTATTAATGCGCCTATTCTTATGGCTAAGACAAACTTTATTGAACATATTAAAATAAAAATGAGAGTGGTCCTCTTTATTAATAGTTTGTAGTTTAAAAACAACAAACTGCCTTTATATAGCAGAAAGGGTGTGTTAAAAGCAACACAACTGCTTCTTATTATGCATATATCCACCAACGAGATGGTGAGTAACTCATAAAGACGTACCTACTGAGATCAATATATTTGCACGCTTAGTAAATTATATTGCAGCTAATTCAACAAATTTAATACCTAGGAAAATATCCTGTCATTATTTAAACACCATCAATCCACTGTGAACATAGGATACAGTTGTTACAAAGTATTACACATGATGTATTTTTTATATATAGATCAGGATTATTTGAAAAGCCTATTGCAACAAGTGCTAACAGGAAATGAGCACTAGATTAGTTCTTAAAGAAACGGCTTTTATAAGCATGTCTGATATATAGAACTCATATTTTTTTGGACGTCTATTGAATTGCTACATAATCAAGTGTAACATTTATGTTTTCTTCTCATATATCTCAGTAGACTGATATCAGGTTAGATATAAGTTGTTAACCAGTATCAGTGCTGAATCACACAGATCGAATTGTGTCCAGTGAGTGTTACATATTAGATTTGTTTCAAAAATAAGGATTAATTATATATTAAATTTGCCTGGAGGAGGAGCTTAACCCCATGGTTCCTGTGTTGAATGTAAAAGAAAAAAAAATTGTGGATATAAAGATGACAATAGTACTACAAAGTGTAAATGATAATGTAACCCTCATGATACCCATAAATGAACATTACAAAACATAAAATCCAATAGGAATTAAAGTTGGTAGACAAAGAGCACAGGATAACTGTTCTCTGAAGAAATCAATCTGTATACATCTGCTGAACATAAAAATAAATTAATTAAATGGATATGATATGGTTATATGATGAAGACAGATTGATGGTAATTTAATAATGGTGAGGATGAGGCGATAACCAATTAGTATATCAGGGTCCCTGTAAAAACTCTCTGTGCAGCTGCTAGTAGCTAGAGTGTGAAGAATGGGGTGAGATGCTGGCAATCGTAGAGGGTCTCTGGTGGTTCCTTGAAGCTGAGTTAAAGTTGCTGACTGTAAAAAGCCAGGTCTGACCCCAGTTAAGCCAGGGCCAGAACTGGATGAGCACAAAAAAAAGCATTTCTGTACTAATCCATAAAGATTGCACAGAAATTATAAACCATGTGTAGTGTATATTATATATTAATTTCACACCATGTATGTATAAACTTTCTTACCATGCCAAGGTACCTCAATTTCAAGAGTCCTAACCAATACAAAATAAATCATAACTATAAAAAAAGAAAAATATAAAATAAAATTAGACTTGATAAAGCAGCTTTTGTTTAAGAGTGTATATGTTAATGTACTTAAATTAAAACCTAATTAAACACTAATTAAAATCACCCACCCCTGCCCTCAAAAATCTAATACTTTCCTGATAAAACTGGCTTGCTTTTAAACAGGAAAGGTTTGCAGTAGGAAGGTGAAGACCCAAAGAGGAGTGAATACCACACCAACTCCATTATATGTCTGGTCCACCCACCACTGCAAACACATGATACCTGTATATTTCATAAAAGGTATACCCCTGCAGGTAAGCTACTGGGCAAATGGCCACTTACTATGTTATTTAAAAAAGCTCCCCTTTAAGAAAGTAGACATGCTTGAAGTATGAGTGCATTTAAATATGTGTATTCTATTATTACAAGATAAGTGTGATTCATTTGTGAAGGACATACTCCTCATTTATTTGAAATGAATATACACATAGGTATATAATATACACTACAAAGAGTTTATAATTTCTGGGCAATCTGTATGGATTACCACAGGAATGCTTTTCCGTTTGCTCTCGTTCTGTTTTTTTTTGGGGGGGGGGGGATTTGGAGAATCCCTTCTTTCCCTGCATCAATCAAACAATTACAGCCGCACTCTGGTGATCAAACAAACTTCCATTAGATGACTTATAAATCACTTGTATTTTATTCTTATTTGAGATAAAAACATCACATTGAAAACAGCATGAGATGGCAAGTATGTAGCAATACACAAGCAGAAGGGAATAGGGACCCCCTACTCCATCTGACGTGTTTCGCGCTTACAGTGCTTAATCATAGACTTAACACGGAGTTACAAACACCATTGTTTTTCAAACCTCGCTACATAAGCTGAGTGGCTAAAATTAGCATATAAAAACAACGTAAAAACGGGAGCTTCCTCCGTCTTCTCGTCATGTTCTGAAACTCTATTAATTTAACCCTTTAACAAGGATCTTCTACCACATATCCATAGGAGCTCTTATGGCCCTCAGGCAAACTATCTGAAAGCACATCGGCATTGAGAGGGAATAGCCAGAACTCTAACCATACTAATGAATATTTGCTTCCAATATTATATATATATATATATATATATATATATATATATATATATATATATATATATACATATATCAGGGCTTAAAATGTGAAGTCCTTTGCTACTAGCAAGACCCGAAAAGTTACTCGCCACAGCAAGCCATAACATACCCACCAGGGCTGAATTTCTACTCGCCAGGGCTGAATTTTCACTCGCCATTGGCTAGTGGTGAGTGGAAATTTTGAGCCCTGCATATATATATATATATATATATACATATATATATATATATATATATATACACACACACACAATATGTGTACTTGTAATGTTCAAAATTGTCAATATTATTAAACCCATAATGTATCCCATAAATATAAGAACTATATAGGGGTACACTCAAACTGTAAAATAGAAAAATTATTATTATTCCAAAACACGTACACATAGATGTGTATCAAATTCAATTAAAAAAATGTGGGAAACATCCCACTCCGAGTTCAACCCTTTGGGGATACAAGCTTGTAGCTGAAAGATCCAAAAAGCTTCACACCTATTGATCTCTTTAACTTTATCTCCACCCCTCCAGGGAAGCCTAACCCTCTCAATTCCATGGAATTCACATTGCGACAAATCTCCATCATGGCAGTCTATAATATGTTTGGCCACTGCAAAGTCCTTCTTTCCCTGCTGCATTTCATATTCCTTCACAAATAAATCAAACTTTATTTATAGCATATCCCTTTGCGTGCCAGAGGGGTATGCAACCCCTCTGGCACTTAAAGGGTTAAACGTATATCCATGGTGTCTTAGAACTGCGAGTTTTTCTTTTCTTCCTTCACACACAAATTCTCCTTTTCACTCATTCAGGGCTCGATTCTATTGCCCACATTAATTTAAAAAACTAGTGATGGTGGTTTTGACAACACAGTTTGGTATTCTATTAACTGCGCTGTCAAAAACCACCAAAGCATAAAAATAACAATGGGCACAAAATTTGCTCCCATTGGACACCATGTAAAATTAGCTGAATTTGGTATTCTAGTCTATGCGGTGGCTTCACCACAAGTTAAGGAACTCACAGTTTTTTAGCAATAAAAAGTTTCATGGGGGCGGTGCCTGAAGTGTTCCCAAGATGGAAGCATAATGCAAATGCTTTTTTTAGCCTAACAAGGATTCCTTATTCGGCCCCCTTCTCCATTGCCGCAGCCATCTGAGTGAATGTCCACAGCTACAATTGCCTCTCAGTCTGAGCCCTTCTGTTTTCCCCTACCCTTGGCCAGGTGTATGGAGTCACGCGCCCTGATCTCCAAGTCAATGATGGCAGACCTGCTGGTGAATTTTGCCTCAAAGAAGATATGAAGTCCCATAACGAGGATATTAAAAACAGCATGAAAACAGAGTTGGTGGATGTACAACGGGAAATTGCTCAGATCAGTCAGAGGATGGCTTCCCTGAGGAAGTGGATGTCACTGCAGAACATTTTGCTTCTCTGGAGCAGATCGTGGAGCAACAGGAGATGATTATCAGATCCATGTCTCTCAAGTTAGATGACCTGGACAACCAGGGGAGATGTTATAACCTGTAGATCAAGAACTTCCCAGAATCTGTGCGCCAGTGGGACCTGGAACTGGCCTTGCTGTCCCTCTTCCGCATGCTATTGGGTGATGATTCTGACCCAGTTTTGATAGAGCAGACCCACAGATCCCTTCAACCACGTGGAAAGGTTGGCAGACAGCCTAGAGACATAATTGTCTGCTTGCACCGCTATTCAACCAAGGAATTGATACTCCAGAAGGGACGAGAAAGTGATACTGTTCCTTATGCTGGAGTCGATCTTCAAATATTTAAAAACCTATCGCCTTATACCCTGCAGCTCAAGAGGGAAATTAAGCCACTGACAGATCACTAGAAGAATCTGCAGATATGAAATAGGTGGGGTTTCCCCTTCTCATTATCCTCCTCCTATAATGGTGTCTCAGCTATTTTGACCTCCCTGATAGACGCTGAGCAGTTTTGCTGCACCCTGGGGATCTCTACTCCAGTGCTTCCTGCTGACTTTGCTGTGTCTGGGGATTCTGTCAGGAGGCCGCAGAGTGAGGACTGGATAGATGTACCACATCCCAAGCCTAAGATATCTTGCAGATCTCTGGATACTGCTCCTGACCCAGCAACCTCTCAAAATTCTTGGGACAGATCTCTCCCCTGGATGGCCACAAGATTTACTTTGTGCGATCTGTAACTGTAAATTGGTTTAAGATATTTGCTACTATGATTGTATTTTCTCTCACATTTTGTTCTTCCTTTTTAATTCTCTCTCTGATGTTTAATATGTTTAATTGCTTTGCTGCCCTTCAACTGACAGCGGGGGGGACCATGTTTCTCCCTCCATTGGGCCTGGCAGAGTACAGACTTGATGCTCTAATTATTCTTTCCTTTGTCTTGCAACATTTTTGGGATGGATTGCTCTCCTGGCTGGCTGAAAGATTTGCTTCATGAGATCTGGAATGATACATGGGGTACAGTATTTCCTACTACCTGTACTGTTTTGCCTTACTGATGTGATTGTGTTTGCTCTCACATTTTGAACTTCCCCTTTCTTTTTTTTTGTTTACCAGGTTTAATTGTTTTGCTTCCCTTAGACTGACGGCGGGGAAGCCATGTTTCTCCCTCCTGTGGGCCTAACAGCATGGAGAACTGATGCTCTAATCTTTTTTTTCCCTCTCTGGGCTCTCTGTTTTTCATAATACCGACTGTAATGACTGGCCTCTGTTGGACCCATGGGGTACGGAGTGATTGACCGTCTGCCCCTATGGGCCTGATGGTGGTTGAGATGGCCCAAGTTTAAGAGTAATTTTGAGTGGTTAGTTGGGAGGTGTCCGAGGCTTTCTGGGCGGCAACAGTATTTGATATAAAATAATTTTGCTTCAGGGTGTGGCCGGACCTGCTGGATGGCGGACGCTTGATCTACTTGCTTCAGAGCCCTAACGCCTTTGTACACTGCTAATAGCATCTAAAATCGCTACACTGTACCCTCTTTTCTACCCTGGTGTTCCTAAGGAACAATTAGGCCTGGAAAGAAAAAGAAATCTCTGCAAATTTGTTCACTTTTTGATCCACAAGTAGTCAAGGAGTGCAGGGGACTTCGTGGGCCACTGGAACCACTAAGTAGCTCACCAATGGCGGACACTGGTAAAGAGAGCCAACTGTCTGCCTCCTCGAGGCCCGTGACTTGTCAGGATCTCCAACCGCTCCCTACTAAAGATGAACTGGAGGTGATGTTGTCTTCCCTTGGGGATTCTATTAAAATGTACATTGGGGACCTCAAGACCGATCTACATCATATTGGCACATGGGTTAAGGATTTATAGAAGAAGCAATAATCTGTCCTCACTTAGCAGCTAGACCTACATCAATTCCTGCTCCAGCAGGAAGACACTATAGATACTTTGACATCACAAGTAGACAACCTTGAGGCCACCACTCCAATATCTGTGTTAGGGGCCTCCCTGAACCATCTTCCTGGGAACCTTGTGGGAGCGCTATAGACCATATTCAACAGTCTCCTACAACTGCCTTCTCCAGACGAAATTAAGATTGAAAGAGCCCACAGAGCCCTACAACCCCAACGGCCAGGTGGGTGATCAGGTTAGGGATGTGATTTGCTGCATGCTCTCATATGCCCAGAAGGACTAAATCATGAGAAAGGCGTGTGATTTCCCTACTATGAGCCATGTGGATTCCTCTTTCCCTGGATTGAAGGCCACTCGCATACTATTCGCCACGCAGAGGAGATCCAGGGATTGTGTAAGATACTGCATTTTCCTGTAGCCCTTTCGCTGGACCTCAACAGTGCTAAGAGACCTGTCCCATACACTCCACTCCAGCAGAGGAATAGATGGCAGATTGTGCCTGTACTGAATAAAAGACCCGCTTCTGGATTACCTGGCGAACCTACTTACCCCTAGTTACTGCCACTTGACTGGATCCCGTGTCCTGAAGTTCACCGGCATCTGCAGCTGAACTGTTTATAGGTATTTCTGACCTGTTGCAGGAATCTTGCATTTCCCAGCCATTACACCTCAGACTTGGGGTTATCTGCTGCCCCCCTGCTGTTTACCCCTTGGTCTGTGAGTTACCTGTTCCCTCCGCTGTTCACTTTCACTACCATGTGTGTCGCAGGCCTATGTCACTGCTACCTCCCATCTCTGGCTAGGGACCCCCATTCCCCTGACGTTCATGATGTTTTACTGGGCAGCTGGGTCTTTCCCCTGTGACAAGTTGTCATGTACATTCTTGGAATTCTGTTATGATCCTTCTTGCATTTTGTTTGACTAATGCGACATCTATGCAATAACACCAATATTTATTTGCCACTTGCATCCATGTTAGGCGTGAGCTAATTTTCTTGTCATCAACTAGGTGGGGGGTGGCGTCGCTTCCTTATGGTGGCGCTCCTGAATCCTACCCTTCCCTCCCTTTCCCCCGCAACCCCCATAATTCCCCTTCATCCCCCCTTCCACGCCACTGGGGGGGGGAGCGCAAGCGCCTCTGCAGGCCCTTACTTATTTAATTTGGCAAAGTGACAATGCTGCTTCGAGGGAGTCCCGGAGGGGAGTTACAGTCCCCTCCTGCAACGCCTCTATGGACTTCCAGGATTCCATCTCATCACCCCCATGATTAAGACTATCGGTGCTCAGGCGGACTCAGGGCTCCTTCCGTTGAGTTCTTCAGGGGTCCCTCCTGTATGCTTTGGTGGCTCCTCATGCTCACTGTCTGTTGGATTGTGTTCAGCTGCTTCACTTGTACTCTGCTTATGTTTGCCCATTGTATGTTATTGTGTCATACACCTCATGAGTCCCTAGACCCCTTATGCGGCTGTCCTGGGGGGGGACTTCTCCATGTTGGGAGTGCCTCTACCTGGGGGGGGGGGTAGATCCAGGCTCAGCATTACTAGATGATGGGGGATGGGGGCTAGTGGTGGCCTCATGGGGACTCCAGCGTGCTCTCTGCTACTCTTCTATATAGGTAGCTGTCTGCCTTTCCCTAATTTTCTCCCATATTATGCTGCTACCTGGTCATAATACACCTATGTGGCCACTTTGGTCACCTTATATTCTCTACCCTCTCTCAATTTGCACCCCACTTACGCACCTATCGGCTCAGATCCCTCTCCTTGATGATAAGCATGGTTTTACATTTCCCCCTTGACCGCTAGTTACTTTTTCTAGTTGTTTACAAATATAGTTATGAAGTATTGTTAATGACTCTCTATCTTCTGCTTTATAGCTATTCTACATGCTAAGGGGATATTTCCCCTTCTCTCTTTTCCTTTTTTCTATTCTATTTCTTATATCTCTGTTCTTCTACCCCACCCCATCCCTGCCCTACACTTTTCAACTGGTGGATGCGAGGTAGGAGTCTTTGTGCCATTATGCGGATCTATATGTTTCCTCGGCCCTCTCCCTGACAGTAACATGACCCTATAACGTAAAATCTTGTCCCTCAATGCTAAGGGCCTTAATACTCCTCAAAAATGGTCTCTCTCTTCTGTAAATATGCTCGCCTCCAGAGTCAGGTTTGCTTTGTTCAAGAGACACACTTTGCTGAGGATGGGATTCCTTCTCTCCACACTAAGAAGTACCCTCTCTCTTTCTTCCAAATGGTGTGGAGTCACGATTTTCCTTCACAAATCACTACCCTTTGAATGTTTGGACACTTTAGCTGATGACTCTAGTCGCTACATCTTTATCAAGGGCCGCTTAGGTTCCCTACGCCTCACCTTTGCCAACGTCTATGCCCTCAACGCCCAGCAGCTTCCCTTTCTACGTAAAGCACTATTGGGGCTTGATGCTTTTGGCAAGGGCCTGCTGGTTTTTCAGGGTGACCTGAACATGGTACTAGACCCCGATGTGCACTGCTCCACTGGCATCTCTTGACTTAAACCCTCACATTTCACTAGCCTTCGCTGACTTCTGGGGAAGCCATCTCTTGTGGATACTTGGCATCTTCTCTATCCTACCTCTGACAGCTACTCCTTTTACTCCACCCCCTTGCTTGTTACTCTAGAATTGATTTCCTATTACTCTCCTAAGCCCACCTACATTATGTCACCAACTCCTCCATCCATTCTATTACTTGGATGGACCATGCACATGTGGACCTGGTATTAGAGATTCCCCTGTTCCTCCCTCCATTGAGGGACTGGACAATTGACACCTCGCTATTATCAGATCCTCAATTGGTTTCTTGCCTCTGTGACTCAGTCAAGGAATATCTTTCGCTGAACGGTTCCCCAGAGTTATCTTCGGCCGTGATTTGGGAGGCCCTGAAATATGTAGTCTGCAGAGTCTGCATTCAGTTGGTTGTTCGTAAGCATCATGCAGCTAAGGCTCAGCTCACTAGCCTGTTGGGCGAGCTCCAGATCCTGGAGGAGAACCACCAGACTTCTGGAGAAATAGCAGCTCTGTGGATGATGACGGTGTGCAGAGAAAAAGTCAGATCTCTCCTTCTCACACAGGTTGACAGATCCTTCCTGTGGTCTCGGAGACACAATTATTAGCCGATAAGAAAAGAGGCCAATGGATGTCCCTCCAGACTAAGAATCCCTTGCTCCACAAACAGATACAGTCATTATGCACTGCGTCAGGATCTTTATAGTGCATTACCTTCTGTCCATAGTATCTCAATTTAGAAGCTTCTGTAAGACCCTGTACAATCTCGGCCCTCCAAGTACACATTCCCTACAACAAGGCCAAGATCGCTATGTTCAGGAAGCCTCTCTTCCAAAAACTTACTCCGTTTCAGTCTGCTCTACTGGAGGAAAACATCTTCCAAGAGGAGGTTGAATGTGCTAACTAGCCAATGTCGGTGGGGAAGACAGCTTTCCCTTGCTCTTTTATAGACCACTGATAGACCTAATTTCACCTGCCCTTACCACTCTTTTCAATGAACTCCCACATCATACCATCTCATCCCCTCCTCCCAGTAGCCCATATATCCCTAATTGCAAAGCCTGAGTAGGACCCTTCATCTTGCGTGAACTATAGTTCCACTTCATCCCTGGGAGGGAGGCCAGGGACAACACCCTCAAACTTGTTCATCACCTCCATCAAGCCCCAGCCAGTTTGCTTTTACTCTAAGTTGATGCTGAAAAAGCTTTCAACAGAGTCGACTGGGATTTCATCAAAAAGGTCTTGGAAGGCTTTGGTCTGGGCACTCTCTTCCTCTCGTTTATCTTGGCCCTTTACAGTAACCCTTCGGCTCGGGTCTGTGTCAATGGCACTCTGTCAAATAGCTTCAGCATTGGGAATGGGACGAGGAAAGGATGCCCCCTCTCTCCCATAATATTTATCATGGTCATGGAAACCTTAGCATGAAGGGTCCACAAAAATCCAGATATCTCCAGAATTCCTTTAGGACACCAGGAATATAGAATAGGTATGTTTGCCGATGACTTGATCTTTACTTCACTAGACCTACCCTCTCCCTACCAGAAATAGTATCTGAACTTATCTCCTTCAGCAAAGTAACTTTAAAGTTAGTATGTCCAAATCAGAAGTGCTCAACTTGACTGTTTCTTCTTCACACTTACAATCTCTTAAGTCCTTGGCCCCCTTTTCTTGGGCCACCAACTCTATCCCTTATCTAGGCATTAGGTTAGCTCCTACTGTCTCTGGGCTGTTTATACACAACTATTCACCTATAGCCAAGACCATTGGTAATATACGCCGCTTCGCCTCTCTTTTCCTTTCATGGTCTGGATGCATTAATCTTCTGAAAACTGTCTTTTTACCTGAAGTTCTTTACCTCTTTCAGACTCTTCCCATCTTGCGCCCCCGTGCTTTTCAATAATCCCTACAGCACTCCTTCATATGGGGAGGAAAACCATCCCATATCCCCCTCTCTCATATCTTGCTCCCTCATTCTATGGGGGCCTGGGCACCCCTGATCTGATATAGTATTACTAGTTAGCAGTGCTTAGTTCCATACTGCATTGGTTTCATTCCTCATCCTAGAAGACATGGGTCCATGTGCAGGAATCCATCCTCCTCCAGCTGTCCCTCACCTCCCTACCCTGGACTCCCCCTTCAGATAGGCCCCCGGGGTGCGCTTCCACCCCATCTTTTTGCCGGTTCTCAGGATATGGGACTCTACCGCTTCTTCTCTTTCTAGCATCCCATCTCCTGTGCTGTCACTACTAGCTAATCCTGATTTCCCCCTTGGATTAACAGGCTCTTCTTTTCTAAACTGGGGAAAAGGCTGGGGTCTGCGGGTGACTGACGTCATGCAAGATGATGAACTCATCCCCTTCCCTGTCTTCAGGAAAAGTGGGACCTACACTCTAGCAACTATTAAAGATATGTTCAACTCTATAGCTTCTTTTCTCTATCGTCCAATACAGGTTACTGGTAACTGTGGGTAGGCGATCCGCCCCTTTAAGTAGGCAGGAACAATTCTAGAAGTGAATGCAGGGGTGGAGCCTACCTTCCCTCCTTGGCTGCAGCTCCAGTAAGATTTGTTCCTTGAATGAAGATACAGGCAAGAGAATAGTTCTGCTATAGTTTTAGCTAATGTTTTAATTTTTCTGTTAGATATGGAATACCACCATTAGGCGGATTACCATAACTGACAATGCCCTTAGTTGTGGCTAGTTCAGTATCCAGGTGCTTTTGAGGACCTTTAGCCCTGGGGGGAAAATCTTGGGTTCAAGTTCTTTCCTCAGGAGTTGCCCACTGAGGCTTATTCTTAATACATTGTAATCTGAAGACAGAAGATCTGCAGGAAAGGTGAGAAACCCTTTGAGTGCTGAAGGTCCACGTGTCCCACAGTGCCCCTCCGCACAGGGGTTTTCCTTTGGAGTTCCTGTTGCACACTCCTGCACTCATTGGGTTTATCTGTATGTCTGTTGGGTGTTTTGGAGCAAGTTTCTGAGGTAAACTTAACCCTTTGGCTGCTGGTTTAGCATCTCTTGGGGTTTTTTGGCACTTTCCCTACTGGGTTCAGTGTTTATAGGGTCTAGTGACATGTTTTAGAAATGTTTAGTGTACATTTACTTCTGAGTTACAACTCTGCAAAATTTGTGTTCCACGCTTTTACTGCATAGACGCCATTGCTCCATTCACTTCTATGGGACTTTACAGTTTGGGACATATCTCTGCAACCGCTCATTGTAGCACCTTCAGAGATGGCTCACTTTGATTGTCTGCCCTTGCTCTGTTATTCGGTAAATGTTTGGTGTGTGTTGGGGGTTCAGGGGCTTCGTGCACTGTTTTGGGTACTTTTTCTGGGAAAACTACATTTACCATGAGTGTTTGCATTGCGCACTTGTTCCTGATTGGCTCCTGTCACGGCAACCATTTTGTGCTTTCCCTGAATGAGTATCCCATGCAGGGCTTGGAGTCTCCTTCTCTCCTCTGCAGATTAACCCTTCGCCTGTCTGATAAGTCTATTTTAGCGATTTCCGGGGTGAACTTTTAATCATACACACAGTATTTCGGTGATACCTTATACTTGAACGTTTTGACACTGTGAGAATGTCTAATCCATTGGAGCAGGGGCCAAACATAAGACTAAGGACACTGGGGTCTCTGTGTTTCCCATTGCTCATTGCTCCTCATGTCAGTCTGGGTTACCTAGAGAATTCTCAGGTCATTTATGCCCAGCATGTTCTGCTGTCCCTGAGTCTCCCCCAGGGACCTCCAGCCATGCATTAGAGCCAGTTTGGGTGCAAGAGTTCAAGGCTGCTAGTAGAGATCTCCAGTCTACATTGCAACTCTTTCCATCCCAGGTACAGGGGGTCTTCCACTCCTGGAAGACTCCAACTTCTGTCAGATCTTCCCTGCCGAAACCACAGGGAGTACCTGACATATCAGATTCCTCTTGGTGGATTCTGACAATGAGGAATGTTCTGCTGTGGGCTCTCCTCAGTTCTTTGGGGACCCCTTTGAGGCTGATCCTGATCCCTCAGCTGACGGCCTGATCAGGGGCGTTTTGAACACCTTAAACATTCCCTTGGTTCAAGAGGCTTTTTCAGATGCCTCTGATGTATTTCAGGAGCCTAAGTCTCACGGTCCCCGTGTTTACTGTCAATCTCTGTGATGATACCTGTGCATTGGTAGAGGCTGATTGGCCTGCCCAGGATGCGTCTTTATATACTGGGCCTTTGGTACTTGTCAGGTGCCCTTTTCGTGGTGTTCCCAAACCTGCGCATTTGTTGCTGTGTTCCTGCCTTCTGTGTACCGACTCGGCTCGTCTGACCCTTCTACGTTCCTGCTCTGTGATTGTCCCGGCTCTGGCTGACATTCCTGCTCCTTGATTGACCCGGCTCTGGCTGACGTTCCTGCTCCTTGATTCGACCCGGTTCCGGCTGTTGTTCCTGCTTCCTGATTGTTCCTGTGCTCCTGTGGCATCTCGTCGCCTGCTGGTGACATTCTGGACAGTGCTGATTGTTCGCTCTGACTATCACTTCTCTCTAGCTGAGCTGTTGCCTCCGTTACCGAGCCAGTCTATAGTGCCTTGCTGAGCTACTGCCTCTGTTACCGAACCTGCCATTAACCCTTGCTGTGCCGGTTGCCTCTGATATAGAGCCTGTACACTTGCCAAGCTTGTTGCGTCCTACCGAGCCAAATTACACTTATTGAGCCTGTGCCTTTTGACCAAGCCTATCCGTTACACTAGCAGAGCAGTTTCCAGTGGGTGTGCATTCAGTCCTTAGTTGCACCTCCGGGGGCTTATGGGCGTTCTATTGCTCTTGCATTGTGTTGCTCCTTGACGGCACCGGAAGGGTGTCTTGGCTCTGGCCTCCAAGTGCTCATTGTGTTATGTATCTATCGCACTACCAGTGCATTGGCTTTCAAACAGCTTGAGCAGTGTTTCTCCGTTCTGGCACTTTAAGGGTGCTTGTGGCTCAGGTCCCGTTGATACACGCAGGGTTTCGTTTATTGTGAGAACACAGGGCGCTCCAGGTTCTGGGTTTTGCTCCAGCAGTGGCTTTGCTCTGATACTTCACCCTACGGGGTATTGGCTCAGCTCTGATCATCTTGCTGTAACTTTTGGGCGTCCTATTATACAGCTAATTGAGAGTGATCCAGTTCAGATGCTTTCTGCACTTTTCCTTGCACTTTCCAGAGACTGATATTTCCTACCGGGCGTGGGCCAATTATCATCACAGAGACTGATCTGTTGCTCTAAGCATTAACCCTTGGTACTACATTCTCTCTGACCATTCTGGTAGCTCCCTTATATTGTGCCAGAATCACTGTCTTTATTTGGATTACCGGTCTTGGCCCCCAGGGGAGCTGTTCTTTAATTATTTTTTCAATAAAACTGTGTTTTTGCTTTTAACCATTGTCTGAGTGTCTGTAAACCGTAACAGTAAGAAAGGGCCATGACCTCAGACGGTAAAGGTGACGGCAATACACAGAACCTCCGCTGGAGGATGGATGTGCACGAGCAACGTCTGGACCAGTTGGCACTGGCCATGCAGACCTTACTAGAAAGTATGGTACACCTTGATAAACCTAACCAAAATCCGGTGGTCCCTCCAGTTCTGACATCGGATAACCAGGCTGGGCAAATGGTTGCTTCCTCCAGAAGTCTAACGGCGGCAGCGCCGTTACCGTTAAGATATAATGGCGAACCCGATCTGTGCAGGGGGTTTATTAACCAGTTAGAGATATTCTTTGAACTAACACCTCATGCCTTTCCGAACGACTGTAGCAAGGTGGGGTTCATGATATCTCTGTTAACCGGGAAAGCCCTGGCGTGGGCTAACCCCTTATGGGAGAAGGCCAAACCTTGTACTCTGTGCTTCGATAAGTTTGTCAAAACATTTTGGAGAGTATTCGAGGTACCTGGGAGAGCCACCTCTGCTGCCAAAAGATTGATGGAAATACGAATGGGCGATCGTACTGTAGGCGATTACGCTATAGAATTTCGGATACTGGCAGCAGAGGTAGGCTGGAACAATGAGGCACTAGTGGCAGCCTTTGTCCAAGGGTTATCAGACTCAATTAAAGACGAGATTGCGGCCAGAGAAGTGCCTACTGACTTAGACGAGTTCATAGACTATGTTATGCTCATTGATACTCGCATTCGCGAGAGGCGCCTGGCAAGAAGGGCAAGAGACAGAACTTATGGGCAAGACAGCCCTTTAAACCCACCCTCGCCTCCCAATCCTCCTGACCGGGTATCCGAACCGGGTGAGCCTATGCAACTCGGGTTCACTAGGCTTTCTAAAGAGGAGCGGGCACACCGTAAAAGGCAGGGTTTATGCTTATATTGTGGCATGAGTGGGCACTTACTACGTACATGTCCAGTACGGCCGGGAAACGCACGCACCTAGGGTACCTTGGGGGACAGGCCCTAGGTGGTGTACAATCGTCCCCAGATTCCTGTAACATAAAACCCACCATTCCGGTGAGTTTCCTCCTAGGTGACCAAGCGGTGGAGGTACTAGCTCTGGTGGATTCGGGAGCAGCAGGCTATTTCATGGACCGGGCTTTTGCTGAACGACACAATATTCCGTTGTCTAAAAGAGATACTCCGCTAGCCATTGAGGCCATTGATGGCAGACCTATAGAACCAGCTTTCATCACTATGGAAACTACTCCCATTACTATGTCTATTGGGGCTCTCCACAGAGAGGAGGTCTGTTTCCAGATCATACAGTCACCCCATCACGCGGTCATTCTGGGGTTCCCTTGGTTATTGCTGCACAATCCCCAGTTTGATTGGCAAAAATGTGAGGTTAAGTCTTGGTCTGATTATTGCTCTAGTCACTGTTTGTTTCATCCAGTCAGGATCATGTGTACCTCTCCCTCCGTGCCACCTGAATACAGCGAGTTCAGTGACATATTCAGTAAGGGAGAGGCTAGCGCATTGCCGCAGAATAGGCCTTATGACTGCGCTACTGATTAGCTCCCGGGGGTGGTGCCACCGAGGGGCAGGACATACCCATTGTTCTGTGATGAGAATAAGGCCATGGAGGAATACATAGAGGATGCCCTCAAATGGGGAATCATTCGTAAATCATCCTCTCCGGCTGGTGCAGGGTTCTTTTTTGTAAAAAAGAAAAATGGTGAATTACAACCATGTATTGATTACCGTGGACTTAATAAGCTCATGTCTAAGAATGCATACCCCATACCACTCATTACAGAGTTATTTGACAGGTTGAAAGGCTCTTCGTTGTTTACGAAACTCGACTTACGTGCTGCCTACAACCTAATAAGGGAACAGGACAAACGGTGCTTCAAGGACAATCCTCCGGAGTTCATATTCCAGGATACATATCAGCTTATAAATTAAGCACTCATTACTCTCTCAAAACGTGCAAGCCTGGGCTTTCTTCCAACACCCACGAAATAAGTAACAAACCTGGAATGGCTGAACTGTTGTGATGTAGAGATTCAATGGCAGAAAAATAGATAAAAATAAAATCTTTTATTGAAGAAATTCAAAAATGTAAAAACAATACTTCGGGCAGTACTTCAGACACTAGAGGTCAAATCTCATGTCACATACAGTGCAAGGAATACATAATCCACGCGTTTCGCACTACAAGCGCTTAATCATGACGGCCAGATCACTATGCCAAATAGTTGTATATATAAGATCTTCCACCAATCATATGAAGTGCTCAATTAGCAATGATCAACCACAACGACCTCTACTATCCAACATCAAAACTGGCAAGTTAACCATTTAAAGTGCGCACATATGAAGATGACAACAAAAAAATTATCTCAATATCACAATCACATATTAACAATTACATCTCCCAATGCGCACACCGTAATGACCAATATGGACAAAGATACATAAGTAACTATGAAGCAAGCAGATGCACCAAAACATAAAAATATGTAACCGGTGCACCGCATGCCCCCAGCACCTAAAGGGTCTAATGCCGACATGGAAATCAGAAGCGTCGCGGTTGAACACCGCAAATGATTCAAATACAAACGATTGGGGAACTGACTTCCCAAATGCATCCAAAACTAACAAACAAATACAAAAAAATATATATAAAAATATATATACACATCGACAGCGTAGCCCAATGTCCAGGGCTCATGTCTGTAAAAGACCACGCATACCGATGCATCTATTGACCCACCTCAAGGGAACATAAATATACAGTTGTGAAAATGTACATAGGTCTATAAACAAAACGCTAAGACACCTAAAAACACAATTACAAATTGTACAATATAAAAAACCAAATCTGTAATCACAACTTCACTTCAAAATCTGAATGAACCAGATGCAAGATATGAAATATGAATGAACCGGATGCAAGATGTAAAATAATCAATTAGACATGCAGACGTCAATATAGCTATGTGAACATATGTATACATATATACAGCTCTCTCATCTAGCTTAGGACACTCAAAACATATACATAGGAGTACAACCATATCAAAACTCAAATATAGCATGTTACATCATATTCCCTATTTAAACCATGGGGACTTCTGGTGTCCAAATGGAAAATCCAGAAAACCTCTCTCTTTGAGAGGGCTTTATCTAGATCACCCCCCTAACTCCTAACATGACTCTCTCTATACCTTGCATAGACAGAGTTTCATATTGTCTTCCATGAAATTTATCAAAATGAATGGCCACACTAGATCTTTCATTTCCTCTCCTAATGTCACTCAAATGTTCATTCATTCTCTCCCTTAAAGGTCTCATCGTTTTACCAACATATTGTACCCTGCATGACACACAGGAGAGAAGATAAACAACATTTTTGGTTGAACAATTGATATAAGTCCGCATCTTATAAACCTTATCAGTCTTATAAGACTGAAAAGTTTTAGACTCATTGATGAGAGAGCAAAGTCCACATCTCACTCCACCACACTTATACATACCTACAGTAGTTAACCAACATTTGTTCTGATTTTGTTTCTTACCAAATAAACTAGGGGAGAGCCATCTACCAATAGTAGGTGCCTTCCTCGAGACAAAGTTTACACCTGTAGAAATCACTTCTTGTAACTTATCATCTGCATATAATAAAGGAATATATTTCAAAATGATCTGCTTCACTTTATTGAACTCTACACTATAAACAGTGGAGAAGGTGACTCTTTCATCTCTGACACCACCTAAACTACGGTCATTGACTCTACTCGATACATCTTTTAATAAATCTTGTCTATTACGTTGTCTGGCTATAACCAAAGCTCTGTCTAACATCCATGGGGGATAACCCCTCTCTCGAAATCTATCATAGAGCTCTTGTGCCCTCAATTCAAACAGATCTTCAGTAGAACAATTACGCTTTAATCTCACAAATTGTCCAACAGGAATAGATTTTATAGTGTGCGGTGGATGACAACTCTCAGCTCTCAACAAAGCATTCACTGTGGTAGGTTTACGGTAAATGTCAAAGATGATACTATTAGTGGACAAATCAGCCTCCAGACTCAGGTCCAAAAACGTGACTTTTGTTGATTGATGATCTGAAGTAAATGTGAGATTCAGATCATTATCATTTAAGTATGTAATGAAACAATCCAAAGTCTGATCATCAGAACCCCAAATCACAAGGATGTCATCTATAAATCTCTTGTACATCACAATACTCTCACGATGGGGGTTCATATCCCCAAAAATGCGGCACCCCTCCCACCAACCCATATAAAGGTTGGCGAAAGATGGCGCAAACTTCGCGCCCATTGAAGTGCCGCACTTCTGGAGATAAAACACCCCATCAAACATGAAAAAGTTATGTGTCAAAAGATATTCAATACATTCTATGATGAAATCCTTTAAAACATCCGCATAGTTGCTGTATTTGTCTAAATGATATCTAACAGCCTTAATCCCCAGTACATGGGGAATGCAAGAGTACAAAGAACTCACATCACAAGTCAACCAAGAATAATTGGATTCCCATTCAACATGCCTTAATAACTGTAAAACATGTTTGGTATCTTTGAGATAACTGAAGAGCCTAATGACCAAAGGTTGTAACAAGGCATCTATCCATTCACCCAGGACTTCATTTAAAGAACCTATGCCAGAGACTATAGGTCTACCCGCCGGACAGGATAAAGATTTATGAACCTTAGGGAGATGATGAAACACGGGAATAATAGGGTCCCGCACAAAAATGGTGTCAACATCCTTCCTGGATAAAATCCCTAGTCTCAAACCTCTATCCAACAGTTCACATAAAATAGGCCCATAGTCTCTGGCAAGATTTCTCTCCAAAATCTCATAAGTGACACCATCACTCAATTGACGTAAGGCTTCTTGATGATATTTATCTGTATCCAAAACTACAACAATACCTCCCTTATCTGCATGCCTAATCGTTATAGCATCCAATGACTTTAACTTCTCCAGAGTTTTAAATTCAGAACTAGTAAGATTGGAATATCCTTTCCTATTGCTGACAACCTTATTGAGTGCTACCAAATCTCTCTCCACCAGATATTGAAAGGAGTCTAACACCTTCCCCCTACAACCAACAGGGTAAAAGGTAGAGACTCTACTTAAATCAACATTCACCTTTACTACATCATAATTTTGATGGTATAAACTTGTACCCGTATTATCATGTCTGATGTTTTCCAAGTCTGTTAAACAACAAAAATCTTTGAAGCACAGCTTGGATGTATCAATATCAATCTGTGTGGAAATTGGATCAAGGTTATTACTCTGAACCTGATCCAAAGGTTTCTCAATATTTTCTATTGAGTCTAGAAAAAAATTTGTTAATGTCAATTTTCTGACAAATTTATTAACATCCAAAATGGTATCAAAGAGATTAAAATGGTTAGTAGGGGAAAAATTCAACCCTTTTTGTAAAACCGCTATCTCCTCGTCATTTAACTTATAACCAGAGAGATTGATGACATTTAATTTCTCTTTGTCCCTCTTCCCTGACGTCTGGGATAACGTGTTTGATACTCTCTTGTGTCTCTTTCTTCCTCCTCTCCTGGTCTGTCTCCATGCCTTCTTGATTGTCTCGGTTTGTTCCGTCTCCTCCTCCCTCGATGACTCTCTCAATGTGTCTCGGCTGTCTGCTCAAAAAAAACTGTAGCAACCTTTGTTTCTCTTTGATTTAAAAAAGATGCCGAAGAAGATGTTGCAGAAGAGGTAGTTATATCTAAAGAATTTTCTGAATTGGGTGCTGAAGAAGCTACACTTGTATCCATATCCATAGAACTTTGTTCTGCATCTGAAAAGCTCACTCTCTTCATTTTCCCATGTCTGTTGAATCTTCTTAAATTACTCTTCCGCCAGGAGTAAACAGATCCATTCTCATAATCCATTTTATCCCTTAGGAATTTCTTTTTCTTCAATTCCATAACTTCTTTCTCTAGTTGTTCAAGATGTTGAGTTAATTGACAGTCTAACTTGGAGAAATCAGGATCTCCTTGTCTGTCAATAATCAATTCTTGTTTAGATTTGATGTCTTCTTGTAATTTCACTAAAATTTCTTGTTTATATTCAACAATAAGTTGCATTAAAGAAAAAGAACACTCTGTTAATATTTTATTCCATTTCAACATGAAGGATGAATCATCTTTGATAAATGTGGGAATCTTTTTCACACGTAATCCACGTGGAATCCTTTCTACCTCCAAATATTGTTTCAACGTGGTGATCTCCCACCAAATACGAATTTCTTTGGACATAAATTCTTCTAGACTCAAAAATAAATCCTTTAAATTTATTAGACTGTCAGCAGGTGAGTCATGCGTTAAGTCTGCGAATAAGCGATCGGCACTTATGTTCCTTGCACTGCAATCTTCTATAGACATGAGACTGCGTGTAACTCTTGGGTTTTGTTGCATCTCCATTATAACAATATACAATAAGTAAAAATGACTTTAACCCAATGTACAATTTCAGACCTCTTGTGGAACAAAATTCAGACTACTCCATGTCAGTCTGTTATCAAATGACGTTGTATAGTAAACAATAAACCATGAAACTTATATGTATATTCAGTCCACATAAATCACCTACTATTGGTAGATGGCTCTCCCCTAGTTTATTTGGTAAGAAACAAAATCAGAACAAATGTTGGTTAACTACTGTAGGTATGTATAAGTGTGGTGGAGTGAGATGTGGACTTTGCTCTCTCATCAATGAGTCTAAAACTTTTCAGTCTTATAAGACTGATAAGGTTTATAAGATGCGGACTTATATCAATTGTTCAACCAAAAATGTTGTTTATCTTCTCTCCTGTGTGTCATGCAGGGTACAATATGTTGGTAAAACGATGAGACCTTTAAGGGAGAGAATGAATGAACATTTGAGTGACATTAGGAGAGGAAATGTAAGATCTAGTGTGGCCATTCATTTTGATAAATTTCATGGAAGACAATATGAAACTCTGTCTATGCAAGGTATAGAGAGAGTCATGTTAGGAGTTAGGGGGGTGATCTAGATAAAGCCCTCTCAAAGAGAGAGGTTTTCTGGATTTTCCATTTGGACACCAGAAGTCCCCATGGTTTTGGATGCATTTGGGAAGTCAGTTCCCCAATCGTTTGTATTTGAATCATTTGCGGTGTTCAACCGCGACGCTTCTGATTTCCATGCCGGCATTAGACCCTTTAGGTGCTGGGGGCATGCGGTGCACCGGTTACATATTTTTATGTTTTGGTGCATCTGCGTGCCTCATAGTTACTTATGTATCTTTGTCCATATTGGTCATTACGGTGTGCGCATTGGGAGATGTAATTGTTAATATGTGATTGTGATATTGAGATCATTTTTTGTTGTCATCTTCATATGTGCGCACTTTAAATGGTTAACTTGCCAGTTTTGATGTTGGATAGTAGAGGCGTTGTGGTTGATCATTGCTAATTGAGCACTTCATATGATTGGTGAAAGATCTTATATATACAACTATTTGGCATAGTGATCCGGCCGTCATGATTAAGCGCTTGTAGCGCGAAACGCGTGGATTATGTATTCCTTGCACGGTATGTGACATGAGATTTGACCTCTAGTGTCTGAAGTACTGCCCGAAGTATTGTTTTTACATTTTTGAATTTCTTCAATAAAAGATTTTATTTTTATCTATTTTTCTGCCATTGAATCTCTACATCACAACAGTGCAGCCATTCCAGGTTTGTTACAACCTAATAAGGATCAGGGCCGGAGATGAGTGGAAAACGGCATTCAATACTAGATCTGGTCACTATGAGTATTTAGTGATGCCTTTTGGATTATGTAATGCACCAGCCGTATTTTAGGAGTTCATCAATGATATCCTCCGCTATATGCTACAATCCTGTGTAGTCATATACCTTGACGATATATTGATTCACTCTGCTAACCTAACCCAGCACATCCAAGACGTGTCAGAAGTCCTGCTCCGGTTACGCAAGAACAAATTGTTCTGCAAATTAGAAAAATGTGAATTTCACTGTTCCAAAGTACCCTTCTTGGGTTTTGTAATTTCTAAGGATGGCATTGCCATGGATCAAGAAAAATTGGCTGCAGTCCTACAATGGCCACGACCCAAAGGGTTAAAAGCTATCCAACGGTTCTTGGGCTTTGCCAATTATTATAGAAAATTCATTCCGAACTTTTCCACCATTGTAAAACCTCTCTCTGACCTCACGCACAAGGGCGCTAATCCCTCTCAATGGTCTGAGGCAGCGGAAAAAGCCTTTGAAACCCTTAAATCTGCTTTCGCCTCCGCTCCTATACTGTCCCACCCCAATCCCACCCTGCCGTTCATGTTAGAAGTCGATGCCTCTGAGGTTGGGGTAGGGGCAGTTCTGTCTCAATGTCCCAAGGAGGGTGGCAATCTGAGACCTTGCGGGTTCTTTTCCAAGAAACTATCCAGTGCCCAAAGCCATTACGAGATTGGTGACGGGGAACTGTTGGCTATCATCCTGGCATTAAAAGAATGGCGACATCTATTGGAAGGCACTAGAACCCCGGTACTAATTCTTACGGACCATAAAAATTTGATTTATCTTTCAGAGGCTAAAAGGCTGTCCTCTCGCCAGGCTAGGTGGGCTCTCTTCCTGTCAAGGTTCAATTTCATAGTGTCCTACTTGCCTGGTTCGAAGAACATTAGGGCTGACGCTCTAGCCAGACAGTTTTGCACTGACATTGAGAGGGATGAGGCCCCGGTACCTATTATTCAGCCTGATAGGATCCTGGCTACTATTCGCACCAGTATCACTTTGCCACTAGGGGAGCAAATTTTGGCATCTCAAGCTCGGGCACCTCCAGAGACCCCAGTGGGCAAGTGCTTTGTGGATGAGCCTTTCCGCACCCATTTACTCGAGACCTATCACTCATCTAAGGTAGCTGGGCATATTGGGAGGGATCAGTTGGCATAGTCTCTATCACAAATGTTTTGGTGGCCCTCTCTGAAAGCTGATTGCTCAGTATTTACTGCTGCCTGTGCCACCTGTGCCCACGCTAAGACTCCCAGACATCTCCCAGTGGGTCTGCTCCAACCAGTGCCTAATGGTGAACGCCCATGGTCTCATATATCTATTGATTTTTTGGGAGAGTTGCCGGTGTCTAAGGGCTATACATTTATCTTGATGGTGGTAGATAGGTTCTCAAAGATGGCTCACTTCATGCCTCTCTCTGGTCTTCCTTCGGCCCAGGAACTGGCAGTAGTTTTTGCCAGAGAAGTATTTCGCTTGCGCGGGGTTCCCAGAGTGATAGTGTCGGACCGAGGGAGCCAATTTGTGTCGAGATTCTGGAGGGCCTTCTGTAGCCAAATGGGCATACAACTGTCCTTCTCCTCCTACTACCATCCCCAGACCAATGGTGCCGCTGAACGTGCCAATCAGGGACTGGAACTGTTCCTGCACTGTTTTGTGGCTGATCATCATGATAATTGTTGCCGTGGGCAGAGTTCGCCAGGAACTGTGCAGTTAACTCATCGTCTGGGAGCTCTCCATTTCTTATTAATTATGGATTCCAGCCATGTCTGCTCCCAGACTCGTTTCAGTCACAACAGATTCTGGCTCTGGATGAGCACATCGAGCAGCTCCGCTCGACTTGGGCACAGGTGCAGAGGTCCCTCAGCCAGTCCTTCCGGAGACATCAGAGGCACGTCAATCGCAGACGGCTGCCAGCGGTTTCCTTCCAGGTTGGGGACAGGGTATGGCGTTCCTCCAGGAATCTCAATCTGCAAGTGCCATCTAACAAATTGGCTCCCCGGTTCATTGGTCCGTTCAAGATTATCCGCAAGATTAACCCCGTGGCATACGCACTGGAACTCGCGGCTTCTATGCGCATTCACAATGTGTTCCATGTGTCACTATTGAAGCCCTTGGTATGCAATCGCTATACTACCACTCCGGTGGTTCCTGGGCCGGTGGATGTTCAAGGCCAAGAGGAATACGAAGTACAGAGTATCATTGATTCCAGGAGATTTAGAGGCAAATTGCAGTATTTGGCCCACTGAAAAGGTTATGGGCCTGAGGATCGTTCTTCGGTTAACCAGAGGGATCTCCATGCTCCACGCTTATTACGCAATTTTCACTCTAAATACCCTCAGAAACCTAGACCCTCAGCCAGGGGAAGGGGTCTTTGAAAGGGGGGTTCTATCACGGTCCCCGTGTTTACTGTCAATCTCTGTGATGATACCTGTGCATTGGTAGAGGCAGATTGGCCCGCCCAGGATGTGCCTTTATATACTGGGCCTTTGGTACTTGTCAGGTGTCCTTTCGTGGTGTTCTCGATCCTGCGCATTTGTTGCTGTGTTCCTGCCTTCTGTGTACCGACTCGGCTCGTCTGACCCTTCTACGTTCCTGCTCTGTGATTGACCCGACTCTGGCTGACGTTCCTGCTTCGTGATTGACCCTGCTCTGGATGACGTTCCTGCTCCGTGATTCGACCCGGCTCTGGCTGACATTCCTGCTCTGTGATCCGACCCGGCTCTGGCTGACGTTTCTGCCTTGTGATTGACCCGGCTCTGGCTGACGTTCCTGCTCCTTGATTCGACCCGGTTCCGGCTGTTGTTTCTGCTTCCTGATTGTTCCTGTGCTCCTGTGGCATCTCGTCGCCTGCTGGCGACATTCTGGACAGTGCTGATTGTTCGCTCTGACTATAACTTCTCTCTTGCTGAGCTGTTGTCTCCGTTACCGAGCCAGTCTATAGTGCCTTGCTGAGCTACTGCCTCTGTTACCGAACCTGCCATTAACCCTTGCTGTGCCGGTTGCCTCTGATATAGAGCTTGTACACTTGCCAAGCTTGTTACGTCCTACCGAGCCAAATTACACTTATTAAGCCTGTGCTTTTTGACCGAGCCTATCCGTTACACACAGAGCAGTTTCCAGTGGATATGCATTCAGTCCTTGGTTGGACCTCCGGGTGCTTATGGGCGTTCTATTGCTCTTGCATTGTGTTGCTCCGTGACGGCACCGGAAGGGTGTCTTGGCTGTGGCCTCCAAGTGTTCATTGTGTTACGTATCTATCGCACTACCAGTGCATTGGCTTTCAAACAGCTTGAGCAGTGTTTCTCCGTTCTGGCACCTTAGGGGTGCTTGTGGCTCAGGTCCCGTTGATACACGCAGGGTTTCGTTTATTGTGAGAACACAGGGCGCTCCAGGTTCTGGGTTTTGCTCCAGCAGTGGCTTTGCTCTGAGACTGATATTTCCTACCGGGCGTTGGCCAATTATCATCACAGAGACTGATCTGTTGCGCTAAGCATTAACCCTTGGTACTACATTCTCTCTGACCATTCTGGTAGCTCCCTTATATTGTGCCAGAATCACTGTCTTTATTTGGATTACCGGTCTTGGCCCCCAGGGGCGCTGTTCTTTAATTTTATTTTCAATAAAACTGTGTTTTTGCTTTTAACCATTGTCTGAGTGTCTGTAAACCGTAACACTAAGAGGCCCCATACTTGTTTTCCACCTAACCCCACTCTTGACCGCCTAGTGTCTGATGAGTGGAAATCTCCAGACAGAAAACCTTCTGTTTCCAAGAAATTTGCAAAACTTTACCTCTTTTCTAAAGTGGTGCTTTATCACAGTGCCTGTGATCCTTTCTGTCACTCTCGCATGTGGTGTATGCTGATTCGCTGTACTGGTTTGGCCCGCCCCTGGTAACCTTTTTATGCCTGACCGTGACACTTGTCAGGTGCCCTTTCGTGGCGTTTCAGAGCCAGTGTTGCTGTTGCTGAGTTCCTGTGATCCGGTTTCCCGTGTACCGAATTGGCCCGTCTTGACTGCGTTCCTGTGTTCCTGCTCGTGATTGACCCGGCTTGTCTGAGTACCCGCTCCGTTATCCGACCCGGCTTGGCTGACGTTCCTGCTCGTGATTGACCCGGCTTGTATGAGTACCCTCTCCGTGACCCGACCCGGCTTGGCTGACTTCCTGCTACGTGACCTGTTAACGGACTGTTCCGGTGACCAGCTAGTTCCTGCTCTCCTCTCCGGTTGTCGCTGTGGCGACATTCTGACTCGCGCCACTGCCGCTTGCCTGGTTGATCGTGTGACCTGCTCCTGTCCGGGTTTGCTTGCTCCCAGTGCTAAGTATTACCTGATTGCAGAGTTATGTTGCTGTCCTGAGCCTCCGTATCGCTTGCAGAACTTACATACTTCTCTGAGCCTCTGATCCGTAAAAGCTGCATTTAACCCTAGCTGTGCCGCATTACCTTTCGCTAGCCTCTTTCACTAGTATAGAGCCTCCCTCTTGCATTACGTCTGCTGAGCTGGTCGCTTATGCTTTGGTTGGTCGGCGGCTCATTACACCATTGCAGAGTAGTGCTGTCGGTAACAGTTCCGGTAGGGCGCTGTTTGTCTCTAACGCTTACATTAACACCATTGAGGCTGAAGGCACAAGCTAATGTACCGTGGTTGAAGGGCTATTGGCTTCTCCGTTGCAGCATATGTGGTTCGTTGTTACGCCCGTGGGGGCTATTGGCTCAAAGCTCTTGCAGGTTGACTAGGTTACGCCCGTGGGGGCTATTGGCTCACTACCTCCATTCCGCTGGCCTCCGTTGTACACCCGTGGGGGCTATTCGCAACTCTTGCAGTTCAGGTTATACTGTGGTGACGCCCATGGGGGCTAACTACTCTACCACTTGCAGTGTCAGTTGTACCCTTGGTTACGCCCGTGGGGGCTATTCTGGGTACTGTGTTGCTGATATTACCTCTGGTCACGCATTGCCGAGAAGCAGTATCTCTCAGTACAATAAGTGTGAGTCCGGCTACACTTACTGCTACCAATTAACACCTTGGGCGTGCCAAACTCCACAACTGAGACTGTTCATCTATATGTTTAACCCTTATCGGGGTTTCTCTTATGTGCCTGTCCTGAGACAGTATATGTAATACCCTTTTTGCTGTATACTGGGCCTGTGGGGGCATATCTGTTATTGTCTTGCTATTATTTTGTGTTGCCTGTAGAGGGCGATCATTTGCCTTATTTTTCTTTTAATAAAACTGTTTTATCTCACCCCTGGTCTGAGTGTCTTAAAAAACCGTTACATGCTTGCTTAGTGGGTTCATCCCCCCAAGGTGGATGCACCTGTTTCTAGGCTTTCTAAGTCCACTGCCTTGCCAGTTGCTGATGCTTCCGCTCTTAAAGACTGGACTGACAAGGAAATTGAGGCCTCCCTCAAGTCCATTTTTGCCACCGCTGGTACTTCCCTATGCCCAGAGTTTGCTGCGACCTGGGTAAATAGGGCCATTGCAGTTTGGACTGAACAGCTCACACTTGCTGTCCTTCAGGAAGCTCCTACTCCTGATATGTTGCGGCTACTTGCCAACATTTCTGAAGCCCAGCACTATATATCTGCTGCCTTTTTTGATGGCTAGGGTTTGGTGGCTAGGGTTTCCACCATGTCTGTGGTTGCCAGACGGGCTCTTTGGCTCAAGATCTGGTCTGCTGATACTGCTTCTAAGAAATCATTGCTCTCATTGCCCTTTCAAGGCACTTCTTTGTTTGGGCCAGAAATTAAGGATCTGATTAGTGAGGCCACAGGGGGCAAGAGTACCCTTCTGCATATGGTCTCTAGGAAGAAGATGACTATTAAACGTAATCAATTTTTCGTTCTTTCCAGTCTGAGACACATCCAGCAAACCTGATGGTTCCCTCAGCTCTGCGTTCCTTCTCCAAGCCCAAACAACAATGGAAGCCCAAGGCCTCCGCCAAGCCTAAGGCTTCCAAGCCTTCTTCAGCATGACTCACCGAACCCAGGTCCCCACTCGGCTGTGGGTGGCTGTCTGCGTCATTACCACAGCATCTGGGAGGACTCAGTGGTGGACCCGTGGGTTTTCCAGGTGGTGGCGAAAGGGTACATGATCCCTAAAGGATCTCAATTCCTTTATGATCAAGACTCATTGTCACCAGGATTCCCTAAGGATGGTGATTGCTGCCATGTCCCCCGGGGAATTCCTTGCTTCTCTAGCTCTTCAGGAGGCGTATCTGCACATTGCTATTCATCCAGAGAGTCAGCAGTATCTCAGATTTGCCTGCGACCAAAGGCATTTTCAGTTTTCAGCTCTTCCCTTTGGTCTGACTACAGCTCCTTAAGTCTTCAATCATGTCCTGAGAGCCTTAGTGTCCGTCCTCCATTGAAATGGCATCAGAGTCACTCAATACATGGATGACCTGCTTCTGAAGGCCCCTTCTTCTGAACTTCTTCATCAGCAGGTTAGGACTGCATTCATGCACTCACCCATCACGGGTGGATTCTCAACATGGACAAGTCGGATCTTGTCCTATCCCAGCATCTGGTCTTCCTGGGCCTTCTCTTTGACACTCAGCAGAGCATGGTGTTTCTCACAGACGAAGTGGCTCACCAGATCGCCCACAGGCTTTCCGCTGTTCTGGCTCACGATCCAGTCCCAGCAATTAGTTGTCCTCTCTAGTGGGAAAGTTCATTTCCACTATAGAAGCAGTCCTGTTTGCCATGGCTCACATCAGGGAACTCCAGAGGTTTGTGATCCAGGTGTGCAGGGATCAGCCAGACCTCCTGAAGATGTCAGTATCCCTCCCTCTTCATGTGGAACCGAGTCTGTCTTGGTGGCTCAATCTCCCCAATCTGCTGAAGGGAAAGCCCTTCCTGGTGTCCTTCTGGACCACTATGACGACGTATGCCAGTCTATCTGGCTGAGGAGTGGTTCTGGGTCACCTGAATGCTCAAGGACGGTGGTCTCTGGAGGAATCTCTCCTTCCCATCAACGTGTTGGAGCTTCAAGCGATATTTCATGCCCTTCGCCACTGGACACAGCTGGAGGATTGCCTGGTCCGGGTCCAGCCTGACAATGCCACAGCAGTGGCTTACATCAACAAGCAAGGCGGAACAAGAAGTCTCATAGCTTGGTTAGAGGTCAAGGCTATTTTGTCCTGGGTAGAAGAACATGTTCCTGCCATATCCGCAGTTCACATTCCCAGCGTAGACAACGTCATGGCAGACTTCCTTAGTAGACACTCTGTGGACACCGGAGAGTAGGAACTGCACCCAGAGGTGTTCAACCTCATTGTTCAGAGGTGGGGTCTTCCATGCATCGACCTAATGGCGACAAGACACAAACAGACGTTCTGCTCTCGTTGGAGGGATCCTCTAGCTCTAGCGGTGGATGCCATGTACATTCCTTGGTTATTTCCTCTAGTTTACATCTTTTCTCCCATTTCCATGTTGCACAGGGTGCTAAGGTAACTAAGACTGGAGTGATGTCCAGTCATTCTGATTGCTCCATACTGGGCTCGGCAGACTTGGTTTCCGGAGCTTCTGGACCTATCAGTGGTGGAGCCATTTCGGCTCCCTTGCTGTCCGGATCTTCTTCTACAGGGTTACCTGTGGAAGGAGGATGTTCATCTTCTAGCTTTGACAGCTTGGAAATTGAATCCTCAATACTGAGGAAGAAGGGTTTTTCTTCTGGTGTGGTGGCTACTCTGCTTAGTGCCCGCAAACCTGTTTCTTCAAGGGCCTACCATCGTGTCCGGTCGACCTTTCTTTCTTGGTGTGCTGATAGGGAGCTATCTCAGGATTTTGATTTGCCTACGGTCCTGGCCTTCTTGCAGGACGGTGTGGATAAGGGCCTCAGTTTGAGTTCCTTTTAGGTTCAGACATCTGTGCTCTTTGTTTTCTTTCAGAAGTACATTGCTATTCTTCCTGATGTCAAGGTTTTCTTCTAGGGTGTTGCTCATACTCGTCCTGTTTCCAACACTCCAGCTCCTCTATGGGATCTTAATTTGGTTTTGGGCTCTGATCCCTTTGAGTCCTTGGCTATTATTCCTCTACTCCTGCTGACATGGAAAATGGCTTTTCTCCTGGCAATCGTGTCAGTTCGCCGCATCGCGGAGTTGCATGCTCTGTCTTGCAGACCACCATTTTTGCTGTTTCACAAAGACAAGGTGGTGCTTTGCACTTCTCAGGAGTTTCTCCCAAAGGTGGTCTCTGAGTTCCACATTAATCAGGAGATTGTGATGCCTTCTTTCTGCCCTGACCCTGCCTCTGACAAGGAGAGTGATCTCCACTTGTTAGACGTGGTGCGTTGTCTCAAGTTTTATGTACATCACACTGAGTCCGTTCGACAGTCTGATGTGCTGTTCGTCATTCCTGAGGGTCCCAGGGCAGGTATGCCTGCATCCAACGTGACCATTGCGTCTTGGTTTAAGTCCTCTATTCGTAAGGCTTATGAGCTAAGGAAGAAGCCTGTTCCCTTTTGGGTCATGGTTCATTCTACAAGATCCATTGGGGCTTCTTGGGCCTACAAGAATCAGGCCTCAGCTGATCAGTTGTGCAAGGCTGCCACTTAGTCGTCTGTGCACACCTTTTCGAAGCACTACCGTGTTGATGTGTTGGCATTGGCTGATGCCAGCTTTGTGAGGAAGATCTTGGAGGCAGTCTTGCCTGTCTAGGATCTTCTTTTCGGTTCTTCAGTGCTCTTTCAGTTTTGAGCCCTGTTGACTCTAGTTCGGTGTGCTTTGTAACTGTTCCTGGGGTGTTGTAACCCCTGTTCTGTGTCCGTTGACACTTCCTTGTTATTGTTGGACTATCTCTGATCTGATGGTTCATATATGATCTGGTGACTTTGGGGGCCCTGTATCTGGTCCTTGCCTTCCTTCCCGTCTTTGGGAAACTCAATGGTTGGACATCCCACAGTTACCAGTAACCTGTATTGGACGACAGAGAAAAAAGGATTTTAGTCTCACCTGTTAAATCCTTTTTTCTTAGCCCATACAGTTTACTGGTCTCCCACTCTGTCAAGGGACCATGCTTGGCTCTGCTGTGGCAGAACATGGGGGTCCTTCGGGTTCATGCTCACAGGAGTCTTCTTTCCCTTCTTACTATATAGTCAATAGTTAGTGTCACAAATCCTACTGGAGCTGATTGGCTAGCTGCAGCCAAGGAGGGAAGGTAGGCTCCACCCCTACATTCACTTCTATAATTGTTCCTGTCTACTTAAAGGGGTGGATCGCCTACCCACAGTTACCAGTAACCTGTATGGACTAAGAGAAAAGGATTTAACAGGTAAGACTAAAATCCTCTTATCTTCTCACCCCTAGAAACCGCATTTATTCCACCAGCTCATTCGCTTTGATTCACTCTGTTGTCCCGTAGTCTCCCAACGAGACCGCTCTCTGTGTCTGGTGGCAAAACTCCACAATCTCAAATGAAACCCCAGGAACTAATAGAATTATAGAATCAGGGATTGAGGGACAAATTCACAGTATATCCTATGCTGATATCCAAAAAATAGGATTTTAGTCTTACCTGTTAAATCCTTTTCACTTAGTCCATACAGGTTACTGGTAACACTGGGAGGCGTCAGTCCCCTTTAAGTAGGCAGGAACATTCTCTAAATGTATGCAGGGGGTGAAGCCTCCCTTCCCTCTCAGGCTCCCTCATCGAGTCTGCCCCCAGAATTGTTTGAGAACTAATCAGACTAGATAGAAGAAGGAAAGAAGACTCCTGTGAGCATGCCCAGAAGGACTCTCACAGAATGCCACAGGAGAGCCAAGCATGGTCTCTTGACAGGGTGGGAGACCAGTAACCTGTATGGACTAAGTGAAAAGGATTTAACAGGTAAGACTAAAATCCTATTTTCACTGTCGTCCAATACAGGTTACTGGTAACACTGGGATGTCCAAACATTGAGTTTCCCAGAGGTGGGAAGAAGGCAAGGACCAGGCGTAAGGCCCCCAGCATCACCAGGACCCCTATGAACCAATCAGTCAGAGATCCCAACAAAACAGAAGTGTCAACGGACACCAACTAGGGGTAAAACAGACCCCAGGAACTATTGCACAGCACTCTGAACTAGAGCCAACAGGGCTCAACAGTAAGGAAGCACTAAGAACTACAGAAGAAGAAGACCGTAGACAGGCAATACTGCCTCCAGATCCTTCCTCCCAAAGCTGGCATCAGCCGAGACCAGCACATCCACACGGTAGTGCTCCGAAAAGGTGTGCACAGAAGACCAAGTGGCCGCCCGGCACAGCTGTTCAGCAGATGCTGGATTCTTTTAGGCCCAATAGGCCCCAAGTGACCTAGTAGAATGAGCAGTAACCCAAAAGGGAACATGCTTATTCCTCAATTCGTAAACCTTACGAATAGTAGACTGTATCCAAGATGCAATGGATACCCTGGATGCCTGTCTCCCAGCCCTAGGACCCTCAGGAATGACGAACAGAGCGTCAGACTTCCTAATGGACTCAGTGCGATGAACATAAAACTTGAGACAACGCACAACATCCAACAAGTGGAGATACCTCTCCGTGTCAGAGAAAGGATTAGGGCAAAAAGAGGGCACCACAATCTCCTGAGTGATGTGGAACTCAGAGACCACCTTAGGCAAGAACTCCGGAGAAATACGAATGTAACGGACCCTAGGCCGTTACTTGGCGGTGAATAACAGAACTATGAAAACCTGCAGAGTCATACACTAAAATAGACACTGGGTGAATGGATGGCTTAATACATAGAGCTGTCCTGGGGTACATTCATGTAAAAGTGTATTAAGTTTGGTTTTATGTATTGTCAAAATATTGTATGTGCTTAATTGTACTTGTCCAATTCAGAGGTTTGTGCAATCACCAACTACCAGGTATGCAAATATTTTCCATAGCCTAACATGGGGAATGGTAGGCAAGTCAGTGATTGGTCAAGGGTGGAGCAGGCCATTCAAAATAGTCAAACAAAGGCTCCAGCCATTTGAATATTTGTACTGTAGCTAGACCTCCTGCTGTGTGTTAATTAAGCCAATGTGAACTGCAGTCAGACCCCCTGGCCATTGTGTAAAGACATGTATTCCCTCTAATCAAGTCTCTGTCCTTGGCTAGAACTAATCAGATCTGTTTGTATTACCCTTAGCAGTATTGTGGTTGTGAGGTCATTTGCCATTGGCCCTTTTCCCTTAACTGCTATTGGTCTTTTGTCACCCTCTGCCATTGGCCCTTTGTCTCCAGTTACCATTGGTCTTTTGTTCCCTGTGTCATATACCCATTGTGTCTGATTGGTCCCTGGGCCAAGCCTGTATTAGAATACCTAGCCCTTCCCATCCCTATTGTGGCACTGTATTTGACTGTATAAAAGAGGTGGTTTTTGTTCAATAAAGTGTGTGCAGTTTGAACTTCAACTGGCTCCTGTCTCTCTGTCGCTGGATGGTATCAAGGGACTTCTGTTGTCCCCCATCCTAGGAAGAAATGCTGCTTGAGTAACCGGTGGAGATGCCTGCTTGTAGCTGACCTCTGGAGGGAGAAACCTGGAACGACGGACTTGGGTATCCGTTACAACGAAGCACGGCCTTATCCTTGTGGAACACTAGATAAGGCGGTTTACAAGACAGAGCTTGTAATTCCGCTACCCGGCGAACTGAAACAATAGCCAAAAGGAAGGCCATCTTCCAAGACAAATGCGCAAAGGAATAGTAGCCAAGAACTCAAAGGGGGGACGCTGAAGAAACCCCCAAATCAGATTAAGGTCCCACTGAGGAGCCGGACTCCTAAAGGCAGGACGAACATGAGCCACACCTTGGAAGAAAATCCTGAAATCAGGAAGAACAGCAAAATGCTCCCAGAAAAAGACAGAGAGCGCCGAAGTCTGGACCTTCAGTGAACTCAGACTGAGCTCCTTATCAACACCGTCCTGCAAAAAGGCCAGGACAGTAGGAAGATGAAAGGCATGAGACAGATCCCTGTCAGCACACCACAACACAAAGGTCGACCAGACTCAGTGATAGATCTTGGAAGAAACAGGCTCACGAGCGCATAGCATAGTAGACAACCACAGCAGAAGAAAACCCTTTCTTCCTTAAAATCGAGGATTCAACATATAGGCCAAAAAAGTAGAGCCGAAAAACATAGTCTTCCACAGATAACCCTGTAGAAGAACAGCTGGACGAAAGGAGAGCCAAGCTGACTCCACCACAGATAGGGTCAAAATCCCAGAGACCATGGTTGACAATGTCAATCTAGAACAATCAAAATTACCAGACAACATACCAATTACAATTTCCGTAACACCCATATTAACATAGGGAGAGGAGAAAAAATGGCCAGAGAGGATGGACATTGCATCAGCATCAGAGTTAAAGTGCCTGTCCACAGAAAGCAAGATGGCGGAACCTTCCTGTTGTGTCCCATTGCCATCAGATCCACTGAGGGATTCCCAATCTCAAACTAGGAGTTGAAACACGTCCTGATGTAGGTCCCACGTTCCAAGTGGACTGCGTGACGACTGAAGAAGTCTGCCATAACGTTGTTTACTCCTGGAATGATCACTGCGGAAATGACAGGAACAGGAACCTCTGCCCAGGATAGAATGGCCTAGACCTCTAACCAAGCGGTGAGACTTCGTGTCCCGCCCTGACTGATGAAGTAAGCCCCTGCCGTGGCATTGTCGGACTCGTCCACCGGGTGAGACTCCCGATGATGGGAAGAAGGGACTCCTCCATGAATCACTTCCCCTGAGCGCTAAAGCAACCCAGAACAGCTCCCCAGCCCAGGAGGCTGGCATCCGATGTGACCTCGGTCCAGTAGGGAATCAGGAAGGATCTTCCCAGAGGAGATTGGAAAGGCCCAACTACCACTCCAAGCTCAACTCTACATGAGGAGAGAGAGAGAGATCGGTAGCTTCTGAAGATCTGGTCGGTCCCTGCATGTCCATATCACAAACCTTGAAGTTCCCTGGCATGTACCATGGCAAATGGAACCGCCTCAATCATGGAGATGGACTACCCCACCAGAAAAAGTAACTTCAAAAACAGTATCCGATCGCGGGATAGGATCATTGAGGTCCTTCGAGTAAGATGATGGTTACCTAGTCCGGTAGAAAAACATGGACCTCTAAGTAACGAACAGAAGACCCAGGTGCCGAACGGAACAAGGACTGCCGGGACCTATTTCACAATCCAACCGTGAAGAGAAGGAATTGAATACAGGTCTGGACCTGCTGAAGAAGAAGGTCCGCAGCTGATGCTTGCAAAAGGCAAGTGGTCCGCGACAAAAAACTCTGATGCCGTCCCGATGGAGGACGGATATCAAGGCCCCCAGCCCCGTTGAAAACCTGGGGCTGTTGACAGACCAGTGGAAGGCTGAAACTGAGACTGACCTCTGGCGCAGTTAAACCCAAATACTGCCTGCTCTCTAGAAGGACTGGGAAGAGCAATACGCATCCTAAGGCCCAGAGAAGCAAGAAACTCCCCCGCAGCGAATACTGTGAGCAGATACTCCTGATGATAGAGAGACTGCACTACAAAGGAATTAAGATCTTTCAGATCCAAAATAGGGCGGCATCCAACAACCCTTTTATTTATTTATTTATTTTTTTTGGTCATCACAAAGAGGCTTGAATAGAATCTTGAACCCCTGACCACAGGGGGGACCTCTTCCAGGACATCCTCGTCCAGAAGAACCTGAATAGCATCTTTGTGGGAGGGAAAGGGATTTAGTATCCCTCAAACACCACCAGAAAAGCTCACAAGTCCGACACTGAATCCTCCCACGGTGTCGAGAGTCATTCCGAAGCAGACACTAAGTCTAGGGTTGTATGCGGCCTAGGGCCGCAATTGCTGCATGGTCCAGGAGGAACGCGGAACAGATGGAACCACCTGGTTCATTGTACGTGACTGAGAGAAAAGGAACGAAAAGACCGGTTACGCGTAGACGGCAATCCTTTTATTTATTTATTTATTTATTTAGTTTGAAACCAAGGGTAGAAGACACTCTAACCCCTGAGGCCCCTCTCATCAGTTCCTTAAGTTCGGATCCCAACAAGGAAGTACCCTCAAAAGGCAAAGGAAAACTTTCCTGGAAGCAGTGAGAGCAGACCAATCTAAAGACAAAGCGCACGCCAAGCCTCCACAGAAGTAGTGGAGGCCCTTGCCATCATGTGGGTGGCATCAAGGGCAGCAGCAGAAACATAGCGTTGATCTACAGAGAGAATAACAAGGAGACACAATGTCTCTGAAGTAGGCACATTCTGACAGACCACCAGTGGGTTGAACAGTCCAGACTGCAACAGCCCGGCTAACCCATGCAACAGCAAAGGCTGGACGCAAAGCAGAACCAAAAGAAGCGAAAATGGACTTGAGGGAAACCTCAAGTTACTTGTCAGTCCAATCTAGCAGCGTCAGAAACATGTAGACAGTAAGTTGAGACAGTCTAGATATGGGTGCGTCCACCTAAGAGGGATGAACCCATGTAGTCATTTCTGTTTGAGAAAAGGGAAAAGGTTTAGCAAACATTCTAGACACTGAAGAGGACTTGTCTGGAGTAGTCCATGGTCAAGAGGGAACAGAGTGAACCTCCTGAAACGATGGAATGTTGAGAGTGGGCAATACAGCCCTCATCAGGCCCTCAGTAGAGGTTTCAGGATCAGTTACAAATGGGTCCCTTAAGAGACCTGGAAGATTCCAAAAGAGCACCAACCTCAACATTCCAAACTAGCAACAATTCTTCCTCAGAAGAATCTAACACATCAGGTGCTCCCTGAGGTTGAGACAGGGAGGATCTGATAATAGAAGGGGGTCTGCCATAACTGAAGTGCCCCCTGTATCTGTGATGCAAAGAGCTGTAAAGATCTCCAGTTGCAGCCTTAAACTCTTGCACCCAGACTGGCTCAATAGCATGGCTGGAAGGCCCTGGGTTGCTGCCAGGAACCTCAGAACCTGCTGGGCAGAAATGACCAGAGAACACTCCAGGTAGCCCTGTGTGACAGGAAGATCAGTGCGCAATGGGGGATACTGAACCCCAGCTTCCTTAGTCTTAGGTCTAGTCCCTAGCTCCAGCGGTATAGACATTCATACATTGTCAAAATAACCAACTGTACAATGAATCACCCAATTGTAGTGTGTAAGATTGATATTTCACCCCTGAAACGCTAAATATAGACTGTTCTGGCAGGCGAAGGGTCAATCTGCAGAGGAGAAAAGGATTGTCCAAGCCATGTATAGGATACTCATTGAGAAAAGTGCCCAAAATGGCTGCCGCGACGGGAGCCAATCAGAAATTAGGCGCAAAACAAGCACTCATGGGAAATGTTTTTCCCAAAAAAGTACCCCAAAACAGTGCCCGAAACCCCCCAACACACTTGAACTATAAACCGGATGATAGAGCAAGGGTAGACAAGAGAAATAAGCCTTCTCTGAATTCGCTGTGTGAAGCGGTTCCAGAGATACTTCCCAAACAGTGTAAGCCCATTGAAAGTAAAGGAGCAATGGCGTCCGTGCAGTAAAGCGCGCCTTAAAGGCGCAGAACATAATTTTTAATAAAATTAACCCCCAAAGGGAAAAGGTTAAGAATACATAGTAAACACATGTACAACATAAGAAAACACTACCCTATAAAGGAAGTGTCCCAAAACTCCATTAAACTAGTCAAACCAGCAGAGAAAGGGTTAATATGCCATATAAACTGCTCCAAAACCACAGACATACACTTATATATACAATATATATATATATACATAAACACCCAATGAGTGCTGGAGTGCGCAAAGAGAACTCCCAAACACAAGCCCAGTTAAGGGACACTGTGGGACAAGTGGACCTTCAGCACGCAAAGGTGGCTCACCTTTCTGCAGATCTTCTGTCTTCAGGTCACCAGGGAAAGAGGAGTACCTCAGATAGGAATCCCCAGGGAATCACTTGAAATCAAGATTATTCCCTCTTCAGAGCTTAAGGTCCACCAAACTGCTCTGGCCACTGAAACTAGCCACTTTGGAGAGGGCATTGTCAGTCCTGGTAACCCGCCTAATGGTGGTATTCCATATTTGACAGGAAATAACAAACAACTAAAAATTGAAGAGAGATGTTCTCCACCTGTGTGTCTTACACAGGAACAAACAATTCTGGGGGCAGACTGGATGAGGCAGCCTGAGAGGGAAGGGAGGCTCCACCCCCTGCATACATTTAGAGAATGTTCCTACTTAAAGGGGACTGACGCCTCCCAGTGTTACCAGTAACCTGTATTGGACGACAGTGAAATATTTATTTAAAAAACACAATTAGTACTATATCAACAGTATATAATGCATTTAAAAATACATCATAAGGGTATACTACACCCTTTAATACCTACTTATAACATTCAGTTAGTAATATCCTGTGCACTACTCTTAAATCATCCACCTATCCTCAACAAAGTACACTAGATGGCTGTGAATATAAAACCCACCACGCCCATGACTCACTGTATGACAATCAACCATGTACTGGAGCCCAGAACAAAAACTGTTTATCATAATGTGTTAGATGATATAAATGCAAAATACATTCACACAGCTCTGACGTCACATCTGCCCACAGCCGCCAATCAGACAAAGAATAGCATTGCTCTTCCAAATAAATGGACTCAAATCAACGAGGTTTTCATTACAATGTATCACACATGACACACAATCTGCATGTCATATACAAAGAATCACTTTGATCTAACATATATATGAACTAATACGCTGCATCTCTGAAATATGTATGTTCTGATCCTTCCCAGACACACAGCCTATATATTCAACAATGATAGAATACAGATCTCGAATAAAATAAAACAAACAATAAAAATATCTTAAAAATATGCCAACATGGAGGAATCTACCAAAAACGCCAAAAAGTCAGCTGCAGATGGTACTTATTCGGAAAAAACATTATACAAGAAACACGGTATATATATCCACTTGCAACACTGATAGTCCAAAAAGAATATGACTTGATCTTTTGCTTGATTGTGTAGCAATATTCTTATATGCAATAATACTTTTCCTTTAATTAAAGGTAAGGTAGATTAGAGATCGATGGTTACATATACAGGTATTCTGTTGTTTTCCTCATAAAAGTCAATTTCATATAGGACTGATGATACCACTTAAGAGATACAACTTTAATCTTTCTCTTACAGCAATTTATATTAGTCTCAAACCACCTATTTGTCCACTTTTATGTTTGGCATCTAATGCTTTCACTTCAATGGGATATCAACCCTTCATTTCCCACAATTAGTTGCAATGTAGCCTAACTCTTTACCTTGACCGAGATGTTACCGTAGCTCAGTTGGCATGCTTCCAAACGCTTGCCTTTGTCCAACTCACACCTTGACTGGGGACTTAGGTGTTTGATTAGCATTCTTTTTTCTTCTCCGTTGTAGTTTGGAATCGGGTGGACTCTTTGTTGCATATGCTGATAACCTTCCAACGTGTTTCGAAGTCAGTGCCAACTTCGTTCCTCAGGGAAAAAAAACGTATCTATCCTCCATCTTTGTTTCATGATATACCTATGGTAGACTCCTCCTTTCTTTTACCTACAATACACCTTGGTAACAATCTTTAACCCTTTCTGCTTACCAAACTACCTACTTGTATGCCTCACAAACAACATTTAATCCCTTCCTCCACTAATAATGTTGTAAGGTAGTATACATGGATAACAAAAAAATTAGAAAATTAAAAAATTGAACAAAGTTTTTCTGGAAAATTGTGTGTAATCATGCCCGCAAGAACATAGCTCTACAGGTATAGAGATATACCTATCAATTTGCCAGAAGATAGATATCTTATAATAAATGACCTCTTCATAATATCAAATATATTTTAAACACTTCTTATTGTATATACATATTTTATATATATATATATATATATATATATATATATATATATATATATATATATATATATATAAAAGCAAATACACAAAGAATTGGTGCACATCCAAATTTTCATCACCATTAACCCTTTCCTCTGCGGCATTGTGCCTGCATATCACTACTAAATTAAAGATGAGGATTTAGTCACATCGTATGGCCATAGAATGCTAAGCTTGCCACCAACGCTAAAGCACCTAATTTTTGGCAGGTACCTAACCTTAATATGCTTTCTCTTATGAGCTGAATCTCTCCTACTTAAGGAATTTACTAACCTTAATTTACTTTATCATGAGAGCTAGCTGAGTCTTTGTCAGCTTTACTCATCCACAAAGAATCAATGGATCAAAGAACCATGGAACTAGTATGCTACAAAACAACTTGACAGGTCTCTGGGACATAGCATGAGTCAAAACATAAAAAGCTAAATATATATCATAATAAAGTGCAAAGAATATTAAACCTAAAAATATCAAAATAATCTAGAGTGATAATTACTATAAACCTCACTGAAAAAATAATAAACAAATACCCTTATAACTACTCCAATCCATAGATAAATTATTAGTGTATCATTTCCGATAATGTAACTTAACCCCTCCATATCTCAGAAATCTATATCACCAACATGATAGACTGCAATGACGTCCATAGTTAAACAATATATAAACATGTTAAAAATATATCTTACAAAAAAAAAAAAAAAAGGAGCCATGAACAATATGTTGCAGAACATACCTACCCGTCGAAACCCTACAGAGAAAGAAAGGATCATTCAGTTTATATATTATACCAGGAACCCATTCGAGCTTCATCCTATAATTCCAGGTATCCAAAAATTTCCATTTCAGAATTTAGGCGATATGGTTGTAAGGGTTTCAAGAGACAGTAATGTCCCATAAAAACTTTTTAGTTTTGTAGAGGAGAAGAAAATAAGCTAAATGACACAAACCCTATCTCTCAAACCTCTATGGTTTGAGAGATACTGGCATTGAAAGTTCCCCCCTCCCTCCCCTTCTCCTGATGTCAGCTATATTGTGCTTGCAAACCAGGCACACTTTGTAGACCTTTCCAATGAAGTAATTCTTTTGCAATAACGCAATTTCAGCTCTACTGCAGAGCCGCAGGCTGGTCCCCAGACCGGGATCTCCTGCTGTCAGCTAGACTCTGATGTCAGAAGGGGAGGGAGGGGGGAAACTTTAAACGCCTATGGTTTGAGAGATAAGGTTTGTGCCATTCAGATTATTTTCTTCTCCTCTACAAAACTATAAAACGTTTATATGGGACATTACTGTCCCTTTCAGGTCAAAAATCCATTGGGATTCTCTCCTCTACATATTTTTATATAGTCTCCTCCTTGCCAATTCTTCTTCACATGATCAATAACATAAAAAGTTCAGTTTTTAATACTACAGCTATGTTGTTCTATAAAATGTAAAGATAGGCTGTGCTTCTTAAATCTGATCTTAATGTTATAAATATGTTCTTTTATCCTGTCTCTCAGCCTTCTTTTAGTTCGTCCAATATACTGTTTTTTACACATGCATCCAACATAATTACATGTTAATGTTTGTTTTATAAAAAACCTTTCACCTGTACTGTATGATGTGAATTTTTTATAACCCATTTAATGTCACAACTTTTACACCCTACACACTCTCCACATTTAAAGGGATAGTAATGGTTCTTAATAAAAGCAGCTCCAATTAATTTTCATAGTATTTGTGCCATGGAGAGTGTTATTTCAATACTGTCTGAGTTGTAGTTCAAGAGTAACTGAATGATAATGTATCCCCCTCCCATCCCTTTTATTGATGTAACACTGCTCACCTCAGAACAGAAAGGTGGTGTCCAGATGGCTTGCAGAGAGGGACAATCTTCAATTAACATAAAGAAAAACCTGAAAAACCTGTCAATGGGGGCAGGGCTTTCATTGTTCTCACAGTAAGAAGATTGTCCCTTGCTGTGAGCTGTCTGGTCTATGGACCAGATTCCACATCTGAGGGGAGGTGGCTTACACTAGGTAAAAGAGTCTGGAGGGGGAAACTTTATTATTCAATTACTCTTGAACTACAACTCTGACAGTATTGAAATACCACTCTCTATGGCTCAAATACTATGAAGATTAATTGGAGCTGCTGTTTTTGTGAAACATTACTATCCCTTTAAAAAAACCTTTACTGCTTTTTAGCCATGAGTCCTGAGATTTTTTTTATTTATTCTTAATGCTGGGTGCTAAATGCAATCCCAGATCTGGAGCTTTTGTAAAAAGTATTTTAGGTTTTTCAGTAATAATTTCTGAAAAGATTTTATCAGTTTTCAAAATTTCCCAGTTTTTATTAATAACATATTTAAGGAAACCATATCCTGAATTATATGGGGTACTTATAAAAGTATCTGAATTTCCATTTTTGCTCTCTTTATTTTTCTTTCTTAATAGTTCTTCTCTTGAAATATTCTTAACTGTTGTTATATCTGTATTTAAGACTTTTTTCTTTATAATTATTTTCAATAAATCTTTCTTTTAATATTTCCAAAAGTATTACAAACCCTCTGGGACATCCCATCCCATTTAAAATGGTAAAAGGGATATAAATTAGTTGTGGTGGATGTTTCATCTTTATTTACCATTATTGACCTTAAAAAGTGTAGTGTTGCCTCAAACTTTTTTTTTACAACAAGAGAATGAGAGGGATATAATACAGACAGATTTCATAACAGAATCCATTACGTATATTCTACAATACAACCATTTCTGGTATGGAGACAAGTATTACTTACAACTACAAGGATCGGCCATGGGCACCAGGTTTGCACCAAGTTTTGCCAACCTTTATATGGGTTATTGGGAATTACAGAACATCTGGCATAATAACCATTTTGGCGCAAACCTGATGCTATGGAGTAGGTATATAGACAATAGCCTAGATGCACTAAAGGTCGAAGAGGGCTACAAATGTCAATGTTCTGTTGGAGCAGTGTCGTAGGCACTTCTTCAGTATTCACAAAGTGTCTACAACATCACTTCACCAAAACACTGACAAAAAAAGGCCGACATCGATATCAATCCGACGTGCCTGTCACGGGCACCCAGGAATGCTCAGAACTCAGTATGTTAATATAATACAAAATATTTATTAGAATAAATCACAGCATTAAATAAGTGGTACAACAAGCAAAGGGTTACTAGCTGGTGACACTACTACCAGAAATAGTAGGCCTCTCGCTAGCTCACAATGCAAGAGACTGAGCCAAAGCCCCTGATCGTCTCAGCAGGATACAGGAATGCCAACTCTTTATCATGGTGCCCGTGCTATTCGGCGACATTCTGTCAGTCTACTCTCCTGCTTCATAACTATTGGCTGATCTATGATTGTCCCGTCCAGTATTGTCCTTAAATACTGGGTTTGGCACAGCCCCGGTGACCTTTCGTGGTGTTCCAGTACCAGCGCTTGTTCCTGATTATTGTGTGCTTTCAGTGTATTGACCTGGCCTGCCTGACTACTCTGCATCTCGTTTCCTGCCTGTGCACCGGATTGATATCAATGTCGGCCTTTTTTTGTCGGTGTTTTGGTGAAGTGATGTTGTAGACACTTTGTGAATACTGAAGAAGTGCCTACGACACTGCTCCAACAGAACATTGACATTTGTAGCCCTCTTCGACCTTTAGTGCATCTAGGCTATTGTCTATATACCTACTCCATAGCATCAGGTTTGCGCCAAAATGGTTATTATGCCAGATGTTCTGTAATTCCCAATAACCCATATAAAGGTTGGCAAAACTTGGTGCAAACCTGGTGCCCATGGCCGATCCTTGTAGTTGTAAGTAATACTTGTCTCCATACCAGAAATGGTTGTATTGTAGAATATACGTAATGGATTCTGTTATGAAATCTGTCTGTATTATATCCCTCTCATTCTCTTGTTGTAAAAAAAAAGTTTGAGGCAACACTACACTTTTTAAGGTCAATAATGGTAAATAAAGATGAAACATCCACCACATCTCGTTTCCTGCCTGTGCACCGAACCGGACTGTCTGACCATTCTGCTTCTCATCTCCTGTGTACCGACCTGGCTTGGCTGACATTCTTGCTCCGTGTACTAACTTGGATTGGCTGATGTTCCTGCTCCGTGTACCGACTTGGATTGGCTGACGTTCCTGCTCCGTGTACCGACCCGGCTTGGCTGACGTTCCTGCTCCGTGTACCGACTTGGATTGGCTGACGTTCCTGCTCCGTGTGATCCCGCCCGGTTGGGCTGCTGCCTTCTCTGCATGCCCTGACCGGTCTCCGGTTTAGGGTATTGCTTCTCTCTCGTTGTCTGTGAACAGCTGTGCAGTTTGGTCTCGGTTGCCTCTGTGTCGCCCCGGCAACATTCCTATTGGCCTGCCTTACTATCCGTTCCAGGTTGGGTGCCTCTCAGGGTGAGTTGCTCAGATTCCGTTACTATTACAGCAGTGCTCAGTTGCTCCATTACTGCCACGGAAGTGTCCAGTCACCTAGTCTCCGTTACTGCTACGGCAGAGCTCAAGTGGCTTAGTCCCCGTTACTGCTACGGCAGTGCCTCTGTGGCTCAGATTCCGTTATTGCCACGACAGCTGCTCAGTCTCCATTTATGCCACAGCAGTATCTAATTGCTTAGTCTCCGTTAATGCCACAGCAGTATCCAGTTGCCTAGTCTCTGTTTATGCTACAGCAGTCTCCAGTTGCCTAATATCCGCTACTGCTACGGCAGCACTTTCGTGGCTTGGTCTCTGTTAGTGCTACGGCAGTACTCCAGTTGTCTGGTCTCCGTTACTGCTACGGCAGTGTCAAATTCACTCAGTCTCCGTTACTGCTATGGCAGTGTTCACGTGGCCTAGTCTCTGTTACTGCTCCGGCAGTGCTCAAGTTGCTCAGCCTCCGTTACTGCTAAGGCAGTTCACCATTGCCTGGTATACTTATTCTTGGGCGTTACTCGTACTTAAGCTCTCACCCCTATGTGAGCTCCTTATAAGGCCTTACCACACATGGGACTGTTTACATTCTCTGTCTGCTATTAACCCATGCACTGGGACTCATACCAGATCTGCCTGACCTGTGTTAGTATAATGTGTTATGGACTCTTTGCTTATACTGGACCTGTGTGGGCTTACCTCTATATAACCTGTCTTGTGGTTGTACTATATTAAGTGTATATTACAGGACCTGTGAGGGTTATTGTGATCTTAATTGTTTAATAAAACTGTGTTTTATCCAAACCTACTGTGTCTGTGTGTCGAACAAACCCTTACAGTATGAAAGGGCCATGACCTCAGACAGTAAAGGTGAAGGAAATGCACAAAACATCTATTGGAGGATGAATGTACATGAGAAGCGTTTGGACCAGTTGGCACTGGCCATACAAACTATCCTTGATCGCACTGCACACCTTGACAAACCAGCTCAGAGTCCGGTGGTCCCCTCAGTTTAGACACCAGAGACTCAATCCATGACACATGTGGCCTCGGTTAAAGGGTTAACCGCCTCAGCTCCGTTACCGCTCAGATATGATGGCGAACCTACACTGTGCAGGGGGTTTATTAATCAGTTGGAAATTTTTCTGGAGCTAACCCCTCATGCCTTTCCTAATGACCGCAGTAAGGTGGGGTTCATGATATCTCTATTGACGGGCAGAGCCCTGGCATGGGCCAACCCCCTGTGGGAGAATGCTAAACCCTGCACCAGGAACTTCAGGGAGTTTGTGCGGACTTTTTGGAGAGTATTTGAAGTTCCAGGTAGAGCCGCCTCTGCTGCCAAACCGACTTATGGAGATACAACAGGGCAATCGTATTGTGGGCGATTATGCCATTGAATTCCGTACATTGGCAGCAGACATAGGTTGGAACAACGAAGCGCTGGTGGCAGCTTTTGCTCAGGGACTTGCTGACCGTATTAAGGATGAAACGGCAGCTAGAGAAGTACCTAGTGATTTGGATGAATACATTGATTTCGCTATTTTAATCAATTCTCGCATTCGTGAGAGACTTATGGCTAAAGACCGCAAGCTGCGATCCAGGAATGTTGGACAAACCAGTTTTAATGTCCCACCCATGCCTCCCTCGCCTCCCATGCCTCCTGAGCGAACACATGACACCAGTGAACCAATGCAGCTTGGGTTCACCAAATTATCTAAGGAAGAACGGGCACACCGCCGGAGGCAGGGGTTATGTCTGTACTGTGGCAAGGCTGGGCACCTGTTGCGTACCTGTCCTGAGTTCAATATACTGACACAGGTCAGGAAGTTCTCGTGTGATTCTCAGCTGGACAGCACTGAATGGGTTACTATTAGGCCGAGAGTACTGACAGGCCTTAATAATGCAAGGCCCTTTAAGAAACTCAATCAAAAGGAGAAAGCACCAAATCGAGTAATGCCCAAAAGTAATGAAGACCAGAACAACTGTAAGACTGCCATAGCAGTAACTGAGATTAAGCAACTTGTGGACTTGCCGTAGCAGTAACAGAGACTGAGCAACTTGTGAACTGCCTAGCAGTAACGGAGACTGAGCAACTTGTAGACTGCCTTAGCAGTAACTGAGATTAAGCAACTTGTGGACTGCCGTAGCAGTAAAGGAGACTGAGCAACTTGGGTACTGCCGTAGGTGTAACAGAGACTGAGCAACTTGGGCACTGCCGTAGCAGTAACGGAGACTGAGCAACTTGGGCACTACCATAGCAGTAACGGAGACTGAGCAACTTGGGTACTGCCTTAGTAGTAATGGAGACTGAGCAGCTTGTGGACTGCCGTAGCAGTAACGGGACTGAGCAGCTTGCCCTGGGAGGCGCCCAACTGAAGACTGCACGGAAGTGGGGACGCACAGAAATGTCGCCTGGGCGACAACGAGGCAACGGAGACCAGACTGCAGTGAACTGTCCGGAGACAGCGAGGATCCTGACACCACCCTAACAGGAGACTGGATAAGGCGTGCAGGAGGGGTACGCAACCACAGTAGCCCAGCCTGGCTGGAACCACACACAGAGCAGGAACATCAGCCAATCCGAGTCGGTACACCAAGCAGGAACGTCAGCCGGGCCGGGTCGGTACACAGAGCAGGAACTTCAGCCAATCCGAGTCGGTACACAGAGCAGGAACATCAGCCAGGCCGGGTCGGTACATGAAGAAGGAAGTCAGCCAATCCAGGCCAGTACACAGGTAGGAACGAAATGCAGAATAGTCAGACAGTCTGGGTCGGTACACAGGCAGGAACAAGATGCAGAGTCTTCAGGCAGGCCAGGTCGGTACACTGAGATCACACGAATAACAGGAACAAGCGCTAGTACTGAAACACCACGAAAGGGCACTGGAGAAGTGCCAGAACCCAGTATTTAAGGACAAATACTGGACGGGACCAAAACAGTGTAGCCAATAGGCATAGGCAGGAGTGGAAACTGACAGAATGTCGCCAAATAGCACAGGTACCGTGATAGTACCACCCTCTCAAAGACCCCCTCTCCTAGAAGAGGGACCTGGTTTCTGCAGATATTTGGAGTGAAAATTGCGCAGCAATCTAGGAGCATGAAGATCACTCTGATCAACCCAGGAACGCTCCTCAGGGCCATAGCCCTTCCAATGGACCAGATATTGCAATTTTCCTCTAAATCTACTTGAATCAATTATACTTTGGACTTCGTACTCCTCCTGACCATGAACTTGCACAGGACCAGGGACCGCAGGAGTGGTAGTTTAACGGTTGCATATCAGGGGTTTCAGAAGGGATACGTGGAACACATTGTGAATCCGCATGGATGCTGGGAGATCCAGAGCATACAAAACAGGGTTAATTTTGCGGATCACCTTGAAGGGACCAATAAACCGGGGAGCCAACTTATTACATGGAACTTGCAAATTGAGGTTTCTGGAGGAAAGCCATACTCTGTTCCCAACCTGGAAGGAGACCGCTGGCAACCGACTGGGATTAGTGTGGTGCTGACAAGCCGGATCAGCAAAAGAGCAGGGACATCAGCCAGGGCGGGTCAGATCATGGAGAAGATTCGCAGACAAGCCAGATCAACAACAAGCAGGAAGTCAGCCAGGCCAGGTCGGATCACGGAACAGGAACACAGGAGCGTAGTCAGTACAGGCCAAGTCGGTACACAGGAGATCAGGAACACTGGAACACAGCAACAGCAATACTGGCTCAGAAACACCACGAAAGGGCACCTGACAGGTGCCAATGGCCAGAATAAAACAGGTCACCAGGGGCGGGCCAACACAGCTCAACCAACCAGGGAGCAGCACAACTGAGAGTGACAGAAACCTACCACTACACCTTCAGACTTCCTTTCTGACTTTGAATCATGGCTCTCCTTCTTTCTCTCATCAGACACACCTTCACTTCTTCTGGGGGACTTCAACTGTCATGTGGATGATCCCTCCATCTCCTGGGCATCCCGTTTTCTCTCTCTAACATCTGCATTTGGACTAACCCAGTGGACGAATGCTAGTACTCACAAGGACGGTCACTTTCTAGACCTTGTGTTTACTAGAAGCTGTGCACTCTCAGATTTTAATATATCTCCTCTTCCACTATCAGATCACCATCTTCTAACTTTCAGCACTACTTATACACCTTCCACAATCCCTGCTTCCTCTCCCAGCTTCACGCGTAACCTCAAATCTCTTAATCTCACGGCTCTCCAGTCCCTGACTAAGGAGCCTATTCCAACCGCAAGGTTATAGGTTCAAATCCCAGCAGGGTCAACTCAACCTTTCATCCTTCCGAGGTCGATAAATGAGTACCATTAATTGGGTAATAATAACATCTATTATTTCAGCTGCCGATTTGGTTAATTCCGAGAGCGTGCGCTGAAAGCGCTTTGAGTCCCACTGGGAGAAAGGCGCTATATAAATACTAGTTATTATTATTATTATTATTATTACTGGACTTTCATCTATTCCCATTAATCCTGATACTAACAGCCTTGTCAAAACGTACAACTCAGTCTTATCCTCCTCTTTGAACCTGCATGCGCCTCTGTCTCTCCGATCGCCTCGCAGAACTAACCCGCGGCCATGGATTAATAAAGACACCAGCTTCCTCCGCTCCTGTACCCGTTCAGCTGAACGACTGTGGAGAAAGTCTGGCTCTCTGGCAGACTTTCTCCACTACAGGTTCCTCCTTTCCTGCTTTAACTCTGTTCTGTCCCTTGCAAAAAAACATTACTTTTCACAACTAATCAACACTCATAAATCCAACCCCCGACGACTTTTCTCTTCCTTTGACTCCCTCCTTCGCCCTCCATCTGCTTCCCCCGCTAACTCCATACAGCCACAAGACTTTGCTGACTACTTCAAAGCCAAGGTGGACTCCATCCGGGATAATATACCACCTTGTATATCTCCTCCTAGCCTCCCTCGTTCCCCTCCTGGAACTCTGGACTCTTTCTCACTAGTCACGGAGAAGGAACTGACTAACCTACTATCCTCCGCTCCGTCCACTACATGCGCACTTGATCCGCTCCCCTCTCACCTCATCCAATCCCTCTCCCCCACACTAATCCCTATCCTGTTACAAATCTTTAACTCCTCCTTTGTCACCGCTACCTTTCCTGATGACTTCAAACATGCCTTATTAATACCTATCCTTAAGAACAACTCTTCTGACAGTAACACACCCTCTAGCTATCGACCAGTTTCTCTTCTGCCTTTTGCCTCTAAAATCCTGGAATGCTTAGCCTACTCACACCTGCTTGACTTCCTCAATGCATACAACCTGCTCGACCCTTTACAATCTGGATTTCGTAATGCTCACTCCACTGAAACTGCTCTTACAAGAGTTGTCAATGATCTTCACATTGCCAAATCTCAAGGTCACTATTCAATTCTTATCCTGCTTGATCTCTCAGCAGCTTTTGATACTGTTGATCATGCACTCCTCCTCCGCATTCTTCACTCTTTAGGAATCCGCAACACAGCACTGGACTGGCTCTCCTCTTATCTATCTAACAGATCCTTCAGTGCCTCCTCTGCCTCCTCTGCCACCTCTTCATCCTCCCCCATCCAACTCTCTGTTGGGATTCCTCAAGGTTCTGTTCTAGGACCGCTTCTGTTTTCTCTTTACACAATAACACTTGGTGATCTTATTAACTCATTTGGTCTCAAATATCACCTCTATGCAGATGACACCCAGATTTACTTATCTGTACCTCAACTCACTTCTGATATCCAGGCTAAAGTCACAGATTGCCTCTCGGCTATCTCAGACTGGATGACTCATAGGCACCTCAAACTCAATATGTCCAAAACTGAGCTGCTCCTCATCCCACCTAGACCTGGCCCTGTAGCGCCCTTCCAGGTGACTGTAAATGGCACTACCATAAATCCAGTATCAGAAGCATGGTGTCTAGGGGTGATAATTGACAACTCTCTCTCATTTTCCTCTCATATTAATGCCATTACTAAATCCTGTCGCTTTCTTTTGCGTAACATTGCAAAAATCCGTCCCTTCCTCTGTTCCTCCACAGCTAAAATTCTTATACATGCAATCATCCTCTCCCGCATGGACTATTGCGACATTCTTCTGTCTGGCATTCCTGCTTCCCATCTCCAACCACTTCAATCTATACAGAATGCTGCAACACGAATTACTCTTCTGTCACCTAGGTTTGTCCCTGCCCCACTCCTCCTCAAAACTCTCCATTGGCTGCCTATAAAACTACAGATATCTTACAAAATCTTACTTCTCTCTTTCAAAACACTTCTATCCTTTACTCCTTCTTAAATTTCCACTCTCATCTCCCGTTATACCCCATCCCGCCACTTACGTTCAGCCAATGACTGTCTTCTCTCAGCTCCTTTTGTCTCTACAGCCCTGTCACGTATCAAACCTTTTTCTCTCATTGCTCCATATCTATGGAATGCACTACCATCCAACCTGCGCCACTGCACCTCTCTGATAACCTTCAAATCTCACTTGAAAATGCACCTCTTGGATAAAATCACAGCATGCTAGAAGGCACTGATGTTGTACAATGAACGCTCTTATAAATTATTTACATTACTGATGTCCTCTATTATCATGAAAACTAGCACTGTATTCAGCACTTGACCCTAATGTACTCTGTATGTCTCCCATTACCACTTTAGATTGTAAGCTTTCGGGCAGGGACCTCTCACCTAATGTTTCACTCTACAAAGCACCTGTAACCCTGTATTGTTTAAACCCTGAAATTGTAAAGCGCTGTGTACACTTGTGGCGCTATATAAATAAACATATTCATTCATTCATTCAGAAAAGGATCACGGGGACAGTGATAGTACCCCCCTCTCAAAGACGCCCTTTCCCTGCCGGAGGTCTTGGTTTCTGAAGGTATTTAGAGTGGAAGTTGCGCAACAGCCTGGGCGCATTGAGGTCCTTCTGATCTACCCAGGAGCGTTCCTCAGGGCCATAGCCATTCCAATGGACCAAATATTGCAACTTCCCCCTAAATCTCCTAGAATCAATGATGCTCTGGACCTCATATTCCTCCTGGCCTTGAACGTCCACCGGCCCAGGAATCACTGGAGTGGTAGTGTAACGGTTGCAAACCAAGGGTTTCAACAGAGATACATGGAACACATTATGTATGTACATAGAGGCTGGGAGTTCCAATGCGTACGAGACGGGATTCACTTTGCGGATGACTTTTTTTTTTTAAATATACTTTATTAACAGATCATTCCATACACATATAAGGAAAGAAGTACACTTTGCGGATGACTTTAAATGGCCCAATGAACCGAGGTGCCAGTTTGTTGGAGGGTACCCGTAATTTGAGATTTCTGGAGGAAAGCTATACTCTATCCCCAACCTGGAAGGAAAACGCTGGCAGCCGTCTACGATTGGCATGCTTCTGGTAGCGCTGAAATGACTGACTGAGGATCCTCTGAACCTGCACCCAAGTGGAGCAAAGCTGCTCAATATGCTCATCCAGAGCTGGGATTTGTTGTGCCTGGAATGAGTCCGGGAGTAGGCACGGCTGGAACCCATAATTAATGAGAAACGGGGAGCTCCCGGACAGTGAATTGACTGCACGATTCCTGGCAAACTCCGCCCACGGCAACAGGTCGGCCCAATTGTCATGATGATCGGTTACAAAGCAGCGCAAGAACTGTTCCAGTCCTTGATTGGCACGCTCAGAGGCTCCATTGGTCTGGGGATGATAGGCAGAAGAAAAGGACAACTGGATGCCCATCTGCCCACAAAATGCCCTCCAAAATCTGGACCTGACTCCCACGATCAGACACCACCATTCTAGGCACCCCGTGCAAACGAAACACTTCCTTGGCAAATACAATAGCCAATTCCTGAGCCGATGGAAGACCAGGGAGGGGCACGAAATGAGCCATTTTAGAGAACCTATCGACCACCATAAGGATAAACGTGTACCCCCTAGACACTGGCAATTCTCCCAGAAAATCGATGGATATATGGGACCATGGGCAGTCTCCATTAGGCACTGGTTGGAGCAAACCTACTGGAAGAAGCCTGGGTGTCTTGGCACGGGCACAGGTGGCACAGGCTGCAGTAAAGGCGGAGCAACCAGCCCTAAGGGAGGGCCACCCAAATAACTGAGATAGAGACCAAAATAATTGATCCCTCCTGATGTGCCCAGCAGCCTTAGAAGAGTGGTAGGTTTCCAATAGGAGGGTACAGAATGGCTTATCGACAAAACACTTGCCTACTGGGGTCTCTGGGGGAGCCCTAGCCTGAGAGACCAAAATTTCTTCCCCCAGTGGCGAAGTGATGCTAGTACGGATAGTAGCCAGAATACGATCTGGCTGAATAATAGGTACTGGTTCTTCCTCCCTCTCAATGTCTGACACAAACTGTCTGGACAAGGCATCTGCCCTGACATTCTTGGAACCCGGTAGGTAGGAAACCACAAAATTGAACCTGGACAAAAAGAGCGCCCACCTGGCCTGTCGTGAGGAGAGTCTCTTAGCCTCAGGTGACGCCTCTCCTTAAGTGCCAGAATGATAGCCAAGAGCTCCCTGTCACCAATCTCATAGTGGCTTTGGGCGATGGACAGTTTTTTCAAAAAGAACCCACAAGGCCTCAAGGTACCACCTCCCACAGGGAGTTGGGAGAACACTGCCCCAACTTCAGAGGCATCAACTTCCAGGGTAAATGGCAGGGCTGGGTTAGGGTGGGATAGTACCGGAGCAGAAGCAAAGGCGGATTTCAGTGTCTCAAACGCATTCTCTGGTGCCTCAGACCATTGAGAGGGAGTAGCGCCCTTATGTGTCAAGTCAGACAGAGGTTTCACAATAGTGGAAAAGTTCTGGATACATTTCCTATAATAGTTGGCAAAGCCCAGAAAGCGCTGAATAGCCTTTAACCCTTTGGGACGGGGCCACTGTAGGACTGCTGCCAACTTCTCCTGGTCCATAGCAATGCCATCTTTAGAGATCACGAATCCCAGGAAGGGTACTTGGGACCTGTGAAATTCGCATTTCTCAAGTTTACAGAACAATTTATTTTTGCGTAATCGAAGCAAAACCACAGAGACATCCTTGATGTGCTGGGTAAGATTGGTAGAGTGAATCAATATATCATCAAGATATACCACAACACAGGACTGGAGCATGTCACAAAGGATGTCATTAATAAATTCCTGGAACACCGCAGGAGCATTACATAGGCCAAATGGCATTACCAGATATTCATAATGCCCTGATCTGGTATTAAATGCCGTCTTCCACTCATCTCCAGCTTTAATTCTGATCAGGTTATATGCAGTCCGGAGATCGAGTTTAGTAAAGATGGAAGAGCCCTTTAACCTGTCGAATAACTCGGTAATGAGTGGAATGGGGTAGGCACTTCTAGACATTAGTTTATTCAAACCCCTGTAATCAATACAAGGCCTGAGCTGGCCATTTTTCTTTTGTACAAGGAAGAACCCGGCACCCGCCGGCAAAGTGGATTTGCGAATAATCCCTCTTTTGAGGGCATCCTCAATGTACTCCTCCATTGTCCTGTTCTCCTCAACTGACAATGGATAAGTGCGGCCCCTCGAGGGCACCACGCCCGGAGGCAAATCAATGGCACAATCATAAGGTCTGTGCTGAGGTAGGGAGCCAGCCTCCCCCTTACTGAATACGTCACTGAATTTCTGGTATTCAGCTGGCACGGAGGGAGAGGTACACAGTAACCTGACAGGGTGTGAGAGGCAGTTACCCGCACAATACTCTGACCATGACTTTATTTCACATCTATGCCAGTCAAACTGGGGATTGTGTAATGATAGCCATGGAAACTCCAGGATGACTGAGTGATGAGGTGAACGAATTATTTGAAAACGTACCTCCTCCTTGTGGAGGGCCCCCACTGCCATAGTAATAGGGGTTGTTTCCATAGTGATAAATGCCGGTTCCAACGGCCTGCCATCAATGGCCTCAATAGCCAGGGGAGACTCCCTTTTGACTACCGGAATTTTGTGCAACTCAGCAAAGGATTGGTCCATGAAGTAACCGGCTGCACCGGAGTCTACTAGTGCCATAACTGTCACAGACAGGTCTGCCCACGTGAATACCACCTGGATGGTAATTAATTAATTAATTAAGGGTGGGGTTTGTGAACAATCCCCTGTGTAGGCCTGTATAAATCTAGGTACAGGACTCACAGATCTTGCTCACAAGCTCAGGTGTGCTCTGGAGTAATTTGAATTGAACAGTTGGACATCCCAGCATTGGAAAAAGTGTTTTTTGTGTTGACATTCTAACCTGCAGTAAGAAGGTTAAAGGGTTAAAGTTTAAAAGGTTGTGTTTTTCTCTGGGAGTGTGTGTAATTAATTAATTAATTAAGGGTGGGGTTTGTGAACAATCCCCTGTGTAGGCCTGTATAAATCTAGGTACAGGACTCACTGAGCTTGCTCACAAATAGAGCGTGCTCTTTACAAAGTGCTCTGTAATAAGTGTACAGTTTGTGAAACACAGCAGTTGGTGAAACAGAGGAGGTAGTACAACACAGGTAAATTAATTGCTTACATTTTAGGAACTCACATTTGCACCATACAAGATGAGCAAGATTGAAGATCTCACTCAGTGCACATCATGCCATATGTATGCATGCTTGGAACAGCAGTTCCAGGGTCCATACCGCTGTAGCAAATGTGAGCAAGTGGCCCTTCTAGAAGCTCAGATTGGAGCTCTAGAGAGTCATATTGCAACACTGAGAGATATTGACAACCTTGAGAGGAGTCTCTTGCTAACGGAGCAGAGTCTAGCTGGGTCACCTAGCAAAGAGGGAGGAGATAAGCTAGAAGGGAACCAGGCACATAGCTGGGTGACAGTTAGAAGTGGTTGCAGTGGGGGAGGGAAGAGGAAGAGGGCAGCCAGTCCTGAGTTTTTCCATCCAAACAAATTTGCTCATTTAAGTGAAGATGTTGGGGAGGCAAACCCAGAAGTGGAATTGCTGGAGAAGACTGTTCTCCCTAACAGCCGGGAGAACAGCTCCTCTAGCACAGAGGGGATCCAGAGGGAAGTGAAGCCTAGGCAGGTTGTGGTGCTAGGGGACTCTATTATTAGGAGAACAGATAGGGTAATCTGTGGCTCTGATCGCAGCAACCGAATGGTTTGCTGTCTCCCGGGTGCCCGGGTTCGGCATGTTGCAGACAGGGTGGACAGATTATTGGGAGGGGCTGGAGAGGATCCAGCTGTCTTGGTGCATATTGGTACCAATGACAAAGTTAGAGGAAGGTGGAGAGTCCTAAAAGGTAATTTTAGGGATTTAGGCAGTAAGATTAGGAACAGGACCTCCAAGGTAGTATTCTCAGAGATACTACCTGTGCCATGCGCTACGCCAGAGAGACAGCGGGAGATTAGGGAGCTCAATGCATGGCTGAAGTCTTGGTGTAAGAAGGAGGGCTTTGGGTTTTTAGAGCACTGGGCTGATTTTGCTTTGGGGTACAATCTCTATAGCAGGGATGGATTGCACCTGAATGCAAGAGGGTCTCAAGTGCTTGGGGAGAGGATTACCAGACGGTTGGAGGAGATTTTAAACTAGGAAGGGGGGGGGAGGGGCCAATAAATACTGGGATAGATAGTATAGAAAGGGAAGGCGATGTAGTTAATAACCAGGTGGGAGGATCTGGGGGCGGGGTTAGTACAGATGATAGGGAGAAGACTATAAGACACAACAAAATTAAATCACAAATGGAACACAGCAGTGGCATAAATTGTATGCTTGCAAATGCCAGAAGTTTAACTGGTAAAATAGGGGAACTGGAGCTGGTAGCTGAAATTGAAAACTATGACTTGATAGGCATAACAGAAACATGGTGGGATGACACACATGATTGGGCAATCAATTTAGAGGGCTACATGTTATTTAGAAAAGATAGGTCAAGCAAAAGAGGTGGTGGGGTCTGTCTGTATATCAAACCAGCATTATTGCCTCAATTGTGGGAAGATATATGTGAGGACAGTAGTGAACATGTGGAATCCCTGTGGGTTGAAATAGTCACTGGGGATAAAACTGCCCAGAAAATATTAGTGGGTATTTGTTATAAACCACCAAACATTGGTGACCTTGAAGAAACACAGCTATTAATGCAAATAGAAAAGGCTTCCCAAATAGGGAGAACTATAATTATGGGGGATTTTAATTATCCAGAAATAGACTGGAAAAATGGAATAGCTAACTCTGCTAAAAGCAGCAAGTTTCTGAACTTGTTGAATGACAATTTTTTGTCACAACTAGTGCAGACCTCAACCAGAGGGAATGCATGTCTGGATTTGGTAATAACTGACCATGAAGAACTTATCTCTAACATCCAAGTAAGGGAGCACTTGGGGAATAGTGACCATAACATGGTATCGTTTGAGATTAATTCAAAAAAACAAGTTGATACGAGTTCCACCAAAACACTGAATTTTAAAAAGGCCAACTTTAGCAGGTTTAATTCATCCCTTGGTCTCGTTGACTGGGATAAAATATTTTCAGGAAAAAACACAGAAGGTAAGTGGAATGCCTTCAAAATAATATTGCAAAAATACACATATAAATTTATCCCTGTTGGAAACAAATACAAAAGAAGCAAATTGAAACCAATGTGGCTAACCAGTAAAGTAATTCATGAAATAAATAACAAGAAAGCGGCATTTAAACATTACAAAGCTGAGGGATCAGCAGAGGCATTTGCAGAATACAAAAATGTCAACAAAACCTGTAAAAAGGCTATTAAATTAGCTAGACTGGAGAATGAAAAAAATATTGCTAAGGAGAGCAAAAGCAACCCAAAAAAATTCTTTAAATACATTAATGGCAAAAAATTAAAGTCTGATAATGTTGGGTCCTTGTTAGCTGAAACGGGTGAGATGGTCAAAGGTGACAGAGAGAAGGCAGATATTTTAAATAATTTCTTTTCTTCTGTTTTTACCAAGGAAGACCCATTGGACAAGAATCTGCAAACTACTTTTACAGAACAGGCACAGCAAGCATGGGACTGGCTAACACAAGAAAAAGTGTTAAAACAATTGAATGGTGTCAAGGTAGACAAGGCTCCGGGGCCAGATGGCATACACCCACGGGTACTTAGGGAGCTAGGCCAGACCCTGGCCAGACCGATATATCTGATTTTCAGGGATTCTTTTATTTCTGGTATGGTGCCCATGGATTGGCGTAAAGCAGATGTGGTGCCCATATTTAAAAAGGGATCAAAGTCCCAGCCAGGAAATTACAGACCCGTAAGCTTGACATCTGTGGTAGGGAAGCTGTTTGAAAGGTTGCTAAGGGAATATATTCAAGAATTCTGCTGGAACAGGAATATCATTAGCAATAGCCAACATGGCTTTGTGAAAGATAGGTCTTGTCAAACGAACTTGATCGCATTTTATGAAAAAGTAAGTAATAATATAGATGAGGGAGAGGCGGTTGACGTGATCTATTTAGACTTTGCCAAGGCATTTGATACGGTTCCACACAAGAGGTTACTGTACAAATTGAATGAAATAGGACTAGGGCAAAATGTTTGTGAGTGGATTGGAAATTGGCTGAAAGATAGAATGCAAAGAGTGGTAGTAAATGGCAAGTTCTCCAGTTGGATTAACGTGATAAGTGGAGTGCCTCAGGGATCTGTCCTGGGTCCTCTTCTTTTTAATTTGTTTATTAATGACCTGCCAGAGGGCATAGGAAGCCATGTATCAGTGTTTGCCGATGACACAAAATTAAGTAAGGTAATAAAGTCTGAACTGGATGTGTCTTCATTACAAGAGGACTTGGACACATTGAGTAACTGGGCAGGCAAATGGCAAATGAGATTCAATATAGACAAGTGTAAAGTTATGCATTTTGGGTATAATAATAAAAATGCAACATATAGTTTAAATGGTGTTTCTCTGGGGAAATCTACTAATGAAAAGGATTTAGGAGTAATGGTAGACAATAGACTTTGCAGTAGCATGCAGTGCCAGCTGGCAGCTGCAAAGGCCAATAAGATATTGGCATGTATTAAAAGGGGTATTGACTCAAGGGAGGAAGATATAATTATGCCTCTTTACAGGTCCATGGTAAGACCCCACCTAGAATATGCTGTTCAATTCTGGGCGCCCTTTCTGAAGAAGGACATTATGGAACTAGAGAGAGTGCAGAGGAGGGCTACAAAACTAGTAAGGGGAATGGAATGTTTTAGTTATGAAGAGAGGCTAGAAAAGTTAAACTTGTACACACTAGAGAAACGGCGTCTTAGAGGGGATATGATAACACTATATAAATATGTTCAAGGCCCATATAAAGGGCTTTCAAAAGACCTGTTCATTAACAGAACAGTACACAGGACAAGGGGCCACCCGCTTAGACTTGAGGAAAGGAGATTTGGTCTACAACAGCGGAGGGGTTTCTTTACAGTGAGGACAATAAAGGTATGGAATGCACTTCCGGAGGAGGTGGTGCTATCAAATACATTAGATGCTTTTAAAAGGGGCCTGGATACTTATTTAAAAGAGCATAATATAGAGGGCTATGCACGTTAGTATTGGGATTAATATTTAGTTAGGGCTTGTTGATCCAGGGAGAAATCTGATTGCCATTTGGAGTCGGATGCCTTCTTTTGGGTCAGCGATGGTAAACAGGAATAGGAAAAGGGTTGAACTGGATGGACGCAAGTCTTTTTTCAACCTAAATTACTATGTAACTATGTAACTATGTAACTATGGTGGGTCTCTGTATACTAGTATCCAAGGACTGCTGTACGCCACCTAGGGCCTGTCCCCCAAGGTACCCTAGGTGCGTCCGTTTCCCAGCCGAACCGGACAAGTGCATAATTGGTGCCCCACTTTACCACAGTATAGGCATAGGCCCATCCTTTGTCAGTCTGGTGATCTCAAGCTGCATTGGCTCCCCAGCCTCAGCTGGGTGTTCAGGAAGAAAGGGTGGAGAGGGTGGGTTCAAAAGACTACCATGCCCATAATTTCTGGATTTCGCCCTCTTAGCCATCCGCCTCTCGCGAATGCGGGATTCAATAAGCATGACGTAGTCGATATACTCATCCAGATCACTAGGCATGTCTCTGGCAGCAATTTCATCTTTAATGGATTCTGACAGGCCCTGAGCAAAGGCTGCGACTAAGGCCTCATTGTTCCAGCCCACCTCTGCTGCCAAGGTTCGAAATTCAATTGCGTAGTCGCCCAAGGTATGATCACCCTGTTGTATCTCCATCAACCTTTTGGCAGCAGAAGCGGCTCTAACAGGTACCTCAAACACTCTGCGGAACTTTCTTATGAACTCATTAAAGTTCAAGGTGCAGGGCTTGGCATTCTCCCACAGAGGATTCGCCCAAGATAATGCCTTGCCAGCTAAAAGGGAGATCATGAATCCGACCTTACTTCGGTTGTTAGGAAATGCCTGAGGTGTGAGCTCTAAAAATATCTCCAATTGGTTGATAAAGCCTCTGCATTGGGTAGGTTCGCCATCATATCTTAATGGTAACGGCGGCGCCGCCGTTAGCCCTCTGGTCTGTGTAGTAGGAACTACAGGCAGATTTCCGGTGTCGAGAATGGGGTGACCACCGGATTCTGGTTAGGTTTGTCTAGGTGTACCATACGCTCAAGTAAGGTCTGCAAGGCCAGCGCCAACTGGTCTAAGCGCTGCTCGTGCACATCCATTCTCCAATGGATATTCTGTGTGCCAGTGTCTCCCTTGCTGTCTGAGGTCATGGCCCTTTCGTACTGTAAAGGTTTTCAGACACTCAGACAGAGGGTTAGGATAAAATACAATGTATTTAGAGCAAAAAAACAATAACAAGCTTGCCCCCTAGGGGCAGTACTGAAAATAGCAGAATATGGACTGCAATGCCAGGTACAGAACAGGGAATATATCTCTAGTACAGATATGGAGCAGGCTAAACGGTGACTGAAGACAAATGGTTAATTACAAGGGTAATCAGTCTCAAATGTGGTGTTAGGCACACCCTTGGTGAACAAGACTGCAGTAGGTGCTAGGTCATACAACACCTTAAGTCCATTCAATGTGTAACGCTGTAGATAGAGCTGCGACTTGAGACTGAAGCTGCAGTGTAATTGTTTAGTAGCCCCCACGGGCGTAAACGGAGACCAACTGTATTGGGATCGTTTGAGTCAATAGCCCCCACAGGCGTAACAGAGACCAACAGTATTGGAATTGCCTGAGCCAATAGCCCCCATGGGCATAACGGAGACCAACAGTATCGTGATAGCTTGAGCCAATAGCCCCCACGGGCGTAACGGGAACCAACAGTATCGTGATAGCTTGAGTTAATAGCCCCCACGGGCGTAACGGAGACCAACAGTACCGTGATAGCTTGAGATAATAGCCCCCGCGGGAGTATACCGGAGACCAACAGTAGTGGAATCGCTTGAGCCAATAGCCACACAGGCGTAACGGAGACCACTGGTTGCTACACTGCTTGCCAATAGCCCACGGGCATAACGGGAACTACTGCTCTGCAGGTGTAAAGAGCCACCGACTACCGAGGCCCACAACGCGGCCGGCTCGCAGAAGCAGAGTATCTGGCTAAGGCTTAGCAATGGTTAAAGTTGCAGTGAGGTAGAAGGAAGCAACACAAGTGATCAAGGCTCACAGTAGCGACATGGCACAGCAAGTGTCAATAGACTCAGCTATACTTCACAATACAATGAATATGGAAGGCTCAGCTCAGAAAACACGGCTCAGCAATGGTTAACCCAGGAAATACAGGAGGCTCAGATCACACACTGCAGCGATCAGAATGTCACTGAGGCGACAACAGGAGCTGTAGACTGGAGTGGCAGAATCCGGAACAAGTCCAGGAGCAAGTAGTCGGCCAGGCCGGGTCAGGACACGTAGGAGATTCGCAGACAAGCCGGATCAGCAAAAGAGCAGGGACGTCAGCCAGGCTGGGTCAGATCATGGAGAAGATTCGCAGACAAGCCAGATCAGCAATAAGCAGGAAGTCAGCCAGGCCAGGTCGGATCACAGAACAGGAACACAGGAGCGTAGTCGGTACAGGCCAAGTCAGTACACAGGAGATCAGGAACACTGGAACACAGCAACAGCAATACTGGCTCAGAAACACCAGGAAAGGGCACCTGACAGGTGCCAATGGCCAGAATAAAACAGGTCACCAGGGGCGGGCCAACACAGCTCAACCAATCAGGGAGCAGCACAACTGAGAGTGACAGAAAAGGATCACGGGGACCGTGATACCTCCGAAAGGTACGTCAGATTTTTGTGGTCTGTCAGGATTAACACAAGAGTCCTAGTACCTTCTAGCAAGTGACGCCATTCTTTAAGAGCAAGAATAATAGCCAGGAGTTCTCTGTCCCCAATCTCATAGTGACTCTGGGCACTAGACAGCTTTTTTGAGAAGAACCCACATGGTCTCAGAGTACTCCCAGCAACCGGATGCTGTGACAGTACTGCCCCTACCCCATTCTCAGAGGCATCAACCTCTAATGTAAATGGAAGGGAAGGGTTGGGGTGGGACAGTACAGGAGCGGATGCGAAAGCGGCCTTGAGTGACTCAAAAGCTCAATCAGCTGCCTCAGACCATTGAGACGGATTGGCACCCTTATGTGTGAGGTCAGACAGTGGCTTCACAATAGTGGAGAAGTTTCGAATAAACTTCCTATAGTAATTAGCAAACCCAAGAAAGCGCTGGATTGCTTCTAACCCATTGGGTCGTGGCCATTACAATACTGGTGCGAGCTTTTCTGTCACGGTTTGTTATGACTCTCAGATGAAAAGTTAGGTAAAAACACAACTTTATTGAGAAAATTTAAAATAATCCCATAGGACTGTATACACGTACATACAATACATAAATAGTAAGTGGAATGGTAATATGAAATCAGACTCTACCGGTCCTGCCAATATACCGGGCAGGGCAGCCTGAGCATGCAATGTAAAGGTGGCTCTACTGGCCCTGCCAATATACCGGGCAAGGCAGCCAGACAATAATCAGGATGGTACAGGCTCTACCGGCCCTGCCAATATACCGGGCAAGGCAGCCAAACAATAGTCAAGATGGTACAGGCTCTACCGGCCCTGCCAATATACCGGGCAAGGCAGCCTAAAGGAAACCAGCAAACCAGACTCTACCAGCCCTGCCAATATACCGGGCAAGGCAGCCTGAAGGAACACAGACAGGCTAGGTTCTACCGGTCCTGCCAATACCGGGTAAGGCAACCATAAAATGGAAGGTAATAGGTTCTACCGGCCTTACCAATATACCGGACAAGGCAACCTAATAGAAGAGGTGTCAACCCAAGTGGCCCAATACTGTCAGGAAGAGATGACAGTTGAAGATCCTATGACCCTGTGACAGGGTGTAGATGGAATAACGGCAGTAAAGACTGGAGAGCACACAAGTGCCAACAATAACTGAGTAGTGAGCTACGAGGGCCAGGAGCGAACCAGTGTCCGCACGCTGGGAGCCAACAGAGTTTGTATAATCTAGCCGCAAGGCTTTGGAGCGAACCAGTGTCCGCACGCTGGGAACCAACAGAGTTTAGTATAATGTAGCCGCAAGGCTTTGAAGTGAACCAGCGTCCGCACGCTGAAGACCAACAGTGTTTATGTATACTATAGCCGCAAGGCTTTGGAGCGCACCAGCGCCCGCACGCTGGGAACCAACAGAGTTTAGTATAATGTAGCCGCAAGGCTTTGGAGCGAACCAGCGTCCGCACACTGGGAACCAACAGGGTTTTGTATAATGTAGCCGCAAGGCTTTGGAGCAAACCAGCGTCCGCACGCTGGGAACCAACAGTGTTAATGTATACTATAGCCGCAAGGCTTTGGAGCGAACCAGCGTCCGCACGCTGGGAACCAACAGAGTTTAGTATAATGTAGCCGCAAGGCTTTGGAGCGAACCAGTGTCCACACGCGTGGAACCAACAGGGTTTATGTATACTATAGCCGCAAGGCTTTGGAGCGAACCAGTGTCCGCACGCTGGGAACCAACAGAGTTTAGTATAATGTAGCCGCAAGGCTTTGGAGCGAACCAGGGTCCACACGCGTGGAACCAACAGGGTTTATGTATACTATAGCCGCAAGGCTTTGGAGCGAACCAGCGTCCGCGCGCTGGGAACCAACAGAGTTTAGTATAATGTAGCCGCAAGGCTTTGGAGCGAAAAAGCGTCCGCACGCTGGGAACCAACAGGGTTTTGTATAATGTAGCCGCAAGGCTTTGGAGCAAACCAGAGTCTGCACGCAGGGAACCAACAGACACTCAAGAATAGTATTGTGAGACAATGGAACCAACCAGCGCCCGCGCGCTGGAACCAACTGGCTGGAATGTCGCCAAACGACCGATGAACAATGTCACCACCGCTGTAGGAATCAGGCTCATGAAAAACAGGAACCAGCAACAACGTCTGACCGGATCAGGAACGATAACGGAGATCAGCAGCAGGAAACAGCACTACAGGAAACTCAACCGGAACAGGACTGGAACCAACACAGCAGACAGCGGTACTGGAACGGCACAAACTCAGGAACGCAGGTACTCAGGAACAGCAGAATGGCCAATAGTGTCTGTAGCATGGTGGAAATGAAAATACTCAGAGACACCACAAAATGGCGTAATCTGAGCAAAACTTTGGACACATCCTTGATGTGTTGAGACAAACTAGACGAGTGTATGAGTATATCATTCAGATAAACTACTACGCAAGACTGTAGCATATCACAGAGGATGTCATTAATTCTTGGAACACCGCAGGTGCATTACAGAGCCCAAAAGGCATTACTAGGTATTCGTAGTGTCCAGATCTGGTATTAAAGGCCATTTTCCACTCATCTCCAGCTCTTATTCTGATCAGGTTATACGCGGCCCGTAGGTCCAACTTAGTGAAAATAGAGGAACCTTTCAACCTGTCAAACAGTTCAGTAATGAGTGGTATGGGATAGGCATTTTTGGACATCAGTTTATTCAATCCCCGGTAATCGATGCAGAGTCTTAACTCGCCATTCTTTTTTTTTACAAAAAAGAAACCAGCCCCCGCATGCGAGGTAGACTTCCTAATAATAACTCTCTTGAGGGCATCATCAATATATTCCGCCATGGCCTGATTCTCCTCGCACGACAACGGGTACGTGCGACCCCTAGGAGGCACGGTGACAGGAGGCAAATCAATAGTGCAATCGTAAGCCCTATGCTGAGGCAAAATGCTAGCCTCTCCCTTACTGAAAACGTCACTGAATTGATGATACTCAGCTGGCACGGAGGGAGAGGTACACATGATCTTAATCGGATAAGCAACGCAATTCCCCATACAATACTCAGACCAAGACGTGATCTCACAAATCTGCCAGTCAAACTGGGGATTATGCAAATGTAACCATGGGAACCCGAGAATGACCGCATGGTGGGGGGAATGGATAATCTGGAACCGCTGTTTCTCAGTGTGGAGAGCCCTAATAGCCATGGACAGCGGTATCATTTCCATAGTGATCCGAGCTGGTTCCAACGGTCTGCCATCAATGGCCTCAATAGCTAAGGGGGATTCCTTTTACACCAACGGAATCTGGTGTAGCGCAGCAAATGAATTGTCCATAAAGTATCCGGCTGCGCCGGAATCAACCAGGGCCAGAACCTCTACCGAGTATTCTGCCCATGAAAATGCCACCTGGATCATGGGTTTCTGTTTAATTGGGTCTAGGGACTGCTGAACACCACCTAGGGCCTGTCCCCCAAGGTAACCTAGGTGCGTTCGTTTCCCGGCCGTACAGGACAAGTACGCAACAGGTGTCCGGATTCGCCACAATACAGACATAAGCCCTGCCTCGGCGATGCGGCCGTTCCTCCTTAGATAACTTGGTGAACCCTAGCTGCATTGGTTCACTGGAGTCTTGGGTACGCTCAGGAGGCATGGGAAGCAAGGGAGGCATGGGTGGGACATTTTGACCGGCTTGTCCAAAATTTCTGGCCCGCTGCTTGCGGACTTTGGCCATTAGTCTCTCACAGATGCGGGAATCAATTAGTATAGCGAAATCAATAAACTCGTCCAGATCATTAGGCACATCTCTGGCTGCCGTCTCATCCTTAATACGGTCAGCGAGTCCCTGAGCAAATGCTGCCACCATTTGTTCCAACCTACCTCTGCTGCCAATGTACGGAATTCAATAGCATAATCGCCCACTCTACGAGAACCTTGTTGTATCTCCATGAGTCGTTTGGCAGCAGAGGCAGCTGTACCTGGGACTTCAAATACTCTGCGAAAGGTACGCACAAACTGCCTGAAGTTCCTAGTGCAGGGCTTAGCAGTCTCCCACAAGGGGTTGGCCCATGCCAGGGCTCTGCCGTCAGTAATGATATCATGAAGCCCACCTTACTGCGGTCATTAGGAAAGGCATGGGGAGTTAGCCCCAAAAAAATCTCCAGTTGATTAATAAACCCTCTGCACAGGGTGGGTTCGCCATTGTATCTTAGCGGTAATGGAGCTGAGGCGGTTAACCCTTTACACAAGGCTACTTGCCTCATGGATTGAGCTTCTGGTTTTGAAACGGAGGGGACCACGGGTGCTTGAGCTGGTTTGTCAAGGTGAGCCGTGCGCTCTAGGATAGTTTGTATGGCCAGTGCCAAATGGTCTAAATGCTGCTCATGTAAGTCCATCCTCCAATGGATGTTTTGTGCATTACCTTCACCTTTACTGTCTGAGGTCATGGTCCTTTCGTACTGTAACGGTTTGTTTGACACACAGCCACAGTAGGTTTGGATAAAACAAAATTTTATTGAACAATGATAATAACAATAACCCTCACGGGTCCTGTAATATATATGCAATATAGTACAGACACAAGACATGTTATAATGAGGTAGGCCCACACGGGTCCAGTATATGCAGGTAATCCAGAGTTCAACATACTGTCAGAGGTCAGGCAGCTCTCGTGTGATTCTCAGTTGGACAGCACTGAATAGGTTACTATTAGGCCGAGAGTACTGACAGGCCCTAATATTGCAAGGCCCTTTAAGAAGCTCAATCAACAGGAGAGAGCACCAAATCGAGTAACGCCCAAAAGTAATGGAGACCAGAACAACTGGTGGACTGCCGTAGCAGTAACTGAGATTAAGCAACTTGTGGACTGCCATAGCAGTAACGGAGACTGAGCAACTTGTGAACTGCCGTAGCCGTAACGGAGACTGAGCAACTTCTGGACTGCCGTAGCAGTAACTGAGATTAAGCAACTTGTGGACTGCCGTAGCAGTAACGGAGACTGAGCCACTTGTGAACTGCCGTAGCAGTAACGGAGACTGAGCAACTTGGGTTCTGCCTTAGCAGTAATCGAGACTGAGCAGCTGGTGGACTCCCGTAGCAATAATGGAACTGAGCTACTTGGGGACTGCCGTAGCAGTAATGGAACTGAGCAGCTTGCCCTGGGAGGCAACCAACCGAGGACTGCACGGAAGTGAGGACGCACAGAAATGTCACACCCTAACCGGAGACTGGATAAGGCGTGCAGGAGGGGTACGCAACCACAGTAGCCCAGCCAGGCTGGAACCACACACAGAGCAGGAACGTCAGCCAATCTGAGTCAGTACACCAAGCAGGAACGTCAGCCGGGCCGGGTCAGTACACAGAGCAGGAACTTCAGCCAATCCAAGTTGGTACACAGAGCAGGAACGTCAGCCAGGCCGGGTCGGTACAGAGAGCAGGAACATCAGCCAATCCAGGTCAGTACACAAGCAGGAAAGAGATGCAGAATAGTCAGACAGTCCGAGTCGGTACACAGGCAGGAACAAGATGCAGAGTCGTCAGGCAGGCTGGGTTGGTACACTGAGATCACACGAATAACAAGAACAAACGCTGGTACTGAATATCACAAAAGGGCACTGGAGAAGTGCCAGAACCCAGTATTTAATGACAAATACTGGACGGGACCAAGACATTGTAGCCAATAAGCATAGGCAGGAATGGAAACTGACAGAATGTCGCGAAATAGCACGGGCACCGTGATAGCCCTGCTGGATTCTCATCAATTTTTTGGCAGCAGAGGTGGCTTGTCCAGGAACTTCGAAGACATTACAGAAAGCACTCACAAATTCAGAGAAGTTTGTGGTAATGGATATCGCTGTCTCCTATAGTGGGTTCGCCCAGGCCAGCGCTCTGCCTGTCAACAGGGATAATATGAAGCCTACTTTGCTTCTTTCACTTTGGAATGCATGTGGTACTAATTCCAAAAAAAAATTCCAGCTGGTTAATGAACTCACAGCACAATGTAGGTTCCTCATTATATCTCAACGGAAGTGGAGCGGTTGCAGACAACCTCTGGGAGTGGTGCTTAATGTGTGTGACTGAGCTACCGGTGCAAAAACGGAGGGGGCCACCGCCGACTGCACTGGTTTGTCAAGGTCCGAGGTGCGCTCAATGATAGTTTGCACAGCCAGTGACAACTGGTCCATACTTTGCTCGTATAAATCCATTCTCCAATGGATGTTCTGTGAGCTACCTTCACTTGTACTGTCTGAGGTCATGGCTCTTTCGTACTGTCACGGTTTTTGTAAGAACACTCCGACAAGTACAGTTTAGGTAAAAACAAAGTTTTTATTGTATAATAAATAAGGAAATATGCACTTCCCCAACCCACACAGGACCAGTGGAGGACAGTACCGTAGTACTTCCCAGCAATGTCACAGGTCAGGTATGGAGACAGTGCAGGCTCACAGAGAGGAAGACTAGTCTTCAGATTGACCCAGGAAAAAGTATAGGAACTGACTAGTGGAGATGAAGGCAGAAACTAATCAAAAAAGGTGAAGTTCCTCGACCCAAAAATAGAACCTTCCAATAGTACGCTATTGGATCAGACTGGTAATAGGCAACGACCTACAGAGGGTAGATTCCCTCAGGCTAGGCAGCGGTAATGACCTCAACCTCTGAGGTTATAAGTAGGTACTAGGCAGCAGGAAGAGACCTACAGAATGGATCCCTAGTACGCTTAGGGAGCATAGGCAACTGGAAAGGTAATGGGCGACTGGAAAGGAGCCCCCTTGGACAACCCTAGAACGCTAAGGATAGCAACAGGCTACTGGAAATGGAATGGGTGACTGGCAAGGAGCCCCCTCGGACAATCCCCATAACACTAGGGAGCACAGGCAACATGCTACTGGAAATGGACTGAAGGGGACTACAAGGAGGACCACTTGATCAGCCTTAGAACGCTACGGCAAGCCAGCAGACAGTGGAAGTACGTAAGCAAATCTCCCCAAGTGGGGATAGATGATAGGAGCACTTCACACAGAATGATACAGAGTCTGCAAGGAGACTAACCAATAAGGACAGTGAGGAAACAGTTGTATCAAAACCAGAGCAGGGTCAGTACACAGAGTGGGTAGGCAGCCATGCCGAGTCAACCACAGGAGCAAACGTAAGCCAGAGCCGGGTCGGTACACAGAGTGGGTAGTCATATACAGCAGGGTCAGAACTGGAATGGGAAATCAGCCAATGCTGAGGTCGAACCAGGAACAGAGCGAAGCACAGGATCAAGCAGAAATCGGAGTCAGTCTAGCCAAGGGTCATACACGGAACATAAGTAGCACCAAGAGATTCACTAGACGCAGATACACCATGAAAGGGCAATCAGGAAGTGTGAGAGCTGGGTATATAAAGGCAAATGGTGGGAGGCACTCATACCCGATTTCCAATAAAAGTGTAGTAAGGAATAGCGAAAATTACAATGTCGCCAACCAATAATATAATACAGGCAGGAATCACAGGCACCGTGATAACTACACAATGTTCCCCTCCTTCGACATTCCCCCCTTAGTATGTTGACATATATTGCATACTAGCAGTATGGGGTGGCGTTGCCTGTTTGTTTGTTTATTTTTCAAGCAATGCTTAACCCTTTCAGTGACAGAGGGGCACGCAACATATTGCAATGCATTGCATATCCCTGTACCACTGAAAGGGTTAATGTGAGGCAATGGGTCAGTTTGTGGCACAGTGTAAGACTGTAAAATGGAGTCTAATATATCTGAAGGCTGCAGTGCCAGATAGGATTGCTAGTCCATTCTGTGCCAGTCTGTTGGCCTTGATTGCATGCACTGCAAGGCTTTTTGGATGCACAGATGTCTATCCAACAGTGCATGCGGTGCCAGGCTTTTTGAATAGGTTGGGCTTTGGAATGGAGGTATGGATGGATATCATGCAGTGCATGGCTTTTGGGATGGAGAAACTCATGGATGGCATGCAGTATCTGGCTTTTGGGATACATGGATGGATGGCATTCAGTGCCAAGGTTTTGGGACGGTGGTATGGATTGATGGCATGCAGTGCCTGGCTTTTGAGGTGTGCAAGTGGATAGCATGCAGTCAGGGCCAGCGCCATCTATAGGTGAGGTAGGTGCCGGCCTAGGGAGCACATTCTCTGGGGGTGCAGTGGGGCCTGAGCTGGGCCCCACCCCCCTCACCACTTACTGCCCAAGTCAGTGGCATAGCAGGGGGGAGCCCTGAAAAGTGGATGTCACTTTTAAACCTGCACTGTCCTCAGAACAAGTTTTATAGTGGCGCCCAGAAAGATGTCGAAACCCCCAGCAGGCACCACGTCTGCGTCGCCGTCTATCACATGGTTCCGGTTGCTTTCAATGGGGAAGAGAGTCACAGGGGGAATCAATAGTCAAGAGGGGGATCAAGATACAGACGGGGAAGAGAATCAAAAGGGGAATCAACAGTCAAGAGGGGGATCAATATACAGACGGGAAAGACAATCAAAGGGGAGGATCAACAGTCAAGAGGGAGAGAAAGAGTCAAGGGGGGGAGTCAAAACACTAACACACAAATATAAGCAGACACACTGATACACATACAGACGAGCATTCACATTGGCACACTGATACTTAAGTATTACTAATCCCTATAGCAAAGTACTACTTTAAAAAAACATATTGCCCCCAGTGTCATCTCTCAAACCTTTATGGTTTGAGAGATGATCGCTTCTAAAGTTGCCCTCTCCCTCCCCCTTCTCCGTAGTCAGCATTCTAGCTGACTCAGGGAAATACGGTCAGAGATCATCAGGCAGCTCTGCGGCAGAGCCACGATCGCGTTAACTAAAAAAAAACAAAAAACTTTCACTAAAACGGTCTAGTACGTGTGCTTGCAAGCCAAGCACACGTAGAAGACCATTTCAGTGAAAGTTTTCTTTTTTAGTAACACAATCCGGCTGTGCTGGAGAGCCACCTGAAAGTCGTACGACTTTCTTCCTTTCAGTCAGCTAGAATGCTGACTTCGGGGAAGGGGGAGGGAGAGGGCAACTTTAGAAGCGTTCATCTCTCAAACCATAAAGGTTTGAGAGATGACACTGGGTGCAATACTTTTTTTAAGTAGTACTTTGCTATAGGGATTAGTAATACTTAAGTATTACTATCCCTTTAAAGAGTTAAGTGCTGAGACATGTGAGCAATAGGAAGCGTGCAGTGAAGTTGCAGAACATCACCAATTCATTGCCTACATTTCAGCAGAGACTCCAGACAATCGGGAGAAAATGTAGCGTTTAAAACGTGTTATAACATGTAATGGTTTGATTGCACTACATCTCCCATAATCCTTATATACCTTCAGTCTGCGTGATTAAAACGGCAATTTTAGAGTCACGAAGTGTCCTAAAATTGCTGTTTTAATTGTACCCACTGAAGGTGTGTAAGGATTATGGGAGATGTAGTGCAATGAAAGCATTACATTTTACCATGTTTAAATGCTACATTTTGAAATATGAAGGGGCCCCACGGGACAGTGGGAGAAGAGAGGCTCATGGTCTGACGGCTTTTGCAGCGGGTCATGAAACACCTACCGGGGGACACCTGCAAGCACACGGAGTGGCTGTAGAGCGTTGGACACTGTGACAAGGCTTATGAGGTGGCACTTTGAAGAATATTGGCAAACTAACCATTTCAATGACAGAGGCAATGCATGGTTTTGCAATGCGTTGTGTAGGCCCATAGGCATGCGCAGCCAATTGCATTAGGGTGTGCACCCAAAACCACTAACACACACATGCGCGCGCGTGTGTGTGTATATGTATGTGTGCATGTATATATATGTGTGTGTGCTAAATAAATGAATAAATGTATTAATCTGGACTGGGACCAAATGGGCACACAACATACAAATATAACAGCAAATTAGTTATGCAATGTGACCAACAGATGTTGCCAGATTTACCCTTATGAGCTTAAAACTCTCCACTTTGGCATGTATTATAATTTAGAATGCTTTCATGGGAGGGAGAACGGTTAGCCACTGCACATTAATTTTAATGCCACTGTTTCAAACTGCATTTTACAGACAGAAAACAGTAAAAAGACTGCCCACCCTGTCCACCTCCACAAACTGTCCACCCTGTCCATCTCCATACTGCCCACCTCCACAAACTGCCAACCTCCACACCCTGTCCTTCTCCACACACTGTACACCCTGTCCTCCTCCACAGTGCCCACCACATCCACACACTGGCCTCATTGGCCACCTCCACATACTGTCCACCTCCAACACCCTACCCAATTCCACATTGTCCCCATTGCCCCCCTCCACACCCTGTCCACCCTGTTGTCCTCCACACACTGTCCACCCATCTCCGTCCTGACCCCCTCCACACTCTGTGCCCATTGTCCACCTCCACACTCTGTGGCTGTGCCCATTGTCCACCTCCACACTTTGTGCCCACTGCCCACCGCCACACTCTGTGCCCACTGCCCACCTCTACACTCTGCCCACCTCCACATACACTGCCCACCATGTCAATCTCCACACACTGTATACCTCTGTACTCCACACACTGCCCACATCAGATAAAGGCCACCAACATAAGCTGGTACCAAAGAGACGATTCAAGATAGGAAGTGCATAATGCAGTGTTCTGGAGCGCAAAGCGTGCGACGAACATGGTTATTGGCGCCTGCGCCCCCAATGGTGTTGTTATCATCATGCGCATGGTATGCAAACCTGAAGGTTGTGTATGCATGCGCAGCTCTCAAGTAGCTTCCCTACACATTGAGTCTCAATAGACTCAATGAATGGAAGTGTAATGTCAGTGACAGACACTGACAATGGCACTTAGGGAACATCTCTTAGCTGCCTGCAGCCGGAGCGATTGTTCTCGCGGGTGGGGCGTCCGAGCGGGTGGCTTTTTATGCCGGGCTGTCTGTGCCTAGTTTAATTTGTGGGCCGGGAGCTGCAGCTCCCTCAGCCCCTACGTTAATCCGGCCCTGTGATTAGGGTGATTGGAGGTGAGTCTAATAGTGTTTGTCTTGAGGAAGGTCCTTTTGGACTGAAACATTGACCATGTAATTTGCCTTTTGTGAACAATAAATACTTTAGTGATAAGACCCACGGGTGCTGCTCATTTTTGCTCAATATTGTCTATGTGTGTATATATATATATATATATATATTTTTTTTTTTTTTTTTTTTTCATATACACACTCGCGAGCGCGCACGTGCGTGTTTGTGCTTTTGGGTGCACACCCTAATGCAATTGGCTGCGCACGGCTATGCATGTGGCGATGACTATCCGTTTCATTGTCAGAGGGCCATGCAATGCATTGGTTTGCAATGCACTGTGTCACTGTCCACACTGGTGTAATCAACCTCCACACACTTTCCACTCTGTTGTCCACCTCCACACACTGGCTCTGGAGGTTGCCTGACCTCATGTATTTCATTTTCTTCTTCTAATCACAAAACACTGAGTGGTTAACCCAGCTAAAATCACCACACAATTTCTGTGACAGCTTCTATACTAAAACAATAAGCCAGAAAATAAATAACCTCACATGCTGCAAGTCAAGGGTCTTCAAACAGACTTCCTTTTTTAGCTTTTCTTCCCTGCTAGCCAAGGGGCCAGTTTTCTTACCCTCTCCTTACTCCGAATGAATGATAGTAGCAATTTTGGGTTTCACAGAGCAGCAGACATAGTAAAACATGGTTGTTGTCCTGAAATGTATTTGCTCTATTCTCATTTCATAGTTCCCTATTGTCATTCTAGTCTACAACCTATATCCTCACATTATTTTTCAGTTTTTTAAAACCCATTTGGAGACCATCCTATTTCCCCTTAACTGTACAGTTTATATAACTGACACTGCTTTGAATCTGTAGCCCACACACCATCTGATCAGCAATGATACTTTAAAGCAAGAGAGGCAACATGTGGCTCTTCAGATGTTGTTGGACTGCAATGCAAATAATCTCAGTTGTAGTAGAGAACACTTGGGTAGCCACAGATTTCCCACCAATGCTTCACAGAAGAATGTCATTTCCTAGGCTTTTTGACTCCCTTCTTGTGTGGGTTACTATGTATGGAAAAAGCAACTACATTCCTTGCTGATCTCATGCCTTAATTCTAAAATAATTAATGCTTTTCATTGTTTTAGTGCTAAGATACATCACTTTTTAATTAGTGTGAGCCTCATAGTCGGCATAAAAATGTACCCTGAGAATGTATTTGCAGCCCTCTGGCGTGGCAGTCCTGCAGCCCTCAAAACTTACTGGCAATGGTTGACTGTAACGTTTTCTGGCGCGCTCTGTACGGCATACCTGTTTGTATTGCCCCCATGATTTCATCATCACGTGCCCCTGCGGGCCGTGATGATATACTGTGCATGGTACGCAGACCAGAAGGTCACGTACCATTTGCATGAGCAGTGAAGCCAGCTGACTGAGCTTCATTGAATTGTTCCTGAATCATGTGTGTGTCTGTTACAGGCAGAGTGGGTAGGTAAATGAGTGGGGCCGGGTACGTGGCAGAGTAGGGTGGAAGTAGCCTCCCACTGGAATGGCCTTTAAATAAGTGAAGACTGGCCCTGCGCACTTGCATCTCCTGCTGCTTTACAGTAGCATTTGGGAGATGATGAGTGCCAGGCAGTGGCCCACCCGCCCAAATTTAAGACCGGCCCGGGGGGGCAATTGCCCCCCAGACCAGCCCGCCCCTGGGGAGCAGCCAGGCAGTAACCACTGGGCAATGAAGCAAGGCACGAGTGTGGCAGAAATACCGTGCTGCATCAGATGGGCTATGTCAAAGTTGGAGGGAGATGTACGCCCCAGCCCTGACATTGTATCTAATAAAATATACTACACTTAGAGATATTTTGTTGCGCTGTCCCTCCCTACCCCTTATTTCTCTTTGTTTTTATATGAAACATACGTCTTGGAGGTCCTAAGACGAAATGGGACCAGCAGCACAAACGCACATATTTCAAAGAACATAGGGCTCCATTCAAATGTTGGTGTTAAAATCAACGTGAAGAAAAAAACTGCCTTTGCGCGTTAAGCAAGACCAGGTAACGTGAGATTCAAATCTTCCTTACCCAGAAAGGCTAACGAGCGATAACCAACAAAATACACGTTAACCTTAAACCTGCGTCGCATAGAAAATCTTACCTAAAAACACACAATAAAAATGTTACCTAGCACCACAGCCAATCACAGCACTCCAAAGTATCAAGTTCTGTCAGAAAATCCAAAATCCAATGCTTGTGAGAAGGGACGAATTGTACAACGCGCAATGCCAGGCAGCCGGGCACAATGCCAACGCGTGAGGGGAGGAGAGGTATCAGAGGAAGCGGGCAGCAAATACGAGCTTGCCACCTGCTTCCTCCAATGTCTCTCTCCCCTCCTCCCACTTCCTCCAATGCCTCTCTTGTCCCCAGCCTTTTTTATGCTGCGGGCTTCACAGCCACCCGCAGCAATGGCAGGTTAATGAATGAAGGGAAGCGCTGCAGTCAGAGTGCAGCCTGCTCCCTCAATTGTATTTTAATCCTTTGAGTGCCAGAGTGGTACGCAACGCATTGCTTTTTTTTTTTGGCATCACTTGTACATTATCCTCTATGGGTGAGATCTTGCTGTTCTGGTGACGGGCGAAGTGTGTTTCAGAACTGGCGTTGCTTGTTACTAGTGGAACATTTGCATTGCTCAGTTGACGTTAAAACCAGCGTCGCCAGTTTTTCCTGGTGACGCCAACATTTGGATCAAGCCCATAGACTGGAGAGGTTGCACAGAACTGGTTTTTGAACTTGATTCATTGCTTTTTTACTTTTTATTATTTTTTATAAATATTATTTTTTTGGTGTATGCATTTGACTGTTTTTTAGCATTAAACCTTACATTTGCCTGTGTTATACTCTGTCAATAATATATTATAGAGAGGATTGTGGAAGCACTGGTTTTCCTTGTACTATTGGACAGGAACTGCCATTTATTTGACAAAACCTGTTCTTCATTCTAAACTTAACCCTTTGAGTACCAGAGAGGTAGGAAGGCATTGCTTACTACCTCTCTGGTAGTCAAAGGGGTACGTTTCGAATGAAGGACTGGTTCTGTGGAATAAATGGCAGTTCCTGTCCAATGAAGAGGGGAAATCGAATGGAGTTAGTATGTCGAATATATGCAATATATGTCGACATACTAAGGGGGGGATGTCGAAAGGGGGGCATAGTGTAGTGCTTGGTGTACTAGTTTTCCAGTCTTAAACTGTGCCATAATCAGACCCATTGCTTCACATTAACCCTTTCAGTGGTACAGGGATATGCAATGCATTGCAATGTGTTGTGTGCCCCTCTGTCACTGAAAGGGTTAAGTATTGCTTGAAAAATAAACAAACAGAAGGGCAACGCCTCCCCATACTGCTAGTATGCAATATATGTTGACATACTAAAGGGGGGATGTCGAAGGGGGGGACATTGTGTAGTGTTTGTGTACTATTTCTGTTTATTGTAACCCTTTGAATGCCACAGGGGTAAGCAATGCACATCCCTATGGCATTCATTGCTGTCCACGGTGCTGAAAGCCTTCTCTGTGTTCCCCTATTGCCTGGGTACGAAAGCACAGAGAATGCTGTTCAGGATTAGGGATTTCTTTAGAATCGTCTAGTTCTGAGAGGTAAGGTAACTATTATTAAGCTAGTCGCCATCTGCCTAATTATTGCAGGGTGACTTTAACTATTGTGAAAGTTCCACTTTACATACAAATATAACAACAGTTAAGAATATGTAAAGAGAAGAACTATTAAGAAAGAAAAATTAAGAGCAAACATGGAAATTCAAATATTTTTATAAGTTCCCCATATAATTCAGGATATGGTTTCTTAAATATGTTAATAATAAAAACTGGGACGTTTTCAAAGGTGATAAAATCTTATCATAAATTAATGCTGAAAATAGTTTTTACAAAAGGTCCAAATCCAGGGTTGTGTTTAGCACCCAGCATTAAGAATAAAAAAAAACTCAGGACTCGTGGCTAAAAAGCAATAAAGGTTTTTTCTTCTGTGTCCCTTACCACGGCCATTTACTTCTATGGGTATTGTCTCCTCCCTCTAGCTGGTGTAGGACCAAGGTAGCCCTTTGTCTCTTCTCCTCAGTCTTTTTGGTCCTACATCAGCTGGAGTAGGCTGGCTGGTGATCCAGCCTATCATTAAAATCATATATAATTGTATTTATTTCTTTTTTACCATTGGGTACTCACTGCGGCCGCTTCATGCTGTCCCACGCTGGGGAAGGGATCCCTGAAGACCAGGCTCCACTTAGTGCCAGCCTGTGTATTGCAGCCTTGTCCTCAGGTCCTGATACTGCAACCTTCGGGAAACAGAGCAGACGGTTGCACAGGCAATAGCGGAGGACAAGGTAAAGGGCCTATATTTATAAAATATGCACCCCTCCTTCCTTTTCTTCCTATAAGTTCCAGGCTGGAAAGCATGCTAATTGGGTGTCCTATTTAAGTCCAGGTTTCAGGGCCTTGCTAGTAGGATGTAACATTTTTCAGTACAATTGTTTTAAATTGTTATATTAAAGGTTATGTTTTAAAGTATTATTAATTTAGGGGCGGAGCTGACCGTGGACCAAGATGGACACGTTATACTGAAGCTCCTCGCGCCACAGGCAACATTCCCCTATCTAAGCAACTAGCATTTTCATATCAACTTATAACGACTGCTTTATTGCTTTGTGAGGATCATTCCCGTACCTCATGACCCGAGGTAATCGCTCCGCAAACTTGCGGAGAAGCGGATCACAGATTTTCTTCCGACTCGCGGCAGCCCGCCATCTGATGACACGCCGGAGGCTACTGCCGTACTCCTCGATACTCCTCAGGTACTGATGGACCCAATGGTGGCGGAGTTCACCATATCTCCTTGTTCCCCGCACCTGACCCCAGCTACCCAAGACTCCCCTGAGACGCTGACCCCCAAACGCGACTTAAGACCTGAGTCACAACCTGATTTTTTGATGGAGCAAGATATAGCTCACCTTTTCAGTAAGGCTGATATGCAAACATTCATCTCAGAGCTTAAGGCTGACTTACGAGTTACAGTTAAGTCCGAACTTGCGGATCTTCGGAAAGATTTGTCGCAATTGAGGCAGCGTCTACACTTCTTAGAGGAGAGCCACGAAGCCAGTCTGCAGTTGTCCAACAACATGGAACAGATTCTCTTAGAAGAGGAGACTATTTCTCAGCTTCAGACATTGATGATCTTGACAATAGAAGCAGGCGATCAAATATTCGCATAAAAGATCTCCCAGAGACGGTTCCTCCGAAGGATTTGGAGGCTTCATTGCAGCAGCTGTTCGCCGAAATTTTGCAGACTGAAGAGGGGCCCCCATTAAGATTGACCGGGCTCATAGAGCCTTGCGTCCCAGAGGTCCCCCAGGTTCTAAACCCAGAGATGTTATATGTCGTTTACACCATTACTCTGATAAGGAAAGAATAATGAGACGCAGCACAGATATTCCTGACTTAAAGTTCGCTGGGGTCTCTATACAGCTGTATAACGACATATCAACACACACGCTACAGAGACGGCGGGCCTTGAAACCTCTGACAGACCACCTGCATAATCTAAACATCAGATACCATTGGGGATTCCCTATGAGCCTCAATGCCACGCACAATGGAATCTCTGCTACTCTTCTGGACCCGGAGGACATACCTACTTTTTGTTCATCCTTGAACATTTCAGTACCTCAGTTTTTACAGCATCCTAAAGGAGATGCCCCTGAGGCCCACATCTCCTCCCAGGGTAGAGGAAGTTGTGAACGCTGGTCCTCTACACCAGTACCTCTTTCTAAGAAGCCACGACAAAATGTTCCAGCTGTAGCCCCCAGTACTTCGTCTGGGGCTTCGGACTGGGACTGATGTGACCTGCTCAACCCTGCTCTGGGACATTCATATTAATATGTTGGTCACCTGTACCACTTTATGATATACTTGTTTTCTTATTGCAATGTCCCACCATTCTATTGTTCACTATATATTTGCCATTGTGAAATATACTGCCCTCTTCTAATGTGTTGTGTTACGATATGTTGTGCTGTGGGTCTTTGCTGGTTAGGGCTCGTCTTGTGGACTTCCCAGGTCCGTGCTTTATGTGGCTATGGGGAGTGGACATGGCGAGATGCCTGATTACTTCAGACCTGCTTAACATGATTCTGGGACAATTGTCTTGATATGCTGTCTTGCCAGTACCAAAAATTATTATTATTTTTTTTTTTTTCCTATACGCTTGTTCTCATACTAGGATGTCCCACCATTCTATTGTTTACTATGAATATGTTATTATAGGTTGTACTACCCTCTTTTATTGGGTTATGTTAAGATATGTTGTGTTATGGGTTCATCACTAGTTGTGATTCGTCCTGTGGACTCCCCGGACCCATGCCTGGCATGTCTTTGGGGAGTGGGAGTGGCGAAGGACCTGATTATATTTTTTTTCTTCTCTCTACTAATGTCATGTTTACACATGCAGGTCCTGTTTGATCTTGTTCCTCACCATATTTTGTAATATTGTTTTAGTTTCCCTTTTAGTTGCATTTCCTCCGCTATTAGTTGCCGAGGCATTGGACAACTGAGCCGGTTCCTTCCCTCCAACCTTACTACGAATTGTTTTCTCATATAGGGTTTCCTATCTACATTACCTTGTGTGTCTTCCAGTACAGCACGATTGTTTCCATTTCTTTGTTACTCTATATTTCTCAATTTCTTTTTGTATATTATTGACCCTCTCCCCCTCCCCCCCACCCTTCATTTCCCCTCCCTTATTTTCCTTATTCTTTCCCTTCCCCACCCTCCTGTCCTTCCTTCAGTAGTCGTATCCTTCTTTGAAGTGCACTCTCCACTACACCACTGCTATTATTTTTGTTATTAGACCCGTATGTAGTGAGCCATGGTCCCTACAAAATTGAGAGTGTTGTCACTAAATGTGAAAGGGCTTAATTCCCCGGAAAAAAGATCGATGGCATTGCGGAAGGCATCCAGACTACGAGCGAACATTTTGTTCTTACAGGAAACTCACTTTAATTCTACACGCTTCCCTAAATTCTCTAACTCTCATTTTCCCCATGCTTGGTTTTCTTCGGCGGCAGAGAAAAAGAGAGGAGTCGCGATTTTGATTGTCAAAACCACTCCTTGGCTCCTTCAGGACTCCTTACTGGATCCTGATGGCCGTTTTCTGTTCCTTAAAGGGACCATTTATTCTGAAAAATTCACACTAGCTTCATTATATGCCCCTAACAAGGCGCAGACTTCCTTCCTCTCTAAGACCCTGAAATTACTGGATGACTTTTCGGAGGGCACAATACTGCTAGGTGGTGACTTTAACATAGCGTTTGATCCCGCTTTGGACTCTTCTTCTAATTCCCCGCGACATCTTCGCAATCCCCCGATGATTCTACACACACTTTTCCGTGATAGATATCTTATTGACGTCTGGAGGCATCTTTTTCCATCCTCCAAAGACTATACCTTTTACTTTCATCCTCACAACTCCTATTCTAGGATCGATTATCTTTTCATTTCGCAACATAAACTTCACACTGTTGGCCGCTCACACATTGAGCCTTTGACCTGGTCTGATCATGCTCCTACCTGGCTAGATATAGATTTCCCTCTGAGTCATTCAGGGTCATGCTCCTGGTGTCTCAATGACACCTTGCTGAAAGATCCCACGGTTGCTGATGCGGTGAAGACAGCTCTGTCCACTTACTTTGAATTTAATGCTAATGATTCCTGCTCTCCCTCGATTGTTTGGGAAGCGCATAAATGCGTTATACGCGGTGAATTGATCAAACATGGCTCCAGGAAGAAAAAGTTGCAACAACGACAAATAGATTTATTGTTGAGAGAGATTGAACTGAAAGAGAAACGACATAAACAGACTCTGTCTCCACTGGATCTTCGGGCTCTGGAATCGGTACGTGCCGAATTGGCCAACTTACTGAAACGTAAAATACATAAATCATTCATGTGGCTAAAACACGATCGATATTTAAACGGAGACAAATGCGGTAAAGCTTTGTCTAAGATTGTGGGAATCAAACAGCAGAGTCATTTTATTCACTCTGTTCGCTCTGCCGACAATCGTGTATGCAGGACCTTTCCAGATATAGTTGAGGCGTTCCGCACTTACTATAGTGACTTGTATAATCTTCGCCATTGTTCATCCTTCACCTCCCCCCTACCTTCTCTTTCTTCGATTCAGCACTTTCTGAAGCGGACTAATCTTTCTACCATACCTACTACAGTGATTGCAGCACTGGAGCTCCCTTTTGATATTCAGGAACTCCGGGCTGCAATTCAACATTCTCCGAAGGGGAAGAGCCCTGGTCCAGATGGGTTGCCTATTGAATATTACAAAACGTTTGACAGTATTCTCTCTCCACATCTCTTAAATACCTTCAACTCGTTTATGCAGGGGTACCCTATCCCTCGACAGTCTCTCGAGGCTCACATTGCAGTGATCCACAAACAAGGCAAAGATCCGATGCAGTGCTCAAGCTACAGACCCATATCCCTTTTCAACATAGACCTCAAGCTTTACTCTACTATTCTAGCAAACCGCCTCTCCCCTCTATTACCTGATTTGATCCACCCTAACCAATCAGGTTTTGTCCCATGCAGGCTTTCCAGACACAATACTTCTAAAGCGATTGCCCTTATACACCATGCACTGGAACATTGTATCCCAGCGATTCTGGTAAGTACAGACGCCGAAAAGGCGTTTGACCGGATTAGCTGGGATTTCCTTTTTGCGGTCTTGGAACATGTTGGCCTAGGATGTAATTATTTGTCTGCTGATCGTATCTTATACTCTTGTCCGTCGGCCAGAGTGAAAGTCAATGGACACCTATCTCAGCCATTTATGATCACGAATGGCACCAGACAGGGGTGCCCCCTTTCCCCCCTATTATTCATTTTAGTGTTGGAACCTCTTCTTCACCTGATACGTCAGTCCCCAAATGTACGAGGCATATTGCCGTTGGATGATTCATCTAAACTCTCAGCTTATGCCGATGATATTTTATTCTATCTCGCTTATCCAGACATGTCCCTGTCCCCGTTACTTAGTCTTCTCGAGGAATACAGCTCATTATCGCAATTTAAAATTAACATGACAAAATACGAGGTTTTAAATGTCAATTTACCTCCGATAGTGGTGTCCACCCTACAGGCCACCTGCCCACTCACTTGGGTGAAAGGGTCTATTAAATATTTAGGGGTACTTCTCACCAACAATCCCCGTACTCTTATGACAGTTAACATGACTTTTCTTTTGGACACTATTTCCGCCGACCTTCATAGATGGAATGGATTGTTTATTTCTTGGCTGGGTAGGATCAATTTACTAAAGATGGTGGTGTTGCCGAAATTTCTGTATATTCTTTGCACATTACCTCTACATGTTCCTCGCCACTTCTTAGACAAACTACAATCTATGCTGTCAGCATTTATATGGCAACATAAAACACCCAGACTTAGCTGGAAGTATTTGGTCCAGCATCCACGGTTAGGCGGCTTGGGCATGTTACATATTTCCTCTTACTATAGGGCGGCAGCCTTGTCCTGCCTATGTGACTGCTTATCTGCATCTCGACCGGAATGGTTAAATTATACCTGTCAGAGGTTTCCGGCCTTCAATTTCTCTCAAATATTCTGGTGGTTTCCTGACTCACTACCTATATTTTTAAGAAACATCCTATTTGGCGTCACCTTTTGGACACATGGAATTCAACCAACTTACTATTTGGCCTCGCGCCTTATCCTTCTCCTTTACTGTCCATACTGCAAAATCCAAACTTTTCTCCGGGTTATTTGGATGACTCGTTTGCTTCCTGGCGTACTTTGAATATACATACCTTACAATCCTTGATCCCATCGGGCGCTGTTGTCTCATATCTAGATCTTTCTTCCCGATGTCCTTCTCAACCATCTCTCTATTGGCAATATATGCAGCTGAGACCATATCTTCAGAGGTTACTATCACAGGGCTTCCGAGATAGGTCCGACACTTCTTTTGAGACTTTACTCTTATCCTCAAATTTATGTGCTCATTCTCTGTCCTGGATCTACAGATCTTTGATGCAACACCAACTCTCTTCAGCTCCATTTTTCATCCGGGAGTGGGACAATGATCTCCAGAATGATTCTGTGTCTTCAGTTTGGCCTAAGATTTCCTCACTTCTTTGGAGGTCTTCTCGTGACACAGCTACTAGAGAATGTAACTTTAAATTATTGACTAGATGGCATAGTTCCCCACAGCATCTTTCTCATATTTACACAGCGATATCGGCCTCCTGCTGGAGATGTAACCACTCACCTGTTTCTTCTTACCACATGTGGTGGTCCTGCTCTGTGATTCTTCACTTTTGGTCAAGCATTACTGCTGAAATATCTAAGATTCTGCATCTTGAGATTCCTTGTTTACCTGAATTGCTACTCTTTTTTTCTTTCATCTCATGTCCCGTCTGCACTCAGGTCACAGAAACGTTTGTTATTCTTCATTTTAGCCAATGCCGCTAAACGACTTATTCCCCTATATTGGAAAAATTCTTCAACACCTTCTACACAACAGTGGAAACAACGAGTTCAACTGGTTTTCTCTCTCGAACATGTTCATGCATTAGCTACCAATAGACCGGGTGCCTTCCGTGAGCTATGGTCCCCCTGGGAAGCATATTGTAAGTAGACACATGCATGGAGCCCTGGGGTGCTTCGCTCTCTACTGATTGTTATCTTTCCGGACTGCTCACTGCCTTTGGCAATGCAGTTCATATTCCTCTGTCCTACGCCTGTCCTGCTCCCTCTTCCCCTCTGGCTCTCCTTTTCCCCACCAAATCCACCCTCTTCTCTACCTATCAAACTTTATCTCCCGTGCCTACTGACTACATGACTTTATGCTCTAATCATTTGCAAGGACTACTGAGCTCATTTACCCGTGCCTTGTCATTCTTTATTTTGGTCATGTATGATATAGTTAAACATCTTTATCTAGATGTCTACTTACTGTCATTATTACTCTATATAATTATAATTCTGCTATATATGATTCTTTCAGATGTTACAAATCTCTTTATTTGTACTCTACCTTATTGTCTCCTGTAATTCTGTTCGAAACCATTTTTGTATTCTGTTACTCTCTCAATAAAGCTTTTGAAAATTTTAAAAAAAAAAAAAAAGTATTATTAATTTATATCATTGTTACTATTCCCAAGTCTGGATCTGCCAAAGAGAAGAGTACTGTAGAAAATAAGGAAGACAAAATCAGTCAAAAGACAAAAGTGTGTTATGGATGTGAAAATACAATACCAGCAGGGAAGCTGCCAATCTATGCACAGATTACATTAATAAAGCAGCAGGGATTGAAGTACCCAACCAGTTCCAAGACTTTTTGTCTTGGATGAAGACATCAATGCAAGAAATTTTCTCTGCATTACAAAGCCAGCCTAGAAAAAGACAAAGGTTGGATGACCCAGAAGAGGGTACTTCAACCAGGAGGGAAGACACAGAGGAGGGTAGTATGATAGATATTCTGTTCCAATACTCATCAGAAGAAGACAGTGAAATTATAGAAGAGGAAGAGGAAACATTTAATTTAGACAAAATTGAACCCTTCCTGTAGTTGATGCGGAAAACACTAGGAATGGTAGATGAGCCCAAACAGCAGGGGATTCTTGACATGGCATTCACAGGATCCAAGAAAGAAGGTCCAGTATTCCCTGTCTAATATTCCATTCCAGATATGATAAAACCAGAGTGGAACAAGGGAGATTAAAAGAATATCCACATCAAGAAGAATACATATGATGTATCCATTTAAGGAAGATGATACTGCTTCATGGGTTTCCCCGCCGAAAATAGATGCCGCCATTGCACAGATCGCCAAAAGAACTACGATTCCTATGGAGGATGGATCATCATTAAAAGATGCAACGGATAGGAGAATAGAGAACTCATTAAAAAAGCAATTCTTTCTACTTGGGCAAAACATGAAGATTGCCACTGCATTGGCTTGTATCTCCAGGACTACAAAGATTTGGCTTACGGATTTAGAGGATCATATTGATTCATCCGCGTCCAGATCCAAATTGTTGAAAGAAGTTTAATCGATTAAAGAAGCTATCAGCTTTGTCTGCAGTGCCTCTCTGGACTCCAACAGAGCATCTGCCAGATCATCAGCATTGTCAATCACGGCCAGGCGCTCATTGTGGCTTAGATCCTGGGGCGCAGACGCATCTTCTAAAAGTGGGCTAGTTTCATTACCATTTACAGGATCTCTGCTGTTTGGAGAACAGGTGGATGAAATTATTAAGAAGGTAAAAGGGGGGAAGAGTTCCTTCCTTCCCAAAGATAGAAGGCATAGAACATCACCCACGTGCATGTCATTTCACAACAAAAAGCAGACATTCAGAGACCAAAGGCGATTTCAGACCTCAAGACAGTATGAAACAAGAAAACAACCTGCTTCACATGCCACCAGAGGTACATTCAGGAACGATGGGTTTCGCAGGAATCAATTAAAAAAAGAGTTCTCCTGAAGACCAGCGGAACCTGCTTCAAGTACCAGTAGGGGGTCATCTGGAACAATTTATCCAAACCTGGAAGAACAAGACAGATCTGGACACATGGACTCATCGCGTATTAGAAGCAGGATGCCCACTAAAATTAGAAACCAGACCCCACAAAGATCATTATAAGAACTCCAAGATTCCGCAAAACACCACAAAGGCCTTAGAACTATCAAAGGTGATCCAGGAATTGGCAAAAAAGCAAGTCATAGAAAAAGTTCCAGTAACATCCAGGGGACGAGGTTGGTACTCCACAATATTCATAGTTCCAAAAGTATCAGGAAATTACCAGTCCATTCTGGATCCAAAGATACTCAACTCTTTCATAAGAAAACAAAGATTCAAGATGGAAACTATAGCATCTGTCATCCAGACAATTCAACCGAATGCTTACATGTCAACAATAGATCTACTGGATGCCTATCATCACATTCCAGTAGCTCAGTACTACAGGAGATACCTCAGGTTTGCATACAAGGGGCTGCATTGACAGTTCAAGGTGCTGCCATTTGGTCTTACATCGGCCCCCAGAATATTTTCCAAGATACTAGCTGTGGCACTAGGAAACAGGGGATAATAATAGTTCCGTACTTAGACGAACTCTTATTGATAGCAAGTTCCTTCAATACAGCAGTAGCACAGAGCAAGATCACAATCGGTCACCTACAGCAGTTAGGATGGATAATAAATATAGAGAAGAGCCAGTTGCTTCCAACTCATCAGCTACAGTTCCTGGGATTAATTCTCAACACAGCGAAGAATAAGGTACTTCTATATCACACCAGAATAAAATGCTCTGATCAACAGAGTGAAGGAGTTCAAGAAGTTAAGGAAGCATACGTCTCTAGAATAAATGACGATCTTAGGATTCATGGTATCAACAGTACAAGTTGTTCCATGGTCCAAACTCCACATGAGACCACTGAAAAGGTGGTTCTTGAAACATTGGGACAAGAATCAGATAAACACAGCCCAGGAGATTCCACTAGGAATAAGAGTGAAGAACGAGTTAGGTTGGTGGACATGCAAGAAAAATCTCAGAAAAGGGACTGTATTGAGGGAACCCAAATGGCAAAAGATTACAACAGATGCCAGCCGCACAGGATGGGGAGGATACTGGCAAAGCAAGTCTATACAGGGAACCTGGAACAGGAAGGAACAATTGCTATATATAAACATACTGGAATTAAGGGCAATATTTTATTGTCTGAAAGGATTCAGAAAGGAGTTGAAGAAAAAGTCAGTACAAGTAATATCAGACAGTATGGTGGCAGTACAATACATCAAGAATCAGGGCGGAAAAAGAAGCGGACCCTGGAACTCAGCGGTAAGAAGAATCCTACTATGGGGAGAAAAAAATCTGACAGCTCTGTCAGCAGTACACATACCGGGAAGGCTAAACCTACAAGCCAATTTTCTGAGTCAAGTCCAATTAGACTCAGGGGAATGGTCACTGAACGAGGAAGTCTTCAATCAGATCAAGGAAAGATGGGGTCATCCAATAATAGATCTAATGGCTACAGGAGAGAATACAAAATGTCAAAGCTTCTTCTCAAGAAAGTATCATCCACAAGCAAAGGCTATGGACGCAATAACACAAAAGTGGGTATTCAGCCTAGCATACATATTTCCTCCAATTCCCATGATCCAGACAGTAATACAAAAGATCAAGCAGGAGAGACTGGATGTCATTCTTATAGCGCCAGACTGACCAAGGAGAGTGTGGTATTCGAGTCTAGTAAACATGTCAATTGCCTACCAGACCAGACCTCCTACATCAGGGTCCTGTGTATCATCCAAAACAGGTGTTTTTGAAATTAGTGGCCTGGAGGCTGAAAGGAATTCCTTCAGACAAAGAGGTCTAACAGAGTCAGTAATTAGTACCATTATTTCTGGAAGAAAATCATCCACTTCTAAGATTTACAGTAGAATATGGAAAATATTCTCTACATGGTGTATTGAGAACAAGGTTGATAGATTATCAATTTCTGCACCTAAATTACTGAGCTTCCTACAGAGCGTTTATGAGGCTGGGCTTCGTCCGGCATCTTTAAAGGTACAGGTCTCTGCTATTTCTGCTTGTTTGGCAAAGCAGTTTGCTGACGATAATCTTGTCAAGAAATATCTGCGAACAGTAGACAGGTTAAAGCCCAGGGTTAAAAGCATTATTCCTCCCTGGGATCTCAACATTGTACTGAACCAGTTGGCATCATCAGACAAATTTGAACCTATACAAGAGGTTCCTATAAAATTCCTAACATTAAAAACCGTGTTTTGGTAGCTATTAGATCTGCAAGAAGAGTAAGTGAATTGCAGGCACTATCTTCAAAGGAGTCTTATATTGTGTTTCATCAGGACAAAGTTGTGCTTAGAACAAAAAGTGAATTCAGATCTAAAGTGGTATCTACTTTTCACTTAAACCAGGATATAGTTTTTTCAGCATTTCATCCTAATCCAAAAAACAAGAAGAGTGATTGCACAATCTAGACCTAAAAAGGTGTATTTCTGAATACTTAAGAAAAAGTGATAGTAATGTTTCATAATAAGAGCAGCTCTAATTAATCATCATAGTATTTGGGCCACGCAGAGCGTTATTTCAATTCTGTCAGAAATTTAGTTTAGGAGTAATTCAATGATAAAGTATCCCCCTCTCGCCCTTTTTACTGATGTAACACTGCTCAGTCAGAGCAGAAGGGAGGCGCCCATGTAGACTGCAGAGAGGGACAATCTTCAATTAAGATAAGGGAAAAACCTGAAAAACTTGTCAAGGGGGGCAGGGCTTTCATTGTTCTAATAGGAAGAAGAGTGTACCCTTCTGTTATCTGTCTGGTCTATAGACTGCATTCCACATCTGAGAAGAGATGTCTTACACTAGGTAAAAGGGGCAGTAGGGGGAAACTTTGCTTGTGAATATCTCTTAAACCATAAAGGTTTGAGAGATAAGACTGATATCATTCTTCATGTTTTTTTAATGCCTACAAAATAAAATAAAGATAAAACTAAGTATTACTATCCCTTTAAGAAAGATGTCAGAAATTAGGAGATCAGATTCTCTATTTGTACACTTCCACGGAAAATTTAAGGGATCATCAGCTTCAAAAGCCTCAATGGCAAGGTGTATAACAGAATGCATCAGAGAATCTATATGGTTGCAGGAAAAGAACCTCCAAAGATCATAAAATCACATTCCACAAGAGCAAAAGCAACATCCTGGGCAGCAAAAGATTCAGCCACTGCAGAAGAAATTTGTAAGGCTGCCACTTGGTCTTCTATATCCACCTTCATAAGACACTATCGTTTGGATGTAAAAGCATCATCTGCAGCAAAATCCGGAAGAAAAGTCCTAAAGCTGCAGTCATTCCGACTGGGTAAGATCTTTCCAGATTTATATTGCATCTATCATGATAGTATTGTGATAATTGGCTTATTTGGGATATGAGAATTGTATTCTTACCCACCCTATATGTTATTGTTTTGGTATATCCCATAGAAGTCAATGGCCGTGGTAAAGGACACAAAAGAAAGGGAGAAATTTACCTTACGATATTTCCTTTTCTTCTGTGTCCCTCCAGGGCACCCCTGCCCTATAACCTATCTACGTTTAAATATTTTTCAGCTCTGACAAAAGATGACTGAGGAGAAGAGTCAAAGGGCTACCTTAAGTAATTTTCATTGGTCCTGCACCAGCTAGTGGGAGGAGACAATACCCATAGAAGTTCACGGCCGTGGAGGGACACAGAAGAAAAGGAAATATCGTAAGGTAAATTTCTCCCTTTTTTAAATGTGGAATGTATGTAGGGTGTAAAAGCTGTGACATTAAACTGATTATAAAAAAATTTCACATCATACAGTACAGGTGAAAGGTATGATATAAAACAAACATTAACGTAATTCTGTTGGAGTGATTTATATAGTCGAATGCACAAGTAAAAAAACATTATATTGGATGAACTAAAAGAAGGCTGAGAGACAGGATAAAAGAACATATTTATAACATTAAGATCAGATTTTAGAAGCACAGCCTATCTTTACATTTTATAAAACAACATAGAAGAATTGGAGAGGAGGAGACTATATAAAAACTATGTCGAGGAGAGAATCCCAATGGATTTTTTACCTGAAAACCATATGGTCTAAATTTTGAAATGGAAATTTTTGGATTCCTGGAATGATAGGATGAAGCTCAAATGGGTTCCTGGTATAATATATAAATGGAATGATCTCCTTTCTTGCTCTGTAAGGTTTGGACGGGTAGGGCTGTTTGGCAATATATCACTCTCATGGCTCCTTTTTTTTGTAAGATTATTATTTTAGATATATTTTTAACATATTTATATATTATTTAATATGGACGTTATTGCACTCTATCATGTTGGTGAAATAGATTTCTGGGATATTTTGGGGTTAAGGTAAATTATTAGTGTAACATTTCCTATAAGGTATCTATGGATAGGAATACTTATTAGGGTACTTTTTATTATTTTTCAGTGAGGTTTATAGTAATTATCGTTATAGATAATTTTGATATTTTTAGGGTTAATATTCTTTGCACTTAATTATGATATATATTTAACTTTTTATGTTTTGACTTGTGCTATGTCCCAGAGACTGGTCAAGTTGTTTAGTAGCATACTAGTTCCATGGTTCTTTGAGCCATGGATTCTTTGTGGATGTTTTGTGTAATACTGAGGATGTTCTAGCCATATCTTTACTAGTGTAAAAGCCCGTGTAAATGGGTCAAGGTCCAGGTAATGTTAACCCTTTGAGTGCCAGAGGGGTATGCAATGCATTGCTTTGCAATGCATTGCATACCCCTCTGGCACTCAAAGGGTTAAGAGGCTGCTATCTCACAGCTCCATGTAATGCAGTCTTGCGTCGCATCAGTCACGTGATGCAATCACGCGCAGTAGAGAGTACCCAAACGTGGGCAGTCTCTACTGCGCATGACTGCATTGCGACAAACATCCTAGCAAATTATTATATAGGCTGATATGGAAACTATTGTACCCTATTTCATGGGTGATGTGAGTCTCTTCGACATAGTGGGGTTTCACTTTATTATGGGATAAAATATACTTTAATGATGGGAGTTATAGCTATATGGGTTTAGGCTAGGACCTATTATTCATTGGGTTAGCTATTATAAGATCTCTTACTTGTATTTTGGACATTTCGATTTGTATTAAGATTTTATATATATATATATATATATATATATATATAATATACACACAGTGGATATAAAACTTTACACATCCCTGTTAAAATGCCAGGTTTTTGTGATGTTAAAGAATGAGACAAAGATCAATCATGTCAGAACTTTTTCCAACTTTAATGTGACCTATAAAGTGACCAATTCAATTGCAAAACAAACTGAAATCTTTGAGGGGGAAAAATAAAAAACTCACAATAACCTGGTTGCATAAGTGTGCACACCCTCTTAAAACTGGGGATGTGGCGGTGTTCAGAATTAACCAATCACATTCAAACTCATGTTAAATAGAAGTCATTACACACCTGCCATCATTGAAAGTGACTCTGATAAATCACAAATAAAGTTCACACGTTCTATTAGGATTTTCCTGACATTTGCTTAGTTGCATCTCAGAGCAAAAGCCATGGTCCGCAGAGAGCTTCCAAAGCATCAGAGGGATCTCATTGTTGAAAGATATCTGTCAGTTGAAGGGTACAAAAGAATTTCCAAAGCATTAGATATACCATTGAACACAGTGAAGACAGTCATCATCAAGTGGAGAAAATATGGCACAACAGAGACATTACCAAGAACTGGATGTCCCTCCAGAATTGATGAAAAGACTAGAAGAAAACTGGTCAGGGAGGCTTCCAAGAGGCCTACTGCAACATTAAAGGAACTGCAGGAATTTCTGGCAAGTACTGGCTGTGTGCTACATGTGACAACGATCTCCCGTATTCTTCATATGAATGGGCTATGGGGTAGGGTGGCAAGATGGAAGCCTTTTCTGACAAAGTAAAACATCCAAGCCCGGCTGAAGTTTGCAATAACAAACATCAAGTCCCCCAAAAGCACGTGGGAAAATGTGTTATGGTCTGATGAAACCAAGGTTGAACTTTTTGGCCATAAATCCAAAAGGTATGCTTGGTGCAAAAACAACACTGCACATCCCCCTTAGAACACCATACCCACAGTGAAGTATGGTGGTGGCAGCATCATGCTTTGGGTCTGTTTTTCTTCAGCTGGATCCGGGCCTTAGTCAGGGTGGAGCGAATTATGAACAGTTCCAAATACCAGGCAATTTTGGCACAAAACCTTCAGGCATCCGTTAGAAAGCTGAAGATGAAGAGGAAGTTCATCTTTCTGCACGACAACAACCCAAAGCACACATCCAAATCCACAAAAGCATGGCTTCACCAGAAAAAGATTAACATTTTGGAATGTCCCAGCCAGAGGCCAGACCTGAATCTAATTTAATATCTTTGGGGTGATCTGAAGAGGGCTGTGCATAGGAGATGTCCTTGCAATCCGACAGATTTGGAGTGCTTTTGCAAAGAAGAGTGGGCAAATATTGCCATGTCAAGATGTGCCATGCTAATAAACTCCTACCCAAAAAAACTGATTGCTGTAATAAAATCAAAAGGTGCTTCAACAAAGTATTAGTGTAAGGGTGTGCACACTTATGCAACCAGGTTATTGTGAGTTTTTTATTTTTTATTTTCCCCCTCAAAGATTTCAGTTTTGATTTGAAATTGAGTTGTTCACATTATAGGTCACATTAAAGGTGGAAAAAGTTCTGACATGATTTATCTTTGTCTCATTCTTTAACATCACAAGAACCTGGCATTTTAACAGGGGTGTGTAGACTTTTTCTAGCCACTATATATATATATATATATATATATATATATATATATATATGTGCAATAAGAAGTGTATTTTTAAAATATATTTGATATTATGGAGAAGTCAGTTATTATAAGATATATATCTTACACAATATGCCAGGAAAACATTGTTCAATTTTTTAATTTTCTGACTGTTTTTTTGTTGGCCATGTATACTACCTTACAACATTATAGGTGGAAGAAGGGATTCAATGTTGTTTGGGATACATACGAGTAAGAAGTTTGAAAGGGACTGATCTGAATAAGGGAGGGACCTCATGGAGTTGGGGTCTCCCTCACAAAATTAGGTGATTTATTCAATGGGCCATTTTTGAAGGGCTGCCCCTTTAAATAATATGTTTGTGCTCCGTCTGTTCTGAGTCTTCCCGCCCTGCAGCAGCATTGGCCAGGAAAAGTGCATTGCGCTGGGCTGCTGCAGGGTGAGAAGACAGACTATATATAGCACTGCTTGCACTAAAATCACCTCACAGTATCAGGACCTTGAGGTGTTTTGAGAGCTCAGCATTCCACTCGTTTATTAAAAAAAAAAATGTGTGAGTCTTCAGAATTCAGAAAAAAAAGCTATTGAATGCATGGACGGAGCCTGGCTAAGAGATTTCCTTAATGTCGCCCCATCCACATCTGGTTTTAATCACCTCTAAAGCTGCTGTATCCTGTGTGATGGAGGAAGCATCTGAAGCTTGTCTGGCAGCATCTTCATGTGGTTCTCCGTCATTTCCTCCAAGTCAGCTGACAGGAGGAGTGGTTGGCCGGCCATTGTCTACATCATCTATGAGAAGGAGCAGAAGTGCTGGAACACATAAGGTTTCCTGCGTTTCAGCTGAAGGGAGAATCAAAAGAAAAAGAGTTCCTAAGCACCCTTTCTCTCCTGAATTTTTGTCTTTTCAGTCAAGAAGTCGCAGGAGGTGCCACTTTTCATCCCCTTGCTTAGAAACTCCTATTATTAAAGAAATTCCTCAAACAATGGTACATTCTCAACTCCCTTGTCAGTCCCACTCTGTTCATCAGCCCCATCTCCCCTCTAAATCTCAGTTTTTGTCACTTTCTTTTCCTCAGCCTTCAATTCAGTCTCATTTTCCCTCCCAGTCCCCTCATCCCCCCCCCCTGGCCCATCCTCTTCTTTTTTTGCAGGTTCAGCAGCATTCTACTCCTATGAAGAAGCCTCAACAGTCCCAACTCATTCAGCATCCTCAACAAGCACAGAGTATCCAACATCAACAGCCGCAATCCTGTGAAGAAGATACAAGAAACAGTTCAACTGGGTTTCCAGCAAGTCAGTAAGAAAGTGGCGAGAGTAATGTTTTAAATAATGATCATGCCTTAGGGGAAGTAGTGAGCTCCCTTCAGAAGGTTTTAGATCAATTCGGTAGTTTTAATAAAAGTGTATCTAGTGTTTGGGAAACAAATACTAATCGTAGTACTAGCAGAAGATCTGAAGAAGGAAATTTACTTGATTCAACTAATGTAGTTCAAAAAGTCATCAGGAAAGAAAATGTTTCTAGTGTTACTGAATCATGTTTAAAGGAAGCTTCTCCTCTTGGTCTCCATCTGTCTGCGCAAATGAAGGAGAAGATTTGGAAAGGGGAGTTCCTTGACTTACTATCATTACTCCCAGCATCAAAGGAGTTTATAGCAAAGAGAAGTGATGATAAATCTGAGCTGGACAGAAATTTTAACAACTGGTTGCAGGCATTCTGCATCTATGCTGTTGTTATGGGGGAAAAACATCCTGAGCATTGCTCAGGCATGTTTCAGCATGTACAAATCATCCTTGAAGCTTTCAAAACTTTTGGCGGAATTGCTTAATTCTCATATGATAAGCATTTCCACCAAAAGTTGGCAGTACACACATTGGTAACATACGGACAAAAAAATGTAGTACTATAGGTATCATTGATGTCCCAACAGGCAAAAAGTGGTATTCACAAATCGCAGAGTTCGGCTTTACATGTAGTGCCAAAGAAGAGTGTTTGCTGGGCATTCAATGAGTCCCAGTGTAAATTCCTGAATAATTGTAGGTTTAAACATGAATGCTTAATATGAAATGGAGGACACCCAAGTTTTTGTTGCTTTAAGAAACAGTTACCAGTTCAGCAGACAAGAACAAAAATCAATCTTCTCAAAAGTAACAACCCCAGTGATACTGAGAAACATGCTCCCGTGGTTAGAGCATTGTCCAAACAGGGAGAGGGCTTTTTTAATTAAACAGGGTTTCCAAGAAGGTTTCAGGTTACCTATTTGTCCGATTGGCAAACTGCAATGGGTCGACAATTTAAAGTCAGTAGAAGATAGCCCAGAAGTAGCCTGAGAAAAGATACACAAATAGTTAGATTTGGGTAGGGTTAAAGGCCCGTTTAGGTCACCTCCATTTGATAATTTTCAATTTTCCCCATTAGGTTTAGTACCTAAAAAAGAAGATGGCTCATTTTGGCTCATTCACCATCTTTCCTATCCACCAGGAACCTCCTACCTCCTAAAATGATCAAATTAGTGAAGAAGAGAGCTCGGTAATGTATGCATCATTTGAGGGGGCTTTAAGGCTGGTTAGGAGGTGTGATCAAGGAGCGCTACTAGCAAAAGCTGACATAAAATCAGCTTTCCGGTTGTTACCCATTCATCTAAATAGCTTCGCTTCATTAGGATTTCAGACTCAAGACATGTTATTTTTCGATACTTGTTTGCTAGTGGGATGCTCCCTGTCTTGTTTTTACTTTGAAGAGTTTGCCAAATTTTTAGAATGGGTTGTTAAATTCAAGTCAGGTCTTGGTACAATTCTACACTATCTGGATGATTTTCTTTTCGTGGGTCCAAGTGGTACATCAGTATGTAAGAAGCTGAAGCTGATAGATTGTTTTTGTAAAGTTGCAGAAGATTTCAGTGTTCCATTGGCGAAAGAAAAGATGGTGCAACCAGTCAGGGAAATAATTTTCTTAGGCATCACTGTTGATACTTGTAGGATGGAATTTAGATTGTCTGTGGATAAGATAGCTATCAAATTCATTCCATTCTGGTTAGTCTAAAGATAAGGGTGAAGGTACTTCAGTCAATTCTGGGCCTTTTGGCCTTTGCAACGCGAGTCATGCCAATGGGGAGAATTTTCTCTAGTAGGCTTGCAGTGGCTACATCTGGGCTCAAGTTGCCCATTTGGCATATCAGGCTTACGGCAGAAATGAAGGCAGATCTCTCGGTATGGGATTCATTTTTACAGCAATATAATGGTAGAACAATGCTCCAAGAGAGAGGTATCAATAATACTCAGATTAATCTATTTACTGATGCAGCAGGTTCAGTGGGCTATGGTGTGTTCTGGAACGGACAATGGAGTGCCAAAACATGGCCTGAGAGTTGAGAATCATTAGGTTATACAAAGAATTTAACATTACTTGAACTTTTTCCAATTTTGGTGGCTATTGAATTGTGGGGCTAGCATTTTACGAATAAAAAAATAACAATGTTTTGCGATAACCTTAGTGTAGTTCATGCTGTGAATAAATTATCAGTTAAGTCACAGCCAGTCATTTCTTTACTGAGGCATTTAGTACTGAGAGGTTTAACTTGGAATATATGGTTACAAATGAAGTACATAGCCGGTTTTGATAATGATATAGCTGACTCATTGTCTCACCTCCAGATGTGTAGGTTTCGGGAGCTGGCACCTTAGGCAAATCTTCAAGGTCACCCATGCTTACAACACCTGTGGGGATTAATTTAGGGAACATGAGTGCTTATTTCATTGATTCACTGGCACCAGCAACATTGGTGGGCTACGTAGCAGCGTGAAACGAGTGGTTCTGTATAAGACAAAAACAATCAACGGATCCGCTGTTATTTAATAAAGATTCTTTGTTGAGCTATGTACAAATTTTGATGTCAAGGGAGCTGCATTCCTTCCACATAGGTGCAGCAACGGAGGCATTTACTGCAGGTATGAGATTTGAGGCTATCAAGAAAATTGGGCGATGGAAATCTGACAGATACAAAATTTATATCAGCCCTCATTTAAGTATCAGTTAAATTCATGCCTTTAGTAAGTTTTTCTTTTCTTTTACATAGTTACATAGTTACATAGTTACATAGTAATTTAGGTTGAAAAAAGACTTGCGTCCATCCAGTTCAACCCTTTTCCTATTCCTGTTTACCATCGCTGACCCAAAAGAAGGCATCTGACTCCAAATGGCAATCAGACTTCTCCCTGGATCAACAAGCCCTAACTAAATATTAATCCCAATACTAACGTGCATAGCCCTCTATATTATGCTCTTTTAAATAATTATCCAGGCCCCTTTTAAAGGCATCTAATGTATTTGATAGCACCACCTCCTCCGGAAGTGCATTCCATACCTTTATTGTCCTTACTGTAAAGAAACCCTTCCGCTGTTGTAGACTAAATCTCCTTTCCTCAAGTCTAAGCGGGTGGCCCCTTGTCATGTGTACTGTTCTGTTAATGAACAGGTCTTTTGAAAGCCCTTTATATGGGCCTTGAACATATTTATATAGTGTTATCATATCCCCTCTAAGACGCCGTTTCTCTAGTGTGTACAAGTTTAACTTTTCTAGCCTCTCTTCATAACTAAAACATTCCATTCCCCTTACTAGTTTTGTAGCCCTCCTCTGCACTCTCTCTAGTTCCATAATGTCCTTCTTCAGAAAGGGCGCCCAGAATTGAACAGCATATTCTAGGTGGGGTCTTACCATGGACCTGTAAAGAGGCATAATTATATCTTCCTCCCTTGAGTCAATACCCTTTTAATACATGCCAATATCTTATTGGCCTTTGCCGCTGCCAGCTGGCACTGCATGCTACTGCTAAGTCTATTGTCTACCATTACTCCTAAATCCTTTTCATTAGTAGATTTCCCCAGAGAAACGCCATTTAAACTATATGTTGCATTTTTATTATTATACCCAAAATGCATAACTTTACACTTGTCTATATTGAATCTCATTTGCCATTTGCCTACCCAGTTACTCAATTTGTCCAAGTCCTCTTGTAATGAAGACACATCCAGTTCAGACTTTATTACCTTACTTAATTTTGTGTCATCGGCAAACACTGATACATGGCTTCCTATGCCCTCTAGGAGGTCATTAATAAACAAATTAAAAAGAAGAGGACCCAGGACAGATCCCTGAGGCACTCCACTTATCACGTTTATCCAACTGGAGAACTTGCCATTTACTACCACTCTTTGCATTCTATCTTTCAGCCAATTTCCAATCCACTCACAAACATTTTGCCCTAGTCCTATTTTAGGTTCAATGCCTCAGGATATATGGATTATTGGTCATTCTTTTGTATACTGTTCATGGAAAAGAGCACTTATTCGAACATACGGAGAGAATCTTAGTTTTGACCCAGAATTCTGCCGGTTATGGTGGCATGGAAAGAGAGTAGTGATGAGCGAGCACCCCAATGCTCGGGTGTTCGGGTGCTCTGACCGAGCACCCCCTGAGGCTCGAGTGCTCGGCCGAACACCCGAGCCCCATTGAAGTCAATGGGAGGACTCGAGCATTACACCAGGCACCCCCTGCTCTGATGAGGGGAGGGTGCCTGGTCCATAGGAAAAGGGCAGAAAAAGATGGAAACACTACAGAAATGGTTCAGGGACAGCATAGGGAGGATGTCTGGATGCACCTTGGACTCCAACATCGCTGCTGGGAACGATCTTTCGCCCGTAGTACGCCATTTTTACAGACTGACCATAAAACACACAAAAAGGAAAATAAAAACGACTTTAGGCGAAAAATTGTTACCAAACAATATTTGCTGTATATTTACTTGTATATCATCTGCAAATTCTCCCAAAAATTTCCTTGATTTTCAGAACTGAGGCCATGATTAAGAGGGAAACGTGCGCAGAGGCAAATTCTCCCAAAAATTTCCTTGATTTTCAGAACTGAGGCCATGATTAAGAGGGAAACGTGCGCAGAGGCAAATTCTCCCAAAAATTTCCTTGATTTTCAGAACGGAGGCCATGATTAAGAGGGAAACGTGCGCAGAGGCAAATTCTCCCAAAAATTTCCTTGATTTTCAGAACTGAGGCCATGATTAAGATGGAAACGTGCGCTGAGCTGACCATCTAAAACATTATGGGTGAGGGTCTGCTGCAGAGCTGACCATCCTAAACATTATATGCGAAGGCCCGCTAGTGAGCTGACGCTATAAAACATTATATGAGAGGGCCCGCTAGAGAGCTGACCCAATAAAACATTATATGAGAAGGCCCGCTGGTGAGCTGACCTATATAAAAAATGTCAAACAGGGCCCGCTGGTGAGCTGACCCTATATAAAAATTATATCACAGGGCCCGCTGGCGAGCTGGCCCTATATAAAAATTATATCCCAGGGCATATGGAAGAGGAGGAGGAGGATGAGAAGATTAAGAGTCAACCATATACCCGTTTTTTGGGTGGAAGGGGTGAATGGGAATACAGAGTATTCCCATCATTGTAAATAACATATATAAAGTGAGTTTATGTTCCCCCGGGGCTTTCCTCCAGTGGAGTGGAGAAGTCAGGGGAAATCCAGGCCTTGTTCATTTTTATAAGTGTCAACCTATCAGCATTGTCGGTGGAAAGGCGGATACGCTTATCTGTTATGATGCCACCAGCAGCACTAAATACCCGCTCAGACAGAACGCTGGCGGCAGGGCAGGCCAGCACCTCCAAGGCGTAGAGTGCCAGTTCATACCACGTGTCCAGCTTGGACACCCAGTAGTTGTAAGGCACAGAGGGATCATTGAGGACGCTGACACGGTCTGCTACGTACTCCTTCACCATCTTCCAAAACTTTTCCCTCCTTGTGACACTAGGCTGCGCATCAGGGTGAGGGTGCTGGCGGGGTGTCATGAAGGTGTCCCATGCCTTGGAGAGTGTTGCCCTGCCTTTCTCGGAACTGCTGTGTGCTCCCCTTTTCTCCCCTTCTCGGTTGGCCAAGGTAGCACGTACTCTGCCGCCAGCGTTGTCAGATGGAAAATTTTGGAGCAATTTTTCGACAAGAACCTTCTGGTATTGCAACATTTTGCTTGTCCTCTCCACCGGAGGAATGAGAGATGAGAAATTCTCTTTGTAGCGGGGGTCCAGAAGGGTGAACACCCAGTAATCCGTGTTGTCTAAAATGCGTACAACGCGTGGGTCACGGGAAAGGCAGCCTAACATAAAGTCAGCCATGTGTGCCAGAGTACCAACAGTCAAGATTTCGCTGTCCTCACCAGGAGGATGACTCTCAATATCCTCATCCTCTTCCTCCTCTTCTGCCCACCCACGCTGAAGAGATGGAACTAAAGTTCCATGGCTACCCTCTGTAGCGGAGGCAACCGTGTCTTCCTCCTCCTCCTCCTCCTCCGCCTCCTCCAATTGTCGCTGAGAAGACGAAGTGAGGGTGCTCTGGCTATCACCTTGTGTAAGCTCTTCCTCCCCCATTTCCACCTCTTCCACATGCAAAGCGTCGGTTTTAATTGTGAGCAGCGAGCGTTTCAGTAGACACAGAAGTGGGATGGTTACACTGATAATAGCGTTATCGCCGCTCACCATCTGTGTCGATTCCTCAAAATTGCGTAAAACCTCGCAGAGGTCTGACATCCATTCCCACTCCTCACTTCTGATTACAGGAAGTTGAACGGAGAGGCGACGACCGTGTAACAGCTGGTACTCCACTACTGCCCTCTGCTGCTCACAAAGCCGGGCCAACATGTGGAAGGTGGAGTTCCAGCGCGTGCTCACGTCACACAGCAGCCGGTGAGCTGGCAATTGTAAGCGCTGCTGCAGCTTCAACAGGCCGGCTGAAGCTGTTGATGACTTACGGAAATGTGCACACACGCGGCGCACCTTGGTCAAGAGATCATGCACATTGGGGTAGGTTTTTAGAAATCGCTGCACCACTAAATTAAATACATGCGCTAGGCATGGTACGTGTGTGAGCTTGCCGAGCTCCAAAGCCGCCACCAAGTTACGCCCATTATCACACACAACCATGCCTGCTTGCAGGTTGAGTGGCGAGAGCCACTGCTCGGTCTGGTGACTAATCCCCTGCAACAGCTCTGAGGACGTGTGCTGTTTGTTCCCAAGGCAGATCAGCTTCAGCACGGCCTGTTGACGCTTCCCCACTGCAGTGCTACACTGCTTCCAGCTACTGGCTGATGGGGGAGTGGCGGTGTGTGTAGAGAATTCGGAGGTGGAAACGGAGGAGGAGGAGCCAATAACGTAGGTGCTGGTGGAAACCCTGATGGAGGTAGGGCCCGCAATCCTCGGCGTGGGTAGCACCCGTGCCATCCCAGGGTCCGAGTCGCTCCCAGCCTCCACGACATTCACCCAGTGTGCCGTCAGGGAAATGTAGCGTCCCTGGCCACAAGCACTTGTCCATGTGTCAGTCGTTAAGTGGACCTTCCCAGTAACTGCGTTGGTCAGGGCACGGGTGATGTTACGGGACACATGGTGGTGTAATGCGGGGATGGCACACCGGGAAAAGTAGTGGCGGCTGGGGACCGCGTACCGAGGGACAGCTGCTGCCATCAGGCTGTGGAAGGACTCAGTGTCCACAAGCCTAAATGGCAGCATTTCGATGGCCAGTAATTTTGAAAGGTGTGAGGTTAGTGCTATGGCCTGTGGGTGGGTGGCTGGGTACTTTCTCTTGCGCTCAAATGCCTGGGGTAACGACATTTGGACGCTGTGCTGGGACAGGGAAGTGGATGTGGTCGCTGATGGTGCTTCAGATGCTACAGGTGCAGGGCGGGAGGTATGCGGGCCTGCGCCTTCGACAGGCGATTGGCCGGCACCGAAAACAGGGGAAGAGGAGGCAGTGGTGTGGCCTGCAGACACAGATTGGCGATCCGGGCGTTCCTCAAACTTATTACGGTGCTTGGATGCCATGTGTCGGATCATGCTGGTGGTGGTGAGGTTTCTAGTGTTCATGCCTCGGCTCATTCTGGTGTGGCACAGGTTGCAAACTACAATTCTTTTGTCGTCCGCACTTTCCTTAAAAAAACGCCATACCGCGGAACACCTACCCCTTGGCAAGGTAGATTTACGCAAGGGGGTGCTCCGTGGAACATTTGCGGGCCGGTTTGGTGCGGTCCGCCTTCTTTCTGTAGCCACACCACTGCCTCTTCCAGCCTGTTGCGGTGCTGCAGATGGCTCACCCTCAGGACTGCTGTCATCGCTCGGCTCTACACCTTCCCAGGTGGGGTCAGTCACCTCATCGTCCACCAAGTCCTCCTCCACTTCCTCACTCTGATCATCCTCCTCAAGTCTTGATCCCACCACATACTCAGTCATTGACAACTGTATAACATTCTCCTCAACAAGGTCTTGAGACGGAAATAGTGGTTGATTTAATGGCAACTGTGTCTCATCATCATCATCATCATCCACTACTTCCTTTGACCTTAAATGCCGTTCACATCTGTCATCTTCTTGTGATTGGGTAGCCTCTAGAGGTTGTGAATCAGGGCACAAGATGTCATGTTCCTCTGCAAGCGTGCTTGGAGAGAGGGTCAAATGAAGGATTGGTGATGAGACGAGCTCCTCACTATATCCCAGTGTGGGATCACTTCTTTGACCAGACCGTGTATGGTGGGAGGAAGGATGATCAGAGTGAGGATTATGTTGACCAGACTCTTGGCTACTGAGAGTGGACTTGGTGGAAGACAGGGTGGTGCTTAACCGACTGGAAGCAGTATCAGCTGTCATCCAACCGACCACCTGTTCGCAGTGGTCGGACCTCGAGAGTGATGTCCTGCGACGCCCTGTAAAATTACACATGAAGCTAGGTATGGTGGATGTCTTTCTTTCTTGTGCTCTGGCACCAGGCACAGTCCACTTCCCCGTCCCTTTTTACCCGCCTTCTTCATCTTACACAGAATATGTGACTTTAATATTTGAGTTTGAAAACTTAACAGTATTTCTTATTATTCTGCAACTGTACAGAGTACACAGAATAGGCTGCTAAACTGCGGTGAAACACACTGAATGGAATATGTGACTTTAATATTTGAGTTTGAAAACTTAACAGTATTTCTTATTATTCTGCAACTGTACAGAGTACACAGAATAGGCTGCTAAACTGCGGTGAAACACACTGAATGGAATATGTGACTTTAATATTTGAGTTTGAAAACTTAACAGTATTTCTTATTATTCTGCAACTGTACAGAGTACACAGAATAGGCTGCTAAACTGCGGTGAAACACACTGAATGGAATATGTGACTTTAATATTTGAGTTTGAAAACTTAACAGTATTTCTTATTATTCTGCAACTGTACAGAGTACACAGAATAGGCTGCTAAACTGCGGTGAAACACACTGAATGGAATATGTGACTTTAATATTTGAGTTTGAAAACTTAACAGTATTTCTTATTATTCTGCAACTGTACAGAGTACACAGAATAGGCTGCTAAACTGCGGTGAAACACACTGAATGGAATATGTGACTTTAATATTTGAGTTTGAAAACTTAACAGTATTTCTTATTATTCTGCAACTGTACAGAGTACACAGAATAGGCTGCTAAACTGCAGTGAAACACACTGAATGGAATATGTGACTTTAATATTTGAGTTTGAAAACTTAACAGTATTTCTTATTATTCTGCAACTGTACAGAGTACACAGAATAGGCTGCTAAACTGCGGTGAAACACACTGAATGGAATATGTGACTTTAATATTTGAGTTTGAAAACTTAACAGTATTTCTTATTATTCTGCAACTCTGCAGAGTACACAGAATAGGCTGCTAAACGGCGGTGAAACACACTGAATGGAATATGTGACTTTAATATTTGAGTTTGAAAACTTAACAGTATTTCTTATTATTCTGCAACTGTACAGAGTACACAGAATAGGCTGCTAAACTGCGGTGAAACACACTGAATGGAATATGTGACTTTAATATTTGAGTTTGAAAACTTAACAGTATTTCTTATTATTCTGCAACTGTACAGAGTACACAGAATAGGCTGCTAAACTGCGGTGAAACACACTGAATGGAATATGTGACTTTAATATTTGAGTTTGAAAACTTAACAGTATTTCTTATTATTCTGCAACTGTACAGAGTACACAGAATAGGCTGCTAAACGGCGGTGAAACACACTGAATGGAATATGTGACTTTAATATTTGAGTTTGAAAACTTAACAGTATTTCTTATTATTCTGCAACTCTGCAGAGTACACAGAATAGGCTGCTAAACGGCGGTGAAACACACTGAATGGAATATGTGACTTTAATATTTGAGTTTGAAAACTTAACAGTATTTCTTATTATTCTGCAACTGTACAGAGTACACAGAATAGGCTGCTAAACTGCGGTGAAACACACTGAATGGAATATGTGACTTTAATATTTGAGTTTGAAAACTTAACAGTATTTCTTATTATTCTGCAACTGTACAGAGTACACAGAATAGGCTGCTAAACTGCGGTGAAACACACTGAATGGAATATGTGACTTTAATATTTGAGTTTGAAAACTTAACAGTATTTCTTATTATTCTGCAACTGTACAGAGTACACAGAATAGGCTGCTAAACTGCGGCGAAGCACACTGAATGGAATATGTGACTTTGATATTTTAGTTTGAAGACTTAACAGTATTTCTTCCTATTCTGCAACTCTGCACAGTACACAGAATGTGCTGCTAAACTGCGGCGAAGCACACTGAATGGAATATGTGACTTTGATATTTTAGTTTGAAGACTTAACAGTATTTCTTCCTATTCTGCAACTCTGCACAGTACTCAGAATGTGCTGCTAAACTGCGGCGACGCACACTGAATGGAATACGTGACTTTGATATTTTAGTTTGAAGACTTAACAGAATGTGCTCTAATCTGCAACTTTGCACACTAAACAGAATGTGCTCTAATCTGCAACTTTGCACACTAAACAGAATGTGCTCTAATCTGCAACTTTGCACACTAAACAGAATGTGCTCTAATCTGCAACTGTGCACACTAAACAGAATGTGCTCTAATCTGCAACTTTTCACACTAAATAGAATATTTTTTTTTTTTTTTTTTTTTTTTTTTCCCCCCCACACAAAATAACCTGCTGCCCCCACACACAGTAGTCCTAAAAAGGACTTTTGGTTCTTTTTTGTCACAATTTTTTTTTTTCCTCCCTACACTGCCTTTCCCTTCCTATCCTCAGCTCTCCCTGGCTCAGACTGAGCCGAACTCGATGGTCAGGTGCTATACAGCACCCGACCACGGGTTCTGGCCAGCCAATCAGTGTAATGCCAGCAGCCAACATGGCTGCTGGCATTACACCGATGTCAGAGCCTCCCTGCACGTTTATTGGCTGCGCAGCAGCCGCAAAACGTGCGGGGAGGAGACCCGAACATGGCGGGCGAGCACATGCGGTACTCGTACGAGTACCGCCATGTGCCGAGCAGAGCGATGCTCGAGCCGATCCGAGCATCGGCCGAGCATGCTCGCTCAACACTAAAAGAGAGGTCTTAGATGGCAACAAGTTGAAAGAGAGTTGAATTATTGTTTTAAGAATTTCCCTTTGTCTGATTTAATTATATTTCATGTGGGAGGAAATTACTTAGGCTCTATAAAGTCTGTTGAGCTGCTCTCTCAAGTTAAGGAGAACTTATGCAGAGCGATGTTAATTTTTCCGACCGCTATATTTGCTTTTTCAGAGATTGTGTCAAGGTTACAGTGGTTTCAAGAGAGAGAAATGAAGCCTTTAGAACGAACGAGGAAGAGGGTCAACAGATTTTTATCTAAGATGTTTCAACAGATAAATGGTTTTTCTTACAGACATGTTAATTTGGAAAATGGTGGTAGTGGCCTTTACAGAGGGGATGGGATTCACCTCGCTGACATTGGTTTGTAATTTAGCTTTTCAGTCGTTAATTGAAGTGGTGTTGGGCACAGTGGGGGGTGCTCAGCCCTTGCAGCAAGCCGCAAGGCCTGGCTGTGGAGGTTTGTGACTAAGTTGATCTTTAATTAGTTAATGGTGACTCCTGGGTGATAGGGCTGGTAAGTTTGGTTTATGATTATTATAATGGTTATACAGATTGGTTTTAGTTCAACAAGTTAAATTTATTCAATAAAGAACTGCAGCCTTACCATCATTTATCCAATTGTGCCTGTTATATTCTTTTATGGGGTATATTTGTGGTTTAAGTGGGAAGGGTGGACATCCATCTTCCATGAAAGGAACCGACCTGAATAAGGGAGGGACCTCATGGAGTTGGGGTCCCCCCCCACGAAATTAGGTGATTTATTCAATGGGCCGTTTTTGAAGGGCTGCCCCTTTAAATAATATGTTTGAGCTCCGTCGGTTCTGAGTCTTCTTGCCTTGCAGCAGCATTGGCCAGGAAAAGTGCCTCGCGCTGGACTGCTGTAGGGCAGGAAGAGAGGCTATATATAGCACTTCTTGCACTAAAATCACCTCACACTAACTGGACCTTGAGGTGTCTTGAGTGCCCACCCGCCCCCCCTTAAAAAAAAAAAAAAAAAAAAAAAATTGTGTTATGTTTTTAAAAAGAAAAAAAAAAAAAAAAAAAAATATATATATATATATATATATATATATATATATATATATATGTGTATACATATATGTGTGTGTATCCATATATATTTAAGGTTGTCGCAGTAAGGAGGTTTGTAAGTAAGTCGATCTTTAATTATTTAATGGTGACTCCTGGCTGAAAGGGCAGAGTCAGTTATGGTATGAGGTGTGAGTTGGACAAAGGCAAGCGCTTGGAAGCACGCCAACAGAGCTATGGTAGCATCTCAGTCAAGGTAACGAGTTAGGTTACATTGAAACTCGTCAAAGTAATGAGTTATGTTTACAATCAATGCTACAAAAGGTGAACAACCTGCCTTTAATGTGAAGTAGTTGAATATACGTATAACACACCTGTACAAAGTAATTGTGGGAAATGAAGGGTTAATAATCCATTAAAGTGAAAGAGTTAGACGCCAAACATAAAGGCGGACTAATAGGTGGTTTGAGACTAATATAAATTGCTGTAAGTGAAAGACTAAAGGTGGATCTCTTAACTGGTATCATCAGTCTTATATGAAATTGACTTTTATGAGAATTGTGGGGGAAACCAGCAGAATACCTGTATATGTAACCATTAATCTCTAATCTACCTTACCTTTAAGAGAATATTGCTATACAATCAAGCAAGAGATCAAGTCATATTATTTTTGGACTATCAGTGTTGCAAGTGGATGTATATATTGTGTTTCTTGTATAGTGTTTTTTCCAAATAAGTGCCGTCTGCGTCAGACCTTCAGAGTTTTTGGTAGATTCCTCCATCTTAGCATAGTATTAAGATATTTTTATTGTTTGTTTTATTTTATTCGAAATCTGTATTCTATCATTGTTGAATAGATAGGCTGTGTGTCTGGGAAGGATCAGAACATACATATTTCATATGCTTTGCTCTGTGCAGAGATACAGCATATTAGTTCATATATCTTAGATCAAGGTGATTCTTTGTATATGACATGCAGATTGTGTGTCATGTGTGATACATTGTACTGAAAACCTGGTTGATTTGAGTACATTTATTTGGAAGTGCAACGCTATTCTTTGTCTGATTGGCAGCTGTGGGCAGATGCGACGTCAGAGCTGTGTGATTGTATTGTGCATTTATATCATCTAACACATTACAATACACGTTTTTTTGTTCTGGGCTCTAGTACCCCGTTGATTGTCATACAGTGAGTCACGTGCATGGTGAGTTTTATATTCACGGCCATATAGTGTACATTGTTGTGAACAGGTGGGTGATTTACTAGTAGTGCACGGGATATTACGAACTGAATGTTATATGTAGGTATTAAAGGGTATAGTATACCCTTATGATGTCTTATTAAATACATTCTATATTGTTGATTTAGTATTAAATGTGTTTTTTAAATAAATATTTTTGGATATTGGCATAGGATATACTATGAGTTTGTCCCTCAATCCCTGATTCTATATGTCTATTAGCGCTTGGCATTTCATTTGATTTTTTATTAGTTTTTTAGGATCTTTGTGGTGGAATCATTTTCTTTGAGCAGCTTGTTTAAAGGTTTTTCCTCTCTCACCCCCATTTAGTGAGCATACTTATTTCTCAATATTTAAAACTCCACAATCTACTCTTGGACAGACAGCTTGACTGGTGCCCTCAATGCTCCGCTTGGGAACAGGATCTCAGCATCCAGATGTCTCCTGAATCTTGGCACCTTGCCATCCAACGATCACTCTTCTCCTCCAGGAATGTCTTTACACTTGAGACCAATTATAAAATGCTTATCAGATGGTACCGTACTCCAGCTTTGTTACACAGTTTCTATCCAACAGTATCCCTGGACTGTTGGAGGTGTGCTAATAACCTGGGCAGGCTAGGTCATATCTAGTGGACTTGTTTCCTGGTTCTCCCCTTCTGGGAAGCAGTTGTTCGAGAGATAACTTCCTCCCTAGAAATTACGATCCTCCTGTCCCCTCAGCTATTGAGGTTCTCTATCGGCATGACATTGAGTTCTACTTCCAGACCCCTTCACCTCCTTCTCGCCCATCTTTTTACTGAGGCTAGAATGTGCATTCCACTCTTTTGGAGATCTAGGACTCCCCCTTATGGGGGGTTTACTATCGATATGTCGACCACCGAATATCGCGTATTGAATTGGCGCATCTGTTTAGGCACGTCACCCCGAATGGCGCATCTGTATAGGCGAGTCACTCCGAATGGCGCATTTGAAATGATGCGAGTAAGGGAAGGGAGTCGCAAAATGTGCATGTCACGTCATTTGGAATGACGCAATTAGCAAGTTGCACATTTAAAGGGGTAGTGAGGTGCAAGAAATAAAAGTAACAAAAAGGTAGTGAACTTAAAATTTTTATTTGAAAGCAAAAAGTTTTTCACAAAATATACATGAAATTTTACATATAGTGGCACAACAAGGGTGCTTTAACCCTTTTGAGTGCCAGAGGGGTGCACACTGCAATGCTGTGCAATGTGTTGCGTACCCCTCTGGCACTCAAAGGATTAAGCCTAACAGTTCAATCTAACTTGAAGCGGTAGTGAGGTGCAAGAAATACAAGTAACAAAAAGTAGTGAAGTTGAAATGTTTATTTGAAAGCAATGTTTGATAAAGTATGCATAAAATGGAACAAATAGGGGCGCAATAAGGATGCTTTAACCCTGATGAGCGCCAGAGGGGTGTACAATGCTATGGTTTGCAATGCGTTGTGTACCCCTCTGGCACTCAAAGGATTAAGCCTAACAGTGCAATCTAGGAATAGCCACACATGTTTTGTAGCAGTGTTTATTTCAAAACAAACAATATGTTATAAAGCATGCATAACAGAATACAACAAATAAACCATAACATGTTAATGTTAAATATAAAACAAAACATACCAAACACAGTTCATTTATGTAGTCTACGTATTAAATTGTACATTGTGTGACACATCTTTCAGGTATTGCGACATCTGTGTTGTTGCATAGTTCATAACAATTTCAATCTTCATGCAGTGTCCCTGTACACCTTTTTTGATTGCAGCGGCTCATGTCCTGCAGCATACTGTTCCAATTTTAATTCAATCAAGCTTTGTTCTTTTTTAGTCCATTAATAAAGTTCCATATAGTTGGGTGGCATGCCCCTAGAAGAAAGTTGAAGCCTCTATGGCAGCCTTCTACAGAGTTATTAGCTTTGGGCAGGTCTTGCAAAACTGAATGGTAACAGTTCCAAAGTTCAATGTCAAAAAGTGGTTTGGTTCTCGTATTTCTTCTACCAGGTCTGCCAATCCATGTGTACTCAAAATAGTTGAGAAGCAATTGCAGTTCTTCGAAATTGTCGATAAAAAAGTGCAGCCCATTAGCCTTTCAAAAGTGTGTACCACATCCTGTGGTGGTACAAAAGCAAGTGCTAGTAGGTTCCTTAGTTCGAGTGCATACTCAGCATTGTCACAGTATTTTTTTGCCACATCTAGTATTTGTTGTATTTTACGCCAAATACACTGGCTGAAATGGAAAAAGCATCCTTGCTGTGTGCATTCTGGGAAAACCCTTTTAAATGCCGCTATGCTTGACGCTTCCTTGGGGCTGCTAATATTGCCAATTCTGGTTAGATGCAGAATTCTTATACTGTTTATGATCTAAAAAGAACATTATGACTGTGCTCATAAAAAGTATAAGAATTCTGCATCTAACCATAGTGACAATATTGGCAGCCCCAAAGGAAGGGGTCAGGCACCTAGCCACTATTTGTATATATGATTTATCAACAACAATATCTCTTTATTTAATTGCTTGGAGAATGTACTTTAATATGTTTATTACTTACTCAGCTATAGCTCATCCATTTGGAGAATATATTTTAATGAGCTTGTCAATTAATTTGCTATAAATGAGCCTAAAGAACATCATGACTATGATCATAAATAATATAAGGATTTTTCATATAATCATAGTGGTAATATTGGCAGCCCCAAGGAAGGAGTCGGGTACCTAGCCGCTATGTGCATGCATGATGTATTAACAACAATATCACTTTATTTAGTTGTCGGTAGAATGTACTTTAATATGTTTATTACTTCCTTAGCTACAGCTGAGTTCAAGGCAGACCGATTTGTCCATTGCTACCATGGTTATTCAACATCATTTTTACATTTTTTTATTATTTTTCATCTGCCATTCATTGTTCTTTATTTGTTGTTTCTCTTCTGCCTTTTCCTTCTGTCTAATGGTCAGGGTGCGATATGCGATCACTGCCTCCAGTTGGCAGCTTTGACTGTGATGGATGTTATTTATCCGGTTGTTTAGCAATCAGCAGCGTGTAGCCTATGTGACGTCACCACTCCCCGTAGGGCGCCGGGGAACGCTGCAACTATGCGTTACAGCAGTGGATCCGGCAGGGAATGGTGAGTCAATCCTCAAGGACAGTGTGTATATAAATGGGTATTTGTGTATGGGATCTGTTTGCCCTGAGGAAGGTCCAAAGTTGGACTGAAAACGTTTGGCAAGAGGCTGAAAAGCGTGATGTTGTAATAAAGGGGTATATCTATTGAAGAATTTAAGAAGTGTGCTGTCTCTGTCTCCATCCCAGGATCCCCAGGCTAAGTACATTTTATTTGCCTATATCTATGGGACGTGCACCTTAACATTTATTTTCAATTCTTTGATTTTAGGGAGTGCCATTGCCTTTTTCTATTATATATATATATATATATATATATATATATATATATATATATGTGTGTGTGTGTATGTACATATTTCTAATGTTTCTAACAATTTTCAACGGTCCCAATTTGGCGCAAAATGAAGCTTTGAGTACAAATAAAGAAAATGTGCATGCTAATTAGAGCCAGAGTGTGGTGACTACTTGCATTTTTGACAGGTGTTAAATATATGCTAGGCTACAAAATATGCAAAGCAATCACAGTTACTAATGGAGTGTGATTGATGTATTCCTTTTGAAGATGGGAACATTGGAAAAGAATTAGTAATGGAATTTGATTGATGTTCACAGCAATTGCCCATGAGTAAGTAATTGTCCATTTGCACTAATACACACATCAGAAGTCATATGTGCATTAAAGTATGTGTGTATTAATGGCAAGTAAGTAGATAAACATGTAGTAGTGGACATTGTAACAACTAAGTCAGTTACTCTTATTTTCCAGGAGTACACTTTTTTTGTAGTCATTTGCACTAATACACACATCAGAAGTCATGTGTACATTAAAGTATGTGTGTATTAATGGCAAGTAAGTAGATAAATGTGTAGTAGTGGACATTGTAACAACTAAGTCAGTTACTCTTATTTTCCAGGAGTACACATCTTTTTGTAGTCATTTGCACTAATACACACATCAGAAGTCATTTGTGCATTAAAGTATGTGTGTATTAATGGCAAGTAAGTAGATAAATGTGTAGTAGTGGACATTGTAACAACTAAGTCATTTACTCTTAATTTCCAGGAGTACACATTTTTTTGTAGTCATTTGCACTAATACACACACATCAGAAGTCATACTACAAAGCAATTATTTATTTGTGAGCTACAATGTGACTTACAATGGTGCTTACAAGGAGGAGGAGCCGGAGGAGCTGGCCTAGAGAGCCTTCGCGATGCTGAGCGACCTATAAAAACATTAATAATAATGTATTACTTTATGTAGCATAATTGAACATTGTTGTGTATTGTGTAAATGGCAAAAAAAATGACTTACTGTTAGGCTGCAGGGACCGCTCATGGGTGGGCAGCTGAGGACCAGGAGAGGCTCTCCAAGCTGGTTCCAGACCTAGGAGGATATGTAAGAAACTAAATTTTTAGAAAAGTGTAAAACATATGAAGTACAGTTATGTTACAAGCAACACAAGATGAAGTACAGTTATGTGACAAAATGGAATAATCATACCTGCGCAAAAAGTCTGCAACAATCGCAACTCGTGTCTCTTCAAGTTGGACCACCGATGAAGAATTTGCCTCCTGGTCCTAGTGATGCCACTGGACCTCTGCATTTTGCAAGCGATTCTAAGACAGAGTCCAGTCTGTCCCGCAGCCTATCTGGAAGATACTTGTCCATATAGTGGACAAGTATCCCCAGCTCAGCATTTGTAAACAAAGGCTCTCTAGGCATTGCTTACCACAGACACATATAATGGTCAAACAGATTTCTATAGCAGTCTGAGTGGTGTCAGTGGTATTTCCTGTTTCGTTTTTGTACTTCCTGCATGGATGACGCTGGATTTTGACGCAGTGTGTCATTATGAGGCCATTAATGCCAATTTTGCACCCTTATCACATTGCACCCAAATAGCGCCATTATAGCTCCATTATGTTCCATTGCTGCAACATTGTTGCGCCGTTATTGCGCAATGTGTCCCTTGCACCCATGTAGCACCAGTTTTGCAACCATTTAATGTCCTTGTACCCTTTCACCCATATAGCATCATTTGCACCCATATAGCGCCATTGTATCGACAGGATGGAGCACGCTGTTGTTGCATGCTATTTAGCATTGCGACCAAAGAGATGCGCCATATAATGAACGCGACCAGAGAGATGCGCCATATAATGAAGCGCGACATAAGAAACGTGCCATTGAATGATGCACAACATAAGAAATGCGCCATTTGAAGGCACACGTTACGCGAATCGACATATGAAAAGGATAACCTTATGGGGGGGAGCCTGTGGCTTCGGAAGGTTCCCGATATTATGATATTATAGAAGCTGACCTTCCTCCTCTCTGGGGCTGAGCCTTCCTTCAACGCTACTTTGTCTCCATGGCTACATTCGCATAATGTAACCCATTAGAGCTCTTTACCCTGACCCTAGTATATATGGCCACTAATCCACTTTTACTTTATTCTGGCTCTAGTAATTTGGCCAATCATCGATCTTGCTGCCACTGATTGGGGGACCTCTGGCACTTTGCATCTACTTGTGCATCCATCGCCCCACCACCACCTCGGGCATTAGTGATGAACTGTCCACTGGTCCATCACAAGTTACTGCAAACTTCCGCGTGTCCCTCCTCCCTTCCCCAAACCTCCATGCTCTTCTGTACTTTCCCCCATCTTTTATTCTCTCTCTCTCTTCCTCTCAAATCAATATGAAGTGTACTGAATGTGATGTTTCACATAATAATGTTTGTTTAATCACTTACACCCTTTATAAGCCTCTGTGAAGGTGTCCTATACCTCTGTAACTGTATTGGTGGTATTTTCCATTTACTACTCTGTTCTGTCTACATTCTTTCAATAAAATTGTTTTAAGAATTTGAAAAAAAATTACTACATTTTTTTCGCAAAAAGATCTGAAGACTTGAGCAGAAACAGGCTGGAATTCTCTGCAAGCTGACACTGTTGACGGCTGGTATAAGCCACCTACCAACCACTACATTCAAATATATCTGTCATTTAAGTTTTTTGAATAACAGGCATTATTGAGCACCCTCTGTTTTGTGCTTTATCCATATTCTTGACTTCCTGATGGATGTTTAGAGGTGCAGCCCCCTCCTTTCCCTCCACCGCAGAGATTCAACAGCAAAGAGATTGATCAGACTATGTTGGGACAGTATTAAATCCCTCCTGAGTGTTTTTCAGTATACACATAAGTGTTTCACTGAACATCTCCATTTTGAGTATATATCCTACAGGGGTGAAGGGTTACATTTTCTCTTGTCTTTTTCTACATGTTTTCATGTGATACTCTTTGTCTATTATCATTATTATTGGGTTAATCAGAGGGGAATTTCACATTCATTGAGATGTGGTTACCATCAAACTGATGGCTTCAGACCTTGGCCCCTCTTTTGGCAACTACCATGTCATCTCCTCCATTGAATTATTAGTCTTAGTTTCTTTATGCTTAATTGCTGTTATCATTAGCGGGGGGTTTGTATTGCTCCAGTGGGGCTATATTTGGAGATAGATGGTATCAATCGGTTCAGATTTGTATTATTTCACCAGTCCCTTCTTTGCTCCATTGATGTTTTATAAGCTAAGAGTAGCCCTGCTGGTTCATGGAGCCCTTCTGCTGGATATCATGCTCAGTATCACAATGTCAAGACACCTACTTACTATCCCCTATTTGGTTTATTTCATAGTTCATAATATGTTTTTATTATTCGTTTTTATTCAAAGCAAGTGCAGAGTCACAATAAGAGGACAGAATAAACATCAAAATCAGTCAATGTCAGTATAACAGTAACAATAATTGTACAGTAGTAAGATACACAGTGTACAGCCCATATAGGATGGGAATGCACTCTATGGGACATTGAACAATACTGCAAGACATTGAAAGTGTTGGTATTTAACAATAAGGGTGGGAAGTGGGTGCAGAAAGGTGGGTATAAAGGTGAGGGGAAAGAAAAGGTAGTTGCGAACCACAGAAATGAGACCAACAGAGAAGGGGAGTAGCAGAAAGCAAAAGGGGAAGGGGTCCATGGAGAGACACAGAAGAAGGTGGGGAGAGGCAGAAAAAAAGAGTAAGATAAAGAAGAGAAAGACAAGAAGGAAAGAAAGGATGCAGAGAGGAAAGATAGATAGGGAGATAATGCTCAAAAGCCCTAGTCCCATTCACTTGAGACTTGCCATAAAATATTAGGAAGGAAGGAACACTTGAGACTCGCCAGCAAATATTAGGAAGAGGTAGCAGTGGTGGATGAATACCAATCAGAGAGGAAAACAGACAACGGGGAAGGGTCATGGCCTCTGCGCAGCATAGACAGTCTATCCAGTATAATATGGTCCCCCACTTTTGAATGCCACTCAACGAGTGTAGGAGGAGTAGCGTCCCTCCAGTGTAACGGGATAAGGATTTAGCCTCCAACAGCATAAGTAGAAGAAGTTTCTCGTGTGAGGAGTGAGATTGGGTAGACCCGAAAAGAAAGGGATTTGGAGGGGATCCACAACCAAGTGAGTTTGTAGCGAGGCGTTAATCTGGGCTATGCATTGTGGTGCCTCTATGTTGGGTACATCTCCAACACAGCAGGATTTTAGAGGGAGAGATTCTGTGTAATCGGGCAAGTGTATAGTAACAGCTGTAAAGGAATTTGTAATTAACCTCCAGAATCTGTGAGGAAATAGAGGAGGAGGCAGTGGATTTCCAAATATCTCTCCAAGTTTCACAAGAGATTGCAACATTTAATTTGCGTTCCCATGCAACAGTGTAGGAAGGGGAGGTTACGTATATCAGATTAAGTAGTATAGTGTATATTTTTCCAAGGAAGCTTCAAGCAGGTCCAGGGTGTACATAAGGCTCTTCAAACTGAGTCAGAGGACGAATAGCCATGGACTGGATGTGCTTTTGTGACAGGAAATGCTTTATGAGTAGATAGCTCCAGACTTCTGACTACGGGCTCGATTCTATTACCCGCGCTAAAACTGGTGTTACAAGAAAAACAAGTAGCGTGAATTTTGCAAACGTGTTACGTCGGTATTCTATTGCAAAACCACAGAACAAAACTGACGTAGACGGCACTTTTCAGAGTAGTAATAAAACTGGCGCTGTCTGCTTTTTTCCGACTGCCGCCTACAAAAAATGTGCAAAATGTCCAAGGAAATAGGTGTACATTTGATAACAGAAATATCAAATTCAGTGTTAGATGTGTTCTCCACATAAAATCCAACAGAGTGCCCCCTTTTGACATATTAACCCCCCCTTTTAAAAGTCCACTTGCAGTGCTTTCTTTCACCACATTAATTCAACAAATATTTTTCATAGTTGACAATTTAACACTTCCCCTTCCAAATCCGACTTACAGTGCTTTCTTTCACCATGTAAATTCAACATTTTTCTTCTCCTATTTTTTTCCGACATGCCCTCGTATTTTTTTTATTTTTTTTCCAAGATTAACCCTATGAGTACTAGAGAGGTAGAAACGTATTGCAATGTGTTTCCTACCCCTCTAGTACACACAGGGTACCAGCAGGAATACAATAATGTATACATCTATATTAAATGTATTTCTGTGCTAATTCAAAAATAGTTTACTGATAAGAACAAGCCTGAGCCGAGAGAGAGCCGTGTGGGCCCATGTGGTTACAGAGTTCTATGAACAAAGCCTTGCGGAACTCCTTTGCACAGAAAGGGTTAATGTACTGAAAGAATTAATGGTGTATGTGAAATATCAGTGAAGATAAAAACAAATGTTTATATTGTGACATGTATAAAAAAAAATGTAAGGTCAGACTCCGGCAACATTCCAGTGCCTGATCTTCGGTATTTTGACTAGATCATTACAGTATACAAATGTACCATATTTACTGCCACAGGACTCAATCAGCTTGAACACAAAAGAATAAGGATTATTTGGGCATTCGGCGGTCTGATGCGGTTTGTGGGTTATTCAGGACAATTTATGAACCTTACGTGTGTGTCTATAGATCCAATAAAGTGGGCACTCAAAACTAGATGAACGCTGTGTGTGCTCTTATGAGGCTTTCACCACACTAGTTGAAATACAATGTTGCCACTCCTAGTGGCAATCAATGGGAACTCCCGTTTAATAGCAGGATGTAATGTAGCAGGCTGTGGTAGAGCCCAGGGGTCAGCAGAGGACAGGATTCTTGATACATTACATCCTGCTATCAAATGGGAGTTCCCACTGATTGCCACTAGGAGTGGAAACATTGTATTTCAACTAGCGCTGTGAAAGCCCCTTAAAGGCACACACAGCGTTCCTCTAGTTTTGAGTGCCCATTTTACTGGATCTACAGACACACACACGTAAGGGTCATAAGTTGTCCTGAATATTGTTCACAGTTGACAGTTAACCCATCCCCTTCCAAATCCGACTTATAGTGCTTTCTTTCGACATTTAAATTCAACATGTTTCTACTCCTATTTTTTTCAACATGTGCTCTTATTTTTTTTTTTTCTTTGCAAGATTAACCCTATGAGTACCAGAGAGGTAGCAACGCATTGCAAGTCACTTTTTAAAATGGGGGAGGGGTTAATATGTCGAAGGGGGCACTCTATGTCGGATTTCTATGCTGTATACTGTATTATACACTGCTTTTGTTCGAACAACGATGGTTTTGAAACTGTCATTATGGCTTCTACGCTTCAACCTCTGAGGAGCAGAATTTCTGACTTAAATGTAACCACAAAACAGGCGGTCATACTGAGCACGGGTAATAGGATACTAATTGCATGTTGTTTTTAGTTGTTTCCTATGGGCTTTTTTTAGACTTGCGGTCAAGTTTGTAATAGGATAGCAAAAACTGACTTAAAAAAAAAAAATGCCTGTTTTATTTTTAGCGCTGGTAATAGAATCGAGCCCTAGGACAGCAAGTGTTCCTCTTGGAGACTTGGAAAAGTCTTCAGCAGGGACCCTGCATAAAAGTCCCAGTGACAAGCAGATGTGAGTATTGCCCAAGCAGGAAAGGAGTCTGCTGAGCGAGTATTTGGTAGGTCTCGAGTAGAACACATGGGAAAGAGAAGAGGGTGTTGTACCCAAGTTGTGAGTATGGGCCCATCACATCCAAAGCCTCAAGACATTAGAAATAATTGGATTTGATTTCAAAGAGGGGTGTCAAGTTTGGGTGGCTAGGAAGACTTCCCATAAAATATCACCACCAGAAGGAAAGGATCGCTCAGTGACAACGCAACTCATCAGTATTCCTGAACCAGTCGGGTATAGAAGAAAGGATCAAGGCCGTGTAATATAGTTTCAGATCCGGTAAACCCAAACCACCCAAAACTTTTGGCCAACAAATACTGTCTAGCTTGATGCATGGGCAGTGGTAATGCCATAAGAAAGATTGGAGGATATGGGCTAAATTGGCAAAGAAAGCAGAGGGCAATTAGATTGGAAGGGTTTGAAAATAGTATAAAAAGCAGGGGAGGATAGTCATTTTCAGGAATCCGATACGTCCTAGCAAGGAGAACAACACAGAGTCCCATTTTTTACATTCTGTGTGAATTGAAGCAAGTAGAGGAGAAAAATTTGCTGCATTTATGCCATTGATTGATGGAGTCAAACGGACACCCAAGTACCTAATCGAAGATGTAGTCCAGTGAAACGGGAAAGAAGATTTAAGAGATGAGAGAGTTGCATGTGGTATCCCAATAAGCAGGTCCTCAGACTTTGTGAAATTAATTTTGAAGTCCAATAGGGCCGAAAACCTTTCAAATTCAGTCATCAAAGCAGGCATTGAAGAGGAAGGATTAGAGAGTGTGACCATAACATCATCTGCAAACACTGCAAGTTTGTATTCCTTGCCATTGTGCAAGACTCCCCTAATATCCGGATGACTCTCATAATATCCGAATTTTATCTTATGTGTTGGGCCATAGACTCCATGATTAGTATGAACAGTAACAGAGAGAATGGACACCCTTGCCTTATGCCATTCGTTATAAGGAACAGTGAGGATAAATTACCATTAGTTTTCATTCTGGCAGAAGGACAGGTGTATAGAGCCATAACATACCTAATGAAGGACTGACCAAAGCCAAAAGCCTGCAAGGTCTGCAATAAGAATGACCAACTGACTCTGTCGAACACTTTTTCCGCATCCATGGAGAGAAACAGCGTTAATGTGCGATATGAGGAAGTAATGTGAAGTAGGTTCAATAGCTTCCTTGTGTTGTCCCTTGCTTCCCGATGAGGGATGAATCCTGTTTGGTCTGGGTGGACAAATTTATGTAGATGTAGTTTCATCCTGTCCGCTAGAATCTTAGCATACAATTTAGTATCTATATTGAGTAAAGATATAGAACAATAGCTTGCACACTGTAGTTTATCTTTTCCTGGTTTGGGAATGACCGTAATGTGGGCAGATAGCAAATCTGTGTGAGTCAAGATGGAGTCAGAGAGAGAATTAAAAGAGTCTACTAGAAGGGGTGTAAAAATCTGACAGAACGCTTTATAATATCCTTGAGAAAAGCCATCAGGACTTTTGCCAGATGGAAGGGCTCAAATGCTCATTTGACTTCTACCTGAATGATGGGCATATGAAGGTTGCCCCTGTCTTTTTTGGGTAGTTGCAGTAGCGCTGAAGACTTGAGGTAATAGAAGATGAAGCAGCTGGGAATGATCAGGTGAGGAATTGCCATGAATATCATATAAAGACTGGTAATAGCAACGAAAAGTGGATGAGATACCCGAATCTGAGTGGAGAATAGACCCAAAGGGAGATAAAATGGACAGGATATATGCAGTTAGGGATTTCTGCTTTAGTTGTCGAGGTAGGAGACGGCCGGCTTATTACCTTGTTCAAAGTGGGTATATTTGGTGCGTAGAAAGAGCCTGTCTATTTTCTAATGGAGAATGGTTGTGAGCTGTTTACTTAATGTCATCAGACGGGGAAGTAGTGCATCAACTCTAGATAATTTGTGTTGGTTCTCCAGTTGACGAATGTTTGCAAGCAGTTCCTCAGTGCGTCTGTTGGTTTCTTTTTTCCTATGGGAGGAGACCTGAATTCATTCTCCTCTAATAATGCTCTTGTGAGCCTCCCAAAGCATCAGTGGAGAGATGTCTACAGATGAGTTGTGATTAATATATTCACGCAGCTTTGTATCGATAGTGGGTACTACATTATCCACTCTCAGAAGATATTCATCCAATCCCCAAAGTCTAGGAGCGAGAGGAGCCGTTTGCCGCAAAATGACAAGTGAGACCGAGGCATGATAGACCAAATGATGGAACTGATCGAGGAGGAATGAAATAGGTGTAAATGGGAATGATCTAAAATAGTGATGAGCGAGCACCCCAATGCTCGGGTGTTCGGGTGCTCTGACCGAGCGCCCCCGGAGGCTCGAGTGCTCGGCCGAGCACCCGAGCCCCATTGAAGTCAATGGGAGGACTCGAGCACTACACCAGGCACCCCCTGCTCTGATGAGGGGAGGGTGCCTGGTCCATAGGAAAAGGGCAGAAAATGATGGAAACACCACAGAAATGGTTCAGGGACAGCATAGGGAGGATGTCTGGATGCATCTTGGACTCCAACATCGCTGCTGGGAACGATCTTTCGCCCGTAGTACGCCATTTTTACAGACTGACCGTAAAACACACAAAAAGGCAGATAAAAACGACTTTAGGCGAAAAATTGTTACCAAACAGTATTTGCTGTATATTTACTTGTATATCATCTGCAAATTCTCCAAAAAATTTCCTCGATTTTTCTGAACTGAGGCCATGATTAAGAGGGAAACGTGCGCAGAGGCAAATTCTCCAAAAAATTTCCTTGATTTTTCTGAACTGAGGCCATGATTAAGAGGGAAACGTGCGCAAAGGCAAATTCTCCCAAAAATTTCCTCGATTTTTCTGAACTGGGGCCATGATTAAGAGGGAAACGTGCGCTGAGCCGACCATCCAAAACATTATGGGTGAGGGTCTGCTACGGAGCTGACCATCCTAAACATTATATGCGAAGGCCCGCTAGTGAGCTGACGCTATAAAACATTATATGAGAGGGCCCGCTAGAGAGCTGACCCAATAAAACATTATATGAGAAGGCCCGCTGGTGAGCTGACCTATACAAAAATTGCCAAACAGGGCCCGCTGGTGAGCTGGCCCTATATAAAAATTATATCACAGGGCCCGCTGGTGAGCTGGCCCTATATAAAAATTATATCACCGGGTATATGGAAGAGAGTCAACCATATACCCGTTTTTTGGGTGGAAGGGGTGAATGGGAATACAGAGTATTCCCATCATTGTAAATAAAATAACATATATAAAGTCACTTTATGTTCCTCCGGGGCTTTCCTCCAGTGGAGTGGAGAAGTCAGGGGAAATCCAGGCCTTGTTCATTTTTATAAGTGTCAACCTATCAGCATTTTCGGTGGAAAGGCGGATACGCTTATCTGTTATGATGCCACCAGCAGCACTAAACACCCGCTCAGACAGAACGCTGGCGGCAGGGCAGGCCAGCACCTCCAAGGCGTAGAGTGCCAGTTCATACCACGTGTCCAGCTTGGACACCCAGTAGTTGTAAGGCACAGAGGGATCATTGAGGACGCTGACACGGTCTGCTACGTACTCCTTCACCATCTTCCAAAACTTTTCCCTCCTTGTGACACTAGGCTGCGCATCAGGGTGAGGGTGCTGGCGGGGTGTCATGAAGGTGTCCCACGCCTTGGAGAGTGTTGCCCTGCCTTTGTCGGAACTGCTGTGTGCTCCCCTTTTCTCCCCTTCTCGGTTGGCCAAGGTAGCACGTACTCTGCCGCCAGTGTTGTCAGATGGAAAATTTTGGAGCAATTTTTCAACAAGAACCTTCTGGTATTGCACCATTTTGCTTGTCCTCTCCACCGGAGGAATGAGAGATGAGAAATTCTCTTTGTAGCGGGGGTCCAGAAGGGTGAACACCCAGTAATCCGTGTTGTCTAAAATGCGTGTAACGCGTGGGTCACGGGAAAGGCAGCCTAACATAAAGTCAGCCATGTGTGCCAGAGTACCAACAGGCAAGATTTCGCTGTCCTCACCAGGAGGATGACTCTCAATCTCCTCATCCTCTTCCTCCTCTTCTGCCCACCCACGCTGAAGAGATGGAACTAAAGTTCCATAGCTACCCTCTGTAGCGGAGGCAACTGTGTCTTCCTCCTCCTCCTCCTCCGCCTCCTCCAATTGTCGCTGAGAAGACGAAGTGAGGGTGCTCTGGCTATCACCTTGTGTAAGCTCTTCCTCCCCCATTTCCACCTCTTACACATGCAAAGCGTCGGTTTTAATTGTGAGCAGCGAGCGTTTCAGTAGACACAGAAGTGGGATGGTTACACTGATAATAGCGTTATCGCCGCTCACCATCTGTGTCGATTCCTCAAAATTGCGTAAAACCTCACAGAGGTCTGACATCCATTCCCACTCCTCACTTCTGATTAGAGGAAGTTGAACGGAGAGGCGACGACCGTGTAACAGCTGGTACTCCACTACTGCCCTCTGCTGCTCACAAAGCCGGGCCAACATGTGGAAGGTGGAGTTCCAGCGCGTGCTCACGTCACACAGCAGCCGGTGAGCTGGCAATTGTAAGCGCTGCTGCAGCTTCAACAGGCCGGCTGAAGCTGTAGATGACTTACGGAAATGTGCACACACGCGGCGCACCTTGGTCAAGAGATCATGCAAATTGGGGTAGGTTTTTAGAAATCGCTGAACCACTAAATTAAATACATGCGCTAGGCATGGTACGTGTGTGAGCTTGCCGAGCTCCAAAGCCGCCACCAAGTTACGCCCATTATCACACACAACCATGCCTGGTTGCAGGTTGAGTGGCGAGAGCCACTGCTCGGTCTGGTGACTAATCCCCTGCAACAGCTCTGAGGCCGTGTGCTGTTTGTCCCCAAGGCAGATCAGCTTCAGCACGGCCTGTTGACGCTTCCCCACTGCAGTGCTACACTGCTTCCAGCTACCGGCTGATGGGTGAGTGGCGCTGCGCGCAGAGAATTCGGAGGTGGAAACGGAGGAGGAGGAGCCAATAACGTAGGTGCTGGCGGAAACCCTGATGGAGGTAGGGCCCGCAATCCTCGGCGTGGGTAGCACCTGTGCCATCCCAGGGTCCGAGTCGCTCCCAGCCTCCACGACATTCACCCAGTGTGCCGTCAGGGAAATGTAGCGTCCCTGGCCACAAGCACTTGTCCATGTGTCAGTCGTTAAGTGGACCTTCCCAGTAACTGCGTTGGTCAGGGCACGGGTGATGTTACGGGACACATGGTGGTGTAAGGCGGGGACGGCACACCGGGAAAAGTAGTGGCGGCTGGGGACTGCGTACCGAGGGACAGCTGCTGCCATCAGGCTGCGGAAGGACTCAGTCTCCACAAGCCTAAATGGCAGCATTTCGATGGCCAGTAATTTGGAAAGGTGTGAGGTTAGTGCTATGGCCTGTGGGTGGGTGGCTGGGTATTTTCGCTTGCGCTCAAATGCCTGGGGTAACGACATTTGGACGCTGTGCTGGGACAGGGAAGTGGATGTGGTCGCTGATGGTGCTTCAGATGGTACAGGTGCAGGGCGGGAGGTATGCGGGCCTGCGCCTTCGACAGGCGATTGGCCGGCACCGAAAACAGGGGAAGAGGAGGCAGTGGTGTGGCCTGCAGACACAGATGGGCGATCCAGGCGTTCCTCCCACTTATTACGGTGCTTGGATGCCATGTGTCGGATCATGCTGGTGGTGGTGAGGTTTCTAGTGTTCATGCCTCGGCTCATTCTGGTGTGGCACAGGTTGCAAACTACAATTCTTTTGTCGTCCGCACTTTCCTTAAAAAAACGCCATACCGCGGAACACCTACCCCTTGGCAAGGGAGATTTACACAAGGGGGTGCTCCGTGGAACACTTGCGGGCCGGTTTGGTGCGGTCCGCCTTCTTTCTGTAGCCACACCACTGCCTCTTCCAGCCTGTTGCGGTGCTGCAGATGGCTCACCCTCAGGACTGCTGTCATCGCTCGGCTCTACACCTTCCCAGGTGGGGTCAGTCACCTCATCGTCCACCAAGTCCTCCTCCACTTCCTCACTCTGATCATCCTCCTCATGTCTTGATCCCACCACATACTCAGTCATTGACAACTGTATATCATCCTCCTCATCAAGGTCTTGAGACAGTAATAGTGGTTGATTTAATGGCAACTGTGTCTCATCATCATCATCATCCACTTCCTTTGACCTTAAATGCCGTTCACCTCTGTCATCTTCTTGTGATTGGGTACCCTCTAGAGGTTGTGAATCAGGGCACAAGATGTCATGTTCCTCTGCAAGCGTGCTTGGAGAGAGGTTCAAATTAAGGACTGGTGATGAGACGAGCTCCTCACTATATCCCAGTGTGGGATCACTTCTTTGACCAGATCCTCTATGGTGGGAGGAAGGATGATCAGAGTGAGGATTATGTTGACCAGACTCTTGGCTACTGAGAGTGGACTTGGTGGAAGACAGGGTGGTGCTTAACCGACTGGAAGCAGTATCAGCTGACATCCAACCGACCACCTGTTCGCAGTGGTCGGACCTCGAGAGTGATGTCCTGCGACGCCCTGTAAAATGAGACATGAAGCTAGGTATGGTGGATGTCTTTCTGTCTTGTGCTCTGGCACCAGGCGCAGTTTCTACGCGTCCTGACCCGCGCCCTGAACTATCAGGATCACGTCCACTTCCCCGTCCCTTTTTACCCGCCTTCTTCATATTATACGGAATATGTGCTGCAAATCTGCAACTTTGCACAGTAAACAGAATTTGCTTCTTAACTGCGGCTACGCACAGTGAATGGAATATGTGACTTTGATATTTTACAGTTTGAACACTTAACAGAATGTTTTCCTATTCTGAAACTGTGCACAGTAAACAGAATTTGCCTCTTAACTGCGGCTACGCACAGTGAATGGAATATGTGACTTTGATATTTTACAGTTTGAACACTTAACAGAATGTTTTCCTATTCTGAAACTGTGCACAGTAAACAGAATTTGCTTCTTAACTGCGGCTACGCACAGTGAATGGAATATGTGACTTTGATATTTTACAGTTTGAACACTTAACAGAATGTTTTCCTATTCTGAAACTGTGCACAGTACACAGAATTTGCTTCTCAACTGCTGCTACGCACAGTGAATGGAATATGTGACTTTGATATTTTACAGTTTGAACACTTAACAGAATGTTTTCCTATTCTGAAACTGTGCACAGTACACAGAATTTGCTTCTTAACTGCGGCTACGCACAGTGAATGGAATATGTGACTTTGATATTTTACAGTTTGAACACTTAACAGAATGTTTTCCTATTCTGAAACTTTGCACAGTACACAGAATTTGCTTCTTAACTGCGGCTACGCACAGTGAATGGAATATGTGACTTTGATATTTTACAGTTTGAACACTTAACAGAATGTTTTCCTATTCTGAAACTTTGCACAGTAAACAGAATGTGCTGCTAATCTGCAACTTTGCACACTAAACAGAATGTGCTCTAATCTGCAACTTTGCACACTAAAAAGAATGTGCTGCTAATCTGCAACTTTGCACACTAAACAGAATGTGCTCTAATCTGCAACTTTGCACACTAAAAAGAATGTGCTGCTAATCTGCAACTTTGCACACTGAACAGAATGTGCTCTAATCTGCAACTTTGCACACTAAACAGAATGTGCTGCTAATCTGCGGCTAGGCACAGTGAACAGAATATATGAAGATTTTTTTTTTTTTCTCTGCCCCCCCACACAAAATAAACTGCTGCCCCCACACACAGTAGTCCTAAAAAGGACTTTTGGTTCTTTTTTTTTTTCACAATTGCTTTTCTTCTCCCTACACTGACTTTCCCTTCCTATCCTCATCTCTCCCTGGCTAAGACTGAGCCGAACTCGCTGGTCAGGTGCTATACAGCACCCGACCACGGGTTCTGGCCAGCCAATCAGTGTAATGCCAGCAGCCAACATGGCTGCTGGCATTACACTGATGTCAGAGCCTCCCTGCACGTTTATTGGCTGCGTAGCAGCCGTGAAACGTGCGGGGAGGAGACCTGAACATGGCGGGCGAGCACATGCGGTACTCGTACGAGTACCGCCATGTGCCGAGCAGAGCGATGCTCGAGCCGAACCGAGCTTCGGCCGAGCATGCTCGCTCAACACTAATCTAAAAATATATAGTCTATATGAGAATAGGTTTTGTGAGGATGTGAGTAGAAAGAGTAATCTCTATCTTCCGGGTGCAACAATCTGTGTAGTCCACTGAGACTTTAAAATTCTCTGTATGTCTATATAGCTATGTGTATACATATGATTACAACATAGCCATTATTAAATGTGAGTGTATCTTATGATATCTATATACACTGTCCCCCAATCATAGTGATAAAGAACCATTGGCGTCCCCTTTTTTTCCTGTGTTTTTTGTTGTAGTAATGAGTAGACTTGTGCAAATTGATTCGGAGACAATCAGAATTTGTCGAAAATGGGGTCATTCGGTGACATTCGGACCATCCGACACTCAAGGGTCGTTCGACAAAAAAGATCTGACTCCGAGCAGCCCTGGACCGGAAGTTCGACATTCGACAAATTTCCAAAAGTTTCAACTACTTTCGACCAGGACTGTTCGGAGTTGAATCTTTTTGTACTACCTGCACACGCTCGATAACTGTTACAGCTTACCTTGAATTCAGCATCATCTGCATGCGCGAGGCTTCTAGCATGGTGCAGGCCTCTGTTTTATCTTTTTGCTTCCTGCAGTCTCCTCCTACCTACTTCCTACTTCCTCCCTCTGAGCTGCTCCTCCTACTTCCTGTGGAGGGGTTCAAAAGGCAGACTGAGGGCTGACTCAGTTGCCCTTGCATTGTTGTTCATAGCAGTTCTGTTACCTTGGGCTCCGTGTATGACCTGGCTAGTCTTCCATCCATTCTAGTGCTGACCTGTGGTTCTGTCTGACTATTCTTTTGCCTAACCCTCAGAAGTGGACATCCAATCTGGTGCTGACTTGTGGCTCTGTCTGACTATTCTTTCGTCTTTTCCCCTGGTGATCAGACACCCAATATAGTGCGGGCCTGGGGCTCTGGTAGACTTGCATAGCTAACTGCAGGCGTGAGTCAGTTTTCACCTTACTTTTATTGACTGCAGGCATGAGTCAGCATTCGCTCCTACTGACTGCAGGCGTGAGTCAGTATTCATCCTTACTGGCTCCAGGTGTGAGTCAGTGATATTTCCTTCTGACTGCAGGCTGAGTCAGACCTCATTCCTCATCGGATCAAGATCCTAGGTTCCTGTTCCAATTCCTCTTCCTGGTTCCAGCTGAGACTTCCAGTGGCTAAGGCCTAGTCTCCAGCACAGTGGTTTAGCATTGCAACCTATTATTTCTGATAGCAGGCTTGCTGGCTATTACCCTGTGCAAATTCCTATTGTATATGTTGTATATATCCTCTTTATGTCATTTGTTAATAAACTGCATTAACTAAACCGTACTGACTCCTGAACTTCTCTGGGTAACCGTGACAATTACTTTCCCTCCATAATTTTCCCTCCATGTCTCTAGTCCAATTCCATTCTCCATTTCATGCACTACTTTCCCTCTTTGTCTGTATTCCAATAAGCTTCTTTGTTTCATGATGGGGGTTGGACTAATGACACAGTCACCCAGGCAGACAGCCTGCACTTCCTCATTGTGTTGTTGGAGTTCAGAGAGAGAAAAAGAGATTAGAGAGTGTCCCGTTGTTCTGCAGACAGGCAGGTAGCATTAAACTAGACAAAGGCAGGCAGCCAGCATTAGTGCCAGTTATTGCCACTGCAAGTGAGAGTCATCTTTGTTCGTGTGCATAATATTAAAAATATTAGGGATTTCTACAAATAATATTCAGACAGTCACATCAGCCAGTCTGACAGTTGTATAGGCAGGCAGGGTGCCTTATTGCCACTGCAAGGGAGAGTGTCACGGTTTGTAAGAACACTCAGACAAGTTGGTAAGGTAAAATCAGCTTTATTAAGAATAATAAAGAGCACAAGGTCACCCTTCACAGGTCCAGATCCGGACAGTACCATGGCACTTCCCAGATCTGACAAAAGTCAGGGTACAGCAATAAGCAAAACAAAACAAATAACAATATGGTCTGGAACAGACGACAGGAACCAGGAACAGAACCTCAGCACTACCACCTAGGAAGCGGTCCAAGTAGCTAGACAGTAGGTGACTGCAGGGCAGAATCCCCAGAAGGCTAGGGATAGAATAGCGGACAACCGGGACACTGGAAAGTGACCCGGTCCAGGCAACCGGAGGTAACACTGACAGGCTATAGCCAGGCACTAGACCCAGGAGGCTAAAGTGACCTGAGGCAGTACTGACACGGACAGTAGTAGTCAGTAGTGATCCCTGGAGACTGGTAATCTGAGGCAACACAGACAGGCACAGGCATAGGCCAGTCTCAGGAGACTGAGGTAACCGAAGGCAACACTGACAGGCACAGGCAAGTCTCAGGAGACTGAGGTAACCGAAGGCAACACTGACAGGCACAGGCCAGTCTCTGGAGACTGAGGTAACCGAAGGCAACACTGACAGGCACAGGCCAGTCTCTGGAGACTGAGGTAACCAAAGGCAACACTGACAGGCACAGGCCAGTCTCAGGAGACTGAGGTAACCGAAGGCAACACGGACTGGCACAGACAAGTCTCAGGAGACTGAGGTAACCGAAGGCAACACTGACAACCTCTGGTAAGGCACTAGTCCCGGAGGCTAGTGAAATCGGAGGCAATACTGACACGCACTGGCTTGGCACTAGTCTAGGAGACTAGTGTAACCAAAGGTAACGCTGACAAATACTGGCGGGGCTCTAGTCTGAGGAGACTAGGAACAGGAGGCGACGGATAGATAAACAGCCACAGCCAGGATCGGTACTCTAAGCGTAGAAGCCAAGCCCAGATCGGTTCACAGAGCGAGTCAGCTATAGCCAGGATCGATACACAGAGCATAGTCAGCCAAAGCCAGGATCGGTACACAGAGATCGGTAGTCAGCCACAGCCAGCATCGGTACACAGAGACCAGTAGTCAGCCACAGCCAGGATCGATACACAGATCGTTAGTTAGCCACAGCCAGGATCGGAACACAGAGAGCGGTAGTCAGCCACAGCCAGGATCGGTACACAGAACGTAGTCAGCCACAGCCAGGATCGGTACATGGAGCATCAGTCAACCACAGCCAGGATCGGAACACAAAGAGTGGTAGTCAGGCAGTCCGGGTCAGCAACGGAATACGGCAATGGAGACAAGAGCAAGGTCAGACAAAACCGGATCATAAACAGAGCAGGAATCAACAGCAAGAAATGCCAGATACAGTAACATCAGAAAAGAGCACCAAAGAAATGACAGGACAGAGTTTAAAAAGGCTGACACTTGGCGGAGCAGAACCCAGGGGCCAATAAAAGCCCAGCAGTAAAGAGGCAGGAAGTAGCAATGTCACCTGCAGGGGATATCATGGGCACCTCTCAAAGACCCCCTCCCCGTGGAGGAGGTCCAGGCTTCCGAGGAAACTTAGCATGGAACCTGCGCAACAGAAGTAGAGCGTGGATGTCAGCTTGGTTAACCCATGAATGTTCCTCTGGGCCATATCCCTTCCAATGCACCAAGTATTGGATCTGCCCACGGAACCTACGTGAATCCAAAATACTCTGCACTTCATACTCGTCTTGATCTTGTATGCGCACCGGACCTGGGACTGCAGGGGTAGTGGTATAGCGGTTACACACCAAAGATTTGAGAAGGGATTCATGGAACATGTTATGTATCCTCATGGATGCCGGTAACGCCAAGGCATAGGAGACAGGGTTAAATCTATGGAGTACCCGGAACAGGCCCACAAATCGGGGAGCAAATTTATTGCATGGGATTTGCAACTTGAGGTTCCTGGAAGACAGCCACACCCGGTCCCCCACCTGGAAAACGGTGGCTGGCAACCTTCTGTGATTGGCATGCTGCTGAACTCGTTGAGAACAGGCACGTAGGGAATTCTGGACTTGTGGCCAAGTGGAGCGGAGATGCCTAATGTGCTTGTCCAGAGCCGGAATCTGCTGTGCTTGGAAGGTGTCCGGGAGCAATCATGGTTGGAACCCATAGTTGATAAGGAAGGGTGAACTCCAGGAGGAGGTGCACACTGCACAATTCCTGGCAAACTCTGCCCACGGCAACAAGTAAGCCCAGTTATCGTGATGGTTGGAGATGAAACGACGTAGAAACTGCTCCAATCCCTGATTGGAATGCTCAGTGGCCCCATTCGTCTGGGGATGGCATGTGGAAGAAAAAGACAACTGGATACCCATCTGGTCACAGAATGCCCTCCAGAACCTGGACACAAATTCACTCCCACGATCAGAGACCAGAACATTGGGAACCCCGTGGAGTCGAAACACCTCCCTGGCAAATACTGTGGCCAATACATTAGCTGATGGTAAGCCAGGGAGTGGCACAAAGTGGGTGTCAGCGATACGGTGGGTCGGTCCAGGGCATCGCTAGGCAACCACGTCTGCGTCGCTACATGAGCCATGTCGCACTGCTATGACATCAGCTGACCCCAGTACATAGCCCGGCGTGTACTAGCAAGCGGAGCTGAGTTATTCGAGCTCTTGGAGTTTGTTGCAGTCTTCTCTGCTGGATTCCTTCCTCTGCCTTGCAAGTGTTCTCTGCTGGATTCCTTCTTCTGCCTTGTAGTCTTCTCTGCTGGATTCCTTCCTCTGCCTGCCTATCGGATTCTGCACCTTGAGCTCCTGCCCTGACCCCTGTCTTGGACTTGACCTTCCCCGGTGGTTCCCTTGTCTGCAGTTCCTGTTCCTCCTGGTCTCTCTTGGCTCCCTGTGGACTCAGGTACTCAGTTCCCTTGTGTATATATTTCTCTCTGTATGTGTATACTTGGGGTTTCTGTGGGTCTCACTGCCTTGCACCAGGTATGCTACCTAGCCTGCTTTTAGATCATTTCTGTGCTGCTTGCGCATACTCAGTGTAGCCTTCTGTACACCGAGTGGGGTTTCCGGCAGCCTACATTCATCCTCTTCTGGGGGGATCCGACAGTGGGCCATTTTCGAGAATCTGTCAACCTCCATGAGTATAACTGTGTAGCCATTGGAAACCGGCAGTTCCCGCAGGAAATCGATGGAAACGTGTGACCATGGACGGTCACCATTGGGAATCTCTTGTAATAGCACCACAGGAAGGTGCCTTGGGGTCTTAAAATGAGCACAAGTGCCACAGGCAGCTGTAAATGCCGCACAGTCATCTCTCAAGCCAGGCCACCAGAACATCTGAGACAGGGCCCAGATCACTTGAATCTTGCCCACGTGACCAGCCGCACGGGATGAATGATATGTCTCCATTAACCTGGCCCAGAAAGGCTTAGCCACAAAAGACTTGCACTTGGGTTTCTCTGGAGGTGCATAGGCCTGACATGCCAGGATCTCCTCACCCAGAGTGGATATGATACTGTCGTGCAGAGCGGCAAGTATACAGTCCAGGGGTATAATTGGAACTAGTACACAGTCGGATTCTGGATCGGGACCGAATTGTCTGGATAGTGCGTTGGCACTCACGTTCATGTTACCGGGTAGGTAAGAGACAATGAAGTTGAAACAAGACAAAAACAATGCCCATCTGGCCTGTCTCGGGGACAATCTTTTAGTCTCTGAGAGGTACATTAAATTCTTATGATCCATTGGAATCAATACTGGCACCAGTACTTCCAGCAGATGGCACCACTCACGAAATGCCAGAATGATCACCAATAGTTCCCAGTCGCCAATGTCATATAGACTTTGGGCCTTGGTCATCTTTTTCGAGAAAAATCCGCAAGGTCTTAACATCTTACCAGGCCCTGGTCTTTTGGCCAGCACTGCCCCTACCCCTGTCTCTGAAGCATCAACCTCCAATGTGAATTGCAAACCAGGGATGGGATGAGACAGGACTGGGGCAGTGGAGAATGCGGACTTCATAGTTTCGAATGCCCTTTCTGTCTCCGGAGACCACAAAGAAGCTTTGCCACCCTTATGGGTCATATCTGTGAGTGGTTTCACAATCATGGAATAATTACGAATACATTTTCTTATAGTAATTTGCAAACCCTAAGAACCGCTGTAAGGGTTTGAGACCAGTGGGGCGTGGCCAGTGTAATACTGCTGCGATTTTGTCCTTGTCCATGGCAAAGCCCTCCTTCGAAATGACATAGCCGAGAAATGACACCCTGGACTTGTGAAAGTCACACTTCGAGTTTGCAGAATAATTTGTTCTCCCTCAGTTTCTGTAAAACCACTGTGACATGTTTGCGGTGCGTCTCCAAGTCAGGAGAATAAATCAAAATATCATCCAGGTATACTACTACACAAGACTGTAACATGTCCCTGAAACGATCATTTATAAGTTTCTGGTATACTGCCGGGGCATTGCATAGACCTGTTACGGTTCAGTACACTCAGACACGTTAGGTTTAGGTAAAAAACAGTTTTATTGAAGCACACAAGAAATAAATGTAACCCTCACAGGTCCAGTATATCTCATCAACTGAAACAAGACAGGTTACAAGTGGTTACCCACACGGGTCCAGTAAGGTGCACAACACAATACTGACACATGTCAGGTATATCGTGATACAGTGTATGAGTCCAATATACAGTGGGGCCACAGGCAGAGTGGCTAGCAGTAGCTGTGGACAACGTCGCCAAATGCCACAGGAGGTGACAGTTGGACAAGTGTAACGGAGGCAAAGGTAACTAGCACGGTTCCACTGCAGTGGACGCCCACCGTGGACTATAAAGGTTGGACAGAGCCCGTGCCAAACGGAGGCCCAACGGAGCGGTTAACACCAATGCTCTTGCTATACGCCAAAGGGTTAATGTGCTCCTTATGAAAGGGATGGCAACACCCCTGAAGGGGTTAATAATCGCAATGGTCAGGATAACGGCAACCACAGGAAGCGCCCTACTGAACCCAAATATGACCAAGCGATGCAGCACGGTGTGAAAGGATACTGGCACACTGAGACTCTGAGCCAACTGGAGGAATCGGTCAAGGTACCGGAGTACCGGAGACGTGAGACACACTCGAGGGAACCGTGCACTGTGAGCAACCGGAACTGCCAGAGATAATCCAGCAAGCAAGCTGAGAGCAGGAACCACCGCCAAACCGGTTCGGTACATAGCACAGGAACGTAGCCAAGCTGAATCGGAGCAGGAAACAGGAATGTCAATCTCGCCGGGTTGGTACACGGAGCAGGAACGTCGATCTAGCTGGATCGGTACACAGTGCGGGAACGTCAGCCAGTCCGGGTTAGAACAGGAAGCAGGAACGTCAGCCAATCCGAATCGGTACACAGACTCAGGAACAAAGACTAATGGCGTGGACAGGCAGTCCGGGGTCATACACTGGTATCAGAATCACAGAACTAGCGCTAGGCATCAGGTACACCACGAAAGGGCACTAGCAGAGTGACAGACCAGGGTATAAAAAGGCTGTCACTAGTAGGAGCAGTACAGAGCAGCCAATAGGAGAGCAGTATCAGCGAGATGGACAGAATGTCACCCAGATCACGGGTGCCGTGATAGTACCCTCCTCTCAAAGACCCCCCTCCGAGAAGAGGGACCAGGCTTCCGGGGCTAATTGGTATGGAACATGCGCTGTAATCTGGGAGCATGAAGGTCCTTGGAATCCACCCATGAACGCTCCTCTGGGCCATAACCTTTCCAATGGACCAAATACTGCAATTTGCCTCTGAATCTGCGGGAGTCAATAATATTTTGCATCTCATATTCCTCCTGGCCTTGGATCTGAATAGGCCCCGGTGCCACGGGGGTGGTAGTATAACGATTACAGACCAGAAGTTTCAGCAGTGATACGTGGAACACATTATGAATATGCATGGATTGTGGGAGGTACAGAGCACAAGACACAGGATTAATTTTGTGAATCACTTTGAACGGACCAATGAACCGGGGAGCCAACTTATTGCAAGGAGTCTGAAGGTTAAGATTCTTAGAGGAGAGCCAGACCCTGTCCCCAACCTGGAAAGAGACAGCTGGCAGCCATCTGCGATTAGCTTGGCACTGATACCGCTGAAACGAAGCATTAAGGGTCCTTTGTACCTGTGCCCAAGTGGAACGGAGTTGCTCCATATGCTCATCCAGAGCTGGAATTTGTTGTGACTGAAATGAGTCTGGAAGCAGACAAGGTTGAAACCCATAATTGATGAGAAACGGGGAGCTTCCAGATGACAAATTAACTGCACAATTCCTGGTAAACTCCGCCCAAGGCAACAGGTCGGTCCAGTTATCATGATGGTCAGACACCAAACAGCGCCAAAATTGTTCCATGCCCTGGTTGGCACACTCAGCGGCTCCGTTGGTCTAGGGATGATAAGCAGATGAAAACGATAATTGTATGCCCATCTGCGCACAGAAAGCCTTCCAGAACCTTGACACAAATTGGCTCCCACGGTCAGACACCAATACTCTGGGTACACCGTGTAATCGAAACACTTCCCTGGTGAATTCCCTTGCCAACTCCTGGGCAGAGGGAAGGCCGGGCAAAGGCACGAAGTGTGCCATTTTAGAGAATCTATCAACAATCATCAGAATAAACGAATGCCCCCTAGACACCGGTAACTCCCCCAAGAAATCAATAGAGACATGAGACCACAGATGTTCTCCATTGGGTACTGGTTGTAGTAACCCCACAGGAAGGTGTCTAGGGGACTTGGCATGGGCACAGGTAGAGCAGGCTGCGGTAAATGCCGTGCAATCAGCACGCAGGGAAGGCCACCAAAATAACTGCGAGAGTGACCAAATTAATTGATTCCTGCCGACATGCCCAGCGTCCTTAGAAGCATGATAAGTCTCAAGGAGACAGGTGCGGAGGGGCTCGGCTATGAAACATTTACCCACTGGGGTCTCAGGAGGCGCATCAGACTGATTAGCAAGAATCTCAGACCCCAAAGGAGAAGTAATGCTGGTCTGCAGTGTGGCCAGAATGCGATCCGGCTGGATAATCGGTACCGGAACCTCCTCCCTTTCAGTGTCAGGGTTAAACTGCCTGGACAATGAATCTGCCCTGACATTCTTGGACCCAGGCAGATAGGACACAACGAAGTTAAACCATGACAAGAATAAAGTCCACCTGGCCTGACGTGAGGACAATCTCTTAGCCTCAGAGAGATATGTAAGATTCTTGTGATCAGTCAGGATTAGTACTGGGGTGCGGGTGCCCTCTAACAGATGCCGCCATTCCTTGAGGGCCAAGATGATTGCCAACAGCTCCCTGTCACCAATCTCGTAGTGGCTTTGAGCAGTAGTCAACTTCTTAGAAAAAAAACCACAGGGCCTTAGCACACTCCCAGGGTCCAGGCGTGGAGATAGTACTGCCCCTACCCCAGATTCTGAGGCATCAACCTCCAGAGTAAACGGCAGGGAGGGATTAGTGTGGGACAGTACAGGGGCAGAAGCAAATGCAGACTTCAGAGACATAAAGGCCTATTCAGCCTCCTGGGACCACTGAGATGGATCAGCACCCTTGTGAGTTAGGTCAGACAGAGGTTTCACTATGGTAGAATTTTTTTTTATAAATTTCCTATAATAATTGGCAAAACCGAGAAAGCGTTGGATAGCCTTAAGCCCTTTGGTAGGTGGCCACTGGAGGACTGCTGCCAACTTGTCCCTGTCCATAGCAATGCCATCCTTAGAGATAATAAAACCCAGAAAAGGTACCATGGGCTTGTGGAACTCGCATTTCTCGGTTTTGCAAAAGAGTTTATTTTCACGGAGTCTACGCAACACAGCTGTGACATCCTTAATGTGTTGTGACAAGCTGGCAGAATGGTTAAGAATGTCGTCAAGATAAACAACCACACAAGACTAACATGTCACGTAAGATGTCTTTTATAAACTCTTGGAATACAGCAGGTGCATTACAAAGCCCAAATGGCATTACCAGGTATTCATAGTGACTGGACCTGGTATTGAATGCCGTTTTCCACTCATCACCGGCTTTTATCCTGACCAAATTATAGGTGGCACGTAGGTCAAGTTTAGTAAAGAAGGAGGAGCACTTTAAACGGTCAAATAGCTCGGTGATGAGTGGTATGGGGTATGCATTCTTAGGCACAAGTTTATTCAAGCCCCTATAATCAATACAAGGGCGCAATTCCCCACTTTTCTTTTTTACGAAAAAGAATCCTGCCCCCGCGGGCGAGGAAGACTTCCTAATAATGCCCCTTTGCAGGGCATCCGCAATGTAATCCTCCATTGCCTGATTCTCCTCGCAAGACAACGGGTAAGCACAACCCGAAGGAGGAACGGCACCAGGAGGCAGATCAATAACACAATCACAAGCCCTATGAGGTGGCAAAGAGCTTGCCTCCCCTTTACTAAATACGTTGCTGAATTGCCCATATTCAGCTGGTACTGAGGGGGAGGCACACATTATCCTCGTAGGGTGGGAGATACAGTGCTTATCACAAAACTCAGACCAAGCCGTAATCTCACAGGTTTGCCAGCTGAACCTGGGGTTGTGCATGTGCAACCACAGAAACCCCAAAATGAGAGCATGATGCGGGGAACGGATGATCTGAAAATGTTAAACCTCGGAATGTAAAGCCCCAATACGCAACTTCAAGGGAATTGTCTCCATGGTAATCTGGGCAGGTATTGTATTGTATTGTATTGTATTGTATATTTTTATTTATATAGTGCCGACCAGTGTACTTGGCACTTTACAGATTACATTTAATACAGCAGGGGTACAATAAGTGCAGTGATTAAGTGCTTATATAGGCAGTCATAAGGGGAACGACAGGTAAGTATACATTAGGATAAGAGGTCCCTGCCCCGTAGAGCTTACAATCTAAGTATAGGATGGGTGACATACAGATACAAGCTGGTAAACGAGAAAGTGCAGTGTTTGGCTTATGATAATAATGATAATGTTTCCATATTATGCTATTGCTAGATTTAAAATTGTTGAGGGTTGAGGCTTGGCGAATGCTGGGTGGTAGGGAGTTCCAGAGGTAGGGGGCAGCATGTGCGAAAGCTTTCAATCGTGAAACAGCGATAGTGGTTAAAGGGGCAGTGAGTCGTCCAGCATGTGTGCTGCGTAGTGGACGTGCAGGAATATGGCGGGATATCAAAGATGAGATATAAGGCGGGGACAAGTGATGGAGAGCCTTGAAGGTGATGAGGAGGATTTTGAATGTGATACGCTGCTTTATGGGAAGCCATGACAGTGATTTTAGGAGTGGTGGGGTGAGTACTGTTCTGGAAGAGAGGAAGAGTATTCTGGTGGCTGAATTAAGAACTGATTGAAGAGGAGCGATATGGTTAGTAGGAAGACCAGTAAGTAAAAAGTTGCAGTGGTCCAGGCGAGAAAGGATAAGAGCATGCATGAGGATTTCTGTTGTAGAGTGAGAGAGGAATGGCCGGATTTTTGCTATATTCCGAAGAAAGAAGTGACAGGTTTTGGTAACGTTGTTAATGTGGGTGGAGAAGGAAAGAGAAGGGTCCAAAGTTACCCCGAGGCAGCGGGCCTTGTCTACAGGGTAAATTGTGGAGCCCTCGACAGTTATAGAGAATGGAGGTGTTGTGCAGGATTTAGGAGGGAAGATAAGGAGCTCGGTCTTGGATAAGTTAAGTTTTAAGCGACGATGAGCCATCCAGGAAGAGACAGCGTTAAGGCAATCTGAGACCCGCCGCTATATTTCTGGTGATATTGAGGGTGCTGAGAGATATATTTGTGTATCGTCTGCATAGAGATGGTAGTTAAAGCCAAAGGATTTTATCAGTTGCCCCAAGGAGAGTGTATACAGAGAAAAGAGAAGAGGTCCCCGAACAGAGCCTTGGGGTACGAATACTGAGAGGGGGGTCGCAGGTGAGGAGGTGTTGGCGTATGTCACAGAGAAAGACCGTTGAGAGAGATAGGATAGAAGCCAGGAATGTGCCAGGCCACAGATACCAAGTGTTTTGAGAATCTGGGATAGAAGGATATGGTCGACTGTGTCGAATGCTGCCGAAAGGTCTAGGAGGATAAGAAGAGAGAAATGGCCTTTGGTTTTTGCAGTGTGGAGATCATTTGTTACTTTGAGAAGGGCGGTTTCTGTAGAGAAAGTGGGCCGAAAGCCAGACTGCAGGGGGTCCAGGGTGTTATGGAAGTTGAGGAAGGTAAGTAGACGAGAGTAGGCTAGGCGCTTGAGGAGTTTAGAGGCAAAGGGCAAGAGGGATATGGGGCGATAGTTGGATGGGGAGGTGGGGTCTAATGAACTTTTTTTGAGGATTGGAGATACAGGTACCAATGGTCTCCCATCGATGGCCTCAATGGTTAACGGAGCCTCTTTCGCCACCATAGGAATATTATGGGCGACCGCAAACGACTCATCCATAAAATATCCGGCCGCTCCGGAATCAACAAGTGCCAGGGTATCTACGGCTAGGTCTGCCCAGGAGACTACCACCTGAATGGTGGGCTTTTGACTGGTTGGGTCCAGGGACTGCTGAACACCACCTAGGGCCTGTCCCCCAAGGTACCCTAGGTGCGTTCATTTCCCGACCGAGTAGGGCAAGGACGTAATAGATGGCCCGCCTGGCCACAATACAAACAGATCCCTTGTCTGCGGCGGTGCGCCCTCTCCTCCTTAGATAGTCTAGTGAAGCCCAGTCGTATAGGTTCACTACTTTCACCAGCAGGAGTTGGAGGTAAGGGAGGTGAGGGAGGTATGGGTGGAAAATTAGACCTTACAGACCCCATTTCTCTCGCCCTCTGCCTGCGGTCTTTGGTTGCCATCCTTTCCCTAATACGGGAATCCATTAGTATAGCAAAATCGCTAAGTTCATCAAGGTCAGTTGGCAATTCTCGTGCGGCCGTCTCATCTTTTAATCGATCACACAGACCTTGTGCGAATGCCGCTACCAACGCCTCATTGTTCCAGCCCACCTCTGCAGCAAGGGTACGGAATTCTATCGCATAATCTGCAACTGTGTGAGACCCTTGTTGGATTTCCATCAATTTTTTTGCAGCAGAGGCGGCTTTTCCAGGAACCTCAAATACTCTACGAAATGCCCTTACAAACTCAGAGAAGTTCTGAGTACATGGTTTAGCGGTCTCCCATAGCGGGTTTGCCCATGCCAGGGCTCTCCCTGTAAGCAAGGAAATCATAAACCCCACTTTACTGCGATCAGTGGGAAAAGCATGACGGGTTAATTCAAGGAAGATTTCCAACTGGTTAATAAACCCCCTACACAGGTTAGGTTCGTCATTGTACCTGAGAGGTAATGAAGCGGTAGCCTTCGGCCCTTTATTAGCGTTAGTTGGAGTACTAGACAGTGCTTCCGGTGTCAAAACGGAGGGGACCACCGGAGCTGGTACTAGTATACTCAAGTGTGCCGTGCGCTCAAGAATCATTTGAACAGCCAAAGCCAACTGGTCTAATCTTTGTTCTTGGAGATCCATCCTCCAATGGATACTCTGTGCATTACCGTAACCGTTACCGTCTGAGGTCATGGCCCTTTCATACTGTTACGGTTCAGTAAACTCAGACACGTTAGATTTAGGTAAAAAACACAGTTTTATTGAAGCGCACAAGAAATATTGTAACCCTCACGGGTCCAGTAAGGTGCACAACACAATACTGACACAGGTCAGGTATATCGTGATACAGTGTATGAGTCCAATATACAGTGGGGCCACAGGCAGAGTGGCTAGCAGTAACTGTGGACAATGTCGCCGAATGCCACAGGAGGCGACATTTGGACAAGTGTAACGGAGGCAAAGGTAACTAGCACGGTTCCACTACGGTGGATGCCCACCGTGGATTACAAAGGCTGGACAGAGCTCGTGCCAAACGAAGGCCCAACGAAACGGTCAACACCAATGCTCTTGCTATACCCCAAAGGGTTAATGTGTTCCTTATGAAAGAGATGGCAACCGGAAGCGCCCAACTGACCTACAGAAACAGTACGCCATGGGTATAGGAAGCAACCACACTGGTATAGCAAGTGGATACGAGGCAACACCCCTGAAGGGGTTAATAATCGCTATGGTCAGGATAACGGCAGCCATGGGAAGCGCCCTACTGAACCCAAATATGACCAAGCAATGAAGCACGGTGTGAAAGTATACTGGCACACTGAGACTCTGAGCCAACTGGAGGAATTGGTCAAGGTACCGGAGTACTGGAGATGTGAGACACACTCGAGGGAACCGTGCACTGTGAGCAACCGGAACTGCCAGCAAGCAAGCCGAGAGCAGGAACCACCGCCAAACCAGGCCGGGTCAGAACAGGAAGCAGGAACATCAGCCACTCTGAATCAGTACACAGAATCAGGAACAAAGACTAATGGCATGGTCAGGCAGTCCGGGGTCATACACTGGTATCAGAATCACAGAACTAGCAATAGGCATCAGGTACACCAGGAAAGGGCACTAGCAGAGTGACAGCCCAGGGTATAAAAAGGCTGTCACTAGGAGGAGCAGTACAGAGCAGCCAATAGGAGAGCAGGATCAGCGAGATGGACAGAATGTTGCCCAGATCACGGGCGCCGTGATAAGACCAAAGGGCATCACTAAATACTCGTAATGCCCTGTTCGAGTATTGAAAGCAGATTTCCACTCATCACCTTCTTTGATCTGTACCAGGTTATATGCTACCGTTAGATCCAATTTTGTGAAAATGGATGCCCCTTTTAGTCGATCAAACAATTCAGTGATGAGTGGAATGGGATAAACGTTTTTAACCATTATCTTATTGAGACCCCTATAATCTATACAGGGTCGGAGTTCGCCATCTTTCTTTTTGACAAAAAAAGAATCCAGCTCCCGCGGGCAAGTGTGAGATCCACCACTCCGCCCCCGTCCCTCATCTTCAGTATCGGCAACTCGATGCCGCAGCCGCCACGAGGTTTCTGGCGGGTATAACAAACTGTGAAGTGGACATCCTTATTTCTTACCAACGTTGATAATAACGAACTATACACACACTGGATTATAGAACCAACGCTTAGGATTTTTTCTTCATCCTCCCAGCGAACTATCAATCTGTGTATACAGGATACAGAGATTCTAAAGGACACTGTGGAGGATAGGAGCAACAAAGGACACAGTTCGTGGCTATCAGGGGAAGGACCTGTGTACAACGCATAAAGCCCAAGAAGGGCTATTGTAAGTGCATTTCTTTAATTGTTCATGTATTTTTTTTATTAAAGACTACTACACTTAGATTCTTTTTATGTTCTTGTGTTTGCGCTGTTTTTGAGGTTTTTTGGATCAAGTTTCTACAACGGTGGACAAGGCCACCTGTCGCATCTCATCCTGCAGCAAACACTATTGAAACTCCTTTTTCATCCATTCTCCATCATCCACTCTGCATCCATCATTACTCAACCATCAGTTGTGTCTACATCTACTAAGCTTATTCATCTCATCCATCATTTCTAATTTTGGTCTACTTATTAAGCTCTAACCCTCATTTCATTCATTATCCTTTTTATCTGTGTTTTTCTCCCTTTTTTTTTGTTATTATCTGGATGGACTTATTTTTCTTTTATTAATTGTGGTTTCAGGCTATTAGGCAGCGAGTGCTATTTAGTTTAGAATTTGTTTCATTCCAAAATGTCTTCTGAGTTACCTGGGGAGGTACCAACGGTCTTCCATCAATGACCTCAATGTCCAGCGGGGACTCTCTATTGACCAATGGAATATTATACAGAACCGCGAAATCCCTATCCATGAAATAGCTGGCCGTGCCAGAATCAATCAAGGCAGGAGTGGTAAAGGTCGAGGCAGCCCATGAAGCTACTATATTCACTACGGGTTTAAGTAGCATGCCCTCTGGGGACTGGTATACTCCACCTAGGATCTGTCCCCCACTGGACCCTAGGTGCGTTTGTTTCCCGGCCGCACAGGACATGTCTTTAACAGGTGACCTGCCTTCCCACAGTACAGACACAGGCCCGGTCTGCGGCGAAAGGACCGTTCCTCCTTAGATAACCTTGTAAAGCCCAGTTGCATTGGTTCAGTGCTCCCGCTTGCAGAGCCAGGAGGTATAGGAGGAGAGGGAGGCAAGGGTGGGAAACCAGAACTGGTCGATGAGCCAGTTCCTGATCTCTGCCTACGATCATTGTAGATGTTCCTCTCCCTTATCCGGGAATCAATCAGGGTCGCATAATCAATAAATTTATCCAGCTCCTCTGGCAAATCTCGAGCTGCAATTTCGTCTTTTATTTTATCAACGAGACCTTGCGCAAAGGCTGCCACAAGTGCCTCATCGTTCCAACCTACCGCTGCTACAAGCGTACAGAATTTGATGGCATAGTCAGCAACCGTATGTGTGCCCTGTTGGATTCTCATTAGACGTTTAGCAGCAGAGGTGGCGTGCCCGGGAACCTCAAATACACTGCAGAAGGCCATTACAAACTCAGCAAAGTTTGTGGTGATAGGTTTAGCCGTCTCCCAAATTAGATTTGCCCAAGCTAGAGCTCTACCTGTCAGCTAGGATATCATGAATCCCACCTTGCTCCTTTCGCTCAGGAATATCTTGGTGGGAGAGGAGCGGTAGCGGACAGCTCTCTACTGGAAAGGCTCAGAGACAGAACCTGTGCCATTGGTGCCTGGACTGGGGTGGCCACCAAAGGCTGTACAGGTCATTCAAGGTGTGCGGTACGCTCCAAAATAGTCTGTATGGCCAGGGACAACTGGTCCAGTTGTTGCTCTTGTGCATCTATTCTCCAAAGGAGATTCTGGGAGCTACCTTTACCAACATTGTCTGAGGTCATGGCCCTTTCGTAATGTCACGGTTTGTAAGAACACTCAGACAAGTTGGTAAGGTAAAATCAGCTTTATTGAGAATAATAAAGAGCACAAGGTCACCCTTCACAGGTCCAGATCCGGACAGTACCATGGCACTTCCCAGATCTGACACAGGTCAGGGTACAGCAACACAAAACAAATAACAATATGGTCTGGAACAGACGACAGGAACCAGGAACAGAACCTCAGCACTACCACCTAGGAAGCAGTCCAAGTAGCTAGACAGTAGATGACTGCATGGCAGAATCCCCAGAAGGCTAGGGATAGAATAGCGGACAACCGAGACACTGGAGAGTGACCTGGTCCAGGCAACCGGAGGTAACACTGACAGGCTATAGCCAGGCACTAGACCAAGGAGGCTAGAGTGATCTGAGGCAGTACTGACATGGACAGCAGGGAGTGATACCTGGAGACTGGTAATCTGAGGCAACACAGATAGGCACAGGCATAGGCCAGTCTCAGGAGACTGAGGTAACCAAAGGCAACACTGACAGGCACAGGCAAGTCTCAGAAGACTGAGGTAACCGAAGGCAACACTGACAGGCACAGGCACAGGCCAGTCTCTGGAGACTGAGGTAACCGAAGGCAACACCGAGTAGCACAGGCAAGTCTCAGGAGACTGAGGTAACCGAAGGCAACACTGACAACCTCTGGCAAGGCACTAGTCCTGGAGACTAGGGAAATCGGAGACAATACTGACACGTACTGGCTTTGCACTTGTCTAGGAGACTAGTGTAACCAAAGGTAACGCTGACAAATACTGGCGGGGCTCTAGTCGGAGGAGACTAGGAACAGGAGGCAACGAATAGATAAACAGCCACAGCGGTAATCTAAGCGTAGAAGTCAAGCCCAGATCGGTACACAAAGCGTAGTCAGCCACAGCCAGGAAAAGGTACACAGAGAGCGGTAGTCAGCCACAGCCAGGATCGTACACAGAGAGAGGTAGTCAGCCACAGCCAGGATCGGTATACAGAGAGCAGTAGTCAGCCACAGCCAGGATCGGTACACAGAGTGTTATTCAGCCACAGCCAGGATCGGAACAGAGAGAGCGGTAGTCAGCCACAGCCAGGATCGGTACACAGAACATAGTCAGCCACAGCCAGGACCAGTACACGAAGTATCAGTCAACCACAGCCAGGATCGGAACACAGAGAGCAGTAGTCAGGCAGTCCGGGTCAGCAACGGAATACGGCAAAGGAGACAGGAGCAAGGTCAGGCAAAACCGGATCATACACAGAGCAGGAATCAACAGCAACAAACTCCAGATACAGTAACACCACGAAGGGGGACCAAAGAAATTATAGTACAGAGTTTAAAAAGGCTGACACTGGGTGGAGCAGAACCCAGCAGCCAATAAGAGCCCAGCAGTAAAGAGGCAGGAAGTAGCAATGTCGCCTGCATGGGAGATCACAGGCACCGTGATAGAGAGTCACCTGTGTTGGCTTTATTAAAAATACTCAAAATACAAGTCACCTTTGTTGGTTTTATTAAAAATAATCAAAATAAAAGTTGTATAGGCAGGCAGGGTTCCTTTTCGCCACTGCAAGGGAGAGTCACCTGTGTTGGTTTTATTACAAATATTCAAAATGCAAGTGATTTGTTTGAATAATCTTCAGCGTCACACTGTCAGTGTCACAGTTGCATAGGCAGGTTGCCTTTTAGCCACCGCAAGGGAGAGTCACCTGTGTTGGTTTTATTAAAAATATAAAGAATAGAAGTTATTTGCTTGAATAATCTTCAGCGTCACACTGACAGTGTCACAGTTGTATAGACATGCAGGGTGCCTTTAAGCCACCACAAGGGAGAGTCACCTTTGCTGGTTTTATTAAAAATATTTAAAATACAAGTGATTTGTTTGAATAATCTTCAGAGTCACACTGCCAGTGTCACAGTTGTATAGGCGGGCAGGGTGACTTTAAGCCACCGCAAGGGAGAGTCACCTGTGTTGGTTTTATTCCTCCTCTAAGACCACAAAGTGGCCGTCACCCGTCTCTCATTAGCTGTTTCGTGATGATCCCCCCAGAACCACCTGCACAATGACTATTGCCACTGCCAGTTCCGTCACCACCTCCGCTACAGCCAGTTCTATAAACCTGGGGACACCTAGCGTGTTGAACATGAACACTACTGGTAGGAAACTGCAGGCAGTATCAATGCAGGAGTTTTACAGCGAACATCTGTGTAAGCAGCCCAAACTTGAATTATTGGAGAATTTTGAGAAACTTTCTCCTGCCACCATTGTCACTGACACTGAGAGCATATCGTCTCCAAAAAAGGTTATTGAGGGAGATAATTTACCATTTCCCGGTAGCCACCAGGCAGAAGAGGGAATTCATCAGTTCTCCCCAAAATCTGCTGCTAATGATTTTTCTTCCTGTCCAAACCTACAACAGGTAGAAAAGAATATGAGGGACCAAGGCCTGCTAAGCTTGATTTTTCCACTGACCTTGATTATTCTCCTGAGCTTCATTTTTCCACTTCTGCCCATAGTTCTCCTCCTGTTTCTCCAGCTACAATTCTGTCTTCTATTGATGAAAACTCACCACCTGCCTCTCCAGTTCCAACTGAGTCTCCCAGGCAGGTAGTAGCTGCTAGTGTCTCTGAAACCAGTGTTACTCCATCCTCCGCCAGTCCCAGTCCCAACATCCCTGCTGCCATCTTTGGGTCTACTAGTACCCATATAAAGGTATGTAGAAAAAAAAGCATAGTGAGGTTGCTCCAGCATGTGAAGATGAAGAAAGTATCACCTCAGTTTCTTCTTCACCACCTTCCAAAGTCATCCGTCGCTCCAAAGCGTAGGACCATTTTGTGGCACTTGGCGATGGCCGGCTAGCAAAATGAAATTGTGTGGCAGGGAAGTCAGCCGTGGGAGGGTTTTGGATCATCTAACCACCTCCGGGATGAACCAACACCTGAACATCCACCACAAGTCAGTGTTGATGAGTGCAGAACGTGGAGGCACTACTACATTTACCAGTGTCACACTCAACACCAGTAGGCAAGAGAAAGGGCAGGGAGATCATGCCACATCTGGTCCTAGTAAAAGCAGCAGTCACAGCCCATCCCAAAGTTAATACAGGCCACACTGGAAGATTTTGGTGGGTTTCATTCAAAGGGGATGTGCAGACAGGAGGCCAGGAAAATTACACAGCTCATAGCCGTTGGGGGTGCTACTTTTAATTTGGTGGATGGGGAGCCCTTCCATCAATTTATGGAGGCTGTCGCACCCCGATATAAAATTGCATCCCGCACCACATTTAGTAGAACTATAGTGCCCTCACTGTACCAGTCGAGCGTTGGTCTTCTGAAGGACCTGCTAGGAAAGGCTGCTGGCCAGTCAGTGCACTTTAACACTGACTTACGGCGTGCTCTGAGTGGCCAGCATGGCTTCCTGTCATTGACGGAGCATTGATGGTAGCCCAATGTATTGCAAGACACACCAATAGCAATAACAAGTTCAGGTGCAGTAGCAAAGCAGGCAGGACACCGCTCTTTCCTCCTCCATGCTGAGGTAATGGATCAACAGCACACCTCAGATAACAATCGAAAGGCACTGCAGAACATGGTGGAACACTGGCTAGGGGAGCAGGCAGGCACACAGGCACAAATGGGGTTTGTGGTTACTGATGGTGCAGCTAACATGATCAAGGATCTCCGGGATTGCAGATTTGTGGGTGTGCGCTGCTCAGTGCATGTTCTGCATCTAGTAGTGAAGGCTGCTCTTCAGAATGGCAGTAAAACTGGAAGGTTGTCAGCACTTCTGGAGTTGTGCTGACAAATTGCTGGCCACTTCCATCGGAGGGTCAAAGATAGCCAGCTACTCAGGGAGGAGCAGAAAAAAGCACACCTCCCAGAGCACCACCTAAAACAAGATGTTGGAACCAGGTGGAACTCCACCTTAGATATGCTAGAGCATATCTTGGAGCAGAAAAAGGCAATTCATGCAATGTCACATCACCATTTCATTGGAAGTAACAGAACACTGGGCAGGGCTGACTGGTCCCTAATGGAACAGGTAGTGACAGTCCTCACGCCTTTCCGTGCTTTGATGGAACTTTTTAGCAAAGAGAACACTAGCATGGCAGAAGTCATTCCCCTCTTCACACACCTCTCCTTAAAATTAGACAATTTCCTTTCCCATAGGGAACGCTTGCCTGGTGCTCAGGGTAATATACTTCCCAATGTTGCTGCCCTTCTAACGAGGCTGAATAAGGAAGTAACTCAGAGCATGGAAGAGCACATGGACAATTGTAACGAGTTAATGCTTGCCACAATTTGCGATCCTCGAATCAAAGGCAAGATGGCACTTTGTTCCAATTCCCTCACTGCCTGGAGGGAAAAATTGATAGCGAGGATGAGTGAGAGGCAAAGAAAAACTAGAATGCAGTCACAGGAGGAAGGAGAAGATTCCGAAGATGAGCTGGAGGAGTGTGGAGGTCTTCTGGGACCTATTAGTAGCAGCGCCAGTAGCACTTCATACTGTTACACTGCTTTTTATGCTGAGGCAATGGACAGAATATGCTTCAGACAAAACAACCAGTTCCCCATTAATAGAAAAAGTTCTGAGTTTGAGGTTAAGGCTTACCTTGTGGAACCTTATTTGCCTCCAAGTACAGATCCCTTGACTTTCTGGGATAACAAGAGGGCTGTGTGGCCTACAATATCCCTGGTAGCCCAGGAGTTGCTTTCTTGCCCCCCCAATCACTGTCCAGAGTGAGCGGGTATTGTCAGTAACTGGAAATATACTTAGACCCCAGCGCTCTCAATTGACCCCCCCACCTCATGGAGCAAATTACTTTTTTAAAAGTCAACTTGCCAAAGCTGGGTTACCCTGCTCTCAGATTCGTTGCAGATTAGAAAGACAAAAATGACTTCAGACATTTACAATCATCCATGTTGCTGTCATCCAGAGTCCACCTCGTACCAGTCTTCCTCAGTCGCTGTATCCATCTACTGACTGAGTCTTGCCTGCTCCAGTGTTCTGCAGTTTGCTGCTGCCTACATCTCCAGTGTTGCTGTCATCCTGAGCTGAACGGCTTCTAGAAACGCCTTCTAGAGCAGGCTGGGACTGACAGCGCAGGTGCGCAGATGTCACTATGGAAAGATGTCTGCGCGGTTTCCTGCCTGTCAGTCCGGGAGCAGTGTACAATTCTCTTTAACGCGGTAATGATTCTGGCGACTAGCGCTGCTGAGCTGCTATTCACCAGATGGGTAATTATTTGTGGCCGTGTTTGTAAGAGGTGGAAGTTCTGCTTTAAAGAGAGCTGGGCAACGCTTAGGGCCCCATATCAATACACCCACTGAGGGTTTTTTTAACTTTGTTTTCCTTTCAGTTTCGGCGTCAGCTGTTTGAAGATGCGATAAGGGACTCAAGTCAGTAAAAAAGTAGGTCTTAACTTTCCTGCAATAAATTTAGTCCCTTATTGGATCTTCATAGCTAACGCAGACAATTGAATTGCAATTTACGGTGTTTTCATTATTTCCTATGGATGAAAATACCTCTTAACTTTAACACCCAAAAAATACCGTTGGCAAAAAAAACAGCCGTCTCCCAACATTTGAATTGAGCCCTGTCAGTCTACACACCTCCCTTTCACTCCTTTACATTCATTCCCTCTGTCCGCCTCCTTCCTTCTCTGTCCATCCATCTCCTTCCCTCTATGTCCACCCGCCTCCTTCCCTCTCTGTCCATCCGTCTCCTTCCCTTTCTGTCCCTCTGCCTCCCTCCACCTCTGTCAGCTTCCCTTCATGCAAATCTGTGTCTGGCTCTTTCCTTTTTCCAATCTCTAGGGGAGACAGACAAGGGTTGGAGACAGACACAGAAGAGTGGGTCAGCAGCGGGGTTATGCACTAAGGTGTTTTCAGATGGTGATGAGGTGTAAGGAACTTCTCCAGTGTGCTAAACTCTCCGATTCCTGGATTATCCCAAGGAGTCAATGCACTAAGAACTTACAGGTTGGGTAAATCTCGGTTCACTGGCTAGATGGAAGAAGCAAGGATCGTTCATCACACTGGAAGGGTCATGTCCACTTCATCACCTCCTCATAACACTTTGGTGTATCTTGCCCCTGTTAGTATCTGAAATAAGTGGACAACAACTATGCTGAAGTTTTAAAATGTAATAAGACACAATAAAAATAATATTATTAATAATAATAACTAAAAATTAGATAAATCCCCATCTGGAGGGAATGGGGTCAGTGGGGTGCCTCCTTACTCCCCTTGTGCAAGGCCCCTGTCTGGGTAGGTGGCGCCTACCACCACGTGCAGCAGGCAGGGCACCAGATGATGCCAGGCTGCTGGCTGATGAGGAGGTGCTGGGGGCGGGGGCTGGCCCTAAACACACAACATACTCCATCAGGAGGCCCAGCATCATCCTATTCTGCTCCACCATTTGTTGGAGCAGAGCCTCCTGATGGCGCATGTCGTATCCCAGCTGCCGCTGTAAGCCCCTGATGTTACCTGAGATCCCATATAGGACATCCAGGGCCTCTGAGTACTCCTGGATGGAAGGGGGCTGCTGCTGTTGTTCTTCATCAGATGCAGCTGTGGGGAAAAAAGAAATGCAAAGCAGTGAGCACCTCTCTGGCACACAGATGTTTGATGCATTTAGCAGGGTGATTCTCAGCAATGGTCCTGTTGTCTAAGATGCACAATCATGTCCTCTAACCACACCAACAGTGCATGTTGTCAGGATGTGCTCACTTAAACACAAGCGGTATTGACATTCACTTGTGTTCAAGTGACAACATGCACTGTTGGGGTGGTTAGAGGACATGAATGTGCATCCTAGACAACAGGACCATTGCTGAGAATCACCACACAAAGGGCTCGATTTAAAGGCAGCCGTTAGTAAAAAAAAATCACTAACGGTTGCGTTAAGTGTCATGTTGCAATTCAAAGATCCGTATAAAGAACAGCTAACGGCAGTTGCAGAATCCTTACGGCCGATACACTTACGTGCATTCAGACGCATGGAAAAACATACCCCAGAGCTATTCAAAGGCTTGCGGTACTGATAACGGCTGAAAAAAAGATACACCTAACGGCTAAAAGTTAAGACCCACTTTTCTCACACGTTAGACACTTAACGGCTAAAACAAAACACCCGTTACATAGGAAAATACACAAAATGCTTACCGCACAACCATGTAAATGAGAAAATTAACCCGTGCAATGCCAAAACACAAAAACATGCACACACAACACAAATCACTACACACACAACATCAACCAACATCACAGGGACAACGACACACAAAAAAACACCAGCACAACATGGCACGGAACAATGGGGGTTATCACACAAAGCGGACACCTGCAAATACAAGCTCACCTGGGCAACATCAACACGCGACCTGCACCCCACAACTGCACGCCCGCAAATGGCACACACAGAACAAGCACAACACACCACATCTTATAACACACACACACCAGCAAACACTTACCTGGACAAAAACAACTCTCCATTGGTCAGCACTCACCTCATCACCAAACCTACACAACGCCCTAGCAAGTACTTAAAGGGACAACTCAACACACTCACTTGTGGCTTGTTTTCCACTCAGGGAGGGAGAGAGAGAGATAGAGAGAGAGAGAGAGAGAGAGAGAGAGAGAGTGAGAGAGAGATAGAGAGAGAGAGATAGAGAGAGAGAGAGAGAGACAGATAGATAGAGACAGATAGAGAGAGCAAACAGTATGTTGGGTTACATATTGTTGCGAAGGCTGCGGAGAAGGTGTGCAAGGGAGAGAGCTGGGGAACATCAGCAACCTCCAAGCACGCCTGATCAACAGCCTCCACCTGTTGCAAGTGAGGAGGCTCCGGCTCAGCAGCCACACAGGAGTCCATCCCCACCTGGAGGGCAGAGGATGTATAGACGACCACCAAGGCCCAGGGTATACCGCCCAAGGGTCACCCTCTTTGGAATGACTGATGATGAGGTAATTGATCGCTACATGTTGAGGCCCGACAGCATCATTGCCTTGTATGAGGTCATCAAGGAGCAGGCGGATCCCATCTACATCCACAACCATGCCCTAACTGGCCTGCAGAAACTACTCTGTGCCATACACTTCATGGCAAGCGGGGCATTCCAGTCCACTGAGGGCTACGCATCTGGCATGTCACAGGCCACATTCTCCAGGGTGCTGGCCCAGGTCCTGCCAGCCCTCAAAAGCAAGGCCAGTACCTATATACATTTTCCCACCACCGACATGGACTGGATACACGTCAAGCAGGCCTTTTATGCCAGGGGAGGCATGCCCAGGGTCATGGGTGCTATAGATTGCACCCATGTCCGGATTAAGGCCCCAGCACGTGACGCACAGATATTCATCAACAGGAAGAACTTTCACTCCATCAACGTGCAGATGGTGTGTGACAGCCATGGCAGAACGAGGAATGCCATTGAGCGGACCTTTGGCCTCCTCAAGTCAAGATTCCGATGTCTGGACCACTCTGGGGGAGCACTGCAGTATGCACCTGGAAAGGTGTGCGACATAATTGTGGCATGCGCAATACTGCACAACATCGCAGTGGACACCAGGCTGCTGGAGCACATCCAGGACCCCCCCATACAGGAAGTGCTAATGGACATCGGCCATGTTGAGGAGACCCTGAGAGGGACACAGATCAGAGACAGGCTCATCACGGAAGACTTTACATGTGAGTATAACACAGGCATGCAAACAATCCATGCAAGTCCCCCATCAGTCCTGTGACACTAACCACACTGCACATTTTGTTCTGTCTCACCCCACAGGAACAGTGACACAGCACTGCACTGGCAGTGGACGTGGCAAATTGTGTGTGTGGACTCAAAAACCATCCTCCATTCCACTCTCCACGTTGACATACAGACCCGAAGGATATCACGCACACCCTCAGGAGAAACAAGGTACAACGCAACCCATGTTCATCGCCTTACAGGGCTTGATTGACAGCAGCTAACTTGATTTGCCATGAGCATAGCCAGAGCAACCATGCTAGCCTTGTAGCGAAAGAGTGTTATCCAGTGCTATGCATTGGATAATACTCCATCACATTAGGGGTTAAAGGGCCATTGGACTCAATATGGGACCTGTACTGTGCTACAGCTGAGAAGAGCAGCACAGGGGTGGATGTACAGTGGTATGGTCACACAATGTAGAGGTCATGAGACGTAGATCAGATTACCAGGGACTCCATGCTGACCTGTGAGTGTGCAGACATATATGCCCCCGACATGAATACACACATCAACAAATATGTCCTAACAGTTCCATGGAACAAATGACATTGGGCTGCCGCTGTCACTTTCACAGTGGCAGCCCAAATTCATTACTTCCATGGAGCTCTCAGAACACTTGTTGATGTGTGTATTCATGTCAGGGTCACATATCCATAGGGCTGGGGCACATGTCCTTAGTTCTCCACATAATTGGTTACAGATGAGTACACAACATATTGTCAAGCAATGGTTTGTGTACTCACTTGTAATTAAGAAGATTGAGGGGATTATAAAGTCGAAATTGTTGTTGCTTGATGATCAGTTCAGGTGTATAGCTCCAAATCCTGTCCTTTTGTCCCACAGGCATCCATAACATGATCCATCCTTGATCTGAAGATCTTCCATGTGTCTGGATTGATGTCTTGACAACACCTTCATAAAGATCACCCCTTGCTATTTCTGGTGATGTTGTTAGTGATGCAATATTTGACCGGAGGTTCACACAGACCTCTACTTGAACATTCTCATATAGACACTGAAAACACAATTTCACAAGTGTAATAACCTGTACAGTTAGGATGCTAATCTACAGAGTTGTCAAACCTTGTTTACAACACATGAGCAGGAGAGCAGTGTTACTCAAGTAGTATGATTTAGTTTCAAAGTACATTTAGTGTTCTCATACAAGTGTTCAATGCATATAGGCAATACACACAGAAAACACATGTACGTTCTAATGTACTTTGATGAGAGCTGGTACCGTGTTAGCCGTAGAAATACAGGATGCAACATTTTTTTTGTAAAGTTGATACCTTTATTGGCTAACTAAACAAATGGCACATTACCCTGCCTACAAAGTAGGTGTAAAACCTGTGCACACATTTATACCACAGACAAGATACCCATCCCAAACACCCAGTTACACCATAAGATCAATGGTAATTTCACCTGCAAATCATCCAATGTAATATACCTTATCATATGTGCAAAATGCCCAACAGCTCTTTATGTGGGGGAAACGGGACAGAAATTACATAAGAGGTTTAATTCCCACAGATCCAGTATTAACAACAAAAAGACAGAGACACCAGTGGGAGAACATTTTTGCCAAAGTGGGCACAGTATCAGGGATATTAAATTGACTGTACTAATGGGACAATTTCGCAATCAGAGGGACAGAAAATTATGGGAGGTAAAATTAATGTTACAATTTGACTCTTTGACCTATGGCATGAACAGGGACAGGGAATTCCTGTCACAGTACTTAATGGTGAATTAACTTTTACGACAGTCCCTCTGGAATCATAAATACCTGGACCCAGAGGAAGAATGCTATTTAAATCACATCCTCTACCATTGACTGATCAAGGAATTGGTATCTGGACTAACGTTGTTATCTGATTTCCATTATAAACAATGTAATGTGTACTTGTATTTAAGAGAGAAGTTTTCATATTCATCTGTATAACATGCCTGAGGAAGAGACCTAAGAAGTCTTGAAAGCTTGCATTTTAAATCTGTTTAGTTAGCCAATAAAGGTATCAACTTTACAAAAAAAACTAATGTACTTTGAGACACAATAAAGATGAACCATCACTAGTCAATCATCTGTGTCTGTATGAGGATATATTGGATTACACATATGTTTGTTAATGCGTAACCACACTCAGGATAGAGTATCCCCCATAAATGGAAAGGCATCACCCATATCACAGGACTCCACCACTTGTTTGCAAGTGAGTGGACTCAGTGATGTATTCACGCTAACAGATGGTGGCAGTGATACACTAATGTGTTGTGGGAGTCATAAAGAGGTGATAAAGGGGACATACTTCCACAGTGAATTCCTGTCCACAGTTAATGTGTTGCTCAGTATAATCAATGTTCTGTGATATTGCTCCACTGTGACATATCACAGTACATGACCAAGTGGACAAGTGTTTTCACTGGTGAAGTCTGTTACACCCTTAGGAAAAACAACAACTCAACTTACTGGAGGCCCCAATGCTCACCCCAGGATATCAATGTGTGTGCTACACATTGAAATCCTAGGTTAAAAACATTGGCTTCCCCAGTAAGTCTGTTGCACAATGAGTGTGTGAATCCAAGACAATATGGATACATGTCCCATTTATCTGTCCTGTTTGTTATCTCACCGCTAAGCCGTTTGTTTGGTTATCCCCTTAACCCTCTGAGTGCCAGAGTGGTACCCAACGCATTTCTTTGCAATGCGTTGCCTACCACTCTGGCTATCAAAGGGTTAAACACAACATATGATGTAGACGAATGTTCAATGTTGTACCAAATGTTGGGCTAAGGGGTATGTTTTGTTATACAAAATCAACACACAACATTGCCATATAACACAGTTGTGTAATATGGCTCCAGGGATGTATTTACAGTTGAATTTGTACAACGGTGTGTGTGTGTGAACCCATGTTGTAACATCCCACAAACATCTTACCTAGGCAGAAGTTGTGTTCACTGAATTGTTTGGCAATGCATTGGAGACAACTCTGCCACCCAATCTATGACCAAATACAAAGCAGATCAGACAGGATTCAAAAGCACAATGTTCCTTTATTCAGGGGAAATGTAACATGTTGGGCATTTTATTTTTTTTCTTGGGGGGGGGCTTAGACTGTGTGGCAGAAGTGGATAACCTAGATGATCTCCTGGTCACCCTTTGCCCCCTAGGTGTGGCTTCGGGGGTCACATTAGAGGGGGTGGTGGGGGCAGTGGATCCCTCTGTGGAGAGCAGGTTTTCCCTCTCTAACCGTAAGTTCTCCCTGCGGTTCAGCTCTCTCAACTCCACCAGTACCTGTGCAAGCAGGTCCATCACCCCCGTGTGTAGCTGATGGAGTTGAGTGTTGATCCTCATGACCTCCGACTCCAGGGCGTGGATCCTTGCCTCTATCCTGTTAGTGTTTCTACGGGATTCCCTACGGCTCCTGGTGATGTTGTCATTGGTGCAGAGGCTTGACCGGAGTAGTCTCCTTTGCAGAGCCATACACTCTGCTTCCATCCCCGTGGGCCGTTCACTGCTGGTGATGCTTGTGCCTGGTGAATTTGCTGCTGCTGTGTCCTCCTCAGCTGGTGCTGTGTCCTCCTCAGCTGGTGCTGTATCCTCCTCAGCTGGTGCTGTATGTGCTGCAGATGGGTATGTGCCCACCACATCAATGGACCCACTGCTGCCCACCGATGTCTGTGCTGGCGGAGGTGGTGAGGTAAACAAGTCCCTTCGCATAGGGTGTTGGGGCTCCCCAAGCAGGCCCAGGTGTTGGTAGCCGAGTGGCCAAGGGTCAAACCTTGGCCACTGGTATGTGCTTGGCCCCCACCTGGGATCATACCTGGGGCCATGCTGGGGAGCCATCCAGGAGGGTAGGTCAGTCGGGGATGAGTATGGTCCGTACTGGGTGGTGGCCACATCACCGGGCAGCCATTGCCTCCCTGGTGGTGGTGGTGCTGCTGCTGGAGGGTAATAGCTCCTGGAAGTGGTGGGGGCCATCCAGTCACTGTAATAAGGTGGTACAGGCAGAGGTGGTGCAGGCAGAGGTGGTGCAGCCAGAGGTGGTGCAGCCAGAGGTGGTGCAGGCAGAGGTGGTATAGCCAGAGGTGGTGCAGGCAGAGGTGGGGCATCCAGTTGGCCAAGAGGTGTCGATGTAGTTGGGTACGGTGCCTACTGGCTGGTCCCCTCCTCCATATACTCCTCACTGGGTGGTGAGGTGGCCTCCTCCATGGGCTCCTGGAGTGCTGGAGGCACATAACCTGTGTGGAGGATTGAGATTGTGTGATCAGTAAACTTAGCCATGATGGTGTCAAATTGATATTAATACTTGAAATGTGTAAAGGAACATATATGTTGTATGGTTTATCCCCCTGTGTGAAACAACGGTACTCCTACTGGTGAAGGGTGTTTTATTCTACATGTATTGCAGCTCAGAGTTGAATTCCTTTGGTGCCACATCCCAGTGGCGTGAAATTGTACATTTGCGATGTTGCCACATCATCCTTTGTGGATTTATGCTCCCTGGACCAAAGCTAGCCAGAGGGTGGTCTGGCAACATTGGCATAGTACATTTTCAGGCCACAGTGATATTGTCCATGGAATATTCAACTTTGAGCTGTTATACTCTTGGGATGAAACACCTTTCAGTAGTGGGAATACCCTTGCATTACCCGGTGGATCAATCCTATGACATGTATTTTTCCTTTCACATTTTAGGTATTACTATCTCTTTAACGGGATAGCAATGGTTAATTTCACCTTGATGTAACATTGCAGGCATCATAAAGAGATGTTTAGAAAGATGTTGCTGTATGTGACAGCTGGAGATGTCAGTCATTTGACCACACGGAGGCTCTTCAGCAGACTCCACATTGACCCATTTGGAGATAACTACATCTTTGCCATTGTCTACTAAATGTTCCTGGTTTGTAAGCACGCTCTGTGGACCATGTCAATGATGGATCCATCTCCAATTGGTTCAATTTTGGGTCCGCTGAAGAGCCTCCGTGTGGTCATATGACTGACATCTCCAGCTGTCACATACAGTAACATCTTTCTAAACATCTCTTTATGATGCCTGCAATGTTACATCAAAGTGAAATTAACCATTGCCATGCCAAGGTACACAGTGAGGAATATGGTCTGATATGTGTGTATATGTACCTTTCATATGGGTACAAACATATCCTTGATAGATATGAACCCAGAGATCTGATCAGTACATGTGATTGTCTTACTGCCTATATATGTACAGCCATCACAAACTAACTTTCATTGATACCACTGATACCCATCCAAGTAAGGTGTAATATACTAAGTATATGTACTCTGATGATGATATCAATATGAGTTATTTTGTTGAGGGTGCACACATATATGGGCAGTAGGACAATCACACGTACTGAACCGAACTCTGGGTTTACATCTTGTTGGGACATATGTGTACCCATTTGAAAGGGACATATCCACATACATATCTGGTCGTTTATCTTTCTGTACATATCTTTTTGTAATTGATCTGCAGTGTGATTCAAGCAGTATTCATCCCTATGTTATCAGTTCATCCCGTACAGTGCTGGATTTTGTCAGATTAGACATGTCCCTCTCTGGTTGTCATGATGGTATCCTATGCATTGCATTGTGATGCATGGGATACCACCGTGGCAATCAGGGATTGATGTACATTACAGGATTCTGTCCATGAGGTCTGTTCAAGTTGAATCCTGAGGGGCAACAATCAAGCCAGTATTGAAGGATATCATTGATTGAGGCCTTTTTTTTCCTGGATCAGCCCATCCATCCTTCTGTGTGAGGCAGCCAGACCCGATCATAGATATCCATAATTCATGGCCTGTTATTGACCAAACCTCAATGGTTCATATTTGGTTCCCATATGTATCCTGCAAATAGTGTCTGGTGTACCATCCATCCATGGCATCAGAACTCCTGAGGATCTATATGTGAATCAAATGTGAGATATGTAAATTCAAGTTAGCGTAAATGATTGCATACACAACACCAAGGCCAACTTTTTCACCTTTAGTTATGTGTAATTGTTTTTGGCCTGTGTGTTGCACATACAAGCAGTTATTCTCAGTGGCACTGTGATTTGTGACCTGATCCATCCTGTTGGTGATTCAGTAAGCGGTTAAGTGGACCTGATGAACTGATTATGATGCTGACTTCTCCGCTGACCTCATTTCCCCATCTGCAATGTTTTCTATGGAGTCCATACAATGGGGCCTGTGCAGCTTGAATCCTGTTATTGGATATTCTCCATAGACTAACATTGTAATTGGTAAAGTGAGGGTATGTAAGTGTCAAATTCTCTACATCAGCTCTTTTTCACCGCTTAGTGAATGTCCCCTATGTGTCATGTAATTGTTAACCTATCGACATGTGTTTGTTGTCTGGTTAACCCTTTGAGTATCGGAGGGGTTGCCAAAGCATTGTTGATCAATGCATTGATGATCCCTCTAGCACTCATGGGGTTATGTGCTGGATTCCCTGTGGGAACATGGGTAACACTGTGTGACAACAATTGTGATGTTTGACATACAACACTTTTCTGAGCATGGTTTGTGTGTATTGTGTGTGATCAGCACAGCAACATGAGGGTTAACCAGGGAGTTGGACAGGTTTTGGGCTTGTTGAACCTTGACATTTGTCCTTGTCTTGCGTCCTGTTTAAACCCTCAGGGTGCTGTGTTGGTGCAGTTGTGTGGATGAATGAAGGGCAGATGTTGGGATGTGAGTGCTTGTTTGTGATGGGTGTGTGGTTTGAGGTGGTGTGTGGTTTTGGGGTGATGCACTTACCAGTGGTGTGGAGGCTCCTCTCATCCCCAATGTCTGATCCTCCAGGGACCCCCTCAATGAGGGTAGTTGACAGTGTCTGCCGCAGCCTCTCCTCCCATACGCTGAAGGTGATGGGGACAGGTGGCCCACCTCCGGTGGCTCGGGCGTGCAGGGCGGCATCCCCCATCTTCTTCTTCACCTGCCTTTTGCAGTCGCCCCATCTCTTCTTGATTGAGTCCACATCCCGTCTGCAGGTGGCCACCGCATTAACTCGGCTGCAGATTTGGCTCCAGGCAGCTCTCCTCCTCGCAGCCAGGCCAGGGAGTCTCTCCCCCAGGAAGAGGACACTCTCCCTCTCCAGCACAGCCTCCACGAGGGCCGTGTTTTCTTCCTCGGTATATCGGGGATCCCTGACCCTGTCCCCCTCAGCTCCGGCATGCGAGGAGTCAGACCCGGAGTGTCCTGCCTGCTCTTCCCCTGCCTGTGTGTGGTGGTCCCCAGGCACTACCCCTCGTCCCACTGCAGGATCTGTCCCTCTTCTTCTTTGTGTGCCTGTTCTTGTGGGCCTGGTCCCCCTCCGCCCTGCGGATCTCCCTCCCCCACCCCTGCTCTGCTGAGGGATCCCCTCCTGACCTTCCTCCTCCTCCTCCACTAGTCTCCCCATCCCTCTCTCCTGTCCTCCTCTCCTGGCCATCATTCACCCACTCACACCCAGGCACTCTCACACGCCCTCACAGACACACTCGATCCCACTCACTCTCTGTCCCACACTTTCACTCACGGATTCACACTGTAAAAATAAAGTTTAAAATGTGTAAGGTGTGATGAAAAAAAAAAAGACTATGTGTATGTATGTGTATGTGTTTGTGTTTGTATGGATGTATGTGCTATGTGCAAAAGTGTGCTATGTGTCTATTTAAATGTAATTCTCTCCTCTCCAAGATCCATCTACCTTACTCCTGTGTATGCTTCTCTCTCTATCTCTCTCTCTCTCTCTAAATGCTATCCTCCACTCCTGGGTCCTGTGCTCTAGCTTGCTGAAACTCGAAACACAGACAGGGTGTAACCGTTATTTTGAGGTATATATAGGTGTATTTGAACATTTTTGATACTTTGGGGCCTTGGGATTGGCTGTAGGTTTGAATTTTGTTTGTGCATCTATCAGGGTTGCTAGACAACGGCAGCCGTAATGTAACATTTTGACTTAAGTTGTGTTTTAACGGGTGTTTGGGACGCACGGTGATGCGAAATCAGGTGCGACGCTGGTTTTTGTGTTACGTGTTTTTGTAGTGCCTACGCCCGATAGCTATTCTTGTACTCTTACCTTTGACTCTGCCGTAAACCATGTGTTCTTTGCGGCCGATGTGCCTTTTTTACTTAGCGGATGGTTTAACGGCTGCCTTTAAATCTAGCCCAAAATGTGTTAAAGTGGATGTGTCATCTATTTATAACAAAGCCTAAATATCGAATACTTCTAAAACATTATTCATTTTTTATTTTTATTTGTTGTAAGTTTAACTGAGAAAATCTGTCCCCTACCTACTTCTGTATAGACTGAGGTTACCTGCACTGTAACCGCAGTCCGTCACTCTGCCTCTGCTCTCCTCCTTCCTCCAATGACGGAGGCTTCTGTCTGCAACCTGGAGCGGTCTCATTGGCAGAGATCGATATCTAGCCAATAAGACCACTCCAGCTTACAGACAGAAGCCTCCGTCATTGGAGGAGGGTGGAGAGTAGAGGCAGAGCAGTCTATGTGGAAGTAGGTAGGGGACAGTAGGTAGGAGACAGGAGGAACACACATGGGACAGCAGATTTAGAATTTTACTTACCTTGTGCTTCTCCTTCCATAGCCTCAAAGGAGCAGAGGCAGACACCCCCAGAGGTTGTTCATCCTCCTCCTCCTCACCAGACACAGCCTGCGATGACCCTGGGAAGATACAGGACATTTTCACAAGGGTGAGATAATTGTATGGAGCCTTAACCCATTTCAGTGCCAGAGGGGTGCGAAACAATTTTGAGAATGCATTGGGTACCCCTCTGCCAATTAAATGGTTACAACAACCAGAAACACAAAACTCAGAACCCTTTCCACAAACATAAACTAACAACACACAACAAAAGACATATTAGACATTGAACGGATGTACATGTTTTTGCTGGAGAACATATTACAATTTACTATCCTCACCTGACCTTTCCACGTGGTGGTCCCCAGGTGCACCAAAGGGGGCCTGCACTCCAGCATCTTCCTGCCCCCCCTCCTCCGACTCCTCTGGCATGTCAGCTGGACTTATTTTGGATATTGGGGGAACATGTGATGCGAAACACTGACTTCATTAAAGTGTTAGTAATGTCCAAAAAAAGTTTTTTGCATTTAGAAGAGCTTAAAAAGCTGAGCTAAATGCAAAAAAACGTATCTCTCAAACCGTGCCTGGCACACATTTTAGACCATTCCAATGAAGGGATTCCTTGTATGTAACGAGATCTCGGCACTTCTCAAGCGCCTCCGTGTCAACCGACACGAATCTCCTGCTGACAGCTTTACAGCTGTCAGTAGGAGAGATCAAACTTCAAACGCCTGTATCTCTTAAACCATAGCGATTTGAGAGATACGGTTTTTTGCATTTCGCTCAGCTTTTTAAGCTCTTCTAAATGCAAAAAAAATTTTTTAGACATTACTAACACTTTAAATGCTTCGTTGTGTAAGCATTCAGGTTCACAACAACTGCACCAAGGTGGGATAACCTAGTTATCAGGATTTGCTCAACAACAGAGAGGCAAATTTGGTCTACGAAGCATCACTGTAATGCATGGCAGGGCTTCAACATACCAAGACAACCATCATGGTGCATTAGCTTGTGTCCATCATGCCTACAATGTCATCATGTTAATGGTAGGAGCATGACAAACATTTCTTACTTGTACTCCATATGTGAATTAGTGCGATATTTAACCCTTGGAGCAGGGCTGGACTGAGAATAAAAACCAGCACTGGAAAATATTGCTTACCAGCCCCATATCATTGTGGTGCAGCTGACCAGGGACTCGATTCTATTACCCGCGCTAAAACCGGCGTTACAAGAAAAACAAATAGCTTGAATTTTGCAAACATGTGTTACGTCGGTATTCTCTTGCAGAACCACAGTAAAACAAAACTGGCGTAGACAGCACTTTTCAGACTAGTAACAAAACTGGCGCTGTCTGCTTTTTCCGCCTACCACCTACAAATAACGCTCAAAATGTCAAAGTCCAAGGAAATAGGCGTACATTTGATGACAGAAAGATCAAGTTAAGTGTTAGATATGTTCACATAACAAAATTCGACAGAGTGCCCCCTTTCGACATATTAACCCCCCCTTTAAAAGTCGACTACAGTGCTTTCTTTCACCACATTAATTTGACAAATATTGCTCATAGTCGACAATTTAACCCTTCCCCTTCCAAATCCGACTTACAGTGCTTTCTTTCACCATATTAATTCTACGAATATTGTACTTCCGACATTTTAACCCCCCCCCCGAAAAGTCGACTACAGTGCTCCCACAACTTTTTTTCACCATTTTTCTTCTCCTATTATATTCGACATGCCCTCATATTTTGTATTGGAAGATTAACCCTATGAGTACAAGAGAGGTATTGTAATGTGTTTGCTACTCCTCTGGTACTCATAGGGTTAATAGTCAACCTGTACATGTATTAATGAAAAGGTTTGTTTTTATTATATATGTAATTTGTGCTAAAATATAATTAAATATTTAATTTATGTGTAACAAGGATTTTTTTTTAACCCTTTGAGTGCTAGAGTGGTACAGAACGCATTGCAAAGCAATGCGTTCCGTACCATTCTGGCACTCAAAGGGTTAAATTTTATAAATTTTATATTTAACTTGTATTAAAAAAGTACTTCAGACCTCAAGAGGGGTATCATGACCCCTCACGACATTCCCCTAGCATTGTGGTGACAACTGACCCTTTATTAATTAAAGAGCATACCAGAGGGGTAGCAAACACATTACGAGACCTCTCTGGTACTCATAGGTTTAATCTTGCAATTCAAAATACGAGGGCATGTTGAATATAATAGGAGAAGAAAAATGTTGGATAAAAATGGTGAAAGAAAGTCATGGAAGCACTGTATTCGACTTTTCGGGGGGTAAGTCGGATTTGGAAGAGGAAGGGTTAAACTGTCGACTATGAACAATATTTGTCGAATTAATGTGGTGAAAGAAAGCACTGTAGTCGACTTTAAAAGGGGGGGTTAATATGTCGAGGGGGGCACTCTATGTCGGATTTCTATGCTGTATACTGTATTATACACTGATTTTGTTCGAACAACGATGGTTTTGAAACTGTTGTTATGGCTTCTACGCCTCAACCTCTGAGGCGCAGAATTTCCGACTTAAATGTAACCACAAAACAGGTGGTAATACTGAGCATGGGTTATAGGATACTAATGGTCCAGTGGTGTGGCATGAGAGATCTGTGCCTCCTTCTGCACAGACCTCTTTACTGCTATTGCTCCTGCATCGTCTTCTCTTCAGTAACGCAGAGTGCTGGGAGATGATGTAATCTCCCAGCGCTCGACATTACTAAAGATCAGACTAGGGAGCTCAGCTGCTACAGGTCTGTGCCGACCTCAGCATGTTGCAGGGCCCTTCACATCTCCCAGCCACGGTCCTGTCACCTTGTGGCCGCGGCCAGCTCTCCTGCAATCAAGAAGCAATCTGCGGCCACAAGGTGACAGGACCATGGCCATGGATTGCTTCTTGATTTTGAAGCAGCGTCAGGGAAGCCCAGTGCAGGCGGCCTACCAGGAATTTTCCCAGTATCCTGGTAGGCCAGGCTGGCCCTGCCTTGAAGTGCCAGAAAGGTGAGCAAAGCATAGCTTAGCAATGCTCTGCTGCTCACCCCTGTGGCAATGCAATATTTATATAAACTAGATATGGCTAAAGCAAGCTGTGGTTGCTATTACACATATGTCACATATGTTGCTATTACACATAGTCATGATTTAACATGACTAAAAACACATTTTTCGTGAGGAAGACATCTTAAAAACAACAACAATACATAACACCATATAATGGCAAAAGATATATACAATCTCTTCTAAAAGAGTGGAAACTACTGGGTATCCATACAAAAGAAGTAAGAATAGTACCTTTTACTCGTGGTATTATGGTAAATATAGGAATTTATATACTATTGTTTAATAGTAGCTTTTGAAGAAGTAGGCAGGTCCTACGAAACGCGTAAGCTTTATTCTGCTGATACAGTTTTATTCTGTCAATTGATTGAATATTGTTATTTTATTTTTTTATATTTTTTACATAATAAATTCCTATATTTACCGTAATACCACGAGTAAAAGGTACTATTCTTACTCCTTTTGTATGGATACCCAGTAGTTTCCACTCTTTTAGAAGAGATTGTATACATCTTTTGCCATTATATGGTGTTATGTATTGTTGAGTGTCAACAACAGAAGGTATAAGGCGTCTGAAGAAAATTGGACGGAGAGGTGGACATACCTGGGAGACGTGGAGTTGAACCGACCTGGGGTTTATACCAGGAGTGTGGGGAATACTGAGAGGCAGTTTTACTTCTCATAAATGTGAGTACCAGATTGTGGACACGTGGTGATGGTGAAGGAATCATAATTGACAAGCATACTACGCTTAGAGATATCCCTTGCGCTGTTTGTTTTTTGTATTTTTGTTTTTTATAGTACGTTGATGGGATTCCTTTCCTATATCGCAGCAGCATAGGATTCCAGAGGACTCTGAGGAAGTTTTAATTTGTTCCTGTGAAAAGGACTGTCGATTGTTAAGTGAACTGAGACTTCTTTTTTTCCTACTTTCTTCTTTTTGACCTCCAGATTTTTATATATTTATTTGATGTATTTGATTATTTGATATTCCTATTTTTGTGGCGCTCCCTAAGTGTCCCACGGTTGGAACTTGTAGTAGTTCTGTACCGAGGGTACACATATATATATATATACTTTTTATAAATATTTAGTTTGTGTTACCAATGGCTTAGGCCTAGTCTCTAGCAGAGTGAGCCACCTTGGCAGTTTACTATATCTGGTAGTAGCACTTGCTGGCTGTGACTCTCTGCTTGTTCCTGCTATTTACCTCTGTGTGCTAACTTATTTTTTATTTTAATGAACTGCATTTTAACTATACCGTACTGACTCCTGAGTTATTCTGGGGAACCGTGACACAAATGAAATGCATTGCGTACCCATCTGGCACTCAAAGGGTTAACATAACTTAACAACATTACATGAACACATGCATCAGAATACAATTACTTACCAGAAAACACGCCATTATGCCCTGACTCCTCAGTTGAGGGGATGCCTGGCGCTGAAGTACCCAACTCTGAGGTGTGCAGGGAGGGAACGTCACTGCCACTGCTCCTGGCGGAACTGGTGCAAATCACCAGATGAGTAGAAGAGTCACTACCTCCAGCTGATGGAGAATGGGCATGTACATCAGGAGGAACAGGAGCGGGCATGTTGACAGGGAAGACAGGTGCTGTAGGGGCAGGGGAAGATGCAGGAGCACAGTCATCTTCAGCATCTGAGGATTCCACTGGTCCTGCTACAGGGGTGATGGGAGCTGGTCCAGCATGTGATGGACCAGCAGCATCCTCATCACCACCTGAAACAGTAGCAGCTTCTGCCTCAGATGCTGCAATGAGGCCATCCAGGACCTGTTCATAATGATGGAATAGAACAGGTCTACTTGAGGCCCCAGATGACTGCTCTACATCCATCTTTGCCCTTTTCTGCAGCACCTGCCTTCTCAAGTTGTAAACCCGCTTTCTGCACCTGTCTGATGTGTGTGGGGACACTGCCACCTCATTGACAGCTTCCACCACAGTATCCCACATTTCTCTCCTATCCACTACTGCGGTGGAAGCTGCCAATGGTCCAAAGAGCTGGGGAAAACAGCCCTGCAGTGCCCCCACTAGTGCCTCATTCTCCTCGATGCTGAAGGGTAGATCTCTCCTTCTGGCCAATGCTGCTGTTGGTCTGCACTCAGTCCTCTTCTTCAAGATGGTGTCTGTTGGGGGCTGGTTCTTGTTTGGGGGTACTCCCCACTTTTTTTCCAGGTAATAGAGTCATCTTTTTTGCATTGCTAGTAAGGCATCTGGCCAACCAGCAATGGGAATGCTAAGAGTTCAAAACTTGGGCCAACAGTATTCGAAAGCATGAGCTGGAATGGGCGATGCCATCTCAATATATCAAATATGATTCAAGGAAGATACAACGTGATGTTGTAAACTAAGCAGGGGCAGGAAGTGACAGATATGGGTTGTTCAACAAGCTGTGCAGGGTAGGTGGGGACATGCATGGGTTGGTAATGTTCACTTCATTTGTATTCGACTAACTATGTAGAGTGGGTTATGTTCGACAAACTATGCAGGTTAGACTGTGACAGACATATATTCGTGATGTTCAACAAACTATGCGTGGCAATCTGTGATCATGCCGAGGAGGCAACTGAGTGCTCAATGCCCAGCACATTCAGTTTCTTTCAAACTTTACTACTACGCGACAACTCTGGGTAAACCAAATACAACTCCAATGTATACTGTACATAACATTACTGCTTACAGTGATAGCTAAGAAGACACAAGCAGAGTATGGACTTAACTGGAAAATAAATGGCCAAAGATGGGGGAAATTTATTTTGAATTAGTGGTGCATGCGGCATGGTTGTTGGCCTGCTGGTTGAACTCTTGCCAGCCCTTAGTGTATATGAACAAATTACTTAACTATTTGAGTGTCAGAGAGTTATCCAACGCATTGAAAAGAAATGTGTTGGATACCGCTCTGGCACTCAAAGGGTGAAAGTGGCTAAGGGTTTGGACAATACAGGATGAAGATTGCTTAGAATGAAACAATTAAAAGTGTGGTTTGAGTTTGAAAGATTACAGCCTAAAGTGGGGAAGGGAGATGGATATACACAGATCATATATATGTGTTGCTGATGGTGTGACTTGTGGGACATTCTGGTCATTTTGTAGTTAACTTTATAACCTACTGACAACTCTTTGGGTAAGTGAGTTGACGATTTACACAAGATTAATGTATGAAACACTAATGTATACACATAGACTGATCTGATATGAGGGGAAATCAGGTTAGGAAAAGAAGACAGGGGAATATGGCTACCAAAGAGGGACAATAGGGTAGGAGGCTGGTACAAGAAAATGAAACCTTTAACCATGTACTAACATAGAATGTCATATGTATAGTTTGTCGATGTTTGACCACTTATGTTGAGTAGGATGTGACAGGCATGGGTTGTTGATGTTCGACCATTTGCTACATTGAAAGGGACAGGCATGGGCTGTCGATGCTCGAACTCGTGCAATTTGGATTGTGACCAGCAACCCATGCTGGAGAAGAGGTGACATGCACAGACTGGCAATGTACGACAATATCCATTTTTGGGATGGATCTTTGTCTATATGCACACCCTGTCTGGAAAAAATGATAGCGGCGTGCATGGAGGCACACTGCTAATCATTTAACCCATGTTAAATTCAGCCAAATCATTCAGAATGGATCAGAATGTCGTCCAAATCGAATAGGGCTGGTCCGAAATTAGGATCCTCCGAATTAAAAAATAATAATTTTGTCCTAATTCAAATTAAATCAAAAATTTTGGCTGTGCACAAATCTAGTAATGAGTTTATCTTCCTGATAGTGGACAACGGATAGGAGGAGGAACCCAATGAGCAATCTAGCAGAGGCAAGAGGTGGCAGTTCAGATCTCAGTCTAGGACCAGAACACCTTCCTTAAAGGACTCAAGCACCTCCAGTGATTGCTGGAAGAACCTAGTTTGCAACTCGGAAGGGGCATATATATATTTGCGAAAGTGAAAATCTATCTATTAGACCCTTGACAAAGATGAACCTGCCTTCTTTGTATTTACGCACCTGAGTAAGAGTGAAAGAAAGGCGTTTGTGGAAAAGGATCCCCACCCTGTTGAGTCTCAAGGAAGAAGAGCTCAAAAATGACTTATCAAAGTATCTGTTGGTTAATTTCTGCTCCCGAAGAGTTGTATCAAAATCACATCGCTTCCCATTCTTCATAACTCTTCCAAAGCCATGGAGCGTTACGGATGAGTGTCAAAGCCTCTGATGTTCATGGAGACAACATGAAGTTTAGGGGCTGTTGAGTCAGACACCATAAGAAGAGTGAAAGTTGGGTGAAAACCACACAAAGCCCGGGCCCGCCCCCCCCCCCCAACGCTTGCAGCAATACAAGGCATACTCCCATTTTAATGAGTGATGGGCATTCGGGCGCTTGAGCAAGAACAAGAGGAGACACAAGAGAAGAGGTAGCAGGGTAAAGACAGTAAAAGGAGGAGAAGAAAGAAAGGAAGGACAAAGGAAGATAATACTCTACTGAGGAGGGTGCACGAGGGCATAGGTCCTCTCTCCTGAGTTTGTATATACAGTAGAGAGAAAGGGCTTGGACAGGGGAACAAGAAGAGAAGCCAGTGTCACAGCTTACCTTGGTTCCAGCGCCACTGCTTCAGCGACCCTCGGCATCTATCACAGTGCCTGTGATCTTTTTCTGTCACTCTCGCTGGTGGTGCTCTCCTATTGGCTGAGCCTGTTTGGCCCGCCCATTGTGACCTTTTTATGCCTGGCCTTTGGCACCTGTCAGGTGCCCTTTCGTGGTGTTCCTGAGCCAGTGTTGCTGTTGCTGTGTTCCAGTGTTCCTGATTCCTGTGTACCGATTTGGCCTGTTCTGACTATGCTCCTGAGTTCCTGCTCTGTGATCTGACCCGGCTTGGCTGACGTTCCTGCTTGTGACCTGATTTGGCTTGTCTGAGAATCCTGCTCCGTGATCTGACCCAGCCCAGCTGACGTTCCTGCTTGTGACTTCATCCGGCTTGTCTGCGAACCCTGCTCCGTGATCTGACCTGGCCTGGCTGACTTCCTGCTACTGACCCTGCCATCGTTCCAGCTTCCTGCTGCTTGGTGTCGCCGAGGCGACATTCTGACTTCCGCTGTGCTTGTGGCAGGGCTGATCGTGATTGCCTCCATTAACACCTGCAGAGCCGTGTCTCCATTTGCTGAGTCTCCAGTAACACGTGCAGAGCTGTGCTTCCGTTTGCTGAGTCTCTCTTAACACTTGCTGAGTGGTGCCTACGTTGTTGAGCCTCCGGTTGTACTTGCAGAGCTGTTTGTCCGTTCCTTGAGCTTCCATTAATACGTGCAGAGCTGTAGTCTCCATTATCTGAGCCTCTTTTAACACTTGCAGAGCCGTTGCTGATCATCCGCTACATCTGCTGAGCCGGTCTCATTTAGAGCCTTGCAGTGTAGTCGGTCTCCGTTACCACGCCCGCGGGAGGCGCTATTGGCGCTAGCTCGTTCAGTGTTAACTCTCCGTTACACGCCCGGTGGGGCTATTGGCTCAAGCTCTTGCAGTGCAGTTTGTCTCCGTTACTACGCCCGTGGGGGCTATTGGCTCAAGCTCTTGCAATACAGTTTGTCTCCGTTACTAACCCCGTGGGGGCTATTGGCTCAAGCTATTGCAGTACAGGTTGTCTCTGTTACTACGCCCGTGGGGGCTACTGGCTCAAGCTCTTGCAGTGTGGTTGTCTCCATTACCACACCCGTGGGGGCTATTGGCTCAAGCTACTCTGCAGTATTCTGGCCTCAGTTCCTGTTCTGCCTAAGCAGCTATTTATGCCTTATGGACTTAAGGTGTTGTATCATCTAACACCACTTGCTGCCTCATTACCACCTTGGGCATGCTAAACACCACAACAGAGACTGATTGATCACTTGTACTTAACCATTGAGTACCCTTACTATTCTGTGCCTGTCCTGTGACAGTATATGTATAGTTCTTCCATCTGTATACTGGGCCTGAGAAGGCATCTGTAAGCATATATCTCGCTATTGTTCTGTGTTGCTTATAGAGGGCAATCTTTCTTATTTATTTTTAATAAAATTGTGTTTTATTCTAACCTGCTGGTCTGAGTGTCTTGAAAAACTGTTACAGCATCATTCCACATGTCACCTGCAGACACGAGGCTTCAGAGTGAAGCAGGCCTCTGTTTCATGCCATGCTTCCTGTAGTCTCCTCCTACCTACTTCCTCTGAGCCTGCTCCTCCTACCTACTTCCTGAGGAGGGGTTTAAAGGGCAGTCTGAGTCCTGACTCAATTGCCCTTGCATTGTTGTTCTACACAGTTGGGTTTCCTTGGGCTCTGTGTATGACCTGGCTTCTCTGACCATCCAGTCTGGTGCTGACCTGTGGCTCTGTCTGACTATTCTCCTGCCCGCTCCTTGTGTATAGTAGACACCCAGTCTGGTGCAGACCTGCGGCTCTGGTTAAGACCTTACTCCCTGACTGCAGGCATGAGTCAGGATCGCTCTGATGCTTCTGAGAAAGGAGATGTCCGTCTCCTTACTGGCTGCAGGCTTGAGTCAGTACTTCTCCCTTACCGTATCATATTTAGAGAGATCCCTAGATCTACCTGCTGATTGTAGGCATGAGTCAGTTAGTCTCTTACTGGGATTCCTGCTGGGCCTTCGTTATATAGAGACTCCTGAAGCTTCTGCCAGTCTCTTTAAGAGCATTCCGACTTTTGGCAGACTCCTATTTCTGATAGAGTCATTGGCCACTAGAAGGACCTCTACTCATTGTTCTGTGATTTACTTACTCATTGTTCTGTGATTTACTGTATTTATATTTATTCAATAAAGATTGTTTTACTATACCGTACTGACTCCTGGTTTGTTCCTGGGAAACCGTGACAGCCAGAAAGCCAGCATGAGAACAAGTCCCACACTAACCAAATAAGTAAAGAGGTTAAACATTGGACTGTGGGCCTCAGGACCAGAAGTCCAAGAGAAAGACAATCCCACCAGCTTAAGGATAGACACAGAGGGAATATAGGTGGGGTGGAGGGAGATGGGGGAGGAAGGAATGGCTATGAAGTCTACACAGTTAAGAGGGGAAACATTGGAAATAAATGCATCCAGCACCGGAATCGGAAAGGGAGACCTCTCAGTAACCATAAAACATGTAATTAAAGAAGTGAAAGATGCATATAGGCATAAGAGCAGCATGCGAGGTACCGTTAACAATTGTGAAGGTATACTGTAAGTAAATAAGGCGTCTGGGGTGCCATCCACGGAAAAACAAAGGGAGTGATCCTAGACATGGATGCGCTCATACGCTTTATGAACCCCGTGGGGGGATGGGAGTGCTACAATTAGAATTCCAAGGAGGAAGGGAACAGATGGTATGGTGATGAATTGTAAATACAATCTAGATGTCTCTAAAGATCCAGTGTCCTGTGACCTTCCCCTCCTCCCCTGAAGAGGCCCGCCGGCCCAGAGCAGTAGCCCCCAAATGTTGAGAGCCCCCACTCCACACCACAAACCCCCCCCCAAGAGCGGTATCACCACCCCAAGACACAGAGGTACTCTGCTAATAAAAGTGAGGGGGAAATGAACTGCCTAGGGGAGCAGCAGCAGCATCTGTTCAGACCATCAGGGTCCAAGATCAGCGTGCCGAAGCACCTATACGCGAGTCCAAAGGGATCAAGCAGAATAAAGCTTTAATATTAAAGTGTACATAGCTATATCACTGGCCCAATATCCCTGCTCTCCCACACCATTAAGTAAACAGGAAGATAGCTTCATGATCTGGATAGCACTGGAAGCGCACAATAACATCCCTGGGAGCATCAGGGGTGGCCATTATAGACTTCATTAGTCTATGTGCTCTATCAATCGGCATGTTAGGCAGGTCATTTTTCTGCAGAAGGTGGGCAGGAGTTGTAAATACTCCACTAGCGCATCTGGTGAGATGGATTCAGGGATGCCCCTAAACCTCAATTATTTAATCTATTCCTATTTTTGGCATCATCCATTTTGATCAGAAGATCTAGAATTTGGTGATGGAGGTATTCTAACTTCTTGGTGACATCCTGCTTAAAAGAATTCAAATTGTACATATCTTCTTAGGTAAGCACCTTGTCTCCCAGTTGTTCCACATTGGTCTTAATTTCTTTGATCTCCTCCTTGAGGAAGGCCTTTAATGTCATCAACAAGTCCTGTTTCGTAGAGGGGGATCTCATGTATTCTCCATCCTCGCAGGGCTGCTGAGCGGCCTGGTCCGAAGGTGTTACAAGGGTCGGATGAGTTTCATGAGCTGAAGCACCAAACTCTGCCATCTTGTCCTGTGTCAAGGTTTAGCAGAGCTGCTCTCTTTCTCTGCTGCTTGATTCTGCTGTCTGTGCTAATCTATTGCTCTGATATCTATTGCTACTGCCTTCCCTGTTCTGAGTTTAGCTGAATCAGTTGACCTCTCTGTGATTGCTCACCTGACTGCTATCAGCCAACCCTCCCAGGGTATTTAAAGCAGCTTGGCTCACTTCCTCATGCCCTTGTGTTTGCTTCTGGCTGCAAGAGTGTTCTACTGTGTTCCTGATTTCCTGTGCATAACCTGGCTTCCCCTGAAGTCCATTCTGGTTCTTGACTCCCTGGCTTGTTCCTGACATCACTGATCTCCATACTCCTGACCCTGGCTTGGCTGAGTACCTGTCTTGGTTCCTGACCCCGGCTTGTCTTTTGGTTTACGCTTTTGGATCACAATTTTTCTTTGTTTGCTTTTGTTATTATAATGGTAACCCAGGAAGCCGGGAAGTCCTGAGCCGTCGTATCCTGATTCTCTGCTCTCGAGGTCAGCTAGCACCCATCAAACCCCCGGTTGTACGGAGACCTGCGAGGATGACACACTGTTCCACCGCCACGGACAACGACTTACGAGGCTGAATAGAGCACGTCAAATGGTAGTTGGCTCGGTCACCGAATCCCCGTCGAGCACTGCAGGTCGAAGGTTCGAAGTGGCCGAAGATCAAAGGCAAAATATGCAGGAACAAATAGTGAATAGCTCTATTATGCCTCGGAGGATGGAGATCAGGCAAACCATCCAGGCAAACACGACACACAGAGACTGCTTGCTCCCAAACTAACACACTTTATTGAACTCAACAGCATCCTTTTATACACACAAAATAATAATACAACAATGCAACTGGGAGGGGCGATGGACGTAAGAGCTGGGCTTGGGTGTGAACCAATGGGCAGGGGAGCTAAAAAACTAGGTCAAACCCCACTGGACCATTTCCCCCATCCTAGGATCTCAGGGTGGGCCTACCCCGCCCCAGAGTGGCCAGACATGATTAGATTTAGCTATTCAGGAGTCCCAGCGGGGGGTATAGGTTTAATGAGTCCTAATACACATTTTGGTGAACACAATAGCTGAGTCCCAAAACCCCCTTGCCCACCATTGTAAGCGTACTGGCTCAAAAACCGGCCAATCAGCGAGCTGTGCATTCGAAGCGGCGACCAATTCCGACAGTGGTTCTTCGATGGCTCGACAACCGAACTAATGTTCCCGCCACCCCGGGATTCATTCATCAAACATCCAGGCATAATATCCCGTAGTTCGAATGTTCGAGATATGACAAGTCCTTAGTTCGAATGTTCAAAAGTCATGTCAGTTAACCATTGGTCGAGTCCTCAAAGGGAAAATAACCTCCTGTTCGGGCCCACTGCTCAGCTCACATTGTTGAGCCATTAGTAACGGCCTATGGCCCGTTACATTACTCCCCTTTTTGGTGCCCATCCAGGGGAAAAAAGAAACACTAAGGACAATAACAATATACTCCCATCGGTCGAATCTATTGATCCTCTTGCCGGGAAAGGCGGTTGCCATTCCAGTTGTCCTTTCCAGGGCGATACTTGACGGTAAAATTAAAAGTTTGCAATGCCAAGCTCCACCGGAGAAGTTGTCCATTATCCTCTGATACCCAGTTGAGCCAAACCAAGGGATTGTGGTCTGTTAGAACTGTAAACTCCCTCCCAAACAGATAAGGTTGCAGCTTCTTGAGTGCCCAGACCAGGGCCAAGCATTCCTTTTCCACTGCTGCATAGGCTGCCTCCCGGGGTAACAGTTTCCTGCTCAGATATACAACTGGATGCTCTTCCCCGGCGGCATTGACTTGACTGAGGATGGCTTCTAGTCCACAATCGAGGCGTCTGTATGGACCAAAATAGATTTGTTAAAGTCAGGAGCGGCTAACACTTGGCCCTTCCCCAGCACCTCCTTGAGGGCTTTGAACACCTGCTCCCAGTCCACAGACCATTCCACATTGCGGGGTAGGTTCTTCCTAGTCAAATCAGTTAAGGGCTTGGCCAGGGTACTATATTGGGGAACAAACTTCCTATAATACCCTGCAGTACCCAGGAAGGCCATGACTTGTTTTTTGGTTTGTGGGGTTGGCCAGTCTAAGATGGCCGCTACTTTGGCAGGTTCAGGCCGCTGTTAACCTCCCGGTGTCCCAAGTATTGCACTTCCCCCATCCCTATTTGACATTTATCTGGTTTAAGCGTGAGTCCTGCCTTAGTGATTCTGCCCAGGATGGCCTCTAGGTGGAGCAGATGCTCTTCCCAGGTGTCGCTAAAGATAGCGATGTCATCTAGGTAGGCACAAGTAAACTCTTGTGCCCCCACCAGCAGATGATCCACCAACTGCTGAAAGGTAGCTGGAGCATTTTTCATCCCAAAGAGCATCACCTTAAACTGGTAGAGGCCATAAGGGATGATAAAGGCTGATTTGGCCACCGCATCAGGGTCAAGGGGTATCTGCCAGTACCCTCTACTGAGATTGAGTGTAGAGACAACGCTAGCCCCAGCGATCCTGTCGAGCAGCTTGTCCACCCATGGCATGGGATAAGCGTCAGTGACTGTCCGGTCGTTGAGCCTCCGGTAGTCTACACAAAACCGTGTGGCTCCATCTTTCTTGGGTACCAAGACTACCGGAGAGGCCCAAGGACTAGCTGATGGTTCAGTGACCCCCAACTCTAACATCTCCTGTATTTCCTGCCACATTCCCTTCTGTACGGCCTTAGGGACTCTATACGCAGGTTGGCGTAAAGCCTCTGTCCCTGTGGTAAGGACCTGGTGCTGGGCTAGGGAGGCGAGGCCGGGTTTAGCGGAAAATAGTTGGGGCCACTTCTGGATCATGTCCCTAACCTGCTGCTGCTGGGTCGCATTTAACTGCGGCCCTAGGGAGAGGGTGCTGCTGACCTCTAAGGGCCTGGTGGTGGCCAGGAGATCAGGAATGTCCTGATCCTCTGGATCACTACTCTCTGGAGTGCAAATGGCCATCTCAGACTCAGCCCTGTGATGGTATGCCTTGAGGGCGTTCACATGACAGGTCCTCTGGTCCTGTTGTTTGGCCCCCTTGGCAATTACATATGTGGTCTCTCCCTGCCAGTCAACAACCTGATAGGGGCCTTCCCACATGGTCTGCAGCTTGTTCTGCCTTACAGGGCATAGTGCAACCACCTGTTGACCTATCTGGAATTCCCGGGGCTGAGAACGCTTGTCACAGTACTGTTTCTGCTTATTCTGCATGCGTTGGAGGTGCTAGTGGGCTAATCCCATAAGGGTGGCAAGCTTTTCCCAGAGCTCAACTATGTATGTGACTGCTGTGGTTTCCTCGGAGTCATACTTGCCTTCCCAATACTCCCAGAGGATGTTCAGGGGCCCCCGGACTCTTCTCCCGAACAAAAGTTCAAATGGGGAGTAGCCCGTGGACTCCTGAGGCACCTCCCGATAGGAAAACAGAAGATGGGGCAGGTAACGCTCCCAATCCCTTCGTGACTCCGTGAACGCCCTCAGCATCTGCTTCAAGGTCCCACTGAACCTTTCACAAAGGCCATTAGTCTGAGGGTGATAAGTGGTGGTGTGGATGGGTTTCACCCCACATAGCTTCCACACTTGGTGTAGAACCTCAGAGGTGAATTGGGTGCCTTGATCAGACAGGATCTCAGCGGGAAACCCAACACGGGAAAAGACCTTAATAAGCGTGTCGGCAACACTTTCCACCGTGATGGTGGAAAGGGCCACCACCTCGGGGTATCATGTGGCGAAGTCCACAATGGTAAGAATAAACTTCTTTCCAGTGTGACTAGGCCTAGCAAGGGGTCCTATGATGTCTATGCCTACTCGCTTAAAAGGTTGCCCTATGAGGGGGTAGAGGCTGCATCGGGGCAGGCGGATGGTCTCCCCTTTTTTCGACCCACTGACAAATGTCGCAGGTCTGACAAAAGCGTTGCACATCTCGCAATAAGTTAGGCCAGAATAAAGCTCTGGTTATCTGCTGCTCAGTGCGCCAGATTCCCAGATACCCTGCTAATGGTACATCATGTGCTAGGGACAGGAGGGCATCTGTGTTGGAGGGGTACTAGTAGTTGGGTATGAGTAACCTACGTGGCGCCCTGGCAGCACATTTGAGTGCTCCAGTAGAGTAGCCCATTTTCCCAGAGGAAACTCTCCCCCCCTTCCCAAGTCTCGGCCCTACTTCTATACCCTGCTAAGGTGGCATCTTCTAATAGGGCCTTACAAATTCTAGGAGTGGTAACCATGATATAGGGGGGTCTAAAGGACTGGGACTAAAAGGGGAAGATGAGCTTACCCTCTGGCGCTGGGCGGCTGCTCTGGTGACCACATGACAATCCTCAGCGGTTCTGTCACAGATTTGAAGACTCTCAGACTTAAGGTTTGGTAAAAACTTAACTTTATTAAAAGTTAAAGGCAGTCCCCATAGGGTAAACATACATAACAATACAACAGTTATAGCAGATATAATAGGTTCTACTGGCCTTGTCTAAATACCGGGCAAGGCAACCCAAGTGACAGTAATAATGACAGGCTCTACCGACCTTGCCTATACTGGGTAAGGCAACCATGAGATGACATATACCGGTTCTACCGGCCTTACCAATACCGGGCAAGGCAGCCCAAGGAATGCGGAATGGAGGCTCTACCGGCCCTGCCAATAGTTGGTAAGGCAACCTTAACGATGGTGAAGTACAAGGTTCTACCGGCCTTACCAATACCGGGCAAGGCAGCCCAAAGGAGTACTGTAGTAGGCTCTACCGGCCCTGCCAATACCGGGTAAGGCAACCTTAAGGATGGTAACGTACAAGGTTCTACCGGCCTTACCAATACCGGGCAGAGCAGCCTGAGTGAGTAGACCAGTTGTCAGATGACTAAGACAGCAGAGAGAAATAGGAATTATGGTCTTACTCAGCAGAAGTCTATTGCCAGGGATAATCAGACGACTGCATAGGAGTGGACAGCGACCTGGCCAAAGTACTGGATCATCCAGGAGCAAACCAATGTCAGCACGTTGGGACCAACAGTAAATATCGCCACCAAGTTTAATGGAGTAAACCAGCGTCCGCACGCTGGAACCAACAGTGCATCTCGCAACCAGGTTTAATGGAGCAAACCAGCGTCCGCACGCTGGAACCAACAATGTATATCGCAACCAAGTTTAGGGGAGAAAACCAGCGTCCACACGCTGGAACCAACAATGTAATCGCAACCAGGTTTAGTGGAGTAAACCAGCGTCCGCACGCTGGAACCAACAATGTATATCGCAACCAGGTTTTAGTGGAGTAAACCAGCATCCGCACGCTGGAACCAACAATGTAATCGCAACCAGGTTTAGTGGAGTAAACCAGCATCCGCACGCTGGAGCCAACAATGTATGATCAGCAGCGAGAAGAACAATGTCGCCGGAGCGACGGCTGGAGCAGGAGATTCAGGAACTCAGTAAGATTAACCCGCGAGGTGCTGGAACACAGGAACACTAGAATACAGGCACCCAGGAACACTGGGACACTAGCATACAGGAACACTGGAACAATGGAACACAGGATCAGCAAGTACAGCAGGAACAGCAGGACCAGGCCCAGGAGCCTGACCAGCAGGTCAGGCAGAGTGAGGTCAGAAACACCACAAAAGGGCAACCTGGAAGTGCTCAGCCTGGGTTTAAAAAGGCTGTGTGAGGAGGGCTAATCACAAACAGCCAATCATGATTACTCAGCAAGTGACAGACACTGAACAGCACGAATCACGAGCACCGTGATAGTACCCCCCCTTTCAAAGACCCCCTCTCCTAGAGTAGGGTCTAGGCTTCTGAGGGTATTTGGCATGAAATATACGTAGTAACTTGGGTGCATGAAGGTCCTTACTGGCTACCCAGGAACGTTCCTCAGGACCATAACCTTTCCAATGCACCAGATACTGTACCCCTCCTCTACGTCTACGGGAATCAATAATATTTTGTACTTCATACTCCTCCTGCCCCTCGACTTCAACAGGACCTGGCCTCACAGGAGTGGTAGTATAACAGTTACAAACCAGAGGTTTAAGGAGAGACACATGGAATACATTATGAATGCGCATAGAAGCAGGTAATTCCAAGGCATAAGAAACAGGGTTAATTTTGCGAATGATCTTGTACGGACCAATGAACCGAGGTGCCAGCTTATTAGATGGGACCTTGAGCTTTAGATTCTTGGAGGACAGCCATACTCTATCCCCGACTTGGAAGGAAACCGCTGGAAGCCTTCTGCGATTGGCATGACGCTGATGGCGCTGAAAAGACTGGCCCAATGCCCTCTGAACTTGTGCCCATGTGGAACGGAGTTGCTCTATATGTTCATCCAGAGCTGGAATCTGCTGTGTCTGAAAGGAATCCGGGAGCAGACAGGGTTGGAACCCATAATTGATAAGAAACGGAGAGCTCCCGGAGGAAGAATTAACTGTGCAGTTCCTGGCGAACTCTGCCCAAGGCAACAAGTCGGCCCAATTATCATGATGGTCAGTCACAAAACATCGCAGAAACTGTTCCAATCCTTGATTGGCCCTCTCAGCGGCCCCGTTAGTCTGGGGATGATATGCAGAGGAAAATGATAGCTGTATGCTCATCTGTTCGCAAAATGCCCTCCAGAATCTGGACACAAACTGGCTCCCCCTGTCAGACACCAGTACCCTGGGTACTCCATGTAACCGAAACACTTCTCGAGCGAATACCATTGCCAATTCTTTGGCCGAAGGAAGGCCACGGAGGGGTACAAAGTGTGCCATTTTAGAAAACCTGTCTACCACCATCAATATGAAGGAGTACCCTCTAGACCTGGGCAATTCTCCCATAAAGTCGATAGAGACGTGAGACCAAGAGCGTTTACCATTAGGCACCGGCTGAAGCAAGCCCACAGGGAGATTTCTAGGGGTTTGGGCACGGGCACAGGTGGCACAGGCATTCGTAAAATTGGCACAATCTGCTCTCATAGAATGCCACCAAAATAGCTGAGAGAGAGACCAGAACAATTGATCTCTACCAATATGTCCCGCAGCCTTAGAGGAGTGGTAGGTTTCAAGTCATCGAGTACGGAATGGCTCAGAGACAAAACATTTGCCCACTGGAGTCTCATGAGGAGCAGAGGCTTGGGATGCCAAAATCTCCTCCCCCAGTGGTGAAGTAATACTAGTACGTATGGTAGCCAATATTCGATCAGGTTGAATGATAGGTGCTGGTACCTCTTCTCTGTCAACCTCCGCTTCAAATTGTCTAGACAGAGCATCAGCCCTAACATTCTTTGATCCCGGCAAGTATGATACAATGAAATTGAATTGGGATAGAAACAGTGCCCATCTGGCCTGGCGAGAAGACAGTCTCTTGGCCTCAGAAAGATACGTCAGATTCTTGTGATCAGTTAGAATCAAAACGGGGTTTTTTGTGCCTTCAAGTAAATGACGCCATTCTTTGAGAGCGAGGATAATGGCCAGTAATTCTCGATCACCAATCTCGTAATGACTTTGAGCACTAGTCAATTTTTTTGAAAAGAATCCACAGGGTCTGAGTGTACCGCCTTTAACCTGTCGCTGAGAGAGCACCGCCCCGACCCCAATATCTGAGGCATCAACCTCTAAGGTAAAGGGAAGTAGTGGATTAGGGTGGGACAACACAGGCGCTTCAGCAAAGGCTACCTTCAACTTCTCAAAGGCCTCTTCAGCAGCCACCGGCCAGAGGGATGGGTTAGCGCCCTTATGCGTGAGGTCAGACAGAGGTTTCACGATAAATAATTGGCGAAGCCCAGAAACCGTTGGATGGCTTTGAGGCTCTTGGGTTTAGGCCATTGTAAGACTGCCGTCAATTTCTCTTTATCCATGGCAATGCCGTCTTTGCCAATTATAAACCCCAGAAACGGTACACTGGTTTTGTGGAACTCGCATTTCTCCAGTTTACAGAATAATTTATTTTTTCGTAAGTGCAGCAAGACTTCAGACACATCCTTGATGTGTTGTGACAGGTCTTTGGAGTGGATAAGTATGTCGTCAAGATAGACTACAACACAAGATTGTAGCATATCTCTAAGAACGTCATTGATCAGTTCTTGAAATACTGCAGGAGCATTACATAGACCAAATGGCATGACTAGGTATTCATAATGCCCAGATCTCGTATTGAAGGCAGTTTTCCACTCATCACCAGCTCTGATATGTATCAAATTGTAGGCTGCCCTTAGGTCCAATTTGGTGAAAATCGAGGACCCCTTAAGTCTATCAAACAGCTCGGTGATGAGTGGTATTGGGTAGGCATTCTTTGCCATCAGCTTATTCAGCCCACGATAGTCTATGCATGGTCGCAGTTCGCCACTTTTTTTCTTAACAAAAAAGAACCTGGCGCCGGCCGTAGAAGTAGATTTCCTTATGACCCCTCTACTGAGGGCATCTGCTATGTATTCCTCCATAGCTTGGTACTCCTCACAAGACAATGGATACGTGCGTCCCCTCGGTGGCACTGCTCCAGGACTCAGTTCTATGCGAAAATCGTATGGTCTGTGCTGAGGCAGGGCACCAGCCTCTCCCTTACTAAAAACGTTGTTAAACTGCCGGTAGACATCCGGTAGTGAAGGGGAGGTGCACAAGAGCTTAACAGGGTGGGTAACGCAATTATTCATACGGAACTGAGACCAAGCAGCAATCTCACATTTCTGCCAATCAAATTGTGGGTTGTGCAACTGTAACCAAGGAAAGGCCAAAATCACGGCATGGTGAGGAGAATTAATCAATTGGAACTGCTGCTCTTCCTTGTGAAAAGCCCCAATAGTCATGGACAAGGGCATCGTTTCAAAAGTAACTTGGGCGGGTTCCAAAGGTCTGCCATCAATTGCTTCAATAGCAAGAGGGGTTTCTCTCTGAATCCGTGGTACCGCATGCAATTCAGCAAAGGTATTGTCCATAAAATACCCAGCTACACCAGAATCAACCAAGGCCAAAACCTCAACTGAGCGTTGTGCCCATGACAATACCACCTGTATGGTGGGTTTAAGTGTGCCCAACAATGGGGACGATTGGACACCATCTAGGGCCTGTCCCCCAAGGTACCCTAGGTGTGTTCGTTTCCCGGACGTACCGGACAAGATCTTAACAGGTGACCATTTTTACCGCAATACAGACATAATCCTTGTGTCTTGCGATACCTTCTCTGCTCCTTAGTTAACCTAGTGAAACCCACCTGCATAGGTTCACATGGTTCCTGTATGGATTCACTAGGTTTGGATGCAGAGGGAGGGTTGGGTGGGCAAAATATGCTACTGGACCCATTATCTTTTAACCGTACTCGTCGCTCTCTGGCAGTTAATCTTTCACGTATTCTGAAGTCAATTAGAATCACGTATTCGATATAATTATCTAGGTCAGTAGGTAAATCTTTTGCTGCAATCTCATCTTTAATCTGGTTACTCAATCCTTGAGCAAAGGCTGCCAACAGGGCCTCGTTATTCCATCCTACCTCTGCTGCCAAGGTGCGGAATTCAATGGCATAATCGCCAACAGTTGTATCTCCATGAGACGTTTAGCAGCAGAGGTAGTTCTACCAGGAGGCTCAAATACTCTTCGAAAGGATTGCACAAAATCACAGAAATTCTCTGTGCAGAGTTTAGCGTTTTCCCAAAGTGGGTTAGCCCAAGCCAATGCTCTGCCAGTCAGCAGGGATATCATGAACCCAACCTTGCTGCGATCACTAGGAAATGCGTGTGCCATCAATTCCATAAATATTTCAAGTTGCTTGATAAACCCTCTGCATAGCTGAGGGTCACCGTCATATCTCAGCGGCAAGGGTGCAGAAGCCGTTAACCCTTTGACTGCGGTCCCTGGGGACCTAGACTCATTCTCCGGTGTCTCAATTGGCGAGACCAACGGGCTAGAACTGGACTTATCAGCAAGTACCAAACTGCGTTCAAGAATAGTTTGGATAGCAACCGCTAGCTGATCCAAACGTTGCTCGAGCGTATCCCTCCTCCAATGGATATTCTGTGCGTTACCGTCACTCTTACTGTCTGAGGTCATGGCCCTTTCGTACTGTCACGGATTTGAAGACTCTCAGATTAAGGTTTGGTAAAAACTTAACTTTATTAAAAGTTAAAGGCAGTCCCCATAGGGTAAACATACATAACGATACAACAGTTATAGCAGATATAATAGGTTCTACCGGCCTTGCCTAAATACTGGGCAAGGCAACCCAAGTGACAGTAATAATGACAGGCTCTACCGACCTTGCCTATACCGGGTAAGGCAACCGTGAGATGACATATACCGGTTCTACCGGCCTTACCAATACCGGGCAAGGCAGCCCAAAGGAATGTGGAATGGAGGCTCTACCAGCCCTGCCAATACCGGGTAAGGCAACCTTCAAGATGGTGATGTACAAGGTTCTACCGGCCTTACCAATACCGGGCAAGGCAGCCCAAAGGAGTACTGTAGTAGGCTCTACCGGCCCTGCCAATACCGGGTAAGGCAACCTTAAGGATGGTAACGTACAAGGTTCTACCGGCCTTACCAATACCGGGCAGAGCAGCCTGAGCGAGTAGACCAGCTGTCAGATGACTAAGACAGCAGAGAGAAATAGGAATTATGGCCTTACTCAGCAGAAGTCTATTGCCAGGGATAATCAGACGACTGCATAGGAGTGGACAGCGACCTGGCCAAAGTACTGGATCATCCAGGAGCAAACCAACGTCCGCACGTTGGGACCAACAGTAAATATCGCCACCAAGTTTAATGGAGTAAACCAGCATCCGCACGCTGGAACCAACAGTGTATCTCGCAACCAGGTTTAATGGAGCAAACCAGCGTCCGCACGCTGGAACCAACAATGTATATCGCAACCAAGTTTAGGGGAGAAAACCAGCGTCCGCACGCTGGAACCAACAATGTAATCGCAACCAGGTTTAGTGGAGTAAACCAGCGTCCAACAATGTATATCGCAACCAGGTTTAGTGGAGTAAACCAGCGTCCGCACGCTAGAACCAACAATGTATATCGCAACCAGATTTTAGTGGAGTAAACCAGCGTCCGCACGCTGGAACCAACAATGTAATCGCAACCAGGTTTAGTGGAGTAAACCAGCGTCCGCACGCTGGAGCCAACAATGTATGATCAGCAGCGAGAAGAACAATGTCGCCGGAGCGACGGCTGGAGCAGGAGATTCAGGAACTCAGTAAGATTAACCCGCTAGGTGCTGGAACACAGGAACACTAGAATACAGGCACCCAGGAACACTGGAACACCGGGACACTAGCATACAGGAACACTGGACCACAGGATCAGCAAGTACAGCAAGAACAGCAGGAACAGGCCCAGGAGCCTGACCAGCAGGTCAGGCAGAGTGAGGTCAGAAACACCACGAAAGGGCAACCTGGAAGTGCTCAGCCTGGGTTTAAAAAGGCTGTGTGAGGAGGGCTAATCACAAACAGCCAATCATGATTACTCAGCAAGTGACAGACACTGAACAGCACGAATCACGGGCACCGTGATAGTACCCCCCTTTCAAAGACCCCCTCTCCTAGAGTAGGGTCTAGGCTTCTGAGGGTATTTGGCATGAAATATACGTAGTAACTTGGGTGCATGAAGGTCCTTACTGGCTACCCAGGAACGTTCCTCAGGACCATAACCTTTCCAATGCACCAGATACTGTACCCCTCCTCTACGTCTACGTCAGCCTGGGTTTAAAAAGGCTGTGTGAGGAGGGCTAATCACAGACAGCCAATCATGATTACTCAGCAAGTGACAGACACTGAACAGCACGAATCACGGGCACCGTGATAGGTTCCTGTGGAGCTGAAGTGACTCTGCAGGTGTCCCAAATCATTCCCCAAAAGGACGTCAGCGGGCAGGTCTGGCATAACTCCCACAAGGCGATCTTCTTGGCCCTCCCTCCAGTTCAGCTGAACCTTGGCCATTGGTAACTGGTACACTTTCCCCCAGCTACCCGAACTTCCACCACTTGTTTGGACTTATAGCGAGGAGATACAAATGAAGGCTGAACCAGGGTAATGGTGGCTCCCGTGTCACACATCCCTGTAGCGGGAGTGCCATTGATAAGCACCGGCTGTAAGTGCTGCCGGAGGTTGTCCGAGTCATCATCTTGTGCCATAGCTACCTCCTGATATGTACCCCACTCACAATATTCCCGGGGTAATGACGGGACTTCCAGAGGAGCTGGCCATTCCAGGGCGCCAGACTCCCTGGTGAGGCTCCAAGAATCCGCCCTGGAGACGCACAAGGTGGGTTTAGGGGTTGGCCGGGAGAAGGGATTTGCTGGGGATACTCGAGCAGGGGCCCGATACTTGGCGGGAGCCCCCTTTGGGTCTTGAGGCTTGCCCGCACTCCCCCAATTCACCGGGCAGTTATATTGCAGATGCCCCCGCTGATTACAATTGTAGCACTGAGGTCCAGATGGAGTAGCCCTTCTGGGTGTGGAGGGTGCTCTGGCAGGCCGTGAGGTGTAAAAAGCCTGGGGAGGCCGGTTTCCCCCCCTCTTAGGGGCCGCTGGGACCTGGAACTCATTTTCCTTGTGTCCTCATGCTGATCAGTCAATTGTGCTGCTTGATCCACGGTACGAGGATCTCGATCCTGGACCCAATCCCTGACAGGCTCCACGACATTCAGGAAAAAATGCTCTAAAAGTACCAGTTGAAAAAAAGCTTCCAGAGTCTGTGCCCCACACCCATGCATTCAGTTGCGGGAGGCCCGTCCGAAACCTTGGGCCCATTCCACATAGGAATCCTGGTTCTCTTTTTGTAACTCTCTTTGTTTTACTTTATCATAGTCCAGTATGTCCTGGTCGGGCACTGCTCTGTACACATCCATAGCCCGACCTGTAAGTATTCCCGCTAAAATGGCAGTCCACTGGGACTGGTCGAACTGAAGTAGCCGACACATCCTTTCAAAGTTCCTCAGAAACCCATAGATATCTCCCTTGGTATCATCGAATGTTGGAAAAGTCTGGTGGGTTACTGGGAGACCCATTTTGACCACTTCAGGGTGCCCCTCCGCTGTCAAAGCTGCCTCTCATATACTCATTGCCCTGTCCTCCCAAGCCTGTGTCATAACCAGGTCGATCACCTTGATCGATGGATTGGGTCCATACAATGGTAGCCGTTGTGCGACCATCCGGGCTACCGGATCCTCACCGTCGAACACCCTCCGGGCAGCCCCGTTGTCGATCGCTGTTTGAGACGGACGGTAGTCGACTCTTCGCCTTGTCGACCCTGGCGTTCCAGAGTTGTCAGGCCAATGCGTTGAGTGCTCCTCCGTGGGCCCCTACAGTCGCCGCAGGTCACCCACGAAACTGCTCCTTTGTTTATGGCTGCAGGAGCTCTCCATCATGAAACTTTACAATTCCAGGTGATCCACTCTACTCACTATCCTGTGGTCCTGGGTTATCCATGGTTGCACAGACACAATCTCACATTCAACTGGGTAAGGGCCGAAATCATGGCATGGTCACCTAACTGTTCCAAGACATGCAAAGCAAAAGTGGTGAAAGTGCTAACCACATCCCTGGTCCCTTCGCTGCCTGAAGAGTACCAAGAGTTCCGGGATGTATTTGATAAGGGCAGGGCTGGTGAGCTCCCGCCTCACCGCCCATACGATTGTACCATTGAGTTGCAACAGGATGCCATACCTCCTGGCTGATGATGGTACTGTGACTAGAACCCAAAGTATATCGGAGACCCACGACTAGACTACTGGCAACAAAGACCCTAGATATCTAGGGATATAAGGAGGCAACGCAACACAGGCATTGGCAACAGGGACCCTAGAATGCTAGGAGTCCAGAGGAAGACAACTGGCACACAGACCCAGGAACGTTAGGGTCACGCGGACCCGTTAGAGGACAAGGCAGCTCAGACCCTAGAACACTAGGGCCACCGGAGGACCAAGGCAACCACTACTGGCAACAGAGACCCTAGAACGCTAGGAGTGGATCGAGGCAGCTTATCACAGAAGGCAACCGGTGTCCCGGCACATAAAGTAATAAGATAGTATATCCCGCAACAGCTGGCTCTTGAGCCTCGTGGCTACTGCAGATGGCAAGACGAGATAATGAACCTGCCTAGAGGATCTAGGTACAGAAAGGTTCCAGAGGTAATGCGCCCAGAGGAATATCTGCAACTCCCACAGGGAGTGAGCCCAGCTAGTGGTAAGCGGAGTGGAGGACACGTACAGATAACAAGAGTAACACAGTCCGAGCTGAGACAGCACTGAACCGGTACTTCACAAGTGCACACCGCCAGGGGCGATTAACCAGTATAAGTGGCTTCATCAGCAAGTGCTCAGCCGAAGGTCGACAAAATAAGCGATAGCGCCAACCCGGCGCCACAACAGTGGGAATGCAGCCAGCTCAGTCAGCAGCGTAGCGGGTTCCTCAGCCAGATCAGTCAGCAGTGTAGCGGGTACTCGGCCAGGCCAGTCAGCAAGGGAGAGTTCTCAGCCAGATAGTCAGAAACAGAATGGGTTCTCAGCCAGATCAGTCAGCAACGGAGCGGGTTCTCAGCCAGATCAGTCAGGAATGGAGCGGGTTCTCAGCCAGATCAGTCATAATGGACACGTACAGATAACAAGAGTAACACAGTCCGAGCTGAGACAGCACTGAACCGGTACTTCGCATGTGCACATCGCCAGAAGCGGTTAACCAGTATAAGCAGCTTCAGCAGCAAGTGCTCAGCCGAAGGTCGACAAAATAAGCGATAGCACCAAGCCGGTGCCACAACAGTGGGAACGCAGCCAGATCAGTCAGCAGCGTAGCGGGTTCTTCAGCCAAATCACTCAGCAGCGTAGTGGGTACTCAGTCAGCAACGGAGATTCTCAGCCAGATAGTCAGCAAGAGAGCAGGTTCTCAGCCAGATCAGTCAGCAACGGAGCAGGTTCTCAGCCAGATCAGTCAGCAACAGAGTGGGTCTCAGCCAGATCAGTCAGCAACTGTCACGGTTTATTATGACTCTCAGACACAAGTTTTAGGTAAAAATCAATTTTATTGAAATAATAAATTGATAACGTAGGATGGCAATCACATACATACAGATATATATAGAATATAACAAGACAGAAGGCAGACTCTACCGGTCCTGTCAATATACCGGACAGGACAGTCTGAAGTAATAGAATGTTAGGCACTACCGGCCTTGCCAATACCGGGTAAGGCAACCTGCAGATGGAATCGCATAACGGTTCTACCGGCCTTACCAAATTACCGGGCAAGGCAGCCTCAATAGATTCATAATGTAGGCTCTACCGGCCCTGCCAATACCGGGTAAGGCAACCTCAGATGGAATGTGGCAAAAGGTTCTACCGGCCTTACCAATACCGGGCAGGGCAGCCCAGAGATAGTAGCAGCAGTCAGATGGTAATGGCAAATTGACAGGATCGTAAGCAACCCAGTGTACACACACTGAGACTAACAGGGGAATCGTAAAGCCGCAAGGCTTTGGAGCAAACCAGCGTCTGCACGCTGGGACCAACACTGAATTGTATAGCCGATAGGCTTAGGAGCAAACCAGTGACCGCACACTGGTGTAACAAGCTAGTTAGTATAGCCGTAAGGCTTACGAGCAAACCAGCGTCCGCACGCTGGGACCAACACAGAATTGTATAGCTGATAGGCTTTGGAGCAAACCAGTGACCGCACACTGGTGTAACAAGAGAGTTTGTATAGCCGCAAGGCTTTGGAGCAAACCAGCGTCCGAACGCTGGGACCAACACAGAATTGTATAGCTGATAGGCTTTGAAGCAAACCAGTGACCGCACACTGGTGTAACAAGCGAGTCTGTATAGCCGCAAGGCTTTGGAGCAAACCAGCGTCCGCACGCTGGGACCAACACAGAATTGTATAGCTGATAGGCTTTGGAGCAAACCAGTGACCGCACACTGGTGTAACAAGCGAGTTTGTATAGCCGCAAGGCTTTGGAGCAAACCAGCGTCCGCACGCTGGGACCAACACAGGATAGTACAGCCGATAGGCTTGGAGCAAACCAGTGACCGCACACTGGTGTAATAAGCGAGTTTGTCTAGCCGCAAGGCTTTGGAGCAAACCAACGTCCGCACGCTGGGACTAACACAGGATTGTATAGCCGATAGGCTTTGGAGCAAACCAGTGACCGCACACTGGTGTAACAAGCGAGTTTGTCTAGCCGCAAGGCTTTGGAGCAAACCAGCGTCCGCACGCTGGGACCAACACAGGATTGTATAGCCGATAGGCTTTGGAGCAAACCAGTGACCGCAAACTGGTGTAACAAGCGAGTTTACCTAGCCGCAAGGCTTAGGAGCAAACCAGCGTACGCATGCTGGGACCAACACAGAATTGTATAGCCGATAGGCTGTGGAGCAAACCAGTGACCGCACACTGGAGTAACAAGCAATGTCGCCAACGCGACCAGGCAGGAGGTCGCCAGGATACAGGAGACAGGCGATGCGATGACAGGAACCAGCAACGATCAGTCAGGTCAGGAAACAGCAGAGAAGAAGTTCAGCAGGAACTGCAACACCAGAGACTAGGCCGGAACCAGGACTGGAAGTACTTCAGCATGCAGGAAACACTGGAACAGTAGAGATCAGGAACTCAGGAACACATGAGATCAGGAACTCAGGAACACTGGAACAGAGGCCCAGCTATCACTGGCATAGTGATAGCAAGAAGGTCAGAAACAACACGAAAGGGCAACCAAAGGGTGCCTAATCCAGGTTTAAATAGGCAATGAAAGGCGGGCTATCTGCAGACAGCCAATAGCAGCCCCCTACTGGTGACAGACAAGGAACTGCAGCAATCACGGGCACCGTGATAGTACCCCCCCTTCAAAGACCCCCTCTCCTAGAATAGGGTCTAGGTTTCTGTGGGTAATTGCCATGAAAGGCCCTAGTTAGCCTAGGTGCATGAAGGTCCATACTATCCACCCATGATCGATCCTCAGGACCATACCCTTTCCAATGTACCAGGTACTGTACCCTTCCTCTAAGCCTACGGGAATCAATAATGCTCTGAACCTTGTACTCCTCCTGGCCCTCGACCTCAACAGGTCCTGGCACCACAGGTGTGGTAGTATAGCGATTGCAAACCAGAGGCTTAAGAAGGGACACATGGAACACATTATGGATACGCATGGATGCAGGTAGGTCTAGTGCATAGGAGACAGGGTTAATTTTGCGAATAACTCTGTATGGACCAATAAACCGGGGAGCCAACTTATTAGACGGAACCTGCAGCTTGAGATTTCTGGAGGAAAGCCATACTCTATCCCCAACCTGAAAGGAAACCGCTGGAAGCCTTCTGCGATTAGCATGGCGCTGATGACGCTGAAATGACTGACCAAGTGCCCTCTGAACTTGTGCCCATGTGGAACGGAGTTGCTCGATATGCTCATCCAGAGCTGGAATCTGTTGCGTCTGAAATGAGTCTGGAAGCAAACAGGGCTGGAACCCATAATTAATCAGAAATGGAGAGCTCCCAGATGAAGAATTGACCGCACAGTTCCTGGCGAACTCTGCCCAAGGCAACAAGTCGGACCAATTATCATGATGGTCAGTAACGAAACAACGGAGAAATTGTTCCAAGCCCTGATTAGCTCGTTCAGCGGCTCCATTGGTCTGGGGATGGTAGGCAGAGGAGAAGGACAGCTGTATGCCCATCTGTTGGCAAAATGCCCTCCAAAATCTAGACACAAACTGGCTCCCCCTGTCAGACACCAGTACCCTAGGCACTCCATGCAACCGGAATACTTCTCTGGCGAACACCATTGCCAATTCCTTCGCTGAAGGAAGACCACGGAGGGGCACGAAATGAGCCATTTTAGAAAACCTGTCCACCACCATGAATATAAAGGAGTACCCCTTGGACATAGGCAACTCTCCCATAAAATCAATGGAAACATGAGACCAGGGGCGTTCGCCATTAGGCACCGGCTGAAGCAAGCCCACAGGGAGATGTCTCGGGGTCTTAGCGCGGGCACAGGTGGCACAAGCATTCGTAAATTCGGCACAATCGTTTCTCATGGAGGGCCACCAAAATAACTGAGAAAGGGACCATAACAATTGGTCTCTACCAATATGTCCCGCAGCCTTAGAGGAATGGTAGGTTTCAAGCAGCCTAGTACGAAATGGTTCATCGACAAAACATTTGCCCACTGGAGTTTCATGGGGAGCGGACCCCTGAGAGGCCAGGATCTCCTCCCCTAAAGGAGAAGTGATACTCGTGCGTATAGTAGCCAGTATTCTATCAGGTTGGATGATGGGTGCTGGTGCTTCCACTCTGTCACTGTCGGCCTCAAATTGTCTTGACAGTGCATCCGCCCTGATATTCTTTGACCCCGGTAAGTATGATACAATGAAATTAAATCGAGACAAGAAAAGTGCCCACCTGGCCTGACGGGAGGACAATCTCTTGGCCTCCGAGAGATAAGTCAGATTTTTATGATCTGTTAGGATTAATACGGGAGTCTTGGTACCTTCAAGCAAATGACGCCACTCCTTAAGAGCGAGGATAATGGCCAATAATTATTTGTCACCTATCTCATAGTGGCCTTGAGAGACAGTCAACTTCTTAGAGAAAAACCCACAAGGTCTGAGAGTACCACCTTTCTCGTGTCGTTGCGAAAGTACTGCCCCAACCCCAATATCTGAGGCATCCACCTCTAACGTAAATGGAAGTAGAGGATTGGGGTGGGATAACACAGAAGCCGCAGCAAATGCCAGCTTCAAATTCTCAAAGGCATTCTCAGCGGATACCGGCCAACAAGAAGGATTAGCGCCCTTGTGTGCAAGATCGGACAAAGGTTTAACAATGGAAGAAAAGTTCTTAATAAACCGCCTATAATAATTAGCGAAACCCAGGAAACGCTGTATGGCTTTAAGCCCCTTGGGTTTTGGCCATTGTAAGACAGCTGACAACTTATCCTTGTCCATGGCGATGCCATCATTGCCAGTTATGAACCCCAAGAATGGCACACTGGTTCTATGAAAGTCACATTTTTCCAGTTTACAAAATAATTTGTTCTCACGGAGTCGTAGCAATACTGCGGATACATCTTTGATGTGCTGTGCCATGTCTTGAGAGTAAATCAATATATCGTCCAGATAAACCACAACACATGTCTGTAACATATCTCTCAGAACATCGTTTATCAGTTCCTGGAAAACTGCGGGGGCATTACATAGCCCAAATGGCATTACAAGATACTCGTAGTGCCCAGCTCGAGTATTAAAGGCAGTTTTCCACTCATCACCTGCTCGAATGCGCACCAGATTGTAAGCGGCCCGTAGGTCCAATTTGGTAAAAATCAAAGCGCCCTTAAAGGGATAGTAATACTTCATTTTAACTTTATTTTATTTTGTAGGCATTAAAAAAACATGAAGAATGATATAAGTCTTATCTCTGAAACCTTTATGGTTTAAGAGATATTCACAAACAAAGTATCCCCCCCCGTTCAACCATATCAGAAGGGAGATGCCCAGGTAGACTGCAGAGAGGGACAATCTTCAATTAAGATAATGGAAAAAGCTGAAAAACTTGTCAAGGGGGGAAGGGCTTTCATTGTTTTCATACAAAGAAAATTGTCCCCTTCTGTTATCTGTACTGTCATACAACCAGAGTCACATCTGAGAAGAGATGGCTTACACTAGGAAAAAGGGGCGGGGAGGGGAACTTTGCTTGTGAATATCTCATAAACCATAAAGGTTTGAGAGATAAGACTTGTATCATTCTTCATGTTTTTTTAATGCCTACAAAATAAAATAAAATTAAAACGAAGTGTTACTATCCCTTTAAGCCTGTCAAAAAGCTCGGTGATGAGTGGTATTGGGTATGCGTTTTTTGCCATTAGTTTATTCAAGCCCCGGTAGTCAATGAATGATCTTAATTCGCCATTTTTCTTTTTTACAAAAAAGAACCCAGCCCCAGCTGGAGAGGTAGATTTTCGTATGATCCCTCTAGCAAGGGCATCAGAAATGTAATCCTCCATAGCCTTATTTTCCTCACAAGATAATGGATAAGTGCGTCCTTTCGGAGGTACTGCCCCAGGCTGCAATTCGATGCAACAATCATAAGGTCTATGCTGAGGTAGCAAACTGGCCTCTCCTTTGCTAAAAACATCGCCAAACTGTTGGTACACATCCGGTATAGCCGAGGAGGTGCACAGGACCTTAACAGGCTGGATGACGCACTTGTCCATACAAAACTGGGACCAAGCAGCAATTTCACACTTTTTCCAATCAAATTGTGGGTTATGTAACTGTAACCACGGAAAGCCCAATATTACCGCATGGTGCGGAGAATTAATCAGTTGAAACTGCTGCTCTTCTCTGTGAAGTGCCCCAATAGTCATAGACAGTGGCATAGTTTCAAACATAACCTGAGGCGGTTCTAAGGGTCTGCCATCAATCGCTTCAATAGTCAAGGGATTTTCTCTTTCAATGCGTGGAACTCCGTGCAATTCAGCAAAGGTATTATCCATAAAATACCCTGCTGCACCAGAGTCAACCAAGGCCAAAACCTCCACAGAGCGTTGTGCCCAAGATAATACCACCTGTATGGTGGGTTTCATTGTGCCCGACACTGGGGACGATTGTACACCACCTAGGGCCTGTCCCCCAAGGTACCCTAGGTGTGTGCGTTTCCCGGACGTACCGGACAGGAATTTAGCAAATGTCCTTTTTTACCGCAGTATAAACACAACCCTTGTCTTCTGCGATAAAGTCTCTCAGCCTTGGTTAGTCTAGTGAAGCCTATTTGCATAGGTTCACTTGTCTCCCGTACAGGTTCACTAGACTTCAATGCCAGGGGAGGGATGGGTGGGCAAAACATGCCACTAGGCTCATTATTCTTTGACCGTAACTTGCGATCTCTGGCAATTGATCTCTCATGTATTCTGGAGTCAATTATCATAACATATTCAATGTAGTCATCTAGATCAATAGGTAGATCTTCAGCAGCGATTTTGTCCTTAATGTGGTCATTCAGGCCTTGAGAAAAAGCTGCCAATAATGCCTCGTTATTCCAACCTACCTCTGCTGCCAATGTGCGGAATTCGATGGCGTAGTCGCCTACTGTACGCCTGCCCTGATGTATCTCCATAAGGCGTTTGGCAGCAGAGGTGGTTCTACCAGGAGGCTCAAACACTCTTCGAAAAGATTGCACAAATTCTCTAAAGTTTTTAGTACAAGGTTTAGCATTCTCCCACAAGGGGTTAGCCCAAGCCAAAGCTCTGCCAGTGAGCAAAGATATTATAAACCCCACCTTACTATGATCATTGGGAAATGCGTGTGCCGTCAATTCCATAAAAATCTCAAGTTGGTTGATGAACCCTCTGCAGAGACTAGGGTCACCATCGTATCTTAGCGGAAAGGGTGCAGAAGCCGTTAACCCTTTAACAGTGCCCCCTAGGGGTCTGGTATCACTCTCCGGTGTCTGACTTGGCGAGACCACCGGGCTAGAGCTAGATTTGTCAGCAAGTACCGTGCGTTCAAGGATCGTTTGAATTGCAACTGCCAACTGATCCAAACGTTGCTCGTGCACATCCATCCTCCAATGGATATTCTGTGCATTACCTTCACCTTTGCTGTCTGAGGTCATGGCCCTTTTGTACTGTCACGGTTTATTATGACTCTCAGACACAAGTTTTAGGTAAAAATCAATTTTATTGAAATAATAAATTGATAACGTAGGATGGCAATCACATACATACAGATATATATAGAATATAACAAGACAGAAGGCAGACTCTACCGGTCCTGTCAATATACCGGACAGGACAGTCTGAAGTAATAGAATGTTAGGCACTACCGGCCTTGCCAATACCGGGTAAGGCAACCTGCAGATGGAATCGCATAACGGTTCTACCGGCCTTACCAAATTACCGGGCAAGGCAGCCTCAATAGATTCATAATGTAGGCTCTACCGGCCCTGCCAATACCGGGTAAGGCAACCTCAGATGGAATGTGGCAAAAGGTTCTACCGGCCTTACCAATACCGGGCAGGGCAGCCCAGAGATAGTAGCAGCAGTCAGATGGTAATGGCAAATTGACAGGATCGTAAGCAACCCAGTGTACACACACTGAGACTAACAGGGGAATCGTAAAGCCGCACGCTGGGACCAACACTGAATTGTATAGCCGATAGGCTTAGGAGCAAACCAGTGACCGCACACTGGTGTAACAAGTGAGTTAGTATAGCCGTAAGGCTTAGGAGCAAACCAGCGTCCGCACGCTGGGACCAACACAGAATTGTATAGCTGATAGGCTTTGGAGCAAACCAGTGACCGCACACTGGTGTAACAAGCGAGTTTGTATAGCCGCAAGGCTTTGGAGCAAACCAGCGTCCGCACGCTGGGACCAACACAGAATTGTATAGCTGATAGGCTTTGGAGCAAACCAGTGACCGCACACTGGTGTAACAAGCGAGTTTGTATAGCCGCAAGGCTTTGGAGCAAACCAGCGTCCGCACGCTGGGACCAACACAGAATTGTATAGCTGATAGGCTTTGGAGCAAACCAGTGACCGCACACTGGTGTAACAAGCGAGTCTGTATAGCCGCAAGGCTTTGGAGCAAACCAGCGTCCGCACGCTGGGACCAACACAGAATTGTATAGCTGATAGGCTTTGGAGCAAACCAGTGACCGCACACTGGTGTAACAAGCGAGTTTGTATAGCCGCAAGGCTTTGGAGCAAACCAGCGTCCGCACGCTGGGACCAACACAGGATAGTACAGCCGATAGGCTTGGAGCAAACCAGTGACCGCACACTGGTGTAATAAGCGAGTTTGTCTAGCAGCAAGGCTTTGGAGCAAACCAACGTCCGCACGCTGGGACTAACACAGGATTGTATAGCCGATAGGCTTTGGAGCAAACCAGTGACCGCACACTGGTGTAAAAAGCGAGTTTGTCTAGCCGCAAGGCTTTGGAGCAAACCAGCGTCCGCACGCTGGGACCAACACAGGATTGTATAGCCGATAGGCTTTCGAGCAAACCAGTGACCGCACACTGGTGTAACAAGCGAGTTTGCCTAGCCGCAAGGCTTAGGAGCAAACCAGCGTCCGCATGCTGGGACCAACACAGAATTGTATAGCCGATAGGCTGTGGAGCAAACCAGTGACCGCACACTGGAGTAACAAGCAATGTCGCCAACGCGACCAGGCAGGAGGTCGCCAGGATACAGGAGACAGGCGATGCGATGACAGGAACCAGCAACGATCAGTCAGGTCAGGAAACAGCAGAGAAGAAGTTCAGCAGGAACTGCAACACCAGAGACTAGGCTGGAACCAGGACTGGAAGTACTTCAGCATGCAGGAAACACTGGAACAGTAGAGATCAGGAACTCAGGAACACATGAGATCAGGAACTCAGGAACACTGGAACAGAGGCCCAGCTATCACTGGCATAGTGATAGCAAGAAGGTCAGAAACAACACGAAAGGGCAACCAAAGGGTGCCCAATCCAGGTTTAAATAGGCAATGAAAGGCGGGCTATCTGCAGACAGCCAATAGCAGCCCCCTACTGGTGACAGACAAGGAACTGCAGCAATCACGGGCACCGTGATAGCAACAGAGTGGGTCTCAGCCAGATCAGTCAGCAACGGGGAATCAGCAAATCAGGATTCGCAGGAACGTCGTCAGGCAGGCCAGGTCATACACGAACAGAGCATACACAGGAACTAGAGTCAGGAACAGGTACACTATGAAAGGGCACCCAAGTACTGTCATGACAAGGTATAAATAGGCTGACCCTGGGTGGAGTCAAGATCAAGGACCAATAAAAGTGAGGCAGTCAAAACCAGGAAGTGATAATGTCGCCGCCTGCAGCCAGGAGCATGGGCACCGTGATAGTACTCCCCTTTCAACGACCCCCTCCCCGTGGAGGAGGACTAGGATTAGAGGGAAACTTAGCGTGGAACGTTCGTAATAATAATGGTGCATGGATATAAGTGTTTGACCCAAGAACGTTCCTCTGGCCCATAGCCCCTCCAATGAACTAGGTACTGGAGTTGACCACGAACCTTACGTGAGTCTAGAATACTTTGAACCTCATACTCTTCATGGTTTTGGATACGAATTGGACTGGGAACCACAGGAGCAGAGGTATAGTGGTTACAAACCAGTGGTTTAAGCAGAGATACGTGAAACACATTATAAATCTGCATGCTAGCGAGTTCCAAGGCATAAGAAACGGGATTGACCCCACAGAAAACTTTGAATGGCCCAACAAATCGTGGGGCAAATTTGTTGCAAGGGGTTTGCAGATTCAGGTTTCTAGAAGAAAGCCACACATGGTCCCCAACCTGAAAAACAGAAGCCGGCAATCTCCTGTTATTAGCATGCCATTGGTAACGTTGGACGGACTCACATAGGGAGGTTTGTACTTGCGCCCAAGTGGAGTGGAGTTGCCGAATATGTTCGTCAAGGGCTGGAATCTGCTGTGCCTGAAATGAATCAGGGAGCAAAGATGTATGTATGTATATTATTTACGTATATTTTATTGTGTAACAACCCAGTTGGTTTGAAAAAGCAGCCTTTGAGCTGCGAAACGTTACCTCATCATATTTATTGTTATTTTCTACAATCAGTTTGTTGTTTTATATATATATTTTTAATAAATGAAAAAGATTTTAGACATCAAGCAGCCTTCTACAGTTTTTTCAATTTTTTCCATTCTTTTTTGCCCTTGGAAATTACAATACACCCTTGGATACTGGTTACCATCTGGACAAGCTTTCAAGTTTATCTGAGTGGAGACAGATTTAAGATTCTCCACAGGCTCAAAAGCTGGTTTTGGGTATATGCCTTTCAACCAGCAACTCCAATTGTGAGTATAACCTTTATATTATTGGTTATTATCTTTGTGTGGCATTTACAGGCACTATTTGGCGCCCTCTTTCTTTGTGTGTTTCCTTCTGAAACCTATAGTTCCGGTGAGTTCCCGGATGAGGTATTGATGGCACAACAGGGACCCTAGAACCCTAGGGGTGGATCGAGGCAACTTATCACGGAAGGCAAGCGGTGTCCCGGCACATAAAGTACCAAGATAGTATATCCTGCAACAGCTGGCTCTTGAGCCTCGCGGCTACTGCAGATGGCAAGACGAGCTAATGAACCTGCCTAGAGGATCTAGGTACAGAAAGGTTCCAGAGGTAATGGACCCAGAGGAATATCTGCAACTCCCACAGAGAGTGAGCCCAAGTAGTGGAAAGCAGAGTGGAGGACACGTACAGATAACAAGAGTAACACAGTCCGAGCTGAGACAGCACTGAACCGGTACTTCGCATGTGCACGTCGCCAGGGGCGGTTAAGCAGTATAAGCGGCTTCAGCAGCAAGTGTTCAGCCGAAGGTCGACAAAATAAGCGATAGCGCCAAGCCGGCGCCACAACAGTGGGAACGCAGCCAGATCAGTCAGCAGCGTAGCGGGTTCCTCAGCCAGATCAGTCAGCAGTGTAGCGGGTACTCAGCCAGGCCAGTCAGCAAGGGAGAGTTCTCAGCCAGATAGTCAGAAACAGAATGGGTTCTCAGCCAGATCAGTCAGCAACGGAGCGGGTTCTCAGCCAGATCAGTCAGGAATGGAGCGGGTTCTCAGCCAGATCAGTCATAATGGACACGTACAGATAACAAGAGTAACACAGTCTGAGCTGAGACAGCACTGAACCGGTACTTCGCATGTGCACGTCGCCAGGGGCGGTTAACCAGTATAAGCGGCTTCAGCAGCAAGAGCTCAGCCGAAGGTCGACAAAATAAGCGATAGCGCCAAGCCGGCGCCACAACAGTGGGAACGCAGCCAGATCAGTCAGCAGCGTAGCGGGTTCTTCAGCCAAATCAGTCAGCAGCGTAGTGGGTACTCAGCCAGGCCAGTCAGCAACAGAGAGTTCTCAGCCAGATAGTCAGCAAGAGAGCAGGTTCTCAGCCAGATCAGTCAGCAACAGAGCGGGTCTCAGCCAGATCAGTCAGCAACAGAGTGGGTCTCAGCCAGATCAGTCAGCAACGGGGAATCAGCAAATCAGGATGCGCAGGAACGTGGTCAGGCAGGCCAGGTCATACACGAACAGAGCATAAACAGGAACTAGAGTCAGGAACAGGTACACTATGAAAGGGCGCCCAAGTACTGTCATGACAAGGTATAAATAGGCTGACCCTGGGTGGAGTCAAGATCAAGGACCAATAAAAGTGAGGCAATCAAAACCAGGAAGTGATAATGTCGTCGCCTGCAGCCAGGAGCACGGGCAGCGTGATGGGGTGTACAATTTGGTACGAATGAAGGAGGGCCACAAATGGAAAACCGCATTTAACACCAGGAGCGGGCATTACGAATACCTCGCAATGCCTTTCAGTCTCTGTAATGCTCCAGCAGTTTTCCAGGAATTCTTAAATGACGTCCTCTGGGACATGCTCCAGCAATGTGTGGTGGTATATTTAGATGACATTCTGATCCATTCTGCCTCCATGAAAAGCCACCACTCAGATGTAGCCCGAGTTCTGCAAAAATTAAGAAAGAATAATCTATTTTGCAAAATAGAAAAGTGTGAGTTCCACCGCAAACAGGTCACCTTCTTGGGGTATGTAACGTCAGAGTTTGGTCTCACTATGGACCCTGAGAAACTCTTGGCTGTTCTCAAGTGGCAGCGTCCCGTAGGTCTCCTCTCCCTTCAACATTTCCTCGGGTTTTCCAATTACTACAGGAAATTTATCAGCAACTTTTCCTTGATTGTAAAACCCCTTACTGACATGACCAACCAAGACGGTAACTCCACGCACTGGTCTCTGGAAGCCATCAAAGCATTTGAGGCATTAAAAGTTGCCTTTGCAGCACCCATTTTGGCAAACCCGAAACCCAAGCTTCCATTCATACTTGAGGTCGATGCTTCTGAGACAGGAGTAGGCTCCCTCCTGTTTCAAAGTCCTACTCCTGATAGCCAGTTGCACCCATGTAGGTATTTCTAAAAGAAGCTGAGTCCTGCGGAGTGCAACTATGAAATTGGTGACCGTGAATTGCTGGCAATAATACTCGCTCTAAAAGAATGGAGGCATTTGCTCGAGGGAACTTCAGTGCCAATCCTAATCCTCACAGATCATAAAAACACTACATACCTGTATGAAGCGAAGCACTTGACTCCAAGACAAGCCCGATTGGCCTTATTTATGTCCCATTTTAATTATGTGATCTTGTACCTGCTGGGCTCCAAAAATGTCAGGGCTGATGCCTTATCCAGACAGTTCTCGGGCACTCAGGAAGAGAGCCCTCCTAGTCCTATTATCCCTTCGGACCGAGTACTGGCCCCCATATGTACTAGCATTACATCTCCCTTTAGGGAGAGAATACGGGCCGCCCAGGTAGATGCACCTGTTGAGACTCCTTCCATGCGCTGTTTTGTACCTATGTTAGGCGCCCCTGCTGACTGCCACACTTTTCTCATGCTCCTGACCTCTCCAGGAATTACCTTCATTATTACCTCCTTGCTTTCAAAATTCACCAAAATTATTCCAAGGACCAAGCTCTACTCCACATTCCACATACCTGGATTTACCAAAATTCAACGAATGGCATTACAACACTGAGATATACAGCGGATTGAAATATACTTCCCCTGGACCCTCTGCTAAGAAGAGATAACTCCACTGGAACACCACAAACAAGGTATATTGAAACTATAAAACTAACTCTCCTCCAGTTGTTATTTGGGTTTTGTATTTGATCATCCATTCAGCAATGCTCAGATTTCATTTCTAAACACTCAGAAAACTTATTGATGAAATATATATATTTATATATATTTCACTGAAGCACACTGGTTTTGAACTCCTGTAATCTGCATGCTTTCTTATCTATGTTATCTACAAAGCAGCCTGAAGTGCAAAATTCCACACCTCACACTGGCCTGCATCCTATAGAACAGGACAACGTGACCATCACCCACAGCTGACATCCCTGCAAAAGTTAGATGCTATTTTATCCCTATGAATGCTGAGGGAATGATCACCTATACTCACCTCCAGTTAATTGGGTTTTGGATTTGATCATCTATTCAGCAATACTCAGATTTAATTTCTACACTGTGAAAACTTATTGACGAAAAAAAACAAAGAAACAAAAGGAAAAAAAAATCAACTATATATTTCACTGAAACATATTTGAAACTGCAATCTGACCTGCATGGATGCTTTCTTATCTGTTATCTACAAAGCATCCTGAAGTGCAAAATTCCACACCTCACACTTGCCTTCATCCTAATGAACAGGACAATGTGATCATCCCCCACAGCTGACATCCCTGTAAAACTCAGAGGCTATTTTAACCCCTTCACCGCTGAGGGAATGATCACCTATTCTGCCTCATATCTGTATTCCCTACAACCACTCAGCCCCTCGCAAGTGGTTACCTTAAAATCGCTTGGCATCTTCAAAGGCACTCACAGGGGCTGCCGTGGTGGAAAATCAAAACTTAAAGTTCAATCTCCTGACACTCTCATAGCCACTCCGCCACTTCTACCTGCAAACCCAATTGAAGTGATTCAATCCAGAAGCCACAAAAAGCGCACATTCAAATCAAGGAAACCTCTTTGTGTGATCCCCATAAGAAGATGCATTGTTTCCAAAGTACAGAGCAAGAACTCAGAACCCCAAGACTGTCCTATCAAATCAATCCTGTGCAATGCCAGATCAATAAAGAACAAAAGAGCTATTATCGCCAACCTTATTGAAACATGTGAATTAGCGTGCATTACAGAATCTTGGCTAGATGACAATGCGGGGCCTATCCTAGAAGCAGCTGTTCCAGGCAATTATACAGTGTTCCACCGCCCGAGACAAGAACGCAAGGGAGGTGGAGTAATGATTTGTGTCAAATCATCCTTAAACCCCAGGCCAATATCAGTCCACACACCCCAATCTTTTGAATGTGTAGCTGCTAGCATCTCAATAGATAGAGGATTTCGGATACTGTTAATATACAGACCCCCAGGAGACGGGAAGAGATTTCTTCAAGAACTCTCAGACCTTTTCACTGGTTTAATCCTTGAACATCCTAGATGGATTATATTGGGAGACTTCAACACTTGGATTGATGACACACTATCCCAACTGGGGCAGGACCTCCTCAGCCTGATGAGTGCACTCGGCTTCACACAAATAGTTGCCACTTCCACCCACAGAAAAGGTCATACACTTGATCTAGTGTTCCAGTGTGGACTAGAAGTGTCGCCAGTAAGTGTAAATCCAGTTGTATGGTCAGACCACCACTCCATACACTTTTCCATTGGATCACAATCAGCCAGACCACAGCCTCAGAACCTGGTCAAACACCGCTCATTAAAAGGGGTGACCCCTCTGGATGTAACATCAAATATGGATCTAAGTGAACTGATGGACACTTGTGAAGACCCTGGCTCCTTAGTCCAACTACAACAAAACCATAAGGGACACCCTAGAAAGCATTGCACCATCACGCATATGCACTATCAAAACTCACAATAATGCACCTTGGTTTGATAGCACCATCAGAGAATTGAAGAGAACAGGCCGTAAACTCGAGGGAAGGTGGCACAGGACACATGACCCAGAGGACAAAGTTGCTCTTATCAATCACTTAAATGAATATCAAGTTAAGATAACTCAGAAAAAATCCTCATTTTTGTCACGCAAAATCACACTTTCCCGCAACAGACCCAGGCAACTGTTTCGCACAGTAGAAAGGCTCTGCAAACCAGCATGCATGCATATACCCACCAACTTTTCTCAAGATAAGTGTGAAGAATTTGCGATCTTCTTCACAGACAAGATTTCCTCCATCCGAGCCTCCATCAGAGCAGGCCAACCAGTTACCCACCAGAACCACGACAGTGGAAGACCAGATTCACCCAGTTTATGGTCTACTTTTACAAATGTGGATATAGAGGAAGTTAAAAGAACCATGCAAAAGTTGCGCCCCACTACGTGTGACTTAGACCCTGCCCCAACTCGTCTTATATCTGCATGTACTGAAACACTTGCCCCAGCCCTCACAAAAATAGTGGAGTGTTCACTAAAAACTGGAATCTTCCCAGATCCTCTAAAAGAAGCAGTGGTAAAACCCCTCCTAAAGAAACCCTCACTAGACCCAGACTGCATTGCAAATTACAGACTAGTATCCATCCTTCCATTTCTGGGGAAAATCATTGAAAATGTAGTGGCAACTCAACTGGAGGCCCATCTATCAAGCTATAACATCTTTGATCCTTTCCAGTCAGGTTTCAGATGCCACCACAACACGGAAACAGCGCTAGTCCGAGTGCTAAATGATCTCCTTTTGGCAAGAGACAAAGGTGATTACTCCATCCTAATCCTCCTGGATCTCTCAGCTGCATTTGACACCATTGACCATGGGATTTTAATAGCGCGCTTGCAGCACATCTATGGACTGGTTTTAAATCTTTCCTCACTGGTAGGTCACAGAGAGTAACATCAGGATCTTGCTCATCGGCACCAACAGAATTAGCTTGAGGAGTTTCACAAGGTTCCATCTTGTCTCCTATGCTATTCGCAATTTACTTATTACCACTGGGAGACATCATCAGAAGACACAGCCTAAGATATCATTGTTACGCAGATGACACACAACTCTACTTCACCTTTGCTCCCAACATGCCTCATCAACAGTTGCTTAGCAGACGTCATAGAGTGGATGAATGCTAGTTGGCTTAAAGTGAACCCTGACAAAACAGAGTTACTCTTGGTGAGGGGACCCCGGGCAACAAAAATATCTCAGGATCACCCATCTGGCCTGGAACTTGGAGGCTCTGAACTCATTAGTTCAACAGAGGTACAAAGTCTCGGAGTGATGATTGACTCTGGACTGTCATTTAAACAGCAGATCTCTTCTGTAATAAAATCTGCCTTCTTTCATCTGAGAAACATAGCCAGGATACAACACTTAATTCCACCGGATGATATGCCAACATTAGTCCATGCATTTGTGTCTTCTCGTCTAGATCACTGTAATGCACTCTACTTGGGCCTCCCAGAAAAAGAACTCCTTCGCCTACAAACAGTACAAAATGCAGCAGCCAGACTACTGACCAATAAAACTCGTTCATGTCACATAACACCTGTTCTCCACTCCCTGCATTGGCTTCCAATTAAATGACAAACATATTTTAAAATTGGCCTGCTGACCTTCAAAGCCTTAAATAATCAAGGCCCACAGTACCTGAAAGAGCTCCTGACACCCTATATTCAATCCCGCTCACTGCGGTCAGCCAACAGATCCCTCCTGTCAGTGCCCAGAATAAAGACAACCTCAGGTTCCCGGGCATTCAGCCAGTCTGCCCCCACATTCTGGAACTCTTTACCATCCTCAATCAGAGAGGCACCATCACTACAGACTTTTAAAAAAAAGCTAAGGACCCATCTCTTTTATCAGGCATTCAGTCACCTCATCTAACCATAAGGAACCCTTACATTTTATGTCTGTTTATAGATTTGTAAAGCGCTTTGAGTCTCACAGGGAGAAAAGCGCTACAAAAATCACAAATTATTATTATTATTATTATATTCACCTCCGTTCCAAGGTACTTTCTACATACAATAATAAAAAGTCAGCAGGGCATCCCGGTAACAACCAGCATCTTTGGTCGGTACCCCATCTTTTCTGGTGTCCAGAACTTAACCCTGCAAGCCTTGTCATATGCATGCCAACATGAACATATATTACTTCTATCTGTTCTAACTATTCCACTATTAATACAGATTTATTCTTATCCCCGCAACCATGCCCTGTACCCGCACCATAACTTATTAATACACCATGGACTTCTGCATACATGTGCACTTCCCTCTGAATGCTGGTGGAGAGTATTAAAAACAAGCTCACCCAGCCCCAGTAATTATAGCAACAGACGCAACCTCTCACTATATGCTCACCGAAAACAAATCACTAAATTTGTATGCATTCTATTACTTGCCTTGGCAAATGACATAGAAACCAACCCTGGCCCTCAAATAGCAATAAATGGCAACCTCACCTTTAAAAAGGGTCTGTCTTTTGTGCACTGCAACATATGCAGTATGCTGCACAACATGGATGAACTAAAAACATGGTGTTAGGCATACAAATCTAAAATTCTTATTCTTACTGAATCCTGGTTATCCCCAAAAATACCTGATACTGCTGTTGCCATAGATGGATACTCATGCTTTAGAAAAGACCGTGCAAAGTGAGGAGGAGGGATAATCCTATACATACAGGAATCAGTAAACTTTAACTCTGATTCTTATGAATACATTGCTGGAAAAATCTGTTTTCCATACTCAAAACAAATCATAATTGTTGGCATCTACAGACCGCCTAATACCCCAGCAGATCTCCTGTCAGACATAGCTCAACACCTAAAGGAGACTGCCAGTCAAAACAAGAAAAGCGAGCTAATGGTCCTTGGAGACTTTAATATTAATTGGCTAGACTCCAGGAATGAAAAATTTTGTTCATTGTTTAAAACATTGAACTTATCACAGCTAATATCCTCCCCTACTCTCATAAATCTTAAAAATCCAACCATACTCTGCTAGACTGGATCCTTTCATCCTGCACAAGCAGAATACAAGATTCAGGTGTACTAGCAAACGTGTTTAGAGATCACTCCATAGATTAATGTGTCCGCAAAATAAAACCAGTCAAGTTCCAAAGTCATACTCACAAGATCATTTAGAAAATTTCATCTTCAGTCCTTTCTAAATGATTTAAGAAATTGCTCATGGCATAGAATATACCTAATACCAGACCTAGACTCAGCGATTTAATTTTTTAACTCGGAATTCTTACAGGTCTGTAATACCCATGCCCCATTAAGGAAGGTCAGGGTTAGGGGGGCACATCTACCCTGGGTCTCAGCTGACTTGGTTCAACAAACCGGCTCTGAATATGATCACACTGCATACAGACAATTAAGGAATACATGTACAAAACAAACAAAATTAGCAAAAGCACAATATTTTACTGACAACTTAAACAGTAACATTTCAAAGCCAGCCAACTTTTGGAAGGTTATTAAATACCTCTACAACCCTCCTAATCATTCTCACCCATCAACTAACTGTAGACAAAGAAACAATACAGTGCCCCATAGCCATAGCCAATGCATTTAACAGCTACTTTGTTGGATTTGCCACCACCCTGATTATACAAAACAAAGATAACTGGGAAGTTCAGCCATCGACAGAACACTCACTGGCACCTGTTGCCCGGTCCAGTTATGAAATTGAATTAAATTTCATGCCAGTCAATGAAAGCGAAATATATGATCACCTCCTCAACCTAAAAATGAAATGTCAATCTAGCCCTGACAGAGCTATTAAAGCTCAGTGCCATGGTAATGGCCAAACCAATTGCATCTTTAATTAATGCCTCTTTGGCAACAGGGTATATGCCCAAATCCTGGATATCCAGATGGGCATAGAAAATGGTGACCTCACAGGAGCCATTTTCCTAGATTTTGCCAAGGCCTTTGACATAGTAGACCATAATATTCTTATCAACAAACTCCAAAGATCAGGACTGGGTAACAATTCTCTAAACTGGTTCCGATCCTCTTTATCAGACAAAATGCAGTATGTGTCGGTTGCCAGCAATGACTCCCTTCCGCTCAAAGTAACAAGTGGAGTTCCTCAAGGCTCCATTCTTGGCCTATTTTCTCTTTTTTATAAATGATCTTCCCACGGTTTGCAAATCATCTTCAGTACACATGAATGCAGATGACACCATACTCTGTGCTAAAAATGCAAACATATCACACCTTGAAGCCATATTACAACATGATTTCTGCAAGGTTGAAAGATGGATAGCAAGGAACAAACTGTTCTTAACCCCTTAAGGACCGGGAAAATCTGAGGTGGATTTCACTTAAGGACCGGAGCAATTCTGACCTTTTTGACTATGTCTTTGTTCAACAGTGTTTTCCCTCTAAGTCTTTTATTCCACCCCCTTAAATTATATACTGTTTTCTTAAGCACAAATAGGGCTTTCGTTTGATACCCTACGTATACGGATAACCCACCATTTACTTTATTAAAATTAAAAAAAGGTAAAAAAATGTAAAAAAAACCCACAATTTTTGTTTTTTCTCTTGGGATCAATTGGGCACAAAGGGTTACATTTTTATGGAGACTGCATGAAAGGTATGACCGGTCAGTCATACCTACAAAATATGCAGTTTAAAGTGGCCACTGTCCCCCCGGGTGAAAATCCCCATGTCCCTTTTTCTCACCCTATTTTGACACTTTTTTATCCCTGGCATTTGGTGGTATATGTAAGTGTATTACATGGCTCCACAACAATCAAACTTTCAGTTTTGTTTAATTAGATTTTTTTTTTTTAAATAAAATATTTTTGTAAAAAAAAAAAAGTGTGTTGTGTTTTTAAAAAAAAGAAAAAAAAAGTATTATTGCAGGTCAGAAATTGACCTGCATTTAGCAAGCCTTTGGCACCAGCAGTGAAGGGGTTAATGCACCTAGCTGCTGTATTTTCTTTCACCACTAGGTGTCTCCTGTCTACTTCTGTCTCTCTTACTTTCATAGCAACGGAGACAGAGGCAGACGTGACAGGCAAAGACAGCATGCTTTCTCTGCTGCCTCTGTCTGTCACTATGCCGGTACATGTGATCGCTGCTACGGCGATCGCATGAACTGGCAAGGGCTGAGACTGAACGCCCCAGTCTCGGAGCGCTCAGTCTCAGCCTGGCATTAATGATAGCAGCGTGCACAGAGGCACGCTGCTATCATTTTAGCCATGACGGTCCTGGTACGTCATTGGTCCTTAACTCAAATCTAGGCATGATGTGCCAGGACCGTCAAGGGTCCTTAAGGGGTTAAAGGGATAGTAATACTTCAAAATTACTATCCCTTATATTGAAGCCCTTGTAAAACTGAATAAAATACCACCAGCGGCATCTCTCAAACCTTTATGGTTTGAGAGATAGCTGCTTTTAAACTTCGCTCCCCCCTGCCTCTCCGCTGATGTCATCATTTTTGCTGCAGCAGGGAAATCATGTCCCGGGACCGGCGGAGGCTTTTTAGCACAGCCAAGATTTCGTTATGGAAGACAAGATCCTTCACTAAAACGGTCTTCTACGTGTGCTTGGTTACCAAGCACATATAGAAGACCGTTTTAGTGAAGGATTTTTTCTTCTATAATGAGATCTGGCGCTGCTGAAGAGCCTCCACTTGATTCAAAGAAGGGATTTCCCTTCTGCAGCAAGAACGTTGACATCAGCGGAGAGGCAGGGGGGAGCGAAGTTTAAAAGTGGCTATCTCGCAAACCATAAAGGTTTGAGAGATGCCGCTGGTGGCATCAGTTTTACAAGGGCTTCAATATAAGGGATAGTAATTTTGAAGTATTACTATCCCTTTAAACACAGACTATTTTGGCACAAAACACAAATTGCGTAATTTCGGCAATACCCAGTCTACTCGTAAATTGGCCCCAGTGGACTCCTACAAATATCTTGGTATGTGGCTTGACCCCAACCTCACTTTTGATCATCATATTGAGAAATTAACCTCCAAGCTTTATCCCAAAATCAGCACTCTTTTTAGACAAAAATCATGTTTAAGTGCCCTGGTTAGAAAACGTATTATGCAACAGATGTTGCTGCCTGTCATAGACTATGGTGAATCTGGAGGGCCTTCTGTGCGCAGCTAGGTATCCAACTCTCCTTCTCCTCTGCCTATCACCTGCAATCGAATGGAGCCGCTGAAAGGGCTAATCAGGCCTTGGAGCAATTCCTGCGGTGTTACATCTCAGACCATCAGAATAATTGGTCAGACCTGCTACCTTGGGCGGAGTTTGCTCATAACAGTGCTGCCTCTGCTTCTACCCGGCTCTCCCCCTTCATGGTGAATTATGGATATCAACCCTCTATGATTCCAGATTCATTCTTTCCACTGGGGATTTAAGCATTGGAGGATCATCTCTAGCAAATCCTTTCCACATGGGTGCAGGTCCTACAGTTGTTGCGACGGTTATAACAATCCCAGGAGCTTCAGGCAAATCGTAAAAGCCTACCAGCACCCTTATACCAGGTTGGGAAAAGGGTCTGGTTGTCCTCCAGAAATCTCCACCTCTGAGTTCCCTTTCAGAAACTAGCTCCCCACTTTGTGGGGCCTTTCTGTATCCTCCGACGTGTGAACCCTGTGTCCTATGCCCTACACCTCCCTTCTAACATGAGGATACACAAGTGTTCCATGTCTCGCTGCTGAAACCCCTGGTATGCAATCATTTCACTACAGTCAGTCCTTCACCCCATTTGGTACCCATTGACGGCCATGAAGAGTTTGAGGTCCACTCCATAGTCGATTCTTGTAGGTTCCGAGGGAGTCTTCAATATTTGGTCCATTAGAAAGGGTACGGTCCAGAAGAGCACTCATGGGTTCCAGCTGCAGACGTGCATGCCCCGCCCTCCTCAATGTTTTCCATGCATGCTTTCCCCATAAACTTGGTCCTACCCCGCGGGGGAAGAGGTTGTTGAGGTGTGTACTGTCAAGGTTTAGCTGAGCTGCTCTTTCTCTGCTGCTTGATTCTGATGTCTGAGCTAATCTATTGCTCTGCTATCTATTGCTACTGCCTCCCCTGTTCTGAGTTTGGCTGAATCAGCTGAACTATCTGTGATTGCTCACCTGACTGCTATCAGCCAACCCTCCCAGGGTATTTAAAGCAGCTTGGCTCTGTTCCTGATGCCCTTGTGTTTGCTTCTGGCTGCAAGAATGTTCTACTATGTTCCTGAATTCCTGTGCATGACCTGACTTCCTCTGAAGTCCCTTCTGGTTCCTGGCTCCCTGGCTTGTTCCTGACATCGCTGATCTCCGTATTCCTGACGCTGGCTTGGCTGAGTACCTGTCTTGGTTCCTGACCCCGGTTTGTCTTTTGGTTTACGCTTTTGGATTACAGTTTTGCTTTGTTTGATTTTGTTATTTTAATAAAGGTGTTTTGCACTTTACATTTTTGTGTCTGTCTGGTTCCTAATATCCTGTTGAGCAGGCTGTTTGGAAGGCCACGGTGGGAAGAAAGCTTGAAGTCTCAAATCCCATTTGGGATGTTTGGTTTTCACCATAAAAATAGCCTTCAGCCTAAGGTAGAGGGTTGAGGTAGAGAAGGGACAAATTTAGCTGGTTGAGGTAAGCTAAAATATCCAAAATAGGTCCTAACTCCACGGAGATGAAGTGTTAAGCTGACATCTGCTCAGCAGTCCAAGCCAGGCCCCCATACCTAGACACCTGTAACTCATAATCACTTTAAGAGACTGTCTTTTAAAGAGAGGAAGTGATGCACCTGGGACCATCCGGTGAGAGAGGGAATATGGTATTCCTCCCAGATTTACCATTGGTGCCGCTGAGTTGTCCTTCCCCTCTACCTATACATTAATGTTTCATGGTATGGATATTTTTGATATGGATATTGTAATTCATTCCCACCTCCTCATTTCTCTGAGTCCCGTTCTGGTCTTTGTTTTTCAACTTTGTTTTATCTTCTCTTCTCATATCCCTTCCTCCCCACTTTATTTTTTTCTATCTTCTGGTCCTAGCAGATATGGGAATAACACCTATTTCCATTTATTGCTGTACTCCCCCAATTATGAGGCAAACCTACAGTTTGTTTCTCTGCATAAAACAATTTTCTTTACTATTCTCCTTCCTGCTGTCTTCCACCACCTCCCCATTTCTTTTTCTAATGTACATACAGGATCAGGACATGGGACAATCTATCCTCCTTTGACTCTTCACTTTTTCTCTCCCACTATTTCTTCTTAAAATCCTTCTCTCTTTTCCCTTACCACCTCCTCTTCATAGCTTATCCCTTCCCTGGGTGAGTTGAGCCTCCTCCTATGAGAGGATTATGCTATTCATATATACTCTGATATGGGCCTCACAGTATCTGAGAGACATACTTCTGTAACTCACCCCAGTGAATCACTTTATCTCCCTTACCAACTCCGCCTCTCCCCTTCAGATCATCTCCCTGAATTTCAAAAGCCTGAACTCTCCTTAAAAGCTTTATGACCCTTACCAACTTATATTGCATGAAAAGTGATGTACTCCTTTTACACAAAACACATTTCTGTATATGCAAAGAACAAAAACGCATGAATCGTTATTAGTCCAATTCCTCTACAAGTTCCTCTTCTTCTAAACACTGTAGTGTTGCTATTATATTCCATAAACGATTATCCTTTTCCCTGTCTGTTATTCACAGGGATGGGAAGGGTAGATTTATTTTCCTCAAAGGTCTTATTGATCGTCAAATGTACACTTTTTATATTCTCCCAACCTTACTTCATATTCCTTTGGAATCTTTGACCTCCTTTGGTGAGGGGATCCTTATACCCCACTATGGATTGATCTTCACAGTCCTCTTCCTATCCCCAATCCTCAATTCGCAAACTCAACCAATTGTTCCACTCTTCCCAACTCGTTTATACTCAGACACATAAGATTTTAAGTTTTACTCACATCCGCACAATTTATACTCCCGGACTGATTTCTTTAACCAACCTGAAATACGCAACAGCGCCTCTCATCCACTCTCCTGGTTTGAAACTATGCTTGCCCTCAGGCTCCCTGCAACGTTTTCTAGGAAAAATTCATGCCATATTATTGAATTTATTTATTTATAAAATGTTTCACTAGGAAGAATACATTGATATTTCTCTCGTTTTCAAGTATGTCCTGGATAGTTTTTAGTACAGGATTACATATTTACACAAATTGAGAAACATTATATATACATACACACATAAATATACATACATACATACATAAAAAAATGATATACAGTTACATATGGTTTTTAGATATAAAGAAGTAGTTATTTTTAAGGATTTTAGACTGGGAGAAGATCTGATTATTCCAGGCTTTTGGAGCTCTGAAGGAAAGGCAGTTTGACCGGCTTCTTTCTTGTATTGTGGTATACGCAGTGAGTGGTTAGCAGTGGAGCTGTCATACCCCTCTAGCCCTTACCTCTGAGCTCCAGCCATCCACCGCTTCTGTGGGCCTCCCGGATGCTCTGCAATCATGGAGTAGGCCGAAGCCGTGGCCTAAAGTTAAGGGAGCCACCAGGGAAGACATCCAGAGACCAGCAGTTAGTGTTGTACACCTGTAGGGGGGGAGGTAGAGCATGCCCTTCTCATCAGCTGCCCACCAATAAAGTGACTCCAAGGCAGTAGTGACAACACAGCTGCTGTAGTGACACTCCCCTCTGGTGGCCAATCCAGTGAGAGGTTTGTCCAGCAGAGGGGAGGGGTTAAGACCCGCAGCACTATAAGAAACCCTCAGGCTGTGTCCACTTTGCTCCAGTGTTCCAGAGCTTTGGTTCCTGTATGCTATAAGCCTCTAGTTCTCAGTAACTCTTTGCTTACCTTGCTGCAGACCCTTTACTTGATTATCCTGTACCTGACCTTTGGCTTCCCTGCTGGACTACCCTATCTGCCTGTCTCCTGACCTTTGCCTGATCCACCGATTTTGCCTTATTGCCGCCTTCCCTGATCTTTTGGACTGTTTCTGACTTCGCTTCTGTTTATCCCTTGCTGCCATTCCTACCAAGGTGTTCTGCCTGTCTACCTCTGTGGACCACCTGGTAGGGGTGTCTGGCAAGAGATAGCATTCCCTGCTCCTATGCTCCAACCAACCAATCCTGACAGAAGTGGAGATTATAGTTAGTTTGGAGAGCTGGAGTGAGTATACTGCTCAGGCAGTACGGTAGTTTTGTGTACTAAGCAAGAAAGGTGAAGGGCACCTCTACAATAGAGTGTTAACCAATTTAGTAGTTTTAGCATATCGCAATGATGGGCAGTGTCATTACGTTGAAAGATAAAGTGGCATAATGAATTATACAGTTTACTAAGATGGATTTGTGGTGTGGGAGCATATACTGCATCCCCACAGTTTATGACTTGCAGCAACATCTGATGTACAATACAGGTACTTAAAAATTATTTGTTTCTAAAGAAATGTTAATTTATCAATATGATGACCAAAAGTGAGGTTGGGGTCTAGCCAAATACTAAATTGAGGCCAATTTACTATTAGACTCTGTTACAATGGATAAGTGGGTATTGACGAGATTACTTAGTTTGTGCTTTGAACCAAATATCACTGTGACTGTTTTGTCTGTGTTTAAAGGGATAGTAACACTTCGTTTTAACTTTATTTTATTTTGTAGGCATTAAAAAAACATGACGAATGATATAAGTCTTATCTCTCAAACCTTTATGGTTTATGAGATATTCACAAGCAAAGTTCCCCTCCCCGCCCCTTTTTCCTAGTGTAAGCCATCTCTTCTCAGATGTGGATCAGGTTGTATGACAGTACAGATAACAGAAGGGGACAATTTTCTTTGTATGAAAACAATGAAAGCCCTTCCCCCCTTGAAAAGTTTTTCAGCTTTTTCCATTATCTTAATTGAAGATTGTCCCTCTCTGCAGTCTACCTGGGCATCTCCCTTCTTATCTGGTTGAACAGGGGGGGGATACTTTGTTTGTGAATATCTCTTAAACCATAAAGGTTTCAGAGATAAGACTTATATCATTCTTCATGTTTTTTTAATGCCTACAAAATAAAATAAAGTAAAAATGAAGTATTACTATCCCTTTAAGAACAGTTTGTTCTTGATATCCATCTTTCAGCTTCAGAGAAATCATGTTGCAATATGGCCTCAAGTTGTTATGAGTTTTTAGCATAGATTATGGTATTATCTGCATACATATGTACAGAAGATTCTTTGTCGCCTCACCTGGCCTTCTGGGTTATGCCTTAAATTGAGGGAAAGAGTTAGGAGTAGATTTTAACATTGCAGATTGGATGAAGATATGGAAAATCACTGCCTCTTCCTCAATCTCTTCTCAGACTTTAGAAACCAATTATAAGTTTTTCTATCGGTGATATTATACCCCTGCTAGATTATATAAAATCATTCCTTCAATGAACCCTCTATGCTGGAGATACCACAGCCTGAAGGGAACTTATATTCAGATATGGTGGTCTTGTCCTGTGATCCTATTACTTTGGTCCCAATGTCTTCCTCATATGGAGAGTCTCCTGCATATCACACTCCCCAGACATCCCAAACCAATACTATTCTATAAAGATCTACCATTTCTACCTTCAGATCAACAATCTATAATTCTAATGATGCTTAATGTTGCTAAAACACTTATCCCTTTCATTTGAAGGATCAGTCTCCTCCTAATTTCTCAGAGTGGTTAAAGAGAATAGTTGAACAGTTACTACTTATCAGGCTAAAGAAACTGAAAAGTGGAGTAGACCCAGACTCCCTCTCACATTTTTTTGTTGATCTGGAATTCTACTCCCTCTACTGCTCCAAGTTTCCAAGTTTAAATGGAGTTAGATTCATGGGTTGGCTGAGATATGAAGACTGGGGTGGGGGCTTGACATCTCTTATGCCAGTTTCATTCAGCTTTTCTTGGTTATACTAACCTCCCACTTTTTCCTTTCTATCGCCCTACCTAGATTAATTTGCATACTATAAAACATTTACACATTTATTCTCACACCAGGAATTATCTTCATTATAACCTCCTTGCTTTCAAAATTCACCAAAAATATTGCAAGGACCAAGCTCTACTCGACATTCCACATTCCTGGATTTACCAAAATTCAACGGATGGCATTATAACACTGAGATATACAGGACCCTCTTCCTGCTAAGAAGAGAACTTCACTGGAACACCATAAACAAGGTACATTGAAACTATAAAACTGACTCTCCTCCAGTTGTTATTTGGGTTTTGTATTTGATCATCCATTCAGCAATGCTCAGATTTCATTTCTAAACACTCAGAAAACTTATTGATGAAATATATATATATATATATATATATATATATATATATATATTTCACTGAAGCACACTGGTTTTGAACTCCTGTAATCTGACCTGCATGCATGCTTTCTTATCTACGTTATCTACAAAGCAGCCTGAAGTGCAAAATTCCACACCTCACACTGGCCTGCATCCTATAGAACAGGACAAGGTGACCATCACCCACAGCTGACATCCCTGCAAAACTTAGATGCTATTTATCCCTATGAATGCTGAGGGAATGATCACCTATACTCACCTCCAGTTGTTAATTGGGTTTTGGATTTGATCATCTATTCAGCAATACTCAGATTTAATTTCTACACACTGTGAAAACTTATTGATGAAAAAACAAAGAAACAAAAAGAAAAAAAAAATCAACTATATATTTCACTGAACCATACTTGAAACACTGTAATCTGACCTACATCCATGCTTTCTTATCTGTTATCTACAAAGCATCCTGAAGTGCAAAATTCCACACCTCACACTTGCCTGCATCCTAAAGAACAGGACAATGTGATCATCCCCCACAGCTGACATCCCTGTAAACCTCAGAGGCTATTTTAACCCCCTTACTGCTGAGGGAATGATCACCTATTCTGCCTCATATCTGTATTCCCTACAACCCCAAAAAGTGGTCTCTCCACTCAGCCCCTTGCAAGTGGTTACCTTAAAATCACTTGGCATCTTCAAAGGCACTCACAGGGGCTGCCGTGGTGGAAAATCAAAACTTAAAGTTCAATCTCCTGACACTATCATAGCCACTCCACCACTTCTAAATGCAAACCCAATTGAAGTGATTCAATCCAGAAGCCACAAAAAGCGCACATTCAAATCAAGGAAACCTCTTTGTGTGATCCCCATAAGAAGACACATTGTTTCCAAAGTACAGAGCAAGAACTCAGAACACCAAGACTCTCCTATCAGATCAATCCTGTGCAATGCCAGATCAATAAAGAACAAAACAGCTATTATCGCCAACCTTACTGAAACATGTGAATTAGCGTGCATCACAGAATAGTGGCTAGATGACAATGCAGGGTCTATCCTAGCAGCAGCTGTTCCAGGCAATTATACAGTGTTCCACCGCCCGAGACAAGAGCGCAAGGGAGGTGGAGTAATGATCTGGGTCAAATCATCCTTAAACCCCAGGCCAATATCAGTCCACACACCCCAATCTTTTGAACACGTAGCCGCTAGCATCTCAATAGATAAAGGATTTCGGATACTGTTAATATACAGACCCCCAGGAGATGGGAAAAGATTTCTTCAAGAACTCTCAGACCTTTTGACTGGTTTAATCCTTGAACACCCTAGATGGATTATATTGGGAGACTTCAACACTTGGATTGATGACACACTATCCCAACTTGGGCAGGACCTCCTCAGCCTGATGAGTGCGCCCGGCTTCATACAAATAGTTGCCACTTCCACCCACAGAAAAGGTCATACACTTGATCTAGTGTTCCAGTGTGGACTAGAAATGTCGCCAGTAACTGTTTATCCAGTTGTATGGTCAGACCACCACTCCATACACTTCTCCATTAGATCACACTCAGCCAGACCACAGCCTCAGAACCTGGTCAAACACCGCTCATTAAAAGGTGTGACCCCACTGGACGTAACATCAAATATGGATCTAAGTGAACTGATGGGCACGTGTGAAGACCCTGGCTCCTTAGTCCAACTCTACAACAAAACCATAAGGGACACCCTAGAAATCATTGCACCATCATGCATATGCACTATCAAAACTCACAATAGTGCACCTTGGTTTGATAGCACCATCAGAGAATGAAGAGAACAGGCCGTAAACTCGAGAGAAGGTGGTGCAGGACACATGACCCAGAGGACAAAGTTGCTCTTACCAATCACCTCAATGAATATCAATTTAAGATAAGTCAGAAAAAATCCTCATTTTTGTCACGTGAAATCACACTTTCCCGCAACAGACCCAGGCAACTGTTTCGCACAGTGGAAAAGCTCTGCAAACCAGCATGCATGCATATACCCACCAACTTTTCTCAAGATAAGTGTGAAGAATTTGCGATCTTCTTCACAGACAGGATTTCCTCCATCCGAGCCTCCATCACAGCAGGCCAACCAGTTACCCACCAGAACCACTACAGTGGAAGACCAGATTCCCCCAGTTTATGGTCTACTTTTACAAATGTGGATATAGAGGAAGTTAAAAGAACCATGCAAAAGTTGCGAACCACTACGTGTGACCCTGCCCCAACTCGTCTTATAGCTGCATGTACTGAAACACTTGCCCCAGCCCTCACAAAAATAGTGGTGTGTTCACTAAAAACTGGAATCTTCCCGGATCCTCTAAAAGAAGCAGTGGTAAAACCCCTCCTAAAGAAACCCTCACTAGACCCAGACTGTACAGCAAATTACAGACCAGTATCCAACCTTCCATTTCTGGGGAAACTCATTGAAAAAGCAGTGGCAACTCAACTGGAGGACCATCTATCAAGCTATAACATCTTTGATCCTTTCCAGTCAGGTTTCAGATGCCGCCATAGCATGGAAACAGCACTAGTCCGAGTGCTAAATGATCTCCTTTTGGTGAGAGACAAAGGTGATTACTCCATCCTAATCCTCCTAGATCTCTCAGCTGCATTTGACACCATTGACCATAGGATTTTAATAGCACGCTTGCAGCACATCTGTGGTCTAGGAGGCACAGTTCTTAACTGGTTTAAATCTTTCCTCACTGGTAGATCACAGAGAGTAACATCAGGATCTTGCTCATCGGCACCAACAGAATTAGCCTGCAGAGTTCCACAAGGTTCCATCTTGTCTCCAATGCTATTCGCAGTTTACTTACTACCACTGGGAGACATCATCAGAAGACACGGCCTAAGATATCATTGTTACGCAGATGACACACAACTCTACTTCACCTTTGCTCCCAACATGCCTCATCAACAGTTGCTTAGCAGACGTCATAGAGTGGATGAATGCTAGATGGCTTAAAGTGAACCCTGACAAAACAGAGTTACTCTTGGTGAGGGGACCCAGGGCAACAAAAATATCTCAGGATCACCCAACTGGCCTGGAACTTGGAGGCTCTGAACTCATTAGTTCAACAGAGGTACAAAGTCTCGGAGTGATGATTGACTCTGGACTGCCATTTAAACAGCAGATCTCTTCTGTAATAAAATCTGCCTTCTTTCATCTGAGAAACATATCCAGGATACAACACTTAATTCCACCGGATGATATGCCAACATTAGTCCATGCATTTGTGTCTTCTCGCCTAGATCACTGTAATGCACTTTATTTGGGTCTCCCAGAAAAAGAACTCCATCGCCTACAGACAGTACAAAATGCAGCAGCCAGACTACTGACCAATACAACCCGCTCATGTCACATAACACCCGTTCTCCACTCCCTGCACTGGCTTCCAATTAAATGGCGAACATATTTTAAAATTGGCCTGCTGACCTTCAAAGCCTTAAATAATCAAGGCCCACAGTACCTAAAAGAGCTCCTGACACCCTATATTCAATCCCGCTCACTGCAGTCAGCAAACAGATCCCTCCTGTCAGTGCCCAGAATAAAGACAACCTCAGGTTCCCGGGCATTCAGCCACGCTGCCCCCACATTCTGGAACTCTTTACCGTCCTCAATCAGAGAGGCACCATCATTACAGACTTTTAAAAAAAAGGCTAAAGACCCATCTCTTTTATCAAGCATTCAGTCACCTCATGGGACCATAAGGAACCCTTAAATTTTATGTCTGTTTATAGATCTGTAAAGCGCTTTGAGTCTCACAGGGAGAAAAGCGCTATAAAAATCACAAATTATTATTACATCTCATCCACAGACCCTCTTCCCTTTTCTTCCTCATTCCCTTTCTCTTTCCCTTCCTTATTTTCTTTTTATCCTTCCTTTTATATCTTGCTTTAGTTTTCCCCCTCCCCCCCTTTTTCCTCTAATTCTAAAAAATGATTTGAGCGCGGTGATCTGCATTCATTTGCAACAGATGTGGTACGAGAAATTGTTTCCAATCTGATAATGTCACATTCTCTGTACAAATTTTCTCTTTCTTAATGTCATTGTATGGTACATGATCCATGTCTGTTCCGACTGTACTTACTGCTTTCTAAATAAAAATCTTAATTTAGAAACATAATGCATGTTTGTTCATGATCAGGCTTGGAGAATGTGTGCAAAAACTCACACAACACATAATGATCTGTTTCACTCCACAGGATGACTGACAAACTCGGCCCTGATATTGCCTGCTACAACATCATAATCACATAGCTGTTACAGTATCTAAGCCATGCAGCAGCTATAACATAGATGCATCCTATTGAGGGTGCTAATTCAATGGGCATATGCTATTCTTTCGGCCATGATGACATTGCCACTTCAAGGATATCATCCATCCCCCTGCAAACAAAGGTACACCACATTGGCAATGTTCATCATATCCCTGAGTTGAACTGACAGCAAGCAACATTTAATGCTTTGAACATATCCATATTAACCATAGAACCCTTGCATTGCATTAGATACCCCCAGGGCCGGCCCTAACATGGGTCCCGGTGGGTCCATGGACCCAGGCGGCACTTTGACTGGGGTGGCAATTTTCCGCCCCAGTCAGTCATTTTTGGGCCAGCAGGCCGCCAGGTCTATCTACACACCGCATGGGACAAAGTGTTTTGAATTCCTCCTATGAGTGGCGCACCCGCTGTGACAGTAATTAGTGTGGCTCAGCCTCAGTCTGTAAGCCTGATTGAGGCTGAGCCACACTAATTACTGTCACAGCAGGCACGCTGGGCAGGGTGTCACTTCTCTTTGTGTCCAGCCGACAGTCACTTTTCACTGAGTCGGCAGCCCAGCTCTGACAGTGTCAGTCAGGGCTGGGCTGCCGGCTAAGTGACAAGTGACTGCCGGCTGGAGACAAAGAGTAGTGACAACCTGCCAATAGCACCTGCTGTCAGGACTGGGCAGCCTGCTCAATGAAAAGTGATTGATCCTAACACAATATGTTAGGAAAGGAAGAGATATATGTGCTGATAACTAGAGCAAACTTAACCCTTTAAGTGCCAGAGGGGTACGCAACGCATTGCTTTGCAATGCGTTGCGTACCCATGTGGCACTCAAAGGGTAAATAAAACAAGTGCAGATTGTGGTGGTATTAAGTACCACGTTGGATATAGGGAATGCTGATTATGTGTATGATGTCCAGATGCACATTTAGCATTAATAAAACTATTTATATAAATAAAGATATTTAAAAAAACTAATATTGGCTTTTGCAGTTTGGAATTTAATATATTTGTATTTCATTTAATTTTGCATACAGACAAGGTGCTGTTGCATGTAAATTCTCACTTCCTGATAAGTTTCATTTTAGTTTTAATTATCATGATATAAAATAATGGATGTGGGCGTGTTTTGGTGGGCATGGTTGGGGGGGCAGCATTTCGTTGTTGGACCCAGGCAACACAATGTCTTGGGCCGGCACTGGATACCCCTTTCATTCCAGGTGTTAAAGGGGTATTTGAGTTAACATGAGAATAAAAGTTGTGAAAAGCCCAACAAAGCCCAACTGTGTTAGTGTTGTATAAATATGAATAACTATATGGGAGTCAGTATGTTTCGCCAACCCATTACAAAGCACACACAGTTAGACAGTGCAGTTTCAAATCCAGTCACATGCTTTCATGGCATGATCTATCATGGAACAGAGGAATGTCCTAGTGACCCTGGTGAAACATTGACTCCACGTACATGAAGCTCCCCTCTTAATGTTCTAAAATGCTGGTGTTTACTCAATGTTAGAGGGGAACTACCGCCCCACAAAATCTTTATCTTAATCCAGTCCCCATGTGGCGACTAGCTGCTTAGTAGCGCTAGTCACCAGAATTATTATCTGGTTTAACTGATTTTACACTTGTTCCGAGGCTGACAGTAGCAGGAAGCACGGCTCCAAAAGGGACTGACGGCGCAGGTGCACGGACGTCACTATGGCAAGATGTCCATGTTTCCTGCTACTGTCAGCCTCGGAACAAGTGTCCCTAACATCGGGAGCGACAGGTGAGGTGAAGTGTCATGAAAGCATTGCCAAGCATGATGCACAGAGATAATAGGCATGGGCTTACCTCCTGTAGGTTAAGGTTGTCTGGGGCAAGAGCATAGTAGATGGTAGCTGTCAATGAAATAAAAGAACAAGTTCAGCTGTCTTCTACGCTGTCTTTCTGACTCAGAGGGGACCACGGAATAACCCCAAGTGCATAGAGTTGTCAACCTCATTAGGTGTGGTGTCTGGATCAATTCTAGAGGTACAGGAACCCTCTCTGCCTCTTTCTCTGCGGTTGATTTGAATGGATAATAAGACCAGGTCATCTAGTGAAGAAGAAAGGCCCACCCTGGTCAATAATCCTTGGTGTTCTCTCTCAGTCTGATGGAATTGGTCAAGAAGAGCTACCTCGTTCCAACCTGTCTCTAGAAAAAGACTGAGAAATTCAGAAACATAGACCTCAACAGGTCTATGGCCTTGAGACAAATGTCGGACAGCAGCTTGAGCTGACGATCTCTGGAGAGGATCTTCATATGCCATTGTATGGTACATGATCCATGTCTGTTCTGATTGTACTTACTGCTTTCTAAATAAAAATCTTAATTTAGAAACATAATGCATGTTTGTTCATGATCAGGCTTGGAGAATGTGTGCAAAAACTCACACAACACATAATGATCTGTTTCACTCCACAGGATGACTGACAAACTCGGCCCTGATATTGCCTGCTACTATATCATAAACACATAGCTGTTACAGTATCTAAGCCATGCAGCAGCTATTCCATAGATGCATCCTATTGAGGGTGCTAATTCAATGGGCATATGCTATTTTTTCGGCCATGATGACATTGCCACTTCAAGGATATCATCCATCCCCCTGCAAACAAAGGTACACCACATTGGCAATGTTCATCATATCCCTGAGTTGAACTGACAGCAAGCAACATTTAATGCTTTGAACATATCCATATTAACCATAGAACCCTTGCATTGCATTAGATACCCCCAGGGCCGGCCCTAACATGGGTCCCGGTGGGTCCATGGACCCAGGCGGCACTTTGACTGGGGCGGCAATTTTCCGCCCCAGTCAGTCATTTTTGGGCCAGCAGGCCGCCAGGTCTATCTACACACCGCACGGGACAAAGTGTTTTGAATTCCTCCTGTGAGCGGCGCGCCTGCTGTGACAGTAATTAGTGTGGCTCAGCCTCAGTCTGTAAGCCTGATTGAGGCTGAGCCACACTAATTACTGTCACAGCAGGCGCGCTGGGCAGGGTGTCACTTCTCTTTGTGTCCAGCCAAAAGTCACTTGTCACTGAGTCGGCAGCCCAGCTCTGACAGAGAAATTCAGAAACATAGACCTCAACAGGTCTATGGCCTTGAGACAAATGTCGGATAGCAGCTTGAGCTGACGATCTCTGGAGAGGATCTTCATATAGAGAGTCCAAGACTTGCTTAAAAGTGCTCCATAGATTTTTAAGGGCTGTTGGAGCGGAGAAGGTGGTGATGCCAAGACTGAGGTTTTCCTGTTAGCAGAGTAATAACTGTACAAACCTGTCACGGAATCCAGGAATGCTCGGAGTCAGTTCGGTAAAGTGAAGGTAGTTTATTGAAGAGAGCAAAAAATATACAGTCAGGATAGCAGCAGGAAAGATAGCAGGCCCTATTACCAGAAATAATAGGCTGAACTAAGGACCTGGCTGCTGGAGACTAGGCAAAAGTCACTGGTAGTCTCCTTATAATACAGAATAGTAGCAGCAGCTGGAACTGCGACTCTTGATCCGGAGAAGTAAGACAGGATACACAGGAACTGGAGCTTGCCCGTAGTCAGTGGTAATAAGATCTCCTGTCCAACTCTGTGTGGACCCAGAGACCCGTCTGATGACAGATAGGTACCTACTATGGCTTACCAGGAACGCAACACTGAACCCTCTGACTCATGTCAGCAGTCATACGAGACACCCTTTTGGCTTATTAGGAGAGCCACCAGAACCCTCTGATTCACATCTGTAGTCAGACTAGACACCTTTGGCTTATAAGGAGAGCAACACTGAACCCTCTGACTCACGTCAGCAGTCAGACTAGACACCCTTTGGCTTGTTTAGGGGCGCAACCAGAACCCTCTGATTTGTCCTGCGGACAGAAGTCAGAGCCGTTAGGCGATATCGGTACCCAGTCTGGCAAATTGCAACAGAGTAAGTGAAAGGGACGGGAGGCCCCAATAGCGCAAGAAATGGCTCTCTGAAACGAAGCAGTGGAAAGTCAGAATAGCCAGAGACTGGTACCTAGATATCTTAGCCTAGCACAGGGTTGACACGGACAGGTTCACAGTCACAGCGGGTCATACACAGAGCGGGTTCGTAGCCAGTAACGGGTCATACACAGAGCAAGTTCGTAGCCAATATCGGGTCATACAAAGAGCAGGTTCATAGCCAGTAACGGATCATACGTAGAGCAGGTTCGTAGCCAATATCGGGCCATACACAGAGCGGGTTCGTAGCCAGTAACGGGTCATGCACAGAGCGGGTTCGTAGCCAATAATGGGCCATACACAGAGCAGATATGCAGCCAATGATGGGTCATACACTGAGCAGGAGCTCCCAAATTACACCAATGCAAAAGCGAGTGGGAAGAGGTAAGGCACACCTTTAAACCCCAGAACACAGGAAGTAGCAAGGCGGAGTTATCTCTAAGTCGTTATAAATCAACCATAGGCGACATTAACACTTGCATGATCAGGATGCCAGTACCCCCGCACCTCGCCGCTCCAAGCTATCACAGCCCTGTTCGTGGACATGGACGCCACAGGTCTCCAGCCATAGTCTGCCTAGGTTTCCCACAGAGCGTCCACAATGGCCCAGAACCCTTTGCTCACCGGGACTGGGTGCATCACCGCCAGGAATGTCCCACTGGAAACTAGGTATTTGTGACAGTACCTCCCCCCTAAAGGCCCCTCCTCCTTGGAGCCGGCCAGGGTTTTTCAGGAAACCGAATGTGAAATCTGCGCACCAAGGTGAAAGCATGCACATCCACCGCAGGAACCCAGGAACGCTCCTCGGGAACTAACTGTAGAAACCCACGAATGACATGAGAATCCAAAATGTTCTGGACCTCGTATTCCTCGTGATCTGCAACTCTCACGGGAGCAGGGCGTATGGGAACGGAAGTATACTGGTTGCAGACCAAGGGTTTCAACAGGGAAACATGAAAGACATTGTGAATGCGTATATGAGCAGGGAGTTCTAATGCATAAGCCACAGGATTGATCTTGCGCAATACTCGGAATGGACCAATGAACTGTGGACCAAACTTGCCACAAGGCACTTGGAGGTGCAGATTACATGTAGACAACCAAACTCGGTCGCTTACCTGGAATGTAGGAGCTGGTAGTTGCTTCTTATCAGCCTGCCTTTTTTGTCTTTGTACTGAACCACGTAGGCTCTAGAGTCTGCTGAACCTGTGCCCAAGAGGAGTGGAGCACCCTTAGATGCTCGTCAAGAACCGAAATAGCCTGAGCCTGGAAGGATTCAGGAAGAACTGAGGGTTGGAATCCATAATTAACTAGGAACGGACAGGTCCTTGTGGAAGAACTGACTGCACAATTCCGAGAAAACTCAGCCCAAGGCAACAGCTGAGCCCAATTATCATGATGGTCAGCAATATAGCAGTGGAGGAACTGCTCAAATGCTTGATTGGCCCTTTCAGCTGCACCATTGGACTGCGGGTGATACACAGACGAAAATGCCAATTGAATGCCCAGCTGGGAACAAAAGCACCTCCAGAACCGAGATATGAATTGGCTGCCACTGTCAGATACAATGACCTTTGGAATACCATGTAACCGAAATACCTCTCTGGCAAAAATCATTGCCAATTCTTGTGCAGAAGGAAGCCCTTTTAAAGGAACAAAATGGACCATCTTAGAGAACTTATCCACAACCATATGAATGACTGTGTAGCCCATGGAACGTGGAAGTTCTACCATGAAATCAATAGACAGATGAGACCAAGGACGGTCCCCATTGTCTACTGGTTGTAGTAGGCCCACAGGTAAATGACGTGGAGACTTAATTTGTGCACACGTAGTGCAAAGCTGTCGTAAAGGCAATGCAATCGGACCTAAGACTAGGCCACCAAAATACTCGGGATTTGGACCAAATCAGTTGGTCCCATCCAATATGGCCTGCGATCCTGGAGGCATGATAAGTCTCTAGTAATCTGATGCGCAGGTGCGCTGGAACGAAACATCATCCCACTGGTGTCTCAGCAGGGACAGAGGCCTGAGCCGCTAGAATCTCCTCACCTAGTGGAGACGTGATGCATGTACGTATTGTAGAGAGAATGCCGTCTGCCGGAATTATAGGAAACAGAGGAACCTCCTCTTTGGAAGTGGAACAGAATTGGTAAGACAGAGCATCTGCTTTCATGTTCTTCGACCCAGGGAGGTACAAAACCACAAAGTTAAAACGGGACAGAAACAGTGCCCATCTGGCCTGTCTAGGAGACAAACGTTTAGTCTCAGAGAGGTAGATTAAATTCTTGTGGTCAGTCAGGACCAGAATTGGAGACCTCGTGCCTTCCAATAGGTGTTTCCATTCTTTCAAAGCGAGAATTATAGCCAACAATTCTCTATCGCCAATCTGGTAAAGTTTTTTGGCTTTGGATAACTTTTTCGAAAAATACCCACAAGGACGTAGATCCTCCCCTGGGGCAGCACGTTGGGACAACATGGCTCCTATTCCAATTTCAGAAGCATCTACTACCAACATGAAGGGTAAGGAAGAGTCAGGATGAATCAAAACAGGTGCTGCCGCAAAAGCAGCTTTCACGTCTTCGAAAGCCTTACAGGCTTCAGGTGACCAAACCTTAGTGTTAGCACCCTTACAGGTCATCTGAGTAAGTGGCCTGACAATCGAGGAGAAATTCCCAATTAATTTTCTATAGTACTTGGCAAATCCCAAAAACCTTTGTATTGCCTTTAGGCCCGTAGGACGGGGCCAGTTCAGAAATGCGGATAATTTTGTAGGGTCCATAGCGTACCCAGAAGCAGAAATAATATACCCCAGAAACGTAACTTGGGATTTATGAAATTCACACTTCTACAATTTACAGAATAATTTATTCTCATATAAGAGACGTAGAACCCTGTATACATCTGCTTGATGAGTCTCCTGAGTAGGAGAATGAATCAAGATATCGTTCAGGTAGACGACCACGCAACATTGAAGGAGTTCTCTCAAAACATTGTTAATGAATTCTTGGAAGACAGCTGGAGCGTTACACAGTCCGAAAAGCATGACCAAGTACTCGTAATGTCCACTACGGGTGTTAAAAGCTGTCTTCCATTCATGCCCTTCCTTGATACGCACCAGATTGTAAGCAGCTCTTGGATCGAGTTTGGTGAATATTTTAGATCCCTTGACTCGGTCAAAAAAGGTCTGTGATCAGCGTTATCGGATAAGCATTTTTGACCAAAATTTTATTCAAACCACAGAAATCGATACACAGACGTAATTCTCCGTCCTTTTTTTTGACAAAAAAAATCCAGCACCAGCGGGACATATGGATTTCAAAATGATTCCCCTGGCCAAGGCATCTGAAACATACTCCTCCATAGCCTTGTTTTCATCAACCGACAGGGGGTAAACTTGGCCCCTGGAGAAGAGCAACCAGGTAGGCGTTCCAAAGAACAATCATATGGCCTGTGTGGAGGTAAGACTTCCACTTGACTTTCACTGAATACATTAATAAAAGCGGCAAACTCCTGCAGAAGGAGTGGACTGGAAGCCGACATGGCTCTCACCCAGCAAGTTAAGCATGATTTTGCACAACGTGGAAACCAGTACAAGACATCACACGTGTACCAATCCATTTTGGGATTGTGTTTTTGTACCCATGGGAAACCCAGGACAATGGCATGATATGGAGAATTAATCATCTGAAATTTCAGGGTCCTGTATGGAGGTCTCCAAACCTTAGGGTTAATAACACAGACACATGGGTGATGTGGGCCAGTTGTAATGGCCTACCATCAATGGCCTCTACCACCAGAGGAGATTCAAGTGGTACCAATGGAATATTTTTGCTGGCTGCGAACTCCGCGTCCATAAAGCAGCCAGCTGCCCCCGTGTCCAGAAATGCTGGGACAGACACAGACTTATTAGCCCAATAGATACATGACTTTAATACTGGTTTGTCAGGGAAATTGTCTTGGAACAGTGAAATACCACCTATCACTGGTCCTCTACCGACTCTGAAATTGAAGCGTCTCTCCGGATGTACAGGGCAGGAACGCAACAAGTGCCCGGCTTTGCCGCAATAGAGGCAAAGACCCTCCTCCTGAAGTCCCTCTCTTCCCTGGAGAGTCGAGTGGCACCCACCATCCTAGGGTCGCCATTCTCTGAGACCAGATCAGGAGGTAAGGGAGGAGAGGGAGGATAGGTGTCACGGTTTGTTAAGACTCTCAGACGTAAGGTTAGGTAAAAACACAACTTTATTGAAAAGATAATCCCATAGGATTTCATACACATACATATAATACATAGAAACGGCAAATAGGTAATGACATTAGCAATACAGGCTCTACCGGCCCTGCCAATATACCGGGCAAGGCAACCTGGGCAAGAATGAATAGGTGGCTCTACTAGCCCTGCCAATATACCGGGCAAGGCAGCCTATAGAAAGTCAGGAAGATAAAGGCTCTACCGGCCCTGCCAATATACTGGGCAAGGCAGCCTATAGGTCGTCAGGAGGATAAAGGCTCTACCGGCCCTGCCAATATTCCAGGCAAGGCAGCCTATAGATAACAAGGTGATTCAGACTCTACCGGCCCTGCCAATATACCGGGCAAGGCAGCCTAAGGGAATACCATGATAGTAGGCTCTACCGGCCTTGCCAATACCGGGTAAGGCAACCTCAGGATGGAATGATACAGGTTCTACCGGCCTTACCAATATACCGGGCAAGGCAGCCCAAGGAGAAGGTATCAACCACAGTGACCTAAATAACTGTCAGATGACAATGACAGCGTGGTGATGGTAGGTAACGGTTGCTAGGTCCAGTGGTGACACCAGGTAGTCTGCACACTCCAGACTAAGTACCAAGGGAATAACTTAGCTGTCTAGGACTGGACAGCACACTGGGAACCCACAGACTAAGGGCTCAATTCAAATGTTGGCGTTGCCAGAAAAAACTGGCAACGCTGCTTTTAACGTCAACTGAGCAATGCAAATGTTCCACTAGAAACAAGCGACGCCAGTTCTGAAACACACGTCGCCCGTCGCCAGAACAGCAAGATCTCACCCATAGAGGATAATGTGCAAGCGACGCCAAAAGCCATTCAAATGTTGGAGTTAGGGCTAACGCGCGTTAAATTGCAACATTTCTCTCCAGAAATCTAACGCCTATTTTTTTTGGAGAATAGCACAGGAGGCAGTGTAAAAAAACCACCGTCGCCAGTTCTGAACAGCATTCTCTGTGCTTTTCCCTACCCAGCTACTAGGGGAACACAGAAATGGCTTTCAGCACCATGGACTGCTTTGAATGCCATAGGGATGTGCACTGCTCACCCCTGTGGCATTCAAAGGGTTACAATAAAGAAAACCAGTACACCAAGCACTACACAATGACCCCTTCCACATCCCCCCTTAATATGTCACATATATTGCATATATGGGACATACTAACCCCATCCACATCCACCTCATGGACTTCCATGTAGTGGACAAATCTGTCTTTTACTCGACAATCAACCATTTGAGTACCAGAGAGGTATGAAAGCATTGCTTAGCATGTCTCCTAGCCCTCTGGTACCCAAAGGTACTGTGTCAATGGCAATGAGGAGGAATAGTGCTTCAAATGTCCCATACGCACATCCCCCAAAAAATGTGTAAAATCAATATTACCAATCACCAATGCAGAACATAGCAACATGGGAAAAGTGATGCACCCTGAGCTGGTGCACATGGGGCACCAACATCACATGACACCCTGGTTGGGAACCACCGGCCTACACAGACAAACGATAAGGATCAAGCAACCCCACAGGGACAAGGGGAACACAAAGCAGCACAACATAAGCCATCCCAAAACACCTCTGACCAACAGGGGTTAACAAACAACACAACACAACATGCACACCTATCACTCCAACAACTAATCAAGCTCACCTATATAACCTCAGCAGTCCATGGAGACAAAACACACACCTGGCAGGTACATACCAATTACAACACATCACACCACTAACCACACACACACCAGAAAATAATTACCTGGATAACACACACCTTACCGTTTGTCCATCATAATCCACATGACTGTTCATGGACAACACCCCACTGCTGTTCAAAAGTGACAGCCCATGAGAGAGAGAGAGAGAGTTAGTTTCCACTCTCTGCAGGCATCCATGGCATGATTTCTCATGGTCCAGAAGTTTGTTCCGGTGACATGTTTACTCCACGTCCATGAGGATCATCTGTTTGTTAGTGTTGATATCAATAAAACATATGATCGTATATGACTATCTATCTTGTGTCATTGAATACTTCTCCCTCTTCATGTTTTTTGAAAAGATGATAGTAATACATTGAATGTTTGAAAATCCATGCAGTACAGTTTATCACCCAGAGTGAAACAAGTGAACTCCCACTGCTGACAGGTGTTTCATTCCAAAGTTGTTCCAGCTCAAGTTTACATTCATAGATTGAATATCACAGTGGCCTTAAAGTGTCAAATGGTGCTGTTACTACACCATCCTATGGACAGCTCCGGTCCCTGCACCATGGATCTCCATAGGATGATGTAGCCACAGTGCCATTTGACACCTTCAGGCCACTGTGATATTTGATATATGACTTCAAGCTTTGAGCTGGGATAACCTTGTAATGAAACACCTTTCAGCAGTGGTAGTTCCCTTGTTCCAATCAGGGGGGTGAACCCAACTACATATGTCTTGACACATCCTAAGCTTTACTATCCCCTTAATTGTGATCATGTGGTTGATCTGTTGAGATTTCTAATGTGTTCATGTTGTTTAAGTTCAAGTCACATCATGGAACAACACCCTGATGTTGTTTGGCTTTCAGATGTCTGTGAGTTGAACTTGGACAAACATGTCTGTATGTGCTGTGTGTGTTCACCCCTGCTGTAAACGCTTGTGATGCCACTCAGCGTGCATGAGTTGTGTTCACTGCATAGCTCTGCAATGCATTAGTTACCATCCTAACACACATTGCTAGGTTTGATGTGATCACATACATTGATTACACTAACCTGCAGTGGTGTGGATTTGGTCATCATGTGTATCCTGAGCAATGGGGATGGCAAGGCATATACCTCCTTGCTATCCCCATTCATCAGGATCCATGTGGTGAGCAACACTGAACTATCACACCTTGAGTGACACAAACCCACTGCACGTTCTACATCTAGGCCTCAACAGCAAACACACCAGGACCTCTAAACACAGCAATGCACCAGTGAGGACCTATGACTACAGAGACAATCAATGATGTCGGCAGCAGTAATAACCACACCAAGCACGCCAACCAACATGATCTGTGGAACCCAGCAACCCAAACAGTTGGAGGACACACAAACACACCCCAGGACAGCTAAAACCCTAACACACAGCAAACATGTGCATTGTTAGAATGTACTATTGGAGGTTGTTTCTACCTTTTCACATGTTTGTTATGCTGTGGAGCCTATGCACTGGTATGTCAAGTGTTGTTTAGATCTCAGTGCACTGGCTCCACAGAACAACACAGGGATTGCAGGTGTGATGACACTGCAGTTGTCATGTACACATTGTCACCTCTTTCTGACACCCTAGTGAATGCCCCCCCATCATGGTTGAGTCCTGTGGATCACATATGTCCTGCGGAGTGGGGATGTCGGGGAATGCCCCCTGGCCATCCCCACTCTGCAGGCTACATATGATGCAGAAAGCTGAACCTTGACTATTCCACTTAGACTAACTACCTGCATGTACAACATCTAGCCCTGACATGCAGTAACAATACAATAGGAAACACACCAATTCCCCTCCTTGCTATTCTCTGGTAACCCTTTGGGTGCCAAGGGACTAGCCAATGTATTGTCGACCAATGCATTACTTATCCCTGTGGCATTCAAGGGGTTGTGTGCTGACCTCTTTGTCACTCTGTGTATGAAATTGTGATACACATAACAGTTGGATCTGTGACTGACACATGACAGTGTGCATTGGTTTTGTGCTGTGCATGATGTTGTTTTGGACAGCATGAAGGGGGTTCAACAGGGACTTGACCATTACCATTCAGGCTGGGTTGGTCATGTATTCTGTCCTTGTTTGATGTCCCTCCAAGCTGTGTGGCTGAATTGTGGTGTGGAATGCTGTCCATGTGTTCAGGTGTCACTGTGTTTGTTGGCCTCTGTCTGGTGGGTGTCAGGATTGGTGTGATGTGTGTGTGGGCCTTAATGCACTTACCAGTGGACTGGAGGCTACTTTCATCCCCGGTGTCACTCCATCCAGGGATCCCACACACCATGCTGGAGGAGATGGTCCTACGCACAGCCTCCTCCCACTGGCTGTATTCCACCCACAGGGAAAGACCACCCCCTGTGCCAGCAGCATGCAAGGCCTGCTCGCCCATCTTCTTCTTCACCTTCATAATGGTAGACAAAAATGGGAAAAGGGTTGAACTAGATGTATACAGGTCTTTTCTCAACATTGATTACTGTGTTACTATGTTACTGTCTTACCTTAGACTTGCAGTCTGTCCACCTTTTCTTCACAGAATCCAATGACCGGCTGCGGCTAGACACTGCATTCACAGCAGCCACAACCTCCTTCCAGGCTGCCTTCCTCTTTGATGACAGGCCAGCTTTAGGCCCCTTGGGGAAGAGGTACCTGTAGTGGGCAACCACAGCCTCACAGAGGACCAGGTTTTCCTCCTCTGTGAACTTGGGCTCTCTTGACCTCTCCTCCTCCTCACCCCCAGAGGTTGGTTGAGAGCCCTTGCTGTGGCTCCCCAGCCCTGCCTGCACTGGCCCTGGCTGTGTGTGGTGCAGGGGGACTACCCCTCGTCCCACTGTCTCTGCCCCTGCACTAGATGTGCCTGGTCTTGGATGGCTGCCCCTCCGCCCCAGAGATCTCCCTCTCCCTCCCCTACCCTGACCAGGGATGCCCCCCTGAATCTCCTCCTCCTCTCCTCCTACACTCCCCACCCCTCTCTTCTCTCCTCTCCATCTCTCTCACCCACTCACACCCAGGCACTCACTCAGGCCCTCACACACTCACTGTCACTCACTTGCACTCACAGACTCACACTGTCAAAATAAAGATAAAAAGTGTGTGTGTGTTTTACAAAAAAAAATATGGGCTATGTGTATGTGTGTTTGGATGCGTGTATTTGTATGTTCAAAAGTGTATTGTGTCGCTTTGTGTGCTGTCAAACTCTCCTTCTACCTGTCTGTGTGTGTGCCGCCTAAACTCCCTTTCTCTGAAAACTAACCTCCGCTCCTTGGGTCCTGATATCTAGCTCTTGGGAACTTGATAACAGACAAAGGTGCATAGGTGATTTTGGGTCTATTTATAGTTTATTCAACTCAACTTGATACTTTGGGGTGCTGTGATTGGCTGGGACTGGGTCACGTTGGACGTTTCGCGTGTTTGTTTTTTTTTGGAGATGTTTCTTGCGTTTATCGTGTGTTTGGCGTCGACGATGAGGTCAAATATTTGGCGACTCCAGTTTTGTAGTCTTCGTGTGTTTTGTAGGCCGTCGCGCGTTAACTCTTCTGGGTAAGGAAGATTTGAATCTCACGTTACCCTGTCTTGTTTAACTCGCGAAGCCAGTAATTTTCTTCATGCTGATTTTAACGCCAACATTTGAATCGAGCCCAAAGAGCAATGGCTGGCCGCAAGGCAGTGGAGCGAACCAGCGCCCGCGCGCTGGGAACCAACAGATCGTAGTATATAGAGCCGTAAGGCAAAGGAGCAAACCAGCGCCCGCAAGCTGGTAACCAACAGACTATCAGTGTATAGTCGCAAGGCAGTGGAGCAAACCAGCGTCCGCACGCTGGGACCAACAGATAACTGAGTAATAGAGCCATAAGGCAAAGGAGCGGACCAGCGCCCGCGCGCTGGTAACCAACCGACTAATAGGATATAGCCGCAAGGCAGTGGAGCGAACCAGCGTCCGCACGCTGGGACCAACAGATAGATGTGTAATAGAGCCGTAAGGCAAAGGAGCGAACCAGCGCCCGCGCGCTGGTGACCAACAGACTATCAGTGTATAGCCGCAAGGCAGTGGAGCGAACCAGCATCCGCACACTGGGACCAACAGACTGATAGTGTATAGCCACTAGGTAGTGGAGCGAACCAGCATCCGACCGCTGGTACAAAGATGAAAATGTTGCCGAAGCGATCGAAGAGCAAAGTCGCCACAGAAGCAGGAACCGGACACAGGAGATGAACAGGAACCAGCACAAGACGGTCAACCGGATCAGGAACGGCAACAGAGACTGGCAGAAGGAATCAGCAACCTCGGATGACTTCCACTGGAACAGGCACTGGAACACGTACAGCAGGCAGGAGTCTCAGGAACGGGACGAACTCAGGAAACCAGGAACACAGCAAAAAGGCCCTTCACTTCTGTAGCATAATGAAAGTGGATGCAGTCTGAGACACCACGAAAGGGCAACCAAAGGGTGCCCAAACTCAGGTTAAATAGGCAATGTGAGGCGGGCTAAAGGCAGACAGCCAGTGGAAGCCCCCTACAGGTGATAGACACAACAATGCAGCAATCACGGGCACCGTGATAATAGGGTGGGTCAGGAAAGTACAGAGACACATCCTCCCGCAGGCTGCGGCCCTGCTCAGGCACCGCAGACCTCCCTCTAACTACAGCATCAACCTGCATGGGTTCGGCATCATCCGACACAAATCTAGGAGGTCTGGGAGGTGAGGGAGGGTTAGCGTAATGGGAAGACCCTTTCCCAGAGAACCTCAGCAGGTATTCCTTAAATGAGGGTCTTTCCCTTATTCTCGTATCCATCAGAATACAAAATTCAATCAATCAGTCAAGTTAATTGGGAAGAGCACATGCCGCGATCTCATCCTTCATCGTATCACACAGCCCTTGGAAGAACACGGCCTCCAGGGCTTCATTGTTCCAATCCACCTCAGAATTCGATAGCGTATTCAGCTACAGTACGTTGCCCTTGTTTGAGGGTCATTAAATACTTGGAAGCCAAAACCATGCGGCCCAGCCTATCAAAGACTTGCTTAAAGGAGCTTAAAAAGTCCACAAAATTATGTACGATGGGTTTATTGGTCTCCCATAATGGATTGGCCCATGACAGTGCACTGCCTGTAAGGAGTGAGATAAGGAAGCCCACCTTACTGCGCTCATTAGGGAAGGCATAAGGTACCAGCTCAAAATATATGCTCAATTGGTTCAAGAACCCTCGGCAACCATCTGGATCCCCACCATACCGTTGTGGGAGTTGAGCTGAACCCATCAACCTTTTGACCGTGCCGGTATCAATAGGAGCAGAAGGTACTGGTGCCTGAACGGGATCAGGTGGGGCCACCAGTTGGGTACAAATCTGTTCAAGGTTTGCAGTACGCTGCGAAACCTTTTGCATGGCTAAAGACAGCTGGTCAAGGCGTTGACTCAGTGTCTCCATCCTATCCAGGATGCTTTGGAACACTACACCACTCTCACCGTCCAAACTCATGGCCCTTGCGTACTGTGATGGAATCCAGGAATGCTCGGAGTCAGTTTGGTAAAGTGAAGGTAGTTTATTGAAGAGAGCAAAAATATACAGTCAGGATAACAGGAAAGATAGCAGGCCCTATTACCAGAAATAATAGGCTGAATTAAGGACTTGGCTGCTGGAGACTAGGCAAAGGCCACTGGTAGTCTCCTTACAATATAGAACAGTAGCAGGAGCTGGAACTGTGACTCTTGATCCAGAGAAGTAAGACAGGATACACAGGAACTGGAGCTTGCCCATAGTCGATGGTAATAAGATCTCCTGACCGACTCAGTGTGGACCCAGAGACCCCTTAGAGACCCGCCTGATGACAGACAGGTACCCACTATGGCTCACCAGAAACGCAACAACGAAACCCCTGACTCACGTCAGCAGTCAGACTAGACACCCTTTTGGCTTATTAGGAGAGCCACCAGAACCCTCTGATTCACATCTGTAGTCAGACTAGACACCTTTGGCTTATAAAGGAGCACAACACTGAACCTTCTGACTCACGTCAGCAGTCAGACTAGACACCCTTTGGCTTGTTTAAGGGCGCAACCAGAACCCTCAGAGCCGTTAGGCGATATCGGTACCCAGTCTTGCAAATTGCAACTGAGTAAGTGAAAGGGATGGGAGGCCCCAATAGCACAAGAAATGGCTCTCTGAACGGAAGCAGCGGAAAGTCAGAATAGCCAGAGACTGGTACCTAGTTATCTTAGCCAAGCACAGGGTTGACACAGACAGGTTCACAGACACAGCGGGTCATACACAGAGCGGGTTCGTAGCCAGTAACGGGTCATACACAGAGCGAGTTCATAGCCAGTAACAGGTCATACACAGAGAGGGTTCGTAGCCAATATCGGGTCATACACAGAGCGGGTTCGTAGCCAGTAACTAGTCATACACAGAGCGGATATGCAGCCAACGATGGGTCATACAATGAGCAGGAGCTCCCAAATGACACCAATGCAAGGGCGAGTGGGAAGAGGTAAGACAGACCTTTAAATCCCAGGACACAGGAAGCAGCAAGGCGGAGTTATCTCTAATTTGGTATAAATCAACCATAGGCGACATTAACACTTGGGTGATCAGGATGCCAGTACCCCCGCACCTCGCCGCTCTGAGCTATCACAGCCTTGCTCGTGGACATGGATGTCACAGGTCTCCAGCCATAGTCCGCCCAGGTTGCCCACAATGGTCCAGCACCCTTTACTCACCGGGTCTGGGTGCATCGCCACCAGGAATGTCCTGCTGGACACTAGGTACTTGTGACAAAACCTTGATGAAGTCTGAGGCATAAGTGTGGGGATTGATTAATAACAAGAGTTCACAAGATGTGATAAAGTCCTTATATTTCCCCCTGGCTCTACTGAACTTATCAGGCAGAGGTACCCGTGGCTCTGGGGTGCCTGAATCAACAGATTAAGTAAAGGACCAGCAGTAGGGGGGGTTAACAGGCTGTAGATATTGTAAAGAGTGTAGAAGAGCCTCCTGATTAGAATGCAGCTCCTGAACAGAAGCAGCACGGGCTGAGATCTGGTTCCCCAATGCAGAAAGCGCCTTCACTAATCAGGGGGGCTCCATGACAAGGCTTATTTATTCTGTCAGGTGTATCCAGTCAAAGCTGGATGGAGTAACAGGACAGAAGCCCAGATGCTGGATGAAAGATGAAACAGCAAGGTAACAGATAAGTTAGAGACTAATGGACAGGCCTTGGGCCATGGCAGGCAGCATAGATTCAGAGTCAGTGAAAAGCAGAGGTCAGGGCAAGCAGCATAGGTTCAGAGTTAATGGCTAAGCAGAGGTCAGGTCAGGTGGCAAAGGTTCAGAATCGGTAAGGCAGTCATAGGCCAGATCTGGAAGTTCAAGCATAAGGTCTAATCCAGAAGAATCAAAAGGCAAAACAGGTATAAACAGACACATAGTGATGTAGTAACTGTGTTAACGCCGGTAGTTGCCGGAATGAGGTTGCATGACTACATTGCTGGAATGATGAAGCGTTTGAGTAGCCAGAATGATGCTGTGTGCACACATTGCTTAAAAAAGGCTGCACCCCCATGATGTCATAAGCCAACATGATAACGCTACGTATTGACTCAGAGAAATCTGTCGCACGTGGAGGACATGGCATGAGGAGGAAGACACCGAGGTGCAATGGTGGTCTGAAGCTGAGGTATGACGTAGTAAATTATTGCAGAGAGAATGTTATTGGATCCTTAAGTTGGATGCAATGTATCCCAAAGGTTTAAATGAAGACTTTATTATGCAAAGTACTCCCACTCATTGTAGATAATTATACAATACATGTAAAGTATGCAGATTCTGCTCCCTGTCATGTTGCTATTTTCTGTACATATTTTTATGTTTGTTTTTCACTAAGCACAGTGGGTTTTGTTATTTAGGTACACGGAACCGTTTATTATAATTCTGTCTTCCAGCATCATATACTATAAGCAAGGTATGCCTGTAGGATGATTTGTTGATTGGAGGAGTGGGAGGTGGGACCTGTACCTTTTTAATGGTTGTGGTTTCATTCTGTGTTTCTGCCTGACAAAGGTTGGAATTGTGCCCCCCAACATACTGTATGTGTCATTGCATTCAATAAAGTTCAGTGTGAGCTTAAGTGTGCTCTCCTATCTTAATTCTATGTGATACCAAGACATATGCTATCGCAAAAAAATGGAAGTCATACAAAAATCAGTCCAAAGTTGTCTAATGAGCATGGGAATCTTGCAGGGGGCGTAGGGGGGACCAATAGTGTGAGTGCCGTAGTAGGGATAACCCAACGAGTATCGTGGCGTTATCGCTCCACTTCCTCAGGGATATTGGAAAGAATAAGTCTCTGAAGATCTATTCTATATATACCGTTGGTCACTTGACTATTGGGCAAAGGTCACAAGTGGGTTATCCCTACTATGGTACTCACACTATTCGTCCCACCTATGCCTCCTGTGAGATTCCTACCCCCTCCCTATAGCTGGTTTACATCGGATCATTAGATACAGCGTTGGTTTGAGGCCACGAGGTTTTACTGTGTAGCGCCTTACTGTGTTTAATTTTACTATCTCCTTTGGAAGTCCGCGATACATCTGAGGATGTTACCATGAACTGGACTATCCCCTGGGGGATCTGTGTGGTACTCTCTGCTGGACTATCATTGATCCTATTGTCATCAGGACTGATATGGCGAATTGATTCCAGCTTCACCATCGCTGTTACAGACGGAAGCCGCTGAAGGAAGGCATCTGGGACGCAGCTTGAAGGCTGTTAGAGGTTGGAACCTCTTATGAGCATCAAGCACAAGAGGGGCTAAATGTGAGTGCAATATATGATGATTTGTAGTTTTTTATATTTATTATTAAATTACTACACTTAATTTGGATTTTCTCTCTTGTTTTTTGTTTTTGCCTTGCGCTTTTACTTATTTTAGTTAATTCTATGTGAACTTTTGGTTAGGTCTATGGGAGTCCAAGCTGAGTTATTGCACCAGGAGCAATATATGTGTGAGTTCCTAGAGTGCACGTCCATCTTATCTACATTGGACATCCACAATGGCTCCTTCCCTGGAGAGCTTGACAACGAAATCCCTCAAAGCTTTTTTTTTTTGTGCATCTGCCAGGACTGATGACTCCCTGAAAAACATGGTTGTCTGTTCTTGTCAAAGACTCCTTCTGAAGCAATTGTTGAAGCCCATTGGTCTGGAATCATCATGGCCCAAGCTTCCACAAAGAACTTTATGTGTCCCCAGAGAAGAGAACCTTGGACCACGGAAACAACAGAACTTTCTAATAGATTCTGATGGGCCTGAGGTCTTGGAACCCAAGCCAAGAAAAAGACCTGATTGACCTTTCTTCCAAGTTTGCACCTTGCTTGAGTACCAGGACAACCAAAAGGCACAAAACTCACTCATTCTTTCCTTCTCTGGTCTTCTAAAGTAAAATTCCACTCTTCTTCCTCTTCTTTCCTGTGGCAGGAATATGCTTTTACCACCCAAGGATTTCTTGATGATTTCATTCAATGTTTCTCCAAACAGAATATGCCCCAGGAAGAGAAAAGAGCAGAGATTGTTTTTGGAGATGTTGTCAGGTATCCAGGGTTTAAACCACTGGGCTCTTCTGGCCATGACCACTAAGTTCATTGCTCTGGATTGTAAATGGGCCAAGTCTACAGAGGAGTCAATTATAAATTCTGTAGCCAGTTTCAATTCACTCAATTAGTATTATTCTTTATTTATATAGCGCCAACTTATTCCGCAGTTTTGAATGATAATGAATCAATGATAGTAGATATTCTATCCTCTCAGGAAATAGATTGCTCCACATTCTCTTTCCATAACATCACTGCCCCTGAAATTAAAGTCAGTGCTACCGTGGGTTTTGAGGTTGAACCCGATGTGACAAATAACCTCTATAGGTCTGTTTCAAGTCTTCTACCCCATGGATCTTTAAAAAAAGACCGTCATCTAATGGAAGGGTAGTCTTCCTGACAAGCCTGACTACAGCCATATCCACCTTGGGTGGGAAAACCCATAAATCACAGTCCTTTTCAGAGAAGGGGTATATCCTAGAATATCTAATAGAAGTGTTGCATCTTCTATCACCCCTTTTCCATTACATTCATATAATCTCCTTGAACAGATCATGAAGGGGAAAAGTTGCCCTCTTCTACTTTAGCGAAGAGAAACGCCTATCCTTGAATCATTCCTCCAAGAGTTCCTGTAAATCCCAGAATTTACAAACTGCCTTAACTAGAGGCTCAACCAAACTCACTTTGAAGCCAGCCAATTCTTCAACTTCCTTGTCTGAATACAGAAGATTCACACTGTGGAGGTTGGAGCTCTGATCAGACTCCTCAGAGGAAGAATGAGAGTTCTTATGTTCGAACTGCTAGGCCTTTTCCTTGACACAGAGGCATCCTGCCTTGATCAGCAGCTTGCTTGATTAGTTTTGAAAAATCTATTGAGTATGTAGATGGGATGGAACCCACCATCTCGTGCCAACACTCCTGAAAAACCTTCTTGCCTTCCATGGAATAGTTTCACATATTGAGCAGACGCTCTTAGAACCAGAAGAACCACAGGCTGACTCCAGTACTGTAGAAGGGCTGGAAATTCACAATTAGAATGATGCAACAGTCCACTATCACTCTTTTTAACATAACAAAAGGGAGGAAATCTTACCTGACTGAGCAACTTATCCCCCAGCCTTATGGTGTGGCCTAATGAAAGCAGGATCCAGGTCCATAGCAGCAGCACAAATCTATGCGGCTGGAATTCAATAGAGACCAAAACACCAGATTAGAAAAAGAGGCTAATAAAGGAGCAGAAAAGCAACAGAAAACAGCAGAAAAAAAGAGAAAAGCAGTAACCTACCAAAATAAAGCAAAGAAATAGCTTGGGCAGCACACCCAGCAAGCAAACTGGACAATATCTTCTGCAAACAACAGCCAACCAATTTAAAAGAAAAAGCATAGCCTACCTGAATAAAAAAAAACAAAAAACACCAATCACCAATGATTAGCCTTCCAAGACAACAAAGTCCTCTGGTGCTGCCCAAGCACAGCAACTGCCTTCCATGACACGATCAAGCTTCATCTGCCACGTCATAACATCAACACATAGGAAATGGCTGCTTGGAGTCATGCAACAGAGGACACTGTCAAAAAGGCACTTCACTGCTTCAATGCCCCGTCTAATTAAAGGCCTCCCATTAATCAAATACCCAATATGGGAGCTGAAAGGAGGCGCTCCAGTGCAATTGAGCTAGAGACCAGGCGCTAGCCACAGATCAGAAACAGAACCTTAGGGTATGTTAAAATAAAGGTGATTTTGCAAAGGGAAAATCTCCCACCCAGAACAGGAAATCTGGGATTTTGGGGGGATGGAATTTATACTTTTTGGTTTCTTGTCCTGGAGAATACATAGGAAAACCATTTGGTGAATTGCTGCCATGGATGATTAGGATTTTTTTCTTTTGATGCGCATAATTCTAATCACCACTGCAATTTGCCATGTCCTTCTGGGATGCTGCTGGCATCTCTTGCCAGATTTTCTGTTTCAATAAAGTTTTATTGATTTTCAAGAGCGTATAAACATAACAAAAGAACAATAATAAGAAGAGGGGGTAAGGAATAAAGAAAAAGGAGAGGGGAAGGGGCGAGGGGGGTGGGTGTTATACATGGCTCATGGTCACCAGTACAAAGAATACAGTTTTATTGGGATATAACAAATTCAAAGAGCAAAAGGTACGGTATACAATACACATCAAGACATTCAAGAAGGCAGTACAGTACAGAATACATCCACACATGTACAATGTAATACAGAGCATTTGATACAGATTCCACATCCGTGGGTTCTCCCACGCAGATCCACCAGCCTGCGGCTGGCGAAAATGCCTAAAAGAAGCCGCGTCCACCCAATAAACCAGCTAGTGAAGTAAGCATCTATGGTACCAAATCCACTCCACCGGGTCACAGCCCGGAGGTCCATTCTAAGCAAGTGGCAGAAAAGGGACATGCGCTAGGAAGTCTGGGCTTTCCAGACACAGCATCCAGCGAAGCCAGGTCTCATTGAACCTGGCCACCTAGTCTGGAGAAGAGGAGGCCAGTTCCACCATTACCCCGATCTCCTCAACCCGCTTCACCCAGGCAGAACACCCCGGGAACATCCCTCAATATAGAGAGATCAAACTATTGGCGGCCACCAGCAGGTGGGGAATCAGCATCTTCCTATACCTAGACAGGTTTGAGGGCTGTGATGTAGAAGAAGGTGCTCCGGTCAAAAATCAAGGGTGTTTCTCTCCTGTTTACTCGTCTCTGCCCTGTTGTATGACGCTCTGTTTGAGCCTTTATCAAGCACCGGCACTTTTGTGTCGATGTGTGATCAAAGCTTTCCTGATAATATGGAGTTCCTTGTGTTCCTATTTGTTCCAGTGAGTTCAGCATTTGACCCAGCTTTCCTCGACTTCGTCCTTGTCTGCTGACTCTGCTTTGACTTACTGTGTTGGTTCTGACCTCAGCCTGTTTATACGATTTCTCTTCTGTCTGCTTTTTCTGTACCATTTTTCTCAACTGGTTTTGACCCTGGGTTGTTCAACTATTCTTCTGTCTCATCGCTGTACCGTCTCTGCCCACCTGTTACTGACTTGGCTCGTCGACTACTCTTCCTTCGACCCCTAGGGTTCTCCTGTGAACAGCGTGTAGTGTTCGACTCTGTTGACCACCTAGTTGCGTCTGACGCTGTCGGCCATTTAGTTGAGTTCGGTGCAATCGATTATCTCAGTTTCTACCCCCCTGTTGGACGGTAACCGTGCAACCCCTGGTTCTACGACTGCTGTTACAGTTTCTACCTATGACAGGGACAACTATACAACCGGTAGGTTACTTAAGCAGATTCCTGACTCGATTAGTAGTTGTCTGTGTCCTAAATTGTCAACCTGTTATCTGGCTTCGTGGCCAGCCCCTCTAACTCGGCCTAGGCTGCAGCAATGCTTCCTTGGAGCAGCCACTGCTTGCTAACTACAATCCCAACCTGTGAACTCTAGCCCCTGGCTCACTGAGGCCTACCGAGTATTTCTGTTTTGTTTTCTGTTTTTCCTTCGTGGGGATTCCCCTCCGAAAGGTACATCTCAGGCAGCTTACATTGGGCACTCGGTCAGATCATAACACAATGTACTGCACTTATTACCCTCTCATCTGTAGGTTAGGTTCTTATAAATCAATTTGACAATATGATCCTAGGTACAGGGGTCTATTTTCTATTATGATGCCCCTTATGTAACCCCTATTTTATTTACTGAAACCGGTTTTAGCTTCCTATACATTCTCATTATATAAGGAGCTACATACATTGTATGGCATCACATAGAAAATTATACATATGTCAATATTTCAAAAAGATTGCTATGGATACCTTTTCAAGAAGAAAAGATAGGAGCGACCCATGGGAAACTCTTCAGCTATATAGTTGCATATTTAATAATAGCATCGGATGAACAACAGTTATAGGACTGGTCCCTTCTACAGGTATAAAACATTAAGCCACCATGTTGTGCAAAAGTAGAATTCATACAAGGATGGTGAATTCAAACGTTGCACCATTTTGGCATCTACTTCTGACGTATGTTTTGTCATTACATATCATGTGATAACATGTGACAACAATGTAAGTCTCTAAATTACTAATAAAAATTAAGCAACAAACTATTAGATAAGCAATCAATACATTAATGCCGGGAACTTCGTAACCACAATATGGGTACCTAAACAGCACAAAATACAAATTAGCATTATATCACTAATATATACAATATTTAAGAAATCTATTTAAATTAATTTGTATCTAAAAGATGCAGTGCATCACAGCAAAGAACAACTGAATTAGAAAGATGGATAACAAACATTTTACCAAACTCAAGAGTAACTTTATTCTTCTTACGTCTCATATGGGATTGAGTATTATACAGGTAAATCAAACACATATCTTGCTGTAATAAAATAATTTCTTTATTGCAGCCTATATTAAGGAAATTCACCACCTCATGTAAGAGCCATGTACTGCATGCCCAAGGATTTTAAAATGTGCAGAAAAGAAAAGCAGAAGGTGCCCAATAGTGTAATATGATCATATGAACAGTTAAAACAAATTAGTGCAAATGGGTACTCACTTATGGAGTGGTCAGCAGAGAGACCAGCTGACAGACACACTTTTGGAGATTTGCCATTTGATTATTTTCTTTGCTAAAGTGGCGTTGAGTGCTGTAAAAAGGTATTGGGCTTGTATCACATATTTTTATATTTCTATTTTAATAAAATGTTTTTTTTTACCTGTGTAACCTTCCGAATTGTTTTGTGGAGCTGTATCCTTTGAGTTACCCGTACGGAGACGGGGCAAAATCTGAGAAAGTATGTTTGTGTACATACCCATTTCCACTAATTTGTTTTAATTGTGTACATGATAATATTACACTACTGGCCACCTTCTGCTTTTCTATTCTACACACGGTTGATTATTTTGGAAGAACAAAGTTTGGAGGCGCTGCCCATTCAGAAGTTATATTTATGTGCGGCTGGTTTGGGGCAGCTTGAATATTCCCCAGAAGCGTGACTAGCTAGTTACCACATTTGTGGAATAACAGCCATTATTTTTGTCAGTATAACTCACAGATTTTAAAAATATTTACTGAGTTAACTTTAACATTTATTTTCCTCCAGCTCACTGTTTAGCTTTGAAGTTTAAGAAAGCCCACCTTTTAACAGGTAAAGAAAGCCTGCAGAATTACAAATTGTAAAATCTTTCAGTTTTACCACCATTTTTTGGACAGAGGTTTGAAACGGAGCCTTTAATAATGATTCTTTCATCTTTTCAGATATTTTTGATTAGGAACAATTGAAAAATTTGCAGTCATTTTTTTGTGTAGGAGTGCACCGAAAATTTCGGCCGCCGCAAAAAGCCGAAATAAAAAAACTGTCCGAAAATCCGTGGCACTGGATTAGAGGTCATGTTACAACCAACATGCAAAGTTTGGGTGTAGTAGAAATTTATACCAACTTTCTGAAATGAATTACCTTTCACTTCCTCTTTCATCACAGCCGGAGCATCTCCGTGTGCTGCTTATCGCACTCCTTGAATGGGATCCCCTCAATCTGTGCTTAATTGACAAAGTAGCGACCTGTTTCCTCATGTAACTCATGTGTCCTCAGGTCGCTACTTTGCCAATTAACCACAGATTGGGGGGATCTCATTCAAGAAGCACGATCAGCAGCACACGGAGGAGCTCCAGCTGTTAAAATTAAGGGGGGATCCTATTCAAGGAGCGAGATTAGCAGCATGCAGAGGCGCTCCAGCTGTTAAAATTAAGGTGTTGGGGGGATCCCAACTGGGGTAGGATGATTATGTATATATACACACACATTATTTTTACCCTCTGAAGAATCTGGGTAGATTGACTTATTATCCGATGTTACAAACACTGAGCGAGGGAGTAGTAGTTTTGGGGATTACAATGCAGCATCTGAAAGCCATCATGGTGACGGCAACAAGGATGATGGCAATAGCAGACTATCACTTCCTAGTGTGCCACATCTTGTTTCTTCCTGATAGAGAAGCTTTAGTATACACCTAATGTATGGTGCTTTCTCTTGTCTATATCAACTAGTACACATAGACCCAAACTGTAGATACAGATAGTAAGGTAGATAGCTGCAAATCTGGAACAAACCAAGTGCATCATAGGGGACTAATGGAAAGTCCCAATGATTTAAATGGGGGTTTGAATTATGAATTGACAAACAGTTAAGAGAAGTTAGCATGCACCATAATTTCACCTCTGTCCTCTTTAGCTCATTGAATTGTAATGAAGTTTGATGAGCTGCTACTGGTTCATGTGCCCCTCAACCCCCAGATGCAGCACAGGTAAGTCAGTAGTACTGGATGGCCTGGTGCTGGAGAAGGGTCCTGAATGTCATGGGAGGGGGTAATGGAAAAAAAAAAAGTAATTTTCAGTTTCTGGCCAAGAGCATCCAGAAGTTTTGGCTCAGTATTTTCACTTCGGTGCACCCCTATTTCTGTGTGAAAGCACTTTACCATAAAGAATACACTGAGATTATCTTTCATTTTCAAGTATGTCCTAGACTCATTTTATCTACCTCAGAGGGGTGAAAGGTTGAGCTCACCTTGCAGGAGCTAGAACCTGCAACGTTTCAGCTTGAGCAGATTCTACAGTTAGTGCCTTAAAGGGATTGTAATGTCCTGAAAAAAGAATAAGCAAAATGATAGGTGCAAAAAAAAAAAAAAAAAGACTTAATGCCTTTATGGTTTGATAGATATGAGAAAATAAAGTTCTCCCTCCCTCCCTGAAATCCTGTTTCCAGGACCAGACAACGGCTCTTCTGGAGTGCCAGTATAGCAATATCTAAAGAATAATACTTCATTGGAACGGTCTACAATGTGTGCCTGGTTTGCTCATTCTGATGAAGTATTTATTTTTAGATATTGCTATGTCGGAGCTCCTGAAGAGCCGTGTCTGGTTGCACGACCAGATTCTGGTTCTGATAGCTTTACAGATCGTCAAGCAGAAAGGGGAGGGAGAGGAGAACTTTATTTTCTTATATGTCTCAAACCATAAAGGTTTGAGGGATAAGAATAAGGGTATTAATTCTTTTTTTATTGCACCTATCATTTCGGTTATACTTTTTTCGGGACTTTACCATCCCTTTAACCAACTGAGCCATCTCACAGCTTATACCAATAAATAAATTGATTGAAGGGATGTAGACGTTTTGCAGGTCTCAAATTACAATAACCTAAACATTAGAAAATAAAGAAGATAGACAGATCAAGGATAGACTTGCTATCCTAAGGGAGAGACCAGTTCAATACTGTAAACTAATGAGACACCCAAGTGTCCTCAAATCCCTACACATAACACTGTTAAAATATAATATCTTTATTAAATATATGATTAGAAATATGTGAATCCCAAATCTCTTATTGACTAGGGATCCTAAAAAATTCTCATATAGGTGAATTAACAAAGAGACATTCTCACGTATAATCCCAACAGCTTGAAGAGCGAGTATTTCTATATAGATGTTACAGATACGTTATTTAGTTTCTTATCTAATCCAATAGCGGATACATCCCCTCTTATAAGTCTGAACTAGATAGCTTCCTAATACGAACAAATGAGGTGATTAAATCTAAGTTAACCTCTCCGTTTTTCAGTTCGAGTGATAGACAGTTACTACTACAAGTTACTAACACTTTAACTACCATTTGCTCGGAGGATACTCTTATTAGCTCACATCTAACACATCAGTTGTTTTACAATAACTCTGATACCCCTAATGTTCTTGTTTTACTTTCCTACTACTTACTAAATCAGCTCTCACCCTCTTAGTTTGAATTGGGTAACTTCCTCATTCAATCCAGGTGAGAACTTGATTGTATAACAGGCTAACTTTCTAAGCCCTATCTACAAGTGTCAGATGTATCACAGACACTAGTATCTAAATCGTGTCTCACCCTCTTAGTTTGAATTGGATAACTTCCCCATTCAATCCGGGTGAGAGACTGATTGTATAACAGGCTGACTCTCTAAGCCTTATCTCAAAGTATCAGATATATCACAGGAGCTAGTTACCCAAATCGTGTCTCACTCTATTAGTTTGAACTGGATTCACATCCTCATTCAATCCGAGTGAGAGACCGATATAGTGAATTTCTAACCGTCAACATATTAATCCTCGCTGTGCCGTTCAAAGACTATTGTTTGTAACACAACATTCAAACTCGCTTCTCAACGTTATTGGCAATACAGAATGCCCCCACTACACACATAGTAGCCCCATCTCACAGCTTCCATGCATTTATCATCACTGCTTCCACAAATTTTTCTCTGAAGCCAGATCCAGGGAAATGTATCTAAATCCAGGGACTGTCCCTGGAAATCTAGAACAGTTGACAGGAATGATACATACACTCATATTCCCTTATCTGTGTAAAACACAATTAGAACTAAACAAAATCCATTGATTCATTACAAATGGCGGCGAGTGGCTGGTCCACTCAAAGCCGCATAAGGGGCACTGCTCTCCCTTTCCCCCAATGGTGTCACCGCCCGGTTGCACGTAGGCAGCCAGTGCAAAGAACAAAGGCTGGCTGCAGACGTGTGGAGGGAAAAGGATCTGGGGGAGGGGAGAGGGGTTGCCTCTCACCTGGCCAGGTAAGGGGGGGGTGGAAAAGGGGTGGGCTTTCTAGGTATAAAAAGATGCCAAGCTAATGCCAAAATTATAACCTTGCTTTTCTTTGTTCCCTCCCTCTCTCCCTAGATAAAGGTCATGAGAAATTCTTGGATCCCAAGAGGAGGTCGCGGATAGGTCAAAAGGAGCATCCCCGGCAGATGTAGATTATGTATGGCCGATAATGTAGCTCTCCTGGGCACGTGGCCTGAAGGTTGCGATAAGAATCAGGGCACTGGTTGTGCGGCTGGTGTGGCCTGAAGGGTAAAGGCGTTGCCAAGTAACAACACCAGGTACAAAGTGGTGAGGCACCGCAGGGGGTGGGGACGCTGGACTAAGAACGTCTAGTACATGGCCTTCCCACCTAGGTGCCTGCCCTGGATGGGAGGTGCAGGGGCGCTGGTCCCAGGCCAGGATGCCATGGTCCAGGAGCGCTACATTATGAGGGTGGGTCCAGGGGCTTAACTAGTTAAGTAGGCCTTAAATAAACCGTGACCTCCATTTTCCCACAAATTGTTGTCTGTGTCGTTAATTTTATAAGTTTTATCTAGGCAGGGGTGTGTGTGATGTGTGGTGTTGGTTTAAGGGTGAAAAAGGGTAAAGGGGGTAGGCGGTAGGGCATGTGCACCTTACGTATTTATTCATACTAATATGCACTTTAACCCCTAGAGTGCCAGCTACTTACGCCGTACGAGTGGACACAGCTGTACCTGCTGTGCCACGCTTGTATGGCGTAAGAGTGAAATGCGGTCACTGCATGAGCCGGTATAACCGGCATGCAGTGGCCGCATTAAAAAAAAAAAAAAACTCCTGGCACTCTTGGGGAGGCATGAGGATCACTCCTCATGCCTCCCCAGTTATTGATCTCCCAGCCGATCGGGCTGGGAGATCAATAAACACAAAGGAGAAACGGAGTTTCTCCTTCCCCCTCTCTCCTACCCGAACTTCCGGGTAGGAGTGGGCGGGACCGGGGGAATCCTCCCAACGTCATCGGTGACATGGTCACCGATGATGTTAGGGAAGTTTCCCCGGTCCTGTTCACTCCCACCGGTGGTAGGAGAGAAGGGCAGGAGAGCTTTTGCTCTCCTGCGGTCACCTCATTGATCAATGTCTGTGGGGACACCAGGAGGGGTCCTGATGTCCCCCACGAGGTCTGTAAGGTTTAAAAAAAAATAAAGAATAAAAAAAAAATAATAATAAAAGTAACCCTGTGAGTGCCGCAGGGGTCCCCAGCACATTGCAAAGCACTCACCCCTGTGGCACTCACAGGGTCAATTCTTTGGGGGGGATTTTTTTTTTTTTAAAGACCTCATTGGGGGATCAGGGGGGATCCTAATGCCCCTCAATGAGGTCTATAATTGCAAAAAAAAAAAAAAAAAAAAAAGTAACCCTGTGTGTGCCACGGGGGGGGGGGGTCCAAAGCACCCCCCCCCCTCCTGTGGCACACACAGGGCTTTTATCATTATTTTGTTACCAGAGATTGCTGGGGGGCCATCAGGATTGGTCCTGATGGCCCCCCAACAAGCTCTGATTACAAAGTAATGATAAAAAAAAAATTAACCCTCTGAGTGCCACAAGGGTCCAATGCATTGCTTTGCAATGTGCTGGAGGCCCCTGTGGCACTCACAGGGACACTTTTTTTGATAACTTTTTTTTTTTTTGGTAAGACCTCATTGGGGGGATCAGGGGGGTTCGTATACCCCTCAATGAGGTCTATAATAAAAAAAAAGTAAATTAAAAAAAAATTAACCCTGTGTGTGCCACGGGGGGACAATGCAGCCCCCCCTTCTGCGGCACACACAGGGCTTTTATCATTACTTTGTTATCAGAGATTGTTGGGGGGCCATCAGGATTGGTCCTGATGGTCCCCCAACAAGCTCTGATTACAAAGTAATGATTAAAAAAAAATTAACCCTCTGAGTGCCACAAGGGTCCAATGCATTGCTTTGCAATGCGCTGGAGACCCCTGTGGCACTCACAGGGACACTTTTTTTGATAACTTTTTTTTTTTTTGGTAAGACCTCATTGGGGGGATCAGGGGGGTTCGTATACCCCTCAATGAGGTCTATAATAAAAAAAAGTAAATTTAAAAAAAATTAACCCTGCGTGTGCCACGGGGGGGGGGCAATGCAGCCCCCCCTTCTGCGGCACACACAGGGCTTTTATCATTACTTTGTTATCAGAGATTGTTAGGGGGGTCATCAGGATTGGTCCTGATGGCCCCCCAACAAGCTCTGATTACCAAGTAACGATAGGAAAAAAATTAACCCTCTGAGTGCCACAAGGATCCAATGCATTGCTTTGCAATGCGCTGGAGACACCGGTGGCACTCACAGGGTCACTCCGTTTGTGGACATATATATATTTTTTTTACTAAGACCTCATTGGGGAGGGATCAGGGGGTCCTGATGCCCCTCAATGAGGTATACAATAAAAAAAAATAAATGAAAAAAAATTTAACCCTGTGTGTGCCACTGGGAGAGGGGTTCAATGCAGACCCCCTTCCTGTGGCACACACAGGACTTTTTATCATTACTTTGTGATCAGAGCTTGTTTGGTGGCCATCTGAATACAAAGTAATGATAAAAAAAATTAAACCTTTGTGTGCCACAGGGGCCCAATACATTGCTTTGCAATCCACTGGACACCCCTGTGGCACCCAAAGGATTATTTTTTTTTCCCCTTTTATTTTTTATTTAGACCTCATTGTTTGGGTTCTGATGCCCCCAACGAGGTCTACACAAAAATATTGGGGGAAAAGCCCCAAAAAATGCACGTGCCACAGGGGGGGTCCAACACAGTGCTTTGCAATACGTTGGACCCCCTGTAACACACACACACACTTTTTTTTTTTCATTATTCTGTTTTTAGACCTGGATGGGGGACACCAGGAATGTTTCTGATACCGCCTCCCCAACGAGGTATGAATACAAAATAATAATTAAAAAAAAAAAAAAACTCTTTGTGTGCAACAGGGGGTCCAACGCATTGCTTTGCAGTGCATTGGGCACCCTTTTGGCATGCACAAAAAATGCCTCCAATTTCCCCCCACACATACACGTACCGTATTCCCCTGCCTGGTTCCACAGCCAACTGGCAGTCCCATTCCCCAGCCTGACCCCCAGCCTGTTTACACTGCCTATTGGTAGACTCAAAGTACCAGTATGAACTAGATTCAGGCTGGGAATCAAACTTTGTATGAGGGGGACATACAGTGCACACTGGTAGTCACAGATCTCCCATACACACTCTCAGACACTGCCCCACCATCTCCACCATCCTTGCTCCTCTGCTCATACCCACACACACTGCCTAATCCCTCACCCTCCCACACTGTTACACTGGTAGTCACAGGTCCGCGCGTACACTGGCTGACGCCCCAGCTTCTTTCATCTGTTAGCCATAAAATCACACATACACTGTTTGCTTTCCCATTTCTGTTTCACTGGTAGCTACACTCCTGTCACTCAAATTGGTATGTCAACCCACAGCAGTTGAGTACCATTTTTCTCAGGCTGGCAAGAAGTCCTCCTAGGAAATCCCACGCCATTGAACCATTTTAGTATTTTTGAAGTGACTGAAGTGTAAAAGAAATGTTTGTTTGTTTTCCTGTAGCACCACATTCTGGAAATAGTTGTGCCAACTAACTTAGGGGTAAAAAGGCAAGTGACCCCTCATTAGATGCGGCATGTTGTCTTCTTTCCAAAATGGTATAGTTTATCTACCTTTTCTTCACTTCTGAAGGTGTTATAGCCATTTTCATACAGGCAAGTCAGGTTTGAGAAAATGTTAGAAACATCAGTTTGTAGTAGGAGTAGTTTTCTACTTCTATCTGATATGAGAATTGGGGAAAAAGGAAAAAAAAGAGAAGAAAAAACAGGGCGCCCCTGTGTATATCAGTAGATCCAAATTGACCACCACCAAATCACCCTAAGGTGTACACTCACAATGTACTGTGTGTCAGAAACGGTATACACCGGACCGACAAATTGGGCTAATGCATAAATGCGAAGATATCACGGCAGCTCTTCTAAAACACGCTTCTCCCCCAGCGGTATACAAACGATTCAACCTCAAAAAACAATAAGAGAGTGCCACATGGTACAGTATATAGAGGACAGTCTTAAATCCAAATATTTAGAATCTCACTCACATAGATCGTGGTCAGTGAGCCGATATCGGACTTCACTGACAATCACACATACGGAGAGATTCCAGCTGATATTTTAGCACAATAAATATATATTTTTATCGAAATACCCCGCCTTGTGATTGTCAATATCCAGAACCTGACGTGGAAGAGTTTCGTGAGTAACCTGAACGGAGACGGGTGAAATCTCTCCGTATGTGTGATTGTCAGTGAAGTCCGATATCCTGTACCATGTGGCGCTCTCTTATTGTTTTTTGAGGTTGAATCGTTTTCTACTTCTAGCACTCCCTAAGGTAGTTCAGCTCATACCAATGGGGTGTCGTTTGACTCCTAAGAGCACTAGCTAACGAATGCAGTTGAAAATTCCATGGTTTTCACAGAGCTCCATACATTTGAAGGGGCAGAAATGTAAGAAAATGCCTTTTTTCATTAGCGCCACCTCCTGGAAGCATTTGTGCATACCAGCCTTTGGGTATGAAGGCAAGTGACCCCTCATTAGATGTGGCAGGTTGTTTTCTTTCCAAAATGGCATTGTTTTCTTTCCTGCATATCTATTATGGTTATAACCATTTTAGTGCAAGCAGATAATTTAAGAAACAAAAGTATCAGGTTTACGTACTTGTTCCTAGCACCCACATATTGTATGTTAACCCAAACAAATGGGCTACCATTTTTCTCATGTTGGTAGCAGGTACTGAATACAGCAGGAAATGTTATGGTTTTCAAAGATTTTAGTATCTTTGAAGTGGTGGAAATGTAAAAAAAACATGTATTTATTCCCATAGCGCCACTTTTTGGAAATATTTGTGCACTTCAGCCCAGGGGGTAGAAAGGCAAGTGACCCCTCATTTGATGCGGGAGAATGTCTACTTTCCAAAATGGTATACCTTTTATACCTTTCCATCATGTCTCTAACAGTTATGGACATTTTAGTACAAGCAGCCATTTTCGAAGAAGCAAACAGGTAGGTGTAGTTACGCGACACAAACAAACAAGCGGCGCAGAGGATTTGCTCTAAGTGTAGTATTCAAATGAACTTGGTCCTTCACCCACACCATTTATGTGAACTCTTAGGAAATATACTCACATTCTTCTGAGGCTATATCCAGCCTCCAGGGATCTTCACTTTGACTGGCTCACTCCCCAGTTTGGTATCCTTGGCAAAACTTCAATTGTTAATCCAAAGGCAATAAATATAAATGTGGAAGTGTCAGTCAGCACTGGATAATTCCAAGACCCAGCGCTTACACTTAACACCACCTCTTATTTTTAAAATCACCAATAGGATGTGTTGGCTCAGAACCAGACAAACAAAGGAGAAAACAAAATCTCCAGTGACACCAGTAATTAAATATCCCAGGTATGTATGGATAAACTGAAAACTTTTAATAAAACATATATGTATATAAAATAACAAACAAAAAAAGTTTGTTATACAATAATATAAATAAAAATCAATCAAGATTGACAATGATATAAAAGAAAAATAATAATACTGGCTTAATGCATTTCGTGGTACATGCCCACTTCATCAGAAGCCCAAAAAGAATTCCAGAACATACCTGGGATATTTAATTACTGGTGTCACTGGAGATTTTGTTTTCTCCTTTGTTTGTCTGGTTCTGAGCTAACACATCCTATTGGTGATTTTAAAAATAAGAGGTGGTGTTAAGTCTAAGAGCTGAGTCTTGGAATTATCCAGTGCTGACTGACACTTCCACATTTATATTTATTGCCTTTGGATTAACAATTGAAGTTTTGCCAAGGATACCAGACTGGGGAGTGAGCCAGTCAAAGTGAAGATCCCTGGAGGCTGGATATAGCCTCAGAAGAATGTGAGTATATTTCCTAAGAGTTCACATATAAGGTGTGGGTGAAGGACCAAGTTCATTTGAATACTACACTTAGAGCAAATCCTCTGTGCCGCTTGTTTGTTTGTGTCTTTTAGCCTTCGTTGTGGTGGGAGCCCAGCCCATTGGAAGCGAGCAGCAAGGATTTTTCTTCTTCTTCTATTTTGGTGGACTATTTATTATTTGTTTAAGTTTTTCTATAATTATTTGGTATCTGTTTTTTAACCCCTTAGGGACCCTTGACGTACCAGGACCGTCAAGGGTAAACTTGCTTGAAAGACCCTTGACGGTCCTGGTACGTCACGTACTTTTTACTTACAGCGCTCTACCGGGAGCGCTGTAAGTAAAAATGGGGCATGAAATAGACCGCTCCAAGATCGGAGCGATCTGTTTCAAGCCCCATAGTGACGCGCCGATACACGTGACAGGTCATGTGTACCGGCGCGTCCAAGTGCCCCTATGCGGACGTTATGGGACAGAAATGTCCCATAACGTCCGGTCCTTAAGGGGTTAATTTGTCTATCCTATATAATAATTCGCCAAGTTGTGTGTAACGCCCGACATGCGCAGTAGACACTGCTGCGCGTGCGGCAGTCATGCACAGTAGAGACCGCCCGCGCCGCGGCTTATACAGAGCTGGGCGCTCCGAAGGAGCGTCCAGCTCTGTATCAGCCAAGGCGCGGGCAGTCTCCACTGCGTGTGACTGCCCCGCGACTGGCTGCCAGAGGCTCTGTATCAGCCGAGGCGCGGGCAGTCTCCACTGCGTGTGACTGCCCCGCGACCGGCTGCCAGAGGCACTGTGGCCCGTGTAACGGGCTGTTCAACTAGTTGTTTAATATTGTGATTCTCCTTTTCCTTCTTTTGTCATTTACCTTTGAGTGAAGCGCAGAAGAATTTTATTATTTTCTAGGTGTAGTTATGCGCTTATGGCACCCCTAAGGTATGTCGATTCATTCCAATGGGGAGTCATTTTTCTCCTAAGAGCACTAGCTAATGAATACAGTTGGAAATTCCATGGTTTTCACAGATTTCCATACAGATGAAGGGGCAGAAATGTAAGAAAATGCCATTTTTTTCCTACAGTGCCACCTTCTGGAAGCATTTGGGCACAACAGGCTTGGGGTAAGAAGGCAATTCACCCCTCATTAGATGCAGCAGGTTGTCTTCTTTCAAAAATTGTATGGTTTGTGTAGCCTTTCTTCACTTCGCTAGTTGTTATGACCATTTTTATACAGACAAGTAATGTTTGAGAAAATTTTAGAAAAATTAGTGGTTGCAATAGGTGTAGTTTGGTACTTGTAGCGCCCACTAAGGTAGGGGAACTCATACCAATGAGGTGTCATTTTTCTCCTAAGAGCACTAGCTAATGAATACAGTTGGAAATTCCATGGTTTTCACAGATGTCCGTACAGATGAAGGGGCAGAAATGTAAGAAAATGCCATTTTTTTCCTATAGTGCCACCTTCTGGAAGCATTTGGGCACAACAGGCTTGGGGTAAGAAGGCAATTCACCCCTCATTAGATGTGGCAGGTTGTCTTCTTTCAAAAATGGTATGGTTTGTGTAGCCTTTCTTCACTTCTCTAGTTGTTATAACCATTTTTGTACAAACAAGTAATGTTTGAGAAAATGTTAGAAAAATTAGTGGTTGCAATAGGTGTAGTTTGGTACGTGTAGCGCCCCCTAAGGTAGGGAAACTCATACCAATGAGGTGTCATTTTTCTCCTAAGAGCATTAGCTAATGAATATAGTTGGAAATTCCATGGTTTTCACAGATTTCCGTACAGATGATGGGGCAGAAATGTAAGAAAATGCTATTTTTTTTCTATAGTGCCAACTTCTGGAAGCATTTGGGCACAACAGGCTTGGGGTAGGAAGGCAATTCACCCCTCATTAGATGCGGCAGGTTATCTACTTTTCAGAAATATATAGTTTTATATAGTTATTCCACTGTTTTAGGGTAGTTTCACCACAAAAACCCTAGAATGCGCATTTTAGTTTATAAAGTTGAAAATGTCATTTTGCGCTGCTGGTGATTAGGGCTCTACGCTAGCCATGGACGTAGGTAAAATTATACAAATTTGGTATTTTTTTACTCGGGGGACTCTGGGCTTTTTCAAATAATTGAAACGTTTTCAATCAAGGTAAATGTTT